>OV702285.1:165099776-166492276 GCA_916181665.1 Avena sativa | reverse complement strand
CTGATCAAAGTGGGCTGAAGTTCTATGCTAGCCAAAAATCCTTCACTTACTAATTCCATTCGAAAATCTTCCATCTCTTTGTGCAAACTTGGTAGCTCCTTCAAAATCATGGAGTTCAAGAGGCACGGCACTCTGCTAAGGGCATCGGCTACCACATTGGCTTTACCAGGGTGATAGTGAATGTCCAGGTCGTAATCCTTGATTAGCTCAATCCATCTTCTCTGCCTCATATTCAGCTCCTTCTGAGTGAATATATACTTTAGGCTCTTGTGATCCTAATAAATCTCACAACGGTTAACCATCAGGTAATGTCTCCATGTTTTCGGGGCTAGAACTACGGCTGCGAGTTCGAGGTCATGGGTTGGGTAATTTTGTTCATGTTGCTTCAATTGTCGCGATATATAAGATATAACTTTGCCTTCTTGCATTAGCACACATCTGAGACCAATCTTGGATGCGTCACAATACACATCGAAGGGCTTCGTGATATCCGGCATGATTAGGATTGGGGCTGAAATCAATCTCCTTTTGAGTTCTTGAAAACTCGCTTCACATTTGTCGGTCCATTCAAACTTATTGTCCTTCTTTAGCAATTGGGTCATGGGTCTGGCGATACTAGAGAATCCTTCTACGAATTTGCGGTAATATCCCGCCAATCCGAGAAAAGCGCGAACTTGGGTTTGAGTGGTTGGGGCTTGCCAATCTTCTACATCTTTTACTTTGGCAGGGTCAACGGCAATTCCTCCGGCTGATACAATGTGACCGAGGAATCCTACTTCCTGTAACCAGAATTCACATTTGCTGAACTTGGCATACAACTGATGCTCTCTAAGGGTTCCAAGAATGGTCCTTAGGTGCAGCTCATGTTCTTCTTCTGATTTGGAATAAATCAGAATGTCATCGATGAAAACAACGACAAACTTATCTAGGAAGTCCATATAAATCTTATTCATGAGATTCATGAAATAAGCGGGGGCATTGGTTAATCCAAAAGACATGACTGTATACTCATACAATCCATATCTGGTGGTAAAGGCAGTCTTTGGAATATCCTCTGCACGAATTTTGAGTTGATGATAGCCAGTTCTAAGATCAATCTTAGAAAACACTTGGGCACCGGTCAACTGATCAAACAAATATTCTATCTTAGGCAAGGGGTACTTATTCTTGATGGTGACATCATTCAACTTCCGATAATCCGTACACAAACGGTTACCTCCATCCTTCTTGTCCACAAACAAGACAGGTGATCTCCATGGGGACGCACTTGGTTGAATCAATCCGATTTCCAACATGGAATCCAGTTGCTTCTTCAGTTCTTCTAGTTTGGACGGGTTCATACTATAGGGTCACTGGGCTATGGGTCCTGTTCCGGGGATTAGTTCGATGATAAACTCGATATCCCGATCTGGGGGCATACCGGGCAAAATATCTGGAAATACATCAGGGTATTCGCAGACTATCCGAACTTGGTCAATGGTAGGTTGGGCTAGACTCTTGTTACACTTGAATTGACGAGGTAAGGTTTCAGATATATGCTCCACTGATATTCCGGTGGTACTGGTCATGGTGATGGCTTTCTTGGCACAGTCAATCAATCCTTTATGTTTGGACATCCAATCCATTCCTAGTACTACTGCCAAACCTTTAGTTCCGAGTACTATTAGGTTAGCATAAACATCTATGCCATGGATTCGGATAGGGACGGCCTTGCAAATTTGCCTAGCCTTGGTGGTTGATCCGGGAATTTGTACAATCATCACATGCTTCAATTTGGTTGGTTGAATTTTACTAGTGCAGGAAAATTCTTCGGTGACAAATGAATGCGATGCACCAGAATCAAACAACACTCTTGCAAGTACTGAATTAACAGAAAACATACCCAGCACGACGTCTGGCGCTTCCTGAGCTTCTTCAGCATGCATGAGAAAAAGACGGCCATTGCGGTTGAGTGAATTCCCTGGGGCAAATCTTCTCCCTGGCTGGACACGACGCTGCTGCTGAGCTGGGACATTGGTATTAGGGGCTGTAGCATTCTTCTTGTTGGGGCACTCATTGGAATAGTGGTCTTTATTTCCACAGTCATAACAGGTCACTTGTGACTTGTCCTTGGCTGCGACAGGCACAGCATTGCTTCCAGTCCTCGGGGCAGTGTTGGGGTTGGCGGTAGCATTGTTGGGGTTGAAGTTGGGTGGGGCACGGGTGAAATTACTAGAGTTGCCGGGGTTGTTGTGATTTCCTACGGGTCTAGGGTTTCCACGGTTGTGATAGGTTGGACGGTTCATAGGGGGTCTGTTGGTTCTTGGGGCAAATCCTGGAGATGGGTTGGGCGATACTTTGGGGTCTGATGGGTTCCTGGTTGATGCATCATGCGACGCTTGCGGTTCTCATTGGCTTGGTTGATCTTTCCTTCCATTTGGATAGCAGAGTCGACAAGGGCTTCAATATCAACAAAGGGGATATTGACTAACACTGTCTGCATCTCGTCATGCAGACCATTTAGGAATCTTTCTTTCTTCTTGGCTTCGGTGTCTATCTCGTCCGGGGCATACCTAGCTAATGACAAAAAATTGTCACGGTATTCCACTACAGTCATCCTTCCTTGTTTCAATTCTCTGAACTCGTCTCTCATTCTCTTGATCAAACCTGGAGGCACATGGGTTCTACTAAACTTGACCTTGAATTCCTCCCAGGTCATCATCTGGCCTCCGGTCATTGCACGAACACTGTTCCACCATGCCCTGGCATCTCCGGCTAGATAATGGGTGGCGAATAGGACTTTCTCGTTGGCTTCCACTCCTGCTACTTCTAAGTTATTTTCCATGGTTTGCAGCCAATCATCGGCGTCTAGGGGTTCTTCTGACTTGGTGAAAACGGGTGGGTTGGTATTCTGGAAATTCTTGAGCTTAGATCCATGGTTGTCCTGATTTCCGTGGCCTTGGTTGTTGTGGGCTAGTTGGGCTATCTGTTGCAGAGTGGCTAGGTTGGCTTGACGTTCCGCTCTTTCAGCTTCGCGGTCAGAAGTCAACATTTGCAGGATCTGCAACATCGGGTCCGGGGCTAAACCACTTCCTCCACGTGGCATTTGAAGATTGATATAGATTATGAGAAAAGAGGGAAATTTCTAAGGTTTTGGGTTTTTGAGAAGTTTTTAGAGTTTGACTTAGGTTTTCTAGCAACTTGCTTTTTTATTCAATCACTCATAGCACACAGTACAACACACACCACAACAAGGAAAAACAGATGGTTTTAAGAACCATTCTGGAATCTACGATACAGTGGGACCGACTACTACTCACTACGCTAGTGCTCAGTGCTACTACTCCTCGGAGTCTGTGGCTTCATCATCTTCAGCATCATCGATGAAGGCGAAATCATCCTCATCGGTGAAGAAGTCCATGGCCTGATCCTCCAAAAAATCATCGTCATCGCTGAGATAGGAGTAAGGGTCTCCACGAAGATCCTCTCCGGCATTCTCCCTTTCCTCTAACTTCATGTCTCTCTCGTGGATGGTCTCTTGCAGAGATGAGATGCGATGGCGAAGATGGGCAATAATGCGCTCTTTCTTGTCGAGCTGACGGCGACGAGACTTGCGATCCTTTGCTAGCATGGCGATGGTCTGGTCCTTCGTCTTGATGATGGCAGACTTGTGGTTGCAGTAGTCACGGCAGTTTTCCAACTCTTGTTGACGATCATACATCATGAAGCTAAGGTGGTCCAATTGAGTCTTTAGCTCGGGGTGGTATGGGGCTTCCAGTGGTTGGCCATTGGCATCACACCTTGGGAAAAACTCAAAGCGAGTACCCTTGATCTGATTGATGCTCTGCCCACACAGACGGGAAAGAGCTTCCTGCATTGCTCGGGCAAGTCCATCTAGCCAGTTGTTTTCCCTCAAGGTAAACTGAATTCCCTCCGCGGTGGGAGGTTCAATCTTTCCTCGGAGGCTTGCAACAATTAGCCACTGCAGATCTTCTCCCCCTTGATCATTGAGCTGAGCTCCGAAGAACTCGGGGTGTGGACGCTCCAGAAGTTCCGAAAGCTGATCCAGATCCCTCTCAAAGATAAGGTCTCCACCATTCTCCAGTTGGTAAAACTTGCTGTACTTCACGTCCATCTATAAAAATAGAGGATGAGTAGATTAGCAGAGCAATCAAGTGTGTCAAAATTTTATCTATTTTGTAAGAGTTTTTTAGGAACATGAAGTTTTATGAAAGAATTAAGGAGGTAAGAAGGAGAATAGGTTTTTGTAAATATTTATTTATTTATTTTGAAACTAAGTTTTTGGTTCAACGTCCAGTCTAACTAGGGTCTCCTATGGTCAGGATGGCTCTGATACCAACTTGTCAACACCCGGATTTTTCAATCCTAGATGCCTGTTATGCCATACATCGCAATCCCAGGATTACCATTTTTGCGAGACATAACAGAATTGGATACCATAGTACTTCATCCATTACAAACGATACATAAGTTCTTACACAAATAGGGATCTCATGATCCAGTTCTTAATACAACATCAAGTAGCGGAATACGTAATAATAACGGTAGCGTAGGCGAAGCTCCATCTTCGGGGTCACAGGCAATGCTGACGATGGAAGATGATCCTAGTTGTCGTAACCTTCCTGGGGTCCATCCTCCAGGTACTCCTCTTCATAGTCTGGCCATGGGAATAACCAGGGACAAAGCCATGAGTACTCTTTAAGTACTCGCAAACTAATACTAACAAGTAAAGGGGGTTTTTGGATAATAGGACACTAGGCTCTAGGGTTATTTTGCAAAAGCCAGATTTATCTCTACTAAGTTCCAAAGCTGGTCACAATTTTATAACTCCTAAGTGGGAACTTGTAATTCAGGTCACAACTCTGTTGTGGTCAAGTCAATGTCTCAATTCATTTCTCAAGTCATTTTGAAAAGTCTGACGGGGGAACAGTATGGCCACTCCAACTGTCCATAACCGCGGACGCGGATATTCGAATAGTTTGACACTCTGCAGAGATTGTACACTTTCACCACAACATTCGATACATCCGTCAGGAACAAATCCTGAATTCACCATACTCAGTATGCGGATAATCAATCCTAACCTTTCAATTACACGCCCTAGTATAAGCACCTCTCCTGTGAGTTTGGCCTCCCAACCATGACCACTGTCATCTTGGGTACTCCACAGGTGGACAATCTTCACAAGGTAGCCTCAGCTCAGACCTTGTCCGGGAGGGACTAATACTAAGGTATATAAGTTTCCAGTCAAGCCCTACCCAATATTCGGGTATTGTGGTTGTACGCTAAAATTGGAATGGTATCACATCCAGACAACCATCAGTTTTATAAAGGGCTAAGGCTCATGCCTCAACATTTTCATCACCAAAATCATCAAGTGTTTGGAAACACATGTCCAAAACATTTCAATAGAATGATCCATCATTCCAAGGTTTTCATAACCATTCTTCCACCAAGTATTCCCATCTAAAAGTTGATCCAGTTTTAAGCTTAGCACTAGCATCTACAGGTGGGGGTAGTAATAATGAGGGGTGGTAAATAGTGGGATTTCATGAAGTACAACCTTATATCTTAGGATGATATCAAGGTTTCTAGCTTAGGCCAAATTTTATGCTCTTTATGCAACCTTCAGCACAATTGTCTGGTATCTACCAAACTCTTAGGTAAACTCTAAGTAAGCTTTGATAAAGAAATAAAGTAAAAAGCTTGCCATAAAACTAGGATTGGTTTAACAAGTAGGTAGGGTCACAAGTATGGGTTGGTGGCATCAGTAGGGTATCTTGCAAGGGTGAGCTTGCACAATATCAGTATAAGCTTGCATATGTATAGTATCTTGCAAGTGTTAGCTTGCACATTCACTAGTAGTATTAGGCTTGCCTTGTGCAGAGCAGTGGTTGAAGTTCTCCTCGGCTTCCTCTTCGTAGTATCCTCCTTCCTCCTCGTAGTATCCTTGGTCGTTACTAGCGTCTATGAATAAATACGAGGTACACAATCACCAAACAATACTTAACTACTTGCAATCACCACATACAAGGGTCCTATGGATGATCTAGCATCATCCCTAACATTACAAGGTTAAGGCTTGATTTAAAACTTCTTTTTATTTTTAGAAAAGTAATTTCTACTCATTAAAAAACTACTTAAGATTTAATATTCTCCAAACCACATATGGGATCATGTTCATGTCATCACCACATATTGTAGTCCATGGGAATGTGATTTAAAGTGGTGTCACAATTTAATAAGGTTTTACCCTTTTATTTTAATTAATTAAAGTGGCTAGAAATGCTTATGTAGCATTCTTTTATTACTTGAACAATATTTCTGCAAGTAAACCTATATATTTTTATATATTCTGAAAGGTATGGTTAAATGTGATTTTTGAGAGTTGGAATCAACTCAAAAACTTTTATGGTTTAAATTTGAAAAATGTTTGAATGTAGAAAAGCTTCTGCCTTGTTATTTTTGCTATGGGTGATCTACAGATCCAAATGACTGGAATCCAACGGGCTTGGATTAAGCATTCACAGACCTTTCCAACAAAATTGGTTTCATCCAATTTGGTGTACTGAATCGATCTGGGTTGATTTTTGAAGTTGGGTACAGAAGTGTGTTTGAAAATAAAAAGAAAAAGGTTTAATTTGAATTGCTGGGCTACGCGGGAAATTCTAACGGGCCGGCCTGCTAAGCGCAGTGCTCCCGCGGGCTGCTTAAGTGGGTGTCCCCACTCGTCAGTGACACGGGGCTGGGCGAAGCGGTATGGGGCGACGTGGATCGTTCGATCTAGTTCTAATCTAACGGCTGAGGGTCATCGTCGACGCGAGACAGCTCCGGCGAGAACGAAACCTAGCGCGGCCAGTGAGGGGTGCTGGGGGCTCACCGGGGTACGGGCGAGGGTCGGCGAGGCGGGCGAACGACGAAGTAAATGACGGCAAACCTCCTGGTACCGGTGGCTTCTCCTGGGGCGGCTCCAATCACTGGCTTCCTTCTTCTCCAGAGGCGGCGGGCTCTGGTGAAATTCTGGCGGGGTGGTGCTCGGCTTGCTCTAAGAATGGTGTGGCACGGTCAGTGAGGAGAGGGGAGTGAGATGGTGTGAAGAAATCGTGCGGGGGTGGCCTCTATTTATAGTCGAGCGAGGGGACCGTCGGGGCGCACGGTGAGCTCGTCGGGGGCGACGTTACTGTGTCTCCTGGCATGGGCAAGGGTAGGGGACGGTGCTGTGTCTCCTAGCGTTGCTCAACGACATGGTCGCGAGGCATGGGGCGGTGTGGTTTGGTCTAGAACGGCCGGTGCTCTGCGCGGCAGAGGCGGCGTCTTCGACGGCGGGCGGTGGCTGTATGGCACGGGGCGGCAAACGGGGGTGTCTGGCGGTCTCCTGGGTCGGTGGTGATCGTGTGTGCGCGCGGTGAGGGCGGCGCGCGGTCTGTGGGTGATGGTCGAGGGTGGCGCTCTGGCGCACGCTCGGCATGGTCTGGGCGTGTCTTGTGCGCGTGGTCCAGGGCTTGGCAACGCTCGCGGCTGGGACAGGCAGTGGCGGTGGACGGTGGGCTGCCTCCCAGACAAGGTTGGCATGGCTAGTTCTTCCTCTAGCCTGCTGTCGACTATGGGGTGGCATTGAGGTGCTCGGCTGTTCACCATTAATGGCAATGGCAAGCTCACAGGGGTTCTAGTGTTGGGCTAATCTTTCTAGATGATCTACTGAGTTGTGTGTGAGCTAACTAGGGAACAAGTTAGGCAAGAATCACTGCACACTATAGTGTTTGATGTTTTGTTTGATTTGTGTCTGCAACCTGTTTGATGAAATGGCTGCATGAAATCAAGTTTTGAATTTTGAAATGAATTTTGGTGGGTTTTCTAGATTGGTTCTGGTGAGTCTGTAGATTCTTGGGTTTTGAAAGTTGAGCTTGTTTGAGTGGGTTTTGAAAAAGTGGGATCTTCCCATATGAAGAAGATTCAATTTTGAATTGTCATTTAAACTATGCATTTGAAAGTTTCTGGATGATCACAAAGTGGGCCTTGATACCTTGTTATGAGTACATTCAAGGGGTGCAAAGATCCAGAAAAGTTTTTGTTAGGTTTTGAAAGTTTGAGACTGCCAAAGTAGGCATGGGAGTTAAATTGGCCAAAATGACCATTCACTTAATATATTTGTTTTGATTTACTTGTCTTTAGGAAAAGTGTGGGAAATGTTTTAGATGATGTTCTTTTCACCTAAGAAACATTTTACAAGCAATGGATCACACAAACAAGGTGGTTTTTAAAGAAATTCAAAATCCATGCATACATATATACATGCATTCATGGGTTTACTTAGAAAAGTTTTTGTTAACCCTAATCTTGATGATTAGTGCTTTGATGATCTAAGTTTGGTATTTTTGGGATGTTACAGTTTGATAGGGATAAGTATTGGTGAATAGGTTTCTAAGAAGTTTTAACACACAACTCAAAAACAATCAAGTCCAATCAAACAATCAAACCATCAAACAATCAACAAGCAACTATCCACTTAACAACTTATGAGCTTAACTCATGAGTTGAAGGAAACAACAAGTTTTCTTGAAAATAATAACTTAGTATAATCATACCTCATAGGACAATATGATCCATACTCTAACTTGATATCAATGTCTTTGGTAGGCAATCTAATATCTCTTGGTTTTCACTAGTAGTCCTTAGTGATATCCAAGGTTGAGTCCTTGGTGGAAATGTTGAAGATGTTGAAGTCATTAGAGTTGAAGATGTTCTTAACTCATGGTAAAGTCTTTGGCCATGGGGTAGGCTTTGTCCATCAAGTTGAAATAGAAGAGATGTAGAGTCAAAACCAAAATGGTTGAGGAAAGAGTTTACAAGATTGTTTGTAAATAAGTTTTGGAAAAATTACAACTCCTATTTTTCTAAGGGGTTTTGTCCAATCTTAGGGTAACAAATCCTACAGGAAACACAGTGCTCTGATACCATCTGTAAGGTTCCCAACCTTTAATAAGGTAGAGATCCCTGTGTTTACAATGCTAGTCCCTGGATCAATAGCTAGCATCCACAGTTAAGATGTAATATCAAGAAACAAAGGTCATAATACAACTTTATAACCAGGAATAAAATAATTTTATTACATCTTACATAGCTCATTTGGCTATTACAATACATTGCAGCAGAATATCTATAAGCATGGGGTCCTTCATCTTCAAAGTGCCACAGGCAGTCATGTTGGTTGTAGACTTGTAATCCTAATCAATAAACTTCACTAACATCAAACAAACCTGCAACATAACAAGTTGCAGCCACAAGGGTCAATACATTTGAATTGTATTGGCAAGTTTCACGACTATGTAGAATATAAGTGGATCCTATCAATACATGCATATTTGGCTAAGTGGGGTTCAGGTTCATTTGCAGAAAGCAATATAGTTTTATCCTATCTTTTCAAAATAGTTTTGATCTTTTGTCAAAATCTTTCTGAACTCCTTGGAATCCACCAAGTGTTTCAAAATCCCTTGTTGTCACCCTCAAGTTTTTAACTTTGAGAAATTGGAATGTCGAGATCTTCCATAGCTTCAGGCCTTTAGTTGCTCAGTATTGTCCATAACCGGGGACACGACTAAGTACTTAGATTTTTATTATCTTCTGCAGAAGTTGTACACTTTACCCACATGACACAATCTCGTCTTGACGCCACCAGTGGCCGCTGGATAAGTACACACCAAATGGAGTAGCGGCAGATCGAGAATGTGACAAAGTCTTTTCATAGAAGTCCTCCCAATACACAATGCTAGCTTGTCTACCAGGCACCAATGTAAGGATATATTTCCAATACACAATTCTAGTTAACCTGAAGATGCCAATGCAAGGGTCTTCCACTATGTAGTTGACTAAGCCAGAGCCCATTTAGCATGTGGCTGTACACGGAAGCCACTGTACGAGAAATATGTTCAATCTCTAAGTCCCTGGGTGGTTTCCTTCTAGTGCACATACAAAAAGATAGCCATATAAACATGGTTCCCTTTGTTGCCACCTTGTCCAAAACTTGAGTATCCTCTTTCCACCCAGGTGGTTCATTGAGTACTTGTTTTATTATATAAAACATATATTTTTCCAACACTTTATATAATCATAACATGTATCCCATCCCAAATATAGCAGGGCTAAGCATACTACAACTACAATGTTTCCACTAAGGAATATATAGGGATATCCTATTAGGATTAGCATAGCATAAAACATAGTAAACTTTATCATGCATGTTTCAAAAATCCACTAAGTATAATGAAAATAGTAGGACTTTAGATGATAGTGTCACTTGCCTTTTGGTAGGGAATGTTGGTTCACTTCTTGATCTTGCTAGTTTCATACTTTTCTAACTTCACTACAAATCAATCAAGCAAACACAATATCAACTAGCATTCCAATCAATAACCAATCAAACAAAACATCACACTTAAAATCATAAAAACTAAGTCATGCATGCAAGCATGCAAAAGATAGTTTTGTTTGCAAAAGTGGTTTCTACTAGGCTCTAAACTTTGTAAGGTTCAAAGTGGTCATTTTTCTAAAGTGGCAAAGTCACTTGCAAAAGGGTTTTATCTATAAACCATTTTTAAATCCAATCATTATTTCATGTGGTGGAAAATGTTTTTAGCAAAGCAACAATTTTATGTTGTTCATCAAATAAGTTGTTAGTTAACAAAACTTGGTTTTTAGGGTCAGTAGCTTTGAATCAAAACATTTTTCCAAAGGTTTTTTTTGTTCAAAATCATTTTCATATTCAAATCCATATTTTTATTTGGCTAGAAATGGGCTAATTCAAGTATTCAAACCTAATCTTCACCAAATACATTTTTGAATCCACAAGATGGTTCCTAGGGTCAGTAGGTTCACAACAAACCATTTTGCAAAGGTTTCAACCCAAAATTCATTTTGGAATAATTTTTATAACCTAAACAAGCATACAAATGTTTCTGCAAAAACAAACATTTTACCAGAGGCTTTTTACTAAACAAATTGCATGGTTGGCTAGGGCTTGTTCTATTGATTCCATTGATATAAAGTTTGCAAATTTTGGACGTGTGGATCATAAGTTATAAGGTTTTCAAATTTGCATCTAAATCAGATTCTAAAATCTGTTTTAAATCACAGACTGGCCACGCGTCGTGTTCTTATTGGGCGGTACCGCTTTGTGCGGATTAGCTTCTGTGGTGCGTTGGATCTTAGTTCAATCGCACGGCTCAGGTCCACTCGTACCCCTTCGAGTTGCCTCTAATCCTATGCGTTCGATTCAGATCTAACGGTTCTTACGCAATGACTCAAAAGCAGCGACGCTAGCAGCGGTGAGCGGCGGCGCACGGTCGGACGAGGTGCTAGCGGTGGCTATAGGAAGCAAAGAAGGAAGAGGGAGGTCTCACCGTGTTCGCAGGGTCACGGTAAAGCTCGAGGTGATGCTGGTCTGGCGAGGGGCGCACTGGCGTAGGAGTAATCGCTCGCCGGAGTGGAGGATGGCGTCAGGCGGTTCTGGAGGTCGTCGAGGATGGGCCTGCAGTTCACTCCGAGGCAAGACAAGGATACGGTTAGACGCGTACAACCCTGGGGTTCATGTGAGCATGATTGAGAGGGCTCGGGCTAGACTTACCAGGAAAACTCGCCGGAGAGAGAAGAAGACGCGGCGGCGCTCAGAGGTTGTCGAAGGCGACGTTCTGGGGCGCCCGCGAGTGAACGGAAGGCACTGGGTGAAGCGCCAGAGGCTGGGGAGTGTGCCCGTGTGCATGGGGAGGCAAAGGGTGGTGCGGGGTCGTCGGAATTGGCTGGGGACGGTGGTCGGAGCAGTGGCGGTGCAAATCCAATTCAGGGCAGCCTGGTGGCTCCGGTGGTGCGGGGTCTGGGGGGAAAGAGAGGTAAGACGCGGGCGGTTAAATGGGCGTGGTCGCGGGGTGCTGTAATGTAGTCTTTAACGTGAATTGATCGCCGGCGTTACTGACTGCAACGGCAGGGCGTCGTCTGCGCGAGGAAGAAGAGAGTGAGCTGGCTGCGTGGGTCCGCTTTGTCAGCGAAGGAGAGAGAGGGAAAGCGGGGCCACTGGTCAGTGAGGGTGCGGGTGGGTCTTCTGGTGAAAAACGATTTGCGCGTGGGGAGTAGCTGGCTGGTACTGGGCTTGCTGGGCCAGACGAGTTGGGCTGCTGTCTGATTCTATTTTTTTCTTTCTAACTGCTTTATCTTTTTCTATTTCTATTTTCTGTTTTGAATTTCAAACAAACAAATCAAACATTCACCACACTTGTATTGAGTTTTGGTTCTGTTTAACAACATAACCAAAGTCCAAAACAAAATAATATTTTTTTATTTTAGGGTCCATTAATAATTAAATAAAATGGACCTTAGTTAATAAATCAAATAGGATTTGTTTTATTTTAAAATCTTTATTTGAAATCTAAATAAAACCAAAACACTTCAGTAGGTTTTGTTTGGGAATATAAAATACTTAGAAAACTTATTTAAAATAAATAAATAAGTTTTGATGTTTAATTGAAATAGTAACACCTTTATTTTTATTAAACTTGGATATTAAATCCTTTTTATTTTATTTAAATAAACCTTTACTATTTTTATCAAATAGAAATGTTTTATTTCAAAGGCTTGGCCAAGTTTTAATTTGGCTTATAAAATAATCCTTATTTATATTTCTTCCTTTTTATTTGAAAATCAAATCTTTTTAAAAAAGATCCAAAATAGTATTTCCAGATATTTTTAGCTTTATTGTTTATTTACCTTTTTAAATCCTTTTAGGATTTTATTTGATCCAAATAGGTTTTGAAAGTTCCAAATGGATTCAAAAAGTTTCTTCTCACCCTGAAAATCAACAAAGTTTTATTTTATTCATTTATTTTTCACATTACAAGATTTGGAAAATCTTGGGATGTGACAGGCTACCACCCTTAAAATAAATCTCGTCCCGAGATTTGGGAAGTCTAGGGTTACAAGTAGGCTCAAAGCATCTAGGGTACTACCACCCTTAAAATTAAGTCTCATAGGGTTACATTGATGGTTCACTTGACTAAAAGTTCAACACAATATCCAGACAAGGAATCCTTATTTGACTCTTCTGAGTTTTCTAAATCCTGACATCCACTTCTTCTATCTCTTCAAAGTTTCCATTCATGTCAATGTGGTTCACATGTCCTTTCTGGGTCACATTGGAGTCATTTCCATTAGTTCTTCTAGCATCCTTTTTCTTTTTCTTCTCTGGACAGTCTGATGCATAGTGTCCAAGTTCCTTACAATTATAGCATTGCAACTGGCTAATGTCCTTCTTCCTGTAAGTGTCATGTTGGTTCTGACCAAGGTTATCTCCATTGTCAGTATCATTTCCATTATTCTCACTTCCATTGTTGTTGTGGTGATACCGATGTGGTTCAGAATCTTCATTGCTCTTTTTGTATGAATGCTTCTTCTTTGATGATCCTGAATAGTTCTTGAGTTTATGTTTCCTCTTTCTGTTCTCAACTTGATTCATCTTGTTTTCCAATATTGTGGCTTTGTCACAGAGTGATTGATAAGTTGGGACATAGGCAACGGCTAGCTGCAGGTTCAACTCATCATTTAAATAAACCTTTACTATTTTTATCAAATAGAAATGTTTTCTTTCAAAGTCTTGGCCAAGTTTTAATTTGGCTAAAATAATCCTTATTTATATTTCTTCCTTTTTATTTGAAAATCAAATCTTTTTTAAAAAGATCCAAAATAGTATTTCCAGATATTTTTAGCTTTATTGTTTATTTACCTTTTTAAATCCTTTTAGGATTTTATTTGATCCAAATAGGTTTTGAAAGTTCCAAATGGATTCAAAAAGTTTCTTCTCACCCTGAAAATCAACAAAGTTTTATTTTATTCATTTATTTTTCACATTACAAGATTTGGAAAATCTTGGGATGTGACATGCAACCCGCTTCCCACAAAGGCCCAGTCCTATGGACGGAAGCACAAGCCCATGCCCGATAAATACATGTTGTTATAGCTACGGTTATAATACTAGCACATACAAGTTTATTTGGTGTAGTGTTTAACGTCGCTAGGAGGGTTTGGTTGGTCGCTGGTTCGAACCCCACCGGCCACCTATTTTTTGCGGATTTGTGAGAATTAGTTTGGCTTGCATATAAAAGATTTGTCGTAGTAGTATTTCATATAACGTTGGTTGGTGTAGTGGTAGAAAGCGACCGGTTTTGTTGTGAGGTCGGCAGTTCAAATACTTGTTCTGCTTTTTTTTGCAAATAATTCACAACGCAGTTCGGTCCAAACTGACACATAGACACAGATATTAACACACGGATATGACACGTAGGCAAAAATTGACAAATAGACATGACACATAGGCATAATTGCTGACATGGCAGACTACCAATTTCAACTTATCCAAGTTTGGACATCATGGCAATTTAAAATCGTCATATTGAGGTATAAATAACGTCGTAGGCTACATACTCCAGGTTATGACGATTTGAGATAATGAAACTACGACATTTTTGAGAAAAATCATCATAAGTTTGTAAGCTTTTGAACCTCCCGAACGGCTTACGACCATATGATGTGAAATCGTCAAAACTCTATGACGATTTTGTCCATGGTCACTATTAGAAGGTCATAGAATAACACATTTCTTGTAGTGGTCGATCTGACGGCGATGAGACTTGCGATCCTTTATTAGCATGGCGATGGTCTGATCCTTCTTCTTGGTGATGGCGTACTTGTGGTTGGCATAAGAACGGGCATTGTCCAACTCCTTCTGATGGTCATACATCATGAAGCTAAGGTAGTCCAACTGATTCTTCAGCTCGGGGTGATATGGGGCTTCCAGTGGCTGTCCCATAGGATCACGCCTTGGGTAGAACTCGAAACAGGTACCCCTTGATTTGATTGATACTCTGCCCACACAGACGGGCAAGATCTTCCTGCATTGCCCTGGCCAGTCCATCGAGCTAGTTGTTCTCTCTTAAGGTGAACTGAATTCCCTCAGCAGTGGGAGGTTCAATCTTTCCTCGGAGACTTGCAACAACTAGCCACTGCAGATCTTATCCTTCTTGATCATTGAGCTGAGCTCCGAAGAACTCGGGGTGCGGACGCTCCAGCATCTCCGATAGTTTGTCCAGGTCACGCTCAAAGATGAGGTCTCCTCCATTCCCCAACTGATAAAACTTGTTATACTTCACGTCCATCTATAAGAATATAGGATGAGTAAGTTAGTAGAGTGATCAAGTGTGTCAAATTTTATGTACTATGCAAGAATTTTTGATGAACATGAATTTTCAGGAAGAATCCAAGTGATAAGAATGAGAATAGGTTTTTGTAAATACTCACTTCCTTTGGTTTTGAAACAAAGTTTTTGATTCAAACGTCCATTCTAACTAGGGTCTCCTATGGTCAGGATGGCTCTGATACCAACTTGTCAACACCCGGATTTTTAATCCCAGATGCCTGTTATGCCATACATCGCAATCCCAGGATTACCATTTTTGCGAGACATAAAAGATTTGGATATCACAGTACATCATCCATTACAAACCATACATAAGGTCTTACAAAAATAAGGATCTCATGATCCAGTTCTTAATACAATTCAAGCAGCGGAATAACGTAAAGATAACGATAGCGTAGGCGAAGCTCCATCTTTGGGATCACAAGCAATGCTGACGAGGGGAGATGATCCTAGTTGTCGTAACCTTCCTGCGGTCCATCATCCTGGTACTCCTCTTCATAGTATGGCCACGGGAATAGCTAGGGACAAAGCCATGAGTACTCTTTAAGTACTCGCAAACTAAAAACTAACAAGTTAAGGGGGTTTTTGTAGTAGGATACTAAGCTCTAGGGTTGTTTTGCAAAAAGCCAGATTTACCTCTACTAAGTTCAGAAGCAAAGAAAACTAGTTGAAAGTTTTATAACACCTAAGTGGGAACTTGAATTTCATATAACAACTCTGTTGTGGTCAAGTCAAAATCACAAATCATTTCACAAGTTGTTTTGAAAAAATCTAACGGGGGAACAGTATGGCCACTCCAACTGTCCATAATCGCGGACGCGGCTATTCGAATAGTTTGACACTCTGCAGAGATTGTACACTTTCACCACAACATTTGATACATCCGTCAGGAACAATCCTGAATTCACCATACTTAGTATGCGGATAATCAATCCTAACCTTTCAATTACATGCCCTAGTATAGGCACCTCTCCTGTGAATTTGGCCTCCCAACCATGACCAACTGCCATCTTGGGTACTGCACAGGTGGACAATCTTCACAAGGTAGCCTCAGCTCAGACCTTGGCAATAAGGGAACCCATACTAAGGTATATAAATTTCTAGTCAATCCCTACCCAATTTTCGGGTATTGTGGTTGTTCGGTAAAATTGTAATGGTATCCCATCCAGACAACCATCAGTTTTATAAGGGGCTAAGGCTCACGCCTCAACATTTTCATCATCAAAATCATCTGGTGTTCAAGAACACATGTCAAAACATTTTAGTAGAATGACTCATCATTGTAAGGTTTTCATAACCATTTTCACCAAGTATTCCCATCTAAAGTTGATCAAGTTTTATGCTTAGCACGAGCATCTACAAGTGGGGGTAAATACTAATGGTGGGTAATAAACAAGAGTATATTATCTAAGTAAATCTCATGCCTCAGGATGACATTAAGATTATCTAACTTAGGCCAAGCTTTATGCTCTTTATGCTACCTTCAATTATCTTTCTAGAATCTACAAGTCGCTAAGTAAACTTTTGATAGAAATCTTTTAATAAAGAAAATAAAATACTAAGCTTGCAAGTAAAACTAGGATGGTGGGTCAAGTGGGTATAATCACATATGCTTAAGGCATATAGCTGGCATAGTAACAAGCAAGTAGTAGCTTGCATAAGTATGGTATCTTGCAAGTGTTAGCTTGCATAATGGCAAGTATAAGATTGCCTTGTACAGAGTAGTGGTTGAAGTTCTCCTCGGCTTCTTCTTCGTAGTATCCTCCTTCCTCCTCGTATCCTTGGTCGGTACTAGCGTCTATAAATAAATACGAGGTACACAATCACCAAACAATACTTAACTACTGCTAATCATCACAAAAAGGTTCACACTAGGTGATCTATCATCATCACTAACATTACAAGGATTAAAACACTTGTCTCATTTATTTTAGTTAAGAAAAGTAATTTCTACTTATTGAAAAACTACTTAAGATTTAATATTCTCCAACTCAAACATGGGTCATGTTGACACATGTTATCACCACATATTTCAGTACATGGGAATGTGATTTAAAGTGGTGTCACAATTTAATAAGGTTTAACCTTTTTATTTTATTTAATTAAAGTGACTAGAAATGCGTATGTGGCATTCTTTTATTACATGATCATTATTTCAGTAAGTAAACCTATATATTTTTATATATTCTGAAAGGTATGGTCAAATGTGAGTTTTGAGAGTTGGAATCAACTCAAAAGCTTTTATGGTTGAATTTTGAAAAATGTTTGAATACAGAAAAGCTTCTGCCTTGTTATTTTTACCAAGGGTGAGCTATAAATCTAAATGGTTTGAATCCAACGGGCTTGGATTAATCTTTCCAGTACCTTTATAACAAAATTGGTTTCATGCATTTTAGTTCAGTGAATCGAGCTGGGTTGATTTTTGAATCTAGGTACAGAACTGTGTTTGAAATTAAATGAACAAAACTAAATTTGAATTGTTGGGTCGCGCAGGATGTTTTACTGGGCCGGCCCACTACGCACAGTGCACGCGCGGGCTGGTTAAGTGGCTCTCTCCGCGCATCGGTGAGATGGTGAAGGGTGAAGCGGTACGGGGCAATGTGGACCGTGGGATCTAGTTCTAATCGAACGGCTCTGGTTCATCTTCCACGTCGGGCAGCGCCGATGAGACAGAACCCTAGAGCGGTAGGTGGGGGTCGTGGGAGGCTCACCGGGGCTCAGGCGAGGGTCCACGACGGGGGAGAATGACGAAGTCAACGATGGCGGTTCTCCTGGTACCGGCAGCTTCTCCTGGGGCGACTCCAATTGACGGCTCCCTTCTCCTCCAGCAGCGGTGGGCTCCGGCCAAATTCCGATGATGCGCTGCTCGCCTTGCTCCGGGAGTGAGGTGGGGTGGTTCTAAGGGAGAGGGGAGTCAACTGGTGTGAAGAAAACGAGCGGTGGAGGCCTCTATTTATAGTGGCTGAAGGGGACCGACGGGGCGGGCTAAGCTCGTCGGGCGGTGTTGATCGGTCGGAACGCGTCGATGCTCTGGGCGGGTCTGACGGGAATTTTAGTGGCGCACATCGCACGTGGTCCGCGCGGAGGGGAACGGGAATGTCTGCGGGGTTACTGGGGCAATGGTGATCAGGCACGCATGCAGCGAGGGTGGCGCGCGGAATGTGGGTGCTGGTCGAGGGTGGCGCACTGGCACGCTCTCGGCTCGCACGCAGAGATGTTTGACATGGTCTTGTCGTGTGGGCCAGGGGATGGCAGTGCTCGGGCTGGGACAGGGAGTGGCGGTGGACGCTGCTGCGTGTTCCAGACAAGGTTGGCGGGGCTAGTTCTTCCTCTAGCTCCCTAGCGACATTGGGGTTGGCAAATGGGCTCAGCATGGTCACCATTAATGGCTATGCCAAGCTCACAGTGGTGCTAAGGCTTGTTAATTGGGCTAGATCATCTACTGAGAGTGTAGTGAGAGCTAGAGAGGGAACAAGGTTGGCCAAATTCACTGCTCACTATAGTGTTTGTTGTTTTTTTGTTGGCTGCCAGCAAGGTGTTTGATGAAATGGCCGAAAGAAATTCAAATTTGAATTTTGGATTTAAACTTGGTGGGTTTTCTAGGAACATACTAGGGAGTCTCTGGTTAGTTAGATTAGTCAAGGGGCAATGGTTTGGTTGGGTTTTGAAAATGTGTGATCTTCACATATGATAAAGATTCAATTTTGAATAATGATTTGAATGAGGTTGCCAAATGTTTCTGTAAGTTTGAAAGGTGGGCTTTGATTTACTTTTACTTGTTCTAGCAAGGGGTGAAAAGAATTGGGAAAGTTTGTGTTTGAAATCTTTGACTAGAAACACTCAAAGTGACCTAGTGAGCAAGATTGGCAAAAATGACCATTTGCTTTATTTGATTTGTTTTTGATTTTCTCTTGATTTGTTTCTTCATGGAAATGTTTTATATGATGTTATTTTCCTATTTAAACCATTTCTTACTATTTAGGTTAATCACACAAGTTCATTTATGCATTTATCAAATAATCTCATTCACACATGCATTCATATGATTTTAATTAATCAAAGTTTTTGTTAACCTAATTTTAGTGATTAGAGTTTGATGATCATTGTTTTATATTTTTGGGATGTTACAGTCAGATTGTTCCAGGCTGCACAGTGGGATCTGCATTGCTGCTAAGGTGCTAGCGAACATCATATTGATGCCGCTGCCGCCATCCATGAAGACGCGGCTCATCTCGAACCCTCCGATCTGCGCCTCGAGCACCAGGGCAGCATGACCTGGGCGAGGGATCTAGCGGGGGTGATCCGAACGACTGAATGTGATGCAGGACTCCGAACCGCTTAGGTACTCAGGAATGCAGGGTGGAGCGGTCACAACCAATCTGACCTGGCGGGTGATCTTCTTTTGCACCCTGTTTGTCGGGCGCCCATTTTGGATCATCAATGATCCTTTCAGCGCGGGGTACCCGTTTCCTCTATTTTTCTGCGCGGGTGCGATCGAGTGGTTCGAAGGTCCCACGGGTGGTGGTGGAGGAGCTCTGTGGGCAATGTCACCTGGTGTGGGTCCGTGCCCGTACCCAGGGTTCGGGGCTTGCTGTCTCATCTGGGACATGCTCTCGCTGAGTTTCTAGAACTCACGACAGTCTTTAAGCATGTAGATAGCCTTCCTTTTGTCATCCTGCTTGTCGATGTAGAAGTCGATGGTGCATGGGCCCGACAATTTGTCGTATGCCGAGGGCTCGTCGTCGCGGCCGCGGCGTTGCCATGTTTGCATTGGGAGTCCTCCATCGTGGAAGTTGTTTCCGCAGTATCCACAGCTGCTGTGATTGCTTTCGTTGTGGCGGTCCGCGTAGCCAGCCGCGAGCATGTCGGGTCCATCGTGATCATCGTAGACGCGCGATCTTCGCTTGCTATGGCGCTTGCGTCGGCGGCCGTAGTCATCTTCCTCCTCCGAATGTGCTCGATGGACAGAGTCCTTGCCATCTTTCCACCTGTTGGCGATGTCCATGAGGTGGTCGAGTGTCTTGGGCTTGACGCGCCCAAGTTCTTCCTTGAAGTCCTGGAGTTTGACGCCATCCTTGAAGGCGTCGATTATTCTCTCCTCAGAGATGTGTTCCGCAGAGTTCTTGATGTTGGACCAGCGTAGTATATACGAGCGAATGGATTCACCCGTTCGTTGGGTGTAGGCCCGTAGCTCTTCAATCAAGGCTAGCCTCTTGCTGGTGCCCTTGAAGTTTCGGATGAAACTGTACGCCGGTTCCACCCAGCTTCGGATGGATCCCGAGGATAGGCTGCTGAGCCAAATCCGGGCTGCGCCTGTTAGCTGCAGCTAAAGGCATTGTAGGGCGGTGTTTTTGTTGCCGCCGTGCAGCTTGATGGACGACAGGTGGTCGCTGAGCCAGTCCTTAGGGTCCTGCATGCCGTCAAACTTCCGAGTGTCTGAAGGAAGCTTAAAGTTCCTCGGCATCTGCGTCCGCCAAACAGATCTGCTGAAGCATCGAGCCCCGCAAAGTTCTCCTTCATCGTCATCCTCTTTGGATTCGGATGAGCATACACGCTTAGCGTGTGCCTTGTCAATCTTGCGCTGAGTGAGTTCGCTTCGAGCGTCGTAGTCGCGGCTGCGACGCCGCGAGCTCTTGTGTCGTCGAGGTAGGTCATGTTCCTCCTTGTCGGATGAGGGTGTGGGACTGCGGTTGAATCTGACCGCAGCCTTCTTTTCGGCTCCGCAGGAGTTTCCCCGTGGAGCGCAGCTCAAGCGAGTCCGAGTCCGGCTAGTGCGGAATTGTGCATGGCCCTTTTCGGGTCCCGCACCGGACGTGGACGGGACGCAAGGTATGTGGTGGCTGCCATGATCGCAGCTTGCGGCGTCTTCGGGATGACGTTGCCATTGGCGTCCATCTCCATGAAGGACGCGTTGAGGGTTCGGGTCACCTCACGACATGCAGCGGGGTCCATGTTCTCTACGCGAGAATGGTGCTTGTTGGCGTTGTTGCCGTGCGAGCTGGAGCCGCCCATGGCGGAAAGCGCAGCTCGCCGCGCGCTGGACTCCGAGGCCGCTTGCTTGCGTTTGTCGAGTACCTCTTGCATCTTCACCTGCTTTTTGTGCTCTTCAATGAGGAACATGTGGTATGCCATCAGTAGGTCCCATGAGGCACCCACAGGTAGGATCTTGTTGCCTACCACGGCTTCGCGTGCTTGGTTCCATCCTTCCTCGCTGAGGTGGATTACCCGATTGGCATCAGTGTCACCATCATTGGGCTGGACGGATGGTTGTCTCCTGTTTTCGCCATTCCTACCCTGTGGGTTGGGCGGCGGTGCGTGCGCACCCGATTCTAGTGGTTGCTCCACGTCGCTTTAGATGACTGCGGGGCATTGGTAGTGTCCGTAGGTTGGATCACTGCTGTCGCAGCTTTCGGATCCGGAACCATAGGTCCCTTCATCCGATAGGGGATCGCACAGATCTGAGTTGCAGCTGCTGCTATCATATGACTCATCTGCCGATGCTGACGTGCGTAGAACGGGATGCGGGGCCCATGAGGCGGGCCTGATCGATGGCAGAGGCACCCGCTCTGGGAGGCGAAGAGTGCCGGTCTGAGCCACCTGGAAGCAGAAACTCCCGAACAGGATCTTGAGCCTGTCGCCTACAGGCTCGAAGTCCTTCATGGTGGCTGGCGAGTGGGCGGTGAAGTCGAAAGCGCCGAAGAGGATATGGCTCTCCGTCGCCGAGGAGTTGTAGATCATTTTGGTCGGGACCGTCACGATCGCATAATCAGCGCCCCCAGTTCCCACAGACGGTGCCAATTGACGAGGTTTAATCTCGTCAGTGCCCATTGTTATGAGCTTGGGTTTTGGAGAAGATGGGGGTGCTGGAGATCGCGGAATGGTTAATGGACAAGCAACCAGGGGACACGAGATTTACCTAGGTTCAGGCCCCCGGAGGGAAAACCCTACTCCACCTTGTCTTCTCTTGATTACGGCGGAACCGAAAGTTACAGGGGTGCGCAGATGCAATCTGGCGTGGAGGTGTGTATGCGGTGGTATGAGAGAGATCCTCCTCGTCGTGCCCTCCTAGCCTTTAAATAGAGGTAGGCAGGTCCCGGGCATAGATCGTGTCGGTTACAGGTTTAGGGTTTGCCCTTTTGAATATTCTATCTATTCTAGTCTTGCTCTCGAAGGATCTGAAGACTTCATCGGCTTGGGCCACCCAAAAATCTTCATGGGCCGCGTATATTCTTGTGGGCCTTCCTTGGGCTGGACCAGATATGCTAATGTCGTGTACCCGTAGGGTATAACCATGTCAGCTAAGTATAAAACTTGATCACTTTAGATGGGAATACTTGGTGAAAATGGTTATGAAAACCTTAGAATGATGAGTCATTCTAATGAAATGTTTTGACATGTGTTATGAACACCTGATGATTTGATGATGAAAATGTTGAGGCATCAGCCTTAGACCCTTTATAAAACTAATGGTTGTGTTCGGATGCGATACCATTCCAATTTTACCGTACAACCACAATACCCGAATTTGTGTAGGGCTTGAGTGGAAGTTTATATATCTTAGTATGGGTTCCCTTGCGGCCGAGGTTTTAGCTGAGGCTACCTCGTGATGATTGTCCACCTATGCAGTTCCCAAGATGATAGATGGTCATGGTTGGGAGGCCAAACTCATAGGGGAGGTGCCTATACTAGGGTGTGTAATTGAAAGTTTAGGATTGATTATCCGCATACTGAGTATGGTGAATCAGGGTTTTTCCTGACGGATGTATCGAATATTGTGCTGAAAGTGTACCACCTCTGCAGAGTGTCAAACTATTCGAACAGCCGCATCTATGGTTATGGACAGTTGGAGTGGCCATACTGTTCCGTCGTCAGATGTTTTCAAAATTACTTGTGAAATGAATCATGACTTTGACTTGACCACAACAGGATTGTGAACACAAAAACTAAGTTCCCACTTAGGTGTTATAAAACATTAAACTAGTTTTATTTGCTTCTAAACTCAGTTAAGGTAAACCTGGCTTTTTGCAAAACAACCTAGAGCTTAGGATTCCTACTCAAACACCTTACTTGTTAGTGATAGTTTACGAGTACTTAAAGAGTAATCATGGCTTTGTCCCTGGCTATTCCCGTGGCCAGGCTATGAGGAGGACTAACAGGATGATGGACATCAGGAAGTCTATGACAACTAGGATCATCTCCCATCGTCAGCATTGCCTATGACCCTAAAGATGGAGCTTCGCCCACGCTACCATTATTATATTATTCCGCCGCGTTGATTGTATTAAGACTGGATCATGAGATCCTTTATTTTTAAGACCTTTATTATGATTTGTAATGGATGATGAACTATGGTACCAATCTGTTATGTCTCGCAAAAATGGTAATCCCGGGATTGCGATGTATGGCATAACAGGCATCTCGGATTAAAAATCTGGGTGTTGACAGTTGACTATGATGAAAGTCCTTGAGTTTAGTTGTTAAGAGTTGGAGATATTATCTTAAGATTTGTTGTTTGAAGTGGCAAAAAGAATAACATTTGAAGAAAAGGTTTCTTTAATAAGGT
This sequence comes from Avena sativa, assembly GCA_916181665.1. Lineage (NCBI taxonomy): Eukaryota > Viridiplantae > Streptophyta > Magnoliopsida > Poales > Poaceae > Avena > Avena sativa. Next base: position 166,468,478 of record OV702285.1, on the reverse strand, counting down.
TTAAACAATTCTGATAGCTTTTAGAATATGATTGATATAATGTGATAGATGTTGTTTACGCTTGCTTGAATAGTTTGGATTTGAGATGCTTTACGACTTAACTAAAATAGACCAAAGTTAACTATAAAACACATAACAAAGTCTTTAGCATTATATTTAAAGTCTTGTAGACTAAAGTTAACTTTAAGAACATAGATGGACTTAAGGTGTGATGCTTATGATATCTGTAATTGTTCATTTTATAATGTTTCTTTAAAGTTACTTAAGAGTGATATTACTTTTATTTGAGTATTGGATTCTTAATATTATATTGGACTGGAAACTTTTATCTCCTTACGAAGGTGTGGTTATGATCTGTAATCAAGGAAATAACATTACTTATATACTTATGAATTCACTATACTGTTTTGGTATGCTGATAAACTTGTGGTTGAAGTAAAGGAATAAGTTTTATTTAGCCACAATTTATTCTTGAATATTTTATATTTGATAGGGATCCTTTTTAAAAGGCATTTTACACTTATGGTGGAATAATAATTCAATAAGATTGTATTTAGAGTATGTTGAACTATTTTGAATTCATATTACTAATTTTTAAGACTAATACTATTTATTAGACCTCAATTGGCTAATTTTTAAAAATATTAGCAATTTTTATTTTCCTTTATAAGAATTATCATTTAAAAAATAAATTTATTAGAGTATTAGACTTTTATTTACTTCAAAAGTGGGATGTTATATTTTTAACATGTAGGTATTATTTTTGTGATCATTTTGGTATATTACAAGTATTTTTATGAATTTTAAATAATAAGATATGATTTTTATAACATTTATTACTATAGAAACACTTAATAAATAATAGACATTTAATTAGGTGAATTTTGGTATAATATTAAATTTTAGTTCTTATTTTTCAAAGAATTTTGGTATATTATTTATATTTTTATTAGTTACCATTATTAAAATATGAATTATCAAAGTTTTATTACTTATAAAATCTTTATTAAATAGGATTTATTTAAATAATTAACAAATAATGTTAGATAATAAATTTAAATTATATATTTTATTTTTCTAAACATTTTCATATATTACACATATTTTTGAATTATAAATAAAAGTTATTGAATTTACAATGTTTAATCATTTATTTAATTTCTGGAAATTTTTAAGTTTAGACTTATTATGTTTTATCTATTTCCTAAATAGGAAATAACTTTTCACACCACACCTAGACCTACCCTACTCACAGACAGGTGGGGTACTGTCCACGTCGAGATGCCACGCAAGCATTGGACTGGTCAAACGATGGACTAGGTCAAGGGTGACGTCGGCATGGCATCGTGATGACATCAACGATGGATGAACTCACAGATTGGTTTCAAATTCGTTGATTTACTACGCGCGGGAGATCGTGTTGTGGCTAGTTGGAACAAGGATGCGAGCGCGAGTCGAATGGTACTAACATTGCCCGTTTTTGGTTGACGGAATGTGACCGGCGACAAGCCCGTGCGGCGGGGCTCGCAAATGATCATGGCGGCGTGGATTTAGGAAGCAAATGTAACAACGGAGACCACTGGCAGGTAGAGGGACTCACCCTTCTCATGATGGCATGCTTGGGGAACCAAGGGGAGGCGTGACGGCAACGAATCGACAACGATGGCCACGATGGCCGATGAAAGGGAACGCTCGATTTCACATGATTCACGACGTGTCAGCTCCCATGCTTCGTCCTAGGCGAGTAAGGCCACGACAGCTCGTCCAACGGTGGCTTCAACAAGGCGAGGGGTGGTCGGACCTAACCGGAACGACGAACTCCGGCGAGCTAGGGTTTCGGGTGAGGAAGAGATATAGGTCTAGAGAGCGAGATAGAAGATAGGATTGGTATGAGAGGATAGAGGAGGACGCGGCTGTCTTATCTACTCCTCTCAGGGTCGGCGGCGAGCATCACGGCGGTCGATTCATGCTGACGATGGCAGATGGCATCGGCGGGGCGCACGCAGTTGCCTGTGTGCGTGAGGATGACGACGACGGCAATTTTGTAGAAAACCCCTAGCAATTCCTTCCTCTCAACCCGCGATCCCTCCTCTGACCCCACTCGTCAGTCACTGTGGTTGGCTAGTTGGGATCGTTATTGGGACTTAGTGTAATGCGCTTGAGCAGCAGGTAGAAGGTGAGGAAATGGGCCTCGGGCTTGATTTTAGACTGAGGAGTTTATTTGATTTATTTCTTTTCAAATTCTGTTTATTTTTAGCTTTTGTATTTTTACATTTTTTTGAATATTCCTTTAGAATTCTATTTGCTAAATACTCGTAGCAACAATTTATATATACTTTAGATTCATTTAGTGAACCTATATTATATAAGGTTTATATTTTCTTTATTTACTTTATAGAGGTCCTTTTTATCTTAATATTTTGTAGAGGTTCATGTTATGAGTTTAATTTACCTAAATACTCCATAAATTATTAAAGGATGTATTTCTATCAAGTCATGAGATTTGATTCTTATTAACTTGTCATATTAAGGAATTTTATATATATAGTGATCCTTCTTATTATATGACACAAAAATTCTTGGGAATTAAAATGGTTAGTGTTATTCTCATGGACTTAAATGATATCTAGGTAAATAGTTTGTTATAACTTGCATAAAAATTTATGGTTTAGATTTTAACTGTTTACCATCTGTTTTAGGAGACCTCAATTTATTCATGATCTTATAGATAGGAATAACATTTAAGGTTTAAGACACATTTTCTTTATGCTTATGACTCGAAATGATACCATTATTTAAAGTAAGGCAATAGGGTTGTTCTTTAGAATTGCTTGAAAATAATGGTTGATAATTATAGTTCCTAGGCACTTATGGTTTTAATGTTGTGAAGTGGCAAGATATACTTCAGTAATTTGCTATAGGAAAATATTCCTATAGGCCATTGTGGAAATAAAATGGTTGATCATACAGATGAAATAGATATTGAGTTTGATTATAGATTTAAGTTGAATGCTTACCAAGAATTTCCTAGCTTCCATACTTCATAATTCTGGACTCCTAATTAAGTAATGCCTTTCCTAGATATTCTTCTTCATATCCATCATCATGTGTTAACATGATGAGCTTTACCTCACAAGAATATTCTTTAGCAATCAATTCTCCTTCTAAATCCATTAGTGAATCCAATGAGCTTGACACTTAAGCTTTACATGATCTCTCCATAGGGATCATTCTCATATTTAGAGTACTTCTTATGAATCTAATTCCACTTGAATGATCACCCTCTAATTCATTTAGTAGTTGCTTCTAACTCCCTTTGTATACTTTCTTTATCCTCCATTACTAACATTACTCCAAGAGATGTATCTATCAAAATCTACTTTCCTCAAGTGTATAATATCCTATAAGATAAATAAATCAATGTTGTTCTGACATTAACTTAATCATACTATCTTATCCTTTACTTGCCTCAGTAACTCATATACTAATTTCTCATTATACCATTGTGATGTGTCATGACTAACCTAGGATAACATTTCCACACTAGGGTGTATTTATGTTCTATCCACCAATGTCACTTATACATGATATAATTATTCATTCTTAATGTTTTTAAGCATGATCATTATAGTCCTTGTATCATTTATGGCTTAGACTTCCAATTGGCTAATTAAGGCTTTATCAATACAGTATTATAATTGTATTATAATTATCTTCTTAGTATCTTTATTTGACTAGGAGATTTATTCATTGACTATACCTACTTGATCCAATAGGATTACTCCTAGTAACTATCTTCATAATTCATCCTTATAATCTTCTTTACTTACCATAAATATATACCTTTATTTAGGACAACTCTTTTATCTACTCAGGAGTGAATTAACTCCATCAAGTATTCTATTGATTTGATTCTCTTCAAACACTCCCATCTATAGATGATAACTTAAGCTAGCATTACTACTTACCTAATCTTACTTCTTTCTTTATAAGCTTTCAGTGAATACTATGATAATTACAAGAGTTAATAGATCAAGGATTGATAAATCAACAGTTGATCCTTCAACATTGATTAACATCAGATACAAGAATGTGGTTCAATAGAGATGATGACGATTTTTATGGAAAGAAAGATATATGTTGAATGGTCTTGACTTGATTTCCTTCCTACTCAACAAGTGATAAGGAATTAGTGTTAAAGAACTACCATGATGCTCATGGTAGGAATGAATGAGAATTTGATAAATCAATATGTTGGTTATTGGATTCTGGTTACTTGAGTTGTATTCTTAACTTGGTATTCATGAGTTGTGTAATGAATACTAGGATGTAATCTCTAAAAGATCAGGTATCAATCATTAAGTAAAATGTTGTGGTTTAGTTTTACTGCATTTTATCTAACCTTAGATCAAACCATGTTTACCCAAAATAAGGTTTTAGCAAAGGTCATATTGAAACTTATCGTAGTCAACTTGATGATCTACTTCAATTTCATCAAGTTAAGAGAAGCTTCAATCTCTTTGACAAGTTTTATTCAAAAGTGCGAAAATTATTCAGATTTTCTATGCATGAATGCAATGCACACACCTGATTTTCAACATATTTCTAAGCCCTAATGCTGGGATGTTACACATAGCCATGATAACATCAATATTATCATTCAAAGAGGAGGTTTATTCAATAGAGTTTACCTTCTTACCATGTGGAGCTCTCTCAGTGTGCCATTCAGATTAATTAACCATCATATTATCAAGGAGTTTTGTTGTAGCACCCAAGGTGATGGTCATAAAGGTACCTCCAGCAGCTGAATCCAACAGGTTTCTTGAAGAGAAGTTCAAACCTGCATAAAAAGTCCGGATAATCATCCAAGCAGTAAGTCCATGAGTGGGACAATTCTTAACCAAAGATTTCATTCTTACCCAAGCTTGATCAACATGTTCATTATCAAGTTGTTTAAATTTCATAATATCACTTCTCATAGATATAATCTTAGCAGGAGGGTAGTACTTTCCAATAAAAGCATCTTTGCACTTAATTCAAGAATCAATACTATTTTTAGGCAAGGATAGCAACCATTCTTTAGCTTTTCCTCTCAAGGATAAAGGAAACAACTTGAGCTTAATAATATCTCCATCTACATCCTGATATTTTTGCATCTCACAAAGTTCAACAAAGTTATTGAGGTGAGCAGCAGCATCATTAGAACTAGCACCAGAAAATTGCTCTCTCATCACAAGATTCAACAAAGCAGGCTTAATTTCATAAAAGGTAGCATCAGGAGCAGGTGGAGCAATAGGAGTACTTAGGAAATCATTGTTGTTTGTTCTATTGAAGTCATACAACTTGGTGTTCTCAGCAGAGTTCATTTTGGCAAAGGTGGAGCAAGCCAACAGCAGCAACAACTAGAGCAGGAACTAATTTTTGTGTGTTTTTTATAAGAGAAAGCAAGCCAAACTAAACTAATTTTTTGGACTTTTTGATAAAAAGAGGCAAGCAAAACCAATCAAAAGAAACTAAGCAAAACAAAAACAAAGTAAAGATAAAGGTTGTGAAGGACTCCCCTTGTGAAGACGTCCTTAGCCTCCCCGGCAATGGCGCCAGAAAAAGCTTGTTGGCATGTTATTGATGCCTCGTTGGGAGACCCCAAGAGCACGGTGTGATGAGCACCGCAGCAAGTTTTCCCTCAGTAAGAAACCGAGGTTATCGAACTAGTAGGAGGAAGGAAATGACTCAAAGGTGTTGCTAGCAACTTGGAGACCTGCACAACACAAACTCATGACTTTGCCCCAACGAACAGTGAGGTTGTGAATCTCACTAGTTTGCTGAAAACAAAGGATTAACTGTAAGGTGTGGAAGGTAATAATGGTTTGCAGAAAGTAAACAGGAACAGTTGAAGATGTATCAATGGTAAAGATTGGACCGGGTTCCATAGTTCACTAGAGGTGTTCTCCTTAGATAAACAAACATGGCATGCTGGGTAAAAAAAATTACAGCAGGGCAATTGACAGGACTGAGCAAGGCATAACAATGCAATACTAGACATTCATGATCCTATGAGATTCGATTGGGCAATACAACAAGATACATAGACCGCCATCCAACTGCATCTATGACTAGAAATCCACCTTCGGGTTCTCATCCGAACCCCCTCCAGTATTAAGTTGCAAGCAACAGATAACTGCTTTAAGCAAAGTGTGTAAGGTAAACAATCCACTTGTTCCATGAACAAGAGACCGTTGTTTTCTCCCTAGTGGCAACATCACATCTACAACCTTAGAGATTTCTGTCACCTCCCTTAGATTAAATAGAGGAATGAACCCACTATCGAGCATAAATACCCCCTCTTGGAGTCACTAGCATCTACTTGGCCAAGATAGCTACTAGAAACGGAAAGCATGCAAGATCTCAAACAACATAGACATGATAGAATCAATAAGACAAAACCATTAATCAATCTGACATAGTAATCTCAATATCCATCGGATCCCTGCAAACACAACATGCACGATTACAAATAGATGATCTTGATCATGAACGGAGCTCACAAGATCTAAACATGATAGCACAAAGGAGGAGATACGACCATCTAGCTACTACATGGACCCGTAGTCCAAGGTGGAACTACTCACGCTTCATACCGGAGGCTGGCATGATGAAGAAGAAGGCCTCCGGGATGATCTCCCCTCTAGTAGGGTGCCGAGAAGAGCTTCAGATCCCCCAATCTAGGGACGATGGTGGTGGAGGCTACAGATGGTTTCGTGGAATATTGATCGGGTGCTTACAGTTTATGCATCGGGGGTCTTTATAGGCGAAGAGGCGAGGCAGGGGGCGGCCAGGGTGGTCACACCCCCCAGGCGCGGCTAACCCTAGCTCACGCCGCCAGGGGGTGTGGCCCACTGGTGCCTCCCCTCTGTCCCATACTCTAGCTCCGTGTTCCCCACGGTAAAATATTAACTTTGGCTTTTGTCCGGTCCAATTTCAAGAATATTGATTTTCTGCCTTTCTGGAACCAAAAACAGAAGAAAGCAGGCATCTGGCACTATGGCATCTTGTTAATAGGTTAGTACTAGAAACCATATAAAAACACCTCAAAGTGTAGACAAATCAAATCAAAGTAGATACTAAACAAGCATGGAATAAAAAATTATAGATACGTTTCCGACGTATCAATCATTCATATGATGATTTATTCAATCATGTTTCTTATCTTCCTTGTTTTGCACATTGATCTTATCTAAATGAATATTACTTTGAAAGCTATCGTTGTGAAAAGCCTTTTATGTTTGAGCAAAAGGATTCCTGTTGTAAACTTCATTACAAAAGCTTTGCTTGAAAACCAAGTATGATTTGTCAATTGTTCTCTGACCAAGAAAAAAGTTTGCCATTACCAATTATGATTGTCTTTATGCATCTCTGGTACGTCGTAAACATATCTATAATTTTTTATGCTCCATGCTTGTTTTATATCATTTGTATTATGTTTTCTCTACACTTTGAGGTATTTTTATACAATTTATGAAACAAACCAGGGGTGGCGTGGGCCCACCTAGGCTGCGCCACTAGGGGGTGTGGCCCCCCTAGCCGCCTCCTCTCCTTGCCCCTTCGCCTATAAGAAGCCCCCGAGGAGAAAACCCTAAAACGTCTATCATCCAGCCACAAAAACCTCTGCAGCTCCGCCGCCACCGAAGGAGAGATTCGGGGGACAGAAGTGTCGGTTTCGGCACCCTGCCGGGCCGGGGAAGTGCCCCCGGATCCATCTACATCGATCTCCACCACCATGTCCATCGCCGTTGCTGATTCCCATGATGAGGAGGGAGTAGTTCTTCCACGAGGCTAAGGGCTCTACCGGTAGCTATGTGTTCATCTCTCTCTCTATGCGTGATCTTATTGAGATCATGAGTTTTGTAATCAAGTAGATCTGCTCTGCTACTCAAGTGATTTAATAGATCTCTGGCTCTCTGTAACATCCCAAAAATACTAAACTTGGATCACCAAACTCTAATCATCAAAATTAGGGTTAACAAAAACTTTTCCAACTAAAAATATGAAAGCATTCATACGTGCGTATTAAAATTTGGATTATTTTGAATTGCCATGGTTCTGTGTTTCTTTGCTTGTAAAATGATTCTTAGGTGAAATAAACATCATCTAAACAATCCCCAAACTTTTCCCAAAGACAAACAAGTCAAAACAAATAAATTAAGTGAATGGTCACTTTGGCCAAATTAACTCCCATGCCTACTTTGGCTATCCCTAACTTTCAGAACTTAACAGAAACATGTATGGATCTTTGCACCCCTTGATAGTACTCATAATAAGGTACCAAGGCCCACTTTGTGATCATCCAAAAACATTCAAATGCTAAGTTTAAATGACAGTTTAAAATTGAATCTATATCATATGGGAAGATCCCACTTTCAAAAACCACTCAAACAAGCTCAATTTTCAAAACCCAAGCATCCACAGAATCCTCAACACATGCCTAGCACACCCACCAAAAATCTTTTCGAAATTCAAAACTCAAGTTCATGCGGCCATTTCATCAAACAGATTACAGATTCAAATCAACCAAATCAAAAACACTATGTTGAGCAGTGTTTTGGGCCAACCTTGTTCCCTCTCTGGATGCAACTAGCCTTAATAGATCATCTAGCACCCTTGACTAACCTCTAGCACCACTGTGAGCTTGACATTGCCATCAATGGTGAGCAGGCCGAGCCTCACCATGTCACCCTAGTGTGGACAACAAGCTAGGAGAAGAACTAGCTGTGCCTACCTTGTCTAGCATGCAGCCCATGCCTCACCGCCCCCGGTCGACCAGCCCTAGATTGAAGACAGAGACCAGAACCGCCAGGAACACCGCGCCCGCGCTGCTGTCGACCATGCCGACACGCACCCTAGTGCACGCGTCGTTCCCACTCAACCCGACCAACTTGAGCCCTTGCCGCCCGCCAGCATGCACCCCACCGTCCCAGGAGACCACCAGACATGTTCGTTTCACCGCCCGTACCCATAGCCACCGCTCGCCGCGGAGTTTGCCGCCTCTGCCTCGTAGAGCACCGCTTGTTCCCGACCGATTGCTACCGTCCCTACATGCGGACTTAAGCTCTAGAGCATCTCCAGGAGACCACCCGTCGATCGCCAACCTCATCCATGCCGCTAGCCGCCCGTAGACGTGTCTCCACCGTCGCCTGCCCATCCCTCTCGGTCTCGCCGTCGAGCCTATAAAAGGAGGCAGCCCCCGCTTGATTTCTTCAGACCATCTCACTCCCCACCTCTCACTAAGCCTTCCCACTTCTTCCCGGAGCAAGGCGAGTAGCGCATCGCTGGAATTTGGCTGGAGCTCGCCGCTGTAGAGGAGGAGAGGAGCCGTCGATTGGAGCCGCCCCAGGAGGAGCTGCCGGTGCCACGAGAACCGCCGTCATTGACTTCGTTATTCGCCCCCATCACCGACCCTCGCCTGAGCCCCGGTGAGCCTCCCACGACCCCCACTGAGCCGCTAGGGTTCGAGCTCGCCGGTGACCTGTTCATCGTTGACGACGACCCTCAGCCGTTGATCTCACTTCTAATCCAACGCACCACATCGCCCCGTACCGCTTCGCGTGTTATGAGCCACTAACGGGTGGAACCCCCCTGTCAGCTGAGCCCCGCTCTGCAGAGTGACACCGGGCCGGCCCATTAACCCTTCCCGCGCAGCCCAACCATTTGAATTTAGATTTTTCCATTTATTTCAAACTTGGTTCTATACTTAGTTTCAAAAATCAACCAAGATCGATTCAGTGAACCAAATTGCATGAAACCAATTTCGTTAGAAAGGTACTGAAATGCTTAATCCAAGCCCGTTGGATTCAAATCATTTGGATCTGTAGATCAACCTTGGTAAAAATAACAAGTCAGAAGCTTTTCTACATTCAAACATTTTTCAAATTTCAACCATAATAGCTTTTGAGTTGATTCCAACTCTCAAAAATCAAATTTGACCATACCTTTCAGAATATATAAAAACATATGGGTTTACTTACAGAAATATTGTTCAAGTAATAAAAGAATGCCACATAGGCATTTCTAGTCACTTTATTTATTTAAAATAAAAGGTTAAACCTTATTAAATTGTGACACCACTTTAAATCACATTCCCATAGACTGGAATATGTGGTGATGACATGTGTCAACATGATACCATGTTTGGTTTGGAGACTATTAAATCTTAAGTAGTTTTTCAATGAGTAGAAATTACTTTTCTAAAAAAAATGCAAATGCTTTATTCTTGTAAGGTTAGTGATGATGCTAGATCATCTATAGAACACCTTTGTGTGATGATTGAAAATAGTTAAGTATTGTTTGGTGATTGTGTACCTCGTATTTATTCATAGACGCTAGTATCGACCAAGGATACGAGGAGGAAGGAGGATACTACGAAGAAGAAGCCGAGGAGACCTTCAACCACTGCTCTGCACAAGGCAAGCCTAATACTACTAGTTGATGGAGCAAGCTAACCCTTGCAAGACACTTTAATTATGCAAGCTAATACCTGCTTGTTACCATACCAACTATATGCCTTAAGCATATGTGATCATACCCACTTGATAACCCAATCCAAGTTTTACTTGCAAGCTTTCTACTTTATTTCTTGATCAAAGCTATTACTTAGAGTTTACTTAAGTGACTTGTAGATTCTAGGAGGATATTTGAAGGTTGCATAAAGAGCATTAAATTTGGCCTAAGCTAGATAATCTTGATGTCATCCTAAGGCATGAGATTGAACTTAATTAAAACTCCACTAGTTTACCACCCCTCCTTAGTACTTACCCCACTTGTAGATGCTAGTGCTAAGCATAAAACTTTATCAACTTTAGATGGGAATACTTGGTGAAAATGGTTATGAAAACCTTAGAATGATGAGTCATTCTACTGAGATGTTTTGACATGTGTTTCCGAACACCAGGTGATTTGGATGATGAAAATGTTAAGGCATGAGCCTTAGCCCTTTATAAAACTGATGGTTGTCTGGATGCGATACCATTCCAATTTTACCGTACAACCACAATACCCGAAAATTGGGTAGGGATTGACTGGAAACTTATATACCTTAGTATGGGTTCCCTCACGGCCAAGGTCTGAGCTAAGGCTACCTTGTGAAGATTGTCCACCTGTGCAGTACCCAAGATGACAGTTGGTCATGGTTGGGAGGCCAAACTCACAGGAGAGGTGCCTATACTAGGGAGTGTAATTGAAAGGTTAGGATTGATTATCCGCATACTGAGTATGGTGAATTCAGGATGTGTTCCTGACGGTTGTATCGAATTTTGTGGTGAAAGTGTACAATCTCTGCAGAGTGTCAAACTATTCGAATAGCCGCGTCCGCGGTTATGGACTGTTGGAGTGGCCATACTGTTCCCCCGTCAGATGTTTTCAAAATGACTTGTGAAATGAATTGAGAATTTGACTTGACCACAACAGAGTTGTGATATGAAATACAAGTTCCCACTTAGGTGTTATAAAATTTCAACTAGCTTTTCTTGCTTTTGAACCTTAGTAGAGGTAAATCTGGCTTTTTGCAAAACAACCCTAGAGCTTAGTGTCCTACTACAAAAACCCCTTTAACTGTTAGTATTAGTTTGCGAGTACTTAAAGAGTACTCATGGCTTTGTCCCTGGCTATTCCCGTGGTCAGACTATGAAGAGGAGTACCAGGACGAAGGACCCCAGGAAGGTTACGACAACTAGGATCATCTCCCATCGTCAGCATTGCCTGTGACCTCGAAGATGGAGCTTCACCTACGCTACCTTTATTATTACGTATTTCCGCTGCTTGAGTTGTATTAAGAACTGGATCATGAGATCCTTATTTGTGTAAGACCTTATGTATGGTTGGTAATGGATGATGTACTGTTGTATCCAAATCTATTATGTCTCGCAAAAATGGTAATCCTGGGATTGCGATGTATGGCATAACAGGCATCTGGGATTAAAAATCCGGGTGTTGAGACTCTCCCCACGTGTGTGAAAGTGACAGTGTGCATACCGTGGTGGCACTTAGGCTAGAGTTTACATAAATACTCAAGTGCTTCAATAGATCTCGTCTCTTCCCACGTGTGTGAAAGTGATAGCATTCACGCCGTGGTGGCACTTAGGCTAGAGTTCATAAATATTTATCATGAGTTATATTTGGAGTTGGTTGTCTTTATGAAATTGTGGTGTTTGTTGGAACCATCTAGCTCTCAAGGTGACAGTGTGGGGTTATCTAGATGGGGAAGGCGGACTTTGAGGAATGATGTTATAGCCCTACCATGGATTAGTGTGTCCAACCGGAGAGTAGTTCAGGGTAGCATCATGAAGAGAATATATTTATTGAGAGTGTTCACTAGTGAAAATATGATCCCTAGGCCTTGTTTCCAAACATTGAAACACCCTTTACAACTAGATCTATTACATGTTTGCTTGCTTCAATCTTTCTGCCTTTAGTCTTTTCCTCCCCGTCAGAAGCTCTTTTCTAGCACCGTTACCACTTATAATCATCCATACCACTTGTATTTCACTATCTCTTCGTCGAACTAGTGCACCTATACACCTGGCAAGTGTATTGCGTGTGTTGGGGACACAGGGGACTTCTTGTATCTTGATTGCAGGGTTGCTGGAGAGGGATACCTTTGACTACTTCCTCCCTGAGTTCGATAAACCTTGGGTAATCCACTTAAGGTAAACTTGCTGCTGTTCTACAAACCTCTGCACTTGGAGGCCCAACAACTGTCTACACGAATAGAAGTGCGTAGACATCAAGCTCTTTTCTGGCGCCGTTTCCGGGGAGGTAAGGTAAAAGGTACTCACATACTCTTGGTGTGTGAGTGCTCGAAGTTATTTCCTTTAGATTCTGCAATTTTGTATTTTTGTTTCTTGTTTTCACTAGTTAGGCTTAATGGAAAACAACAAAAATATTAGAGAGATTTTTAGTATTTTTCCTAAGTTAGAACATGAATGGTTTGAGAAGAAAATTAAAAAAACTATGGAACTTTCTTTGCATGCTAATAGCAATGTTATTAGTATGAATTCTTTGGACACCATTATTGCTAATTCTATGGAAAATTCTAAGCTTGGGGAAGCTAGTTTTTATGAAAATGATCTTTTTAGTTCCCCAGCTTTGGAAGATAGCTATTCTATTGCTTATGATGATACCAAACCTCCAATATATGATGATTACAATGATGAATATGATATTTTCAGTCCACCTACTATTGAGGAGAAAATTTATTGTGATTACAATATGCCTCCTACATTGGAGGATTATGGTGATGAGAATAACAATCATAGCTATTTTGTTGAATTTTCTACCACTACAATTAATAAGAGTGACTATGCTTATGTGGAGAGTAATAATTATTATATGCATGTGGCTCATGATAAGAATGTTTTATGTGATAGTTATATTGTTAATTTTATTCATGATGCTACTGAAAGTTATTATAAGAGAGGGAAACATGGTCTTATGTATCTCAAAAATATTAAGTTTCCCCTCTTTATGTTGAAAATCTTGGTTGCACTTGTTTTGCTTTCCTATGCTTGTTGCTTTGTGCTTTCATGACTTGTTTGTTTATAATATTCCTATGCATAGGAAGAGGGTTAGACTTAAATGTCTTTTGAATTTGCTTCTTGATGCTCTCTTTTACTTCAATTCATATTTTTTATGTGAGCATCTTCTCAAACTATCAAGCCTAGCTTAAAGGCGTTAAAGAAAAGTACTTCTTGGGAGATAACCCAATAGTTTTTTTGAGTCTTGGAAGTTATTACTTCTGTAATAACCTCTCCTTATCTTTTTTGTTTGATTTTTGTGCCATAATAACCTCTAATGAGAGGGAAGTAAGATTTGGGGAAGTGCTGTCCTGAAACAGATTTTTGTGCTTCACTGTAAAAATTCATGAAAAATCTCTGTAAGTCGGATTTAGCTGTAATGTTCTGAATAAATCCCCCAAGTTGTTAGCTAAATTTCGTTAGTTCAGCACTTTTTGATATGAGAAACATAAGGTCTTCTAAAAAATCGGTTTTTACCTGCTGGTCTGTTTTGACAGATTTCTGCCATTATTTGCATTTGCTTCTTATTGATTCCTTTTTGGGTTCTCGTTGGGAAATTTATCTTTTTGAGGGAATGCTACAGTATCTTTTGTCTTTAGTGAAAGTTTTGCTGTTTTGAAACTAAACCTAAAGGTCTATTATCTTTTGAATGCACTAATGTTGCTAATGAAGATTGTGTGAAGTTTTGTATGAAGAAAAAATTTCAAGTGTAGAGAAAGAATGATGTAATGAGATGAAGAATGGACAAAATCTCAAGCATGGGGATGCCACCCCGCGTTACCCAAGAAATATTCAAGAGGTTCAAGCGTCAAAGCTTGGGCATGCCCAAGGCATCCCCTTCTTCATCAATAAAAATCTCAGGTCTTTCTAGACACTTCATTTTTATTGTTTCATGCACTGTTGTGTTGTTCTTGAGCGTCTTTGTTTTTGGTTTTAGTTTTGTTTTGCTTGGTTGCTGCAATAAGGTTGTTGGATCCCAGCACACTTATTTTGGAGAGAGACACACTCTGTCATCCCCTTCTTCATCAATAAAAATCTCAGGTCTTTCTAGACACTTCGTTTTTATTGTTTCATGCACTGTTGTGTTGTTCTTGGAGCGTCTTTGTTTTTGGTTTTAGTTTTGTTTTTCTTGGTTGCTGCAATAAAGTTGTTGGATCCCAGAACACTTATTTTGGAGAGAGACACTGTAACATCCCTAAAATCATGTTTTCAAAGATTGCATATCATTCATGCATGCATGTCATTTAGGGGATCAATTTCAAACTCATCTCCAGAAAACAGAAGCATTTGGGTGCTTGTTATTTTATGTAAACAATCATTGATCCAATGCCACTCTCAAGTGGGAGAATAATTGTTTTAAACCAAGTTTCGTTTGCTCTTAAGTTGGATTGGTTGAGTGTTAAAGCTTGGACAAAGTTTACAAAACAAATATGGTTTTAAACCATTTTCAAAACCTACTCAAATCATGTGCTAAGGCACTGTTTATTTTGATTTTTCAAAAAGACCAAGCTAGTCTAAAGAGACAGCAAGGTTTTATGTCCAATATTATGAGGTTTACACTTTACAAAAATCCAGAAAAAATTTGGAATTCAAATGCACTTGTTTTCATTTGAAAAAGATTCCTGAAATTCAATATAGAAAAAGAAAAGTAAATTAGAAAGCAAACTGGGCCTGGCGCCACCATTCTAGCCCAGCAAGCAAAACAGCCCACCCGGGTCCTCCCTTTCCCTCTGTTTTCTCACCGCGCTCGCGCACACGCTCCCTCGCTGTCAAGTGGACCCATTGCCAGGTTAGCTCGTCGTCCCCAAAATCCCGCCCACGACCAGTCCCTCACCATTTCTTCCTCCCTTCATTGCCACGTTTAAACTCCGGTTAATTGCCGTTGATTCCGCTCTCGCCCCCGCTCCGTCTAATTAAACCCCTCCCCCTTGCGGCCATTTCCCCCAACATTGCTAGCCAGAAGCGCCGCCAGGCTTCGCAAATTCTTTCTCGCACCGTCGCTGCTCCGACGAGCTCCGACGACTAAATTCGGTAAGCCCTGAGCGCCCCTTGCCTTTTGCTTGCCTCTATCGGATTCTCCATGCCTCTGTGATTCATCTGATGCCCTTGGTTTGCCCGCGCTTGACCCAGGTCGCCGTCCCCGACCACCTCAACGAACGACCGAACCACCGTCTCAACTCCGACGAGCAATCGCGGTATAAATCGAACGCCCCTGGACCCCGCATGCATACTGTCAGGTTCTCCTTGCCCTTGCACAGCTATTGACACCACTGACTCGTGCTAGGGTGACACGGAGCCTCGGCAACATCGACGTCTGCAAGCATCCGACGCCGCGCACAACTCCGACGAGCCCTAGCGACCTCCACTGCGCGCCCCTTCGCCAACGAAGACCACCTCGAGCACCAGCGTCATCACGTGAACTCGGTGAGCTATCCCACTGCCTTTCTCGCTTCCTGTATCGCCGGCAACACCACCGACCGAGCGCACCAGAGCCAGCCACCGTCACGCGCCGCCCATCCTTGGTCACTTGCTTAGCAGCCGTAGGATCTAGATCCAGCGCTCTAGATTAGATCTGCATCGAAGCGGTAAGTGACGATCTGAGCCGTACGAGTTAAGTTAGATCTGACGGTGCACACTAGTCGATCCGCGCGAAACGGTACCGACGAATCAGAGAGCGCCGCGTGGCTAGTTCTATGTTTTAAAAACAGAATTTAGATCTATTAGTGATTCAAACTTGAAAAATTCATATCTTTTGATTCCCACGTTCAAATTTTGCAAATTTTATATCATTGGAATCAGGAGAGAAAATCCTATATGTTTCTGCAATGTGTTTAATATTTTGACTCTGTAAAAATGGTTGTTTATGCAGAAACTTGTGTAGTCTTATTTTGATAATACAAATTATTTGAAAAATATTTTTAGGATCAAATAAGGTTTATTTTGAATATCTTGGACTTTTTTATGTTTCAGTACTGTTCACTTGTCTTGTTTGGTGTATAAAAATCATCACATGGAATTTGCATGCATTCATATATTTTTGTTTGTATATATTTTGTATGTGATTTTGGTGCCATTATTTTATGTGTAGATTTTGGTGCAAATAGTGATTGTGGTTGTGAAGATTGTTGCTACTCCCCAAACTACCAAGGCAAGTGGTGCTTCATGATTTTATTCCTATATTTTTCAACTATGCACTAGAAATATTTTGTATAGGACTTACATGAATATTTTGATCTACATGCAATGCTTGGGAAATCCTAGTAGTTGTAGAATTGCTAGTAATTTCTATGTTAAGATGCTTACCATTGCCATTCTTAGCCTAGCTAGTAGCAACCAAGGGTGGTTATATATTCATGCCAAGTAAAAATATTTCTAAGTCTTTGGACTTGTGTTTTTGCTTAATAAAACAACTAAGTGAATGAAACACCTGGGTGGAATGGAAAGAATGGTTTATGTTGAGTGGTTACACAAGGCCCATTTATATGGTTTACCTTGTGTATCTCACTTGTGGAAAGCCACCTAGGAACAAAGGGATTTGAGATGTCAAATGTTAAGAAGCTTCTAGTGCAGCCACATGGCAATATGGGCTCTGCCTGGATCACATAGGTTGCAATAACTTAGCCATTTGGACAGTTGGTGGTAGTGGGATGATAGGTTGGAACGCGTCCATTTGGTCTAAGGGAAGGCTTTTGAAAGGTCCTGTCTTGGTGAAAATCAAGTCTTGTGGGGAAAGTGCACAACCTCTGCAGATGGAAGAATCTAAGTACTTAGCCACGTCCCTAGTATTGGCCAACTTGAGCATCAAGACATGGAAGCTATCAAGAATATCCTCATCCCAATTTCTAAGTTAAAACTTGTGGTTGAACAAGGGTAAAGGTTCACCAATGTCTATTGGTGGTTCCTTGAGAATGTTTTGTCAAAGAAAAACTTAGTGTTTTCAACTGACAGGTAAAACCTATTTTGAGCAAAGCAAGCCAAAGCTACACTTAGCCAAAATGCATATAGTATCTAGATTGCTAATATTCTACTAAGGTATCACTTGCCAATACTATTCCAATGTATTGACCCATTGTGGCTGTAACTTGTGATGTTGCAGATTATTCTAATGATGATTAGGGGTTATGAGTCTACACTCAACATGCTTGCCTGTGGCACATGAAGATGAAGACTTATTTATCTTATTATATATTTGAACTCTTGTATTAGGCCTGTGGCCATGGAGTTTGTAAAAGACTATGTTTGTCTCTTGAATGATATGTAATAATGACCTTTGTTTCTGTGTACTTCATCTTAAACTGTGGATGATAGCATTGATCCAGGGACTAGCATTGCAATCACAGGGATCCTTACCTTTATAAAGGAAGGGATCTTATAGATGGTATCAGAGCACTGTGTTGCCTGTAGGATTATGACCCTAGGATTGGATTAGAAACCACTAAGGGAAAAAATCCAACAATTTCCACACTTGTCTTATTCTTCTCGTAAACTTTTCTAATCTTCTTTCTCATCTCTACTGATAGAAGGATGCATTGTTAGCCTTTAGACTAGAGAGTGAAAGATGTTTTCTGCCTTGTTAGTTGGACCACCACACTTATCATTATATTTCCAAAGATTTTAACTAAGTGTTATTGAACCTTAGATGTTTGTATACTATGAATTGTCTGTTTGTTTGCCAATGATATGCTTGAGTCACTTTGTCTTGTGTGTTTCTATTGATGTTGTTTCTAACATTTGCCTATCTTATAAAATAGATGCCTAATGTTACTATCAGCACGGCTGAAGAGTTCAAGGGAACTCGTTTTGGCACTCGTCTTATTGAGCTCACTAGTGTGCTCAATCTCCCACTTCCTACCATCATGATGCTTCCCCTCACCAAGTTCGAGAGGAAGCACCTTTGGGGCTTCAAGGTTACTCATCCAGGACGCCAGACTGAGCCAGCCACGGAGGCCATCACCTTCAAGCTCATGCATGATGACAAGGAGAGAGGCCTAGAGGTAGTCATGAAGGATTTGCTTGGACGTTTGTTAGGGAGACACTCTCGGGAGATTAGAGGTACTCACTTCCACGCCTTCGGAAGACGCGACGAGGATGGTGAGGCCATTGACTTCGAGGATGCTTCTAGAGAGGCGGCAGAGCCGATTCGTCTATACCTCCAGGACTTAGAGGTTCTTCTTAGGCACCTAGATACTGATATGACCAACGTCATGCTTAGCAATGAAGAACTCCAGGTGCAGCTTCGTGAGAAGGACAAGCTCTTCGCGGAGCAATATGAGATAGTCAAGGAAATGGAGGCCAAGTTTGAGAATCAGGATAGAAAGTTCAAGAGTCAAGAGAAAAGAGTCCAAGATAGGAACAAGAGGATTCGAGACATGACTGCAGAACTAGAGGCCAAGGACTTTGAGCTCGAGCATCAGCAGGTGGTGATTGAGAGACTTCGTTCACAGAAGAGGGCTCTCAGAGCCAAAGTAGAGGCCTTGACTACCAATGTCGAGGAATACAAGACCGCAATGGAGAATGCAGGTCTTACACTTGTTTATGAGGAGGTTGATGCAGAGGAGTAGTGATGACTACTCATTTACCTTCTATTTACCATGCTTTTGATTATTGAGTCGCAATGACCATCCAACATGTGGATGGCTTGCTATTGGTGTGTTTACTTTTCAAAAACTTGTTGTCTATGTTGTTGAACTATTACTGTTATGATGCAAGTTTGATGATTGTTTATGTGTTGTATTGTGCATGTTAGCATATATGGGTATCTCATTCTTATCTATATTGAAAACCACGGATGCCTCCCCGACGTGCCAATCCCAACCCTAACAACAACAATATCACCCCTGAGATGCAGCAGATGATGACAACTCAGACGCAGCTGATGCAGATGATGACCATGTTCATACAGAATCAGAACAATAACAAAAACAACAACAACAACAACAACAACAACAACAACAACAACAACAACAACAACAACAACAACAACAACAACAACAACAACAACAACAACAACAACAACAACAACAATAATAACAACAACAACAACAACAATCAGAACAATCCACCATGTTTTGACATGCTCACCAGATTCCTAAGATTGAGGCCAGCAAAGTTCTCAGGAACTACTGATCCCATGGTGGCCAATGATTGGCTACGCTCAGTGAACAAGGATTTGGTAACTGTTGGCTGTACTGATGAGGAGAAAGTCAGATTTGCAGCACACTTGTTGGAAGGACCAGCAGCTACTTGGTAGGATAACCTCCAGATCACCACTCCCATTAAGGATGTGACATGGGCTATCTTTGAAGATGGTTTCCATACTGCTCACATCTCATCCGGAGTGATGAGTTTGAAGAAGAAGGAGTTTCATAACTTGAAGCAGCGTCACTGTAGCGTGGCTGAATATATTGAGGAGTTCAACAATCTGGCGCGTTATGCACCGGATGAAGTTGACACTGATGCTAAGAGGAAAGAGAAGTTCCTCGAAGGATTTAACGATGAATTGAACCTGCAGTTAGCTGTGGCCTATGTCCCCACATATCAGTCTCTTTGTGACAAGGCTGCCATCTTGGAGAGCAAGATGAAACAGGTTGAAAGCAGGAAGAGGAAACACTCTGACAAGCACAGCTCGGGATCGTCTCACAAGCGTTCCCATTATGATGATAGTGGGAATTCTGGATCCCATAAGCATGGAAAGTACAACAACCACAACCACAACTGTCATCATGACAACAAGCATCACCGTAGTCATGACAATGACAAGTACAAGAATCACAAGAGTGGGTACAAGAACCACCACAATGGAAGTGGAAGTGGTAGTGGAAGTCAGCCTGTCAAGAAGGATCTTAGTGAGGTTGAATGTTTCAAGTGCAAGAAGATGGGGCATTATGCAAATGAATGCCCAGAAAAGAAAGTTGAAGGACCCAACAAGACCAACCCTTTCCAAAAGGGACAAGTGAACCACATCAATGTGGAAGAGATTTATGAGGAACCAGATGTTGTTGCTGGTAAGTTCAAACTCAATTTTGTTACAACATTTGTTCTCTTTGATACTGGTGCATCTCATTCATTCATATCAAGAGCATTTGTTGAAAGAAATGAACTACTGGTAGAAACTATTGGGTGTCCCATAAAAGTAAGTTCTCCTGGCGGAGAAATGATAGTGAACTCAGGATGTCATGATCTAGTCATAGAGTTTGGGAAGTATAAGTTTCCCGTTAATATGATAATCCTAAATTCCCAAGGACTGGATGTCATTTTGGGGATGGACTGGATGACCAAGAATAAAGGAGTGCTAGATTGTGCCAACCATACTGTCACACTCACAACTCCAGAAAACAAAAGGATCAGATTCAAGACCAACTTTGAATAAAAAAGGAGTAAGCTAAATTTCTTAAGGGGGTTAGCATAGACAGTGTGCCTATTGTGAGTGAATATACGGATGTGTTTCCGGAAGAATTGCTGGGACTACCACCAGATAGAGATGTGGAGTTTCTTATTGACTTGCTACCAGGATCTGGACCAATAGCAAAGAGACCATACAAGATGTCAGTTGATGAGTTGAAAGAACTCAAGAAACAACTTGGAGAACAGTTGCAGAAATGATTTATCCAACCAAGCTCTTCATCTTGGGGAGCACCAGTTTTGTTTGTGGAAAAGAAAGATAGAAGTCAAAGGTTATGGATAGATTACCGTTCACTCAGTGAGGTGACCATCAAGAACAAATACCCTTTGCCTAGAATCAATGACTTGTTTGATCAGTTAGAAGGAGCCTGTGTGTTCTCAAAGATTGATCTCTGATCAGGTTACTTTCAGCTTAAGATAAGAGAACAAGACATACCTAAGACAGCTTTCACCACTAGGTATGAATTATATGAGTACACCGTGATGCCTTTTGGTTTGACCAATGCACCAGCTTATTTCATGAATATGATGAACAAGGTGTTCATGGAGTTCCTTGATAAGTTTGTTGTCTTTTTCATCGATGACATTTTGATCTACTACAAGAGCAAAGAAGAGCATGAAGGGCATTTGCGTTTGATACTTGAGAAGCTTAGAGAGCATAAGTTGTATGCCAAATTTAGCAAGTGTGAGTTTTGGCTGAATGAAGTTGGATTTCTTGGACACGTTGTGTCGGGAGATGGTGTAGCAGTTGATCCTGCTAAATTTTCAGCTGTAACTGAATGGGAATCTCCTAAGTCAGTGAAAGAGGATCGTAGTTTCCTTGGCTTGGCAGGATAATACAGAAGGTTCATTGAGAAATTCTCCAAGATAGCTAAGCCAATGATAGAGTTACTAAAGAAAGACAAGAAATTTGCTTGGTCTGAAGGATGTGAACTCAGTTTCCAAGAATTGAAGAAGAGGCTAGTGACAGCACCAGTCTTATGTCTGCCAGATTTGGAGAACGATTTCCAAGTGTATTGTGATGCATCTCATCATGGGTTAGGTGCAGTACTTATGCAAGAAGGGAAAGTTGTGGATTATGCCTCGAGACAACTCAAAACTCATGAGGTAAATTACACTACTCATGATTTAGAGTTAGCCTCTGTTGTCCATGCACTCAAAACATGGAGACACTACCTTTTGGGAAAGCGATGTGAAGTGTTCATAGATCACAAAAGTTTGAAGTATATCTTCACCCAGAAAGAAATTAACATGAGACAAAGAAGATGGCTAGAACTCATCAAGGACTATGACTTGAGTTTGCAATACCACCCTGGTAAAGCAAATGTTGTAGCGGATGCTCTAAGCCGTAAGGTTTTTGTAAATGGCCTTACAAAGGGAGAATTGCCAGATGATCTGTGTACTTAATTTAGAGATCTCAGATTGGAGATTGTGCCTGAAGGACATCTCTTGTCATTGGATGTTCAACCCACTTTGTTGGACAAAATCAAGGAAGCCCAAAAGACAGATAAGGAAATTGAGGAGATTAAGGAAAATATTGGCAAAGGGAAAACCACAGGATTTCATGAAGACGAACAGGGTACTTTATGGTATGGAAAACGTATCTGTGTTCCGCAAGATCCAGAGCTTCGGGAACTGATTTTACAAGAAGCACATAACTCACCATATTCCATTCATCCGGGTAACACCAAAATGTACATGGATATGAAAGAAAGATTTTTGGTGGAATAATCTCAAGAAAGACATCGCCGAACATATTGCTTTGTGTGATGTATGTAGTAGAGTGAAAGCGGGACATCAGAAGCCAGCAGGATTGCTACAGCCACTACCTATTCCTGATTGGAAGTGGGACAAGATTGGCATGGATTTCATCACCGGATTGCCAAGGACCAGGACAGGATATGATTCTATTTTGGTAGTAGTGGATCGCCTAACTAAAGTGGCTCATTTCATACCCGTGAAGACAACCTATACAAGTGCTAAGTTAGCCAAGATCTATATGAGTAGAATTGTATGTCTACATGGAGTACCCAAGAGTATTGTGTCTGATAGGGGAACTCAATTCACTTCTCATTTTTGGAGGAAACTACATGATTCATTGGGAACGAGGTTGGAGTTCAGCACTGCTTTTCATCATCAGACTGATGGACAAACAGAAAGGACCAACCAGATTCTTGAAGATATGTTGAGGGCATGTGCCCTAGACTATGGAGCCAGTTGGGATGAAAGTCTGCCTTACGCAGAATTCTCTTACAATAACAGCTATCAAGCCAGTATTGAAATGGCACCATTTGAGTTTCTCTATGGGAGAAAGTGTACCACCCCATTGCTATGGAATTGTCTGGGAGAAAGAAGTTTGTTCGGACCAGAAATAATCAAGGAGGCTGAAGAAAATTAAAAAAAACTATGGAACTTTCTTTGCATGCTAATAGAAATGTTGTTAGTATGAATTCTTTGGACACCATTATTGCTAATTCTATGGAAAAGTCTAAGCTTGGGGAAGCTAGTTTTTATGAAAATGATCTTTTTAGTTCCCCAGCTTTGGAAGATAGCTATTCTATTGCTTATGATGATACCAAACCTCCAATATATGATGATTACAATGATGAATATGATATTTTCAGTCCACCTACTATTGAGGAGAAAATTTATTGTGATTACAATATGCCTCCTACATTTGATTATTATGGTGATGAGAATAACAATGATAGCTATTTTGTTGAATTTTCTCCCACTACAATTAATAAGAGTGACTATGCTTATGTGGAGAGTAATAATTATTATATGCATGTGGCTCATGATAAGAATGTTTTATGTGATAGTTATATTGTTAATTTTATTCATGATGCTACTGAAAGTTATTATGAGAGAGGGAAACATGGTCTTATGTATCTCAAAAATATTAAGTTTCCCCTCTTTATGTTGAAAATCTTGGTTGCACTTGTTTTGCTTTCCTATGCTTGTTGCTTTGTGCTTTCATGACTTGTTTGTTTATAAGATTCCTATGCATAGGAAGTGGGTTAGACTTAAATGTGTTTTGAATTTGCTTCTTGATGCTCTCTTTTACTTCAATTCATATTTCTTATGTGAGCATCTTCACAAACTATCAATCCTAGCTTAAAGGCGTTAAAGAAAAGTACTTCCTGGGAGATAACCCAATAGTTTTTTTGAGTCTTGGAAGTTATTACTTCTATAATAACCTCTCCTTATCCTTTTTTTTGATTTTTGTGCCAATAATAACCTCTAATGAGAAGGAAGTAAGATTTGGGGAAGTGCTGTCCCGAAACAGATTTTTGTGCTTCACTGTAAAAATTCATGAAAAATCTCTATAAGTCGGATTTAGCTCTAATGTTCTGAATAAATCCCCCAGGTTGTTAGCTAAATTTCGTTAGTTCAACACTTTTTGATATGAGAAACATAAGGTCTTCTAAAAAATTGGTCTTTATCTCCTGGTCTGTTTTGACAGATTTCTGCCATTATTTGCATTTGCTTCTTATTGATTCCTTTTTGGGTTCTCTTTGGAAAATTTATCTTTTTGAGGGAATTGCTACAGTATCTTCTGTCTTTAGTGAAAGTTTTGCTGTTTTGAAACTAAACCTAAAGGTCTATTATCTTTTGAATGCACTAATGTTGCTAATGAAGATTGTGTGAAGTTTTGTATGAAGAAAAAATTTCAAGTGTAGAGAAAGAATGATGTAATGAGATGAAGAATGGACAAAATCTCAAGCATGGGGATGCCACCCCGCGTTATCCCAAGAAATATTCAAGAGGTACAAGCGTCAAAGCTTGGGGATGCCCAAGGCATCCCCTTCTTCATCAATAAAAATCTCAGGTCTTTCTAGACACTTCATTTTTATTGTTTCATGCACTGTTGTGTTGTTCTTGGAGCGTCTTTGTTTTTGGTTTTAGTTTTGTTTTGCTTGGTTGCTGCAATAAGGTTGTTGGATCCTAGCACACTTATTTTGGAGAGAGACAGACTCTGTCATCCCCTTCTTCATCAATAAAAATCTCAGGTCTTTCTAGACACTTCGTTTTTATTGTTTCATGCACTATTGTGTTGTTCTTGGAGCGTCTTTGTTTTTGGTTTTAGTTTTGTTTTGCTTGGTTGCTGCAATAAGGTTGTTGGTTCCTAGCACACTTATTTTGGAGAGAGACACTGTAACATCCCTAAAATCATGTTTTCAAAGATTGCATATCATTCATGCATGCATGTCATTTAGGGGATCAATTTCAAACTCATCTCAAGAAAACAGAAGCATTTGGGTGCTTGTTATTTTATGTAAACAAGAATTGATCCAATGCCACTCTCAAGTGAGAGAATAATTGTTTTAAACCAAGTTTTGTTTGCTCTTAAGTTGGATTGGTTGAGTGTTAAAGCTTGGACAAAATTTACAAAACAAATATGGTTTTAAACCATTTTCAAAACCTACTCAAATCATGTGCTAAGGAACTGTTTTTTTTTATTTTTGAAAAATACCAAGCTAGTCTAAAGAGACAGCAAGGTTTTATGTCCAATATTATTAGGTTTACACTTTACAAAAATCCAGAAAAAATTTGGAATTCAAATGCACTTGTTTTCATTTGAAAAAGATTCCTGAAATTCAATATAGAAAAAGAAAAGTAAATTAGAAAGCAAACTGGGCCTGGCGCCACCATTCCAGCCCACCAAGCAAAACAGCCCACCCGGGTCCTCCCTTTCCCTCTGTTTCCTCACCGCGCTCGCGTACACCCTCCCTCGCTATCAAGTGGACCCATTGCCAGGTCAGCTCGTCGTCCCCAAAATCCCGCCCACGACCAGGCCCTCGCCGTTTCTTCCTCCCTTCACTGCCACGTTTAAACTCCAGTTAATTGTCGTTGATGCTGCACGTAACTCTCGCCCCCGCTTCGGCTTCTTAACCCCTCCCCCTTGCGGCCATTTCCCCCAACATTGCTAGCCAGAAGCGCCGCCAGGCTCCGCAAATTCTTGCTCGCACTGTCGCTGCTCCGACAAGCTCCGACGACTAAATTCGGTAAGCCCCGAGCGCCCCTCGCCTTCTGCTTGCCTCTATCGAATTCTCCATGCCTCTGTGATTCATCTGATGCCCTTGGTTTTCCCGCGCTTGACCTAGGTCGCCGTCCCCGACCACCTCAACGAACGACCGAACCACCGTCTCAACTCCGACGAGCAACCGCGGTATAAATAGAACGCCCCTTGACCCCGCATGCATACTGTCAGGTTCGCCTTGCCCTTGCACAGCTATTGACACCACTGACTCGTGCTAGGGCGACACAGAGCCTCGGCAACGTCGATGTCTGCAAGCATCCGACGCCGCGCACAACTCCAACGAGCCCCAGCGACCTCCACTGCGTGCCCCTTCGCCAACGAAGACCACCTCGAGCACCAGCGTCATCACGCGAACTCGGTGAGCTATCCCACTGCCTTTCTCGCTTCCTGTATCGCCGGCAACACCACCGCCCGAGCGCACCGCCGCCAGCCACCGTCGCGCGCCACCCATCCTTGGTCACTTGCTTAGCAGCCGTAGGATCTAGATCCAGCGCTCTAGATTAGATCTGCATCGAAGCGGTAAGTGATGATCTGAGCCGTACAAGTTAAGTTAGATCTGACGGTCCACACTAGTCGATCCGCGCGAAACGGTACCGACGAATCAGAGAGCGCCGCGTGGCTAGTTCTTTGTTTTAAAAACAGAATTTAGATCTATTAGTGATTCAAACTTGAAATATTCATATCTTTTGATTCCCACGTTCAAATTTTGAAAATTTTATATCATTAGAATCAGGAGAGAAAATCCTATATGTTTATGCAATGTGTTTAATATTTTGCCTCTGTAAAAATGGTTGTTTATGCAGAAACTTGTGTAGGCTTATTTTGATTATACAAATTATTTGAAAAATATTTTTAGGATCAAATAAGGTTTATTTTGAAGATCTTGGACTTGTTTATGTTTCAGTACTATTCACTTGTCTTGTTTGGTGTATAAAAATCATCACATGGCATTTGCATGCATTCATATATTTTTGTTTGTATATATTTTGTATGTGATTTTGGTGCCATTATTTTATGTGTAGATTTTGGTGCAAATAGTGATTGTGAAGATTGTTGCTACTCCCCAAACTACCAAGGCAAGTGGTGCTTCATGATTTTATTCCTATATTTTTCAACTATGCACTAGAAATATTTTTTATAGGACTTGCATGAATATTTTGATCTACATGCAATGCTTGGGAAATCCTAGTAGTTGTAGAATTGCTAGTAATTTCTATGTTAAGATGCTTACCATTGACATGCTTAGCTAGCTAGAAGCAACAAAGGGTGGTTATATATTCATGCCAAGTAAAAATATTTCTAAGTCTTTGGACTTGTGTTTTTTCTTAATAAAACAACTAAGTGAATGAAACACCTGGGTGGAATGGAAAGAATGGTTTATGTTGAGTGGTTACACAAGGCCTATTTCTATGGTTTACCTTGTGTATCTCACTTGTGGAAAGCCACCCAGGAACCAAGGGATTTGAGATGCCAAATGTTAAGAAGCTTCTAGTGCAGCCACATGGCAATATGGGCTCTGCCTGGATCACATAGGTTGCAATAACTTAGCCATTTGGATAGTTGGTGGTAGTGGGATGATAGGTTGGAACGCGTCCATTTGGTCTAAGGGAAGGCTTCTGAAAGGTCCTGTCTTGGTGAAAATCAAGTCTTGTGGGGAAAGTGCACAACCTCTGCAGATGGAAGAATCTAAGTACTTAGCCATGTCCCTGGTATTGGACAACTTGAGCATCAAGACATGGAAGCTATCAAGAATCTCCTCATCCCAATTTCTAAGTTAAAACTTGTGGTTGAACAAGGGTAAAGGTTCACCAATGTCTATTGGTGGTTCCTTGGGAAAGTTTTGTCAAAGAAAAACTTAGTGTTTTCAACTGATAGGTAAAAGCTATTTTGAGCAAAGCAAGCCTAAGCTACACTTAGCCAAAATGCATATAGTATCTAGATTGCTAATATTCTACTAAGGTATCACTTGCACATACTATTCCAATGTATTGACCCACTGTGGTTGTAACTTGTGATGTTGCAGATTATTCTGATGATGATTAGGGGTTATGAGTCTACACTCAACATGCTTGCCTATGGCACATGAAGATGAAGACTTATTTATCTTATTATATATTTGAACTCTTGTATTAGGCCTGTGGCCATGGAGTTTGTAAAAGACTATGTTTGTCTCTGGAATGATATGTACTAATGACCTTTGTTTCTGTGTACTTCATCTTAAACTGTGGATGCTAGCATTGATCCAGGGACTAGCATTGTAATCACAGGGATCCTTACCTTTATAAAGGGAGGGATCTTACAGACACACTCTGTTTTCATTGCCTAGAACACTCTAGTTCTTATTCTTATTGTCTTGTGAGTGTTTTCTTTTGCTAGCACTATGTTTGGCCTTAGTTTTCTTGTGCTTTCAGCTTAGAACTTTTTATTTCTTATTTTTGGATTTGTTAGACAAGATCATTGATTTTTATTGATTATTATATTTGTGAGTTTTTTCAAATAATTCGGTTGGTGTTGGAAAAGAGTAGAAAGTTTCATGCTTATAGTGGTACAAAAGGAAGCTTGTTTTTACTATGGCCTAGACTTTATCATATCATGCTAGATTTTGTTTTGACCTTATGCTTAGTGATTATTTTTGTAGCATGACTTGTTCCAAACAATTTAGATTGCTTAATGTGCCTTGAAAGAATCATGTGTCCTTTTAGCATACAAAAGCATAATGTTGTGGTATTCTCCTTTGATGCTTTATTTGGGTTGACTTGGCACATGCTCACACCATGTTATGACTATGAACCAGTCACCTTAGCCTTTATGATCATTTAGCTTTTGACTTGTGGTACCACTTTATTCTTTGATTAGTAATGTTTTGTCGCTCTGCATGATTATGGCCATTATTTCTCTCTTAGTTGGTCGCTCCCAGTCTTTTTCTAGCCTCCACTTGTATTGAGTAAGCTCTACTCATGCATCCAACTCCCAAGAAACCAAGTTATTCCAAAATGTCCACTATAAATTCATGTGCATGGTTTGTTACACCATTCCAAGTATATTCTTGTTTTATCTATCTTCCAAATTAAACTTGTTATGTGAAAATTAGTGATTAAAGCTCTCACAAACTTGATGGCACACTTTATTTTTCTTTCCCCTAATAAACTTGAACCATTGTGTCATCTATGTTGTATATGCTTGCACTTATACGTTGGAATTAGCAGAACCATGCTGTCATGGGGAATGCTTTCAACACCTGTAAATATCTACCCACTTGATATCATGCTCTTTTATTTGCGGATATCGTCAGTATGAAATAAAAGTGGAGCTTGTAAGTCCATGGAGTTATGTATGTGTGTTAGAGAAATGTCTGGGCTGCTAGCCTAAGCCATGCCTAATCATAGTGGAAACTTGCAGCATCACCATAGTGAGCAATCTATGAAGCATTCTTCTTATAAAAAAGAGAGATAGAAAAAATAGATTGAGAAAAAGAAAAAAAGAGAGATGAGAAAAGAGGAAAGAGAGAAAAAAAACACCATTTTCCCATGGTAAATAAGAAGATTGCTGAGATGCTCATTGTCTTCTTGCCTTTTCATTTTGATATGGGATAGCTCCTATGTTATGGGGCAAGAGGTACCCCGTTGGAGGTTCTTTATGATACATGTGAATTTTATGTGCACTATTAGTTGTACTTTATGTGCACCACTAGTTGTACTTTCCTATCTACATAAAATTTTAGCGCATTTTGTTGTTGTAAAAGAAATAGAATACATACCTGTTAGTATGATGGTGGACTGTTTTCCTTTCATACACTTGAGGAATGTTAGAAACATCCAATCAAACGACTCGGCCAATTCATCTCTCACGAGTGCATACGCGAAGACCGTATACTATAGGTGGTGGTTATCTCCTATAAACACACCAAGCGACATGTTATACTTGTTGGTTTTGTACGTTGTATCAAATGTGAGGCAGTCACCAAAATCCCCATAAGCTCCTCTACAGCTGGCATGTGCCCAGAATATGTTCTTTATCACATTTTCATCATATATTTGGATGTCGAACCAAAACTTGATATTTGCAGCCTTCATCTCACTGAAGAAAGAAATAAGCTTGCCAACATAGTCGACATTATCTTATCTCATATTCTTGGCTTTCCTTCATTTTTGTAAGAAAAATAGAATTCATAAGTTGTTGAACAAGTTGATTTTTTTTATAATTACTGAATATGTAAAAGAAACGGCTCTTACTCATTGATCAAGTCCTGACCGTTCACACCCAGGTATTGAGCACCTCCTACTGATCCTGATAGGATTGACATAATCTGGACGTGTTTCAAGTTTTTGCACTTCAGGAATTTGACATATTCTAGCAGGGTAGGATCGAATGTCTTGTGTGAGTGAAGGAATACAAACATGCTTGGGCTCAGTAGTAAGTTATGTGTTTAAATTCTATATCCTCAATTACCCACGTGTTGTCTTGCTTCTTCTTCAATCGAAGTCGTGCCCTACAGTGGCACCTCCTTGAGTTGTTAAATATCTGTCGGTCCTCATCTGGAACCTATGATGTGTGTTCACGTTGCCGTGTGCACTACAGGTACTTATTATTACCATTGGATTGGCCATTTTTAATCCCAAAACCTGCATGCCTTGCTGATACGTCGAAAACATATCTATAATTTTTTATGTTCCATGCTTGTTTAGTATCTACTTTGCTTTGATTTATCTACATTTTGAGGTATTTTTATATGTTTTCTGGTACTAACCTATTAACAAGATACCATAGTGCCAGTTGCTTGTTTTCTTCTGTTTTTGGTTCCAGAAAAGGCAAAAAATCAACATTCTCAGAATTAGACGGAACAGAGGCCAAAGTAAATATTTTATCGTGGGGAACACGGAGCCAGAAGAGGAGACGGAGGAGGGCCTCGAGGGGGCCACACCCCCTGGCCGCGCGACCAGACCTGGCCCGCACCTGGGGGGTGTAGCCGCCTCGGTCACCCCCTCGGCCTCCCTCTTCGCCTATAAAAATCCCCCGATACCAAAACCCTAAGTACCCGATCAATCTTCCACAAAACAGTCCGTAGCCGCCGCCAGCATCCTCCTTAGATCAGGTGGGTCTGAAGCTCTTCCCGGCACCCTGTCGCAGGGGAGAGATCATCCTGGAGGCTTCTTCATCACCATGCTAGCCTCCGGTATGATGCGTGAGTAGTTCCACCTTGGACTACGGGTCCATGTAGTAGCTATATGGTTGTTTCTCCTCCTTTGTGCTACCATGTTTAGATCTTGTGAGCTCCGTTCATGATCAAGATCATCTATTTGTAATCATGCATGTTGTGTTTGCGGGGATCCGATGGATATTGAGATTACTATATCAAATTGGTTAATGATTCTATCTTATTGATTCTATCATGTCTGTGTTGTTTGTGATCTTGCATGCTCTCCGTTTCTAGTAGCTATCTTGGCCAAGTATATGCTAGTGACTCCAAGAGGAAGTATTTATGCTCGGTAGTGGGTTCATGCCTCTATTTAATCTGGGGAAGTGACAAAAATCTCTAAGGGTGTAGATGTGTTGTTGCTACTAGGGAGAAATCAACGATCTCTTATTCATGGAACAAGTGGATTGTTTACCTTACACACTTTGCTTAAAGCAGTTATCCGTTGCTTGCAACTTAATACTGGAGGGGGTTCGGATGATAACCTGAAGGTGGATTACTAGTCATAGATGCGTTTGGATGGTGGTCTATGTATCTTGTTGTATTATGACCCACAAGTATAGGGGGTGTATCGTAGTACTTTCGATAAATAGGAGTGTCGATCCCAACGAGGAGCATAAGGTGTTGACTAGTGATATGGAGCAGGAAATCTCTGTAAATACTTAGCAAACAGATTTTTAGGGGTTTCCTGATAAAGCAACAAAACAAAGTGCAAGTAATAAAGACAACGAACAACGGCAGCAAGTGGCCTAATCCTTTCTTAGCAAAGTACAAGCCGGTGGAAATACTTATAAGGACCAAACGTTCTCGAGGACACATGGGAATTCTGTCAAGTGCTTTCGCTTCAGATAGCTAAGTACTCTTCTTTGGTGTTGTAAATGTTGTGTGGGTGAATCTGTGCTAATGTACCGACCTTACTTGGACTAATACATACTTGTGATTAAACCCCCTGCAAGCATCCGCAACTACAGGAAAGTAATTAAGATATAAACCTAACCACAGCCTTAAGCTCTGAGATCCTACGCTCCCTTATGCAATGGTGTCCTAACGGGGGTTCAGGTTTCTGTCACTCCGGCAACCCCACAATTAGTAGCCAAATACACAATGCATTCCCCTAGGCCCATAAATGGTGAAGTATCATGTAGTCGACGTTCACATGAGACCACTAGAAGAATAGCACCACAACTTAAATACTAAACCATTGAATAATATCTCAACACAAATCCACTACTAACAACATGACTTCTCCCATGTCCTCAAGAACTAGACGAACTACTCACACAACATCATATGGATCAAGATCAAAGATGATATGGTGATGGATAACAATCTGAACATAAATAATAGTTCAATGGTTCCACTCACAAGCATCAACTATAATAGTAATCAACACCGGGAAAGTTTCCCCTAAGAAATAGTGCAAGATCCAACACAATTGTTATAGCGGGATGGAGTGGTGATGATGGTGTGGATTATGATGATGATCCCGATGAAGTCTAGCTTGATGACGGTATTGATGGCGACGGTCTCCCCTCTCTGGGAAGGAATTTCCCCGGCAAAAATCTGTCTGCCAGAGAGCTCTTTCTCTCTCGGTGTTTTCTGCCCCGCAGAGGCGGCGAAATCTTTCTGTGGTTGCTCCTTGTGTATTAGGGTTTCCAGAAGAAGATATAGGCGAGAGGGTGGAGTCGGATGCCGGCCAGGTGGGCCACACCTCCTCCAGGTGCGGGGCAGGGGGGCCGCGCCTGGGGTGTGGGCCCCCTGTGTCCCAGCTCCGCCTCCCCTTCTGGCTTCCTTCATCTTTTGGGAAAATATTATTTTCCAAATTTTTCTGGTATTTTTCTGATCTTCGTGAAATTGCATCAAATCACCTCTTTTTCCATCAGAATCCTGACTCCGGCAGTCCATCCTACAAGAATCATCCAACATGCAAAAACAGATGAAAAGACATAAGTAACACCTCTTAATAGGAAATATATCAATAAATAGAGGCAAATTATGATATAGAATGGTGATGCAAATTGGACGTATCAACTCCCCCCAAGCTTAGACCTTCGCTTGTCCCCAAGCGAAAGCAGCTCAGTAAACATGTCCACAGGTTTATGGAGTGAAGTGTCCATAAAATAATACAGACGAGAAGCATCACATACCATTACACAACTCATAGAAGAAGTTAACTCACCATTATATAACTTAGATTGCAACAAGCACATGAGTCACAGTAGAGATGCATAAACATAAATCGTAATTGGAATTGGCAAACTTTGTTCCTGGTCAGAGAATAGTTGGCAAACAGTTTCACAAAAAGCTTTTGAAGAAGTTTTACAACAGGAGTACTCTACATAAAAGGTTTTTCACAATGAAGGCTTTCAAAGTAATACTCAATAGATAAGATTCTTATGCAAACAAGGAAGATAAAGAACATGATTGAATAAATCATCATATGAATGCTTGAAACACAACAACTCAAATGCTTGCTGGAGATAGAGAGGAAGTAGGTTTACTGGCTCAACTTAGAAATAGGAAGAAGGTCCCTTCATAGAGGGAAGCAGGGATTTCAAGTCATAAAGAGATTCCAAAAGATTATGGTACTTACTAGATTTGAGCCCACATTGCCCCTATCATAAGAATATTGAGGTGCTTAAGGTTAAAGTGAACAAGGATGGAGTATATGCTTGACGAAATATAAGTTGGCAATCTCATGTCCATTGAGTACGAGGGCCGCTCCTCATGCTACTCAACTTTAGTTACCAGTAAGTTCTTGTCATTGTAAGTACATGTGTATCATAAAGAACCGCCAACGGGGTACCTGTAGAGGTCCCAACCTTTAATAAGATTGATCCCTCCTGTGTTTACAATGCTAGTCCCTGGATCAATAGCTAGCATCCACAGTTAAGATGTAATATCAAGAAACAAAGGTCATAATATAACTTTATAACCAGGAATAACATAATTTTATTACATCTTTCATAGCTCATATGGCTATTACATTACATTGCAGCGAAATAACTATAAGCATGGGGTCCTTCATCTTCAAAGTGCCACAGGCAGATGTTGGTTGTAGACTTTGTAATCCTAATCAATCAATCTTCTCTAAAACAATCAAACCTGCAACATACAAGTTACAGCCACAAAGGGTCAATACATTTGAATTGTATTGGCAAGTGATACTATGGTAGTATAGTGGAGTCTATCATCTATATGCATTTGGCTAAGTGGAGTTGAGGCTTGCATTGCTCAAAATAGATTTTTCCTTAACATTTGAAAATACTAAGTTTTGCTTGGCAAAATCATTTTTCTCAATCAAAGATTTGAAGATCCTTTCAAGGCATCTCTCCATCAAAGATTGAAGATTTCAAACAACCCTTGTTCAAACCACAAAATTTTAACTTAGAAATTGGAATGATGAGATTCTTGATTGCTTCCATGTCTTGATGCTCAAATTGTCCTTTACCAGGGACATGGCTAAGTACTTAGATTATACACTCTGCAGAGGTGGTGCACTTTCCCCACAAGACTTGGTTTCCCAAGACAAGATCTTTCAGAAGCTTTCCCTTAGACCAAAATGGACGCGCTCCAACCTATCAAACACTACCACCCACTGTCCATATGGCTAAGTTCTTGCAACCTATATGATCATGGCAGAGCCCATATTGCCAAGTGGTTGCACTTGAAGCTTCTCAACATTTGACATCTCAAATCTCTTTGTGCCTGGGTGGCATACCACAAGTGAGATACACAACCCAAGTCCATGGCCTTGTGTAACCACTCAACATATCCCAATCCTTCCATTCCACCCAGGAGGTTCATTAACTTAGTTGCTTTATTAAACAAAACCTAAGTCCTCAGACTTAGAATATTTTTCCATATTGTGAATATATATTCCACCCATGTTTTCTATTAGCTAGGCTAAGCTTGATAGTAGTAGGAATCTTTAACTTAGGAAAATCCTACTAAGGATTCATTTACTAGGTTTTACTATAGCAAGGTCTATACTTAGCAAAATCCATGCAAGTTTACTTAGCAAAATCACTAATGCATAGTGAAAGTAATGGGACAAAAGTATGAAGCATCACTTGCCTTTTTGGTAGGGAATGGTGGTTCACTCCTTGATCTTGCTAGTATCACACTTCACTACAAGTCAATCAAGCAAACACAAATTCAATTCACATTCCAACCAAAGTCAAACAAACAATTTTTCACACACAAAGTAATGGAATCTAAGTCATGCAATAGCATGCAAAGGTTTGGTTCTATTGCAAGGATGGTCTCCACTAGGCTTCTAAACTTTGTAAGATCCAAATTGGTCATTTACCAAAATGGCAAAGTCATTTGCAAATGGGTTTTATCTCAAAACCATTTTAAACTCCATTCATCATTTTATGTGGTGAAAAATGTTTTTATCAAGGCAAAAACTCTTAAGTTGTTCACCAAATGAATTGCTAGTTTGCAAAACTTGGTGTTGTGGTTCAGTAGGTTTGGTCCAAACTATTTTCTCAAAGTTTTCTTTCCATAACATTTTCATAACAAAAACCATTCTTTTTATTTGGCTACAAAATGACTAAATCAAGTAATCCAACCTAAATCTTTCCAAAATCATTTTCAACACCAAGGGTTGGTTCCTAGGGTCAGTAAGATCACATCAAACCATTTTGCAAAAGTTTTCCTTCAAAATCATTTTCAATAAATAAATTACATTTCTATTTGACTAGAAATGGTTTTAAATCAAAGAATCATTTCTTAATTTCACCAAATACATTTTTGAGTCCACAAAGTGTTTCCTAGGGTCAGTAGGTTCAAATCAATCCAATTGCCAAAGATTTTAACCCTAAATTCAATTTTAAACAATTTTTACATCCTTAACAAGCATACAAATGTCTCTGCAAATTCAAACAAGCTAACAGATACTATTTGCTAAACTAAGGGCATGGTTGGCTAGGTCTTGTTCTCCTGAATCCTTTGATATAAAATTTGCAATTTTTGGACGTGTGGATCCAAAGATACAAAGGTTTGAAGTTTGCAAATAATTCTGTTTTCAAATCTGTTTTTAAACAGAACAGTGACACGCGGCGCAACGTCATTCGCTGGTACCGGTTCGGTGTGGATCGCGGATGTGGGCTGTTAGATCAAGTGGCATCGCACGGCGCTGGCTGTGTACCTTTTCGAGTTTAAGTGATCTAATCTCGCTCGCTCAATCTAGATCCTACGGTACTGATTTACTCGACCATAAGTGAGCGGCGCCGATGGCGGCTTAGCGGCGGCGCATGGCCAGGCGAGGTGCTTGCGGTCGTTCTAGGAAGCAAAGATCGAGATGGGAATGCTCACCGTGATCGCGAGGACGAGGTGATGCTCGGGGCGTGGTCGTTTGGTCGTGGGGCGTCCTGGAACAACAGGGATTGCTCGCCGGAGTTGAAGACAACATCGGACGGCTCTGTCCGTGGTCGAAGACGAGGCTACTGATCACGAAAAGACAAACAGAGGTCATGGTTAGTTGCGCAAGACCGAGGCGAGTGAGGGAGCATGAACGAGGAGGCTCGGGGTGGTCAGCGTTTACCAGGGGAGGTCATCGGAGAGGTTGCAGATGGCGGCGCTGCGGGTCGTCGACGTTGCCGACGCTGTAGGGTACCCGCAGATGAATGAATGGCACAGAAAGATGCGACAGGGTGTGGTGAGCATGCTCGTGTGCTCGGGGAGGCAGGAGGTTGTGTCGAGTCGCCGGAATCGGCTCTGGACTTCGTCGGAACAGAGGGTGTTCGGGGAGAAATTGGGACGGCCTGGGGGCGTGATTGGGGAAGGAGTCTGAGGGGAAATGAAGAAGGGATGCTGGCGATTTATCCTGCGTGGTCAAGGCGAGGTAAAGGCGCGGCATTATGGCGTATTGAATCCGCGGATTGAAGGCAGCAACGGCAGCGAGGGGGAAGGCGTGGTCTGCGGGTGGGGAAGAAGAACAGTGACAAGTGGGGTCGGTCAGTCAGTGGGAAAGAAGCGAGGAGGAGGTCCACTAGTCAGTTGCTCCGCGGGTTCAAAAGGAGTGCGAAACATTTTCTTTCTGGAGGGGAGCTGGGCTGCTTTGCTGGGCTTATTGGGCCTGTTGGGTTGGGTCGACAAAACTCTATTTTTTTTCTTAATCTGAACCCTTTTCTTTTTCTGAATTTATTTTCTGTTTTGAATTTTCAAACAAACAAACAATGTCCAAATCAATTCAAACAACACCCAAACTTTGTAATATTGAAATTAGTTCTGTTCAGTAACATGAACCAAAATCCAAATTCAAATTAATAGTTTTAATAATAAGGTCCATTAATAATTAACTAAATAGATGTATCAACTATTAAATCCATAGGTTTTGATTTAATTCCAAAGCTCCACTTGAAAACTAATTATTTTTAAACCATTCAGTAGGTTGTATTTGAAATTAAGGAATATTTGGAAAGCTTGTTTTAAAATAAAATAACATTTTGTTATATAGGGTCCACTAATAATTAAATATAATTGGACCTTGGTTATTTAAATCAAAATAGAGTTTGATTTTATTAATAAAATCTTTATTTGAAACCTAAATATTTTCAAAACCAAATCAGTAGGTTTTATTTGGGAAATATGGAATACTTGGAAATTTGTTTTTAAAACAAATAACATTTTATTTTAGAGTCCATTATTAATTAAATATAATAGACTTTCATTATTAAATCAAATAGGATTTGTTTTATTGAGATATTTATTTTGAAATCTAAAATAAAGCCAAAACACTTTCAGTAGGTTTTATTAGATAATATAAAATATTTGGAAAACTTATTTTAAATAATTTTAATAAGTTTTGATGTTTCAATTAAATTGGTAAAACCTTTTATTTAAAAAAAAATGGATATTAAATCCTTATTAATTTATTTAAATAAATCTTTGTTAATTTTATTTAAATAAAATGTTTTAATTCCAAAGTTTGGTCAAGGTTTAATTTGGCTTTATAAAATAACCTTTATTTATAAATTCACCTTTTCTTTTTTGAAAAACCAAATCTTTTATTACAAGATTCCAAAATAGTAATTCCAAAACATTTTTAATTTCCTTTAATTAAATGTTTAACTCATTATAATCCTTTAGGATTTTATTTAATTCAAATGGGTTTGAGGTTCCATTTAAATTCAAAAAGTTTCTTCTGGCCCTGAAATTCAAACAAAGTTTTATTTTATTCATTTATTTTCACATTACAAGATTTGGAAAATCTTGGGATGTGACAGGCTACCACCCTTAAAATAAATCTCGTCCCGAGATTTGGGGAGGCTAGGGTTACAAGCAAGTTCAAAACAACTAGGGTACTACCACCCTTAAAAAATTTCAAACAAAAATTACACCTTGTCCTTCTTGGGATCCTGGAAAAACTTTCTCTAAGCAAACAGTTGCATTGAGTCCTTGGTTTCCATTCTTGACTCATGGGCCAAGGTTGAGTTTCTCCATAGGCTTGTTCAACTTGTTCTTCATCTTCTCTGGACAATTGCTTGCATAGTGTCCTGGGTTCTTACAATTGAAACAGTGGATATCTTGGAGTTCTTTGCGTTGTTCTTGTGGACAAGTTGCTACATAATGGCCTGGTTCTTTGCAGTTGTTGCACACCACTTGGTCAATTCCCTTATTTTTCTTGTTCTCTGGGCACTCACTTGATTAGTGTCCCATTTCCTTACATTTACGGCATTGCACAAGGTTCATGTCTTGTCTTGGTTTCTTGGTTTTCTTTGATCCTTTGAAGTAGGTTATCTTGTTTGGGGGTATAAGTGGTCCTTTTCCTTTGGTAGATTTGGATCCTTCTTGTTTCCTTTGTTCCACCATGGAGTAGATAGGACATTGGTTAGGAATATGATCACTTCCTTCACATAGGTAGCAAGTAGCTTGAGAGGTAGGACATTGTCCAATAGGATGTTCTTCTTCACAATTGGGGCATTGTCCTTCATGCTCCTTGGAAGTATGATCCTTGTCTCCACAAATAATGCAAGCTGGGGCTCCATCTAGTACAATATTTCTGTCATCCTTGTTGTCAAAGACTCTTTTGGGATAGCTCTCTTCCATGTTGATCATTTGATTAGTCACCTTAAGCATCAGTTGGGATTGTTCCTCCAAAAACTTTTGTAGTGCTGGATCTTTATCACTATTGCTGGCTATGAACTGAGTTGTCAGTAGTTTTAACTGGTGTTGGGTTTCTATGAGCTCTTTCATGTTGTCAGCCTGGTTGGTGTTTGTGTCATCAACCTTGGAGTCTTTTGGAGTAGTCATCTGTTTGGGTTGAAGGGAGATTAGAACAGGCAAGATATTTCTAAGGAAATATTTCTACTCACACACATCACAGTTCACACAAACAATGTGCATGCAATCACAAACCAAACATTTCACTCAAACAAGGTTCAAGCACATACTTATTCAACAAAAATATTTTTGTTACACCACACAGGTTGGTGGTTTTTGACTTAACTAAAATATGGTGGTCCATCTATATGGTTCACTTGAGATCTTTCCTTCCTTCTTGATTCTTCTTGTATGAGATCATGGTTTCCTTGAGAAAAACTCTTGGTTGCAAAACTTCAAAGTTGTTGATGGCTCCTTCTTATTTTGCATTCGCTCAGTCTCTAATTCTTGAGTAGGATTTCCTTGTTTCACTTGTAGTCCTTAGTGGTATCCAAGTTGGAAGTCCTTGGTGAACATGCTGAAGATGTTGAAGTCATTAGAGTTGAAGAAGTTGAAGTCATTAGAGTTGGAAGTGTTGAGGAAGTCCCTTGCACATGGTGTAGTCTTGGGCCATGGGTAGGTTTTTCCATCAAGTTGAAATAGAAGAGATGTAGAGTTGAAGCCAAAATGGTTGAGGAAAGAGTTTACAAGTGTTTTGTAAATAAGTTTTTGGAACAAAATACAACTCCTATTCTTCTAAGGGTTTTTGTCCAATCCTAGGTTTACAAATCCTACAGGCAACACAATGCTCTGATACCATCTGTAGAGGTCCCAACCTTTAATAAGATTGATCCCTCCTGTGTTTACAATGCTAGTCCCTGGATCAATAGCTAGCATCCACAGTTAAGATGTAATATCAAGAAACAAAGGTCATAATATAACTTTATAACCAGGAATAACATAATTTTATTACATCTTTCATAGCTCATATGGCTATTACATTACATTGCAGCGGAATAACTATAAGCATGGGGTCCTTCATCTTCAAAGTGCCACAGGCAGATGTTGGTTGTAGACTTTGTAATCCTAATCAATCAATCTTCTCTAAAACAATCAAACCTGCAACATACAAGTTACAGCCACAAAGGGTCAATACATTTGAATTGTATTGGCAAGTGATACTATGGTAGTATAGTGGAGTCTATCATCTATATGCATTTGGCTAAGTGGAGTTGAGGCTTGCATTGCTCAAAATAGATTTTTCCTTAACATTTGAAAATACTAAGTTTTGCTTGGCAAAATCATTTTTCTCAATCAAAGATTTGAAGATCCTTTCAAGGCATCTCTCCATCAAAGATTGAAGATTTCAAACAACCCTTGTTCAAACCACAAGATTTTAACTTAGAAATTGGAATGATGAGATTCTTGATTGCTTCCATGTCTTGATGCTCAAATTGTCCTTTACCAGGGACATGGCTAAGTACTTAGATTATACACTCTGCAGAGGTGGTGCACTTTCCCCACAAGACTTGGTTTCCCAAGACAAGATCTTTCAGAAGCTTTCCCTTAGACCAAAATGGATGCGCTCCAACCTATCAAACACTACCACCCACTGTCCATATGGCTAAGTTCTTGCAACCTATATGATCATGGCAGAGCCCATATTGCCAAGTGGTTGCACTTGAAGCTTCTCAACATTTGACATCTCAAATCTCTTTGTGCCTGGGTGGCATACCACAAGTGAGATACACAACCCAAGTCCATGGCCTTGTGTAACCACTCAACATATCCCAATCCTTCCATTCCACCCAGGAGGTTCATTAACTTAGTTGCTTTATTAAACAAAACCTAAGTCCTCAGACTTAGAATATTTTTCCATATTGTGAATATATATTCCACCCATGTTTTCTATTAGCTAGGCTAAGCTTGATAGTAGTAGGAATCTTTAACTTAGGAAAATCCTACTAAGGATTCATTTACTAGGTTTTACTATAGCAAGGTCTATACTTAGCAAAATCCATGCAAGTTTACTTAGCAAAATCACTAATGCATAGTGAAAGTAATGGGACAAAAGTATGAAGCATCACTTGCCTTTTTGGTAGGGAATGGTGGTTCACTCCTTGATCTTGCTAGTATCACACTTCACTACAAGTCAATCAAGCAAACACAAATTCAATTCACATTCCAACCAAAGTCAAACAAACAATTTTTCACAAACAAAGTAATGGAATCTAAGTCATGCAATAGCATGCAAAGGTTTGGTTCTATTGCAAGGATGGTCTCCACTAGGCTTCTAAACTTTGTAAGATCCAAATTGGTCATTTACCAAAATGGCAAAGTCATTTGCAAATGGGTTTTATCTCAAAACCATTTTAAACTCCATTCATCATTTTATGTGGTGAAAAATGTTTTTATCAAGGCAAAAACTCTTAAGTTGTTCACCAAATGAATTGCTAGTTTGCAAAACTTGGTGTTGTGGTTCAGTAGGTTTGGTCCAAACTATTTTCTCAAAGTTTTCTTTCCATAACATTTTCATAACAAAAACCATTCTTTTTATTTGGCTACAAAATGACTAAATCAAGTAATCCAACCTAAATCTTTCCAAAATCATTTTCAACACCAAGGGTTGGTTCCTAGGGTCAGTAAGATCACATCAAACCATTTTGCAAAAGTTTTCCTTCAAAATCATTTTCAATAAATAAATTACATTTCTATTTCACTAGAAATGGTTTTAAATCAAATAATCATTTCTTAATTTCACCAAATACATTTTTGAGTCCACAAAGTGTTTCCTAGGGTCAGTAGGTTCAAATCAATCCAATTGCCAAAGATTTTAACCCTAAATTCAATTTTAAACAATTTTTACATCCTTAATAAGCATACAAATGTCTCTGCAAATTCAAACAAGCTAACAGATACTATTTGCTAAACTAAGGGCATGGTTGGCTAGGTCTTGTTCTCCTGAATCCTTTGATATAAAATTTGCAATTTTTGGACGTGCGGATCCAAAGATACAAAGGTTTGAAGTTTGCAAATAATTCTGTTTTCAAATCTGTTTTTAAACAGAACAGTGACACGCGGCGCAACGTCATTCGCTGGTACCGGTTCGGTGTGGATCGCGGCTGTGGGCCGTTAGATCAAGTGGCATCGCACGGTGCTGGCTGCGTACCTTTTCGAGTTTAAGTGATCTAATCTCACTCGCTCAATCTAGATCCTACGGTACTGATTTACTCGACCATAAGTGAGCGGCGCCGACGGCGGCTTAGCGGCAGCGCACGGCCAGGCGAGGTGCTTGCGGTCGTTCTAGGAAGCAAAGATCGAGATGGGAATGCTCACCGTGATCGCGAGGACGAGGTGATGCTCGGGGCGTGGTCGTTTGGTCGTGGGGCGTCCTGGAACAACAGGGATTGCTCGCCGGAGTTGAAGACAACGTCGGACGGCTCTGTCCGTGGTCGAAGACGAGGCTACTGATCACGAAAAGACAAACAGAGGTCATGGTTAGTTGCGCAAGACCGAGGAGAGTGAGGGAGCGTGAACGA
Source organism: Avena sativa (assembly GCA_916181665.1). Lineage (NCBI taxonomy): Eukaryota > Viridiplantae > Streptophyta > Magnoliopsida > Poales > Poaceae > Avena > Avena sativa. Next base: position 166,425,584 of record OV702285.1, on the reverse strand, counting down.
GGAGGCTCGGGGTGGTCAGCGTTTAGAAGGGGAGGTAGTCGGAGAGGTTGCAGACGGCGGCGCTGCGGGTCGTCGACGTTGCGACAGGGTGTGGTGAGCTCGGGGAGGCAGGAGGTGGTGTCGTGTCGCCGGAATCGGCTCTGGACTTCGTCGGAACAGAGGGTGTTCGGGGAGAAATTGGGACGGCCTGGGGGCATGATTGGGGAAGGAGTCAGAGGGGAAATGAAGAAGGGATGCTGGCGATTTATCCTGCATGGTCAAGGCGAGGTAAAGGCGCGGCATTATGGCGTATTGAATCCGCGGATTGAAGGCAGAAACGACAGCGAGGGGGAAGGCGTGGTCTGCGGGTGGGGAAGAAGAACAGTGACAAGTGGGGTCGGTCAGTCAGTGGGAAAGAAGCGAGGAGGAGGTCCACTAGTCAGTTGCTCCGCGGGTTCAAAAGGAGTGCGAAACGTTTTCTTTCTGGAGGGGAGCTGGGCTGCTTTGCTGGGCTTATTGGGCCTGCTGGGTTGGGTCGACAAAACTCTATTTTTTTTCTTAATCTGAACCCTTTTCTTTTTCTGAATTTATTTTCTGTTTTGAATTTTCAAACAAACAAACAATGTCCAAATCAATTCAAACAACACCCAAACTTTGTAATATTGAAATTAGTTCTGTTCAGTAACATGAACCAAAATCCAAATTCAAATTAATAGTTTTAATAATAAGGTCCATTAATAATTAACTAAATAGATGTATCAACTATTAAATCCATAGGTTTTGATTTAATTCCAAAGCTCCACTTGAAAACTAATTATTTTTAAACCATTCAGTAGGTTGTATTTGAAATTAAGGAATATTTGGAAAGCTTGTTTTAAAATAAAATAACATTTTGTTATATAGGGTCCATTAATAATTAAATATAATTGGACCTTGGTTATTTAAATCAAAATAGAGTTTGATTTTATTAATAAAATCTTTATTTGAAACCTAAATATTTTCAAAACCAAATCAGTAGGTTTTATTTGGGAAATATGGAATACTTGGAAATTTGTTTTTAAAACAAATAACATTTTATTTTAGAGTCCATTATTAATTAAATATAATAGACTTTCATTATTAAATCAAATAGGATTTGTTTTATTGAGATATTTATTTTGAAATCTAAAATAAAGCCAAAACACTTTTAGTAGGTTTTATTAGATAATATAAAATATTTGGAAAACTTATTTTAAATAATTTTAATAAGTTTTGATGTTTCAATTAAATTGGTAAAACCTTTTATTTAAAAAAATGGATATTAAATCCTTATTAATTTATTTAAATAAATCTTTGTTAATTTTATTTAAATAAAATGTTTTAATTCCAAAGTTTGGTCAAGGTTTAATTTGGCTTTATAAAATAACCTTTATTTATAAATTCACCTTTTCTTTTTTGAAAAACCAAATCTTTTATTACAAGATTCCAAAATAGTAATTCCAAAACATTTTTAATTTCCTTTAATTAAATGTTTAACTCATTATAATCCTTTAGGATTTTATTTAATTCAAATGGGTTTGAGGTTCCATTTAAATTCAAAAAGTTTCTTCTGGCCCTGAAATTCAAACAAAGTTTTATTTTATTCATTTATTTTCACATTACAAGATTTGGAAAATCTTGGGATGTGACAGTACCCCTTGCACATGATACAGGAGCTATCCCGTAATCAAAATGACAAGGCAAGCAGGCAGTGAGCATCTCAGCGATCTTTTTATTTGCTATTTGCATAGGTTTTTATTGAGGATGCTTCACAGATTGCTCACTATGGTGATGCTGCAAGTTTACACCATGATTAGGCATGGCTTAGGCTAGCGGCCCAGACGTTTCTATAACACACATACATAACTCCATGGACTTACAAGATCCCCTTTTATTTCACACTGACGACATCCGCAAAAAAAAGAGCATGATATCAACTGGATATGTATCCATAAGTGTTGACTGCGTTCCCCATGGCAGCACGGTTCTGCTAATCCCAACGTATAGATGCAAGCATATACAACTTCGATGACACAATGGTTCAAGTTTATTAGGGGAAAAAATAATGTGTGCCATCTAGTTCATGAGAGCTTTACTAACTAGTTTTCTCATAACAAAATAGTTTTTAATTCGAAAGATAGATGAAGCCTGAGAATTTGCTTGGAATAGCAATAATGCTAATAGGTAGATATGGTGGACACAATTGGCACATGTTTGGTTCAAGGGGTTGGAAACATGAGAAGTAAGCCTTCTCAAAACAGGTTTTTGGCTAGCAAGGCTGGGTAGCAAGCAAAAGAGTTGAAAGAAACAAGCAAACCTACAAGTGATAAAGCCAAACATGCAATCTTCCTTGAAGTCACAAAAGATCTTAAATAAAGAATACTAAGCTTATGAGCCAATCAAGGAAGAAAATAAATGATACAAAATACCTGTAAGCTTTTTTCTCTTTTCCTTTCAAACCTCAAAAAGGTGTTGCTACTGACCAGAGCTCGGTTTGCCAAAACCAATTTAGATCTACTTTATGCTCCCAAAGTGATACCAATACCGATCAACAAGATCAATCATATAATAGAGATTGCAAACTAAAATAAGTAGTGCAAAAAGTAAAAGATGAAACTTATCATTAATACTCCATAAAGGCACTAACACCAAGGGATACATAGATAATCAACTAAAGGAGAGATACTTCCACAATGTAGACTACCCTATAAGATAACTTCTCTACCAAAGATATGAATCTACCAAAAAGGGTAAAAGATAAAAGATGATGATGTGATACCGCGGCATGAACCCCAAGCTTGGAACAAGCCAAGGGGATGCCAAACCTGATAACGAATTACTCCTTCGGTGGTGGTGGTTTTCTCTTGATAAGCTCCTCAATCAGTTTCCTCAAATCTTCAATCTCAAAGGTCAGAGTACGAATCAACTCCGAATTTTGCTCAATGCAGTTCATGATCATATCGGACCGAGAGTCCGAGTACTTGTTATTCTTTCCCCACTCTTCCTTCTTAGTGTGTTCCTTCCCTGAATGTTTAGAGAGAGGCAGGTCCCAAGCTGAGGGCAAGTTCCCTTTGGGCACATGTTGGTATTGTTGCTCATGTATAAGAGTATGGAAGGAATTCTTGGTACGTGGAGGAGATGACCTGGGAGACAGGATATGACACGGAGTTTTCCCTCCTGTAGACATTCGTGTCGTCCTCCTAAGCTTGGTAGGTTTCACCACTCCAATACTTGCGACGGTAGCGTGGGTGTCCGGATGCTTTTCCTCCTCCATATCTTCTTCATCCCCTACCAAAATCTCCTCCTCCTTAGGATTGTGAGGATCATCTTCCTCGGGCTTCTTGCCTTTGTCGTTGGCGGAGACCATGGCGCTCTAAACTTGAGAAGATTTCCTGAAAGAAATAGATCGAAACAAAAACACGATGAGAACACGATATGCGAACCTCGTGTTGGAGATATGCCCTAGAGGCAATAATAAATGTAGTTATTATTATATCTTTGTGTTTATGATAAAAGTTTACATTCATGCTATAACAGTATTAACCAGGAAACATTAATACTTATGTGATTTGTAAACTAAATTAGAGTCCCTAGTAAAGCCTCTTCATAATACTATCTTGTTGGTTAATAGATGATTGTGGTTTCCCTATCATGAACATTGAGATGTTATTAACAACAAGATCATATCATTAGGAGAATGGTATGATGTACATACTCCTATAGATAAGCGTAGCATAAAGATCAAGTCATTTTAATAGTTCAATTGCTATAAGCTTTCTGATACATAGTAACCTAATTCCTTCGACCATGAGATCATGCTTATCACCATCACCGGAAGGATGCTTTGATGACATCAAACACCACATCGTAACTGGGTGGCTATAAAGGTGGCATTGAGTGTTTGGAAAGTATGGGTTGAGACACATGGATCAAGAGTGGGATTTGTCCATCCATATGACGAATAGATATACTTTGGTCCCTCTCGGTGGAATGTCATCCAATTAGCTTGCAAGAATGTGATTGGCTCACAAGGGATCACATACCACGGGAACGAGAAAAGAGTACTTATCAGTAACGAGGTTGAACTAGGTATGCAGAGATACCGACGATCAAAACCTCGGATAACTAAACTATCGTGAGACAAAGGGAAATTATTATCGTATGTAAGTGGTTCATTCGATCGCAAAGTAATCGTAGAAATATGTGGGAGCCATATGAATTTCTAGATTCCTCTATTGGTTATTGATCGGAGAAGTGTCTCGATCATGTCCGCATAATTCACGAACCGTAGGGAGACACACTTAAGGATTCGATGTTGTTGAGTAGTTATGGAATGATGAGTAAGAGATCGAATGTTGTTCGGAGTCTCGTATGGGATCCGAGATATCACGAGGAGATCCGGAATGGTCCGTAGAATAAGAATCATATAAGGAAAGTCCTGTTTCGGAGTTAGGGAATGATTCTGGTGTTTTCATCGGGAATGTTCTAGAAGGATCCGGAAGGTCCGGCACTCCGGAGGGGAAGGTTACATGAATGTGTCATGACAATATGGAATGGTTGCATCATGAACTAGGTCAATTGGCTGGGAAAAATAAAGGGAGAAATCAAATCCTAGTTTAAAAGTCAAACGCCAATTTGAAAAGGTCAAATGGCAAGTTTGCTTGGTGGAGGGAGAGTAGGAAACCTACTTGGGGAGGAAGTCTCCTCCCTCCACCCTCCATCCAAGGAGGCCGACTTGGGGGAGGACTGCCTCCTCCCAAGCCGCGCCATCCCACCTATATAAGGAGGGGCAGGTCTGCCCCTCTCCCTCACACCCAACACACCCAAACCCTAGCCCTCTCCTCCAAGTCGCTGGCGCCACCACCTCCTTGTGTCGCCGCCGCCTAGGGTACCTCCAACTCGGCGAGTTGGGGTGTTCCCCAAACCCTAGCCGCCGGCTACACCCCCCCTTGGTGCCCTCTAAACCCTAGATCACCAAGGCCTCTCTCATAGTCCACCATACTCGCTCCGGCTTAAGGCGAAGCCCTGCGAGATCTCCCCACTACTTCCGACACCACGCCATCGTGCTGCCAGAATCACGAGGAGAGTGCTACAACCTCCGCTGCCTACTGGAACAAGGGAGAGAAAGGTCTTCATCGAGTACCGAACATGTGACCGACTGCGGAAGCGCTGCCGAAAGCAGCGCCGGAAGGATCGTCTACGCGATCTTGAGATCGGCAAGAGGACTACATCACCCACGAGAATCTACTCTCGTTAACCGCTTTGGAATCTTCGAGGCTGAGTTCCTCTATCGACTCATTGCTACAATCTAGTAGATAGATCTTGGCTTGTTTGTTTGCATGGGGTAGAAATTTTTTGTTTTCCATTCTACGAACCCCTACAGTGGTATCAGAGCCATGTCTATATGTAGATCTGTTGCACGAGTAGAACACAATGGTCATTGTGGGCAGTGGTGCTTTTATTATCAATTGCTTTTTGTGTACTTTGCATCTTGCGGTATGATGGGATGAAGCGGCCCGGGCTAACCTTACATGACATCGTTCATGAGACTTGCCCCACGCTCAACATGCAACTTGCATTTCATAAGTGGCTTTGCGGGTGCCTGTCTCTCCCATCATAGTATAGATCCAATTTACAACGGGAACTTGATATTTCAAGCATCAACGTTGTGGTTCTTGTTCGTAAGTTAGAGCGACACTTATTGAAAGCCCCAAACCACGTAAAATATGCAAAGAAAATTAGAGGCGTCTAACTTTGTTTTGCAGGGGTGTGCTGTGATGTGATATGGCCATGATTGTGATTATATTTGATGTATGCAATGTTCCTTATTGTAAGTTGGCAACCGGCAGGAGCCATATGGTTGTCTTTAAATTTTGTTAAGACCCGCGTGTCTATTCAAAGTAGTTGTAATAGTTGAAGCTGGTGGACGACAACCATGAAACGGCGCCATTGACCTTGACGCAATGCCGGTGATGATGGAGATCATGTTCGTGCTTGAAGATGGAGATCGGAAGCACAAGAAGAAAGGCCATATCATATCACATATTATGAATTGCATGTGATGTTAATCCTTTATGCATATTGTATTGCTTAGTTAACGACGGTAGCATTATAAGATGATCCCTCAAGCACATAAATTTCAAGTTTTAAAGTGTTCATCCTTAGTAAGCACCGTTGCTAAAGCTCGTTGTTTCGAAGCACCACGTGATGATCGGGTGTGTTAGATTCTGCGAGTGTATACAACGTGAGCAAGCCAGATTTGCTCATGCGGAAGCTAAGGTTTGATATTGACGAGCCTAGCATGTACAGACATGGTCTCGGAACACGGATCACCGAAAGGTAAAGCATGAGTCATATAGTAGATATGATGAACATGTTGATTGTTCTCCATTGAAGTTACATCAACTCTCGTGATGATTGCTTTTGATGTGGTCGATTTGGTTCGTGTGATCACTAAAACAATGTGAGGGATATTGTTTTGAGTGGGAGTTCACCTAGATTAATTTAACTATTAATTAGAACTGAATTTGTCATAAACTTAGTCTAAACTATTGCAAATATGTTGTAGATCAATGGCGGCCCCTACCATCAATTTTAATGCGTTCCTAGAGAAAGAAAAGTTGAAAAACAATGGAAGCAACTTCGCGGATTGGTTCCGCAATTTGAGGATTGTCCTCAATGCTGGTAATTTGACCTATGTGCTGGATGCACCGCTGGGTGACCTGCCTGCAGCTGATGCTACCGATGAAGTAAAGAATGTTTACCTCACTCGGAAGAATCAGTACTCCACAGTTCAGTGTGCTATCTTGTATAGTTTGGAATCGGATCTTCAGAAAAGGTTTGAGAACCATGACCCACATGATATTGTCCGTGAACTCAAAATGATATTTGAGGCTCACGCGGCAGTTGAGAGTTATGAGGCTTCTGAAAAGTTATTTAACTGCAAGATGGAAGAGGGCAGCTCCGTCAGTGAGCATGTGCTTAAGATGTCTGGGCACGCAAACAGACTCCAAAGTTTGGGTATAGTGATTCCTAATGCTTTGAGGATTTACCGTGTCCTCCAATCACTGCCACCAAGTTACAAGAACTTTGTGATGAACTACAATATGCAAAACATGAACAAGACGTTGCCAGAACTCTTCTCCATGTTGAAATCTGCAGAAGTGGAGATCAAGAAAGAGCATCAAGTGTTGTTGGTCAATAAGACCACCAAATTCAAGAAAGGCAAGTCTAAGCAAAAGGGAAACTTCAAGAAGGGTGGTAAGAAAGTTGACACACCGATGAAGAAAACCAAGGCTGGGCCTAAGCCTGATACTAAGTGCTTTTACTGCAAGGGAGAAGGTCACTGGAAGCGGAATTGCCCAAAGTACTTGCCGGATTTGAAGAACGTCAACATCAAGAAGAAAGGTATATCCGATATACATGTTATTGATGTGTATCTCACTAGTACTCTTAGTAGTGCCTGGGTATTTGATACTGGTTCGGTTGCTCATATTTGTAACTCAATAGGTACTACAGAATAAACGGAAGCTAGCGAAGAACGAGGTGACGATGCGCGTTGGAAATGGATCAAAGGTTGATGTGATCGCGGTCGGCATGCTACCTCTTCATCTACCATCGGGATTAGTTTTATACTTAAATAATTGTTATTTGGTGCCTGTGTTGAGCATGAACATTATATCTGGATCATGTTTATTGCGAGACGGTTACTTGTTTAAGTCCTAGAATAATGGTTGTTTGATTTATATGAGTAATATGTTTTATGCACATGCACCTTTGATAGATGGTCTATTCTTATTGAATCTCGATAGTGGAAATACACATATTAATAACATTGAAGCTAAACGTTTGAAATTGAGCGATAACTCGATCTATATGTGGCACTGTCGTCTTGGTCATATTGGAGTGAAGCGTATGAAGAAACTCCATTCCGATGGACTTCTTGAATCACTTGATTTCGAATCACTTGAAAGATGCGAAGCATGTCTGATGGGTAAAATGACTAAGACTCCATTTTCTGGTATGATGGAGCGAGCTACGGACTTGATGGAAATCATACATACCGATGTGTGTGGTCCAATGAGTGTAGCATCGCGCGGTGGTTATCGTTATGTTCTTACCTTCACGGATGACTTGAGCAGATATGTGTATATCTATATCATGAAACATAAGTCCGAAACTTTCGAAAAGTTTAAGGAATTTCAAAGTGAGGTAGAGAATCAACGTAACAAGAAGATTAAATTTCTATGATCTGATCGTGGAGGTGAATATCTAAGTTGCGAGTTTGGCGAGCATTTGAAGAAATGCGGAATACTTTCACAATTGACACCGCCGGGAACACCACAGCGTAATGGTGTGTCCGAACATCGTAATCGAACTCTCTTAGATATGGTTTGTTCTATGATGTCACTTACAGATTTACCGCTATCGTTTTGGGGTTATGCATTAGAAACAGCCGCATTCACTTTAAATAGGGCACCATCTAAATCCGTTGAAATGACACCGTATGAATTATGGTTTGGGAAGAAACCTAAATTTTTGTTCCTTAAAGTTTGGGGTTGCGAATCCTATGTAAAGAAGTTACAGGCGGACAAGCTTGAACCCAAAGCGGAAAAATGCGTCTTCATAGGATACCCGAAGGAAACTATTGGGTATACCTTCTATCATAGATTCGAGGGCAAAATCTTTGTTGCTAAGAGTGTATCCTTTCTAGAGAAGGAATTTCTCTCAAAAGAAGTGACTGGAAGGAAAGTAGAACTCGATGAGGTTGTTGAACCTTCTCTCGAACTTGCGAGTAGCGCAGCACCGGAAGTAGTTCATGTGGCGCCTACACCAATAAGAGAGGAAGCTAATGATGATGATCATGAAACTTCGGTTGAAATTGCTACAGAACCTCGCAGGTCAACAAGAACTCGTAACACTCCTGATTGGTATGATCCCGTTATGAGTGTCATGTTGGTGGACAACACCGATGACCCTGCGACATATGAGGAAGCGATGATGAGCCCAGATTCCAATAAATGGCAAGATGCCATGAAATCCGAGATTGGATCCATGTACGAAAACCAAGTATGGACTTTGGTGGACTTACCGGATGGCCGGAAGGCTGTCGAGAACAAATGGATTTTCAAGAAGAAAACAGATGCTGATGGTAATTTGCTGTCTATAAATCTCGACTTGTCGCAAAAGGGTTTCAACAAATTCAAGGAGTTGACTACGATGAGACTTTCTCACCAGTAGCGAAGATAAAGTCTGTGAGGATTATGTTAGCAATCGCTGCATATTACGATTATGAGATATGGCAGATGGATGTCAAAACGGCGTTCCTCAATGGAGACATTGATAAAGAGTTGTATATGATGCAACCCAAAGGTTTTGTCGATCCTAAAGATGCTAACAAGGTATGCAAACTTCAACGGTCCATATATGGATTGAAGCAAGCATCCCAAAGTTGGAATCAACATTTTGATAAGGAAATCAAAAGTTTTGGTTTCATACAAACTTATGGAGAAGCTTGTATTTACAAGAAAGTGAGTGGGAGCTCCGTAGCATTCTTAATACTATATGTAGAGGACATATTGTTGATTGGGAATGATGTAGACCTTCTTAATAGTGTCAAAGAATATTTGAATAATAGTTTTTCAATGAAAGATCTTGGCGAAGAAGCTTACATATTAGGCATAAAGATTTATTGTAACATCCCAAAAATACTAAACTTGGATCATCAATTTCTAATCATCAAAATTAGGGTTAACAAAAACTTTTATAAAATAAAATTATGAAAGCATGCATGTGAGTATGCATTTCATTTGGAATTCTTTTGAACCAACTTGTTTGAGTGTTCCTTTGCTTGTAAAATGTTTCTTAGGTGAAATAAACATCATCTAAAATATTTCCCAAATTTTTCCTAAAGACAAGTAAATCAAAACAAATATATTAAAGGAATGGTCACTTTGACCAATTTTACTCCCATGCCTACTTTGGCTGTCTCAAACTTTCGGAACCTAACAGAAACTTTTCTGGATCTTTGCACCCCTTGAATGTACTCCTAACAAAGTATCAAGGCCCACTTTGTGATCATCCAGAAACGTTCAAATGCATAGTTTAAATGACAATTCAAAATTGAATCTTTATAATATGGGAAGATCCCACTTTTTCAAAAACCACTCAAACAAGCTCAACTTTCAAAACCCAAGCATCTGCAGACTCACCATCACCAACCTAGCAAGCCCACCAAAAATCTTTTCAAAATTCAAAACTTGATTTCATGCGGCCACTTCATCAAACAGGTTACAGATACAAATCAAACAAACATCAAACACTATAGTGTGCAGTAAAATTGGCCTAACTTGTTCCCTATTTAGCTCACAACCAGCTCAGTATATCATCTAGGAAGATTAACCAAGCACTAGCACCACTGTGAGCTTGCCATTTCCATCAATGGTGAACAGCCGAGCACACCCATTTCACCCCCATGTCGACAGCAAGCTAGGAGGAGACACAAGCCTAGCCAGCATGTCTGGGAGGCAGCCCACCGTCCACCGCCACTCCCTGTCCACCGCTCGAACCTTGCCAACCACTGGACCACCCGCACGGACCGCGCCCAGACCGCCAGAGACCATGCCGAGCGTGCACCAGAGCACCACCCTCGACCGAAGCCCACAGACCGCGCGCCACCCTCGCCGCGTGCATACACAATCCCCACCGACCCAGGAGACCGCCAGACATCCCCGTTTGCCGCCCCGTGCCGCACAGCCACCACTCGCCGTCGAAGACGCCGCCTCTATCGCTCAGAGCGTCGCATGTTCCAGACCAAACCACACCGCCCCACTCCTCGAAACCATGTCATTGAGCATCGCCAGGGAGCACCACACCGTCCCCTATCGTCGCCCATGCCAGTAGTCGCCTGTAACATCGCCCCCGACGAGCTCACCGTGCGCCCCGTCGGTCCCCTCGCTCGACTATAAATAGAGGCCACCCCCGCTCGATTTCTTCACACCATCTCACTCCCCTATCTTCACTGATCGTGCCACACCGTTCCCGGAGCAAGGCGAGCACCACCTCGCCGGAATTTCACCGAAGCCCGCCGCCTCTAGAGAAGAAGGGAGCCATCGATTTCGTCCACCCCAGGAGCTGCCGCGACCACCCCTGAGTTCGCCGTCGTCAACTTCGTCGTTCGCCCGCCTCGCCGACCCTCGCCAGCACCCCGGTGAGCCCCTAGCACCCCTCACTGGTCATGCTAGGTTTCTTTCTCGCCGGCGTTGTCTCGCGTCGACGATGACTCCCAGCCGTTGGATTAGAATCAGATCGAACGACCCACGTTGCCCCGTACCGCTTCGCCCCTCCCTGTCTCACTGGCAAGTGGGGACACCCACTTAAGCAGCCCGCGGGAGCACTGCGCTTAGCAGGCCGGCCCAGTAACTTTTCCCGCGCAGCACAGTGATTTGAATTAAATCTTTTTCTTTTTAATTCAAACACACTTCTGTACCCATTTTTAAAAATCAACCTAGATCGATTCAGTACACCAAATTGAATGAAACCAACTTTGTTGGAAAGGTCCGTGAATTCTGAATCCAAGACCATTGGATTCAAGTCATTTGGATCTATAGATCATCCTTGGTAAAAATAACAAGGCAGAAGCAATTCCGCATTCAAAAAGATTTCAAATTTAAACCATAAGAGCTTTTGAGTTGATTCCAACTCTCCAAAATCACATTTAACCATACCTTTCAGAATATATAAAAATATATAGTTTTACTTGCAGAAATAATGTTCAAGTAATAAAAGAATGTTACATAGGCATTTCTAGTCATTATATTTAAATAGAATAAAAGGGTAAAACCTTATTAAATTGTGACACCACTTTAAATCACATTCCCTTGGACTACAATATGTGGTGATGACATGTGTCAACATGATCCCATGTTTGGTTTGGAGAATATTAAATCTTAAGTAGTTTTTCAATGAGTAGAAATTACTTTTCTAAAAATAAAAGGAATTAAACCAAGCCTTAAAATTGTAATGTTAGAGGTGATGATAGATCATCTATAGGACCCTTGTGTGTGATGATTGCAAGTAGTTAAGTATTGTTTGGTGATTGTGTACCTCGTATTTATTCATAGACGCTAGTACCGACCAAGGATACGAGGTGGAAGGAGGATACTACGAAGAAGAAGCCGAGGAGAACTTCAACCACTGCTCTGCACAAGGCAAGCGTTACTAATCAAGTTGACCAATGCAAGCTGATGTTATACCTATGCAAGCTTATATTGATAGTGATGCAAGCTAATACTTGCAAGATACTTTATCTATGCAAGCCAATACTTGCTTGTTGCGATGCCTACTATATGCTTTAAGCATATATGATCATACCCACTTGATAAACCAATCCTAGTTTTATTTGCAAGCTTCTTACTTTATTTATTTATCAAAGATTACTTAGAGTTTACTTAAGAGTTTGGTAGATACTAGAAAGTTATCTGAAGGTTGCATAAAGAGCATAAAATTTGGCCTAAGAGTAGACACCTTGATATCACCCTAAGATATAAGGTTATACATAGTTGAAACTCCCATAGTTTACCACCCCTCATTATTGCTTACCCCCACTTGTAGATGCTAGTGCTAAGCATAAAACTTGATCAACTTTAGATGGGAATACTTGGTGAGAAAATGGTTATGAAAACCTTGGAATGATGGATCATTCTATTGAAATGTTTTGGACATGTGTTTCCAAACACCTGATGATTTGGTGATGAAAATGTTAAGGCATGAGCCTTAGCCCTTTTATAAAACTGATGGTTGTCTGGATGCGATACCATTCCAATTTTATCGTACAACCACAATACCCGAAGATTGGGTAGGGCTTGACTGGAAACTTATATACCTTAGTATTAGTTACCTCACGGCCAAGGTCTGAGCTAAGGCTACCTTGTAAAGATTTTCCACCTGTGCAGTACCCAAGATGACAGTTGGTCATGGTTGGGAGGCCAAACTCAGAGGAGAGGTGCTTATACTAGGGCGTGTAATTGAAAGGTTAGGATTGATTATCCGCATACTGAGTATGGTGAATTCAGGATTTGTTCCTGACAAATGTATCGAATGTTGTGGTGAAAGTGTACAATCTCTGCAGAGTGTCAAACTATTCGAATAGCCGCGTCCGCGGTTATGGACAGTTGGAGTGGCCATACTGTTCCCCCGTCAGACTTTTCAAAATTGATTTGTGTAATGAATTGAGACTTTGACTTGACCACAACAGAGTTGTGACACGAGTTACAAGATCCCACTTAGGAGTTATAAAATTGTGACTAGCTTTGGAACTTAGTAGAGATAAATCTGGCTTTTGCAAAACAACCCTAGAGCCTAGTGTCCTACTATCCAAAAAACCCCTTTACCTGTTAGTATTAGTTTGCGAGTACTTAAAGATTACTCATGGCTTTGTCCCTGGCTATTCCCATGGCCAGACTATGAAGAGGAGTACCTAGAAGATGGACCCCAGGAAGGTTACGACAACTAGGATCATCTCCCATCGTCAGCATTGCCTGTGACCCCGAAGATGGAGCTTCGCCTACGCTACCGTTATATTTACGTATTCCGCTGCTTGATGTTGTGTTAAGAACTGGATCATGAGATCCCTATTTGTGTAAGAACTTATGTATCGTTTGTAATGGATGATGTACTATGGTATCCAATTCTGTTATGTCTCGCAAAAATGGTAATCCTGGGATTGCGAGGTATGGCATAACAGGCATCTGGGATTAAAAACCCGGGTGTTGACAAGTTGGTATCAGAGCCATCATGACCATAGGAGACCCTAGTTAGACTGGACGTTTGAACCAAAAACTTAGTTTCAAAACCAAAGAAAACAAATATTTACAAAAACTTATTCTCATTCTTATCTCTTTGATTCTTTCATAAAAATTCATGTTCCTCAAAAACTCTTGCAAAATACATAAAATTTGGACACACTTGATCACTCTGCTAACCTACTCATCCTCTATTTTTATAGATGGACGTGAAGTACAGCAAGTTTTACCAACTTGGGAATGGAGGAGACCTTATCTTTGAGAGGGATTTGGACCAGCTTTTGGAACTTCTGGAGCGTCGGCACCCCGAGTTCTTCGGAGCTCAGCTCAATGATCAAGGAGGAGAAGACCTGCAGTGGCTAATTGTTGCAAGTCTCCGAGGAAAGATTGAACCTCCCACTGCGGAGGGAATTCAGTTCACCTTGAGGGAAAACAACTGTCTCGATGGACTTGCCAGAGCAATGCAGGAAGCTCTTTCCCGTCTGTGTGGGCAGAGCATCAATCAGATCAAGGGTACTCGCTTTGAGTTTTGCCCAAGGCGTGATGCTAATGGACAACCACTGGAAGCCCCATACCACCCCGAGCTTAAGACTCAATTGGACCACCTTAGCTTCATGATGTACGATCGTCAGCAGTAGTTGGACAACTGTCGTGACTACTCCAACCACAAGTCTGCCATCATCAAGACAAAGGATCAAACCATTGCCATGCTAGCAAAGGATCGCAAGTCTCGCCGCCGTCAGCTCGACAAGAAGGAGCGCATCATTGCCCGTCTTCGCCACCGCATCTCATCTTTGGAGGAGACCATCCACGAGAGAGACATGCAGTTGGAGGAAAGGGAGAATGCCGGAGAGGATCTTCGTGGAGACCCCTACTCCTATCTCAGAGATGATGATGATTTTATGGAGGATCAGGCTATGGACTTCTTCACCGATGAGGATGATTTCGCCTTCATCGATGACGATGAAGATGACGAGGCCACAGATTCCTAGGAGTAGTAGCACTTGAGCACTAGCGTAGTGAGTAGTATTCAGTCCCACTATATCGTAGTTTCCAGAATGGTTCTTAAAACCATCTGCTTTTCTTTGTTGTGGTGTGTGTTGTATCGTCTGCTATGAATGATAGAAAAAGCAAGTTGCTAGAAAATCTGAGTCAAAACTTTAAAAACTTTTTCAAAAACCCAAAACCTTAGAAATTTCCCTCTTTTCTCATGATCTATCTCAATCTTCAGATGCCACGTGGAGGAAGTGGTTCAGCCCCGGACCCGATGTTGCAGATTCTGCAAATGTTGACTTCTGACCGTGAAGCTGAAAGAGCAGAACATCAAACCAACCTAGCCACCCTGCAGCAGATAGCCCAGCTTGCCCACAACAACCAAGGCCACAGAAATCAGGACAACCATGGATCTAAGCTCAAGAATTTCCAGAACACCAACCCACCTGTTTTCACTAAGTCGGAAGAGCCCCTAGACGCCGATGATTGGCTGCAAACCATGGAAAATAACCTAGAAGTCGCTGGAGTGGAAGCCAACGAGAAAGTTCTGTTTGCCACCCATTATCTAGCCGGAGATGCAAATGCATGGTGGAACAGTGTTCGTGCAATGACCGGAGGCCAGATGATGACCTGGGAGGAATTCAAGGTCAAGTTTAGCAGAACCCATGTGCCACCGGGTTTGATCAAGAGAATGAGAGACGAGTTCAGAGATCTAAAGCAAGGAAGGATGACTGTAGTGGAATACCGTGACAAATTTTTATCATTAGCTAGGTATGCCCCGGATGAAATAGACACTGAAGCCAAGAAGAAAGAAAGATTCCTGAATGGTCTGCATGACGAGATGCAGACAGTGTTAGTCAATATCCCCTTTGCGGATATTGAAGCCCTTGTCAACTCCGCTATCCATATGGAAGGAAATATCAACCAAACCAATGAGAACTGCAAGCGTCGCATGATGAATCAGCCAGGAACCCATCAGACCCCAAAGTATCGCCCCAACCCATCTCCAGGATTTGCCCCAAGAACCAACAGACCCCCGATGAACCGTCCAACCTATACCAACCGTGGAAACCCTAGACCCGGAGGAAATCACAACAACCCCGGCAACTCTAGCAATTTCAACCGTGCCCCACCCAAGTTCAACAACAACAATGCTACCGCCAACACCAACACTGCCCCTAGGACTGGAAGTAATGATGTGCCTGTCGCAGCCAAGGACAAGTCGCAAGTGATTTGTTATGACTGTGGCAATAAAGGCCACTATTCCAACGAGTGCCCCAACAAGAAGAATGCTACAGTCCCCAATGCCAATGCCCCAGCTCAGCAGCAGCGCCGTGTTCAGCCCGAAAGAAGATTTGCCCCAGGAAATTCACTCAACCGCAATGGCCGTCTTTTTCTCATGCATGCTAAAGAAGCTCAGGAAGCGCCAAACGTCGTGTTGGGTATGTTTTCTGTTAATTCAGTACTTCCACGAGTGTTGTTTGACTCTGATGCATCGCATTCATTTGTCACCGAAGAATTTGCATGCACTAGTAAAATTCAACCCACCAAATTGAAGCATGTGATGATTGTGCAAATTCCCAGATCAACCACCAAGGCTAGGCAAATTTGCAAAGCCGTCCCTATCCGAATCCATGGCATATATTTTTATGCAAATCTGATAGTACTTGGAACTAAAGGATTGGAAGTAGTACTAGGAATGGATTGGATGTCCAAACATAAAGGATTGATTGACTATGCCAAGAAAGCCATCACTATGACCAGTACAGCCGGAATATCAGTCGAGCATATATCTGAAACCTTACCTCGTCAATTCAAATGCAACAAGAGTATAGTCCAACCTACCATTGACCAAGTCTGGATAGTCTATGAATACCCCGATGTATTTCCAGATGTTTTGCCCGGTATGCCCCCAGATCGGGATATCGAGTTTATCGTCGAACTAATCCCCGGAATAGGACCTATAGCCCAGAGACCCTATAGTATGAACCCATCGGAGTTAGAAGAGCTGAAGAAGCAACTGGATTCCATGTTGGAAATTGGATTAATTCAACCAAGTGCGTCCCCATGGAGATCACCTGTCTTGTTTGTGGACAAGAAGGATGGAGGTAACCGTTTGTGTACGGATTATAGGAAGTTGAATGATGTCACCATCAAGAACAAGTACCCCTTGCCCAAGATCGAAGATTTGTTTGATCAGTTGACCGGTGCCAAAGTATTTTCTAAGATTGATCTTAGAACTGGCTATCATCAACTCAAGATTCGTGCAGAGGATATTCCAAAGACTGCCTTTACCACCAGATATGGACTATACGAGTATACGGTCATGTCTTTCGGATTAACCAATGCCCCCACTTATTTCATGAACCTCATGAATAAGATTTTTTGGACTTCCTGGATAAGTTTGTCGTTGTTTTCATCGATGACATTCTGATTTATTCCAAATTAGAAGAAGAACATGAGATACACCTAAGGACCATTCTTGGAACCCTTAGAGAGCATCAGTTGTATGCCAAGTTTAGCAAATGTAAATTCTGGTTACAGGAGGTAGGATTCCTCGGTCACATTGTATCAGCCGGAGGAATTGCCGTTGACCCTGCCAAAGTGAAAGATGTAGAAGATTGGCAAGCCCCAACAACTCAAACCCAAGTTCGTGCATTTCTCGGATTGGCGGGATATTACCGCAAATTCGTAGAAGGATTCTCGAGTATCGCCCGACCCTTGACTCAATTGCTGAAGAAGGACAAGAAGTTTGAATGGACAGACAAGTGTGAAGCGAGTTTTCAAGAACTCAAGAGGAGATTGATTTCAGCCCCAATCTTAATCATGCCGGATATCACGAAGCCCTTCGATGTGTATTGTGACGCATCCAAGATTGGTCTCGGATGTGTGCTAATGCAAGAAGGCAAAGTTATATCTTATCTATCTCGACAATTGAAGCAACATGAGCAAAATTACCCAACCCATGACCTCGAACTCGCAGCCGTAGTTCTAGCCCTGAAGACATGGAGACATTACCTGATGGGAAATCATTGTGAGATTTATTCGGATCACAAGAGCCTAAAGTATCTATTCACTCAGAAGGAGCTGAATATGAGGCAGAGAAGATGGATTGAGCTAATCAAGGATTACGATCTGGACATTCACTATCACCCTGGTAAAGCCAACGTAGTAGCCGATGCCCTTAGCAGATTGCCGTGCCGCTTGAACTCCATGATTTTGAAGGAGCAACCAAGTTTGCACAAAGAGATGAAAGATTTTCGAATGGAATTAGTAAGTGAAGTATTTTTTGCTAGCATAGAACTTCAGCCCACTCTGATCAGTCAGATTAAAGAGGCGCAGAAGGAAAATTCCAGTATCGAGTACATGCAAAGTACCTGGATTCACCAAAGACAAAGAGGGAATTTTGTGGTACAAAGGACGCCTTTGTGTACCATCAGATTCTGAGTTGAAAGAGGTTATTTTGAAGGAGGCTCATGATACTCTTTATTCTATCCATCCCGGAGGAACTAAGATGTATCAAGATTTGAAAGAACAATTTTGGTGGCATAAGATGAAGAGAGAAATCGGAAGCTATATCGCCAAGTGTGATATATGTCAGCGAGTCAAGGCAGGACATCAAAGACCCGCTGGATTGTTGCAACCTTTGCAGATTCCGGAATGGAAATGGGATTCTGTAGGAATGGACTTTATCACTGGACTGCCTACTTCTAGTAGGGGAAATGACTCTATCTGGGTCATAGTGCACAAATTGTCCAAAGTCGCCCATTTCTTGCCCGTCAAAACCACATATCAGAGTTCGAAGCTAGCGGAGTTATACATCGCTAGAATCGTCAGTTTGCATGGAGTCCCTAAGAACATTGTATCGGATCGAGGAACGCAGTTTACCTCGAGATTTTGGAAGGAAGTCCAAGAAGGTTTAGGAACCCGTCTAGATTTCAGTACCGCATATCACCCTCAGACCGATGGACAAACGGAGCGAGTACATCAAATACTCGAAGATATGCTGAGAGAATGTGTGTTAGAATATGGATCCAAGTGGGAAGACTGTCTGCCGTTTGCAGAATTTTCCTACAATAATAGTTACCAAGCCAGTTTGCAAATGGCCCCATTTGAGTTCATGTACGGAAGGAAGTGTCGCACCCCTTTGAACTGGTCGGAAGTAGGAGAGAGTCAGATCTTCGGACCCGACATCCTACGAGAAGCAGAAGAGAAGGTTCACAAGATTCGTGAGCACCTCAAGACCGCCCAATCCCGACAGAAGAGTTACGCCAACAAGAGACGTAGAGACCTCGCCTTCAACATAGGATATTTTATTTATCTGAAAGTGTCGCCATTGAAGGGAATGCAGCATTTCCAACTCAAAGGAAAGTTAGCCCCCAGATATATCGGACCTTTCAAAATTCTGAACCGTCGAGGAGAAGTATCGTATCAATTGGAGCTACCCGAAGAGATGTCAGCAGTACACAATGTGTTCCATATCTCGTTACTTCGCAAGTGTCTCGAAGTCCCCGAGAAGACCGAAGTGTTCAAGAATATCGACCATCGGACCATAGAGATAAACGATGACCTGACCTATCCCGAAGTACCCATCCGTATTTTGGAAGAAGCTTTTCGAACTTCCCGAACCCGAAGCATCAAGTTTCTCAAGATTCAGTGGAGCAACCACATAGAAGAGGAAGCTACCTGGGAGCGCGAAGATCACATCAAGATGGAGTTTCCCGATCTCTTCAAATCCTAGGTAATCTTTTCGTCCTTTTTCAAATCTCGGGACGAGATTTTGTTTAAGGGGGGAAGGTCTGTAACAACCCAAAAATACTAAACTTGGATCATCAATTTCTAATCATCAAAATTAGGGTTAACAAAAACTTTTCTAAAATAAAATTATGAAAGCATGCATGTGAGTATGCATTTCATTTGGAATTATTTTGAACCAACTTGTTTGTGTGTTCCTTTGCTTGTAAAATGTTTCTTAGGTGAAATAAACATCATCTAAAAGATTTACCACACTTTTCCTAAAGACAAGTAAATCAAAACAAATATATTAAAGGAATGGTCACTTTGACCAATTTAACTCCCATGCCTACTTTGGCTGTCTCAAACTTTCAGAACCTAACAGAAACTTTTCTGGATCTTCGCACCCCTTGAATGTACTCCTAACAAAGTATCAAGGACCACTTTGTAATCATCCAGAAACTTTCAAATGCATAGTTTAAATGACAATTCAAAATTGAATCTTTATCATATGGGAAGATCCCACTTTTTCAAAAACCACTCAAACAAGCTCAAATTTCAAAACCCAAGCATCTGCAGACTCACCATCACCAACCTAGCAAACCCACCAAAAATCTTTTCAACATTCAAAACTTGATTTCATGCGGCCATTTCATCAAACAGGTTGCAGATACAAATCAAACAAACATCAAACACTATAGTGTGCAGTAAAATTGGCCTAACTTGTTCCCTATTTAGCTCACAACCATCTCAGTAGATCATCTAGGAAGATTAACCAAGAACTAGCACCACTGTGAGCTTGCCATTGCCATCAATGGTGAACAGCCGAGCACACCCATGTCACCCCCATGTCGACAGCAAGCTAGGAGGAGACACAAGCCTAGCCAGCATGTCTGGGAGGCAGCCCACCGTCCACCGCCACTCCCTGTCCACCGCTCGAACCTTGCCAACCACTGGACCACCCGCACGGACCGCGCCCAGACCGCCAGCGACCATGCCGAGCGTGCGCCAGAGCACCACCCTCGACCGAAGCCCACAGACCGCGCGCCACCCTCGCCGCGTGCATACACAATCCCCACCGACCCAGGAGACCGCCAGAGATCCCCGTTCGCCGCCCCGTGTCGCACAGCCACCGCTCGCCGTCGAAGACGCCGCCTCTGCCGCTCAGAGCGTCACATGTTCTAGACCAAACCACACCGCCCCACGCCTCAAAACCATGTCGTTGAGCATCGCCAGGGAGCACCGCACCGTCCCCTACCGTCGCCCATGCCAGTAGCTGCCTGTAACATCGCCCCCGACGAGCTCACCGTGCGCCCCGTCGGTCCCCTCGCTCGACTATAAATAGAGGCCACCCCCGCTCGATTTCTTCACTCCATCTCACTCCCCTCTCGTCACTTATCGTGCCACACCGTTCCCGGAGCAAGGCGAGCACCACCTCGCCGGAATTTCACCGGAGCCCGCCGCCTCTAGAGAAGAAGAGAGCCATCGATTTCGTCCACCCCAGGAGCTACCGCGACCACCCCTGAGTTCGCCATCATCAACTTCGTCGTTCGCCCACCTCGCCGACCCTCGCCAGCACCCCGGTGATCCCCCAGCACCCCTCACTGGCCGCGCTAGGTTTCTTTCTCGCCGGCGTTGTCTCGCGTCGATGATGACTCCCAGCCGTTGGATTAGAATCAGATCGAACGACCCACGTTGCCCCGTACCGCTTCGCCCCTCCCTGTCTCACTGGCAAGTGGGGACACCCACTTAAGCAGCCTGCGGGAGCACTGCGCTTAGCAGGCCGGCCCAGTAACTTTTCCCGCGCATCCCAGTGATTTGAATTAAATCTTTTTCTTTTTAATTCAAACACACTTCTGTACCCATTTTCAAAAATCAACCTAGATCGATTCAGCACACCAAATTGAATGAAACTAATTTTGTTGGAAAGTTCTGTGAATACTGAATCCAAGACCGTTGGATTCAAGTCATTTGGATCTATAGATCATCCTTGGTAAAAATAACAAGGCAAAAGCTTTTCTGCATTCAAATATTTTTCAAATTTAAACCATAATAGCTTTTGAGTTGATTCCAACTCTCAAAAATCACATTTAACAATACCTTTCAGAATATATAAAAATATATAGGTTTACTTGCAAAAATAATGTTCAAGTAATAAAATAATGTTACATGGGCATTTCTAGTCATTATATTTAAATAAAATAAAAGGGTAAAACCTTATTAAATTGAGACACCACTTTAAATCACATTCCCTTGGACTACAATATGTGGTGATGACATGTGTCAACATGATCCCATGTTTGGTTTGGAGAATATTAAATCTTAAGTAGTTTTTCAATGAGTAGAAATTACTTTTCTAAAAATAAAAGGAATTAAACCAAGCCTTAAACTTGTAATGTTAGAGGTGATGCTAGATCATCTATAGGACCCTTGTGTGTGATGATTGCAAGTAGTTAAGTATTGTTTGGTGATTCTGTACCTCGTATTTATTCATAGACGCTAGTACCGACCAAGGATACGAGGAGGAAGGAGGATACTACGAAGAAGAAGCCGAGGAGAACTTCAACCACTGCTCTGCACAAGGCAAGCGTTACTAATCAAGTTGACCAATGCAAGCTGATGCTATACCTATGCAAGCTTATATTGATGGTGATGCAAGCTAATACTTGCAAGATATTTTATCTATGCAAGCCAATACTTGCTTGTTACCATGCCTACTATATGCTTTAAGCATATATGATCATACCCACTTGATAAACCAATCCTAGTTTTATTTGCAAGCTTCTTACTTTATTTCTTTATCAAAGCTTACTTAGAGTTTACTTAAGAGTTTGGTAGATACTAGAAAGTTATCTGAAGGTTGCATAAAGAGCATAAAATTTGGCCTAAGAGTAGACACCTTGATATCACCCTAAGATATAAGGTTATACATAGTTGAAACTCCCATAGTTTACCACCCCTCATTATTGCTTACCCCCACTTGTAGATGCTTAGAATAAAACTTGATCAACTTTAGATGGGAATACTTGGTGAGAAAATGGTTATGAAAACCTTGGAATGATGGATCATTCTATTGAAATGTTTTGGACATGTGTTTCCAAACACCTGATGATTTTGGTGATGAAAATGTTGAGGCATGAGCCTTAGCCCTTTTATAAAACTGATGGTTGTCTGGATGCGATACCATTCCAATTTTATCGTATAACCACAATACCAGAAGATTGGGTAGGGCTTGACTGGAAACTTATATACCTTAGTATTAGTTACCTCACGGCCAAGGTCTGAACTGAGGCTACCTTGTGAAGATTGCCCACTTGTGTAGTACCCAAGATGACAGTTGGTCATGGTTGGGAGGCCAAACTCACAGGAGAGGTGCTTATACTAGGGCGTGTAATTGAAAGGTTAGGATTGATTATCCGCATACTGAGTATGGTGAATTCAGGATTTGTTCCTGACGGATGTATCGAATGTTGTGGTGAAAGTGTACAATCTCTGCAGAGTGTCAAACTATTCGAATAGCCGCGTCCGCGGTTATGGACAGTTGGAGTGGCCATACTATTCCCCCTTCAGACTTTTCAAAATTGATTTGTGAAATGAATTGAGACTTTGACTTGACCACAACAGAGTTGTGACACGAGTTACAAGATCCCACTTAGGAGTTATAAAATTGTGACTAGCTTTGGAACTTAGTAGAGATAAATCTGGCTTTTGCAAAACAACCCTAGAGCCTAGTGTCCTATTATCAAAAAAACCCTTTACCTGTTAGTATTAGTTTGCGAGTACTTAAAGAGTACTCATGGCTTTGTCCCTGGCTATTCCCATGGCCAGACTATGAAGAGGAGTACCTAGAAGATGGACCCCAGGAAGGTTACGACAACTAGGTGTAGGGTTTCGTAGCATGGAAAACAAAAAATTTCTATCGCATACAAACAAACAAGCCAAGATCTATCTACTAGATTGTAGCAACGAGTCGATGGAATAACTTACCCTCGAAGATTCCAAAGTGTTTAACGAGAGCGGATTCTCGTGGGTGATGTAGTCGTACTCTTCCCGATCTCAAGATCGCGTAGACGATCCTTCCGCGCTGCGTTCCGGCAGCGCTCCCGCAGTCGGTCACACGTTCGGTACTCGACGAAGACCTTCCTCTCCCTTGTTCCAGCAGGCAGCGGAGGTTGTAGCACTCTCCTCGCGATTCCGGCAGCACAACGGCGTGGTACCGGAAGTAGAGGGGAGATCTCGCAAGGCTTCGCCTTAAGCCGGAGCGAGTATGGTGGAGTATGAGAGAGATCCTCGGCGATCTAGGGTTTAGACACACCAAGGAGGAGGGGCTAGAGCCGGCGGCTAGGGTTCCGGGGACCCCAAGTCGGCGGCTAGGTCAAAAATCCTAGGGGAGGCGGCGGCTATGGTGGGCTGCAGCTTCTAGGGTTTGAGGTGAGGGACTTGTGTGCTCTAGGAGGGAGCCCTGCCCCTCCTTATATAGGTGGAGGGGCCGGCCGCGCCAAGGGGAGGGAGAGGAGTCCCTCCCCAACTCGGCTTGGAGGTGGGCCGCCGGTTGGAGGAGGGAACTCCTCCCCAACTCGGTTTCCCCTTTCCTCCTCTTTTCCTCTTTTCAATTTTAGCCGTTTGACTTTTCAAACTAGCTATTTGACTTTTCAAACTAGGATTTGAATTAATCCTTTATTTGGAACAGCGATGACACTTAGTACATGATGCAATCATTCCAACATGCAATGAAACATTCATGTACCCCTTCCCCTCCGGAGTGCCGGACATTCCGGAACCTTCTAGAACATTCCCGATGAAAACACCGGAATCATTCCCCAACTCCGAAACGGGACTTTCCTTATATGAATCTTATTCTCCGGACCATTCTGAATCACCTCGTGATATCCCGGATCCCATCCGAGACTCCGAACAACATTCGGTCTCTTTCTCATACTACCATAACTACTCAAACAACGTCGGATCCTTAAGTGTGTCTCCCTACGGTTCGTGAATTATGCGGACATGATCGAGACACTTCTCCGAACAATAACCAATAGAGGAATCTGGAAATTCATATGGCTCCCACATATTTCTACGATTACTTTGCGATCGAATGAACCACTTACATACGATACCAATTTCCCTTTGTCTCACGATAGTTTACTTATCCGAGGTTATGATCGTCGGTATCTCTGCATACCTAGTTCAACCTCGTTACCGATAAGTACTCTTTTCTCGTTCCCGTGATATGTGATCCCTTGTGAGCCAGTCACATGCTTGCAAGCTAATTGGATGACATTCCACCGAGAGGGCCCAGAGTATATCTATCCGTCATATGGATGGACAAATCCCACTCTTGATCCATGTGTCTCAACCAATACTTTCCGAACACTCAATGCCACCTTTATAGCCACCCAGTTACGGTGTGGTGTTTGATGTCATCAAAGCATCCATACGGTAAAGGTGATATGCATGTTCTCATGGTCGAAGGAATTAGGTTACTATGTATCAGAAAGCATATAGCAAGTGAACTATTAAAATGACTTGATCTTTATGCTACGCTTATCTATAGGACTATGTCCACCATATCATTCTCCTAACGATATGATCTTGTTGTTGATAACATCTCAATGTTCATGATAGGGAAACCACAATCATTTATCAACCAACAAGCTAGTGATGTATAGAGGCTATACTAGGGACTTCAAATTAAGTTTACAAATCACACAAGTATCAATGTTTCCTTGTTTAATACTATTATAGCATGAATGCAAACATTTATCATAAACACAAAGATATAATAATAACTACATTTATTATTGCCTCTAGGGCATATCTCCAACAGTCTCCCACTTGCACTAGAGTCATCTAATCTAGATTACATGGTAATATACCGAACACCCATGGCAGTTTGGTGTTGGTCATGTTTTGCCCTCGGGAGAGGTTTAGTCAACGGATCCGCCACATTTAGATCTGTGTGTACTTTGCAAATCTTTATATCCCCATCTTGAATATGTTCTCGAATAGCGTGAAAACGTAGCTTGATATGCTTCAGCTTCTTGTGTGACCTTGGTTCTTGCGCATTGGCTATGGCGCCCATGTTATCACAGTAGATAGACATTGGGTCTAGCGCACTAGGAACCACACCCAGCTCTGTAATGAACTCTTTCATCCATATCGCTTCTTGTGAAGCCTCCGAAGCAGCCATGTATTCCGATTCAGTTGAAGATCTCGCCACAACGCTTTGCTTTGCACTCCTCCAGCTAACTGCTGCACCATTCAAAATAAATACGTATCCAGATTGTGATTTAGAATCATCCGGATCGGTGTTCCAACTAGCATCGGTGTAACCATTAACAACGAGATGTTCATCACCTCCATAAGAAAGAACCATATCCTTAGTCCTTCTCAAGTACTTAAGGATGTTTTTGACCGCTGTCCAATGATCCACTCCTAGATCACTTTGATATCTGCTAGTTAAACTAACAGCATATGCAATGTCGGGTCTAGTACATAGCATGGCATACATTAGAGATCCTATGGCTGAGGCATAGGGAGTCTTACTCATCCTTTCTCTATCTTCTGCCGATGTCGGACTTTGAGTTTTACTCAAGGTCGTATTGGGAAACATGGGCAAGAACCCTTTCTTGCTATCTTCCATTCCAAATCTCTTTAGAAGTTTGTCCAAATATGTACTCTGTGACAATGATAGTTGGCGTTTCGATCTATCTCTATAAATCTTTATGCCTAATATGTAAGCTGCTTCGCCAAGATCCTTCATTGAAAAACTATTATTCAAATATTCCTTGACACTATTAAGAAGGTCTACATCATTCCCAATCAACAATATGTCATCCACATATAGTATTAAGAATGCTACAGAGCTCCCACTCACTTTCTTGTAAATACAAGCTTCTCCATAAGTTTGTATAAAACCAAAACTTTTGATCACCTTATCAAAACGTTGATTCCAACTTCGGGATGCTTGCTTCAATCCATAGATGGACCGTTGAAGTTTGCATACCTTGTTAGCATCTTTAGGATCGACAAAACCTTTGGGTTGCATCATATACAAATCTTCATCAATGTCTCCATTGAGGAATGCTGTTTTGACATCCATCTGCCATATCTCATAATCATAATATGCAGCGATTGCTAACATAATCCTCACAGACTTTAGCTTCGCTACTGGTGAGAAAGTCTCATCGTAGTCAACTCCTTGAATTTGTCGAAACCCTTTTGCGACAAGTCGAGCTTTATAGACAGTAACATTACCATCAGCATCTGTTTTCTTCTTGAAGATCCATTTGTTCTCGACAGCCTTCCGGCCATCCGGTAAGTCCACCAAAGTCCATACTTGGTTTTCGTACATGGATCCAATCTCGGATTTCATGGCTTCTTGCCATTTATTGGAATCTGGGCTTATCATAGCTTCCTCATATGTCTCGGGGTCATCGGTGTTATCCACCAACATGACACTCATAACGGGATCATACCAATCTGGAGTGGTACGAGTTCTCGTTGACCTCCGAGGCTCTGTAGCAACTTCAACCGAAGTTTCATGATCACCATCATTAGCTTCCTCTCTTATTGGTGCAGTCACCACAGGAACTTCTTACGGTGTTGCGCTACTCGCAATTTCGAGAGAAGGTTCGACAACCTCGTCGAGTTCTACTTTCCTTCCAGTCACTTCTTTCGAGAGAAATTCCTTCTCTAGAAAGGATCCATTCTTGGCAACGAAGATTTTGCCTTCGGATCTATGATAGAAGGTATACCCAATAGTTTCCTTCGGGTATCCTATGAAGACGCATTTTTCCGCTTTGGGTTCTAGCTTGTCCGGCTGTAACTTCTTTACATAGGCTTCGCATCCCCAA
The DNA here is from genome assembly GCA_916181665.1 of Avena sativa. Lineage (NCBI taxonomy): Eukaryota > Viridiplantae > Streptophyta > Magnoliopsida > Poales > Poaceae > Avena > Avena sativa. The sequence continues at coordinate 166,398,199 of OV702285.1, read as the reverse complement.
ACTTTAAGGAACGACAATCTAGGTTTCTTCCCAAACCATAATTCATACGGTGTCATTTCAACGGATTTAGATGGTGCCCTATTTAAAGTGAATGCGGCTGTTTCTAATGCATAACCCCAAAATGATAGCGGTAAATATGTAAGTGACATCATAATACGAACCATATCTAAGAGAGTTCGATTACGACGTTCGGACACACCATTACGCTGTGGTGTTCCCGGCGATGTCAATTGTGAAAGTATTCCGCATTTCTTCAAATGCTCGCCAAACTCGTAACTTAGATATTCACCTCCACGATCAGAACGCAGAAATTTAATCTTCTTGTTACGTTGATTCTCTACCTCACTTTGAAACTCCTTAAACTTCTCGAAAGTTTCGGACTTATGTTTCATGAAATAGATATACCCATATCTACTCAAATCATCCGTGAAGGTAAGAACATAACGATAACCACCGCGCGATGCTACACTCATTGGACCACACACATCGGTATGTATGATTTCCAATAAGTCCGTAGCTCGCTCCATCATACCAGAAAATGGAGTCTTAGTCATTTTACCCATCAGACATGCTTCGCATCTATCAAGTGATTCGAAATCAAGTGATTCAAGAAGTCCATCGGAATGGAGTTTCTTCATACGCTTCACTCCAATGTGACCAAGACGACAGTGCCATATATAGGTCGAATTATCGCTTGATTTCAAACGTTTAGCCTCAATGTTGTTGATATGTGTATTTCCACTATCGAGATTCAATAAGAATAGACCATCTATCAAAGGTGCATGTGCATAAAACATATTACTCATATAAATCGAACAACCATTATTCTCGGACTTAAACAAGTAACCATCTCGCAATAAACAAGATCCCGATATAATGTTCATGCTCAACGCAGGCACCAAATAACAATTATTTAAGTATAAAACTAATCCTGATGGTAGATGAAGGGGTAGCGTGCCGACCGCGATCACATCAACCTTTGATCCGTTTCCCACGCGCATCGTCACCTCGTTCTTTGCTAGCTTCTGTTTATTCTGCAACACCTGTTTCGAGTTACAAATATGAGCAACCGAACCAGTATCAAATACCCAGGCACTACTACGAGTACTAGTGAAATACACATCAGTAACATGTATATCAGATATACCTTTCTTCTTGATGTTGCTGTTCTTCAAATCCGCCAAGTACTTTGGGCAATTCCGCTTCCAGTGACCTTCTCCTTTGCAGTAAAAGCACTCAGTTTCAGGCTTAGGTCCAGCCTTGGTCTTCTTCACCGGCGCGGTAACTTTCTTACCACCCTTCTTGAAGTGTCCCTTCTGCTTAGACTTGCCTTTCTTGAATTTGGTGGTCTTGTTGACCAACATGTAGCATCCCAGTTGTCTAACACCTGTAATGCTACTTGTTCTAGTAATAAAAAGGGCCACTTCCTACATATAATTGTTGCATCATCATCATGTCATGCTCATGTCATCATGCCACCTTGCATTTGAGCATCATACAAAACCCCTTCTTGTTTGGTTCTTATCTCATGTGCATTATTAATTGTAGTTGCCTCTTGATATTGTATTTGGTTCTTGATATATTGCTAAATGCCCAAGTTGATTTGGGGGCATATCTCTTATTAACTCCACCACCTTTTCTTTCACTACCTTATAATTCCACCATCCAATTAATATGAGCTTGGCATTTTAATTGAGTTTACCTCTAGCTCATGTTGGTTGGTTGGATTCCACCCATAATCTTATGCTTGGCCTTTGCCCACCTTTTGGGAATGCAAGGAATAATGCCACATGATTTTGTGTTGTTTTCACAATATAGCTACATGGCAATTATTGTTTGCATGGGCCATGCAAGTGCCACCTTTTCTTGACTTTTGAATGTTATTTGGTTTTGCTTGCATGGATCACCTCTCCTTTGCTTAATCTTGTTTTGGCTTGTAGAATTCTTCACCACACCATCTACCTCTCTATCCCCCTATAGCTAAAACCCTAATCACCATGCTCCATGCATACACATGTGATCATGTGGTGAGCATAAGCCTAAACCTCATCCTTCTCTCTACCTCTTTTCTTTTTGAACTTGCTTGGTCTTTAATTGGAGCATGCATGATTCAAAGAAAACCTAATCCACCTCTCTCTCTAATCATCTATCCTAGTCCTCTCTAACACCTACCCCATGCCCCATAACCATCCTAGCTAAAAACCCTAAACCACACCTATTCTAAACAAGACCCAAAGTGCCCCCCTCTTTCTCTCCTCTCTAGCCGAGCCAATCCTCTAAAACCTAACCTAGCATGGCCCACCTGTTCACCATGCCCCCTAGCTACCCCACCTCAAACAACCGAGGACACCCCCAAACCTAACCCTAGCCCGAGCCGGCCCCTCTCCCTCTCCCTCTTTTTCTCTCCCTGGCCAAGGGCCCCTCCAAACCTGCCTGCCTCCCTGACCTCGCCTACCCCACCTGGCAGCCTCCCTCTCTCCCTCCCCTGCCCTGCCGTGGCCCTGCCGTGCACGTGAGGTGCAAAAGGTGGCCGGGCCGGTCTACCCCTCCCCCACGCAAGCCCCCACCTGCCCTTCTCGTTCTTATCCCCTCCCTCACACCGCTAGCCTTCCCCAGATCTCCCCTGATGCCCTGCCTCGCCTCCCCTCTTCTCTCCCTCTTCCACCGCCCCAGCTGCTGACGCCGGCAACACCGTCGGCTCGCGCTCGAACACAGCATACCAGGAGGCGGGCGAGGTGCTGCGGGTGTCGAGGAAGCTCTGGAGGTCGTCTGCGACGCCCCCGTACCCAGCCGCGAGGAGGAGACGCCCCCAGGAGCCTGGACCCCGACGTGACCCGATGAACCCTAGCTGCTCAGGACTCCTGCCCCGTCGTCGAACGCCTGCGCCTCGAGCCAAACCACCGCCACCGACAGCCTCGCGGTGAGCCTCTCCCCCTCCCTGACAAGGTCCCCCTCGCCGTCGCTTCCTGGCGCCGCCGTGCGATTCGTCGAGCGCTCTCAGTGCACGGCGTGGTCGACGACGTCGTCTCGTTTCCGCGCGCGCAGACCCTATCTAGCACGCGCCCTCCCTCCTGACAACCAACCCAGACCAGCCCAGTGGTTTCCGCCTCCGCGCGCGCGCCCAGATCGCTGGTTCGAACCCTCCCATCGCCGCGCCAGCCGCTGCTTTTTCCGTCAGTAGATTCAGAGAGAAGAGAAACAGTGCTCGCCGTGCACTTTGCACTAAACCCCCTGGCCTTCTTTTGCCTCAACCCGCCGTCCCTCGGATCCCACCTGTCAGCGTCGGTGTTGTTTTACAAAAAGGCTCCCAGGTTTTCTGTAAAGCAACCCGCGGTCCCTTCCGCTGCGCCGCGTGGCCGCCTCGCGTCCACTCGCTGGCGTGTGGGCCTGCTAGCCCACCGGCCCCACCTGTCTGTCTCCTGAGCTGGCCAGAGCCGCGGTGGCAGGAGTTTTGGCTGCGCGCGTGGGCCTGTGTCCGCTTGGTCCCACTGTCAGCGCCTGAGGCTAAGTCTGCACTGGGTAACAAAAGCTTTTCTGTAATCCTGTTTTATTTCAAATCTTTTTAAACAAATTCAAATTCAAATTCAAATCTGTTTTTCAATAACTTTTCAATTATAAATCCAAATAATGCAAATGATATATGTTTCTGAACCAGAAAAATATGAGGATTTCAAATATGCTAATCAAATTGCCTTTTGCACTTTTAAAACTCCAAGTTGAATTAAATTACAACAAATGCCACCGGAACTTAAATAATTATTAACTTTTGATCTATAACTCCGAATTTAACAAATGATATGTCTAAAATGATCAGCTCGACGAGACCTTTCTGTTTATGCTATCCATGACTTCAATTGCAGCATGCATCATATAAAAATATAGTGTACAGCAACTATTATGACAATAAAATGTGACCAAACCTTAATAAAAATGACTTATTCTTGTATACCACACCTCACCCATGCCATGCCACTTTAATGCCATGCAAATTGTGCAACATTCATCATGGCATGATTGTTTGCTTGACGCATCTTATTCATATGCTTGTGCTCTATATTCATGTTGGCCTTGTTTGTTTGGTTTTTCTCGGATAGACACTGAGCAGGGGATATATCAAGAGAACCAGGAGCACTACCCAGATCCGTCTCTCGCTTCCACCGAGCTGCTAGGCAAGCACTACCACATGCTTGCATACATACAGTACCTATTGCCTCTATCTTATTCTTGCATCATGGAGTCCCGATTGCATTAAAATGAATCCCAAGTATTGCATAGCCTTTACTTTTAAACCCCACCAAGCTTGTTCCTCCATCCCATGAGCCATTACTATAGGAGTTGTTTGAGCCATGCGAGTCGTAGAACAGCATGTGTAGGGTATGTGAGTGTCTGATGGATAACGAGGTAACTAAACAACTTAACCTGAGTAGTAATGGGATAACTAATGAAAGTGGCACCGGTGGGCAATATCTGCTATTTGGTTTTTCCTGCTCACTTGTGTCCCGTAGGACCCCGAGTACTTGAAACCTGTTCCTTGAATATTCGCGCTAACCACATCCGGGAGGCTTATGGGACCCCCCTGAGCCAGAGATTGATTCATTCTTATTTCTTGGGGCCACAAACTAGTTTGAGGTTTTATTTACGATCCTGTACTTATGCCATGCTTTACTGCTTATTTATGATTGTGCGAGGAGCACACTGTACTGTTTAGGTAAGCGGAGTGTTTTCGCGGTATCGACAAGCCCAGCCACACTTTCGGGTTCCCAGTCGTTTACAGCCTCTGGCGCAAACCTTGAGTCCGTCTCGGAGTCAGCTAGCTTCGTTGCGGGTCTACTCAATGGGGTGGCCCCCTGAAATATTTCTGAATCCTGTGATTGCTTTGTCGTGAAGGCCTCGTTGGGTTTTGATTTGGTTTTTCCGAGGTTGATCGAGTGTGTGTTGCTATTTGTGCACCCCTGCAGGGTAAAACTTTCTGAAAGCCGTGTCTGCGGTTATGGACTACTTGGAGCACAGTTTCTCGATCATAGACAAGCATAACTAAAGTACTGCTTTAATCTGACTAAGTACATGACTAGTAATAGTGCAATACTCATGGAATGGTTAATAAAATTGCCAACGGATGGGGGGTTGTTCGTCCGCTTCCTCGTCGGTAAGCGGGGAGGAGGATGGATCTGGTGATATTACTGTTATAACTGTTGTCTTTAATTCACGGACATCCGTCTATCGTTGGTTAGGCGGATGGTTAGCGTTTATCTATAGAACTGCTAGGGTTTATCTTTTGCTGCAATTGCGTCACCCCAGGTTGTGTCCCCTTTAGAGGCATTAAGACTTGCTGAGTACCCTTAGGGTCTCACACGATAAATTATTGGTTCAGATGAACAGGTACCCCCGCAGGACGGATACTGGGTGGAAGAGGCTGATGATGTGGGCAATGATCGTTCGGTGTAGAGATTCCGGGAACGGGGATCCGTGAGATCTGTGGGCGGGATGTGCTTATTTCCATGGCATCTTATGCCGATTTGCTTCTTATCCGTACTCGGACTTGTTTTGCCGCTTCCGCTTGATACTCTGATGTGTGTTGTATGAGGAGTTATCCTAAACTATAGATTTATTCAGGATATTTGAATCTTGCCATATGGCGTTGCTATATTTCCTTTCTTTTTAGATGGAATGGCTCTGATGTACTTTTGTATGGTGGCTTGCATACATACTCACTTGTGTATGTAGTTGATCCCTTCGCCTGCCGATTACGCCGCCCGTGCAGGTCCCGATGAATTGGAAGTGGTTGGGACGGCCGAAAGGTCTACCCGTGAGTGGCTTTTGGGGCCCCACCGTACTATTTCAACCACTGCCGTTCATCCAGGCTTGTATCTAGGAGCGTAATTCACCGAGGTAGTTACAATCGGTATCAGAGCCATCCCGACCTTCAGGGTTTCAGCCAAACGGTCGTTGTCAGTCTAGCAAATATTTTGGTAGTTATGTATACTAGGGAAAAACAAAACGTGAGAGTAGGACTGCTTCCACTTTTCTTCTTACCCTCCCACCCACCCTTTTCTGGTAAGGAAGTATAACGTTTTCAATCCTCTTATTAAAATTCAAACTAGGATTCACGTGTTCTGGGTTTCCGTAGTACCATAGGTTGTGTGTGTGTGTGTGTGTAATCCCTTGTCTATCTGTTGCATCCAAGTTGTTATCTAATCAGCCTTTGGTTATCAACTGTTGGTACATTCCATACCGACAGGCTTTTGCAAACCGACGCAATCTGTCTTACTCCTTGTATCCGACGCTATCTTGTTTGGGGTGTTCGTTTCCGTAGTTACCAATCTGTAGGTTCAACGTGAGAAGAAGGGGTTAGGATATGTGTTCCACTTGTTCATGTGCGAGGTAATGATTTGAGTGCGGGATGGAGTCGCGACCATACCACTACTTTTATCATTCGCTTTTGTATATTGAATCGGTAGAGTCACTAATCTTAATTCGTTAAGTAATTTTGCGCATCTATTGGTACTTTAATGCCGAAATTTGTGGAAAATTTTTCTTTGATATATTTGTGTACCACACTCCTTTTCAGTCGTGTGCGATATGCTTAATATCTTTTAGGTGCTTTGAACTTTGTTGATATTTTAATATCATCTTAGTAAATTGTATCCTTTAATCTTGGTTAATTCCATCTTGGTACTATCTTGGATTATTATTATTCTCCATTATAGTACTGACTTGTGTTTTATATCAATCTCAGGATGGCTCCACCACGCCGTTCAGATGAGGACATACCACCAGAGCTTGGGGCTGCATTGTCAAACATAGCTAATGCCTTGGCAGCGATGCAGCAGAACCAGCAGCGCTTGGAAGAAAGTGTCAGAAGAAATGAGTTTGCTCCACTCCCTCCACCTCCCAAGCGAGGAGACATCAAGAGCTTCCTGAAATTCAACCCTCGTCTGTTTGATGTTTCCGATCGACCACTGGATGCGGATGATTGGTTACGTGAGACGTCAAGGCTTCTTGAGACTGCTGATGTTCCTGAGCAGGAGTGGGTAAAGTGTGCTACTCACCTTCTAAAGGGAGATGCAGCTCTCTGGTGGGAGAATTACTTGAAGGCAAGCTGCACTGGTTTTCAGCCTACCTGGGGACAGTTCTCTAGAGCGTTCAAAGAGCAATTCCTGTCAGAGATTGTCATGGAAAGGATGAAGGAAGCGTTTCTCAACCTGAAGCAAGGAAATGATAATGTCAACACCTACATCAGGAACTTCATGAATCTATCTCGTTATGGTGGCGATGAGGTATCTGATGACAAGAAGAAGCAGAAGAGGTTTAGGCAAGGGCTCAATGCATCGATCAAGTATGCAATCACACATGCAAGGCCGGCATCTTTCCTGGAACTACAACACACAGCTTTGCAAGAGGAGGCAAGTCGGCAAGTGTTCGAGGAGTCCAAGAAACACAACAGGGATGCATCAAGCTCTTCGGTTATGGCAGCTCCTTCTAAGCGGCGTGTCTGGGTTCCTAACACCCCACCGTCGCTCCCGGCTTCACCAAGACCTGCAAGTTACGCGTCAAGGCCACCAAACTTCACCACTGCGGCTCCCAGGGGCTACAACAACAACTACCCGGGAGCGCCTGGCGGAGTCCCTGGCTATGTTGCTCCACGTCCACATGGTGCTTGTTTCACATGTGGAGATCATGGACATCCCAACTGGAACTGTCCGTTGAAGAACAAAGCTCTCACTCCACCCCCGCCAAGATCTGCAGCAAGCTCTCCTACGGTTCGTGCACCACCACATCGGGCTCTCAACATCAACACCAAGCCCGGGTCTACGGTTGCTCGTGCCAATTGTGTCAACGCCGCTCAAGCTGAGCATGCACCTGGAGTGGTGATGGGTATGCTATCCGTTAACTCAGTCCCTGCACGAGTTTTGTTCGATTCTGGTGCATCGCATTCTTTTGTTTCCATCAAGTTTGCTTATGAGAATGGGTTAACATTGGTTCCTCTCCTCAAGCGGTTAATGGTCCTTTCTCCTGGAGCAAATATGGCAGCTTCTAAAATCAGCCATGGCAACCAAGTTGAGATTGGTGGCTCTTTGTTCTCGGCTTCCTTAATTGTTCTGGGCAATTCTGACATTGATGTCATCTTGGGCATGGATTGGTTGACGGCAAATGCAGCTGTGATTGATTGTGCTGAACGCTCGGTTTCTTTGAAGATTCCTGAAGGCCATATAGTCTTTTCTCCAAGTCTGACTCCTGCTGTCCAGCTTTTCTCTTTGGCGGCTCTGAATGATGATGCTATGGAAGCTATTCAGAGAGTCCCAGTGGTCTGTGAGTTTCCGGATGTTTTTCCTGAAGAGTTGCCAGGTATGCCTCCGGATCGTGAGGTTGAGTTCGTAATTGAGCTTGAACCTGGAACGGCTCCTATCTCCAAGCGGCCTTATAAAATGGGTCCTTCTGAGTTGGCTGAACTCAAACGACATCTTGATGAACAAGAGAAGTTGGGTTTCATTCAACACAGTACTTCTTCTTGGGGTAGCCCAACAATCTTTGTGAAGAAGCGTGATAGAACTGATAGACTTTGTGTTGATTATCGGGCTCTCAATGCTAAAACCATCAAGAACAAATATCCCCTTCCGCGGATTAATGATCTATTCGATCAGCTAGCTGGAGCTGTGGTATTCTCTAAGCTGGACTTGAGAAGTGGTTATCACCAAATCAAGATTCGCAAGGAAGATGTGCCTAAAACAGCTTTCACCACCCGCTATGGCCTGTATGAGTACACGGTGATGTCTTTCGGTCTCACCAACGCTCCTGCTACCTTCTCGAGGCTTATGAACTCGGTCTTCATGGAGTACCTGGATAAGTTCATTGTGGTATATCTGGATGATATCCTAGTCTATTCCAAGTCTAAGGAAGAGCATGAAGAACACCTACGGTGTGTCCTAAACAAGCTGCGTGAGAACCGCTTGTATGCAAAGTTCTCAAAGTGTGAGTTTTGGCTGCCTGAAGTAACCTATCTTGGTCATGTCATCTCTGCCAAGGGCATTGCAGTCAACCCGGAAACCGTGAAGACAATTGTTGAATGGCTTCCTCCGGTAAATGTAAAAGAAGTGCGGAGTTTCCTCGGTTTGGCTAGTTATTATCGTCGCTTTGTTCAGAACTTCTCAAAGATAGCGAAGCCTCTTACCGATCTCCTCAAGAAAGGCAAGAAATACCTGTGGACTCCTGTGTGTCAAGCAAGTTTTGAGACACTCAAAGAGAAGCTCACTTCCACACCAGTCTTGGTTCCTCCGGATACATCTAAGCCTTTCCAGATATTCTGCGACGCCTCTTTGCAAGGATTGGGTGCGGTCCTTATGCAAGAGAAACAAGTGGTTGCTTATGCCTCTCGGCAGTTGAAGACGCATGAGATCAACTATCCCACACATGACCTCGAGCTAGCAGCAGTTGTCTTTGCTTTGAAGCTATGGAGGCACTACTTGCTTGGCAACCGTTGTGAGATCTTTTCTGACCACAAAAGTTTGAAGTATATCTTCACTCAGCCTGATCTCAACCTTCGGCAGAGGAGATGGATCGAAGCAATCAATGACTTTGATTTGACCATCAACTACACACCGGGCAAAGCTAATGTCATGGCAGATGCTCTCAGCCGCAAAGCTTATGTCAATAACCTCATGATGGAAGAGCAGCAACCCCTCTTGTGCGAGGAATTCCGCTAGCTCAACCTGGAAGTTGTGGAACAAGGGCATCTCCTGAACCTTCTGGCTACTCCTCTCTTGGAAGAAAAGATTCGTTTTCATCAGCGTGGTGATCCGCACACCAGAAAGATCACTTCCCAGCTTCAGCTTCCGAAGTATGAGTCCTTCCACGTAGATGATCAAGGCACGCTTTTCTTCGACCACCGGATGTTTGTTCCAAACTACCCGGGTTTGAGAGAGCAAGTTCTCAAGGAGGCGCATGATTCGGTTCTTTCTATCCACCCTGGCAGCACAAAGATGTACATGGACTTGAAAACACAGTATTGGTGGCCTGGTTTGAAACGGTATTGTGCCAAGTATGTCTCAGAATGTGATGTCTGCCGCAGAGTGAAGGCTGTCCATCAGAAACCATTAGGTCTTCTACAACCATTGAAACCTCCGGAATGGAAATGGGAGAAAGTAGAGATGGACTTCATCACTGGCTTTCCAAGGTCGCAGAAGGGCAACAATGCAATCTTTGTTGTCATCGACAGGCTTTCTAAAGTGGCTCATTTCTTCCCCGTCAAGGAAACAATTTCTGGAATTCAGTTGGCTGAGCTCTATATCAACAGAATTGTCTCTCTGTATGGGGTTCCGCTTGAGATCAGTTCAGACCGTGGGAGCATCTTCACTTCAAAGTTCTGGGAAAGCTTTCAAAATGCTCTGGGAACAAAGTTGAACTTCAGCACTGCTTACCACCCTCAGTCGCAAGGACAAGTTGAAAGGATCAATCAGATTCTGGAGGATATGCTTCGGGCATGCGTCATCTCTTTTGGCATGAAGTGGGAGGAATGTCTGCCATATGCTGAATTCTCCTACAACAACAGCTTCCAGAAGAGTCTGAAGATGGCACCATTCGAGGCTCTCTATGGTCGCAAGTGCAGAACTCCGATTGGTTGGTCAGGTGCAGGAGAAAGAATCTGGTTTGGCCCTGACATTGTAACTCAAGCAGAGGAGAAGGTGCATATCATTCTTGAGAACCTGAAGATTGCTCAAAGTCGTCAGAAGAGCAATTATGACAGGAAGCACACGGACATGGTGTATGCCCTGGTGATCTCGTGTACCTTCGTGTCACTCCCATGAAAGGCACACACCGCTTTGGTATCAAAGGAAAGTTGGCTCCTAGATACATCGGTCCATTCAAGATTCGTGGTAGAAGAGGAGAAGTTGCTTATGCACTGGAGCTTCCAGAAAAACTCAAAGTCCATGATGTTTTCCACATCTCTCAGCTCAAGAAGTGCTTCAAAGATCCCGGCAGGACCGTGGATCATGAGCTAATCAATCTCCAAGAAGACCTGTCTTATCAAGAACATCCCACCAAAATCCTTGAGACCGCAGAAAGAAGGACTCGCAACAAGTCCATCAAGTTCTGCAAGGTGCAGTGGTCACACCATTCTGTTGATGAAGCCACATGGGAGCGTGAAGATGAACTCCGTGCCAACCATCCTTTCTCTTTGTGTCTTCTTCTTCTTCCTAGAATCTCGGGGCGAGATTCCTGTTAGTGGGGGAGAGTTGTAGCATCCCAGTTGTCTAACACCTGTAATGCTACTTGTTCTAGTAATAAAAAGGGCCACTTCCTACATATAATTGTTGCATCATCATCATGTCATGCTCATGTCATCATGCCACCTTGCATTTGAGCATCATACAAAACCCCTTCTTGTTTGGTTCTTATCTCATGTGCATTATTAATTGTAGTTGCCTCTTGATATTGTATTTGGTTCTTGATATATTGCTAAATGCCCAAGTTGATTTGGGGGCATATCTCTTATTAACTCCACCACCTTTTCTTTCACTACCTTATAATTCCACCATCCAATTAATATGAGCTTGGCATTTTAATTGAGTTTACCTCTAGCTCATGTTGGTTGGTTGGATTCCACCCATAATCTTATGCTTGGCCTTTGCCCACCTTTTGGGAATGCAAGGAATAATGCCACATGATTTTGTGTTGTTTTCACAATATAGCTACATGGCAATTATTGTTTGCATGGGCCATGCAAGTGCCACCTTTTCTTGACTTTTGAATGTTATTTGGTTTTGCTTGCATGGATCACCTCTCCTTTGCTTAATCTTGTTTTGGCTTGTAGAATTCTTCACCACACCATCTACCTCTCTATCCCCCTATAGCTAAAACCCTAATCACCATGCTCCATGCATACACATGTGATCATGTGGTGAGCATAAGCCTAAACCTCATCCTTCTCTCTACCTCTTTTCTTTTTGAACTTGCTTGGTCTTTAATTGGAGCATGCATGATTCAAAGAAAACCTAATCCACCTCTCTCTCTAATCATCTATCCTAGTCCTCTCTAACACCTACCCCATGCCCCATAACCATCCTAGCTAAAAACCCTAAACCACACCTATTCTAAACAAGACCCAAAGTGCCCCCCTCTTTCTCTCCTCTCTAGCCGAGCCAATCCTCTAAAACCTAACCTAGAATGGCCCACCTGTTCACCATGCCCCCTAGCTACCCCACCTCAAACAACCGAGGACACCCCCAAACCTAACCCTAGCCCGAGCCGGCCCCTCTCCCTCTCCCTCTTTTTCTCTCCCTGGCCAAGGGCCCCTCCAAACCTGCCTGCCTCCCTGACCTCGCCTACCCCACCTGGCAGCCTCCCTCTCTCCCTCCCCTGCCTTGCCGTGGCCCTGCCGTGCACGTGAGGTGCAAAAGGTGGCCGGGCCGGTCTACCCCTCCCCCACGCAAGCCCCCACCTGCCCTTCTCGTTCTTATCCCCTCCCTCACACCGCTAGCCTTCCCCAGATCTCCCCTGATGCCCTGCCTCGCCTCCCCTCTTCTCTCCCTCTTCCACCGCCCCAACTGCTGACGCCGGCAACACCGTCGGCTCGCGCTCGAACACAGCATACCAGGAGGCGGGCGAGGTGCTGCGGGTGTCGAGGAAGCTCTGGAGGTCGTCTGCGACGCCCCCGTACCCAGCCGCGAGGAGGAGACGCCCCCAGGAGCCTGGACCCCGACGTGACCCGACGAACCCTAGCTGCTCAGGACTCCTGCCCCGTCGTCGAACGCCTGCGCCTCGAGCCAAACCACCGCCACCGACAGCCTCGCGGTGAGCCTCTCCCCCTCCCTGACAAGGTCCCCCTCGCCGTCGCTTCCTGGCTCCGCCGTGCGATTCGTCGAGCGCTCTCAGTGCACGGCGTGGTCGACGACGTCGTCTCGTTTCCGCACGCGCAGACCCTATCTAGCACGCGCCCTCCCTCCTGACAACCAACCCAGACCAGCCCAATGGTTTCCGCCTCCGCGCGCGCGCCCAGATCGCTGGTTCGAACCCTCCCATCGCCGCGCCAGCCGCTGCTTTTTCCGTCAGTAGATTCAGAGAGAAGAGAAACAGTGCTCGCCGTGCACTTTGCACTAAACCCCTTGGCCTTCTTTTGCCTAAACGCCGCTGCTTTTTCCCTCGGATCCCACCTGTCAGCGTCGGTGTTGTTTTACAAAAAGGCTCCCAGGTTTTCTGTAAAGCAACCCGCGGTCCCTTCCGCTGCGCCGCGTGGCCGCCTCGCGTCCACTCGCTGGCGTGTGGGCCTGCTAGCCCACCGGCCCCACCTGTCTGTCTCCTGAGCTGGCCAGAGCCGCGGTGGCAGGAGTTTTGGCTGCGCGCGTGGGCCTGTGTCCGCTTGGTCCCACTGTCAGCGCCTGAGGCTAAGTCTGAACTGGGTAACAAAAGCTTTTCTGTAATCCTGTTTTATTTCAAATCTTTTTAGACAAATTCAAATTCAAATTCAAATCTGTTTTTCAATAACTTTTCAATTATAAATCCAAATAATGCAAATGATATATGTTTCTGAACCAGAAAAATATGAGGATTTCAAATATGCTAATCAAATTGCCTTTTGCACTTTTAAAACTCCAAGTTGAATTAAATTACAACAAATGCCACCGGAACTTAAATCTATCTACTAATTTACACACAGGTAGGTTCGTCCAACAGGTTTTTGGTTCCGATTTTTGGGTGGACGGTTTTGCCCTTCCACTTGTAGCTATTTACGGGGCAATGCCACCGCCAAAGTGACACAGATTTTTCCTAGAAGCCCCAAGCCTCGACCCGCACATCGCATCCTCCCAAGAAACAGAGCATCGTCAATTCCCCTGCTCCATCACCGCGCACCGGAGCTCCGGCGCGAAGGGCGGAGGCGGACCCCGATTGGAAGCATGGGCGGATGGAGTTGTGACGGCCCGGCCCTGGTAGCAAGGGGGCTAGCCCGCGGAAGAGGAGGCAGGCCACCGGCGCTACGGCTGGGGATCCCGGTCGGGAGGTCAGCGAGGGGGATAGCCTGCGACGGAGGAGACAGGCTACCAGCCCGGCGGTCGGGGTTCCAGGTCGGGAGATTAGGGCCGGCTGCGAGGGAGTGCGGAGATTCGTTGGCGGGCTGCAGCGGTATCCTGGCCGACGGCAACAGGAATTGGCCTACAGCGACCTCCACAAGCATCTTTGCGGTATCCCTGTTCGATCAGAGGAGGGCCTTTCATCTCTATCCCTGTTATTGAACCCTAGAAGCTCGCTACAGTCGCAGCCTCGCAGGCCAAGCTAGGACTCCTCCCATGGCCGCTCCATTCCCTTCCTCACGACGCCCCATCCCCATCCCCATAGATTTCCCCTTCTATGCTTTCTAATTATTTCTCTGTAGTTTGTTAGTGCACACCAAGTGTTTGATTCTTGTTCAATGTGACTGGTTCAGTATTTCAGGGCTGCACGGAGAATTTTGGGGGTTGATTCACATCTTATTTTTCTCTGTTGTTGTTTATCCACTGTCCTGTTGAAGTTGTTTGTAGTACTGCTCATAATGTGATGCTTCTTACCGTAGGTGGTGTTCCTATGTTTAGTTGATTACAAGGTTATTCAGATAGACATACTTCAGCATCATCATTGCTTTGGTTCGTTCAATCTCTAATTGTTTTTTGTTCCAAAGAAAATTTGATAGATATCTCAGTCTATTTCAGTATTTGCTCCTTATGAATTCTCCTTATGTACAGACCTTGCTTTCCTTTTTTTGAGAGAGACAAGACCCTCGCTTTCCTGTTTGCAGCTCATAATCGAGGAGCAGCAGATAGCTAGGGACATGCCTGTCGTTGACGCTGGCGGACGCCGGCGTTGACCAGCAAGGCTGCTGCGCATCGGATGGCTTGGAGAAATGATTTGAGCTCCTCCGCATTGTTTAGCTTCCAAGGAATATTAAAGATCTCGAGTGTATCTCATCTCAGTAGAAACAATTACTGATTCTCTTTGGTTCCTAGCTGTGCCGCTTCGGTGAGGTCTTGTACGTATGGAGCAAATTCTTGGGAGTGGATTTTGCTGAAAACTATCGCCAATCTGTGAAGTGTAAACACAAGTCCCTCTAATCCTGCACATGTTTCATATAGAGTCACGTTTCCGCCTTTCGTACCGGTGTATATTTTTTTTTGCATTTCAGGCAGACAACAGAAATTGTCCAGACTCTGAGCAAATCGAACAATGAAATAGAAGCAAAATCTATTATACTAGAGGAATTCTCAACATACTGCAGTTCGGTTCTTCTACATTGTCATCATTCTTTTGACGTTTGAGACGAATTCACTGGAAATTTGACTCTAGAAGGTATGTCCTCTGATGGTTCCAACAGTAAATTCCGAGCAAACATGTACACATACACAACGGTCTTCGTGGTGAGCTGACCATAATGTTATTTCATAATTGCCAGGGAGAACCAACATGATATATTCAATTCAATGCTATTTGTGCCATGGTCTATGCCATACATCCCGGCGCGGACTGAATGCTATTCGTGCTGGGCAGTGCCTGTGTCGTCCCCTACTGTGCGCTGGTGGAGGCCTCCATGATGGGAGCGCGCCGTGCCAACACCAATGAGGCTGCTTGGCTTTCTTGGGTTCAATGAATCTGAACTTTTGGAGCTGTGTGTGCCTTCCGACTATCGATGACGTGGTGACATTCCCGTCCGGCATGGCTGCCAAGCGGCAGATTCCCGGTGTGCCAAAACATTGAGTTGGACATGGTGTTGCTGATGGCTCTGAAACATGCAGATGCGGGAGATGGATATTGCTCTAATGGCTGCCCCTCTCCATCATTTTTCCGCTATGCATGATGGTGCAGCGGCGTTGCTGATGCACACGAAATGGAGATGAGCATGGTGCAGTGGCGTTGCTGATGCACACTAGATGGAGATGAGCAATCATGGTGTGGTGCTATCATTGTGCTCTCGGGCTGGTAAGCATTCCAGGCTCATTTTCTCACGGATTTTGTTTATTAATCCTTTGGTCTGAAGTAGTAAGGAAACACCTGGAATGCCCATGCATTTGTGTATGGCCAAGGAAACATTTATAATTGAATCAGATGCTTATAAGATGTCCCCACTAACATGTACTTAACATTTTTTAACATCTATGATGAGGAATATATATTAATTTGTACACAGTGAATATTAAATATCCGGTGAGAAAACTGACATGATGTATATGACAAATCTCCGACTCTTATAAAAATACTCTTAAATTTTAAATACTTGATTTAGTGTCCATTAGAACCAGTCCAGCACAATAACAATTTTGTTTAGACAACTAGGTTTGTATCGGGTTTTTCGGGTTGCATGATATCTTATTGAAACACCTGGTTTTTGTTACACAATGCAGTTGTACCAACAAAAATATTCAACTATCTGACAACCAATCATTGTAATTTATTATGGCTTGAGATTTTTTTCTCCCGGCGCAGCGCACGGGCATATTATATCTATATAATTTGTCTTCGGGTGGTTTTCGCACGACACGGACGATTTTTTTGGACAACTTTGCCCCTGATAGTTTGGAGAAATAACACCACTGCCACCGCCAAGTACCACAACGGCACAACCCTAGCATCCTTGACCATGGCCGTTCTATCCCCTCCCCCTCTCGAGCCCCCGATGCCGCCGACCGAGGTAACCACCCGTTGGGCGCTGTCGTGGCGGTCGGAGCCACGAGATCGAAGTCGGCACAAGCTCGGAGAAGGGGATGCGGCGAGGATAGGTACCCACACGCCGGGCGCTGCCATGGTGGATGCGGTGACCATGGCTGGCGGCGTGACCTCGGGGTCGAGTCCATGGCGGGCCAAATCAACCATAAAAACGCCACCGGAGTCCAGGCAGACGGAGAGCGCTGGTTGATGGTGTGGGCCGCCTTGCCGACGCACGACCTCGCTCTCCATTCGATCCGGCATCGCGTTGGTCGATGGTCAAACTCCTCCATCCCGCATCGCGCGCGCCCGCCTCCGAGATCCAGGCCCGAGCTCCTCTGACCGAATCGCGCCAGGCTCCAAGCTCCAAGCCGCGCCCAAATCTGCCAAGGCCTCGACCGCCCACGAGCTCGCCCATCCCCGCATCTCATGCACGCTTCCGGACGGGACCAAGCCTTAATCCTCCTCGCCCACCTTCGATTGTTTTTGCCTTAATCCTCCTCGCCCACCTTCGATTGTTTTTTATTTAGTCATATATTTGTATTTAGTGAATATTGGATGCGGTTGCAGGTTTCGTGCCTTGATGTTCATCCTAAGAGGACCAAGTCTGGGAAAAAATTAGATCTAACCATGCTTAATTTTCAGGCAGGCCCCTTCTCCAGTTGATTCGTGTCATGGCAGCGCAAGATTGACAATTCGTCTCTGGTTCCCCATCGCCTTCAAGCTTGTGCAGCCACCCGCAACAGATTTTGCCTTGATGTTCATCCTAAGAGGACCAAGTCTAGGGCAAAATTAGATCTAACCATGCTTAATTTTCAGGCAGGCCCCTTCTCCAGTTGATTTGTGTCATGGCAGCGCAAGGTTGATAATTCGTCTCTGGTTCCCCATCGCCTTCAAGCTTGTGCAGCCACCTGCAACAGATTTTGTGGAGCACTCTTTAGGGATCACATCAGTCATCAGATAAGCTAAGCACTAACCTCATCATGTCGAATCTAGAAGAATCTTGAATAGAACCCCATTTGCTTCTTTCACCGGATAAGGTCTACTTGGGTGCTTATGGTGACCAACTATTTTTTTGGATAAAACTGTTTCAGAGAACGGTTGCAGTTTGAAACATTGCTATATGATAATGTTTTAACATACACTATTTACTACTCCAAATTGGAGTAGATCTTGTATGGTCAGGATAGAGACAAGAATTGTTATGGTATCATGTGTACTCAGTTCTTACGTGTTACAAGCTGTAGACAGATTTATAATTCGAATGACATCTTTTGCACATATGGTATAAGGTTTTTACCCGCACTTGTTTACCCCAATGACTCTAACATTTGATATTTGTGTCATCATAGTCATTGCGTGTGAAGAATATTCATCCGTCTGTGTCCCCATTTGAATCAGAGACATGTTCATGTTTAAATATCAGACAAATATAGCTAGACGGGAATGCAAATCCCATGAATGGTTATATTAAGGGACTAATATATGGGGTGGTATGCCCTAATGTCTAATGAGAATAAAGAGGAGTATCTCGAGAAGAGACATATTGCCTGCCATGGCAATATCCCTGGTTCCTGTTAACATTTCTTAGAACTAATATCATGGACTTGGCAAACTTCTGAAAACAAAAAGAAAAATCCTCCCCTTTGAGCTACTCAGCAGCTATTGCGGGCTTAAGAAATTAAAAAAGAGGCATGATCTGAACAAGGATGCCATACTGGTGTTAAAGATCTTGAAGGATTAGCAAAGTTCATATTCTTATAGATGATGTATATATTTGAATATTTTACCTACTTCATTGATATATATTTTCAGAGAATGGACTATCAACTGCTTTGCCTTCCGGTCCTCTACGTCTTTTCGGAGAATATATTATTATTAAAGAACCAATTCATGGACTTAAACAATCTCTATAAATGTACATAATATTATGCGTTTGAAATTGATGCTATGTGATGTTACTAATACGATAAAAAAGATAGGTCAATCAAAGCCTATATCATTTGGATGTTTGATTGATGTATAAGTTTAAACATATGAAAGGATGTCCATTTAATTTGATGCGGCGCCATAGCAACGCACGGGCACTCTGCTAGTAATTATTAACTTTTGATCTATAACTCCGAATTTAACAAATGATATGTCTAAAATGATCAGCTCGACGAGACCTTTCTGTTTATGCTATCCATGACTTCAATTGCAGCATGCATCATACAAAAATATAGTGTACAACAACTATTATGACAATAAAATGTAACCAAACCTTAATAAAATGACTTATTCTTGTATACCACACCTCACCCATGCCATGCCACTTTAATGCCATGCAAATTGTGCATCATTCATCATGGCATGATTGTTTGCTTGACGCATCTTATTCATATGCTTGTGCTCTATATTCATGTTGGCCTTGTTTGTTTGGTTTTTCTCGGATATACACTGAGCAGGGGATATATCAAGAGAACCAGGAGCACTACCCAGATCCGTCTCTCGCTTCCACCGAGCTGCCAGGCAAGCACTACCACATGCTTGCATACATACAGTACCTATTGCCTCTATCTTATTCTTGCATCATGGAGTCGCGATTGCATTAAAATGAATCCCAAGTATTGCATAGCCTTTACTTTTAAACCCCACCAAGGTTGTTCCTCCATCCCATGAGCCATTACTACAGGAGTTGTTTGAGCCATGCCAGTCGTAGAACAGCATGTGTAGGGTATGTGAGTGTCTAATGGATAACGAGGTAACTAAACAAATTAACCTGAGTAGTAATGGGATAACTAATGAAAGTGGCACCGGTGGGAAATATCTGCTATTTGGTTTTTCCTGCTCACTTGTGTCCCGTAGGACCCCGAGTACTTGAAACCTGTTCCTTGAATATTCGCACTAACCACATCCGGGAGGCTTATGGGACCCCCCTGAGCCAGAGCTTGATTCATTCTTATTTCTTGGGGCCACAAACTAGTTTGAGGTTTTATTTACGATCCTGTACTTATGCCATGCTTTACTGCTTATTTACGATTGTGCGAGGAGCACACTGTACTGTTTAGGTAAGCGGAGTGTTTTCGCGGTATCGACAAGCCCAGCCACACTTTTGGGTTCCCAGTCGTTTACAGCCTCTGGCGCAAAACTTGAGTCCGTCTCGGAGTCAGCTAGCTTCGTTGCGGGTCTACTCAATGGGGTGGCCCCCTGAAATATTTCTGAATCCTGTGATTGCTTTGTCGTGAAGGCCTCGTTGGGTTTTGATTTGGTTTTTCCGAGGTTGATCGAGTGTGTGTTGCTATTTGTGCACCCCTGCAGGGTAAAACTTTCTGAAAGCCGTGTCCGCGGTTATGGACTACTTGGAGCACAGTTTCTCGATCATAGACAAGCATAACTAAAGTACTGCTTTAATCTGACTAAGTACATGACTAGTAATAGTGCAATACTCATGGAATGGTTAATAAAATTGCCAACGGATGGGGGGTTGTTCGTCCGCTTCCTCGTCGGTAAGCGGGGAGGAGGATGGATCTGGTGATACTACTGTTATAACTGTTGTCTTTAATTCACGGACATCCGTCTATCGTTGGTTAGGCGGATGGTTAGCGTTTATCTATAGAACTGCTAGGGTTTATCTTTTGCTGCAATTGCGTCACCCCAGGTTGTGTCCCCTTTAGAGGCATTAAGACTTGCTGAGTACCCTTAGGGTCTCACACGATAAATTATTGGTTCAGATGAACAGGTACCCCCGCAGGACGGATACTGGGTGGAAGAGGCTGATGATGTGGGCAACGATCGTTCGGTGTAGAGATTCCGGGAACGGGGATCCGTGAGATCTGTGGGCGGGATGTGCTTATTTCCATGGCATCTTATGCCGATTTGCTTCTTATCCGTACTCGGACTTGTTTTGCCGCTTCCGCTTGATACTCTGATGTGTGTTGTATGAGGAGTTATCCTAAACTATAGATTTATTCAGGATATTTGAATCTTGCCGTATGGCGTTGCTATATTTCCTTTCTTTTTAGATGGAATGGCTCTGATGTACTTTTGTATGGTGGCTTGCATACATACTCACTTGTGTATGTAGTTGATCCCTTCGCCTGCCGATTACGCCGCCCGTGCAGGTCCCGATGAATTGGAAGTGGTTGGGACGGCCGAAAGGTCTACCCGTGAGTGGCTTTTGGGGCCCCACCGTACTATTTCAACCACTGCCGTTCATCCAGGCTTGTATCTAGGAGCGTAATTCACCGAGGTAGTTACACAACAACACTTGGTGCTCTTTCTTGATCTCCACTTCTGCAGATTTTAACATAGCAAACAGTTCTGGCAACTGCTTGTTCATGTTCTGCATGTTGTAGTTCATCACAAAGTTCTTGTAACTTGGTGGTAGTGATTGGAGGACACGGTAAATCCCCAAAGCATTAGGAATCACTATACCCAAACTTTGAAGTTTGTTTGCGTGCCCAGACATCTTAAGCACATGCTCACTGACGGAGCTGCCCTCTTCCATCTTGCAGTTAAAGAACTTTTCAGAAGCCTCATAACTTTCAAATGCCGCATGAGTCTCAAAGATCAATTTGAGATCCTCGACAATATCATATGGGTCTGAATTCTCAAACCTTTTCTAAAGCTCCGATTCCAAACCATACAAGATAGCACACTGAACTATGGAGTACTGATTCTTCCGAGCGAGGTAAACATTCTTTACTTCATCAGAAGCATCAGCTGCAGGTGGGTCACCCGGCGGTGCATCCAGCACATAGGTCAAATTACCAGCTGTGAGGACAATCCTCAAATTGCGGAACCAATCCGCTAAGTTGCTTCCATTGTTTTTCAACTTTTCTTTCTCTAGGAACGCATTAAAATTGATGGTAGGGGCTGCCATTGATCTACAACATATTTGCAACAGTTTAGA
This sequence comes from Avena sativa, assembly GCA_916181665.1. Lineage (NCBI taxonomy): Eukaryota > Viridiplantae > Streptophyta > Magnoliopsida > Poales > Poaceae > Avena > Avena sativa. The sequence continues at coordinate 166,376,643 of OV702285.1, read as the reverse complement.
CTAAGTTTATGACAAATTGAGTTCAAATTAATAATAAAGTTAATCTAGGTGAACTCCCACTCAAAACAACATCCCTCACATTGTTTTAGTGATCACACGAACCAAATCCACCACATCAACACCGATCATCACGAGAGTTGATATAGTTTCAATGGCGAACAATCGTCATGTTCATCATATCTACTATATGATTCATGCTTTACCTTTCGGTGATCCGTGTTCCGAGACCATGTCTGTACATGCTAGGCTCGTCAAGATCAAACCTTAGTTTCCGCATGAGCAAATCTGGCTTGCTCACGTTGTATACACTTGCAGAATCTAACACGCCCGATCATCACGTGGTGCTTCGAAACAACAAGCTTTAGCAACGGTGCTAACTAAGGGTGAACACTTTATGACTTGAAATTCATGTGCATGAGGGATCATCTTATAATGCTACCGTCGTTAACTAAGCAATACAAGATGCATAAAGGATTAACATCACATGCAATTCATAATATGTGATATGATATGGCCTTTCTTCTTTGTGCTTCCGATCTCCATCTTCAAGCACGAACATGATCTCCATCATCACCGGCATTGCATCAAGGTCAATGACGCTTCTCCATGGTTGTCGTCCACCGGCTTCAACTATTACAACTACTTTGAATAGACATGCGGGTCTTAACATAAATTAAAGACAACCATATGGCTCCTGCCGGTTGCCAACTTACAATAAGGAACATTGCATACATCAAATATAATCACAATCATGGCCATATCACATCACTGCACACCCCTGCAAAACAAAGTTAGACGCCTCTACTTTCTTTGCATATTTTACGTGGTTTGGGGATTTCAATAAGTGTCGTTCTAACTTACGAACATGAACCACAACATTGATACTAGTATTGTTAATCACCCGTTGTAAATTGGATCTTAACTATGCTAGGAGAAACAGGCACCCGCAAAGCCACTTATGCAATACAAGTTGCATGTCAAGCGTGGAGCAAGTCTCATGAACGATGTCATGTAAGGTTAGCCCGGGCCGCTTCATCCCAACATACCGCAAGATGCAAAGTACACAAGAAGCAATCGACAATAAAAGCATCAACGCCCATAATGACCATTGTGTTCTACTCGTGCAACATATCTACATATAGACACGGCTCTGATACCACTGTAGGGTTTCGTAGCATGGAAAACAAAAAATTTCTATCGCATACAAACAAACAAGCCAAGATCTATCTACTAGATTGTAGCAACGAGTCGATGGAATAACTTACCCTCGAGGATTCCAAAGTGTTTAACGAGAGCGGATTCTCGTGGGTGATGTAGTCGTACTCTTCCTGATCTCAAGATCGCGTAGACGATCCTTCCGGCGCTGCGTTCCGGCAGCGCTCCCGCAGTCGGTCACACGTTCGGTACTCGACGAAGACCTTCCTCTCCCTTGTTCCAGCAGGCAGCGGAGGTTGTAGCACTCTCCTCGCTATTCCGGCAGCACAACGGCGTGGTACCGGAAGTAGAGGGGAGATCTCGCAAGGCTTCGCCTTAAGCCGGAGCGAGTATGGTGGAGTATGAGAGAGATCCTCGGCGATCTAGGGTTTAGACACACCAAGGAGGAGGGGCTAGAGCCGGCGGCTAGGGTTCCGGGGACCCCAAGTCGGCGGCTAGGTCAAAAACCCTAGGGGAGGCGGCGGCTATGGTGGGCTGCAGCTTCTAGGGTTTGAGGTGAGGAACTTGTGTGCTCTAGGAGGGAGCCCTGCCCCTCCTTATATAGGTGGAGGGGCCGGCCGCGCCAAGGGGAGGGAGAGGAGTCCCTCCCCAACTCGGCTTGGAGGTGGGCCGCCGGTTGGAGGAGGGAACTCCTCCCCAACTCGGTTTCCCCTTTCCTCCTCTTTTCCTCTTTCCAATTTTAGCCGTTTGACTTTTCAAACTAGCTATTTGACTTTTCAAACTAGGATTTGAATTAATCCTTTATTTGGAACAGCGATGACACTTAGTACATGATGCAATCATTCCAACATGCAATGACACATTCATGTACCCCTTCCCCTCCGGAGTGCCGGACATTCCGGAACCTTCTAGAACATTCCCGATGAAAACACCGGAATCATTCCCCAACTCCGAAACGGGACTTTCCTTATATGAATCTTATTCTCCGGACCATTCTGAATCACCTCGTGATATCCCGGATCCCATCCGAGACTCCAAACAACATTCGGTCTCTTTCTCATACTACCATAACTACTCAAACAACGTCGAATCCTTAAGTGTGTCTCCCTACGGTTCGTGAATTATGCGGACATGATCGAGACACTTCTCCGAACAATAACCAATAGAGGAATCTGGAAATTCATATGGCTCCCACATATTTCTACGATTACTTTGCGATCGAATGAACCACTTACATACGATACCAATTTCCCTTTGTCTCACGATAGTTTACTTATCCGAGGTTATGATCGTCGGTATCTCTGCATACCTAGTTCAACCTCGTTACCGATAAGTACTCTTTTCTCGTTCCCGTGATATGTGATCCCTTGTGAGCCAGTCACATGCTTGCAAGCTAATTGGATGAAATTCCACCGAGAGGGCCCAGAGTATATCTATCCGTCATATGGATGGACAAATCCCACTCTTGATCCATGTGTCTCAACCAATACTTTCCGAACACTCAATGCCACCTTTATAGCCACCCAGTTACGGTGTGGTGTTTGATGTCATCAAAGCATCCATCCGGTAAAGGTGATATGCATGTTCTCATGGTCGAAGGAATTAGGTTACTATGTATCAGAAAGCATATAGAAATTGAACTATTAAAATGACTTGATCTTTATGCTACGCTTATCTATAGGACTATGTCCACCATATCATTCTCCTAACGATATGATCTTGTTGTTGATAACATCTCAATGTTCATGATAGGGAAACCACAATCATTTATCAACCAACAAGCTAGTGATGTATAGAGGCTATACTAGGGACTTCAAATTAAGTTTACAAATCACACAAGTATCAATGTTTCCTTGTTTAATACTATTATAGCATGAATGCAAACATTTATCATAAACACAAAGATATAATAATAACTACATTTATTATTGCCTCTAGGGCATATCTCCAACACTAGGATCATCTCCCATCGTCAGCATTGCCTGTGACCCCGAAGATGGAGCTTCGCCTACGCTACCGTTATATTTACGTATTCCGCTGCTTGATGTTGTATTAAGAACTGGATCATGAGATCCCTATTTGTGTAAGAACTTATGTATCGTTTGTAATGGATGATGTACTATGGTATCCAATTCTGTTATGTCTCGCAAAAATGGTAATCCTGGGATTGCGAGGTATGGCATAACAGGCATTTGGGATTAAAAACCCGGGTGTTGACATTTATAGAGATAAATCAAGACGCCTAATATCATGGTCACAAAGTACATATTTGGACAAAGTTCTAAAGAGGTTTGGAATGGAAGATAGCAAGAAAGGGTTCTTGCCCATGTTGCCCAATACGACGTTGAGTAAAAATCAAAGTCCAGCAGCGGAAGAAGATAGAGAAAGGATGAGTAAAACTCCCTATGCCTCAGCCATAGGATCTCTAATGTATGCCATGCTATGTACTAGACCCGGCATTGCATATGCTGTTAGTTTGACTAGCAGATATCAAAGTGATCCAGGAGTAGATCATTGGACAGCAGTCAAAAACATCCTTAAGTACTTGAGAAGAACTAAGGATATGGTTCTTTCTTATGGAGGTGATGAACAGCTCGTTGTTAATGGGTACACCGATGCTAGTTGGAACACCAATCAGGATGATTCTAAATCCCAATCTGGATACGTATTTACTTTGAATGGTGCAGCAGTTAGCTGGAGGAGTGCAAAGCAAAGTATTGTGGCGAGATCTTCAACTGAATCAGAATACATAGCTGCTTCGGAGGCTTCACAATAAGTGATATGGATGAAGGAGTTCATTACAGAGCTCGGTGTGGTTCCAAGTGCGCTGCACCCAATGTCTATATACTCTGATAACATGGGTGCCATAGCCAATGCGCAAGAACCAAGGTCACACAAGAAGCCGAAGCACATCAAGCTACATTTTCACGCTATTCGAGAACATGTCCAAGATGGCGACATAAAGATTTGCATAGTACACACAGACCTAAATGTGGCGGATCCGTTGACTAAACCTCTCCCGAGGGCAAAACATGACCAACACCAAACTGCCATGGGTGTTCGGTATATTACCATGTAATCTAGATTAGTTGACTCTACTGCAAGTGCGAGACTGTTGGAGCTATGCCCTAGAGTCAATAATAAATGTAGTTATTATTATATCTTTGTGTTTATGATAAAATTTTACATTCATGCTATAACAGTATTAACCAGGAAACATTAATACTTGTGTGATTTGTAAACTAAATTAGAGTCCCTAGTAAAGCCTCTTCATAATACTATCTTGTTGGTTAATAGATGATTGTGGTTTCCCTATGATGAACATTGAGATGTTATTAACAACAAGATCATATCATTAGGAGAATGGTATGATGTACATACTCCTATAGATAAGCGTAGCATAAAGATCAAGTCATTTTAATAGTTCAATTGCTATAAGCTTTCTAATACATAGTAACCTAATTCCTTTGACCATGAGATCATGCTTATCACCATCACCGGAAGGATGCTTTGATGACATCAAACACCACATCATAACTGGGTGGCTATAAAGGTGGCATTGAGTGTTTGGAAAGTATGGGTTGACACACATGGATCAAGAGTGGGATTTGTCCATCCATATGACGGATAGATATACTTTGGGCCCTCTCGGTGGAATGTCATCCAATTAGCTTGCAAGAATGTGATTGGCTCACAAGGGATCACATACCACGGGAACGAGAAAAGAGTACTTATCAGTAACGAGGTTGAACTAGGTATGCAGAGATACCGACGATCAAAACCTTGGATAAGTAAACTATCGTGAGACAAAGGGAAATTGGTATCATATGTAAGTGGTTCATTCGATCGCAAAGTAATCGTAGAAATATGTGGGAGCCATATGAATTTCTAGATTCCTCTATTGGTTATTGATCGGAGAAGTGTCTCGATCATGTCCGCATAATTCACGAACCGTAGGGAGACACACTTAAGGATTCGATGTTGTTGAGTAGTTATGGAATGATGAGTAAGAGACCGAATGTTGTTCGGAGTCTCGTATGGGATCCGGGATATCACGAGGAGATCCGGAATGGTCTGGAGAATAAGAATCATATAAGGAAAGTCATGTTTCAGAGTTAGGGAATGATTTTGGTGTTTTCATCGGGAATGTTCTAGAAGGATCCGGAAGGTCCGGCACTCCGGAGGGGAAGGGTACATGAATGTGTCATGACAATATGGAATGGTTGCATCATGTACTAGGTCAATTGGCTGGGAAAAATAAAGGGAGAAATCAAATCCTAGTTTAAAAGTCAAACGCCAATTTGAAAAGGTCAAATGGCAAGTTTGCTTGGTGGAGGCAGAGTAGGAAACCTACTTGGGGAGGAAGTCTCATCCCTCCACCCTCCATCCAAGGAGGCCGACTTGGGGGAGGACTGCCTCCTCCCAAGCCGCGCCATCCCACCTATATAAGGAGGGGCAGGTCTGCCCCTCTCCCTCACACCCAACACACCCAAACCCTAGCCCTCTCCTCCAAGTCCCCGGCGCCACCACCTCCTTGTGTCGTTGCCGCCGCCTACGGCACCTCCAACTCGGCGAGTTGGGGTGTTCCCCAAACCCTAGCCTCTAGCTACACCCCCCCTTGGTGCCCTCTAAACCCTAGATCACCAAGGCCTCTCTCATAGTCCACCATACTCGCTCCGGCTTAAGGCGAAGCCCTGCGAGATCTCCCCTCTACTTCCGACACCACGCCGTCGTGCTGCCGGAATCGCGAGGAGAGTGCTACAACCTCCGCTGCCTGCTGGAACAAGGGAGAGGAAGGTCTTCATCGAGTACCGAACGTGTGACCGACTGCGGAAGCGCTGCCGGAACGCAGCACCGGAAGGATCGTCTACGCGACCTTGAGATCGGCAAGAGTACGACTACATCACCCACGAGAATATGCTCTCATTAACCGCTTTGGAATCTTTGAGGGTGAGTTCCTGTATCGAATCGTTGCTACAATCTAGTAGATAGATCTTGGCTTGTTTGTTTGCATGCGGTAGAAAATTTTTGTTTTCCATGCTACGAACCCCTACACCTCCGGGGATCCGTGGGATTATATATTACGAAGTTTCAATGCATAAGGAAGGTACTGGTACGAAAACAAGGCGGATATGGAGCTCGGGGGGCTCACACCCCCTCCAGGCGTGGCCAGCTGGGGCCCGCGCCTGGGGTGGGTGTGGCCACCCCGGCCTCCGTTTCCTCCACTATTTCGTTTCATAACCTCCCGTATGTAATAAAAACATCAAAAATATAAAAATATTGGGATTTCACGAACCTTCTGTTTTCATCACTTTTACCTATTCAAAGACGGACTCTACAGATTCTGGTGTTTGGTTTCTAAAAAATTATTTCAGAGTCACCATTTGAATAATGTCAACATCTTCATTATAATAATCTCCAGAAATATAATTTTGGAGGCTTTGGCCATTCACCACCTGTGTAGTGTTGTCCTTCAAAGGAGATATTTTGATAGCACCTGAACGGTATACTTCCTCAATAACAAAAGGTCCTTCCCATTTTGAGAGTAGTTTCCCGGCAAAAAATCTAAGACGAGACCTATACAAAAGAACTTTCTCACCAACATGGAACTCCCTTTTGAGAATTCTCCTATCATGCCATCTTTTTACTTTTTCCTTAAAGAGTCTAGAATTTTCATAAGCTTCACTTCTCCACTCATATAAGGTACTCATGTCAAGCAATATTTTCTCACCAGCAAGTTTAAAATCTCTATTCAACTCTTTCACTGTCCAAAAAGTTTTGTGTTCTAATTCTAAGGGCAAATGACAAGCTTTCCCATAGACCATTTTGTAAGGATACATCCCCATAGGATTTTTATAAGTAGTTCTATAAGCCCATAAAGCGTTATTCAAATTTTTAGCCCAATTTTTCCTAGATCTATTAATAGTCTTCTGCAAGGTAGATTTAATTTCCCTATTGGAAAGTTCTACTTGCCCACTTGTTTGGGGCTGATAAGCTGAAGCAATTCTATGGTTTACATCATACTTAGCGAGAGTTTTCCTAAAACCACCATGAATAAAATGAGAGCCTCCATCAGTCATGAGATATCTAGGCACACCAAACCTAGGAAAAATAACATCCTTAAGAATTTTTAAAGAGGTCTTACCATCATCACTGTTTGTAGGTATGGCTTCTACCCACTTTGTAACATATTCAACAGCAACAAGAATATGAGTATACCCTTTTGAAGGAGGAAAAGGACCCATAAAGTCAAATCCCCAACAATCAAAAAGTTCAATAACAAGAGAATAATTCATAGGCATTTCATTGCGTCTAGAAATGTTACCAACTCTTTGACATTCATCACATGATAAGACAAACTTCCTTGCATCTTTGAAAAGGGTAGGCCAATAAAATCCAGATTGTAAAACCTTTTGTGCAGTCCTATCCCCAGCATGATGTCCTCCATAAGCATTGCCATGACATTTTCTCAATATCTCTTGTTATTCAAATTCTGGAACACATCTTCGCATAATACCATCTACTCCTTTATATAAATGTGGGTCATCCTGATACGTCGGAAACGTATCTATAATTTTTGATGCTCCATGCTTGTTTAGTATATACTTTTCTTTACTTTGTCTACACTTTGAGGTGATTTTTACATGTTTTCTGGTACTAACCTATTAACAAGTTGCCATAGTGCCAGTTGCCTGTTTTCTGCTGTTTTTGGTTCCAAAAAAGCTAGTAAGGAAATATTCTTGGAATTGGACGGGACAAACATCAAAGTCAATAACTTTCTGTGGGGAACAAGAAGTCCAAAGGGGAGACGGAGAGGCGTGCCAGGGCAGCCACCACCCCCCTAGGCGCGGGTGGGCCCTGCCCTGTGCCTAGGCAGGGTGTGGGGCCCCTGGCCACCGCCTCGGCCTCCCCCTTCGCCTATAAGAAGACCCCGATGCATAAACCCTAAGGACCCGATCAATATTCCACAAAACCTTCTATATCCGCCACCGTCGTCCCTAGATCGGGGGATCTGAAGTTCTTCCCGGCACCCTGCTGGAGGGGAGATCATCCCGGAGGCCTTCTCTCCGGTATGATGCGTGAGTAGTTCCACCTTGGACTATGGGTCCATGTAGTAGCTAGATGGTTGTATCTCCTCCTTGTTCTTTCATGTATAGATCTTCTGAGCTCCATTCATGATCAAGATCTAATCTATTTGTAATCATGCATGTTGTGTTTGCGGGGATCCTATGGATATTGAGATTATTATGTTGGTTTGATTAATGGTTTTGTCTTTATGATTCTATCATGTCTGTGTTGTTTGGGATCTTGCATGCTCTCCGTTGTTAGTAGCTATCTTGGCTGAGTATTTGCTACTGACTCCAAGAGGGGGTATTTATGCTCGATAGTGGGTTCATGGCTCTAGTTTCCAAGGGAAGTGACAGAAATCTCTTTGGTTGTAGATGTGATGTTGCTACTAGGGAGAAAACAACGGTCTCATGTTCATGCAACATGTGGACTGTTTACCTTACAAACTTTGCTTAAAGCAGTTGTCTGTTGCTTGCAACATAATACTGGAGGGGGTTCGGATGATAACCTGAAGGTGGACTTCTAGTCATAGATGCAGTTGGATGGCGGTCCATGTATCTTGTTGTATTGCCCAATCTAATCTATGATATTTCTGACTAGTAATTGCATTGTTATGCCTTGCTTAGTTCCTGTTAATTGCCCTGCTGTAATTTATTTACCCTTCATGTCATGTTGTTTATCTAAGGAGAGCACCTCTAGTGAACTATGGATCCCGGTCCAATCTTTACCATTGACACATATTCCACTGTTACTTGTTTACTTGGTGCAAACCATTACCTTCCACACCATACGCTCAATCCTTTGTTACAGCAAACCGGTGAGCTTGACAACCTCACTTATTCGTTGGGGAAAGTCTTGAGTTTGTGTTGTGCAGGTCTCCGCGTTGCTTGCAACACCTGTGTGACGTTTCCTTCCTCCTACTGGTTCGATAACCTCGGTCTCTACTAAGGGAAACTTGCTGCTGTTCTCTACACAACTTGCTCTTGGGGTTTCCAACGAAGCGTCCCAGGACAACACTGGGCATGCCATCAAGCTTTCTGGCGCCGTTGCCGGGGAGGCTAAGGACATCTTCACAAGGGGAGTCCTTCACTTCCTTTCTCTTTACTTTGTTTTTAGTTTGTTTTGTTTCTTTTGCTTGGTTTTGTTTGCCTCTTTTCAAAAAACCCAAAAAAATAGTTTAGTTTGGTTTGCTTTCTTTATTCAAAGACACACAAAAAAATTAGTTCCTACTCTAGTTGCCACCTTGCTCTAGCTCACCATGTTGTTCCCCAAGTTCGCCCTAAAAGATCTTGCGATAGGTAGTGGCTCCATAATTGGGAAAGATAATATTGAAGAATTCTTTAATTATGTTAGCAAGCATGCGGATATTGAGGATAAATCTATAGCAGAGCTTGCTCCTAATTATGATATTGCTTCAGCTTCTTTAGTTCATATGTTGGAGGCTAGGTTTGTTAGTCTTAACCCCATGATGCAAATTTTGTTCCTAAAACTAAAAGAAGAAAAGAATGTTGAAAAGAGAGAATTTATTCTTGAAACTTTACTCAAAGAGTTCGATGATATTGCTAGGGAAGCCAAAAAGGTCTTTGAGCGTTTTAATATGCTAGGCTCATGTGTAGATGTTTTGGGTACTTCAGATAAAACAAAGCCTAGAGATGAATTTAAGATACCCATACCCTTTAAGCTTGTTGGGATGCATGAGGCCTTTGAAAAGAATTTTGATTGGATCGTTCCTGAAAATCCTTTTGATGAAAGTAGTAAACCAAAGAGAGATGAGAAAGAATCCTCTAAACCTCATTTAGATGAGATACCTCTCATAGTTTAAGACTTTGCAAGTATTGACCTCAATTCCTCATTTGAAAATACTTGATTCTTCTTGCTTCTTGTGCCTAACTTAAAGGCGTTAAAGAAAACTACTTGTTGGGAGATAACCCAAGAGTTTCCTTGAGTCTCGGAAGTTATTAATTCAGTAATGACCTCTCCTTATCCTTTTTGTTTTCTTTTTGTGCCAATAATGACCTCTAATAAGAGGGAAGTAATATTTGGAGACTTGCTATCCCGAAAAAGATTTCTTTCCTCCACCAAAAAAATTCATGAGGTGTATATGTAACTACGATTGAGCTCAAAATTTATGAATAAATCCCCCAGTATGTTATCTAACTTTCGTTAGTTTAACACTTTTTGATTTGAGCAACATAAGATGTTCGAAAAAACGGTTTCTACCTACTGGTCTGTTTTGACAGATTTCTGTCATTATTTGCATTTGCTTCTTATCGATTCCTTTTTGAGTTCTCTTTAGGTGTATTGAGCTTTTTGAAGGAGTTACTATAGTAGCTTATGTTTTTAGTGAAAATTCTTGATGTTCCAAAGATTTTCCAGAGGTCTAATATCTTTTGAATACACTAATGTTGCTAATGAAGATTGTGTGAAGTTTTGTATGAAGGAAAAAATCCAGGTGTAGAGAGAGAATGATGTAATGAGATGAAGAATGGACAAAAGCTCAAGCTTGGGGATTCCACCATGGTGTAACCCTAAGAATATCCAAGAGGTACAAGCGTCAAAGCTTGGGGATGCCCAAGGCATCCCCTTCTTCGTCAATAAAAAGCTGAGGTCTGTCTAGACACTTCGTTTTTATTGTTTCATGCACAAGTTGTGTTGTTCTTGGAGCATCTTAGTTTTCATTTGCTTTGTAGTTTGTTTAGTTTGCCTGAGTAGTTTGGACCCCTGTTCTTGCTGTGTTTTTTTCAAATAAGTTTCTTGGTGTTGGAAAGGAGTAGTAAGTTCTTGCTTGTAAGTGCAAGAGGATCTTGCATTGACTGTGACTTAGACTTTAGCATGACATGCTAGGTGTTGTTTTGACCTTATGCTTAGTGATTATTGTTGTAGCATGTCTTGTTACAAACAATTGGGATTACTTAGTGTGCCTTGAAAAAATTTAGTGTTGTTTTAGCATGCAAAAGCATAGTATTGTAGTATTCTCCTTTGAGGTCTGTTTGGGTTGACTTGGCACATGCTCACACCATGTTATGACTCTCACAAGTCACCATTAGCCTCTATGATCATTTATTCCTTGACTTGTAGTACCACTCTATGCTTTTATTATTAATGTTTTGTTGTTGTGCATGATTATGGCCATTATTGCTCTCTTAGTTGGTTGCTGTCACATCCCAAAATATTCCAAATTTTGAAATGTGAAAAATAAATAAACAAAAGAATTAATTATTGAAATTTAGGGTGAAAAGAAACTTTTTTGCTTCTAAATGGAAACATCAAAACCCTACTTGAACAAACTTTGAATGAAAAGGGAATCCAACAAATTTCAATCAAGTGAAATGCATTCATCAATGAATGTATCTTGAAATTTAAACACTTGGGAAAATAAACCAAAAACCTAAAACCCTAATGGAATAAATCATTCCAAAGATATCTCAAAGACTATGGTTTTGATCCATATAAAAATTCAGCAACAATCATTTTAAAATGATCAAAAGTGATAAACAAAAATATTATAAAACCATAGAAATTGGTTTCACTCAATTTGGAACCATGGATAAAAACTTATGAATTTAATAAGTTAAAAGGAAATAAATTTCCAAAGCTAATTAAGCTTCTAACTAAATTCAAAACCAAATTGTGAGAAAATTAATCGTAAAAGGATTTAAAAAGGTAAACAAGTATTAAATAAAATCATACAAATTGGAATCACCAATTTTGGCTCTATAAATAAAAAGATATGGATTTTATAAGGCAAAGGAAGAAAATAAATAAGGAATATTTAAAAGCCAAATTAAATCTTGGACAAATCCATAAACAAATGGAAGATATTAAATAATAAAAATAAATAAAAGATTATTTAAATAAAACTATATGGGCTTTCAAACATATTCAATTTTATTTAAATAAAGAAAAATTGCCTAAATAAATAATAAAACCCAAGAAAATTATTTGGAAGACAAATTGGACCTTGAATAAATCCACAAGCAAATGGAATAAAGATAATCCAAATCCAAATAAAATAAAGGGATAAAGAATATTCAAATAAAAGTATATGAGATTAAACCATATTCAAATTATTTAAATGAAGACAAAATCCCTAATATAAATGATTAATTAAATTATGAGTAAATAATAATTGATAATAGTCAAAGTGAATTAAAAGTTATCTAATTAACTTAAAAAGAATTATTTGAATAAAATTTATAAGGGTTTAAAAGCATATTTGATTTTATTTGAATAAAGACAAATGCCAATTTAAATAGATTTTAAAATATTGGAAATAATTCAAAGTGAATTATTTAAACACTCTAATGAATAAATAAAACCTACTAAAAAGGTTTGATAAACATTTTAATTTAAAACAGATGTTTAAATCATTTGAATAAAATAATATGGATTGAAAAACATATTTAAAATCTTATTTAAATAAAGACAAGTGTTTATTTTAATAAATAATAAACCATAAAAGAATTAAAATAATTATTCTAAAATGGACATTTTAAATAGTATTAAAACCCTACTGAAAGTTTAGAAAAAGATTTGAAAAAAATCTGAATTCAAATAAGGTTTGAATTCAAAACAGAAAAATCAGAATAAAAAAAGGAAAATGAATCAGAAAGAAAAAAAATAAGAAAAGGACCAGCCCGAACTAACCCAGCCCAACTAACAGGCCCAACAGGCACAACCCACCCGGCAACCCAGCTCTCCCCCGCGTGAAACATTTTCTTACTTGCGCACCTACCCTCCTCTCTCACTGACTCCGTGACCCCACTCTGCCCTGTCATCGTCGTCTCTACTCGCTAACCCCTCGACCAGTTCTTTCCTAAACACCGCTGTCGTTTCCTGCGATAATGTCTCGCATAAATTCGCATCAATGCGGGAGTAATCCTCGCCAGTGACCCTGCTCTCATAAGCTCCCACATCCCCTCCTTCTTTCCCCTCAGTCGCTAGCTCCTCGCCACCAGGCTGCTGCAATTTCGCTTGCAAACCACCACTACCCCGACGAGCTACTCCGGACAAATTCCGGCAACTCCGGCCACCTCTTCGCTCCAAGTACCCACTATCTTGATCCCCATCTCCCAACGCATCTCCCAGTACCTCTGTCGGGGTCCAACCTTTAATAAGATTGATCCCTCCTGTGTTTACAATGCTAGTCCCTGGATCAATAGCTAGCATCCACAGTAAGATGTAATATCAAGAAACAAAGGTCATAATATAACTTTATAACCAGGAATAACATAAGTTTATTACATCAAACATAGCTCATTTGGCTATTACATTACATTGCAGCGGAATAAATATAGTCATGGGTCCTTGATCTTCAAAGTGCCACAGGCAGATGTTGGTTGTAGACTTTGTAATCCTAATCAAACATTCTTCACTAAAACAATCATCCTGCAACATACAAGTTACAGCCACAAAGGGTCAATACATTTGAATTGTATTGGCAAGTGATACTATATTTGTATAGTGGAGTCTATCATCTATATGCATTTGGCTAAGTGGAGTTGAGGTTTGCATTGCTCAAAATAGATTTTTCCTTAACTTTTGAAAATACTAAGTTTTTGTTTGACAAAATCATTTTCCTCAATCAAAGATTTCAAGATCCTTGTACCAAGCCATCTCTCCATCAATGATTGAAGAATTCAAACAACCCTTGTTCAAACCACAAGATTTTAATTTAGAAATTGGAGTGATGAGATTCTTGATTGCTTCCATGTCTTGATGCTCAAATTGTCCTTTACCAGGGACATGGATAAGTACTTAGATTTTTACACTCTGCAGAGGTGGTGCACTTTCCCCACAAGACTTGGTTTCCCAAGACAAGATCTTTCAGAAGCTTTCCCTTAGACCAAAATGGACACGCTCCAACCTATCAAACACTACCACCAACTGTCCATATGGCTAAGTTCTTGCAACCTATATGATCATGGCAGAGCCCATATTGCCAAGTGGTTGCACTTGAAGCTTCTCAACATTTGACATCTCAAATCCCTTTGTTTCCTGGGTGGCCATCCACAAGTGAGATACACAAGCCAGGTCCATGGTCTTGTGTAACCACTCAACATAACCCAATCCTTCCATTTCCACCCAGGTGATTCATTAACTTAGTTGTTTTATTAAACAAAATCACAAGTCCTTAGACTTAGAATATTTTCCATAGTGTGAATATATATTCCACCCATGTTTTCTATTAGCTAGGCTAAGCTTGGTAGTAGTAGGAATCTCTAACTTAGGAAAATCCTACTAAGGATTCATCTACTAGGTTTCCTATAGCAATATCTATACTTAGCAAAATTCATGCAAGTTTTACTTAGCAAAATCACTAATGCATAATAAAAGTATTGGGATAGAAAGTATGAAGAATCACTTGCCTTTTTGGTAGAGTATAGGTTCACTTCTTGATCTTTGCAACAATCACACTCTTCAAGTCACTACAAATCAATCAAGCAAGGCACAAACTCAATCTACCAATCAAGAAAAACAACACACATAAATAACAAAGTCAAAGAAATGCATGCAAGCATGCCAAGCTTTGTTTTGTTTGAAAAAGTGGTTCCTATTGGGTCATAGACATTTGGGTACATCTAATGGTCATTTCCTAAAGTGGCCAAGTCATTTGCAAAAGGTTTCACTTTAAAACCATTTTCAAAACAAAGTGTTATTTTATGTGGTGTACAAATAGTTTTATTAAGGCATTAGCCTATAAGGTTCACCAAATGAGTTGCTATTGCAAAACTTGGTGTTTTTTGGTCAGTAGGTTTGGTCCAAAACATTTCCTTGAAGTTTTCTTTTCATAAACATTTTTATAACAAAACCATTCTTTTTATTTGGCTAGAAAATGACTAAGTCAAGTAATCTAACTTAAATCTTACAAAAATCATTTCTAACACCAAGGGTTGGTTCCTAGGGTCAGTAAGATCACTACAATCCAATTTGCAAAGGTTTTATCCTTAAATTCAATTTTAAACAATTTTTATACTCTAAACAAGCATACAAATGTTTCTGCAATTTCAAACAAGCTAACAGCTACTATTTGCTAAACTAAGGCCATGGTTGGCTAGGGCTTGTTCTCCTGAATCCATTGATATAAAATTTGCCAAATTTGGACGTGTGGATCAAAAGTTATAAAGGTTTGAAGTTTGCAATTAAATCTGTTTTCAAATTTCTTTTAAAACGAATTAGGTGACACGCGGCGTGTTCTTACTGGCCGATACCGATTCGTCTGGATCGCGTGATGCTGAGCGTTAGATCTAAATAAATCGTGCGGTTCTGGGAGCGTACCCCTTCGGCGATTAAATGATCTATTCAGTCCGTTTGATCCAGATCCTACGGCTAGAATCGTACTGACCAGACTCTGGAGGCGCAGCGATGGTTGCTGGCGGCGGCGAGGTCAGTCGGCGGCGGCGCTGGCGAACTAGGACGCGAGGGAGAGGGAAAGGATGCTCACCAGGTTCGCAATGCAACGCTGATGCTCAACGTGCTACTGGTTGGTGGAGGGGCGCACTGGGACGGGCTTGATTGCTCGCCGGAGTTTGAAGACAACGTCGGGCGCGTCAGGTGGTCGTCGTGGACGAGGCTACAGCGTGTACCAGGGCAAAAGGAAGACAGGGTCAGATGCGCACAGTCCTGGCAAAGACGCGTGCGTGAACGAGAGGTAAAGGGGTGGACGGAATTAACCTGTGGGCGTCGTCGGAGTAGAGGCAGACGGCAGCGGTACTGGAGTTTGTTGTTGGCGAGGCTCAGGGGTTCCCGCGGTTGAGTTGGGTGTACTATCAGATGCGCCTGAGAGTGGAGAAGCTGCTGGAGTGCTTAGGGATGCAAGGGGCGGTGGGGTTTCGTCGGAATCATCACTGGAACATCGTCGGAGCGGCGGCGGTACAGAGAAAATTGGAGGCAGCCTAGGGGCGGAATGGAGGCGATGTCTGGGGAAAGAGAAGGAGGAGGAGCAGGCGGTTAAATGGGCGTGGCCACGACGAGGAATCAACGCGGCTTTAAGGTGAATTGAATGCGCGGTATCAAGGCCTGCAACGGCAGCGAAGGGAAAGAGGCGTGGTTCGCGCGAGGAAGAAGAAGGAGCTGGCTGCGTGGGGTCTACCTGGCAGTGGAAGGAAAGAAGAAGAGAGGGGTCCACCGGTCAGTTGCTGGGTGGGTGAGGTTCTGAGTGGAAAAGAAAACGGTTCGGGCGTGGGAATGGTGGGCTAGTGATGGGCTTCGTGGGTTGCTGGGTTGGGTCGGTTTTCTTTTATTTTTTCTGTCTGCTTTGCTTTATTCTTTTCTATTTTATTTTCTGATTTGATTATTCAAACACATGATTCAAACAACCAATTAAATTCAAACCAACATCACACTTCACAACTTTTGAACTTGATTCTGTTCAGTAACAAATACCAAAATTCTAAAATAAAATAATATTTTAAATTCTTTTTAGGTTTTATTTATTAATTAAATAAATGGATCATTAGTTATTTAATAAAATAGGGTTTGTTTTATTCATAAAATCTTCATTTAAAATCCAAAATGTTTTCAAAACCCAAACAGTAGGTTTTATTTGGAAATAAAGAATATTTGGAAAACTTGTTTAAAATAAAATAATCCTTTTACTTTAGGGTCCATTAATAATTAAATAAAATGGAACTTAGTTATTAAATCAAAATAGGGTTTGACTTTATTAATAAAATCTTTATTTTGAAATCTAAAATAAAGCCAAAACACTTCAGTAGGTTTTATTTGTGAATATAAAATACTTAGAAAACTTATTTAAAATGATTTAATAAGTTTTGATATTTTAATTAAAATGATAAAACCTTTTATTTAAATAAAATTTGGTTATTAATTCCTTATTATTTTATTTAAATAAACCTTTACTATTTTTAATCAAAACAAAACATTTTATTTTAAATACTTGGCCAAGGTTTAATTTGGCTCTGTAAAATAATCTTTATTTATAAATCCACTTTTTCTTTTGAAAGCCAAAAACCTTTTATTTAAAAGATCCAAAATAGTAAGTCTAAATATTTTGAATTTTATTGTTTATTTATATTTAACTTTTTAAATCCCTTTAGGATTTCATTTGATCCAAATTGGTTTGAGGTTCCATTTGAATTCAAAAAGTTTCTTCTGGCCCTGAAAATCAAACAAAGTTTTATTTTATTTATTTATTTTTCACATTACAAGATTTGGAAAATCTTGGGATGTGACAGGCTACCACCCTTAAAATAAATCTCGTCCCGAGATTTGGGGAGGTTAGGGTTACAAGCAAGTTCAAAACAACTAGGGTACCACCACCCTTAAAAATTTTCAAACAAAAATTACATATTGGCCTTCTTGGGTCCTGGAAAACTTCTCTAGGCAAACTTTTGCTTTTCTTCCACACTTGACTCATGGGCCAAGGTTGAGTTTCTCCATAGGCTTGTTCAACTTGTTTTTCATCCTTTCTGGACAGTTGCTTGCATAGTGTCCTGGATTCTTGCAGTTGAAACAATTAATGTCCTTAAGTTCTTTGCGTTGCTCTTGTGGGCAAGTTGCTACATAGTGGCCTGGTTCTTTGCAGTTGTTGCACCACACTTGGTCAATCTCTTTATTCTTCTTGTTCTCTGGGCATCCACTGGAGTAGTGTCCCATTTCTTTACATTTACGACATTGCACAAGGCTCATGTCATGCTTGGGCTTCTTGATTTTCCTTGATCCTTTGAATTGGGTTGTCTTGTTTAGATGTAGGAGTGGTCCTTTTCCTTTGGTAGACTTGGATCCTTCTTGTTTCCTTTGTTCCACCATGGCATAGATAGGACATAGACCAGGAGTATGATCACTTCCTTCACAAAGGTAGCAAGTAGCTTGAGAGGTGGGACATTGTCCAACAGGATGATCTTCTTCACAATTGGGGCATTGTCCTTCATGTTCCTTGGAAGTATGATCCTTGTCTCCACAAATAATGCAAGCTGGGGCTCCATCTAGAACAATATTATTTTCATCCTTGTTATCATAAACTCTCTTTGGATAGCTTTCTTCTATGCTAATCATTTGATTAGTCACCTTAAGCATCAGTTGAGACTGTTCCTCCAAAAACCTTTGTAGAGCTGGATCTTTATCACTATTGTTGACTATGAACTGAGCTGTCAGTTGGTTCAACTGGTGTTGGGTTGCTATGAGCTCTTTCATGCTGTCAGCTTGGTTGGTGTTGATGTCATCAACCTTGGAGTCCTTTGGAGTAGTCATCTGTTTGGGTTTGAAGGGAGTTTAGAATAGGCAGTATATCTCTAAGGAAATAATTCTAATCACACACATCACAATTCACACAAACAATGTGCATGCAATCACAAACAACTTTTCACTCAAACAACAAAGTTCAAGCACATTTTTAGGCAACAAAATATTTTTGTTACACCACATAAGTTGGTGAGTTTGACTTAACTAAAATATGGTGGTCCATCTATATGGTTCACTTGTGTTCTTTCCTTCCTTCATGATTCTTCTTGTATGGGATCATGGTTTCCTTGAG
Source organism: Avena sativa (assembly GCA_916181665.1). NCBI lineage: Eukaryota > Viridiplantae > Streptophyta > Magnoliopsida > Poales > Poaceae > Avena > Avena sativa. The sequence goes on along the minus strand of OV702285.1, from coordinate 166,357,925 downwards.
GAAAAACTCTTAGTTACAATACTTCAAAGTTGTTGATGGTTCCTTCTTATTTTGCATTCCCTCAGTCTCTAAATCTTGAGCAAGATTTTCCTTGTTTCACTTGTGGTCCTTAGTAGTTTCCAGTTGGAAGTCCTTGGTGAATATGCTGAAGATGTTGAAGTCATTAGAGTTGAAGATGTTGAAGTCATTTAGAGTTGAAGATGTTGATGAAGTCCTTTGCATATGATGAAGTCTTTGGTCTTGGGGTAGGTTTTCCATCAAGTTGAAGTAGAAGAGATGTAGAGTTGAAACCAAAATGGTTGAGGAAAGAATTTACAAGTGTTTTTGTAAATAAGTTTTTGGATCAAAATACAACTCCTATTTTTTTTCTAAGGGTTTTTGTCCAATCCTAGGGTTTACAAATCCTACAGGCAACACAATGCTCGGATACCATCTGTCGGGGTCCAACCTTTAATAAGATTGATCCCTCCTGTGTTTACAATGCTAGTCCCTGGATCAATAGCTAGCATCCACAGTAAGATGTAATATCAAGAAACAAAGGTCATAATATAACTTTATAACCAGGAATAACATAAGTTTATTACATCAAACATAGCTCATTTGGCTATTACATTACATTGCAGCGGAATAAATATAGTCATGGGTCCTTGATCTTCAAAGTGCCACAGGCAGATGTTGGTTGTAGACTTTGTAATCCTAATCAAACATTCTTCACTAAAACAATCATCCTGCAACATACAAGTTACAGCCACAAAGGGTCAATACATTTGAATTGTATTGGCAAGTGATACTATATTTGTATAGTGGAGTCTATCATCTATATGCATTTGGCTAAGTGGAGTTGAGGTTTGCATTGCTCAAAATAGATTTTTCCTTAACTTTTGAAAATACTAAGTTTTTGTTTGACAAAATCATTTTCCTCAATCAAAGATTTCAAGATCCTTGTACCAAGCCATCTCTCCATCAATGATTGAAGAATTCAAACAACCCTTGTTCAAACCACAAGATTTTAATTTAGAAATTGGAGTGATGAGATTCTTGATTGCTTCCATGTCTTGATGCTCAAATTGTCCTTTACCAGGGACATGGCTAAGTACTTAGATTTTTACACTCTGCAGAGGTGGTGCACTTTCCCCACAAGACTTGGTTTCCCAAGACAAGATCTTTCAGAAGCTTTCCCTTAGACCAAAATGGACACGCTCCAACCTATCAAACACTACCACCAACTGTCCATATGGCTAAGTTCTTGCAACCTATATGATCATGGCAGAGCCCATATTGCCAAGTGGTTGCACTTGAAGCTTCTCAACATTTGACATCTCAAATCCCTTTGTTTCCTGGGTGGCCATCCACAAGTGAGATACACAAGCCAGGTCCATGGTCTTGTGTAACCACTCAACATAACCCAATCCTTCCATTTCCACCCAGGTGATTCATTAACTTAGTTGTTTTATTAAACAAAATCACAAGTCCTTAGACTTAGAATATTTTCCATAGTGTGAATATATATTCCACCCATGTTTTCTATTAGCTAGGCTAAGCTTGGTAGTAGTAGGAATCTCTAACTTAGGAAAATCCTACTAAGGATTCATCTACTAGGTTTCCTATAGCAATATCTATACATAGCAAAATTCATGCAAGTTTTACTTAGCAAAATCACTAATGCATAATAAAAGTATTGGGATAGAAAGTATGAAGCATCACTTGCCTTTTTGGTAGAGTATAGGTTCACTTCGTGATCTTTGCAACAATCACACTCTTCAAGTCACTACAAATCAATCAAGCAAGGCACAAACTCAATCTACCAATCAAGCAAAACAACACACATAAATAACAAAGTCAAAGAAATGCATGCAAGCATGCCAAGCTTTGTTTTGTTTGAAAAAGTGGTTCCTATTGGGTCATAGACATTTGGGTACATCTAATGGTCATTTCCTAAAGTGGCCAAGTCATTTGCAAAAGGTTTCACTTTAAAACCATTTTCAAAACAAAGTGTTATTTTATGTGGTGTAGAAATATTTTTATTAAGGCATTAGCCTATAAGGTTCACCAAATGAGTTGCTATTGCAAAAATTGGTGTTTTTTGGTCAGTAGGTTTGGTCCAAAACATTTCCTTGAAGTTTTCTTTTCATAAACATTTTTATAACAAAACCATTCTTTTTATTTGGCTAGAAAATGACTAAGTCAAGTAATCTAACTTAAATCTTACAAAAATCATTTCTAACACCAAGGGTTGGTTCCTAGGGTCAGTAAGATCACTACAATCCAATTTGCAAAGGTTTTATCCTTAAATTCAATTTTAAACAATTTTTATACTCTAAACAAGCATACAAATGTTTCTGCAATTTCAAACAAGCTAACAGCTACTATTTGCTAAACTAAGGCCATGGTTGGCTAGGGCTTGTTCTCCTGAATCCATTGATATAAAATTTTTGCCAAATTTGGACGTGTGGATCAAAAGTTATAAAGGTTTGAAGTTTGCAATTAAATCTGTTTTCAAATTTCTTTTAAAACGAATTAGGTGACACGCGGCGTGTTCTTACTGGCCGATACCGATTCGTCTGGATCGCGTGATGCTGAGCGTTAGATCTAAATAAATCGTGCGGTTCTGGGAGCGTACCCCTTCGGCGATTAAATGATCTATTCAGTCCGTTTGATCCAGATCCTACGGCTAGTATCGTACTGACCAGACTCTGGCGGCGCAGCGATGGTTGCTGGCGGCGGCGAGGTCAGTCGGCGGCGGCGCTGGCGAACTAGGACACGAGGGAGAGGGAAAGGATGCTCACCAGGTTCGCAATGCAACGCTGATGCTCAACGTGCTACTGGTTGGTGGAGGGGCGCACTGGGACGGGCTTGATTGCTCGCCGGAGTTTGAAGACAACGTCGGGCGCGTCAGGTGGTCGTCGTGGACGAGGCTACAGCGTGTACCAGGGCAAAAGGTAGACAGGGTCAGATGCGCACAGTCCTGGCAAAGACGCGTGCGTGAACGAGAGGTAAAGGGGTGGACGGAATTAACCTGTGGGCGTCGTCGGAGTAGAGGCAGACGGCGGCGGTACTGGAGTTTGTTGTTGGCGAGGCTCAGGGGTTCCCGCGGTTGAGTTGGGTGTACTATCAGATGCGCCTGAGAGTGGAGAAGCTGCTGGAGTGCTTAGGGATGCAAGGGGCGGTGGGGTTTCGTCGGAATCATCACTGGAACATCGTCGGAGCGGCGGCGGTACAGAGAAAATTGGAGGCAGCCTAGGGGCGGAATGGAGGCGATGTCTGGGGAAAGAGAAGGAGGAGGAGCAGGCGGTTAAATGGGCGTGGCCACGACGAGGAATCAACGCGGCTTTAAGGTGAATTGAATGCGCGGTATCAAGGCCTGCAACGGCAGTGAGGGGAAAGAGGCGTGGTTCGCGCGAGGAAGAAGAAGGAGCTGGCTGCGTGGGGTCTACCTGTCAGTGGAAGGAAAGAAGAAGAGAGGGGTCCACCGGTCAGTTGCTGGGTGGGTGAGGTTCTGAGTGGAAAAGAAAACGGTTCGGGCGTGGGAATGGTGGGCTAGTGATGGGCTTCGTGGGCTGCTGGGTTGGGTCGGTTTTCTTTTATTTTTTTCTGTCTGCTTTGCTTTATTCTTTTCTATTTTATTTTCTGATTTGATTATTCAAACACATGATTCAAACAACCAATTAAATTCAAACCAACATCACACTTCACAACTTTTGAACTTGATTCTGTTCAGTAACAAATACCAAAATTCTAAAATAAAATAATATTTTAAATTCTTTTTAGGTTTTATTTATTAATTAAATAAATGGATCATTAGTTATTTAATAAAATAGGGTTTGTTTTATTCATAAAATCTTCATTTAAAATCCAAAATGTTTTCAAAACCCAAACAGTAGGTTTTATTTGGAAATAAAGAATATTTGGAAAACTTGTTTAAAATAAAATAATCCTTTTACTTTAGGGTCCATTAATAATTAAATAAAATGGAACTTAGTTATTAAATCAAAATAGGGTTTGACTTTATTAATAAAATCTTTATTTTGAAATCTAAAATAAAGCCAAAACACTTCAGTAGGTTTTATTTGTGAATATAAAATACTTAGAAAACTTATTTAAAATGATTTAATAAGTTTTGATATTTTAATTAAAATGATAAAACCTTTTATTTAAATAAAATTTGGTTATTAATTCCTTATTATTTTATTTAAATAAACCTTTACTATTTTTAATCAAAACAAAACATTTTATTTTAAATACTTGGCCAAGGTTTAATTTGGCTCTGTAAAATAATCTTTATTTATAAATCCACTTTTTCTTTTGAAAGCCAAAAACCTTTTATTTAAAAGATCCAAAATAGTAAGTCTAAATATTTTGAATTTTATTGTTTATTTATATTTAACTTTTTAAATCCCTTTAGGATTTCATTTGATCCAAATTGGTTTGAGGTTCCATTTGAATTCAAAAAGTTTCTTCTGGCCCTGAAAATCAAACAAAGTTTTATTTTATTTATTTATTTTTCACATTACAAGATTTGGAAAATCTTGGGATGTGACAGGCTACCACCCTTAAAATAAATCTCGTCCCGAGATTTGGGGAGGTTAGGGTTACAAGCAAGTTCAAAACAACTAGGGTACCACCACCCTTAAAAATTTTCAAACAAAAATTACATATTGGCCTTCTTGGGTCCTGGAAAACTTCTCTAGGCAAACTTTTGCTTTGCTTCCACACTTGACTCATGGGCCAAGGTTGAGTTTCTCCATAGGCTTGTTCAACTTGTTTTTCATCCTTTCTGGACAGTTGCTTGCATAGTGTCCTGGATTCTTGCAGTTGAAACAATTAATGTCCTTAAGTTCTTTGCGTTGCTCTTGTGGGCAAGTTGCTACATAGTGGCCTGGTTCTTTGCAGTTGTTGCACCACACTTGGTCAATCTCTTTATTCTTCTTGTTCTCTGGGCATCCACTGGAGTAGTGTCCCATTTCTTTACATTTACGACATTGCACAAGGCTCATGTCATGCTTGGGCTTCTTGATTTTCCTTGATCCTTTGAATTGGGTTGTCTTGTTTAGATGTAGGAGTGGTCCTTTTCCTTTGGTAGACTTGGATCCTTCTTGTTTCCTTTGTTCCACCATGGCATAGATAGGACATAGACCAGGAGTATGATCACTTCCTTCACAAAGGTAGCAAGTAGCTTGAGAGGTGGGACATTGTCCAACAGGATGATCTTCTTCACAATTGGGGCATTGTCCTTCATGTTCCTTGGAAGTATGATCCTTGTCTCCACAAATAATGCAAGCTGGGGCTCCATCTAGAACAATATTCTTTTCATCCTTGTTATCATAAACTCTCTTTGGATAGCTTTCTTCTATGCTAATCATTTGATTAGTCACCTTAAGCATCAGTTGAGACTGTTCCTCCAAAAACCTTTGTAGAGCTGGATCTTTATCACTATTGTTGACTATGAACTGAGCTGTCAGTTGGTTCAACTGGTGTTGGGTTGCTATGAGCTCTTTCATGCTGTCAGCTTGGTTGGTGTTGATGTCATCAACCTTGGAGTCCTTTGGAGTAGTCATCTGTTTGGGTTTGAAGGGAGTTTAGAATAGGCAGTATATCTCTAAGGAAATAATTCTAATCACACACATCACAATTCACACAAACAATGTGCATGCAATCACAAACAACTTTTCACTCAAACAACAAAGTTCAAGCACATTTTTAGGCAACAAAATATTTTTGTTACACCACATAAGTTGGTGAGTTTGACTTAACTAAAATATGGTGGTCCATCTATATGGTTCACTTGTGTTCTTTCCTTCCTTCATGATTCTTCTTGTATGGGATCATGGTTTCCTTGAGGAAAAACTCTTAGTTACAATACTTCAAAGTTGTTGATGGTTCCTTCTTATTTTGCGTTCCCTCAGTCTCTAAATCTTGAGCAAGATTTTCCTTGTTTCACTTGTGGTCCTTAGTAGTTTCCAGTTGGAAGTCCTTGGTGAATATGCTGAAGATGTTGAAGTCATTAGAGTTGAAGATGTTGAAGTCATTTAGAGTTGAAGATGTTGATGAAGTCCTTTGCATATGATGAAGTCTTTGGTCTTGGGGTAGGTTTTCCATCAAGTTGAAGTAGAAGAGATGTAGAGTTGAAACCAAAATGGTTGAGGAAAGAATTTACAAGTGTTTTTGTAAATAAGTTTTTGGATCAAAATACAACTCCTATTTTTTTTCTAAGGGTTTTTGTCCAATCCTAGGGTTTACAAATCCTACAGGCAACACAATGCTCTGATACCATCTGTCGGGGTCCAACCTTTAATAAGATTGATCCCTCCTGTGTTTACAATGCTAGTCCCTGGATCAATAGCTAGCATCCACAGTAAGATGTAATATCAAGAAACAAAGGTCATAATATAACTTTATAACCAGGAATAACATAAGTTTATTACATCAAACATAGCTCATTTGGCTATTACATTACATTGCAGCGGAATAAATATAGTCATGGGTCCTTGATCTTCAAAGTGCCACAGGCAGATGTTGGTTGTAGACTTTGTAATCCTAATCAAACATTCTTCACTAAAACAATCATCCTGCAACATACAAGTTACAGCCACAAAGGGTCAATACATTTGAATTGTATTGGCAAGTGATACTATATTTGTATAGTGGAGTCTATCATCTATATGCATTTGGCTAAGTGGAGTTGAGGTTTGCATTGCTCAAAATAGATTTTTCCTTAACTTTTGAAAATACTAAGTTTTTGTTTGACAAAATCATTTTCCTCAATCAAAGATTTCAAGATCCTTGTACCAAGCCATCTCTCCATCAATGATTGAAGAATTCAAACAACCCTTGTTCAAACCACAAGATTTTAATTTAGAAATTGGAGTGATGAGATTCTTGATTGCTTCCATGTCTTGATGCTCAAATTGTCCTTTACCAGGGACATGGCTAAGTACTTAGATTTTTACACTCTGCAGAGGTGGTGCACTTTCCCCACAAGACTTGGTTTCCCAAGACAAGATCTTTCATAAGCTTTCCCTTAGACCAAAATGGACACGCTCCAACCTATCAAACACTACCACCAACTGTCCATATGGCTAAGTTCTTGCAACCTATATGATCATGGCAGAGCCCATATTGCCAAGTGGTTGCACTTGAAGCTTCTCAACATTTGACATCTCAAATCCCTTTGTTTCCTGGGTGGCCATCCACAAGTGAGATACACAAGCCAGGTCCATGGTATTGTGTAACCACTCAACATAACCCAATCCTTCCATTTCCACCCAGGTGATTCATTAACTTAGTTGTTTTATTAAACAAAATCACAAGTCCTTAGACTTAGAATATTTTCCATAGTGTGAATATATATTCCACCCATGTTTTCTATTAGCTAGGCTAAGCTTGGTAGTAGTAGGAATCTCTAACTTAGGAAAATCCTACTAAGGATTCATCTACTAGGTTTCCTATAGCAATATCTATACATAGCAAAATTCATGCAAGTTTTACTTAGCAAAATCACTAATGCATAATAAAAGTATTGGGATAGAAAGTATGAAGCATCACTTGCCTTTTTGGTAGAGTATAGGTTCACTTCGTGATCTTTGCAACAATCACACTCTTCAAGTCACTACAAATCAATCAAGCAAGGCACAAACTCAATCTACCAATCAAGCAAAACAACACACATAAATAACAAAGTCAAAGAAATGCATGCAAGCATGCCAAGCTTTGTTTTGTTTGAAAAAGTGGTTCCTATTGGGTCATAGACATTTGGGTACATCTAATGGTCATTTCCTAAAGTGGCCAAGTCATTTGCAAAAGGTTTCACTTTAAAACCATTTTCAAAACAAAGTGTTATTTTATGTGGTGTAGAAATATTTTTATTAAGGCATTAGCCTATAAGGTTCACCAAATGAGTTGCTATTGCAAAACTTGGTGTTTTTTGGTCAGTAGGTTTGGTCCAAAACATTTCCTTGAAGTTTTCTTTTCATAAACATTTTTATAACAAAACCATTCTTTTTATTTGGCTAGAAAATGACTAAGTCAAGTAATCTAACTTAAATCTTACAAAAATCATTTCTAACACCAAGGGTTGGTTCCTAGGGTTAGTAAGATCACTACAATCCAATTTGCAAAGGTTTTATCCTTAAATTCAATTTTAAACAATTTTTATACTCTAAACAAGCATACAAATGTTTCTGCAATTTCAAACAAGCTAACAGCTACTATTTGCTAAACTAACGCCATGGTTGGCTAGGGCTTGTTCTCCTGAATCCATTGATATAAAATTTTTGCCAAATTTGGACGTGTGGATCAAAAGTTATAAAGGTTTGAAGTTTGCAATTAAATCTGTTTTCAAATTTCTTTTAAAACGAATTAGGTGACACGCGGCGTGTTCTTACTGGCCGATACCGATTCGTCTGGATCGCGTGATGCTGAGCGTTAGATCTAAATAAATCGTGCGGTTCTGGGAGCGTACCCCTTCGGCGATTAAATGATCTATTCAGTCCGTTTGATCCAGATCCTATGGCTAGTATCGTACTGACCAGACTCTGGCGGCGCAGCGATGGTTGCTGGCGGCGGCGAGGTTAGTCAGCGGCGGCGCTGGCGAACTAGGACACGAGGGAGAGGGAAAGGATGCTCACCAGGTTCGCAATGCAACGCTGATGCTCAACGTGCTACTGGTTGGTGGAGGGGCGCACTGGGACGGGCTTGATTGCTCGCCGGAGTTTGAAGACAACGTCGGGCGCGTCAGGTGGTCGTCGTGGACGAGGCTACAGCGTGTACCAGGGCAAAAGGTAGACAGGGTCAGATGCGCACAGTCCTGGCAAAGACGCGTGCGTGAACGAGAGGTAAAGGGGTGGACGGAATTAACCTGTGGGCGTCGTCGGAGTAGAGGCAGACGGCGGCGGTACTGGAGTTTGTTGTTGGCGAGGCTCAGGGGTTCCCGCGGTTGAGTTGGGTGTACTATCAGATGCGCCTGAGAGTGGAGAAGCTGCTGGAGTGCTTAGGGATGCAAGGGGCGGTGGGGTTTCGTCGGAATCATCACTGGAACATCGTCGGAGCGGCGGCGGTACAGAGAAAATTGGAGGCAGCCTAGGGGCGGAATGGAGGCGATGTCTGGGGAAAGAGAAGGAGGAGGAGCAGGCGGTTAAATGGGCGTGGCCACGACGAGGAATCAACGCGGCTTTAAGGTGAATTGAATGCGCGGTATCAAGGCCTGCAACGGCAGTGAGGGGAAAGAGGCGTGGTTCGCGCGAGGAAGAAGAAGGAGCTGGCTGCGTGGGGTCTACCTGTCAGTGGAAGGAAAGAAGAAGAGAGGGGTCCACCGGTCAGTTGCTGGGTGGGTGAGGTTCTGAGTGGAAAAGAAAACGGTTCGGGCGTGGGAATGGTGGGCTAGTGATGGGCTTCGTGGGCTGCTGGGTTGGGTCGGTTTTCTTTTATTTTTTTCTGTTTGCTTTGCTTTATTCTTTTCTATTTTATTTTCTGATTTGATTATTCAAACACATGATTCAAACAACCAATTAAATTCAAACCAACATCACACTTCACAACTTTTGAACTTGATTCTGTTCAGTAACAAATACCAAAATTCTAAAATAAAATAATATTTTAAATTCTTTTTAGGTTTTATTTATTAATTAAATAAATGGATCATTAGTTATTTAATAAAATAGGGTTTGTTTTATTCATAAAATCTTCATTTAAAATCCAAAATGTTTTCAAAACCCAAACAGTAGGTTTTATTTGGAAATAAAGAATATTTGGAAAACTTGTTTAAAATAAAATAATCCTTTTACTTTAGGGTCCATTAATAATTAAATAAAATGGAACTTAGTTATTAAATCAAAATAGGGTTTGACTTTATTAATAAAATCTTTATTTTGAAATCTAAAATAAAGCCAAAACACTTCAGTAGGTTTTATTTGTGAATATAAAATACTTAGAAAACTTATTTAAAATGATTTAATAAGTTTTGATATTTTAATTAAAATGATAAAACCTTTTATTTAAATAAAATTTGGTTATTAATTCCTTATTATTTTATTTAAATAAACCTTTACTATTTTTAATCAAAACAAAACATTTTATTTTAAATACTTGGCCAAGGTTTAATTTGGCTCTGTAAAATAATCTTTATTTATAAATCCACTTTTTCTTTTGAAAGCCAAAAACCTTTTATTTAAAAGATCCAAAATAGTAAGTCTAAATATTTTGAATTTTATTGTTTATTTATATTTAACTTTTTAAATCCCTTTAGGATTTCATTTGATCCAAATTGGTTTGAGGTTCCATTTGAATTCAAAAAGTTTCTTCTGGCCCTGAAAATCAAACAAAGTTTTATTTTATTTATTTATTTTTCGCATTACAAGATTTGGAAAATCTTGGGATGTGACAGGCTACCACCCTTAAAATAAATCTCGTCCCGAGATTTGGGGAGGTTAGGGTTACAAGCAAGTTCAAAACAACTATGGTACCACCACCCTTAAAAATTTTCAAACAAAAATTACATATTGGCCTTCTTGGGTCCTGGAAAACTTCTCTAGGCAAACTTTTGCTTTGCTTCCACACTTGACTCATGGGCCAAGGTTGAGTTTCTCCATAGGCTTGTTCAACTTGTTTTTCATCCTTTCTGGACAGTTGCTTGCATAGTGTCCTGGATTCTTGCAGTTGAAACAATTAATGTCCTTAAGTTCTTTGCGTTGCTCTTGTGGGCAAGTTGCTACATAGTGGCCTGGTTCTTTGCAGTTGTTGCACCACACTTGGTCAATCTCTTTATTCTTCTTGTTCTCTGGGCATCCACTGGAGTAGTGTCCCATTTCTTTACATTTACGACATTGCACAAGGCTCATGTCATGCTTGGGCTTCTTGATTTTCCTTGATCCTTTGAATTGGGTTGTCTTGTTTAGATGTAGGAGTGGTCCTTTTCCTTTGGTAGACTTGGATCCTTCTTGTTTCCTTTGTTCCACCATGGCATAGATAGGACATAGACCAGGAGTATGATCACTTCCTTCACAAAGGTAGCAAGTAGCTTGAGAGGTGGGACATTGTCCAACAGGATGATCTTCTTCACAATTGGGGCATTGTCCTTCATGTTCCTTGGAAGTATGATCCTTGTCTCCACAAATAATGCAAGCTGGGGCTCCATCTAGAACAATATTCTTTTCATCCTTGTTATCATAAACTCTCTTTGGATAGCTTTCTTCTATGCTAATCATTTGATTAGTCACCTTAAGCATCAGTTGAGACTGTTCCTCCAAAAACCTTTGTAGAGCTGGATCTTTATCACTATTGTTGACTATGAACTGAGCTGTCAGTTGGTTCAACTAGTGTTGGGTTGCTATGAGCTCTTTCATGCTGTCAGCTTGGTTGGTGTTGATGTCATCAACCTTGGAGTCCTTTGGAGTAGTCATCTGTTTGGGTTTGAAGGGAGTTTAGAATAGGCAGTATATCTCTAAGGAAATAATTCTAATCACACACATCACAATTCACACAAACAATGTGCATGCAATCACAAACAACTTTTCACTCAAACAACAAAGTTCAAGCACATTTTTAGGCAACAAAATATTTTTGTTACACCACATAAGTTGGTGAGTTTGACTTAACTAAAATATGGTGGTCCATCTATATGGTTCACTTGTGTTCTTTCCTTCCTTCATGATTCTTCTTGTATGGGATCATGGTTTCCTTGAGGAAAAACTCTTAGTTACAATACTTCAAAGTTGTTGATGGTTCCTTCTTATTTTGCGTTCCCTCAGTCTCTAAATCTTGAGCAAGATTTTCCTTGTTTCACTTGTGGTCCTTAGTAGTTTCCAGTTGGAAGTCCTTGGTGAATATGCTGAAGATGTTGAAGTCATTAGAGTTGAAGATGTTGAAGTCATTTAGAGTTGAAGATGTTGATGAAGTCCTTTGCATATGATGAAGTCTTTGGTCTTGGGGTAGGTTTTCCATCAAGTTGAAGTAGAAGAGATGTAGAGTTGAAACCAAAATGGTTGAGGAAAGAATTTACAAGTGTTTTTGTAAATAAGTTTTTGGATCAAAATACAACTCCTATTTTTTTTCTAAGGGTTTTTGTCCAATCCTAGGGTTTACAAATCCTACAGGCAACACAATGCTCTGATACCATCTGTCGGGGTCCAACCTTTAATAAGATTGATCCCTCCTGTGTTTACAATGCTAGTCCCTGGATCAATAGCTAGCATCCACAGTAAGATGTAATATCAAGAAACAAAGGTCATAATATAACTTTATAACCAGGAATAACATAAGTTTATTACATCAAACATAGCTCATTTGGCTATTACATTACATTGCAGCGGAATAAATATAGTCATGGGTCCTTGATCTTCAAAGTGCCACAGGCAGATGTTGGTTGTAGACTTTGTAATCCTAATCAAACATTCTTCACTAAAACAATCATCCTGCAACATACAAGTTACAGCCACAAAGGGTCAATACATTTGAATTGTATTGGCAAGTGATACTATATTTGTATAGTGGAGTCTATCATCTATATGCATTTGGCTAAGTGGAGTTGAGGTTTGCATTGCTCAAAATAGATTTTTCCTTAACTTTTGAAAATACTAAGTTTTTGTTTGACAAAATCATTTTCCTCAATCAAAGATTTCAAGATCCTTGTACCAAGCCATCTCTCCATCAATGATTGAAGAATTCAAACAACCCTTGTTCAAACCACAAGATTTTAATTTAGAAATTGGAGTGATGAGATTCTTGATTGCTTCCATGTCTTGATGCTCAAATTGTCCTTTACCAGGGACATGGCTAAGTACTTAGATTTTTACACTCTGCAGAGGTGGTGCACTTTCCCCACAAGACTTGGTTTCCCAAGACAAGATCTTTCAGAAGCTTTCCCTTAGACCAAAATGGACGCGCTCCAACCTATCAAACACTACCACCAACTGTCCATATGGCTAAGTTCTTGCAACCTATATGATCATGGCAGAGCCCATATTGCCAAGTGGTTGCACTTGAAGCTTCTCAACATTTGACATCTCAAATCCCTTTGTTTCCTGGGTGGCCATCCACAAGTGAGATACACAAGCCAGGTCCATGGTCTTGTGTAACCACTCAACATAACCCAATCCTTCCATTTCCACCCAGGTGATTCATTAACTTAGTTTTTTTATTAAACAAAATCACAAGTCCTTAGACTTAGAATATTTTCCATAGTGTGAATATATATTCCACCCATGTTTTCTATTAGCTAGGCTAAGCTTGGTAGTAGTAGGAATCTCTAACTTAGGAAAATCCTACTAAGGATTCATCTACTAGGTTTCCTATAGCAATATCTATACTTAGCAAAATTCATGCAAGTTTTACTTAGCAAAATCACTAATGCATAATAAAAGTATTGGGATAGAAAGTATGAAGCATCACTTGCCTTTTTGGTAGAGTATAGGTTCACTTCTTGATCTTTGCAACAATCACACTCTTCAAGTCACTACAAATCAATCAAGCAAGGCACAAACTCAATCTACCAATCAAGCAAAACAACACACATAAATAACAAAGTCAAAGAAATGCATGCAAGCATGCCAAGCTTTGTTTTGTTTGAAAAAGTGGTTCCTATTGGGTCATAGACATTTGGGTACATCTAATGGTCATTTCCTAAAGTGGCCAAGTCATTTGCAAAAGGTTTCACTTTAAAACCATTTTCAAAATAAAGTGTTATTTTATGTGGTGTAGAAATATTTTTATTAAGGCATTAGCCTATAAGGTTCACCAAATGAGTTGCTATTGCAAAACTTGGTGTTTTTGGTCAGTAGGTTTGGTCCAAAACATTTCCTTGAAGTTTTCTTTTCATAAACATTTTTATAACAAAACCATTCTTTTTATTTGGCTAGAAAATGACTAAGTCAAGTAATCTAACTTAAATCTTACAAAAATCATTTCTAACACCAAGGGTTGGTTCCTAGGGTCAGTAAGATCACTACAATCCAATTTGCAAAGGTTTTATCCTTAAATTCAATTTTAAACAATTTTTATACTCTAAACAAGCATACAAATGTTTCTGCAATTTCAAACAAGCTAACAGCTACTATTTGCTAAACTAAGGCCATGGTTGGCTAGGGCTTGTTCTCCTGAATCCATTGATATAAAATTTGCCAAATTTGGACGTGTGCATCAAAAGTTATAAAGGTTTGAAGTTTGCAATTAAATCTGTTTTCAAATTTCTTTTAAAATGAATTAGGTGACACGCGGCGTGTTCTTACTGGCCGATACCGATTCGTCTGGATCGCGTGATGCTGAGCGTTAGATCTAAATAAATCGTGCGGTTCTGGGAGCGTACCCCTTCGGCGATTAAATGATCTATTCAGTCCGTTTGATCCAGATCCTACGGCTAGTATCGTACTGACCAGACTCTGGCGGCGCAGCGATGGTTGCTGGCGGCGGCGAGGTCAGTCGGCGGCGGCGCTAGCGAACTAGGACGCGAGGGAGAGGGAAAGGATGCTCACCAGGTTCGCAATGCAACGCTGATGCTCAACGTGCTACTGGTTGGTGGAGGGGCGCACTGGGACGGGCTTGATTGCTCGCCGGAGTTTGAAGACAACGTCGGGCGCGTCAGGTGGTCGTCGTGGACGAGGCTACAGCGTGTACCAGGGCAAAAGGACGACAGGGTCAGATGCGCACAGTCCTGGCAAAGACGCGTGCGTGAACGAGAGGTAAAGGGGTGGACGGAATTAACCTGTGGGCGTCGTCGGAGTAGAGGCAGACGGCGGCGGTACTGGAGTTTGTTGTTGGCGAGGCTCAGGGGTTCCCGCGGTTGAGTTGGGTGTACTATCAGATGCGCCTGAGAGTGGAGAAGCTGCTGGAGTGCTTAGGGATGCAAGGGGCGGTGGGGTTTCGTCGGAATCATCACTGGAACATCGTCGGAGCGGTGGCGGTACAGAGAAAATTGGAGGCAGCCTAGGGGCGGAATGGAGGCGATGTCTGGGGAAAGAGAAGGAGGAGGAGCAGGCGGTTAAATGGGCGTGGCCACGACGAGGAATCAATGCGGATTTAAGGTGAATTGAATGCGCGGTATCAAGGCCTGCAACGGCAGCGAGGGGAAAGAGGCGTGGTTCGCGCGAGGAAGAAGAAGGAGCTGGCTGCGTGGGGTCTACCTGGCAGTGGAAGGAAAGAAGAAGAGAGGGGTCCACCGGTCAGTTGCTGGGTGGGTGAGGTTCTGAGTGGAAAAGAAAACGGTTCGGGCGTGGGAATGGTGGGCTAGTGATGGGCTTCGTGGGCTGCTGGGTTGGGTCGGTTTTCTTTTATTTTTTTCTGTCTGCTTTGCTTTATTCTTTTCTATTTTATTTTCTGATTTGATTATTCAAACACATGATTCAAACAACCAATTAAATTCAAACCAACATCACACTTCACAACTTTTGAACTTGATTCTGTTCAGTAACAAATACCAAAATTCTAAAATAAAATAATATTTTAAATTCTTTTTAGGTTTTATTTATTAATTAAATAAATGGATCATTAGTTATTTAATAAAATAGGGTTTGTTTTATTCATAAAATCTTCATTTAAAATCCAAAATGTTTTCAAAACCCAAACAGTAGGTTTTATTTGGAAATAAAGAATATTTGGAAAACTTGTTTAAAATAAAATAATCCTTTTACTTTAGGGTCCATTAATAATTAAATAAAATGGAACTTAGTTATTAAATCAAAATAGGGTTTGACTTTATTAATAAAATCTTTATTTTGAAATCTAAAATAAAGCCAAAACACTTCAGTAGGTTTTATTTGTGAATATAAAATACTTAGAAAACTTATTTAAAATGATTTAATAAGTTTTGATATTTTAATTAAAATGATAAAACCTTTTATTTAAATAAAATTTGGTTATTAATTCCTTATTATTTTATTTAAATAAACCTTTACTATTTTTAATCAAAACAAAACATTTTATTTTAAATACTTGGCCAAGGTTTAATTTGGCTCTGTAAAATAATCTTTATTTATAAATCCACTTTTTCTTTTGAAAGCCAAAAACCTTTTATTTAAAAGATCCAAAATAGTAAGTCTAAATATTTTGAATTTTATTGTTTATTTATATTTAACTTTTTAAATCCCTTTAGGATTTCATTTGATCCAAATTGGTTTGAGGTTCCATTTGAATTCAAAAAGTTTCTTCTGGCCCTGAAAATCAAACAAAGTTTTATTTTATTTATTTATTTTTCACATTACAAGATTTGGAAAATCTTGGGATGTGACAGGCTACCACCCTTAAAATAAATCTCGTCCCGAGATTTGGGGAGGATAGGGTTACAAGCAGGTTCAAAACAACTAGGGTACTACCACCCTTAAAAAATTTCAAACAAAATTACATATTGTCCTTCTTGGGATCCTGGGTAAAACTTCTCTAAGCAAATTTTTGCTTTGCTTCCACACTTGACTCATGGGCCAAGGTTGAGATCCTTCATAGACTTGTTTAACTTGTTCTTCATCTTTTCTGGACAATTGCTTGCATAGTGTCCTGGATTCTTGCAGTTGAAACAAATCACTTGGCTGATATCTTTCTTTTCCTTTGGTATCATTGCTTCTTGTTTGTTTCTTTGGCTCTTCTTCTTTTCTGGGCATCCATTGGCATAGTGTCCCATCTCTTTGCAATTGAAACATTGCACATGGCTTATGTCCTTTTTCTTCTTTTTGGGTCTCTCCAAAGTTAGGAGTTCTTCTAGTTCATGTTCTTCATGAGTGGGAGATCTTTCTCTCTTCTTGGGGCATTGATCTTCTTGTTCCTTGGATGCATGATCTTTGTCTCTAAAACTATGGTTGGCTTGGGTTCCTTCTAAAATAGCATCATTGTCATCCTTGTTGTCATTAGCTCTTTGGAAAAAGTTTTCTCTCATGTTGATCATTTGAGTAATGAGTCCTTGCAACAATTGGGATTGAAGTTTCAAAATCCTTTGTATGGCTGGGTCTAGTCCATTGTTGTTGGCTAAAAGCTGAGTTGTCTCTTGGCCCAACTGGTTTTGGGTTGCTATAAGTTCTCTCATGTTGTCTTCTTGGTTGTTGTTGTTGTCAACCTTGATGTTGGAGTTTCTTGGAGTAGTCATCTGTTTGGGTTTTGATGGGAGATTAGAATAGGCAAGATATTCTTAAGGAAATATTTCTACTCACACACATCACAATTCACACAAGCAATGTGCATGCAATCACAAACCAAACAATTCACTCAAACAACAAAGTTCAAGCACATACTTAGGCAACAAAATATTTTTGTTACACCACATAAGTTGGTGTGTTTTGTCTTAGCTAAAATATGGTGGTCCATCTATATGGTTCACTTGTGATCTTTCCTTCCTTCATGATTCTTCTTATTTGAGATCATGGTTTCTTTGAGAAAAACTCTTGGTTGCAATACTTCAAGTTGTTGATGGTTTCTTCTTATTTTGCATTCCCTTAGTCTCTAAATCTTGAGCAAGATTTCCTTGTTTCACTTGTAGTCCTTAGTGGTATCCAAATTGGAAGTCCTTGGTGATTATGCTGAAGATGTTGAAGTCATTAGAGCTGAAGATGTTGTAGTCATTAGTAGTTGAAGATGTTGAAGTCATTAGAGTTGAAGTAGTTTGAAGAAGTCCTTTGCACATGGTGTAGTCTTTGGCCATGGGTAGGTTTTCCATCAAGTTGAAGTAGAAAAGGTGTAGAGTTAAAACCAAAATGGTTGAGGAAAGAGTTTACAAGTGTTTTTGTAAATAAGTTTTTGGAACAAATACACTCCTATTTTTCTAAGGGTTTTTGTCCAATCCTAGGTTTACAAATCCTACAGGCAACACAATGCTCTGATACCATCTGTTGGGGTCCCAACCTTTAATAAGATTGATCCCTCCTGTGTTTACAATGCTAGTCCCTGGATCAATAGCTAGCATCCACAGTTAAGATGTAATATCAAGAAACAAAGGTCATAATATAACTTTATAACCAGGAATAACATAATTTTATTACATCTTTCATAGCTCATATGGCTATTACATTTCATTGCAGCGGAATAAATATAGTCATGGGTCCTTCATCTTCAAAGTGCCACAGGCAGATGTTGGTTGTAGACTTTGTAATCCTAAACAATCAATCTTCACTAAAATCAATCAAACCTGCAACATACAAGTTACAGCCATAAGGGTCAATACATTTGAATTGTATTGGCAAGTGATACTATATTTGTATAGTGGAGTCTATCATCTATATGCATTTGGCTAAGTGGAGTTGAGGCTTGCATTGCTCAAAATAGATTTTTCCTTAACATTTGAAAATACTAAGTTTTTGCTTGACAAAATCATTTTTCCTCAATCAAAGATTTCAAGATCCTTGTACCAAGCCATCTCTCCATCAATGATTGAAGAATTCAAACAACCCTTGTTCAAACCACAAGATTTTAATTTAGAAATTTGAATGATGAGATTCTTGATTGTTTCCATGTCTTGATGCTCAAATTGTCCTTTACCAGGGACATGGCTAAGTACTTAGATTTTACACTCTGCAGAGGTGGTGCACTTTCCCCACAAGACTTGGTTTCCCAAGACAAAATCTTTCAGAAGCCTTCCCTTAGACCAAAATGGACGCGTTCCAACCTATCAAACACTACCACCCACTGTCCATATGGCTAAGTTCTTGCAACCTATATGATCATGGCAGAGCCCATATTGCCAAGTGGTTGCACTTGAAGCTTCTCAACATTTGACATCTCAAATCTCTTTGTTTCCTGGGTGGCATTCCACAAGTGAGATACACAATCCAAGCCTATGGTATTGTGAACCACTCAACCATTCTCCACCAAGCAAGCCCATTCCACCCAGGTGATTCATTAACTTAGTTGTTTTATTAAACAAAACTTAAGTCCTCAGACTTAGAATATTTTTCCATAGTGTGAATATATATTCCACCCATGTTTTCTATTATCTAGGATAAGCTTGGTAGCAATAGGAAACTTAACTTAGGAAATCCTACTAAGGATTCATCTATTAGGTTTTCCTATAGCAAGATCTATACTTAGCAAAATCCATGCAGGTTTACTTAGCAAAAACACTAATGCATAGTGAAAGTAATAGGACAAAAAGTATGAAGCATCACTTGCCTTTTTGGTAGGGAATGGTGGTTCACTCCTTGATCTTGCTAGTCTCACACTTCACTACAAATCAATCAAGCAAACACAAATTCAATTCACATTCCAAACCAAAG
Organism: Avena sativa; assembly: GCA_916181665.1. Taxonomy (NCBI): domain Eukaryota; kingdom Viridiplantae; phylum Streptophyta; class Magnoliopsida; order Poales; family Poaceae; genus Avena; species Avena sativa. The sequence continues at coordinate 166,338,750 of OV702285.1, read as the reverse complement.
TCACTCAACAATTTCACACACACAAAACAATGGAAACTAATTCATGCATGGGAGCATGCACAAGATAGTTTTATTTTGCAAAGGGGTCTCTATGGGGTTTCTAAACTTTGTAAGATCCAAATTGATCTTTTACCAAGGTGGAAAAGTCATTAGTTAGAGGGTTTTGTCCAAAAACTATTTTTAAATCCATTCATCATTTCATGTGGTGAAAAATGTTTTTATTAAGGCAAAACTCTTAGTTGTTCACCAAATGAGTTGCTATTGCAAAACTTGGTGTTTTTAGGTCAGTAGGATTGGTCTAAACCATTTTTCTCCAAAGTTCTTTACTCATAATCATTTCCATAAACAATCCATTATTTTTATTTGGCTAGAAATTGGCTAAGTCAAATAATTCAACCTAAATTTCACCAAAGTCATTTTTAACACCAAAGGTTGGTTCCTAAGGTCAGTAAGGTCACGACAAACCAATTGGCAAAGGTTTTAATTCAAAAATCATTTTTAAACAATTTTTATACCCTAAACAAGCACACAAAAGTTTCTGCAAATTCAAACAAGTTAACAGATACTATTTGCTAAACTAAGGCCATGGTTGGCTAGGGCTTGTTCTCCTGATTTCATTGATATAAAATTTGTCAAATTTGGACGTGTGGTTTGAAAGTTACAATGGTTTGAAAATTGCATATCAATCTGATTTCAAAAATCTGTTTTAACTCAACTACTGACACGCGTCGTTATCTTACTGGGCGATACCGGTTCGGCCGGATCGGGCGACGCTGGCCGTTGGATCTAACTATCAACGCGCGGCTCAGATCGATGCATACCCCTTCGCTCTACTTTCTATCCTATCCAACGGATCAAAATCGGACGGCTCTCAGTGCCCCGACCATAAGCTGGCGGCGCTGGGCTTTGACGCGCGGCGGCGGCGGCTGGTCAGTGGTGTCGCCGGCGTTACAGGAAGCGAGAAGGAGGGAGAGGATGTTCACCGTGTTCGCAGACGCTTGGGGAATCTCAAGGAGGCACTGGTGGTGAAGGGGCGCACGAGGTCAAGAGGAATTCCTCGCCGTAGTTCGGTCTGGCGACGGATGCGCGTGGTCGAGGTCGAGGACGACGCTGTGGTCCACTAGAAGACAAACGGAGAGTTGGGTTAGCTGCGTAGGACCATGGCAAAGATGTGTGCGTGATCCAGAGGGCACGGGGTGGTCGGAATTAACCTGTGGGTGTCGTCGGAGTTGAGGCAGACGGCGGCGGTACTGGAGTTTGTTGTTGGCGAGGCTTAGGGGTGCCCGCGGGTGCACTGTGACTGCAGAAGAGTACGCTGGGGGTTGTTGATCACCGCTGCGTGCTCGAGGAGGCCAGAGGTGGAGTGTGTTGGCCGGATTCGGTGAAAACGGCCGTCGGAGGCAGAGGGAGTCGAGGAGAAATTGGAATGGTCTGGAGGCATGCTCGGGGGAGAAGGAAGAGGGGAAACGTAGAGGAGAGGGAGACGATTAAACGTGCGTGATCACTGCCGGTTTAATTCGTGGCATTAAGGTGAATTACGCTGGGGAATTCAACGGCAGAACGGGGAAGAACGGTCACAGAGGGTGAGGACGAAGAACAGTGGGGTGGGGGGTCCAGCGGTCAGTGGGAAAAGGAAGAAGGGGAGGGGTCCACATGTCTGTTGCTTTGCGGGTTAGGGAGTTGGTTCGAATCGTTTTCTGCGGAGTGAGGGGAAACTGGGCTAGGTGGGCTGTTTGGGCCACTTTGTTGAGCTGGTCTGTTTCCTCTATTTTTTTCTGTCTATTTGTTTTATTCTTTTCTAATTCTTTTTCTGTTTTGAAATTCAAACAACCAAACACATTTCAAAATTATTCAAACAATCATCAAGCTTTTCAAATATGAATTTGGTTCTGTTTAACATCATAACTCACATAAAATATTATTTTAAATCTTTTTAGGTTCCATTTATTAATTAAATAAAATGGTCCATTAGTTATTTAATAAAATAGGGTTTGTTTTATTTAATGAAATCTTCATTTAAAATCCAAAATGTTTTCAAATCCAAATCAGTAGGTTTTATTTGTTAATAAAGAATATTTTGAAAACTTGTTTAAAATAATATAATCCTTTTACTTTAGGGTCCATTAATAATTAAATAAAATGGGTCTTAGTTATGAAATCAAAATAGGGTTTGATTTTATTAATAAAATTTTTATTTGAACCTAAGTATTTTCAAAGTCAAATTAGTAGGTTTAATTTGGGAAGTATATAATATTTGGAAATTTGTTTTAAAACAAAATAACCTTTTATTTTGGTGTCCATTATTAATTAATATAATAGACTTTCATTATTTAATCAATTAGGATTTATTTTATTTAAAATATTTATTTTGAAATCTAAAATAAAGCCAAAACACTTTAGTAGGTTTTATTAGAGAATAGTAAATACTTGGAAAACCTATTTAAAATAATTTAATAAGTTTTGATGTTTTAATTAAAATGGCAAAACCTTTTATTAAATAAAGTTGGATATTAAATCATTATTATTTTATTTAAACAATCCTTTATTATTTTTAATTAAACCTTTGCTATTTTATTTAAAATAAAATGTTTTAATTCAAAAGCTTGGCCAAGGTTTTAATTGGCTTTATAAAATAACCTTTATTTATAAAACTTCTATTTCATTTGAAAACAAAACTCTTATTAAAGGATCCAAAATAGTAATTCAAAAACATTTTAATGTTTATCTTTATGAATCCCTTTAGGTTTTTATTTTAATTCAAATGGGTTTGAAGTTCCAATTGAATTCAAAAAGTTTCTTCTGGCTCTGAAAATCAAACAAAGTTTTATTTTATTCATTTATTTTTCACATTACAAGATTTGGAAAATCTTGGGATGTGACAGTGAAGTATCATGTAGTCGATGTTCACATGACACCACTAGAAGAATAACACCACAACTTAAATCCTAAACCATTGAATAATATCTCAACACAAATCCACTACTAACAACATGACTTCTCCCATGTCCTCAAGAACTAGACGAACTACTCACAAGACATAATATGGATCAAGATCAAAGATGATATGGTGATGGATAACAATCTGAACATAAACAATAATCCAATGGTTCCACTCATAAGCATCAACTACAATAGTAATCAACACCGGGAAAGTTTCCCCTAAGAACTAAGGCAAGATCCAACACAATTGTTACAGCGGGATGGAGTGGTGATGATGGTGCTAGTGGAGATGATGGTGTGGATGATGATGATGATGATCCCGATGAAGTCTATCTTGATGATGGTGTTGATGGCGATGAACTCCCCTCTCTGGGAAGGAATTTCCCTGGCAGAAATATGTCTGCCGGAGAGCTCTTTCTCTCTCTGTGTTTTCTGCCCCGCAGAGGCGGCGGAATCTTTCTGTGGTCGTTCCCTGTGTCTTAGGGTTTCCAGAGGAAGATATAGGCGAGAGGGTCGAATCGTAGGCCAACATCCTCCTGTGGACCAACTCCGCCTCCCCTTCTGGCTTCCTTCATCGTCTGGGAAAATATTATTCTCCATGATTTTTCTGGTATTTTTCTGATCTTCACGAAATTGCATCAAAACACCTCTTTTTCCATCAGAATCCTGACTCCAGCAGTCCATCCTCCAAGAATCATCCAACATGCAAAAATAGATGAAAAGACATAAGTAACACCTCTTAATAGGAAATATATCAATGAATAGAGGCAAATTATGATATAGAATGGTGATGCAAATTGGACGTATCATTGTATTTCCCAATCAAATCTCATAGGATCATGAATGTCTAGTATTGCATTATTATGCCTTGCTCTGTCCTGTCAATTGCCGCGCTGTAATTTGTTTACCCATCATGCCATGTTGTTTATCTTAAGGAGAACACCTCTAGTGAACTATGGACCCCGGTCCAATCTTTACCATTGATACATATTTCACTATTCATGTTTACTTTCTGGAAACCACCATTAACTTCCACACCATACAGTTAATCCTTTGTTTACAGCAAACCGGTGAGATTGACAACCTCACTGTTCATTGGGGCAAAGTCTTGAATTTTTGTTGTGCAGGTTTCCAGTTGCTAGCAACACCTTTGAGTCATTTCCTTCCTCCTACTGGTTCGATAACCTTGGTTTCTTACTGAGGGAACAACTTGCTACTGTGCTCATCATACCTTCCTCTTGGGGTCTCCCAACGAAGCTCTACAGTGATTTGAGCCGCATCAAGCCTTTTTCTGGCGCTGTTGTCGGGGAGGCTAAGGACGACTTCACAGGGGAGTCCTTCACAACCTTTCTCTTTACTTTTTTTTTTTCTTAGTTTCTTTTGCTTTGTTTTGTTTGCCTCTTTTTATCAAAAACTCAAAAAAATTAGTTTCGTTTGGTTTGCTTTCCTTTATCAAAAACACAAAAAAATTAGCTCATACACTAGTTTTCACCTTGTTCTAGCTCACCATGTTGATCCCTAAGTTCACCCTGAAAGACCTTTCAATAGGTAGTGGGTCAATAATTGGAAAAGGAAATATTGAGGAATTCTTTAATCATGTTAGCAAACATGAGGATATTGAGGATAGATCCTTAGCAGAACTTGCTCCTAATTATGAAATTGCTGCAGCTTCTTTAGTTCACATGTTGGAGGCTAGGTTTGTTAACCTTAACCCCATGATGCAAATTATGTTTTTTAAACTAAAAGAAGAAGAGGATGCTGAAAAGAGAGATTTTATCCTAGAAACTTTGCTAAAAGATTTCAATGATGTTGCTAAGGAAGCCAAAAAGGTCTTTGAACATTTTAATATGCTAGGCTCATGTATAGATGTTATGGGTACTTTAGAAAAGTTGTATAAGACCAAACCCAATGGAGAGGAAATTAAGATACCCATACCTTTTAAACTTGTAGGAATGTTGAAGCCTTAGAAAAGAATTTTTATTGGATTGTTCTTGAAAACCCGTTTGATGAAAGTAGTGAACCTAAGAGAGATGAGAAAGGATCCTCTAATACTCAATTGGATGAGATACCTTTCCTAGTTGAAGAGATTTTGAGTATCGATCTTAATGCTTCTTAATTTGAAAATACTTGATTCTTGCTTCTTGTGCCTAACTTTAAAGCGTTAAAGAAAAGTACTTCTTGGGAGATAACCCAATAGTTTTCTTGAGTCTTGGAAGTTATTACTTCTGTAATAACCTCCCTTATCCATTTATTTGATTTTTTTAGCCAAGAATAACCTCTAATGAGAGCGAAGTAAGATTTGGGGAGTTTTTGTCCCGAAACGGATTTTTGTGCTCCACTGTAAAGATTCGTGTAAAATCTCTGTAAGTCGGATTGAGCTGTAATTTTTCTGAATAAATCTCTAAGGTTGTTAGATAACTTTGGTTAGTTCAACATGTTTTTATTTGAGCAACATAAGGTCTTCGAAAAAATCGGTTTCTACCCGCTGGTCTGTTTTGAGAAATTTCTGCCATTATTTGCATTTGCTTCTTATTGATTCCTTTTTGGTTTCCTTTTGGGAAATTGAGCTTTTTGAGGGAATTGATACAGTAGCTTGTGTCTTTAGTGAAAGTTTTGCTTTTTTAAAACTAAACCCCAAGGTCTATTATCTTTTGAATACACTAATGTTGCTAATGAAGATTGTGTGAAGTTTTGTATGAAGGAAAATTTTCAGGTGTAGAGGAAGAATGATGTAATGAGATGAAGAATGGAAAAAATCACAATCTTGGGGATGCCACCCGGTGTCACCCCAAGAAATATTCAAGAGGTACAATCGTCAAAGCTTGGGGATGCCCAAGGCATCCCCTTCTTCATCAATAAAAATCTCAGGTCTTTCTAGACACTTCGTTTTTATTGTTTCATGCACTGTTGTGTTATTCTTGGAGTGTATTAATTTTTGTTTTTGGTTTTTGTTTGCTTAGTTTTCTTGAATAAAGTGTTTGGACCCCCTTTCTCGCTGTGTTGTTTCAAATAAGTTGATTGGTGTTAGAGAGGAGTAGAAAGTTCTTACTTAGTAGTACAAGAGGAACTTGTTTTGACTATGACTTAGACTTTATAATGTCATGCTAGATTTTGTTTTGATCTTATTCTTAGTGATTATTGTTGTAGCATGACTTGTTCCAAACAATTAGGGTTGCTTAATGTGCCTTTAAAGAATCATGCGTTGTTTTAGCATACAAAAGCATAGTATTGTGGTATTCTCCTTTGATGCTTTGTTTGGGTTGACTTGGCACATGCTCACACCATGTTATGACTATTAACAAGTCACCTTAGCCTATATTATCATTTAGTTTTTGACTTGTGGTACCACTTTGTGATTTGATTATTAATGTTTTATCGCTCTGCATGATTATGGCCATTATTGCTCTCTTAGTTGGTTGCTCCTAGTCTTTTGCTAGCCTCAACTTGTATGAGTAAGCTCTACTCATGCATCCAACTCCCAAAAACCAAGTTATTCCAAAGTGTCCACTATAAATTCCTATGCATGGTGTGTTACACCATTCCAAGTATATTTTTGTTTCATCTACCTTCCAATTAAAAAGTCACTTTGTTATGTGAAAATTAGTGATTAAAGCTCTCACAAACTTGATGGCACACTTTATTTTTCTTGCCCCTAATAAACTTGAACCATTGTGTCATATATGTTGTATATGCTTGCACTTATACGTTGGGATTAGCAGAACCATGCTGTCATGGGGAACGCTTTCAACATTGCACTTGTACATTGTACCTAGTTGATATCATGCACTTTTGTTTATGGATATCGTTGGTGTGAAATGAAAGGGGAGCTTGTAAGTCCATGGAGTTATGTATGTGTGTTAGAGAAATGCCTAGGCCTCTAGCCTGAGCCATGCCTAATCATGGTGGAAACTTGCAGCATCACCATAGTGAGCAATCTATGAAGCATTCTTCTTATAAAAAAGATAGAAATTGAGAAAAAGAAAAAAAAGAGACATATTGAAAAGAGGAAAGAGAGAAAAAGGCACCATTTTCCCATGGTAAATAAGAAGACTGCTGAGATGCTCATTGTCTGCTTGCCTTGTCATTTTGATTATGGGATAGCTCCTGTATCATGTTCAAGGGGTACCCTGTTGGCGGTTCTCTATGATACACATGTACTTATTATGACAAGAACTTACCGGTAACTAAAGTTGAGTAGCATGAGGAGCGGCCCTCGTATTCAAGGTACATGAGATTTCTAACTTATACATTGTCAAGCATATACTCCATAGTTTATTCACTTTAACTTTAATCACTTCAAGATGCTTATGATAGCGGCAATGAGAGCTGAAAGCTAACAAGTACCATAATTTTTGGAAGCTCTTTATGAGACTTGAAATCCCTGCTTCCCTTTTTATGAAGAGCCTTTATTCCACCATTATATTGAGTCTCCACCTTCTATCCTTAGGCACCAATTAAGAGGGCATAGTTGCCATTGTTAGTTCTATGTGCATTGTCCCAAAACTTATTGATTGATTCATATTGTTGATAGTGCTTGCTCATGAACTATTTGTATCTAGTCACTCTTATGAACTTTGAAGGTGTCCTATGCATTTATTTGCTACTCCATGAGGGACAAGCTGAATGTCACTATGCTATGTTTTCTATATGTGAAACAAACAAATGTCTTTCAATGCATTGTTATTCATGATCTTTGTTTGTAACCTTTCATGTTGCATGCATAGTTACTTTGTCTTACTGTTAGAACTTCTTCTTTCATGCTCATGTTTAGAGTTCCTTGATCCCAGCTTTCAATGCTTGCAAATGGTTTGATCTTGATTTAGATGGTGCGTGTTACCTCAAAAATTATTCTTTTTATCACTTACCTACTCGAGGACGAGCAGGAGTTAAGCTTGGGGATGCTTGATACATCGAAAACGTATCTATAATTTTTTATGTTCCATGCTTGTTTAGTATCTACTTTGCTTTGCTTTGTCTACACTTTGAGGTATTTTTATATGTTTTCTAGGACTAACCTATTAACAAGAGCCACAGTGCCAGTTGCCTATTTTCTTCTGTTTTTGGTTCCAGAAAAGGCAAAAAATCAATATTCTCGGAATTGGACGGGACAAAAGCCAAAGTCAATATTTTACCATGGGGAACACGGACCAGAAGACGAGACGGAGGAGGGCCTCGAGGGGGCCACACCCCTGGCCACGCGGCCATGCCTGTCCTGCCCCTAGGGGTGCAGCCTCCTCGGACACCCCCTCGGCCTCCCTCTTCGCCTATAAAAAGCCCCTGATACCAAAACCCTAAGTACCCGATCAATCTTCCATGAAACAGTCCGCAGCCGCCGCCACCATCGTCCCTAGATCGGGGGGTCTGAAGCTCTTCCCGGCACCCTGCCGGAGAGGAGAGATCATCCCGGAGGCCTTCTTCATCACCATGCCAGCCTCCGGTATGATGTGTGAGTAGTTCCACCTTGTACTATGGGTCCATGTAGTAGCTAGATGGTTGTTTATCCTCCTTTGTGCTACCATGTTTAGATCCTGTGAGCTTCGTTCATGATCAAGATCATCTATTTGTAATCATGCATGTGGTGTTTGCGGGGATCCGATGGATATTGAGATTACTATGTCAGATTGGTTAATGATTCTATCTTATTGATTCTATCATGTCTATGTTGTTTGTGATCTTGCATGATCTCCGTTTCTAGTAGCTATCTTGGCCAAGTAGATGCTAGTGACTCCAAGAGGGAGTATTTATGCTCGATAGTGGGTTCATGCCTCTATTTAATATGGGGAAGTGATAGAAATCTCTAAGGATGTAGATGTGTTGTTGCTACTAGGGAGAAAACAATGATCTCTTGTTCATGGAACAAGTGGATTGTTTACTTTACACACTTTCTTAAAGCAGTTATCTGTTGCTTGCAACTTAATACTGGAGGGTGTTCAGATGACAACCTGAAGGTGGATTACTAGTCATATATGCAGTTGTATGGCGGTCTATGTATCTTGTTGTATTGCCCAATTAAATCTCATCGGATCATGAATGTCTAGTATTGCATTATTATGCCTTGCTTTATCCTGTCAATTGCCCCGCTGTAATTTGTTTACCCAGCATGCCATGTTGTTTATCTTAAGGAGAACACCTCTAGAGAACTATGGACCCCGGTCCAATCTTTACCATTGATACATCTTCCAATGTTCCTATTTACTTTCTGCAAACCACCATTACCTTCCACACCATACAGTTAATCCTTTGTTTACAGCAAACCAGTGAGATTGACGACCTCACTGTTTGTTGGGGCAAAGTCTTGAGTTTGTGTTGTGCAGGTTTCCAGTTGCTAGAAACACCTTTGAGTCGTTTCTTTCCTCCTGCTGGTTCGATAACCTTAGTTTCTTACTGAGGGAAAAACTTGTTGTTGTACTCATTATACCTTCCTCTTTGGGTCTCCCAACGAAGCTCTACAGTGATCTGAGCCGCGTCACTTGCATATCTGTTGTAGAATATCTTTGCATCTTTAAAATTCTTGAACCGCATACCTAGTACCGGTAAGAGGTAAGCAGGTAAATCAGGTTTTTGCACATAGAAAATCAGAAGTTTATTGCCATGTCATACATGAAACAATAGTTGGTATTACACCTGTGATGAGATGGATGCAAATATTTTTTACTGTACTCACATGGGTGTAGTTGCGAATTGCCTTTGGTGTTTCACTCTTCCCAAGACGTATGGGGCATGGCGGCGTGTTGGGGGGTGACCCCGGATAGGTTAAAGACGGGGAAAGACGAGGGTACGATCCCCGTCTGGTTTCCGAGTTACAGTCTAAGTCGGCCGAATCCTGTAGAAGTCGGCCGACATATGGAGGCGAGAGAGACGTATATGTATATTAAGACATTACCCGGCCGAGATATTACGTAAGTCGGCCGGGTTAGCCTGAGTGATCTTGATGCAGGTGAAGGACGATCCGAGCTACGCGAGGAAGTACCGAGTGATATGAAGCTTGCAGGAGAAGGAGAAGCCTGAAGTCAAACCCTAGCTGCAAGCTAGGGAGAATCTGAGCAGAGCCAAGCGCTACGGACAAAGGCGCAGAGCGGCAGAGAGGCAGGAGGAGGTCACGGAGGTGACAGTCCAGAAGACCGAGGCGCACAGGAGGGGTCCTCTGGAACCTTGCCATCGTTAGAGGGGCGACAGGGAAAGGGGGGCGCCGAACTACTATATTGGGACAAGCATATTCCTCGAATATGCTTGCCACGTCAGCCCTAGAGGAACCCAGGGCTCTCCTTTATAAGGAGAGGCTTGGACTCAGAAGGGGGGATCGACTGAAGTTAGAGCCGTTAGGCTGGTAAAGTTCTTCTCTTCTCCCTGTATACAGCTCAAGGAGCACTTGAAGCCCAAGGAAGAAGAAATAAAGATCTTTGCCTTAGTCTTCTGTGTGTAGAATCAACTACATCTTCCCTCCCCAGATCCCTCTAGCATCTATTGGCCCCATACTTTATCCTACCCATGGCATCTGCCGTGATACCACCACGACAGTTGGCGCCCACCGTGGGGCCAGCAGCGGTGCTAGCTGGAGTTATGATCCGGACGGGAAACTTCATCAACACGGGCGAGCGCGTTGTTTCTGGCTTGGTCCAGAGATTTGGTCTCTGTGACTATGTCAGCGACAATGCAGGGAGCTTCAGGGGGAAAACTCCCCCGCTTCAGGGGCACAAGGTTTACGTCGGCGTCGACATCTCCGGCGTTTATCCTCACCGAGTTGTTGTTGCAGGAGAGCCACCTCTTAACGCAGCAAGCCGTCCGCCCAGAGCACATCCTGCAGGCAGCGTCGAGGTGATGGTCGCTGCCGGAGTGCAAACTGGAGCAGCAGCAGCCGGGTCAAGCAGGGAACCCGCCACAGGTGTACAAGGCGCACCCAGGCAGACCGCACCACAACCCACCGAGGTAATCCCGCCAGTGACCAACCCGACCGAGGTGCAGGACACCACCCCAAAAGCACCAAGAGTAAGAGGGCCACCTCTGGAGAAGCCACAGAACATTCTTCAGGCGACCATAGAAAACCTGACTACGCCTGTAGCGCCGATACTTGATCCGGCAAATGCTCAGGCAGAGTTGGAGGAAACCAGGCAAAAGGTGCTGGTAGAGGCCAAAAAGGTGTCGGCCTTGCGGGAGTCCTTCAACAGGACCCTGCGAGAATATGCCAAAGCTAATAAGCTGGACGTCGCACCCGAACGGGTGGACGAATTAAGATTGAGAGGGAAAAACCTCATGGATGATATCAACAAAGAGCATGATGCTCATAAAGCAGAATCAATGGATTTGGGCTTGCCGAGGTACAGTACAACGGCAAAGAACCTAAGAGCCGCAAATGCCGCAGCATTAGAATTAGAGGGGTTAACCGGCGAGGCCCGGCAGAAACAGCAGGAAAGAGTGAATGAGCTGGTGCGCATCGCGAACCAGCAAAACGAAGAAATGCTCAGAACAAACCCGGCGAGGTCGGGGGCCTCGCGAATGGTTCACTCGGTAGGGGCAGCACCTGCCTTATCCGTGGCAGCAGCATCTTCACCCAGAAATAATGCACGAAGGGACAAAGCAGTAACCTCAGGAAAGAGGAACAAGCAAATTGGTCCATATGATCCGGCAATGGCTGGAAAGGCAAATGAGAACAGAGGCAATGCAAGCCGAGGTAATAGTGGGGAGAGGAACCACGGCCGTGTGGAAAAAGACGGCGGAAGCCGAGACAATGGAGATCTCGGCAGAAGAGAACCCGCAAGAGGCAATCATGAGAACAATACCCCGGTCGAAGTAAGGAGAGAGCTGCCGCTCAACCCGCAACCAAGGCATGAACCCCGGCAGGAAAGAGAAACAAGGCCAGCTTGCCACAATCAAATTAATGAGAGATACAATGATGGTTATTCCGAGATGGAGTATGCGATCCATGGTGGAAACAACCACTATGGGGTACAAGATAGAATTCTGTACAGGGATTTGCCATCGAATGATGCAAGAGTAAAGCTGGATCGGCTATACTGGTCCGAACTGTTTGAAGAACAGGGTCCACCAGGGCCGACATGCTTTGGACCACGGATCATGGGCGAACCGCCTGTGCCAAATTTTCAGCTAGCAAGGGGCACGGAAACGTATAATGGGAGCACCAAACCGCAGGACTGGTTGATTGATTATGCCACTGCTGTGAAGATAGCGGGTGGAAACTTACGATGGGCAGTACGGTACGTACCACAAATGCTGGAAGGACCAGCCAGGGTGTGGCTGAATAATCTACCAGCGGGCAGTATCAACTGTTGGCTGGATTTTGAGGAAATGTTTGTCAGAAACTTTACCAGCACATACAAGAGGCCAAACAGGCCACAACAGTTAGCCATGTGCAAGCAGAGGCCGAATGAAACAGATAGAGAATTTTTAACTCGGTGGTGCAACCTGAGAAACTCATGTGAAGGGGTTATAGAATCGCAAGCAATAGCTTGTTTCGCGCAAGGATGCCGCTATGGCAGCGTATTGTGGCAACGTCTGCAAAGAGATATGCCGACCACACTGGCAGAAACTATCAGAATAGCAGACTCCTACGCATTAGGAGACCCAACGCAGCCAGAATTAATGTCGGCAGATCATCGCGAGCAACGGGACCATTATGCAGGAGATTTGGCCGGGTCATCCAGGCGCAGTGATTTCAGAGGAAGAAGAAGAGAGGAAAGGCCGGATTATAGATATAATTCGGCCCAAGTGGCGACAATAGCACAAGATCAGCCGAGTCACGGAGCAACTCAACGGCAGAAGAATGGACCTCAGCAGTGGACACCAAAGAATGAAGGAAAAAGGCAGTGGACCCCAGAACAAAAGAAACAGTGGCAGGAGAGGCCGAAATACACGTTCGAATCCATGTTAGATCAGCCGTGCAAATTTCACACGTCAAACCCATCCAGGCCAGCCAACCATACGACCCGCCAATGTGCATGGATGAAAAATGCAATGGGGAACCCCGCAGGAGTTCAGGCACCCCATCAAGTACATCAGCAGCATCAACCACAGTTGACTGGAGAAAATGCACAGCAACTGATGTTACCGCCCCCTCCCCCGAGGTACGGTAACTCGGATCGGAGAGACGCGGTACATCAAGTGATGAACCAAGTCCAGGATGGAAGGACGAATCCGGCGAATACTGGACGCAATGATTACAGAGAACATCATCAGTCTTATTGCGTGTTCACAACGGAACAACAAGACAAGTAGAGTGTGCAGCGCCGGCATATGGAAGTAAATGCAGTTATGCCGGCAGTACCAAGATATATGCCTTCGTCGGATCAAGAAGTAACTTGGAGCATAAAGGATCATCCCAAGATAATGCCGAATCCTAGGTCATATGCACTTGTATTAGACCCAACATTTGTTGGACCGAGCATCAATGTGAAATTCTCAAAAGTACTCATTGACAACGGAAGCAGTATCAACATCATGTACAAAGATACCATGCATAAACTCGGAATATCGCAGAACATGTTGCAATCCACGAGGACCACTTTCCATGGGATAGTGCCAGGGCTTTCATGTGAACCCATTGGTAAGGTCCGAGTGGATGTGTTATTCGGCACAAGGGATAACTGCAGAGCAGAAAACTTAGAGTTTGAGGTGGTGGATCTAGAAAGTTGCTATCATGCTTTACTCGGACGGCCAGCATTGGCCAAATTCATGGGCAGTTGTCATGTAAGTTATCTGAAAATGAAGCTACCCGGACCGCAAGGAGTAATAACAGTTGCAGGGGATTACAAGAAGTCAATGGAGTGTGCTTCAGTCGGGTCAAATTTGGCCGAATCATTGGTTATAGCAAGAGAAAAGAGAAGGATTCAGGAGGTAGCATCCCTCGCTCAGTCGGCACAGCTGAACATGCCGGCTCTAGCCAACCCGCATGGCAGTGTCTCTTTTCAGCCGACTAAAGAAACGAAGAAATTTCAGATCGATGAGCAATTCTCGGAGCGTACTGTTACTATTGGTGCAGGCCTAGACGCTAAATAGGAAAGCGAGCTCACCAACTTCCTCCGTGAGAATCGGGACATATTTGCATGGTCAACTCAGGATCTGCAAGGTGTTCCGAGGGAGTTGGTTGAGCACTCTTTGAACGTAAGGCCAGGAGCAAGGCCGGTGAAGCAACCTCTCCGCCGCTTCGCCGAAGACAGGAGAAAAATAATAGGAGATGAAATAGCTCGGCTCCTCGCGGCCTGGTTCATCATGGAGGTGCTGTATCCGGATTGGTTGTCGAATCCGGTGCTAGTAGTAAAGAAGAAAGATGATCCCAACGTAGCCATTGTATGGCGAATGTGTATCGATTACACTAACCTGAACAAGGCGTGTCCAAAATATCCTTTTCCATTGCCTAGAATAGACCAAGTCATTGATTCGACCGCTGGTTGTGAGTTATTGTCATTTGTAGACGCGTATTCTGGTTTCCACCAGATACCATTAAATCCGGCCGATCAAATAAAGACCGCGTTTATTACCCCGTACGGGGCTTATTGCTATCGCACAATGCCATTCGGCCTGCGAAACGCAGGAGCAACATATCAGATATGCATGCAAAAATGTCTACACGATCAGATAGGAAAAAATGTACAAGTATATGTAGATGACGTGGTCATCAAAACCAAGGAAAGCAAAACGTTACTGGAAGATATACGGCAGACTTTCGCGAACCTGAGAAGGTTCCGAATGAAGCTTAATCCAGAAAAATGCACGTTTGGCGTGCCGGCAGGAAAATTACTCGGTTTTCTTGTATCTAGCCGAGGTATAGAGGCCAACCCAACAAAGATAAAGGCAGTAGAAAGAATGGAATTGTCAAGATGTTTAAATGATGTAAAAAAATTCACGGGTTGTCTGGCCTCGCTTAGCCGGTTTGTATGTCGGCTAGGAGAGAAGGTGCTACCACTCTATCAGCTGATGAAGAAATCAGATAAATTCATTTGGACTCCACAAGCGGTCCATGGATTGAAAGTAGCAAAAGAAATTGGCATACGCCGAATCTTGTGCTATGGCGACTCGGATCTGGTAGTACAGCAAGTCTCGGGCAGTTGGGACGCATTAGATGCTAATATGGCTTTATACAGATTTCACGTGCAAAAGATCAGTGGATACTTTGAAGGATGTGAATTTCACCACATACCTCGGGCAGAAAATGATGCCGCAGACACGTTGTCAAAACTAGGATCAACCCGGCAATCAATTCCTCCGGGTATTGCCCTGAAACACCTCAGGAAACCATCAATAATCCCATCACCAGAATCCGAATCTATCTTTATCCCGTCAAATTCAGCAGAAGATAACGCGCCAATGGAAGTAGATCAGCAATATAACTCGGAACCCCCCAAGAGGAGGACAGCCGAAGTAAGCAAAATCATGGGGAAAGCCGAGATAGGTATGTCGGCAGAAAACATGGAAATAGACAGTGAGATCACACCAGAAAAAGTTACACCGCTATGGGCGCAACCCATATTCTCTTACCTAAAAGACTCGATGTTGCCGAGTAATGAGGTATTAGCTAGACAAACTATAAGGAGAGCAAAAGCTTATACAATCATAAACAATGAGCTATATAAAAGAAGCGTCACAAGCGTGTTGCAGAAGTGTGTGAGTTCGGCAGAAGGTCAGGAGATCCTCCTAGATATACACCAAGGAGAGTGTGGGCACCATGCCTCATCTCGTGCCTTGGTAGCCAAAGCATTCAGGCATGGATTTTATTGGCCGACGGCATTGAAAGAAGCAAAAGAATTAGTTGAAAAATGCAATGGGTGTCAGAGATACGCAACCAAAATACACATGCCATCGGCCGAGTTAAAAACAATACCCATCACTTGGCCATTTTCTGTATGGGGTTTAGATATGGTGGGACCATTTAAGCCGGCACGAGGAGAAATGACCCACATATTGGTTATGGTGGACAAGTTCACAAAATGGATTGAAGTGAAACCAATAAAAAATGCGATGGGTCCACAGCAGTGAAATTTCTCAAAGATATTATCTTAAGATATGGGTATCCGCACAGTATTATTACAGATAATGGCACAAATTTGCAGAAGGAGCCTTCGCCAGATTTTGCAGAGAGAAACACATAAGACTAGACATTGCCTCTGTGGATCACCCAGCATCTAATGGGCAAGTGGAAAGGTCTAATGGACTGGTGCTATCAGGAATAAAACCACGACTTGTCGA
Organism: Avena sativa; assembly: GCA_916181665.1. Classification (NCBI taxonomy): domain Eukaryota; kingdom Viridiplantae; phylum Streptophyta; class Magnoliopsida; order Poales; family Poaceae; genus Avena; species Avena sativa. The sequence goes on along the minus strand of OV702285.1, from coordinate 166,322,613 downwards.
ACCGTTGCAAAGGTCGGCAGGATGTTGGATTGAGGAACTCCCAGCCGTACTATGGAGCCTCAGGACTACTCCGAATAGATCAACAGGTTATACACCATTCTTTCTGGTATACGGGGCAGAGGCCGTACTTCCAGCCGACATAATATATGACTCGCCAAGAGTTACTCAGTATACAACCTCGGAGATAAACGAGATAGCTCGGCAAGATACTGTAGACCTGCTAGAAGAAGCCAGAGAACTGACACTATCACGATCAGCTATTTATCAGCAAAACCTGCGACGATATCACAGCAAGAAGGTGAATCCAAGGGTGTTCAAAGAAGGAGATTTAGTCCTCCGACTGGTGCAACGCACGGCCGGCATGCACAAGTTGTCACCTCCATGGGAGGGACCATTCATTGTGATCAAAGCATTGCATAACGATGCCTATTATCTAATCGACACTCAGCCCCCCGGAGGGAACAAGGCAGACAAAGCTGGCGAAGAAACGAAGCGTCCATGGAATGTAGCTTTGCTTCGACCATTTTACTCGTAGCATTGTATCTCAAGGTCAAGAACCAATGATGTATTGAACCTCAGCACCCAGAGCAGTGACTCGGGGACTGCCATATGTTATTTCAACTTCATGTTATGTATTTGAACCTCGGCACCCAGAGCAGTGACGCGGGGACTGCCATATGTTATCTCAATTTCATGTTATGTATTTGAACCTCGGCGCCCAGAGCAGTGACTCGGGGACTGCCGTGTGTTATTTCAATATCATGTTATATATTTGAACCTCGGCACCCAGAGCAGTGACTCGGGGACTGTCGTCTATTATTTCAATGTCATCTTATGTACTAAATCTCGGCACCCAGAGCAGTGACTCGGGGACTGCCATATATTATTTCCATTTCGTACTAAATATTTGAACCTCGGCATCTAAAGCAGCGACTCGGGGACTGCCATATGCTGCCCCAGTTTTATGTTGAGCACTACCTTGAGCAGCGCCTCGGTATTGGTCTTATATTATTTCTGGAATTTGGTTTACACATTGAAATTCGGCGCGATAAACAGTGATTCAGGGATTGCCATATATTGTTCCAAAGTAGTAGTCAACCTCTGTTCAGAACAGATCAATATTATATGATATTCAGAGCTCACGCCTAGACTACTCGGCTAAACCACGAAAAAACGAAGGCAAGGATACATCCTAAAATCAGGAAATTGCGGGCCATCAAAGCAAGAATTCGGACGAACACCACTTAAACAAAATGATAACAACTACGAGCGTATATGTCACAGCAGTACACGGCAAAAGAAATTCAAATCATATAGAGAGCGGACAAATGTTTCGCGTACATCATACGCCCGGCATGCCAGGGATAAGAAATAACTTAAGCGTTGTTCGCTGGAGAGGCAGCAACTTGGTCAGGCGCTGGGCACTCCGACGTAGGAGGAACTTCGACCGAGTTTGCCTCGCCCTCCATAGACCCAGGTGCAACTTCAGCGGAAGCCCGAGGCTGCTCAGGAGTATCAGTCTGTGCAGTTGAATGCCCAGTATCTTTGGAGAAGGACCGCGCATCGCCGTCGCTGTCCGAGCTTGAACTGGAGCTGCCAGATGTGGCCGAGTCATCCTCACCCTCCCCTTGCTCAGCCGAATTGTTATCCGAGGCATCCTCAACTACGACCTCCTCATCCGGGTTTGGAAGAAAACTCGGCCCTTCATTCCAGGTATGCATGTCGGCATACTCGACGAGTTGGAAGGCGCGAGCTTGTCGAAGAGCGACGAAAGTGGGGTCTTCAACCCAACGAGAACCAGTGCGCAGATTTCTCAGGATATCAAGAGAGATGTCTTCGTACCATGACATAATAACAGTGAGAGCCATATCAGCGCCAGCTCGCCCAGCTGATTCCCTCCAGAGACTTAGTTGCTTCTCGGATGCCATCAGTCTCTTCACCAGTAATTCAACCTCATTGATATCAGGGGTCCCAGAGGTGTTCGGCCAGAGAACATGGTAAGCTCGAATAGCTGCCTTCACCAAATCCCGGCCCATAATCTTCATTGGACCAACCGCAGCACCAACAGCAACCAGAAAATCCTCCATCGAATACTCCGAATCAGCGGCAACAGGGACACCTCGGCGTACACGAGCCGCAAGAACTGCTTTAGAACTCACAGGTTTAGCTTCGGGAAAATGATCTGCGCAAAACACGAACGTGTCAGGTGGAAGCAAGGACAAAGAGAAAAATATAATTCGGCCGTGCCAAGAAGCTTACGATGAATGTAACTCATCATGATCTGGAGGTCTTTGGCCCAATCAATCTTGCTCTTCTCAAAGCGAGCGATTTCCTTGCTCATTCCCTGAGTTTTCAGTTCGGCAGTGTCGAGGAGTTCTTTATTCTTCTGCAGCTCCAAAGCCAGCTGATTCTTCTCTTCGGAGAATTCTTGATCGACCTTTTCTAGTTCGGATTTCTGAGAAAGCTTAAGGGTCTCCACCTCGGCCCGTAGGCGAGCTATTTCATCGTCTTTTTCTTTTAGCTGCGCCAAATGACTAGAGCTTTGTTCTAAAAAATGCAGCATCACGTCAGGCATGGGCGTGCAGTCTTGATGAGATACTGCGAAGGTTTGCAACTCGGCTTTACCACAGCCAAACGAAATAAAAAAAATTAGCACGTATTCTAAAGCGCGAAAAGAGGTAAGGTAAAAGGGAGACTAACCTTCCAAGCTCTTAACTTTCTTCTCAAGACGAATGTTAAGGTTATTGATATTACCTGTTCATCAAAAAAGTGAGCCGGTATCTCGCGGACAAATCAATAAGACCGCCGAGAATAACGAAAAGGAACTATCGACTTACCAGCCTTTTTTACCACAGGAAGGATTTTCTCATACTTTTCTTCCAGTTTGCGGTGCGAAAAAAGCAACCTCTGAAATTTGGCAGTCCGCCGGTCATGTGCAACCTGAGCAATGGAGCAAAACGATAAATGGATATTCGAAGCTAAATCAGATCCGATTCAAGCAAAACTTAACTCGGATCTAGGTGGCTGGATATTCGAAGCTAAATCAGATCCGAGTCAACCAAAACTTAACTCGGATCTAGGTGGCTGGATATTCGAAGCTAAATCAGATCCGAGTCAAGCAAAACTTAACTCGGATCTAGGTGGCTGGATATTCAAAGCTAAATCAGATCCGAGTCAAGCAAAACTTAACTCGGATCTAGGTGGCCGGATATTCGAACCCTAGAAATAAAGTTAAATTAAGTAAAACATCATTAAACTTCCAAGCATATAACAAGTTATTTCCTTGCAAGTTTCAGGGACTAGAGCATATAGTAACATCTGGGGAACTAATCTAAACTCCGTAAAACAGCAATTACCTCATTCATCTTGTTAGTGTCAAGGATGAACTTGGCGGCTTGATCGAAACGGCCGCTGATGTCGGAAAGCTGAAAGGGCTGATTGATGGGATTACCCTCAAACTGATCAGCAGCATTCCAATTATTGGCATACTCCACCAGCGAGCCGAGGTTGTTCCTACTAGCTGTCCGAGTTAAGACCTTACCCCGGACATGTTGTGTAACCACTGCAGCCGTAGGGCTCTTTTGAAGAGTAAGCTGGGTGCTGGCAGCCGAGGCAACGAAGGCTTTGGTAGGCGCAGTTCCCTTGCGCAGCATGTCGGCAATACTCGGCTGAGAAGAGCCGACAAGACCTTTCTGGGAAGAGGAAGCCTTGGTGGCAACAGCTTTTCTCGCCTTAGAAGAGGCATCAGCAGGAAGCGATACCTCGGTAATGGGGACGGTGTCTTCAGGAGCAGCAGGAGTCACGGTCGCAGAAGGCGCCGAGATAACGACCTCTTCGGCCGGGGCTCGAGTGGATGTAGAAACTGCTGGGGTAGATAGAGGCTCAGTAGCGGCGCTGGGACCCACAGAAGGGGCAACGGGTTCGATGAAAATCTCGGAGGGCCGATTGGAATCAATGTCGACAAAAGGAGTTTCAGGCACGTCGCGACGAGGAGGCGACGGATTCGGAGCTGGAGGAGAGGCATCACGAGCAGGACTGGGAATCCTAGTATCATCGAAGGGCGGAGGAGACGGCTGCCGAATCGGGCGGCTAGTCATGCTAGGACCGCCGGGCTTAACAGAAAGCGGAGCACTGCAAAAAATAAGAAAGAAAAAAGAGTGTCAGTATGAAAAACAGAAAGAGAGAAACAAGAAGTACGAGCAAAAGGAACTTACCCGGCGACCCCAGGCATAGTCTTGCGCCTAGGAGGATTCGGAGCGGATTTCTTCATTCGTTTCTTGGGGACCGCCTCTGAGGCACTAGCAGGAGCCCCGCGTTTCCCCGAGGTAATAGGGGGTCGAGAAGCAATAGGCTCGGCGTCATGAACCTGACCGGCCGGATTAGCTGGGAAAGTAGAAGCCGGAAATGCATAAGAAATAGGCATTGCGGCAACTACCTCAAGAACTTGGACCTCGTCCGAATCACCTTCCTCCTCGTGCACCGAGGTCTTGCCACGAGCTCGAGCCGGGGCAGGATTCGACTTAGGGACGAACTCTTCCGAGTCTGGCTCACCAGAATCCGGGGTGCTCCGGTCCGCAGGCCACGGAAGCAACAAAACTTCGGCATCCTCATTCTTCTTCTCTGCGAACCTCTGCAAGACAAGGAAAAAGAAAGTTAGCGGAATCCGTTACGAAAACAATGGAATAGCAGAGCGTTATTGATTAAGCTTACTTCGGGAGGCGGACGATCGCGGGTGAACGGTTTCAATCCCCAAGCCCAATCCTCAGGCATCTCCGTCTTAAAGATAGCTCGGACACGCTTATAGATAAGGTAATTGTCCAGCTCCACGGTCGAGACTCGGTTAGGGTCAAGAGGACCGCTCATGTAGAACAGTTTGTGAGTCCGCTTCTGGAATGGGCAGATTCGGCTACTGATAAAGGTAGCCATCAGGTCTTCGCCGCATAACCCGGCGCGGATCAGCTCTTTAAGCCGAATCTCAAAAGCCTCGGCCAAGGCATGACTCTTCCTCGGATTGTAAGTCCAATTCACCTTAGAAGGCGGACCAATTGAGAAGGCAGGAAGCCGAATCTTGTCCTCCGTCCCTCTGTTCTTGACGTAAAAGAAGGATTTGTGCCACTTCTTGCACGACTCTAACCCGGTGACACGAGGAAATACGGATTTCCTCCGAGGTGTAATGGACGCTGCCCCACATTGAGTAAGAAATTTCTCGGAAGGGTGCAGAGACTTTTCAGGGACTACGTTAGAACGAATCTGGAAGAACTTCGACCAGACGTGCACGGACGGCCATAGGCCAAAGTATCCCTCTGAGGCGGAGATAAAAGCAGAAAGAGAAGCGATGGCATTCGCAGGAAGATGATGCGGCTGAAGGCCGAAGTAGTCGAGAAACTCTCTAGCAAAATCGCTAAGAGGGAGACCAAAGCCACGCGCGAAGTGCGACATAAAAACTACATACTCGCCCTCCCTAACATCCGGAGAGGACTCGCTGCCGGGTAAGCGACAGGAGACCTCAGCGGAAATCCTCCGAGTTCGGATAAGCCACTCAATATCGCGGCGTGTAACAGAAGAGCCTTGCCACGAGCCTCGCTCGGGCCCAGAGCCAGCGTCATCATCCTCTACCAGAGCACCACTAAAGGAGCTAGACATGGGTTCGCCGGAAAGATCGACGGAAGAAGAGCTGGCGGCGGAGGGAAGTTTAGAGCTACGAGGCCCCGTCGTGATTTTGCACGGGAGCGGCGGCGGAGGAGCAGAGGAACCGCCGCACGAATACAAGATCGAAACGGAGAAATCTAGGATAAAACCTAGGCAACGCAGACAGAAAGAACTCACCGGCGACAGTGCCGGAGCTGGCGAGCGCAGGCGAGGCGGACGGAACAACACGGCGGAGTCCTCGCCGTCGGAAGTTCTGATGAGCGCGCGGCGGCGGAGATGCAAGAGGGCGCGGAAGCGAGAGGAAGAAGAAGGGCACAGGCGAACGAGAAGGGGAAAAGTGAATTCCCAGACGCCGCGCCCCTCTTTATAATCGAGCCACAAGCGAGGAAGTGGGATCGTGGGTGCAGCATTTGAACGTGTAGATCGTGGGTGCAGCACAAACGCGCGACGTTAAGTGGAACCGCACCAACGGCCACACAGCAGCGAAGAAGGTTGCGATCCCCAAGGGAAACGGCACACGAGGCGTCGCAGCGCCGGCGGACAGGTACAGTGTTAACTGTAGCCTGTCAGTAAATACTGTAGAGGAACAAAAAACTAGAAGAACAATGATGGGGGTGACACGTAGGACAAGGCGTATGAGAGAAGGAACATGGGTACCTCGAACGAGAAAAAAATAACTCGGAAACAATACAGAAAAATGTGATGAAGCTGATACGACCTGGCCGAAGTTATCGGCAGGGCCACACCAGCTTCGGGGACTAATGTTGGGGGGGTGACCCCGGATAGGTTAAAGACGGGGAGAGACGAGGGTACGATCCCCGTCTAGTTTCCGAGTTACAGTCTAAGTCGGCCGAATCCTGTAGAAGTCGGCCGACATATGGAGGCGAGAGACCCGTATATGTATATTAAGACATTACCCGGCCGAGATATTACGTAAGTCGGCCGGGTTAGCCTGAGTGATCTTGATGCAGGTGAAGGACGATCCGAGCTACGCGAGGAAGGACCGAGTGATATGAAGCTTGCAGGAGAAGGAGAAGCCTGAAGTCAAACCCTAGCTACAAGCTAGGGAGAATCTGAGCGGAGCCAAGCGCTACGGACAAAGGCGCAGAGCGGCAGAGAGGTAGGAGGAGGTCACAGAGGTGACAGTCCAGAAGACCGAGGCGCACAGGAGGGGTCCTCTGGAACCTTGCCGTCGTTAGAGGGGCGACAGGGAAAGGGGGGCGCCGAACTACTATATTGGGACAAGCATATTCCTCGAATATGCTTGCCACGTCAGCCCTAGAGGAACCCAGGGCTCTCCTTTATAAGGAGAGGCTTGGACTCAGAAGGGGGGGATCGACTGAAGTTAGAGCCGTTAGGCTGGTAAAGTTCTTCTCTTCTCCCTGTATACAGCTCAAGGAGCACTTGAAGCCCAAGGAAGAAGAAATAAAGATCTTTTCCTTAGTCTTCTGTGTGTAGAATCAACTACATCTTCCCTCCCCAGATCCCTCTAGCATCTATTGGCCCCATACTTTAGCCTACCCATGGCATCTGCCGTGATACCACCACGACACGGCGTGACTATCGACCTATGGAGTAATGGATCACGTTTAGCGCCTGCTGATCCATCCATGTTGTTCTGTTTTTGCTCCTGTCGCTACTCTGGCGGTGCTCGAGGCGGTGGCCATTGAGGAAACCGGTGGATAGTAGAAGAAGGACCACTATTATCAGGATGCTTCTTTGGAGGAAGCATGCTTTCCTCTGCAGAACACTTCATGGAATGTTCTGTAGCTGCAACTGTTGCACGCTTCATGGGAGGTGCTTGCATTCGTGCTTCAGATGCATGTTTCATGGTAGGAGGTTGCATGCGTGCTTTGGGTGCATGTTTAATGGGAGGTGCTTGCTTTCCTGTGGCCTCGCGCAGAACACGCTGCATATGCTCTGAAACTATTGGCCCGACATTAGTTTTTCCATCCAGACCTACACTGTTGAAATGTGTCGCAGAGAATGGAGCTTGTTCTGGCGTTGGTGTTTCCAGGGAACATTTTGAGTACTCGAAACGGTTAGAGGATCCAAAATAACCCGCATGCAATTCAGGTGTTTTCCAATTGGTACCATCCGAAGACCACTGGAGCGGCATTTGATCCTGGACATACATCGGCAATGGATCCTGGACATACATCGGCAATGGATCCTGGACATCGGCTGCTCCTCAAATCTGTTTTCCTTTTGTATCATCCTAAAATAGAAGACAACATGAACTTGATAAGTGATACGTCCAAAATGTATCTACTTTCCCGAACACTTTTGCTATTGTTTCTCCTCTAAACTTGTGTAATTTGGATAAAACTAACACGGACTGATGCTATTTTCAGCAGAATTACCTTGGTGTCTAGTTTTTGTGCAGAAAATCAACTATCAGGAAAAATCCCAAAAAATACGCCAAAAATCCTTTTTCACCATAAGATCCACGGAGTCAGAGTACGAGATGGAGGGGAGCCCTGGGTGGCCCACACCCCCTGCCGCGTGGGTAGGCCTAGCCCGCGCCTGGGAGGGGTGTGGCCAGCCCAGGCACCCCCTCGGGCTCCCTCTTCTCCTATAATACGCCTCTTGACCTAAAAACCTAGGGGGGTCGACATTTTTCCAGAAAGAGTTCCGCTGCGCCGCCACCACCAGAAACCGCGATTAGGAACCAGAAACTCCGTTCTGGTACCCTGCCGGGACGGGGAATTTGGGGAGGATCATCGCAACCGTCATCACCAATGCCTCTCCATCAACCATCAATGTTTCCCTCGTCCATGAGTGAGTAATCCCCCGCTGTAGGCTATGGGGATGGTAGGGATTGGATGAGTTCTATCATGTAATCGAATAAGATTGGTAGGGCATGGTGCCTAGTATCTCTACTAGTGCTATTTGACTTTGTTGCAACTTGTTGTGCTTAATGCTTGTCACTAGGGCCCGAGTGCCATGATCTCAGATATGAACTTATTATTGAATCTTTATGATAGTATTTTTTGTGATCCTATCTGCAAGTTGTGTACACATATCATTGTCCGGATCCAAAGGCCTTGAAGTGACAGAAATTGGGATAACCGGACAGGATGGCTACGATGTGAGGATCACATGTGTTCACGGAGTGTTAATGCTTTGCTCCGGTGCTCTATTAAAAGGAGCACCTTAATTGCCAATAGTTCCCTTGAGGCCCCGCTGCAACGGGCTGGCAGGACAAAATATGTTGTGCAAGTTCTCATTGCGAGCACCCATGACTATATATGGAGAAAATGCCTATGATTGTTTAGTACTTGGGTGCTTATTCTTATTTATCTGCAATTGCCCTAGATCTTAAAGTTACATGTTTAGACTCGTCCATGCAACACCCTTCCATCCATCCCTATGCCTACCGCGCTCATATCCTACTGTTTGCTGCTACTGTTACTATTACTCCTGTTTTACCACTGCTGTTGCTACTACAAACTGTTGCTACTGATAAACTTCTATGTGCAAGAACTATTTCCAGGTGCAGCTAAACTGACAACTCAGTTGTTAAGGCTTGCAGGTATTCTTTGGCTCCCCTTGTGTCGAATCAATAAATTGGGTAATACTACCCTCGAAGACTTTTGCGATCCCCTATACTTGTGGGTCATCAAGACTAATTTCTGGCGCTGATGCCGGGGAGCATAGCTATATTTGTAAGTTCACTTGGATCTACTATTGTTCACTGCTACTCCGTTCATCATGGGTAAGTCTCGTGATGGAAAGTTTCCTATTTTACCATCCACTACAAGAAGAGGTACAGTCCTAAACACCTCTGCTGCTCTTGATTCACCGTCTGTTATAAGTAAGCTTGTTACACCACCACCACATACTCATGCTACACACACTACTACTACTGCTGAATATGAAAATGCTTTTGGTACTCATGATGTTACTTCTACTGTGCTTGATGCGAGTGGTTCATTAGGTCCTTTCCTAGATGCTATTATGGCTAGTCTAGGAAATACTGAAACTTCTAGTGAAGACACTGTTACACATGTTAGCTCACCTGAGTCTAGAGAGAGATACGATATCAATGATGGTTACATTGAGTTTACTGATGAATTTATTGAAGAGTGCCGAAACACACATGGTGCTAGTGCTATTAAGAGTCTCCTTGAGAGATGTACCATTATTCCTAAACTGTCCTCTGATCCTAAGTTTGCCACCTCTCCCATAGATATTAAAGATAAAGATTACGATTTCTCTCTTGATTTATCCTATTTAGACATTGTTGAGAAAGAACCATTTTGTGGGATTGAAAATGAGAGTGTTGTAGCTCATATGAATGAGCTTTCCACTATGAGTGCTTTATTCTCTGACGATTTTAAGATGCACAAGTACTTTGTTACTAAGATCTGCCTTTTTCACTAAAAGGAGAAGCTAAGGCTTGGTTTAATAGATTACCTCCTGGTAGCCCTGATTGCTTGATTGCTTCTTTCTTTAAGAAATATTTTCCTCCCAGTGCTAGACATGCTGCTTTGCAGAAACTTTTTGATTTTAAATAGGGAGAAGAAGAGAAATTGCCTGAGTCATGGACAAGGTTCTGTGCCTTGATTCATGCACATCCTAGATGTCCAACCTAAAATGAGCTTCTTTATATTTATTATAATGGACTAACTGATGATTCTAGGACATACCTAGATGGCTTTGCTGATTGTGTTTTCAGGAAAAGAACTCCTACAGATGCTGAAGAATTAATGGCTAAAATAAGCAAGAATTATGATGATTGGACTTCAACTGAGCTAAATACACCTGAGCCTATTACTCCTGAACCAGTTGTGCCTGAACCAGTTCCAATACCAACACCAAAGAAGAGAGGAGTAATTGCATTAAATGGTGAATTGATGAAGGAAGCTAAGAAATGTCTAAAGGAGAGAGGTATTAGAGCTAAAGAAGTGAAGAATCTACCTCCTATAGAAGAATTATGTAAGACAATTCCCCACTCATCTACTATTGAGGTACACTCTCTCCACTTTTATGAAGGATATATTCCCTATGGTAAGCCTCCTGATCAATGTCTAGAGGAACTTGACACATTTATTGTTAAACAAGGTAATTTTAATAAACAAGTTCAGAATCATTTATTGGAAAACTATAGAGCTATTAATGAGTTGAAAGATATTGTGGAAAGAACTGCTAATGATATTAAAATGCTTTGTAAACACTTTCAAATGGTTCAAACCCAAATTGATTAACTTGCTAAGGTACAAAAAAATGCTAGTTAATGCCTCAGGAGATAAACATGCTTATAGAATTAGAACTAGGAGTGGTATAGCTATTCAATATCCTTTATATCTCGAAGGACACCCTAAAAGAATTGAGCAGGATTCTCAACAAGGTGAAAGTAGTGGTAGTCCTCTTAAGAGACACTACAAGGAATCTGTTGATACATGACCCTCCATTTTCGTCATCGAATCGTCATTTTCTACAATATATGATGATCTTATGACGAAAAACAGATCGTCAAAAACTGAGCGTCAGTAATTGCACACAACGACGTTTTCTATGTAAACGTCATAGACGTCTATGACGATATTGGATCGTCATAATATCTATGAAGATCCAATATCGTCACTAGCAGTCTAGCCTAGCCACGTCAGATCCTATGTGGCCAGTCCGACGTGGAAAAATTGTGACGAAACAAAATCGTCATAGTGCAAATTTAGCCCAGTCCATTTCTAGGTTCTACATGGGCTCAGCCCAACAATTCTGGCTTGTTTATTTTCTTCTCCTATCCATTCTAGTCATCTACATGGGCCACGCCCAACATTTTTGACTCTTTGGTTTTTGGGCCTTGGCCTTTTTACATTGAACTTCCATTCAACTTTCGGCCTTTTTAGTTTGGACGGTCCCACTAGTCAAATGGGTCAAGTTGTCAAAGCCTACTGTCCCACATGTTGGTATTCATTTTCACTCTTGTCCCAGTATCAATTAATAATTTAATCAGAACATATACAATATATATATCTTTTGATTGAAACAAAGAAAATTTACAAATAATATTATAGATAACAACACATATTACAACCATGTATTAACATTAGGTATCCGGATAACTAACTATACCAGAACATCTATTAACTAGCTACAAAAGTAAAACCAACTCTAATGATCTATTAACTAGCTACAAAAGTAAAACAAAGTCTAATGAGCTAGAAATCTTTGTTAGTTGCCAGTTCCAGCTTCTTCCGGTAGAATTCATCCTAGAGCCCTTGTAAAAATGTGACAGAACAACACTTGCGGGCAAATGAAATCCAATGCCTGCAAGTTATTAAACAAAACAGATTAATACAAGTAATACAGTGATGCACTCTTTATAAATAAGGAAGTGAAGTAATACAATTTCACATAATACATATACTAGAGTACTATACTCCTTGTAAATAAGGCAGTGGTGTAATACAGTGTCACATCCAATCTTGCAAGATTCTACTTCTGCTACAAGTTCACTAATGGAGCATCTGCACTAATAAAAGTTATGTTTGTAATATAGTGGTTGTGACACAATCTGTTTATCGCCCAAGCACTGATAAATATTCAAGTAATCCTATTACTACTGCATGACACCAACAACAACATATTACTATTGCAATATACCAGGTGTAGATTATTTCATCATCAATCAATATACCAGGAGTATATTTTGCATTTTCACTCTTCCATCTTGTGTATAAGAACCCGCCATGGGAAATCAGACGCAAACACAGCTGGGTGTGAGGGGCAGTGACTCACAAAGTATGGTCATCGGTGTCAAGCAAGACAAGACGATGCAGAGCTTGCCGTGGATCTTGGACACCCTCTTAAAATCAGTGGTGATGGTCTGGATGTGCACGCCGAGCCTGCGGTCACCTCGCATAGTTGTTCTGGGAGATCTGCGAGACATGTGGAGAAGAATGAAAGACAACAACATTAATACATGTTCAGACCTACAACCAGTAGCAAAAGAAAGGTAGCACAAAGATATCACAATACAACCATGATAATATAATCGATTTGAATGCTCAATATGGATAGAGTAGCATTGAATTTAAACCATTTTTATTGTTCTGTAAAATTTTAGACTCTAACTTACTCATGCTACGCATTTTAGAGGTAAAAGAGCAAGTTTCTTTTCAAACATTGTTAAAAGTTGTACTCATTTCAGAGGTAAAAGAGCAAGTTTCTTATCAAAGAAAACTGTAAATATAACCATTTTTACAGTAACTAAGAATTAGAGCATGCTATAGATGGCAGCTTAAGTATAGCTTAAAAATGTAATCTAGAGACCAGCCTCAAGAACCAATATTAAATCACCTTGACATCCACTTGAAGAACACTATGTACTGCTAGTAGTAACAATCAATCTGAATATACGAAAGAGAAAAGAAAAAAGGAAGCAACCAAAGAAGCTTTTCCTCTCTTTTCTTCTTTGGGCCGGGGTGGGACTGAAACAGCAAGAGGCTAGCTAGGATGTTTTTAGTTAATCCCTGCAGTAGAATATTGGGGTGCTAAAACACAAAGGTACTTAAATTGTGAACGCCATTTATTCTGAATTTCCATCAACACAGAAGGCATACGTGTGAACTATCCATTTCAAATAGACCCAAATAGTACCTCAAGTATTCAACATGTCCTTGCAAAAATTTCAATGATATCAGACCAGTTCTTTGGCACAATGGCACACATTACAGTCATGTATTACATAACAAATAGAGAAGAAAAGGGAGGAACCAAGGACTTGCCTCCACAATGGAGATTGGGATCCGGTGTCGTCGAGCAAGAGGTAGTGCGGTAGCAGAGGACGCCTGGGCCGCGGTCTGGTGTCGTCAGGCATGACCCTAGTGTCCGCGAGCAGGACCGCCGCTTGCTCTTCGCTGTTGGTGCGGCCAGCCTACTGGACGGCGGCGGCCATCGGGTCGGTTGTGTAAGATTGAAACATTGCAAACCATAAACACAACAGCCAAAACTGAACAAGGTTCATGAAGAAAAGTAACCAGAATCATACAGGATAGCTACTCTATATAAGCAGGCCAATGGTCTAGAATTAGATGCAACTTAAAACAAAGGGAAATGCTCTGCTACAAATTCTACAAGTTTCTACTACAATAAATCTTCTGCTAGTATGGAAAACTAACTCAGCAATCAGGACTAACTAATAAATGTCACTCATAGACAGTAGTGCTACTATTACACATGCATACAATAGTTCCATAAGGTACTTGAAAAATAAGGGCAAGCTTAATATCTTCAACCATCCAACGCCATGAGAAATTACACTGTCAAGTTGAAATTGTTGACCAGTAGGGCAAGCTAGAATTCGCATGTGAGACTACATTGTCACTAATTTGAGTAAGATTTTAGCATTCAGATGATTTCAGGATACTTTATGCAATAGCTCCTCAAGCTACATCAAATATCCGTGAACTGTGATACAATGAAGCAACCTATTTATATATTTTGCATCTGATAAAAAATCAAACTAGAGAATGTTTTAGCAAGCCAAGATGAAAAGAGTGCAGGTGGCATAACAGCAAAGTTCAAACACGATTATTCCGCTAAAGGAAAAATGCCGGGAGAGAGGTGCTGCAGACCTGGACATGAAAAACTGGTAGAGGCAGAAGCAGAACTCCCTGTGAGGGAGAGATCATGGCCTTGGCGGAGCAGACGACGACGCCTACTGGGCCTCCCCGCTGCTCCATCCTACCGCGACCTTTTCGACTTTCCCGAAGCAACAACCATTGCCCGCTTCGTCCCCCTATTATCCTTCACTGGCACCGCACGCGTTGTCCTCGCCTTTGCCGACGCCGAGCGACGCCCAGCAAGGCACCGACGAGAAGGGGCAGGACGGCAAGGGTTCTCCCTTGATCTAGATGGGAGAAATCTCGAGAGGGTGAGGGAGATGCTAAACACAAGTACATGTAGCAGGAAATTAGTTTCAAGGTAGGTCTAGCATACAATGAGTTTCAGGGTACATAAATAAATTTCAGAACACATGCTTCTGCTCGTAAGCATCTAAGTCATGACAGAAATCAGAACATCTGGTGGTAAGCATCTATGCATATATGGTAACCAGACATGGTTCAAAAAAATAAGCACTCTAGTAAAAGAAACAATAGAAGTAAACCCACATGAATAATCTAGGAGAGCAAAGCCAATACTCAGCCAACTCAAGGTTGAAAGAAACACAAAGGTACCAAGTCATAGTATTTATCAAGACAATTTAAGTAAATTTCCCCAACCAGGAGGGCATAGTTTATTTAAAAACAACACTTGTTGTTCAATTTAATAATTGGCACCATGGCTAAATTATAAACACCCATTGCAGAAGCACATCAGTGCAAGCACATCAATCAAAAGGTAACAAACTAAGCAACCTAAAACCCTACCACGGGATCGAGAAAATAGGACTAGGAAAATTTAATATGAGAACAGAGACAACTGGGACATGCATATATCAATACTTAATAGGGGATGTCTCTTTTCTTATTCTATTAATTCTCTGAATTCTAATCTATCAAACAATGATTAATAGTAGTATCAAATCATATGAGTTTTTTTTTGGTAATCACAAATCCACAATAAGTAATAACAAGAACATGATTGCTTGTATTCCCTTTCTACCTGTTTCATCATGGATACCCCATTCCCAAATTTTCAGCAAGAACTAATCTAATAACCTAGAGCATCACCATACTAGTAAAATAGACAGGGCCTCAAATTTCCGGTGAAACGGCCATGTTTGTTTGGTCTGGAAGGCTATGCACTCATGGGAAGCGGATCTGATGCCCCTTGCCCTTGCCGTCCTTCTTGGGAGCAGGGTGGTGTGGATACTGGGCGGGGAGAATGAAATGAGGGGAGAGGAGATGGGGTTTACCTCCGCGGCGAGGTACTTGAGGATGGCGGTGTGGTATATGTTGTACAAACGATGTGAGCGGCCGGTGAGCTTGGGGTGGCTTGTGTCGATGCGGAACTGGGGCAGCCGGATCAGCAGCTTGCTGGCGCTGTCCACCCAACCCCACCCTCAGGCCCGCTGTCGCCCGAGTAGAGCAGCGTGTACGCGAGATCCCCTGGAAACCCTTCCCTGAAGGCCTTCTGGCGGCGCATACGAGATCTTGGTCGCCATGGGTGAGGAAAGCGGAGAGGGAGATAGATTGCGGTGTTGGGGGAGTGATAGGGGTGGGGGGGTGGCGGCGGAGAAATGAGGGAGGGAGGGGGTGGATCGATGAGAGGGGAGAACCGGCGGTAGGGTGAGCTTCTGCGACATGGAGAGCCCCTTCCCCATATTCTCCTCCCCTTATTCGTCTCCACCTCCCGCCGGAACCACCGCTACCGCCGGAACCACCGCTCCCAGATCCCATGTTGTCGCCGTCCAATCCACCACCGCCGAGCTCGGTCTCCTTGGACGAGACTGTCCGACGAGGCGGGTGCTAGGGTACCAGAGCGGAGCGAGAGGAGGGTTGGAGCGAGCGGGGAGGGCGGCGACAGCATGCGGATCTCACTGGAGAAGGAGTGGCGGCGGCGATAGGATTAGGGTTGTGGAGTAGGTTTTTCTGGGAGGGCGGGGACGTGACGATTTTGTCTTGACCGACACGCGCGTCCTATGAAAATATTTGGGGTCTACGCGCGGGATGGGTACCATGCCATGTCATCGATCCATGTAAGTTCCCGCATATCAGCATCCTACCTCTCCATCTTGTTCGCATCCAACGGTCTATGTTGCTATCCTCTATATTTAGATCTGTCTACTTATTATGATGATTTCATTTAGAGAAATTACGAGGTTTTGAGCAAGATCGTCATAGTTTACTAAGGCTTTGGCCCTCCCAAGACCACCCGGTGCGGAATCTTCATAAATATAAGACGATTTTGTAGATGGTCACTACCAAAACGTCATAAGTTGACACATTTCTTGTAGTGAGAAAGAAAAAGAAACATAAAATAGTTGAGGAACCACTTGAACCTACTATAGATGCTAATAGTATATCTGTCTCTGATGCTGAAACTGAGAGTGGTAATGATAAAAATGATGCTCCTGATAAGGAGGAACTTGAGGAAGAACCTGAGAAGCACACTAAGAACACTAGGTACACTAAGGAAGATTTTATTGCTAAAAAACATGGTAGTGAGAGAGAACCTTGGGTGCAGAAACCTATGCCTTTTCCAAATAAGAAACACAAGTCAAAGGAGGAGAACACTACAACAAGTTTTGTGAGTGTATGAAACCTTTATTTTTGCAAATTCCTTTGAATTATGCTATTAAGTTTCCTCCTTATTCAAAGTATATGAAGGATATTGTCTCTAATAAAAGGAAGATTCCTAATGAGGAAATTTCTGCTCTGCTTGCTAATTATTCCTTCAATGGTAAGGTTCCAAAGAAACTTGGTGATCCAGGTATACCAACTATTCTTTGCTCTATTAAGAACAATTATGTTAGAACTACTTTATGTGATTTGGGAGCTGGAGTTAGTGTTATGCCTTTTTCTCTCTACAAGAGACTCCAGTTAGAAAAGTTGATACCAATTGATATATCTTTGCAAATGGCTGATAAGTCAACTACTATTCCTGTTGGTATATGTGAGGATGTTCCTGTTCAAGTGGCTCATAATTGCTTGGTTTTAACTAATTTTATTGTTCTTGAAATGCCTGAAGATGATAATATGTCTATTATTCTTGGGAGACCTTTTCTAAATACTACAGGTGCTGTCATTAATTGTAATCAAGGAAAAGTAACTTTTAATATTAATGACAAAGAGCATACTGTCTATTTCCCCAAGAAGGTTGCTAAGAGCTATTGCCTGAATTCCATTGAAAATATTGAGAGCATCAAGGTTGGAGAAATATATTGTCCCATTCCACAAGAACATTTTGAAACTATTATGATTGGGACCATTGCTATCAAATTTGAGGTAACATAATCACTTTGTGGAATGCAAAGTTTTGTTTCATATAAGATTGTTTTGGTAACAAGACTTGATCAACCTTGTTAACAAAAGGATTTTAATGAACAAAATAATGTTTTCACTTGGTTACACTTGCTCACTTTTACTCTTCTCCTTCCTAGTCTTTGTTTTTTTCTCTTGCTAGCTTTGGTTTTGCTAGTTGTTTGCTTGTTAGAGTGTCTTAGAACTTCTGTAGTTTTGGTTTTGGTTTGCTTTTGCTTCTTCTAAAATATCTTTTCTGCAAGAAAATCAATTTTCATACCCTAAAAATTGGCCAAAAATAAAGTTCCCGAAAAATCCGAGAAAATTCATATTAATTTTTCTCTCGAAAAAAGGGGCAGAGGGACACCTGGAGTGTCCCAGGGGGTCCCCCAGGCCAGCACACCCCCTGGAGGCGCGGCCAGCCCCAGGTGGTTCCTGGCGAGGTTGTGGCCCACATGTGGCCCTCCAAGATGCCTCCTCCTAGCCATCTTCTATCTCTCTCTCCTGAAAAACACCGGGAAACTTTCTCAAGCTCGAGTTCCTGCTGTTCTTGCTCCCTATTTTTTATATCCTTGCTCAGCCCATCTTTGCTGCTGATTTTTGGAGGGATTGCTCCTTGGTATGTGCCTCCCCCGCTTGTCCAATTAGATTTGTGATTGGTAGATTGTATCTTGAGTATTTTTCTGCTATATGTGTCAGGTTGTGTGAGCTTGCATGCTTGTTCTATGATTAGAGATTACATTTTGATGCATGTGTAGCCCTCTAGCAAGTTCCTATAGTAGTTTCTCATCATTTACCAACTTGGAAATCACTTGGTTTGATGTTTGTCTAAAAATTTCAGAAAAAAAGAGGCCATGGACAACCACACCTTTGGTGAAATATTTGAGAGTGATGCACCTAGGAGGGAAAGGCCTTCAAGGTCATCCTCCTGAGCTAGGCCTTCATACAATGAGGATCTCATTACACCGCGATTTGGCGACAAGGGAGATGAGGGGGATGCACACTCTTCTACCTTTCCTTGTCCTACCTTTTTGCGGGCTGCTGGGATTCTCAATGATTTCCTAACCTTGGTTCAGAGGGTTGGATTAATGAGTTATATGCAGGATGAGAGTGTGTAGTATGCTACGCTCACTAAAACCTTTGTGGAGAGATTCTGTTTTTCTAACAGCCTGTTCAAACCAGATGTGTCTTTCAAAATTTATGGCAGGCCTTACTCCATGACATTGAAGAAATTTTGTGAGATCCTGGGTATTGGTACAGCTGGGACGGTGAAGAAGATTCCAGCTCAACCCACTGATTTGTTGGAGCTCTACCACGAGATAACCAATGATGATGGTCGTAGATCCCAGCGAGGAAAGATAAGAAATATTCAACTCCCAGCTATCAGGTACTTTGCTTATTATCTGGCCACTAGTGTTTTTGGTAGGGAGAACACTAGCAATATTTCTAACTACCATTTGGCCTTCCTAGCTGCTGCACTCAACAATGAAACCAGGTACAATCTTGGTTCTCTTATTGCTCGTCGCTTAGCTGCTAAGGGACCCATTTATGGGAGAATTATTGTTGCACGTGTTGTTATTGCATTAGACCTTGCTGTTGATCCAAATGATACAATTTTGGCTCCTCAGAGGCTTGATCTTGCTGCCGTGAAAGCGCATCAGTTTGTCACTGCTGGATATACCCTTGAGAGCCTAGTTTATAGAATGTTGTTTACTGATGGGGAAAAGAGAGAGAGAGATCCCTCTCCCCCAAACCACTTTGTTCAGTATTTCCCAGGGACCTTTATCATGCTCCAAGGAGGATATGGACGAGAAGCTGTGCATTCTTGGTTTCCATGGACACTATCAGGGGGACACGCCCTCATACGACCCCTCTATGCACTACACAGGGGAGTCCTCGAGCTCGTACCAGGACAAAGGGGTCTCCTCGTCGTACTACGGAGGTGCACCTTCTTGGTCACCATGGAGTTGAGCCCCACTTAGGCCAAAAGCCTAAGCTTGGGGGGAGGTATACCGACATCACACGCATCTATATATCATGCTTTCCGGTTCTTTGTATATCCATTGTTTCGCTTTATTTTGGTTTTTATTTCTGCTTTCTCAAAACACAAAAATACCAAAAATATTTTCGTTGTTTCTCTTGTTTTGTCTTTGCTTTTTAGCTTTGGTTTGCCTTAAAGAAAAATCCAAAAAGATTTTTCTTTGTTCGCTTTCACTTTTTTTGCTTTTGCTTTGTTTCGTTTTGCTTTATGTGCTTTCTTTAAAAATCGAAAACACCACAAAAAATTGTTGTTCTTCTTTGGTTTTGTGAAGTTCTTTGCAGTGTTTAGCAGTCCTCAGTGGAGTTTGGTTTCATGTTATTATTCAAGTCACACAAGTGAAGGGCAATAATGAATATTAAGACAACTTGAGGTGTGGTAAGAGGCTGGTAACGAACTCTATTTGTTTTCATTTTTGTACATATACTCATCATTGTGAGCATGCTTAGTCTGTTCATGTAAGGTGTATGTTATTGATGGATGCTTAGTAGTTCTTGCTTTCTTGTGATTAGCTCCAGCTTGCTAATAGTTTGTAGCATGTCATATGAATGTTTGCTGTAGTGACCTTGGATCAATAAAGATCCTAAGTCCCTGTGATTTACATGCTAGTCCCTGGATCAATAGCTAGCACTCATAGTCGATGAATATCATGTAAAACACAAAGTCTTTATTACACGGAGAATCCAGAGTATGAATTTATTACAAATTTGCTTAGCATAAGGCTAGCTCAAATAATAGCGGAAACATAAAGCAGCTTGAGTCCATCAATGCCCCAGGCTTGTCGAGTGTAGACTCGCGATCCCTACGCACCTTTCAATCTTCGGATTCTTCACATAAGACGTGCAGCCAACAAGTTGGGTCAATACTTTGAATGTATTGGCAAATTACACCAAGGAAGAAAGACTATCTCTACATGCAAGGCTAGTTTAGGCTGTAGAGTTTATTTGCTCAAAGCTAGTTTTCTTAAGTATAGAGAAGAGAAGATTTTCCCTACTTTGTAAACTTTTGTTCAAGTAATATATGGTCGAATGGCACACGAGGATATTACTCACCAAGTGTCCAACCAACCTAACACTTGCATATTACTCACCAAGTTCCCAAAACCCTCCCAATAGCGATATGACTCACGCCTTGGGTTTTTAGAAAAACTTTAAGTTTTGGGAGAGAGAGAGAGAGAGAGAGAGAGAGAGAGGAAGATCCTTCAGAGGCTCCATCCTTCAGATGCTCAAAATTGTTCTATTTCCGTGAACACGGCTGATCGATCCGATTTTAATACTCTCGAGAGTTTATGCACTTTACCCACAATCCATGATCAAGTCCTTTTACAGACAAGACCATGGCGAGGCTTTCCCTTAGTAGCCCCTCTACCTTCTGGATCCAACCGTGCCAAGAACCTCCAAATGTTGGTACCCAGGTGAGGTTTCCCACTAAGTACTAGGCCAAGACAGAGCCCATATGTATTGTGGTTGCACTGGAAGCTTCTGAATTCTGAAACATGGCGGACTTCTTTGATTCCTGGGCGGCTGTCCTCCACCAAAATCTCACTCGTTGTCCCGACAACCATTCCGCCCAGAAGAAAACTTAGTTTTATTTTGAAGTGGATTTGAGAAGAAAAGTTTGCTCAAGAGAGCCTTTATACTTAAAAAATTCATTGTCTTTCGAACCCCCCATCGGTACTTTACATATATATAGCATAGCAAGCAATACTTAGCAAAACAGGGGAACCTATTAGGAGGGGAAATCCTAAGTATAGAGCTACTCATGGCATACTACAAAATCATCGCACTTGCAAAATAATACAAAGGAAAAATTCTACTAGAACATCCTACACATGCATACTACAGAATTTTGAAGATCACATGCATAGAATCAAAACTGGGACAAAAATTATGAACAAGTGGTGTAACTTGCCTTGATCCAAGCAGCACTCTACACAATAGCACTCCTCGGCGCACTCCGAACAATCTAACGAAACACAAACATGGATCAAATCAAAATATGTCACAGAGATAATATGCATGCATGCATCATGGTATTTATGCAAGATTTATTTTCTTAATTGACCAAGGTAGTATAATTGGATTGCAATTGTGTTAGGGGTCTTATTAGTATTGATTTCCCATAGGTTTTAATTAATTTGGGTCATTAATCTAATTCATAGGCTTACTAGGAGATCCAACATCTAATTAGCCCCAAATCAAATATAATGCTCTTAAGCAAGGTTCTACAATTTTTTTCAGTAGGTGTTGCAAAAACAAAGCCATCACAACAAGAATCAACTAAAATAGAATTTTAATTATTTTTCTATAGATTAAACACTCTAATCTAGAGATTAAATTCTACACCGAAAACCCTACTGTAACTTGAAATTTTGTTGCAGATTTGCGTTCTACATAAATTTATGAATCCAACGGTATATTACACGCTAAATTTGGCCAAGTAATTATTTTTCTATGAATTTCGCAAGTTTTAACACAAATCTGCCAAATAGATCTAGTCCTAATCGGGAACGTGCCAAGTGGCAGAAGCTGATTGGGCTAGCTGAGAAAACGCGGCGCGGGCGCAGTGCTGACGCGGCGGGGACGCGGTTTTCCATGCGGCGCAACGCGGTTGGACGATACCCCTTCGCCCCTCTCTTCTAATCTGGCCCGCATATTTTCAATCGGACGGCTGAGAGCAGCTTGACTGACCTGGTGGTGGCGGCAATGAATGCGATGGTGGCGGCGATGGAACGGCGTCGGCGGTCGGTGTCCTGGCGGCTCCAGAGGTCTTGGAAGATGACGAAGATGGCCCCTCGATGGGCACGGGGATCGCGAATCTCCCAACGGCCTCAGCGCGGTCCCTCTCCTCCTCTATCTCCCACGGTCGATCGTTCCTCCTCTCGGTCCCGATGGGCTCCGGCGAGCAATTGCCAGCGACCCCCTGCAATTCGGAAGAAGTGCATCAGATGGGAGGATCGGGTAGGTCGAGGCGAGTATTATGGAGGGTATACCAGGGCTAGAGGTTCTCTGGAGGGTCGCCAACCTCGAGCTCCGACGGCGGACTACTCCGGCGAGATCGGAAAGTGGAGAAACGGGCGCTAGGGTTCGGGAAACACAAAAACAACGGTGGGGGCCGAAGCAGCGGTATAAGAGGGGACATTTCTTGGAGTAGGGGGCACGGATTAGAACGGAGGGCGAAGAATCGCGAGGATTTGAATCGGGTTCGTGTTCATCAGGGACTCCGGCTGGAGGTGGGGGATGACAGCGCGGCCCCACCTGACGGTGGCAGCGGCAGGCGCGGGCTGGCCGAAGCAGGCTTGCTGCACTGTGCGATAGATAGGTAGTTGGGCCTGGTTCGCTGGCCCGGTAGGTTAGGTTGTTTAGTTTTTTTTTCTTTTCTTTTTTTCCATTTCTGTTTTACTAATTCACTTGTAACTTTTGCATATCAAGGTCAAAAGTAGTGAAACCGATTTCTAAATTTTTGTAAAAAGGGGGTGGTCAACATAGAACCATGGCTTATTTTTTTTACATAGTTCTTAGAAGAGTACAACAATATTGCTCACATAGGGAATTTTTATTAGGGTTTTGGTAGGTTTAGATGTTATGGTTTTGTTGCAGATTCATTTGTAGGATGCAAAGATGCAAGGATGATGCAAGCCACTAATAACATCCTATTATAAAATCTGGGATGTTACAAACCTACCCCCCCCCCTTAAGAAGAATCTCGTCCTCGAGATTCGGGTTGGCTAGCAAATAGGTGTGGGTGTTCTGCCTTCAAGTCTTCTTCACGCTCCCACGTGGCTTCTTCCTCGGAGTGGTGGTTCCATTGTACTTTGCAGAATCTTATCGTCTTGGTGCGGGTAATCCTTTCGGCTGTTTCCAGTATTTTGACAGGTTTTTCCTCATAGGTAAGGTCATTTTCCAATTGAACCTCATCTAGGGGAACGGTATCTCTTAGCGATGTTTCGGCCATCTCCGGGTGACACTTCTTTAGTTGTGACACATGAAACACATCATGAACAGTCAGTCCTTCTGGTAACTCCAACTGATAAGCAACTTCTCCTCTACGGGCCAGGATCTTATATGGACCTATGAATCGTGGGGCTAATTTACCCTTGATTCTGAACCTCTTAACTCCTCGCAGGGGCGAAACTCGGAGATACGCACGGTCCCCTATTTTATAAGCCACATCTCTGCGCTTGGAATCAGCATAACTCTTCTGTCGTGACTGAGCTACCTTTAGCCTGTCTTGAATCTATCGTACCTTTTCTTCGGCATCCTTGATCAGTTCGGGTCCAAAAAGACTACATTCACCAACTCCACTCCATAACAACGGAGTCCTACACTTCCTGCCATACAGAATCTCAAACGGAGCCATCTTGATACTTGTCTGGTAGCTGTTGTTGTATGAGAACTCAGCGTATGGCAGGTTATCGTCCCAACTAGACCCATAGTCTAGTGCGCAAGCTCTCAACATATCTTCCAGAATCTGGTTTACCCTTTCCGTTTGGCCATCTGTCTGAGGGTGGAAGGCAGTACTGAATTCTAGTTGGGTTCCAAGAGACTCATGTAGCTGTCGCCAAAACTTTGAAGTAAACTGGGTGCCTCTATCCGACACAATTCCCTTGGGAACACCATGCAGACTTACAATCCTTGACATATATATCTTGGCAAGCTTAGCACTTGTATATGTGGTCTTTATGGGAATGAAGTGAGCCACCTTGGTAAAGTGGTCCACCACTACCCAGATAGAATCAAATCCTGAACGAGTCCGGGGCAATCCCGTGATAAAATCCATGCCTACCTTATCCCACTTCCAGTCGGGTATAGGTAGCGGTTGAAGTAATCCGGCCAGTTTCTGATGCTCGGCCTTAACTCTATTGCATACGTCACACAGAGAAATATATTCGGCAATTGCTCTTTTTAGGTTATTCCACCAAAATCTATCCTTCACATCCATGTACATCTTCGTGTTACCTGGGTGAATTGAGTAAGGTGAATCGTGAGCTTCTTGTAAAATCAACTTCCTGATGTCGGGGTCATTGGGAACGCACAAACGCTTCCCATACCAAAGGGTCCCTTGTTCGTCCAGACGAAATTCTTTTGTCTTACCTTCACTTATTTTGACTCTTATTTCCTCCAACTCTTTATCTCCCTTTTGTGCTTCCTTGATTCTCTCTTGGAAAGTAGAAACTATTTCCATAGTCGCTACGTGTCCTTTCGGAACTATTTCTAGCCTGAGATCCTTGAATTGCTTGCATAAATCCTCTGTTAGTTCCCCTGCGGTAAGTCCATTCACATATACCTTACGACTTAAGGCATCGGCCACCATGTTTTCCTTTCCGGGATGGTACTGTAAATCTAAGGCATAATCCTTAATTAGTTCAAGCCATCTTCTTTGCCACATATTTAACTCCTTTTGGGTGAAGATGTACTTCAAACTCTTATGATCAGTGAAAACATCACAATGTTTGCCCATGAGGTAGTGTCTCCATACCTTAAGTGCATGAACCACAGACGCAAGTTCCAAATCATGTGTGGGGTAGTTGTGTTCGTGGTTCTTAAGTTGTCGGGAGGCATAGGATACCACTTTCCCATCTTGCATCAATACACTTCCAAGTCCTTGTCGAGAAGCGTCACAATAGACTTGAAAATCCTTTTGGATATCAGGCAGACACAAAACTAGTGCCATTACAAGGCGTTTCTTCAACTCTTGAAAACTTGCTTCACATGCCTCGGTCCATAGGAATTTCTTTTCCTTCTTCAATAGTTCCATCATGGGTTTTGCTATTTTGGAAAAGTTTTCAATGAACCTCCGGTAATATCCTGCGAGGCCCAAGAAACTCCTAATATCTCCCACATTCTTGGGTGACTCCCATTCCATTATGGAAGATACTTTACTGGGATCTACGGCAACTCCTTTTACCGACACAACATGACCAAGGAATCCCACTTCCTTTAACCAGAATTCGCATTTGCTGAATTTGGCATACAACTTGTGTTCTCTTAGTTTCTCCATAATTAGGCGCAGATGTTTCTCATGTTCCTTCTCATCCTTAGAGTATGTGAGTATATCATCTATGAATACCATGATAAACTTGTCCAAATATTCCATGAACACCCTGTTCATCATGGTCATGAAGTATGTTGGGGCATTGGTTAGACCAAACGACATCACGGTGTATTCATACAATCCGTATCTTGCGGTGAAAGCTGTTTTGGGCACATCCTGTTCTCGAATTTTTAGCTGAAAATAGCCTGATCGCAGATCGATCTTTGAGAACACACTGGCTCCCTTTAACTGGTCAAACAAGTCATTGATGTTGGGCAGAGGATACT
Source organism: Avena sativa (assembly GCA_916181665.1). Lineage (NCBI taxonomy): Eukaryota > Viridiplantae > Streptophyta > Magnoliopsida > Poales > Poaceae > Avena > Avena sativa. The sequence goes on along the minus strand of OV702285.1, from coordinate 166,296,691 downwards.
TATTCTTGATCGTCACTTCATTCAATGAGCGGTAGTCCACGACCAGCCTCTTGGTTTTATCCTTCTTTTCCACAAATAGGACAGGTGCTCCCCAAGATGACGCGCTGGGTTGGATGAATCCCGTGTCCAATTGTTCCTTAAGATGTTTCTTGAGTTCCTTTAACTCGTCCATAACCATCTTGTACGGTCTCTTAGCTATCGGCCCTGTGCCCGGCATCAAGTCAATGAGGAACTCGATATCACGGTCGGGAGGCATTCCGGGTAGCTCCACCGAAAAGACATCTGGGTATTCCTTTACAATGGGTACATCCTCCAGGCTAACCCCCTTAAGAGAGTTCACCATGACTTCCTTAAGTGCGAAATTTGACTTGATGTGAATCCTCTTCCCTTCCGGTGTTGTGAGCGTGACAGTCCTTTTGGCACAATCTATGACTCCTTCATATTCGGTCATCCAATTCATGCCCAAGATTATGTCTAATCCTTGTGATTCTAGAACTACTAGGCTTGTGGGAAAGATGTGTGTCCCAATCCTTAGTTCTAATCCCCGGCAACCAGAGTTTGCCACTATTTCTCCTCCAGGAGAACTTACCCTTAGAGGAGAGTTTGTAGACTCCGTAGGTATATTTCCTTTATCCACAAGTACCCTTAATATGAATGAATGCGATGCACCGGTATCAAAAAGAACAACTGCGGAAATAGAATTGAGCTTGAACTTACCAATCACGGAGTCTGGTGCATCACAAGCATCCTCCATAGAGACATGATTCACCGTGGCTTTGACAAACGGATTTGGCTTCTTCCCGTTTCCATTGCCATGGTTGTGTCTGTTTCCATTCCCATTGCCATTGCCGTTCTTCTTCTCGGGGCAAGTGGTTGCATAGTGCCCTGTCTTGTTGCAATTAAAGCATGTCACCTCACCGAGATCCTTTCCACTGCCATTCCCATTGTGGTTTTTATGCCCATTGTGTTTATGGCCACCATGGTGATGACCGTTATGGTTGTGGCCATTATTGTTATAAGGTGGTGGTGAGGAAGTGCGCTGCTTCTGGTACGGAACAGAGTGCTTGTGAGGGTTAGATTTTCTCTTGCGGTTTTCTATGCTCTTTCTTTTGGATTCAACCACAATGGCTCTGTCCAAGAGTTCCTGAAAGTTGTCAAATTTCTGTGCCACAAGCTGAATGGATATCTCATCATTGAGTCCTCTTAAGAATTCCTCCTGCCTCTTGGCATCAGTGGAGACATCATCGGGTGCATAACGGGCTAGATTATTGAAAAGCTCTCCATACTCGGTGACAGAACGGTGCAGCTGGTGTAGGTCGTGAAATTCGCGCCTTTTCAGAGTCATGACCCCAGCAGCCACATGATGAGTGCGAAAAGCTAACTCGAACTGATCCCAAGTACTAGCATCAATATCCGGGTGGGTGCCTTGGTAGTTATCCCACCATTCTGCAGCAGGTCCTTCAAGCTGGTGCGCGACATAACATACCCTGTCGGCTCCGACAGCTTGCACGGTGTCTAGCTTCTTGTTAATTGTATGGAGCCAGTCATCTGCGATGATTGGTTCAGCGCTGCTAGTGAAGGTAGGTGGGTTCAACCTCAAAAACCGAGTCAAGCGATCCTGTTGAGGTGGTGGTGGAGGTGGCGGTGGCGGAGGTGGCGCGTTGTTGTTGTTTTTTTGCATGTTCTGAGTGAGCAGTTGGATCAGCTGGTTCTGAGTGGCCAGGAGTTGTGCAATTTCCGGAGGAATTTCGGTGTTCGCACGTCTTGGCGGCATTTGTGGGGTTTGAGAGACAAGTTAAGAAATAGACAGAAAGACTAGGTAGTAAACTCCTACCCTTATGAAAACACACCAAGCAGACAAGACACACAGGACACATTAACACAACTTAACACAGAAAATCATCCATGTTTAACTATACCAAAAAATGTCTTGGTATTTATTACAATCGCGAATAACGTTCTACTATAGAATTAAGGGTGGTCCAACTATTACACATCTTCCACGCCCTCCTCTTCCTCGTCCTCGAACGAGTAGCCTTCCTGCTCTAGGGTTGTCTTGTACAACTCCATCTCCTTTGTGGTGGCTTCAAGCTTCTCTTAGAGGTTCTTTATATCATCCTGCAGCTTCTTGGTAGTGGCTTCTAGCTGCTCCTGAAGTCCCTCCTTCTCGCTTTTTAGCTCCTCCACTAGACTTGAATTCTTCGCGGCTTCAAGTTGCTTTGCCAAGTCCCTCTTGGAAGCACACACATCATTGATTATCTTGCAAAGGCCTTCGGTTTGCACTTCAGTTCCATCAATCTCCTGCTTCAGTTCCCTAATCCTCTTGTTTTTATTTATCACCCGCTTCTCTTGGTTAGCGAACTTCTTCTCTTGGTCCTAGAACTTTATCTCTTGGAGCTTCATTGCCTCCTCCTACTACTTGATCATTTCCTCCTTCTCCTTGATGAGGGCGCATAGCTCGTCGTTCCTTAACATCTCGAGGAAGGTACCCTTTTCAAGGTCATGGATGTGGCACTCCAAATCTTGATATTGGGTCCTTCGGCGCTTGGTAGAAGTCCTTTCCTCAAAGGTTAACTCCATGGGAATTCCTTCCTCATCTCGTCTTCCAAAGAGGCCGCCGCAGTGTCCTTGGAGAGCCTCATGATGGCGTCCACATAGGCGACCAATGAGCTGATGCAAGCTTATGCTAAGGGCCTTCTCCTTGGAATCGCTAACAATGTGGATTGCTATGTCCTCCTCCGGGTTCTTGCCTCGCTCTTGCCCTGGCTGGATGACTTTGACTCCCCAACAGCCGTCCTTGTAGAGTTTCTTCATTGTGCTCCCCTGGATTGTTGGGAGGGGAAGGTACAGACGCGTGAGAAGGTCCATAAGGCATCCACCAAAGCGAAGGGCTCGATGTCCGCGACGGTGTCGTAGAGGAAGCTTGACATCTTTAAGTTAGGAGAATGAAAATTAGATAATTAAACCAGTAGAGGAAGGAAGGTACTAGAAGTGCGAAAATAACTTAGAAGAAAAAAAGTAAGGCACATAAGTTAAAGGTGGTCCCAATCCTAGGGTCACGTCCTACAGGCAACGATGTGCTCTGATACCATCTGTAGTGACCTTGGATCAATAAAGATCCTAAGTCCCTGTGATTTACATGCTAGTCCCTGGATCAATAGCTAGCACTCACAGTCGATGAATATCATGTAAAACACAAAGTCTTTATTACACGGAGAATCCAGAGTATGAATTTATTACAAATTTGCTTAGCATAATGCTAGCTCAAATAACAGCGGAAACATAAAGCAGCTTGAGTCCATCAACGCCCCAGGCTTGTCGAGTGTAGACTCGCGATCCCTACGCACCTTTCAATCTTCGGATTCTGCACATAAGACGTGCAGCCAACAAGTTGGGTCAATACTTTGAATGTATTGGCAAATTACACCAAGGAAGAAAGACTATCTCTACATGCAAGGCTAGTTTAGGCTGTAGAGTTTATTTGCTCAAAGCTAGTTTTCTTAAGTATAGAGAAGAAGAGAAGATTTTCCCTACTTTGTAAACTTTTGTTCAAGTAATATATGGTCGAATGGCACACGAGGATATTACTCACCAAGTGTCCAACCAACCTAACACTTGGATATTACTCACCAAGTTCCCAAAACCCTCCCAATAGCGATATGACTCACGCCTTGGGTTTTTAGAAAAACTTTAAGTTTTGGAAGAGAGAGAGAGAGAGAGAGAGAGAGAGAGGAAGATCCTTCAGAGTCTCCATCCTTCAGATGCTCAAAATTGTTCTATTTCCGTGAACACGGCTGATCGATCAGATTGTAATACTCTCGAGAGTTTATGTACTTTACCCACAATCCACGATCAAGTCCTTTTACAGACAAGACCATGGCGAGGCTTTACCTTAGTAGACCCTCTACCTTATGGATACAACCGTGCCAAGAACCTCCAAATGCTGGTACCCAGGTGAGGTTTCCCACTAAGTACTAGGCCAAGACAGAGCCCATATGTATTGTGGTTGCACTAGAAGCTTCTGAATTCTGAAACATGGCGGACTTCTTTGATTCCTGGGCGGCCGTCCTCCACCAAAATATCACTCGTTGTCCCGACAACCATTCCGCCAAGAAGAAAACTTAGTTTTATTTTGAAGTGGATTTGAGAAGAAAAGTTTGCTCAAGAGAGCCTTTATACTTAGAAAAATTCATTGTCTTTCGAACCCCCCCCATCGGTAATTTACATATATATAGCATAGCAAGCAATACTTAGCAATATAGGGGAACCTATTAGGAGGGGAAATCCTAAGTATAGAGCTACTCATGGCATACTACAAAATCATCGCACTTGCAAAATAATACAAAGGAAAAATTCTACTAGAACATCCTACACATGCATACTATAGAATTTTAAGGATCACATGCATAGAATCAAAACTGGGACAAAAATTATGAACAAGTGGTGTAACTTGCCTTAATCCGAGCAGCACTCTACACAATAGCACTCCTCGGCGCACTCCGAACAATCTAACGAAACACAAACATGGGTCAAATCAAAATATGTCACAGAGATAATATGCATGCAAGCATCATGGTATTTATGCAAGTTTTGTTTTCTTAATTGACCAAGGTAGTATAATTGGATTGCAATTGTGTTAGGGGTGTTATTAGTATTGATTTCCCATAGGTTTAAATTAATTTGGGTCATTAATCTAATTCATAGGCTTACTAGGAGATCCAACATCTAATTAGCCCCAAATCAAATGTAATGCTCTTAAGAAAGGTTCTACAATTTTGTTCAGTAGGTGTTGCAGAAACAAAGCCATCACAACAAGAATCAACTAAAATAGAATTTTAATTATTTTTCTATAGATTAAACACTCTAATATAGAGATTAAATTCTACACCGAAAACCCTACTGTAAACTTGAAATTTTATTGCAGATTTGCGTTCTACATAAATTTATGAATCCAACGGTATATTACACGCTAAATTTGGCCAAGTAATTATTTTTTTATGAATTTCGCAAGTTTTAACACAAATCTGCCAAATAGATCTAGTCCTAATCGGGAACGTGCCAAGTGGCAGAAGCTGATTGGGCCAGCTAGAAAAACGCGGCGCAGGCGCGGTGCTGACGCGGCGCGGACGCGGTGTGGACGCGGTTTGCCACGCGGCGCAACGCGGTTGGACGATACCCCTTCGCCCCTCTCTCCTAATCTAGCCCGCATATTTTCAATCGGACGGCTGAGACCGGCTTGACTGACCTTGCGGTGGCGGCGATGAAGGCGACGGTGGCGGCGATGGAACGGCGTCGGCGGTCGGTGTCCTGGCGGCTCCAGCGGTCTTGGAAGATGACGAAGATGGCCCCTCGATGCGCACGGGGATCGCAAATCTCCCAACGGCCTCAGCGCGGTCCCTCTCCTCCTCTATCTCCCACGGTCGGCCATTCCTCCTCTCGGTCCCGATGGGCTCCGGCGAGCAATTGTCGGCGACCCCCTGCAATTCGGAAGAAGTGCGTCAGATGGGAGGATCGGGTAGGTCGAGGCGAGTAGTATGGAGGGTAGACCAGGGCTAGAGGTGCTCTGGAGGGTCGCCAACCTCGAGCTCCGACGGCGGACTACTCTGGCGAGATCGGAAAGTGGAGAAACGGGCGCTAGGGTTCGGGAAACACAAAAACAACGGTGGGGGCCGAAGCAGCGGTATAAGAGGGGATATTTCTTGGAGTAGGGGGCACGGATTCGAACGGAGGGCGAAGAATCGCGAGGATTTGAATCGGGTTCGTGTTCATCAGGGACTCCGGCTGGAGGTGGGGGATGACAGCGCGGCCCCACCTGTCGGTGGCAGCGGCAGGCGCGGGATGGCCGAAGCAGGCTTGCTGCGTTGTGCGGTAGATAGGTAGTTGGGCCTGGTTCGCTGGCCCGGTAGGTTAGGTTGTTTAGTTTTTTTTCTTTTCTTTTTTTCCATTTCTGTTTTACTAATTCACTTGTAACTTTTGCATATCAAGGTCAAAAGTAGTGAAACCGATTTCTAAATTTTTGTAAAAATGGGGTGGTCAACATAGAACCATGGCTTATTTTTTTTACATAGTTCTTAGAAGATTACAATAATATTGCTCACATAGGGAATTTTTAATTAGGGTTTTGGTAGGTTTAGATGTTAGGGTTTTGTTGCAGATTCATTTGTAGGATGCAAAGATGCAAGGATGATGCATGTCACTAATAACATCCTATTATAAAATCTGGGATGTTACATTTGCTTACATTGTTCTATTCATAACTTGGTATGATATTGTGGTATCCTCCTCTGAATATTTCATGTGAATTAACTTGGCACATGCTCACACATGCATATGACTAAACAATAGTCAGTAAGCCTCGATGATTTATTTTGCCTCAGAGTTCCTGTATCACTTTCATGCCATAATTAGGCATGTTTTGTTGTAAGCATGATTATGACAGTTATTGCTCTCTCGTTTGTCGCTCCCTCTCTATTGCTAGCCTTCAAATGCACTGAGTATGATCTCTACTTGTGCATTCAACTCCCCAAAACCAATATTGCCAACAGTGTCCACCATACCTAACTATTAGCATCATTTTCTATTTCGTGCATATTCATTATGCCTTGTTTTCTTCCAAATAAAATGTTTGACTGTTTTGAGAAATTTATTTAGTAAAGCTCTCACGAACTTGATGGCACACTTTATTCCTTGCACTTAATAAACCTGGACCATTGTGACTGTCCATGAAAGTTATATGCTTGCAAATTATAGGCTGGGAGTTAGCAGAACCATGCTATCATGGGGAACGCTTTCAACACTCATGGATACATATCCAGTTGATACCATGCTATTTTTTTGCGGATGTCGTCGGTGTGAAATAAAAGGGGAGCTTGTGAGTTCATGGAGTTATATATATATATATATATATGTGTGTGTGTTAGAGAAATGCCTGGGCCGCTAGCCTAAGCCATGCCTAATCATGGTGTAAACTTGCAGCATTACCATAATGAGCAATCTATGAAGCATCCTCAATAAAAACCTATGAAAATAGCAAATAAAAAGATTGCTCAGATGCTCATTGTCTGCTTGTCTTGTCATTTTGATCACGGGATAGCTCATGTATCATGTGCAAGGGGTACCCCATTGGCGGTTCTCTATGATATGCATGTATTTACGATGACAAGAACTTACAGGTAACTAAAGTTGAGTAGCATGAGGAGCGGCCCTCGTACTCAAGGGACATGGGATTTCTAGTTTATGGTCTGTCAAGCATATAACTCATATTGGATCTCACTTTCACCATTAACCACATAAAGATGCTTATGATAGGGGCAATGAGATATCAAAGCTATTGAGTACCATACTTTCAACATTTGGAATCCTTTTAAACTTTTCAAAACCTTTTCACTTCCTTGTTGAGTCACCACTTATTCTATGAGCACCTCCTTGACAGCATAGTTGTCATTCTTGTGTTTGTCTCAAAACTTGGTTAATTATGTCATGACTTTGATGCGTGTATCTCTGAGATCTTTACTTCTAGTCTTCACTTGAACTTTAGAGGTGCCTTGGCATTTATATCGTGCTCTACAAACAAAGGCAAGTGAGATACCACTCTATCATACCTTATTATGAGCATTGCAATGTTGCTTATGTTTATGTTTCATGCTACTTATTATTATTGAGTTGGTTTCTCTTCATAACTTGCAATGACTATTGAGTAGACTTAGTTGCATACTTCTTATTATGAATGGTTTAAGTTTCTACTCCTGTGCTGAGAATATATATATCATATGAAGCAAATATGTTCGTGAAAGTTCTTTTATCGCACTCAGTTTTCAACTGAATTGCTTGAGGACAAGCAATAAGCTAAGCTTGGGGGAGTTGATAGGTCCAAAACATATCTACTTTCCCGAACACTTTTGCTATTGTTTCTCCTCTAAACTTGTGTGATTTGAATACAACTAACACGGACTGACGTTGTTTTCAGCAGAATTACCTTGGTGTCTAGTTTTTGTGCAGAAAATCAACTACCAGGAAAAATCCCGGAAAATATGCCAAAATCCTATTTCACCAGAAGATCCACGGAGCCAGAGTACGAGACGGAGGGGAGCCCTGGGTGGCCCACAACCCCTGCCGCACGGGTGGGCCTAGCCCGCGCCTGGGAGGGGTGTGGCCAGCCCAGGCACCCCCTCGGGCTCCCTCTTCGCCTATAAGATGCCTCTTGACCTAAAAACCGAGGGGGGTTCGATGTTTTTCTAGAAAGAGTTCCGCTGCACCGCCACCACCAGAAACCGCGATTCGGAACCAGAAACTCTGTTCTGGCACCCTGCCGGGACAGGGAATTTGGGGAGGATCATCGCCGCCGTCATCACCAACGCCTCTCCATCAACCATCAATGTTTCCCTCATCCATGAGTGAGTAATCCCCCACTGTAGGCTATGTGGATGGTAGGGATTGGATGAGTTCTATCATGTAATGAATAAGATTGGTAGGGCATGGTGCCTAGTATCTCTATTAGTGCTATTTGAATTTGTTGCAACTTGTTGTGTTTAATGCTTGTCACTAGGGCCCGAGTGCCATGATCTCAGATCTGAACTTATTATTGAATCTTTATGATAGTATTGTTTGCGATCTTATCTGCAAGTTATGTACACATATCATTGTCCGGATCGAAAGGCCCCGAAGTGACAGAAATTGGGATAACCGGAGGGGATGGTTGTGATATGAGGAGCACATGTGTTCACGAAGTGTTAATGCTTTGTTCCGGTGCTCTATTAAAAATAGCACCTTAATTGCCAGTAGTTCCCTTGAGGCCCCGCTGCAACGGGCTGGCAGGACAAAATATGTTGTGCAAGTTCTCATTACGAGCACGCATGACTATATATGGAGCACATGCCTATGATTGATTAGTACTTGGATGCTTATTCTTATTTATCTGCAATTTCCCTAGATCTTAAAGTTATATGTTTAGACTCGTCCATGGAACGCCCGTCCATCCATCTCTATGCCTACCGCGCTCATATCCTACTGGTTGCTGCTAATGTTACTATTGCTCCTGTTTTACTGCTGCTGTTGCTACTATAAACTGTTGCTACTGATAAACTTCTGTGAGCAAGAACTATTTCCAGGTGTAGCTGAACTAACAACTTAGTTGTTAAGGCTTGCAAGTATTCTTTGTCTCCTCTTGTGTCGAATCAATAAATTGGGTAATACTACCCTCAAAGACTGTTGCGATCTCCTATACTTGTGGGTCATCAATAAGACACCCTAAACTTAAGTGACAATGAAGCGTGAACTTACCTGAAGAGAGACCATGAACTTTTTCATGTTACCTTGAACTGCCTAATCATTTTACTACGCTATTTTTTTCTACACCCTGTACTTATCGGATAAATCAGCATGAACTTTTTAAATTCAAGGAAAAATTTACTTGAACTGCCTAATTATGAACTGTCTAATCACTTTCTTTGCTATATGGATACCCTGAACTTATCTTTAAACAAAACATGAACTTAGATGCAGAGACACCCTGAACTTTCTAGGATTTTGTTGAACTCCCTAAACATTTTTACTATGCTATAATTGCTACCCCTGAACTTAATTGATAAGCCAACATCAATTTATCTGAAAAGACACCCTAAACTTTCCATCCCTCCTTAAACAGGTTTAATCATTTTCACTTGTGTTGCTACACTACATTGAACTGCCTAAACTTCTTTAATTACACCTAATTCAACACGAATTTCATATTTTTACCTTTCGAATTAGCATGCCTTTCCTCTTCATAGGACCAGCATTTGTTGAAGGTTGAATTTGCGGTGTAAATGGAGAAGCTGGAGGCTCTTCCATCCCTTCACGGAATCGTGGATATGTTCTTCTCGTAATTCTAGTGCTCCAATGATGGGGGGCCATGTTCACTGCAGGCGTTGCTAGCCTCGCCAAAGAGAGGGCGGAGGAGATCAACGTTGTCGATCACAAGCGGGGATGATCCTTGGTCAGGTCATCGACGCTGAAGACGCGGATAGGGCAGATGAGCTCAGTGCTGCCGACCGCTCCGGGGAAGAAGGTGGGGAACCGGACGATCTCGTCGGAGTTGAAGACCGGGACACTACAGGCCTCACTCCTTCACTTTGGCGTCCCCGCCCTCGCTCACTCGCTCGCCCCGCACCAGCGAAGAAGGTGCTTAGGTGGGGGAAGCGACCGGACCCTGGCGGACGAGCTCCTTCGCTCAGGCGTACCGTCGTTGCTCACTCGCTCGCTTCATGGCCGGCGAAGAAGGTGCTTAGGTGACGCCATAGGGGTGGGCGGCCCTCGCTCCCTCGCGTCGGCGTCCCCGCCAGTGTTCGCTCGCTCGGCTCGCACGCTGGGTCGTACCGCCTGGAGGAGGTGGGAGGTGGTCGGGATCAGGAGGTGTTGGTAGCGGGTTCGGTCGGGTTGGATCCGGATTTGTCCTCTCTATATAGGGCGCTCGGTTGTAGATTAATATTCTACAGCCGGTTTTAGAATATATATATATATATATATATATATATATATATATATATATATATTCGTGGACATAAGCTAAATACCGTGGTAAACTATGGCTAGAAGGTGTGTCAAAAAATTAACATCGAGTAGTTAAAAATGTATGTAAAATAATACCGCCGTATATGCAGGGTAACTATTGTCGAGAAATTATGGCCCAAAAGTTCCCGCCGAGTCAATAAAAATAAGCTTAAAAATACTATCTTAGACGTAGGCTACCGTCGGTTAAAAATTATGGTGGGGAAGGTTCATCGAAGAAGTACCGATAAGCAGTTTAAAAAAGATACGTACAATTATGGCTAGAAATTTCGCACCTGAAACAATTATCATAGGATAACTATCATTAAAAAATTATGGCCGAGAAGCCGTGTCGGAGGTACGGTAAAAGAATAAGACCAAAGAGGAGCACTAAATAATTACCGTCGAAAAGTGTCAAAAGGCGAAGTGTAAAATATACAAACCACTCGGTGGTGACATGGGTGTCACTGATTGGACAAAATTAGACATCTATAGTTCTCATTGTTTCCTGTATAGTAAAATGATTAGACAGTTCAAGGTAACATGAAAAAGGTTTATGCTTAGTAAAATTATTAGGCAGTCCCTGCATAGTAAAATGATTAGGCAGTCCTGCATTGGCAGGCCGCGAATCCCACCAAATCTAATACTTTTTTCGTTTTACAAAGCTAAGGCTCTGTTCGGTTACTATGAGATTGTGATGGATTGACATGGATTGACCTGGATTAGATCTCATCTAGTTCAAAATCCTCTCTAATCCTCCTTAATCCACGCCAATCCACCTCTGACGTGGATTAACCGAACAAGGCCTAAAACATTTTATATGATAAATCAAAAGAGTATATAGTATCTATTTATGTGTGTGGATGTTGTGATGTGAGGGCGCGTTCTCATGATTACCTAGATGGCTAGATGCACACACTAAAAGATATATGTGTAAATATCATGACACCTTTACCTGGAATAATTTGTTAATGTCGTGTATAAAAGCGTGAACAACCAACGTCTTTGTATGTGTGGATGTTGTGGTGTACGTGCAAGTGTGCATGAAAATCTCAGTTGCTGTTCGATTTGAGATTTAGCAAAACCGAAAAGAACATTATAAACACAATGGAGCTAAAAGAAATTAAATAATATATCCTTCCATCCATATTAGTTAACTTAGATTCATATATATGAATGTATTTAGTTAAATTTTAGTGCTAGATATATCCGTATCTAGATAAATTTGAGTCAACTAATATGGGTCGAAAGGAGTATGTTTTTTAAATCAATTTTACGAATAATACATAAAATTAATAATTTTGAAATGTATGGGGCTTCGGAGTCTGGTGCTCCGACGAGCACTAATCGGATGCGCTGAAACCCCTGTCGCTCCTTGTCAGTGGTTGGTGCTCCGAAAGTGTGGTTCGGGGGCCCCGCCGGTTGGCCTGTCGGCCGACAAGAACATATCGAGGGTTGAGATCCCGACAAACCCTTTGGAGCTTGACCCTCCGACTACTCCTTATCCACGCCGCGTCGTCCAACCCCGCTCCTCTCTCTCCCCATTCCCTTTTCTTCTTCCTCCTTCCTCCTCAACTCGCCTTCACCATTTCCAGCCCCATTTTGAGCTTATTTTTGCTGCGATTTTCACCAAAACTTGAGGCTAAAATACAGTAGAAAGGTAGGAAAGGCCCGATTTACTGATAGGGTAGCTTGGTGAAGTGATTTGGGGCGTTTTTATGAAAGAAGGTGGTGTTTTTGGAGAGCAATGGCTATATTGGAGGCTGGGGCTGCAGCTTGAGGTAGTTGCACGGTGGATGTGTTGACCCGGTGCCTGGAGGCTGCTACACGGCAGGACTTCGCACACTTCAAGGGTACACCTTAATTTCTCACTAATTACAATTATTGTGTATGTTTATGGGTAGATTTGGACGTGGTACGTTGGCTGCAAGAATATTGGGCTAGAGAATTAGAAATATTATTTATATATTATTCATATATTGATTAAAACATATTATTTTAAAAAGTTGCCACAACTGGCCTAAAAGGCTGATGCTAGAAGGATGGGTGTAATATCCATTCTTTCTCTAGTCCATATTAATGTCTCAACTAGTAGATAAAGTTGAAGTTATTAATATAGACCGGAGTAACTAACATTTTTATGGCTAGGTTATTTGGTCTTGACACGTGAAATGATACGAGAATATGAGAAAGTATCGTGACATATTTGCCATTGGACCGTTTATTCTAGGTTTGCATAGCGAAAAGTCCTTTTGGTTCCCCATCTGCATTGCTCTCTGCTTATTAATAAATTACAAGTTTAAAAAAATCTTAGAACATAATCCTAAAAATCGCTAATGATATATCTCACAAATGTAGGAAGTCTCAATTCAAAATGTTTTTACTCCAAGCTACACAAAATAGCAACATGTGACTTTTTTTTATTTAAAATCACTATTACTATAGATCTATAATTTTATCATTTTTATGTAGTTTAAAACCCACATTATTTCAAATTGAGATTTTGCACTTTTTGTATAAATCACGGGCTGCATTCTAATTACTTTTCGAATTTTTTATAACTCAAAAATATAATTTTTATTTTTTAAGCGGGATAACTGGTGTTTATGTGCACCCTGCGAATAATAATTCATATGTGTGAAAATCTGGCACTGAGACTTGGCAAAATAAGATTTTCCCAACCAATATAAAATCTTCATAGTAAATGACTTGAGTAAAACAGGGCACCGCCGTTCCTGCTTCCACCGCAGTAGCCAGTAAAGTGGGGGAGAGAGCAGCGATTCGGCGTTGCAGAGCAGAGTAGAGGGAGAAAAGAGGAACCAATGGCGTCGCCGCCGCCGCACCCCCTCCCCCCGCAGATCCTCCTCACCCCCAAGCCCGACCCTGACGCCCCCCCGTCCCCCATCCCCACCGCCCACAACGCTCTCATCCTCAAGCCCGACCCCGATGCCCCCACCGCTCCGACCCCCGAGCTCTGCGATATCTACCGTCGGGAGGTCGAGCCCTCCCCCGACGACCACCTCGACTTCGCCCTCCAACTCCAGCACTCGCAGCACCAACTCGACACCATCTCCGCCAATCTCAGCCTCACCGCGCCCAACCCCCAACAGGAGGCCAACCTACAGGTATCCATTCCCCCGCCCTCCGCCGCCGCCGCCGCCTCTTCCTCCGCCACCAAGAAACGCGCCCGCGCCGGTGAGATGGTGCGCATCACCTCCTTCACGCCTCAGGATCACATCCACTTCCGCTCCCTCGTCCGCCACGCGCGCCTCACCTTCGAGGCGCTCCGCGGAATCTACCAGCGCCAGGACAACTACGACGGGCCCCGCAACCGCTTCGACCTGCGCGCCTCCAGCAAGATGCTCTCCATGGGCCTGTGGCTCTACCGTGACGTGCGCATCGTCGGCCCCATCCCCGGCGTCCAAGTCGGGGACGCCTTCGCCTACCGCGCCGAGCTCTGCGTCGTCGGCCTCCACTGCACTCCGCAGGCCGGCATAGGCTATGTCCCCGCCAGCCTCGTCAGCGAGGGCCACCCCGTCGCCACCAGCATCGTCTCCTCGGGCGGCTACCTCGACGACGAGGACAGCGGCGACGTCCTCGTGTACACCGGCAGCGGCGGCCGCCAGCGCAACCGCGTCGAGCACCACACCGACCAGACGCTCGAGCGTGGCAACCTCGCGCTCCACTACAGCTACCATTACGGCCTCGAGGTGCGTGTCATCCGCTGCCACGCTTGTGAGTCCAGCCCCAGCCGCAAGGTCTATGTCTACGACGGCCTCTACAGGGTCGTCAGCTCTGCCTATGGCCCTGGCAAATCTGGCCGCCATGTCTGCAAGTACAAGCTCGTGCGCCTCCCTGACCAGGAGGAACTCGGCAGCAAGAACTGGTGGCTGGCCAAGGACCTCAAGGACATGATCAACAGCCAAGTCCTACCGCAAGGCTACATCTCGCTGGACCTATCAAATGGCAAGGAGCCCTTCCCTGTCGCCGTCTGCAACAATGTGGACCAAGAGAGTTCTCTCCTTGACTTCGACTACGTTGCACACCCTGAATTTCCATTGTCCCTGGAGTTCTCCCCCGTGAAGCGGCATAAGGGCTGTCATTGTCCGACATGTGGCTCCAAGTGCAGCTGCGTGAGGAAGAACGGTGGAGGCCCGGTGTACAATGAGGATGGCACCCTTGTTAGGGGAAGGCCAATAGTGTATGAGTGTGGTGATCTTTGTGACTGCACCATGAGTTGCTTGAACAGGTTGACCCAGCGAGGAATGAAGCACCGGCTGGAGGTGTTCCGGTCCAAGGAGACTGAGTGGGGTGTCAGGACACTGGACTTGATACAGCCAGGCACTTATATATGCGAGTTCAGTGGAGATGTGGTGCCAGGTGATGTGCCGATGGATGAGGGCTTATTCATCGATCCAAAGAGGTTTCCCGAGAGATGGAGAGAGTGGGGAGACGCCTCTGATGCCATTCTGGACGACAACATGCCTCAGTTCAACCATTTCCGAGAGCCAAGCTATGTACTCGACGTTTCTCGTAGGAGGAATTTTGCTAGCTACATTAGCCACAGCTGCGCTCCCAATGTCTTCCTGCAATATATTCTCCGTGGCAATGAAAATGAATCATGCCCTCACCTGATGGTGTTTGCCATGGATACCATCCCACCAATGAGGGAGCTGAGCATCGATTATGGCATCTAGTAAGTTCGCGAGAGGGTTCAGTGAGAAGTGTGACTGGATGTGCTGAAGGTACATTGTGAAACTGGTTGTGGCTTCACAGTTAACTGGACGTTTATGCTCGTCTTGGTGATGAAATATGCTACTACATTTCATTTTGCTGAAGGTCGCAACCCTGAACAGTCGGACAGAGGGGGATCCCCTAGCTTGCCTGTAGACTTTCAGTTGCTAGTTATCCTTTTATTTAATGTTGTTTGTGCTTGTAGCCTGGCTTATTTGCAGAAATTATGCTGGAACTTCTGTTGTACTGGTTATGGTTGGTACCTCACAAACAAGTTTATATTCCAGAACTTAGTTATCTTCTAGCTAAGTGGTCGTTTGCCTTGTCTGTGGTTATATTTCCCTTGTTTATTGTTGAGTTGTTTGTAAGATCATCATGCAGAGTATGGGAGTGTTTATATTCCTGAGTGATCACACTGGAGTTGATGCCCTGGCCGGGTGCCTGAAGAAGTTTGAGAAGAATACTCTCTCACTTGTGAAGGTCCCGGGTGCCTGAAGAAGTTTGAGAAGAAGAATGCTCTCATTTGTGAAGGTCCGTCTGCCTGCCGAGTGATAATGAGCTTGCTATCTCATCAGTGGTGATTGGTAACTCAAGAATGTTCAACTGCTTGATGTCCGTTGGATGCAGCATCTTGTGTCGAGTAGTGGTGGTAGTAGAACTAGTCACTGGTCCGAGCATGTTCTGTAGCAGTGTCGTGACGACTGACAAGGGCTTTATTCATCTCTCTTTCCGCCTTTATTTTGTGCTATCCTGACTTGTGTACTGGCCGATGATGAGCAATCTTCAAATGGAGGACGACGAGCTACACGTAGCCTTTTATTTTCAAAAATTCAGCAATTATAATTTAAAGTACTAAATAGCCAGTGATGTATACTACAAAAGTACATTTCAATACGAACTACTCTGTATTTTCAGCCATACTTTCTTCCAGTCCATCTTCCTGAAGCACCAGCGTGCTGCTACTGTCACCAGCGCCAGAATCGACGACAGATTAACCTTGACCTCAAATTTGGGCTGGAGCTCCCTGGTGAGAGTCGAAGTAAGGCGAAGGCGATCTGAGCGGCCACGGGAGGTTGCCTCCTCCTCCAGACAACCGACGGGGCTGCCTGGAAGTTGATCTCAGCGTCTTGCTCTTGTGGTCTAGTAATATTTTAGAGTGTAGACAAATGAAGACCGAGCTACATGTAGTTTTATAATTTGAAAAATTCAAACAAAAATATTACTTGCAAGTTTCCAAAAAATTGGAAGAAGCTTGAATGTAGTCAATGATGCATCCAACAAGCATACAGAATTACGATGTGATTTTTTTTTTCATATTTTAGATTTTGAAAAGTGCACTATTCACTATACTCAGATCGACGCTTTTGCGAAGCCTAAAGTACGCAATGCAGCTGGGAGCAGCGCTAACCTGGTGAACTGCCGAGGCATGGGCAAGAGTCTTGTCATATGATGTGCCATCTTGTCACAATGATTCACTCGACGAAAGCTCAGCTGATTTTTGTGTCTGATTCAAATCCTCCAAAAATAAATATAATTCGGTTGATATGTGTGATATAGTGATAGTATTGTACTCCCTCCGTCCTAAAAAAAAATAGATGTATGAGATTTATTAAAACTTAAATCTAGACACTATTTAGTATATAGATTTATCCAAATTTTAAAACATCTATTTTGGGACGAAGAGAGTAGTATCTTCCGGGAGACGATCAGAAGGGCTTTGGCTAGCAAGTTTCCATGTTCCCTTAGCGAGTAGTACTAGTATAATCAATAGTTTGGGCTTGTGTGTACTTATGGTGATCTCTATCATCACCTACTAGTCTTTGGGAGCAAGTAGCCTCTTTTGTGTATGAAACTCTAGCATGCCTATAATGTGAATTGGGGACATGAATGAATTATTATATGATATGGATAAATATTGCCCGAGTGTTAATCTTTGACGTATGAGTGCTTTCTGGTCTTCACTCAAACAATGTGGTCTCTTTGATCCGGGTTTTAGTGGGCCTGCTTACACTCTGACTAACAAATGTTTTTCCTCTAAACCCACGTACGAAAAAGCTTGATTGTTGTCTTATCAATGTCTGATGGTGCCAAGTTTATCCAATCTCAGATGTGTATAACATGCCTCTTATGCATAGTATTGGTGATCATGCTCCTATTTTACTCTCTACCGATGGATCTGCCGTACTATTAACAATTTTTTAAAATTTGTAAACCGGTGGATCAAAGAGCAAGATTTTCAAGCCCATGCAAAGGATGTTTGGTCAAAAAGAAGGAAGCGCACTTTTGCGGCTAGGAATACCCATCTTGCAGCAGCTTTAAAATTTTGGTGCAGGAAAAAAATCACTGCAGGAAGAACTCAATGCCATAGAGGAGAAAATTAAACAAGTTGAAATGCAACCACTCCATAACCAAGACCATGATCTTGAGGCTGACCTTGCCAACATGTACACAAAAAATATGACAAAGCTAACAGATTTTTATGCATAGAAGGCCAAGAAGAGGTGGATTAAAGATGGTTATAGGAACATCTTCTATTTCCATAAAGCAATTATCATGTGCAGGAGAAGACTATTGTCTCAGTTAAGTATGAAAATAATGTCATTTAATTATGGCTAACCATATTAGCAATACTTCTGTGAACTATTTTAGGCATGCATTTGCCTCTACAAATGCTAACTATGGCATGTCTTATATGAGTTCTCTAACTTCCGCAAGCAAACCAGGATTATAATTAAACTGACTGTCTCGCCGGGACAGGATGGATCCAACATAGTTTTACTTAGCTACATGGAGCTGGATCAACGACGATATTTACATGCTGGTAAGATCTTTCTTTGAAACATGTGTTCTCTCTAACCATATAAATGATATGCGTTAATCCACAAAAAGCTTGTTCTTTTTATTCCGGCGGACAACAAACCTATCAACCTTTCTAATGTTGTATAAGAAAATCTCTACCCAATAGACTTAAGCCCACTTGTTGGACTACATTCACCCTTCTCAATAAGATCTTATTGAAGGTAGCTTGGAAGGTAGCTTGAAACATGTGTTCTCTCTAGGTCACGTCAACAACAACATTATTATTTTCAATAAGATCTTGGAAGGATCAAGCTTTCATGCTAAAAACTGATTTAGCCAAAGCTTTTGATCGATTAGAATCAAACTTCATCGTCGTTACTCTCTCACGTAAAGGGCTATATGGTCATTTTATTAATCTAATCCATGCATGCGTATCTCCTGGCCTAATTTTCTGTTGTCATTAATGGCCAACCGTTCGCAAAAATTCGACAACACAATTAATTAGACACACGTACGTCTCCCATATCCCGCATACGTCTATGGTCTATACTACCAAGTCAGCTCTACACCGCCAGAAACCGATTCAGGTCATGTGCCACGCCGGTTTAGGCTAACCCCACAACCCGGTGGGTGCAGAGCGCTGTCACCCTGGAATGCCTCTTACCGAGCGCGGTCCTACCCGCATCTGCTAACGTCGGGAAATTGCGCGCACGCGGTCCACCATCTGGCGACACAGGGTACGACGACATGCGCGACACACGTCCATGGTAGGAAATTTGCTACCCTGGCCTGCAGCAGGGCCTGCCTGCCGGAAGAGCAGGGCTCCGTAGCGAAGGCGTCGCGTGTCCTTTCCGGCATCCATCCCACGATCAAAAAGAATCGGAACAAAGTGGACAGCAATTTGAGCCGAAACAATCTAACGCTATTATTTACTCTGATTTCCAATCAGTAATATCTCATCCACTTATGATATTAGAAATGTCTTTGCGCTACCATGTTCCTTCTGATATACGCAAGCTTCCTCATAGTTATGTATGGAGTCAAGTCCTTTGACTACTTCATCAAAACATTTGTTCTGACTTCGTGACGCTTGCTTCAGCCATATATTGACCCTTAAAACTTGCACCTATCTAGTATCTCTTGGAACGACAAATCCGTTGGGTTGTGTCATGTACACATCCTCGGTTAGGTTTCCATTTAGGAAAGCCATTTTGACATCCATCATCCAGATCTCATAATCGTAATAGGCGGTGATAGCTAGTAAAATCCGCATAGAATTAAGCATCGCTACAGGCGAAAAAGTCTCATCGTAGTCAACTCCTTGCATTTGCCTAAGCCCTTTCGCGATAAGTCTAGCTTTATGGATGGTCACATTACCATCCGCATATGTATTTGTTTTGAAGATCCATTTGTACTCTATAGGCTTCACACCTTTCGTAGGATCTACTGAGTTCTAAACTTGGTTTTTGTGCATGGATTCATTTTGGATCCATGGCTTCAAGCCATTACTTGGAGCTAGGGAACATCATTGCTTCTTTGTAGTTTGCATGCTCATCGCCCTCTAAGATGAAAGACTTCTTGCTCAAACCATTGAGGGGCTTGACACACTCTTCCTATACTGCGTGGTTCAGTGAGTGGCTCAACTAAAACTACTATGTCTAACACAGGAGCTCCTGGTTCAATTGTAGTGATGATAAGTGAAACCACTTCTATTTTTTCAATATTATCAACTATTTCCCAAGATCCTATTATCTCATCGAGTTGTGCTGTCCTCCCATTCACCTCCTTTGCGAGAAACTCTTTCTCAAAAAATACACCATTCTTGGCAACAAACAATTTACCTTCGGCTGGGTGATAGAAAGAATATCCAATCCTATTCTTGGAATAACCAACAAAGTAGGACTTGTATGATCTGGTTTCAAGCTTGTTTGGTTGTAACTTATTTAAATAAGCATCGCAACTCCAAATTTTAAGAAACAACAAGTTTGGTTTCTTTCCATTCCATATCTCATATGGTGTTATTTCAGTAGACTTTGATGGTGACTTATTTAATGTGAACGTTGTTGTCTCTAATGCATAACCTCAAAAATAGAATGGAAGTTATGGTAATAACATCATTGACCTAACCATGTCCAATAAGGTTTGGTTTCATATCTCGGATACTCCCTTCCTTTGTAGAGTTCCAGGTGGTTTGAGTTGAGAAATAATTACACAATCGCTCAGATGTTTCCCAAACTAATGACTTAGATACTCGTCTCCGTGATCAGATCAAAGAAAAATAATATTCCTGTCATAATGATTTTCTACTTTGTTCTAAAACTCTTTAAACTTTTAAAATGTCTTAGACTTATACTTCATCAAATAGATATACCCATATCTACTTAAGTCGTAATTAAAAATCACAAAGTTGAGAAATTTGGCTTGTGTAGGAACATTCATTGGTCCACATACATCATAATGTATAATATTTAATAGATCATTGCTCGCTCAACATAACCCGTGAACTGGGTTCTGTTCATTTTACTCGTCAGACAAGCTTCGCATGTATCAACTGAATCAGAGCCGAATGATTCTAGAATTCCATCTTTATGGAGTTTCTCCATGCACTTCTTTCCAATGTTGCCAAGGCGGTGATGCCACACGAATGTGGAATCATCATCTTTCCTTTTGAAGCATTTGGGATTTATATTACAAACATCGTTGACACAATCAAGATTCATAGTGAATAAACCACTCACGAGGGCTACAAATCCATAATAATAATTCTTAAATGAAATAGAATAACCATTGTTCT
This sequence comes from Avena sativa, assembly GCA_916181665.1. Classification (NCBI taxonomy): domain Eukaryota; kingdom Viridiplantae; phylum Streptophyta; class Magnoliopsida; order Poales; family Poaceae; genus Avena; species Avena sativa. The sequence continues at coordinate 166,275,840 of OV702285.1, read as the reverse complement.
TAGACTTAAAAGAATAACTGTCACATAACAAACATGATCTAGAAACAATGTTTTTACCTAGTGCCAAACAAAATAACAATTGTTTAACTCTAGAATGAATCTTGAGGGGAAACTAAGTGGCATGACTCCTATGGAAAGAGCGAAGATCTTGACTCTGTTCTTGACACACATCTCCACTTCATTCTTTTCTAGCCTCCTTGCCTTCATTAGTCCCCGACTCGAGTTGCAAATGTGAGCAACCGATCCGATATCAAATATCCATGACTTAGAACATGATATGGTTAAGAATACACCGATAACATGTATAACATTATACCTTTGTCGGTTTTGCCGGTCTTCTTCATCTCTGCTAGATAATTCTTGTAGTTGTGTTTCCTATGTCCTTTGTCCTTATAGTGGAAGCATTTATACTTAGGATGGGTACTCTTCTTGGAATTTGTTTTCCCCTTATCCTTCTTGGTATTTGAATGCTTCTTTAAGTGGGTTGTCTTGTTCACCATTATCACATGACTAGGGTCCTTTGACATCCCAACTTTCGTAGTCTTTAGCATAGCGAAGAGCTCATCCGTGTTTTTGTTCATTCCATGCATGTTGTAGTCAATGATGAAGCAGCAGTAATATGGGGGAGGGACGCCAATGACACGTCAGTGCTTAGTGACTCTAGGATAGGAAATCCCAAAGCAGCGATCCTCTTACCGTAACCAACCATCTCGATTACGTGTTCATTGATGGATCTTTCTTCAGCCAGTTTGCATTCTCAGAGGGACTTAGTTATCTCATAATGTTCGGTATTAGAGCATCTCCACTCGGCTACCCAGGACGCCGATCTGAACACCGAATTTAGGTCCGGACACCGAAAATCGGCCCAATCGTGTACCCAGGAACCTGTTTTCGTTCGAATTCGGGCGAACTTTGGTCCAGGCTTCCCAAGCCGTACCCAGGTTCCCGGGAATGCCCTAGGGATGCCGGACGCAACAAAAACGGGCGTGGGCCAGCTCTATCGGCGAGAGAAGGCCGAATACCCGCCACTTCGCCGAGCTCGCGCCCTTTTCTTTCTCCCCCTCCCGCCTTTCTTCCCCATTCCCCCAACTCCCGCCACTTCGCCGAGCTCCCCCCTGCCATGCCGCCCAAGGCTTTCGTGTAACATCCCAGCATTAGAGCTTAGAAATAAGCTGAACCCAGATGTGTGCATTGCATTCATGCATAGAAAATCCGAATAATTTTCGCGCTTTTGAATAAAACTTGTCAAAGTGATTGAAGCTTCTCTCAATGTAACACCCTCAGAATCGGACCTATGCAAGTTTTAGCGAAAACCCGCCAAACCCGCATAGAAACGATTCAAAGGTGCCCACCAGGCACTTTCATGCGGGTGGAAAACGAAGTAATAACATTACACAACAGTCCTCGATGGGACCCACAGAACAGATATATATAACAGCGACTCCATGAGTCAAGAATACAGATATAATATACAAAGATCCAAATCACCTTGAAAATGATAGAGCGTCCGACTACGGACAAGATGCAAATGGGGCTAAGAGCCCTGAAGAATAACCAATGGCGTCCATAACCCTGCCCAGGCCAAGCCGGAAGGGTAACCCTGCTAACGACGTCGATCTCAAAACCTGCTTAAGACAAAAGGGGTGCCGACAAAGGGCAAAGGAAAAAGAGGAGCGTCAGTACTGAGCCAGTACACGACGAGACTAGAATTCGGCGGTCCTCGCCTACATAGGTATGGTGGACTGAGCGGCAGCGGCAACATGCACTAAACAACCTATAGAGACTCGACACAACTGGCGGTTACCAGAGAGGGATAAGAGTGACCTATCCGGATCCATCCTGAAGCTAACACCAAACAAACCCATCCTGGTGTTTCCCCCTCGAGACCAAACGAGGAAGTCAACCGAGGAACTCACACCGTTGGCAGTTTTATTTATTCCGTTATCGTTGCAGCAATTACTAGTCAGGTGTAGATAATCGTCCTGATAAAATAAACAGTGGGCACTTTTAGTTAACCATTCCGTTATAGTGGCAACACTTACTAGTCAGATACAGATAGCATGAGATAAACCCAAAACCCAGCAGTTGTCGGTACTTTTATTCAGCCATTCCGTTGTAGTTGCAATACTTACTAGTCAGGTACAATGGTCGCAACCGACACTCCAAACAAGCAATTGTGGGCAGTATTAATTAGCCATTCCATTATAGTGAAGCTGATTACTAGTCATTATAAAGTCAAATTTATAGCACTACTTTAGTTATGCTTGTCTATGGTCGAGATACTGTGCTCCAAGTCGTCCATAACCGCGGACACGGCTTTCAGAAAGTTTTAACCCGGCCGGGGTGCACAAATAGCAACACACACTCGATCAACCTCGGAAAAACCAAAACAAAACCCAACGAGGCCTTCACGACAAAGCAATCACAAGATTCAGAAATATTTCAGGGGGCCACCCCTTAAAGTAGACCCGCAACGAAGTTAGCTGACTTCGAGACGGCCTCAAGGTTTGTGGGGCCGGCTGTAAACGACTGGGAACCCGAAAGTGTGACTGGGCTTGTCGATACCGCGAAAACGGGTCACAATTCCTAAACAGTACAGTGTGCTCCTCGCACAATCGTAAATAAAGCAGTAAAGCATGGCATAAGTACAGGATCGTAAATAAAACCTCAAACTAGTTTGTGGCCCCAAGAAATAAGACTGAATCAAGCTCTGGCTCAGGGGGGTCCCATATACCTCCCGGATGTGGATAGCGCGATAAAACAAGGAACAGGTATCAAGTACTCGGGGTCCTACGGGACACAAGTGGGCGTTCGGAAACCAAATATTTTCTATCACCCACCGATGCCTCTGCTTACTTCAATTTTAGTTGTTAAACAGGAATTAAAGTGAACGATAAGTAAACTATGATCATCTCCAACATCCAACATGTGGCAATACTCCAACAACTGTGGTACATGGCGGCGCGCAACAGCACTTGAGCAAGCGACTACGACGCGCAAGTCCAACTATCTACCAAACAACAGGTAATAGGATGTGTCCAAGGCAATATATGGCTGCAAGGGATATCACGGGTACGAAAACTAGAGCATCGCAACACAGATAGCAAAGATCAACAGGAGGGAAATAAATACTATAAAAGTAAGATAGGTAGAAAGGGGGAGATGCTCGCCTGAAAACATTGTCGAAGGTTCAACCGAAGATCGAGGCGAAGCTCACATCAACTCAACGGCCTTATCCGCGAAGAACCAAAGCACTAGAATAAACACCGGATGCAATATTTAATACAACGGCAGAAGATCGGCATGATGCATGTATGATGCCTGGCATGGCAAAGGTGCGATGCAATTAGGTCATATTAAGCGGAACCGGGGTCCCGACATTATTTAGGTGGTTCATGTTGTTTAGCTACCCCGCAATTTAAATGTTGTCTTAACATGGCAGAAGATAGAACCGGGTTCGCTACACAAATTTAAATGAGGCCAATATGAGACTAGATTTGCCCGCATATGGTCCCATATTTAATTATTAGGTGAATCGGCATAAGGCCCCCAAACCACATGATATGCATGCGAGATAATGATTTAATATGCAACAAGTTATATAGATGGCATTTATAAAATAGGGTTCTCGGAGAGGGGTTCACACATTAGGGTTCGGCAGATCTTGGGGTTCCGGGGTTCGGGGTTCGATAGGGTCCAGGGTTCGACGGGTTCGTTCTCGGCGGGAGCGTTCTCGGATTACTGGGGTAGATCTTGTCGTTCCGTGTTGAAGGCCCTCGGATTCAGGGTCCCGGCGAACTTGGCGTGTCGAGGTTCGGTTTCCGGTTCCGGCGCCGTGGTCTTGCAGAGTTTCCCGGTTCTCGACGCGTGTCGGTCTTGTCGTTAGCTGAACTTGGCATCGTGGTGGCCTCTTCTCGTGGCGTCGGTCTTGTGGTTCGAGAAGGAGGGGGACGCCGTGATCGGTCTTCAAAGGTTCGCAAGGCGATCTTGGCGCTCGATGTCCATGAGGGAGTCCTTGGGGTCCCGGACGGAGATCTTGTCGGTGGCGGTTTCAGTTGTCGGTGTCGGACTTGGGTCTCGGCACTGGAGGTCTTGGTGTTCCGAGGGGATCTTGTCGCATCCATCAACTATGTGAAGTCCTTGGCGGTTTTTCTTGAAAATTCCTGGGCACATCTCCACAAAAGATCTTGTGGTACTTGGGCTAGCAACACAGGAACACATCCTCTGTGATATGAAACTGGTAAGATGCCCGTATGTGTCCCTAGCCCAAGTACTCGCTGTATGTCCTCCAAACTTCAGGGACGGGGCGAGCTGGTCGGAGCGATCTGCAGGACGGAGACACTGCAGCGAAGGACATCGACGGGGAGGTCCAGGGGCACGACGAGCTCGATGCAGACCAGAGGAAGACGACCATGGCTTGGCGGCGGCGGTTCTCTGCCTGGACAGCGAAGACGGGCGCCAGAGGGAGGAGGAGGGGGCCCGCGGGGCGTCGGAACTCCGGCGGCAGGCATGCCTGGGGAAGCGCGCGCGGGGGGGGGGGGGGGGGACGGGGAGCGCGGCCGACGGTGGTTGGGGCCGGCGGCGGGCCCGGCGGACGGCGGAGGAAGATGGCGAGGCGGCTCGGCGGCTTGACGGAGAGGAGGGCCGCTGGCAGGCGAGGAGGCGACAGCAGAGGGTGGGCGGCGCGGCTCGGGGGGGGGGGGGGGGGGGGGGGAAGCCACCGGAGAGAGGGAGGGAGAGGCGCGGGCCGGCTCGGGTCGGAGGGGCGCCGGCGGTGAGGGGCTCGCGGCTCGGGGTGGCCTGGGGCGAGGACGGCAGAGGGGAGGAGGGAGGCGAGGTGGAGGGAAGATGGCCGCGGAGGAGCCCGCGACGGAAGGCGCCGGGCGGGGCGAAACTCGGCCGGCGGGGCTTGGGGGGGTCCGGCGAGGTGGGGTACGGCGGGCGCTGCTCGGGGTGGAGAGCCAGGGAGGGCGGTGGCTGGGCAGGCGTTGGCGGCGGTGGGTGGTAGGGGCAGACGGGGCGCGAGCGGGGAGAGAGAAAGGAGAAGAAGGGGAGGTTGGGGAGAGGGGAGAGGACGCGGGGCAGGGGTGGGCCTGGGGAGGTGGGACCGCGGGGAGGGCCCAGGTGGCAGCGGGTGTTGGGGGAGTGTGGTGTGCGTGTGTTGGGTGCTGGTGTGGGGGGGTTTGTGTGGTGTGTGTTTGAGAGGGAGAGAGAGGGAAGGGAGAGAGGGCCAAGTGGCAGCACATGGTTGGTTGGGGATAGGGAGAGGGTGAGGTGGCGGCTCGGGGTTGGCCGGGGTGAGGTGGCCAAAGGGGTGTGGGTTTGTTTGTTGGTAGCTGTAGGATTTAGAGGGGCTGTTTTAGGTGGCCCGATTTAATTCCGGGGGTGGTCGTTCGGGTCGTTCGGCCCGTTCGACTGCCCCACTAAAAATAACTTAACATCTTATTTAATTTACAATTCATTTGTAACTAGTTTTTGGACAAACAAAATATTCCGGAAGCAGCCGGGGTTTAATTTGAAATAGAAGGAGGACTAGTTCCAGAAAACCATAGACTTTCGCAAATAGTTTTTAGGCAAGATAATATGTATGATGATGACGATGCTCAAATGCAATGTGGCATGATGACATGAGCATGCGGTCATGATGATGCAATGCACAAAAACAACGCGATTTTCTAGTAGTGGTTTTGCGGGATGCCACACTCAACTTGATGGAATTGAAGTAGATCATCAAGTTAACTATGATAAGTTTCAATATGACCTTTGTTAAAACCTTATTTTGGATAAAGGAGATTTGATCTAAGGGTAGATCAAATGTAATAAAAGTAAACCCTAATACATTACTTAATGATTTATATTTGATCCTTAAGTAATCATATCCTAGTATTCATTACACAACTCATGAATACCAAGATATAAATATAATTTAAGTAATAGGAATGTAACAACTAAATATTGATCTATCTTAATCTCATCTACTTATACCATGAGTATCATGGTAATACCTGCCCTTAAACCTTTAGTGACATTAAGTAGCAAGGAAATCAAGTCAAGATCATTCACCATGTATCTTTCTTTCCATATCAATCTTTATCATCTCTAATGAACCCTATCCTAATATCTGCTGTTCATCAATGTTGAGTAGTCAACTATTGATTCACAAATTCTTAAACTATCAATTCTTGATCTATCAACTCTTGTCCTTATCATAGCATCCACTCTAAAACCTTTAGAGAAAGAAGTAAGAAGAAATAAGTGGTAATGCTAGATTTAAACATCATCTATAGGATGGAAGTGTTGGAAGAGAATTAAATCAATATGATAATTGATGGAGTTAACTCAATCCTGAATGAATAGAAGAGTCATCTAGAAGCTTATAAAGGTGAACATTGAAGTTAATTACCAAGAGTAGTCCTATTGAATCAAGTAGATATAGTAAATGAATAATCTCTCTTAGTCAAATAGATACATTGATAAGATAACCAAAATACAACTGTAATGTGTATTAATGAAAGCTTTGATCAGCCAACTGGAAACCTAAACTATAAAGGATCAAAGGATTATAATAATCATGCCTTACTCACCAAGATTGAATGCTTATATCCTGTATAAGTGACATTTGTGGGTACAACATGATTAAACCCTAGTATAGATATATTATCCTAGATTAGTCATCACAAGTCACATTAAAATAATGTGAGGTTGGAATGTTAGATACTGGAGTTAAGTAGAGACAAGCTAGTATGATTAAGTTAAAGCTAGAGTAGCATGGAGTAATTGAAGTAGTGTTATTCCTCTTAAAGGATAGTAAGCTTTTGAGAAGGGTAGTTGGATATATATATATCTACTAGAGAAATATTAGTGATGGATGATTAAGGAAGAGTATGAGTGGATTTAGAAATAACCACTTGTTGGATTGGAGGTTATCAGTAGTAAAATAGTTGATATACCCAAGTATAGATATGAAAAGATTAGGAAATGCTTTAGTGTCAAGATCATTGGATTTACAAGAGGAGTTAGAAGAATAAAAAGTGGATAAGAATATTCTTGTGAGGTAAAGCTCATCATGTTAACACATGATGATGGATAGGAAGAAGTAGAATATCTAGGAAAGGAATTCCTTAATCAGAAGTCCAGGATTGTGAATTATGGAAGATAGGAATTCTTGGTAAACACTAAACCCTAAATCCTTAACCAAACATAGTATCCATTTCACCTGATTGATCTGTCATCTTATTTACACGAAGCTTCATAGGAATATTTTCCTATAGAAAATCACTTAAGCACATCTTTATCATTTCCAACTATCATGATCACATGTGCTTAGGAACTATCTTAATTAATTCTTCCTCATAAGTCATTCTAGAAAATAACCTTATTATTTTAAAAAGGTGATATCCATAATGATCACAAACATAAAGACAATATGTTTAGCCATTCATCTTGATTCACATCAACAAAAGAATATAAGTAAATTAAGAACCCTAAACCCTAGGGTAAGCATTTACAATTCAAACCCTAACTCTTTTGTTAGTTATAATAAAATATATATACCTTGTTATTCCCTAGATTCATGGGAGTAATATTAATCATGTTAAATCTTTAGGATATTATACCTCAAATAATAATAAAGGATCACCATATAAAAATTTCCTTAATATTATGAGTTAATGAGAATCAAATATCATGAGTTAATAGTAATGCATTCTATAATAAGTTTTGAAGGGAATACGCCCGAGAGGCAATAATAAAGTGGTTATTATCGTATTCCTTATTTATGATAAATGTTTATTTTGCATGCTATAATTGTATTAATACGGAAACATTAATACATGTGTGTTTAATAAACAAAAAAAAGGAAGTTCCTAGTTATGCCTCTCTTATAAACTACCGCGTTGATTAACAAGATGATCAAAGGTTTCCTGATCATGGACATTGGATGTGGTTAATAACGAGGTCACAACATTAGTGTAATGATGTGATGAACATTCATCTGAAGTATAGCATTACGATCAAAGTCATTGATTTTATATTGCTATAACAACTTACGAAGTGATCCTAATCCTTAGACCATGATATCATGGCAATCACTAACACCGGAAGAGTTTCTCGATGACATCAAACGTCACACCGTAACTGGGTGATTATAAAGATGGCTTCAGAACTACTAAAGTGTTATGTTGAGACCCATGGATCGAGAGTGGAATTTGTTCATCCCGATGACGGATAGATATGCTTTGGGCCCTCTCGGTGATATCACATTGATTAGCTTGCAAGCAAGTGATTTGATCACTAGAATGTTATATCACGGGAACGAGAAAAGAGTGCATGTCGGTAACGAGATTAAACTAGGTATGGAGATACCGATGATCGAATCTCGGACATGTAATACATCGTGAAACAAAGGGATTAAGATACTAGCGTAAAAGGTTCACACGATCACAGAAGTCATCGTTGAATGTGTGAGAGTCAGTATGGATCTCCAGGTCCCGCTACTGATTATTGATCAGAGAAGGGTCTCGATCATGTCCGCATTATTCACGAACCATAGGGTGACACACTTAAGGGATGTCGACACCATTCGGAGCAAATGATATGCCAGAAAAAGAAAAGGAAAGCGCAGGAATTTATTTCACTAGACACCGGAACTGTTTCGGTTGAAATTGCTGAAACTGGTTCTGCATGTGAAATGGAATACTAGCAAGTGGTTTTATGTGAATGTTTGTTAATTAAAGTAATTAACAAAATTCTGAATAAATAAATAAAAGAGTTTTATTTAAATGAGAGCTTACATTAATTTTGGTGGAAAATTAATGCATGTGAGTGGATTTTTGAGTGGAGGATTTTTAATGGGAGTGGAGGCTTCTCATTTTGAGTGGGAGCTCCACCCACATGAATGTGGAAGAGGTGGGGGCAGCCCCATGGCTGGGCGCCATGCCCCTTGGGTTCCCCCCTCTCCCCTATAAAAGGCCCCCCTCTCCTCCTCTCAAAGCACACCTCCTCGCGAAGGATCTCTCTCCCCCCTTTAGAATTTCCCTATGGTCTCGGATTAGCGAGATACATGTTCCCGGTGGCTTTTTCTGGAAGGATTTGTTGCTTCTGCTGCTTCGCTGGAGCGAGGGCGTGGAGGTTGTCGGGGTACCCATACGTGTGTGCGATCACGGATGCACCACTGCTTTGAGGTGCTGGACTTGATCGTGCTGGACCGGCTGGACCAGATGGACTTCATCACGATCTTGAGATCGGCAAGCGTTCGTCTACATCATCCACGAGTACAACCTCGTTAACGCTATTCGGTATTCGAGGGTATGTATTCTATGGATGTATATCCACCTGTTGCTTGTATCTAGAAGATAGATCTTGGTACTTAGATGTTCCCATCGTAGGAAATTTTTTGTTTTCTATGCTGCGAACCCTACAGTGGTATCAGAGCCGGATCTATGCATAGATGCTTTGCACGGGTAGTACACATATGAGTATGTGGGCGATGATGATCATTTTTGTAAGATCCCTCCTTTGTAAAGGAAAAGGATCCCTGTGATTGCAATGCTAGTCCCTGGATCATTGCTAGCATCCACAGTTTAAGATGAAGTTCACAGATATGTGAGACCCTGGCGCATGGCTCAATAGGATTGATAGGAAACCCATACCAACAAGTTGCAACTTCTTTTCCGGAAGATCATTCGAAAAGAACTCTAAGGTTAAGCGTGCTTGGCCTAGAGCAATTCTAGGATGGGTGACCGACCGGGAAGTGGGTAACCGGGTGCGCACGAGTGAGGACAAAATGCGCAGAAAAGACTAGTGTTGGTCTGTGGGGTTAGTCTAGAGATCCTATTGAGCTGCCAGAAGTGACAGCCGTCGGTCCGGAGTGACCGGGGGTGTTACAAATTGGTATCAGAGCCGACCCTCGCGGTTAAACGGGCGTGTGCGGGTCAGTGGCGGACATGTGACGCATGGCGCGTGTGGCCCGGAGTGGACACGGCATGGCACATGTGCCAGCACTGGACGCACAGACGTGTGCCAAGAGGGGACGTTCCTGGCTTGTGGTTGATCGACGAGGACGTCGATCTTCTAAGGGTGGGTGTATGTGAGACCCTGGCGCATGGCTCAATAGGATTGATAGGAAACCCATACCAACAAGTTGCAACTTCTTTTCCGGAAGCTCATTCGAAAAGAACTCTAAGGTTAAGCGTGCTTGGCCTAGAGCAATTCTAGGATGGGTGACCGACCGGGAAGTGGGTAACCGGGTGCGCACGAGTGAGGACAAAGTGCGCAGAAAAGACTAGTGTTGGTCTGTGGGGTTAGTCTAGAGATCCTATTGAGCTGCCAGAAGTGACAGCCGTCGGTCCGGAGTGACCGGGGGTGTTACAAGATACAAAGGTCATTTATTACATCCATTCCAGAGATAAAACATAGTCTTTACAACTCAAGGCCACAGGCCTAATACAAGAGTTTGGAATAAGTAAATAAATATAAGTCTTCATCTTCATGTGCCACAGGCAAACATGTTGAGTGTAGACTCATGACACCTAATCCTCATAAGAGTAACCTGCAAGATCACAAGTTACAACCACAGTGGGTCAATACTTTGGAATATTATTGGCAAGTGATACCTTAATAAATTTTAAGTAGACTATATTACTATATGCAATTTTGCTAAGTGTAGCTTGGCTTGCTTTGCTCAAAATAGGTTTTTCCTATTAGTTTAAATCACTAAGTTTTTCTTTGTCAAAACTTTTCCCAAGAAACCATCAATAGACATTGAGGTCCTTCACCCTTGTTCACCCACAAGTTTTTCTTAGAAGTTGGAGTGATGAGATTCTTGATAGCTTCCATGTCTTGATGCTCAAGTTGTCCATTGCCATGGACTTGGCTAAGTACTTAGATTTTTCCATCTGCAGAGGTTGTGCACTTTCCCCACCAGACTTGGTTTCCCAAGACAGGACCTTTCAAAAGCCTTTCCTTAGACCAAATGGACGCGCTCCAACCTATCATTCCCACTACCACCAACTGTCCAAATGGCTAAGTTCTAGCAACTTATGTGATCCAGGCAGATCCCATATTGCCAAGTGGCTGCACTATAAGCTTCTCAACACTTGGCCTCTAAAATCCCTTTGTTCCGGGGTGGCATACCACAAGTGAGATACACAAGGTAAACCATATCCATGGGCCTTGTGTAACCACTCAACCAAAAACCACCACTCAAGTCCCTTTCCACCCAGGTGATTCATTGACTTAGTTGTTTTATTAAGAAAAACATAAGTCCAAAGACTTAGAAATATTTTCATCATAGCATGTATATACTTTACCCACCCTTGTTTGCTACTAGCTAGGCTAAGCATGGCATAGTAACTTAACTTAGAAATTTCCTAGCAATTCTACAACTACTTAGGATTTCCCAACATGGCATTTGGCAAAAAATAGTAACATGCAAGACTTAGCAAAATATTTCTAATGCTTGTATAAAATATAGGGATAGACATATTCATGAGTACCACTTGCCTTGGTAGTTGGGAGAGTAGCACTCTTCATAATCACAATCACTAGCACCAAAGTCTACACAAAGAATAGTAGCACAAAATTACACACAATTCATATACAAACATAAATATATGCATGCATGCAGAATGCTAAGTGATGATTTTTAAAACCCAACCAAGCAAGTGCATAGTACTGAATCATAACCAAGTTAAAAACTTGCTAAACCAAGTTTATTTTACACTAAAACAATTTCCTAAACAATTCATATACTCAAAATAGTCCTAAACAAGTTTCTGCAAATAAAGTCATTTTAACAGAAACTAAACATTAAACACATTTCATAAACAGCAAGGGCTTGTCCTCCTGATTCCAACGGTATAAAATTTGTCAAATTCTAACGTGTGGATCAAAAGTTATAGCTAATTCAAAATTGGATCTAAACCTGATTCAAATCTGTTTTTAAACTCAAACCCTAGCCACGCGTCTGTTTCCTATTGGCCCGTACCGGTTCAGACGGATCGAGCTCTGCGAGCCGTAGGATTTAAGTCAGATCTGGTGGCTCAGATGCGCGCATACCTCTTCGCTTAAGTTCTAATTTCAGCCGTAGGATCTACATCTAACGTTCCTGAACGCCTTGACCAAAGATGAGCGGCGCTAGCGGCGGCGACTGGCGGCGGCGCGTCTGTAAGCGGCGGCGCTGGCGTTCTAGGTTGCGCGGGAGTGGGGGAAGAGGCTTACCAGAACCGCGGTGGTGTGCTGAAGCTCAACGTGGCGCTGGCTTGGAAAGGGGCGCACGGGGTCGTCGTAGATTCCTCGCCGAAGTTCGCGAACGCGTCGGGTGCGGCTGCTGTCGACGTTGGCGGGGTTCTGCGTCGCGCTAAGTCAAAAGGAGGGCACTGTTAGATGCGCAAGACGATGGGGGTCCTAGGCGTATTAGGCAGAGGGCAAGGGGCGGCTGGTACTTACGGGGAGAGGTCGCCGGAGTTCGTGCAGAGAGCGGCGGTGCTCGGTCGAAGTCGTTGCCGAAGCTACAGACCATGCGAGAACAAACAGGGTGTGTTAGTTGTTGGAGATATGCCCAAGAGGCAATAATAAAGTGGTTATTATCATATCTTCACACTTATGATAAATGTTTACATACCATGCTATAATTGTATTAACCGGAAACATTAATACTTGTGTGATTTGTAAACTAAAATAAGAGTCCCTAGTAAAGCCTCTTGTTAAACTAGCTTGTTGGTTAATATATGATCATGGTTTCCTGATCATGAACATAGAGATGTTATTAACAACAGGATCATATCATTAGGAGAATGATGTGATGGACATACTCCTATAGATAAGCGTAGCATAAAGATCAAGTCATTTAAATAGTTCAATTGCTATATGCTTTCTGATACATAGTAACCTAATTCCTTCGACCATGAGATCATGCATATCACCTTTACCAGATGGATGTTTTGATGTCATCAAACACCACACCGTAACAGGGTGGCTATAAAGGTGGCATTGAGTGTTCGGAAAGTATTGGTTGAAACACATGGATCAAGAGTGGGATTTGTCCATCCATATGACGGATAGATATACTCTGGGCCCTCTCGGTGAGATGTCATCCAATTAGCTTGCAAGCATGTGACTGGCTCACAAGGGATCACATATCACGGGAACGAGAAAAGATTACTTATCAGTAACGAGGTTGAACTAGGTATGCAGAGATACCGACGATCATAACCTCGGATAAGTAAACTATCGTGAGACAAAGGGAAATTGGTATCGTATGTGAGTGGTTCATTCGATCGCAAAGTAATCGTAGAAATATGTGGGAGCCATATGAATTTCCAGATTCCTCTATTGGTTATTGTTCGGAGAAGTGTCTCGATCATGTCCGCATAATTCACGAACCGTAGGGAGACACACTTAAGGATTCGACGTTGTTTGAGTAGTTATGGTATTATGAGAAAGAGACCAAATGTTGTTCGGAGTCTCGGATGGGATCCGGGATATCACGAGGTGATCCGGAATGGTCCGGAGAATAAGATTCATATAAGGAAAGTCCCGTTTCGGAGTTCGGAAATGATTCCGGTGTTTTCATCGGGAATGTTCTGGAAGGTTCCGGAATGTCCGGCACTCCGGAGGGGAAGGGGTACATGAATGTGTCATTTCATATTGGAATGATTTCATCATGTACTAAGTGTTCTCGCTGTTCCAAATAAAGGATTAAATTGAATCCCAAACAGAAAAGTCAAACGGCCAGTTTGAAAGTCAAACGGCTAAAACAGGAAACTGTGGGAAACAAGCAAGAGGTGGTTGGAACCGACTTGGGGGAGGAGTCCCTCCAAGCCGGCGCGCCAACCAAGGCCGACTTGGGGAGGGACTCCCCTCCCCTTGGCCACCCCTCCCACCTATAAAAGGAGGGGCAGGGCCTCCTCCTCTAGACACACAAGTTCCTATCCTCTAATCTCCGGTTTAGAGCCGTTTTGGTTTAGAGCTTCTAATTGCCCTAGCCTTCGGTTTAGAGCCTTCTAATTGGTGTGTCTAAACCCTAGACCACTAATAGCTCTCTCATACTCCACCATACTCGCTCCGGCTTAAGGCGAAGCCCTGCGAGATCTCCCCTCTACTTCCGGTACCACGCCGTTGTGCTGCCGGAATCACGAGGAGAGTGCTACAACCTCCACTGCCTGCTGGAACAAGGGAGAGGAAGGTCTTCGTCGAGTACCGAATGTGTGACCGACTGCGGGAGCGCTGCCGGAACGTGGCGCCGGAAGGATCGTCTACGCGATCTTGAGATCGGGAAGAGTACGACTACATCACCCACGAGAATCTGCTCTCGTTAACCGCTTTGGAATCTTCGAGGGTAAGTTATTCCATCGACTCATTGCTACAATCTAGTAGATAGATCTTGGCTTGTTTGTTTGTATGCGATAGAAATTTTTTGTTTTCCATGCTACGAACCCCTACAGTGGTATCAGAGCCGTTTCTATATGTAGATCTGTTGCACGAGTAGAACACAATGGTCATTGTGGGCGTTGATGCTTTTATTGTTGATTGCTTCTTGTGTACTTTGCATCTTGCGGTATGTTGGGATGAAGCGGCCCGGGCTAACCTTACATGACATCGTTCATGAGACTTGCTCCACGCTCGACATGCAACTTGTATTGCATAAGTGGCTTTGCGGGTGCCTGTTTCTCCTAGCATAGTTAAGATCCAATTTACAACGGGTGATTAACAATACTAGTATCAATGTTGTGGTTCTTGTTCGTAAGTTAGAACGACACTTATTGAAAGCCCCAAACCACGTAAAATATGCAAAGAAAGTAGAGGCGTCTAACTTTGTTTTGCAGGGGTGTGCAGTGATGTGATATGGCCATGATTGTGATTATATATGATGTATGCAATGTTCCTTATTGTAAGTCGGCAACCGGCAGGAGCCATATGGTTGTCTTTAATATTCTGTTAAGACCCGCGTGTCTATTCAAAGTAGTTGTAATAGTTGAAGCCGGTGGACGACAACCATGGAGAAGCATCATTGACCTTGATGCAATGTCGGTGATGATGGAGATCATGTTCGTGCTGGAAGATGGAGATCGGAAGCACAAAGAAGAAAGGCCATATCATATCACATATTATGAATTGCATGTGATGTTAATCCTTTATGCATCTTGTATTGCTTAGTAGACGACGGTAGCATTATAAGATGATCCCTCATGCACATGAATTTCAAGTCATAAAGTGTTCACCCTTAGTTAGCACCGTTGCTAAAGCTTGTTGTTTCGAAGCACCACGTGATGATCGGGTGTGTTAGATTCTGCAAGTGTATACAACGTGAGCAAGCCAGATTTGCTCATGCGGAAACTAAGGTTTGATCTTGACGAGCCTAGCATGTACAGACATGGTCTCGGAACACGGAATACCGAAAGGTAGAGCATGAATCATATAGTAGATATGATGAACATGTCGATTGTTCGCCATTGAAACTATATCAACTCTCGTGATGATTGGTTTTGATATGGTGGATTTGGTTCGTGTGATCACTAAAACAATGTGAGGGATATTGTTTTGAGTGGGAGTTCACCTAGATTAATTTAATTATTAATTAGAACTCAATTTATCATAAACTAAATCAAAGTGAATTTGCATAGTTGTTGTAGTCATTGGCATCCGTTTACCACCTTGCGCTTAGTTATAATTGAGATGATAGAACTATAGAATTCTGGTTAGTTACTTTACGAACTGGTTTCGTATTGTTTTGAAGTGTTAATCTAAAGTTTAAAAGTCCTATTGCAAACTTTCAGTAAGTTCCGGTTACTCCATGAAAGTTTAATAATTGGTATTAAAACAAGAGTGACAATTCCAAGTGTTAGTATATAAGTATCATGTTTGTCTCCATGATTCTTGATATTCAAAGGATTCCCTTAATATCAAGGTTATCTAGGATCTGAAAGAGTTGTTTCAGAAACCATGATGTGTGGAAGATATTGTGATATCTGAAACGAAGTTTTGGTTGCAACATGATAGAGTATAATATGGCAAAGTTCATGTTCTCATATTTTGATGAGAATTTGCAAAAGGGTTGTAGACACTTGTTGTCCTAATCCTCCAAAAGGTTTTGGATATTAACATTATACTCGTAATTCATCGTTATAAGCTAAAGGTAGTTTGATCATGGACGATTCCATGATAAGAATGAATATTTGATGTAGGTAAAATGTTTACTACACCAAGAGATTACTAAATAAAGGAATTTGAAAGAACACCAAACATTTGATGATGGTGATCTACTTCAAATTGCAAGTCCAAAGACATTGGTATTTGACTATACATGTTTTGGACTATGTGTCATATGTATGACTCCACTATTGATGTTGATAGATTCTTTCAAACAAGAAAAGGAAATACTGAAAGAGAATCTCATAAATATATGGCAGAAAGGAAAAGACTAGAATTGTTCAGTTTAAGTATATAGATGATATACATGTTATGGCTATATTCTTTGGTTATTAAACAATGTGGTTCTTAAGTATTTGATACTTAATTTGTTGGTGTGAATCGTCATACGAAACAACACAATTCATGAACTACAATGGCCTAAGTAACTAGCAAAAGAATATGTGATGATGTTCATCGAGAACAAATAAAGGGTTATTGTGTTGCTCGTTAAACATCAAAGCTTGCCTTCAACATTTGTTTTATCAGGTATTATGAGAACAAAAGGGTTGTTCAAATAATTTCCGTAATTCATAAAAGATGGATGATTCACAAATCTCGTTGGAGAAATCACATCCATAAAACTAGTGCTAAAAATGTCGAAAGACAAATTGATTGAAATATCACTTAGAAAGTGATATCGCCGTTTAAATTATACTGGAAAGAAAACATGAAGAAACTCCATGTGGATGGAATTTTGGAGTCTTTTGATTTTGATCAAATGACACTTGTGAAACTTTCCTAGAGATAATTGAAACTTCGTTCATAGGCCAGAAGGGAACGAAAGACTAGCTTATTGGAATTTGTACATATTGTTGTACGAAGTCCATTATGTGTGGTCAAGAGCGATGGATTTTAACTTCATTTGCTTTTTCCGAAATTTTGAGTGAATATATGAATATTTACTTAATAAGGATGAAGTATAAAACATTTGAAGAGTTCAAAGACTTTCAAGATGAAGTTGTAGAGGTCCCAACCTTAGATAAGATTGATCCCTCCTGTGTTTTACAATGCTAGTCCCTGGATCAATAGCTAGCATCCACAGTTAAGATGTAATATCAAGATACAAAGGTCATAATATAAATTTATAACCAGGAATAACATAAGTTTATTACATCAAACATAGCTCATTTGGCTATTACAATTACATTTGCAGCGGAATAACTATAAGTATGGGTCCATCATCTTCAAAGTGCCACAGGCAGATGTTGGTTGTAGATTTTGTAGTTCTAGTCAATCAAACAATCTTCATTTTTAAAACAATCAACCTGCAACATTACAAGTTACAGCCACAAGGGTCAATACATTTTGAATTGTATTGGCAAGCTTCACTTTTATGTATAATAAGAGTAGATCCTATCATTATATGCATATTTGGCTAAGTAGAGTTTAAGACTTATTTGCATAAAGCAATATTTTATCCTATCTTTTCAAAAGGGTTTTAAAGTCTTTTGTCAAATTTCTTTTCCAAGTTCCTTGAACTCCTTGGTAGAAACTCAAGTGTTCAAATCCTTGTCAAAATCTCTTGAGCACCTTGGTAACCCCAAGTGCAACAAGTTTTATCAAAACTCATGAGTTCCTTGGTAAAGCCCCAAGTACATCATGCTCTTGAGCACCTTGGTAACCCCAAGTGCAACAAGCTTTACAAAATCTCTTTGAATTCCTTGGTAGACACACAAGGGCATCAAGTTTTTATATTAGAAGTTGGAATGTCGAGATCTCCCATAGTTCAAACTTTAGTTGCTCAGTATTGTCCATAACCGGGGACACGGCTAAGTACTTAGATTTTATTTACTTCTACAGAAGGAGTACACTTTACCCACATGTCACAATCCCATCCTTTTGCCACCAGTGGCCTACTGGATTAGTGCTCACCAAGATGGAGTACTGGCAGATTGAGAATGTGACGAAGTCTTTCCAAAAGGTCCTCCCATACATCATTGCTAGCTTTGTCTTCAGCCCCCATGAAGCATTCCAGATCCCCATGTACAGTAACTAAAGACAATGCATGGGTCTTCCTAATGTAATTGACTAAGCCAGAGCCATAATAGCATGTGGTTGTACACGAAAGCCACAATTGGAGAAGCATGTTTGATCTCTAAGTTTCCTAGGTGGTTTTCTTTTGGAGCACAACACAAAGTGATTGCCATAGACATGGTTCCCTTTTGTTGCCACCTTCTCCAAAACTTAAAGTATCCTCCACCTAGGTGGTTCATTGAGTCCTTGTTTTATTATGTAAAACACAAGTCCTTTTCTCAACCTTTGTAAAATCTCAACATGTATCTCTTTTCAAAACATAGCATATAGCATGGCTAAGCATGTACAACTTCAATATTTTCACTAAGGAGTGTTTAGGGAATCCTATTAGGATTTAGCATAGCATAAGTATAAAATATCTTTTCATGCATGTTTTCAAAATCCACTAAGTACAATAAAATAGTAGGACTTTTGTATGATAGTGTAACTTGCCTTTTTGTTTAGGGAATGATAGTCACTTCTTGGTCTTGCTAGTCTCACACTTTGCTAATTTCACTACAATCAAACAAGCATAGTATCAAGTAGCATTCCAACATTCAAACAATAATTCACATACACAAAGTAATGGTTCCTAAGTCTTGTAAAAAGAGGGTTCTATTGCAAGGTTGGTCTCTACTAGGTTTATAAACTTTGTAAGGTCCACATTGGTCATTTACCAAAATGGCAGAGTCATTAGTTAGAGGGTTTTGCTCAAAGTCTATTTTAAAATCCATTCAATATTTTTATGTGGTGAAAATTATTCCTTTCAAAGCAAAACTTTATGTTTTTCACCAAGTGAGTTGCCCTTGGTAAGGTTTGGTGTTTTGGGTCAGTAGGTTTGGTCCATAACATTTTCCCAAAGTTTTCTTTGCAAAAACATTTTCCATAACAAAATCAATGAGTTTATTTTGGCTAGGAAATGGCTAATTTAAATAATCCATCCTATATTTCACAAAATTCATTTTTAACACTAAGGTTTGGTTCCTAGGGTCAGTAAGGTCACTACAAATCATTTTGCAAAGGTTTTGTCATTAAATTCAATTTTAAACAATTTTTATACTCTAAACAAGTACACAAATGTTTCTGCAAATTCACCCAAGCTAACAGATACTATTTTCAAAACTAAGGCCATGGTTAACTAGGGCTTGTTCTCCTGAATCCAACGACATAAAATTTGTAAAATTTGGACGTGTGGATCCAAAGATATAAGGGTTTGAAGTTTGCAAAAGTTTCTGTTTTTCAAATCTGTTTTAAATCCAATAGGTGACACGCGGCGTGTTTTGACTGGACGATACCGGTTCGGGTGGATCGTGTGCTGCGGAGCATTGGATTTAAGTTGGATCGTGTGGCACAGAACGCGTACCTCTTCGCGGTAAGTGATCTAATCGCACACGTTCAAACTAGATCCTACGGTACTGGCTTGTTGGACCAAAAGTGAGCGGCGCCGACGGCGGCTAACGGCGGCGTATGGCCAGGCGGTGGCGCTACGGCGGCTACAGGAAGCAAAGAGGAGAGAAAAAGTGCTCACCAGAATCGCAGGGCTGTCGTGATGCTCGACGTGCTGTTGGCTTGACAAGGGGCGCTCGGGTACTGCGGTAATTGCTCGCCGGAGTTGGTTCTGGCGACGGGCGGCTCTGGTCGAGGTCGAGGACGCCACTGGAGAGCGCCCTAAGGCAAAACGAAGGCGCGGTCAGATGCATGGGATCAAGACAATGATATGTGCGTGATCGAGAAGTGAAGGGGCGGTCTGGTTCACCTGGGAGTCGTCGTCGGAGCAGAAGCAGACGGCGGCGGTACTGGAAGTTGTCGTT
The DNA here is from genome assembly GCA_916181665.1 of Avena sativa. Lineage (NCBI taxonomy): Eukaryota > Viridiplantae > Streptophyta > Magnoliopsida > Poales > Poaceae > Avena > Avena sativa. Next base: position 166,255,825 of record OV702285.1, on the reverse strand, counting down.
GGCGAGGCTCAGGGGCGTCTGTGGTCGAGCTGGTGGTACGGGGAGGTGTGTCTGGGAGAGGGGAAGCTGTGAGTTTGGTCGGGGAGGCTCGGGAAGGTGTGGCTTGGCCGGAATCGACAGAGGAAGCTCGTCGGAGCGGCGGCGGTATAGAGAGAATTGGAGGCAGCCTAGGGGCAGAGAGGAGGAGTGGTCTGGGGGAAAAAGAGGAGGAGGCGCTGAGGTTTTAACACGCATGATCAAGGCGATTAATGGTGGCCGCATTAAGGCGTATTGAATCCACGGAATCAAGGCCTGCAACGGCAGCGAGGGGGAAGAGGCGTGGTTCGCGCGAGGAAGAAGAAGGAGCTGGCTGCGTGGGGTCTGCTGGCAGTGAAAGAAAAGAAGCGGAGAGGGGTCCACCTGTCAGCCTCAGGGCGGGTTTCTATTGCGGTGCAGAAAACGATTCGGGAGAGGAGGTGGGCTAGATGGGCTGGAGTTGGGCCTGTCGACTGGGCTGCTTTGTTTCATCTTTTTTTTATACTGAATGCCTTTTCTTTTTCTATTTTGAATTTCTGTTTTGAATTTCCAATCAAACAAACATCAACCAAATCAATTCAAACAACACTCAAACTTGTAATATTGAAATTAGTTCTGTTTTAGTAATATGGTCAAAAGCCCAAAATAAAATAATAATAACTTTATTAATCCATTCTTTAATTAAATAAAATGGAACTTTATTTATTTAACATGGTTTGATTTATTTAATAAAAACTTCTCATTTGAAAACACTTTTCAAATCTAAATCAGTAGGTTTATTTGGAAATAAAGAATATTTGGAGGATTTGTTTTAAAACAAAATAACCTCTTATTTTAGGGTCCATTAGTAATTAAATAAAATGGGCCTTAGTTATTAAATCAAATAGAGTTTGATTCTATTAATAAAATCTTTATTTGAAACCTAAATATTTTCCAAACCAAATCAGTAGGTTTTATTTGGAAGTATTAAATACTTGGAAACTTGTTGTTAAAACAAAATAACATTTTATTTTAGAGTCCATTATTAATTAAGTAAAATAGTCTTTCATTATTAAACCAACTAGGGTTTGCTTTATTGAGAATATTTATTTTAAAATCTAAAATAAAACAAAAACACTTTAATAGGTTTTATTTGAGAATATAAGTACTTGGGAAAACCTTATTTTAAAATAAATAAATAGGTTTTAGTGTTTTATTTAAAAGGGAATAAATCTTTACTTAAATAATACTTGGATATTAAATCCTTATTAATTTATTTTAAATAAACCTTTGCTAATTTTTTATTTAGAATAAAATGTTTTAATTCCAAAGCTTGTCCAAGGTTTAATTTGGCTTTATAAAATAATCTTTATTTAAATCCATCTTTTCTTTTGAATACCAAATCTTTTATTTTAAAAGATCCAAAATACCATTTCCAAAATATTTTTAGTTTCCTTTATTAAATGTTTATCTTTTAAGAATCCCTTTAGGATTTTATTTTATTCAAATGGATTTGAAGTTCCAATTGGTTAAAAGTTTCTTCTGGCTCTAAAAATCAAACAAAGTTTTATTTTATTCTTTTATTTTCACATTACAAGATTTGGAAAATCTTGGGATGTGACAGGCTACCACCCTTAAAATAAATCTCGTCCCGAGATTTGGGAAGGCTGGGTTACAAGCAAGTTCAAACAACTAGGGTACTACCACCCTTAAAAAAATTTCAAACAAAAATTACATATCGGCCTTCTTGGGTCCTGGAAAACTTCTCTAAGCAACTTTTGCTTTATTTCTACACTTGACTCATGGGCCAAGGTTGAGTTTCTCCATAGGCTTGTTCAACTTGTTTTTCATCCTTTCTGGACAGTTGCTTGCATAGTGTCCTGGATTCTTGCAGTTGAAACAATTAATGTCCTTGAGTTCTTTGCGTTGCTCTTGTGGGCAAGTTGCTACATAGTGACCTGGTTCTTTGCAGTTGTTGCACCACACTTGGTCAATCTCTTTATTCTTCTTGTTCTCTGGGCATCCACTGGAGTAGTGTCCCATTTCTTTACATTTACGACATTGCACAAGGCTCATGTCTTGCTTGGGCTTCTTGATTTTCCTTGATCCTTTGAATTGGGTTGTCTTGTTTGGATGTAGAAGTGGTCCTTTTCCTTTGGTAGACTTGGATCCTTCTTGTTTCCTTTGTTCCACCATGGCATATATGGGACATAGACCTGGAGTATGATCACTTCCTTCACACAGGTAGCAAGTAGCTTGATAGGTAGGACATTGTCCAACAGGATGATCTTCTTCACAATTGGGGCATTGTCCTTCATGCTCCTTGGAGGTATGATCCTTGTCTCCACAAATAATGCAAGCTGGGGCTCCATCTAGAACAATATTCCTTTCATCCTTGTTATCATAAATTCTCTTTGGATAGCTTTCTTCTATGCTAATCATTTGATTAGTCACCTTAAGCATCAGTTGAGACTGCTCTTCCAAAAACCTTTGCAGTGCTGGATCCTTATCACTATTGTTGACTAGGAACTGAGCTGTTAGTTGGTTCAACTGGTGTTGGGTTGCTATGAGCTCTTTCATGCTATCAGCTTGGTTGGTGTTGGTGTCATCAACCTTGGAGTCCTTTGGAGTAGTCATCTGTTTGGATTTGAAGGGAGTTTAGAATAGGCAAGATATTTCTAAGGAATTATTTCTAATCACACACATCATAATTCACACAAACAATCACAAATAATCATTTCACTCAACAACAAGGTTCAAGCACATTTTTAGGCAACAAAATAGTTTTGTTACACCACATAAGTTGGTGGTGTTGACTTAACTAAATTATGGTGGTCCATATATATGGTTTACTTGTGATCCTTCCTTCCTTCATGTTCCTTCTTGTATGGAATCTTGGTTTCCTTGAGGAAAATTCTTGGTTGCAATACTTCAAAGTTGTTGATGGCCTCTTCTTATTTTGCATTCCCTCAGTCTCTAAGTCTTGAGCAAGATTTCCTTGTTTCACTTGTAGTCCTTAGTGATATCCATATTGGAAGTCCTTGGTGAATATGCTGAAGATGTTGAAGTCATTAGAGTCGAAGATGTTGAAATCATTAGTAGTTGAAGATGTTGAAGAAGTCCTTTGCACATGGTGTAGTCTTTGTCCATGGGTAGGTTTTCCATCAAGTTGAAGTAGAAGAGGTGTAGAGTTGAAACCAAAATGGTTAAGGAAAGAGTATACAAGTTTGTTTTGTAAATAAGTTTTGGAACAAAACAACTCCTACTTTTCTAAGGGTTTTTGTCCAATCCTAGGTTCACAAATCCTACAGGCAACACAATGCTCTGATACCATCTGTAGAGGTCCCAACCTTAGATAAGATTGATCCCTCCTGTGTTTTACAATGCTAGTCCCTGGATCAATAGCTAGCATCCACAGTTAAGATGTAATATCAAGATACAAAGGTCATAATATAAATTTATAACCAGGAATAACATAAGTTTATTACATCAAACATAGCTCATTTGGCTATTACAATTACATTTGCAGCGAAATAACTATAAGTATGGGTCCATCATCTTCAAAGTGCCACAGGCAGATGTTGGTTGTAGATTTTGTAGTTCTAGTCAATCAAACAATCTTCATTTTTAAAACAATCAACCTGCAACATTACAAGTTACAGCCACAAGGGTCAATACATTTTGAATTGTATTGGCAAGCTTCACTTTTATGTATAATAAGAGTGGATCCTATCATTATATGCATATTTGGCTAAGTAGAGTTTAAGACTTATTTGCATAAAGCAATATTTTATCCTATCTTTTCAAAAGGGTTTTAAAGTCTTTTGTCAAATTTCTTTTCCAAGTTCCTTGAACTCCTTGGTAGAAACTCAAGTGTTCAAATCCTTGTCAAAATCTCTTGAGCACCTTGGTAACCCCAAGTGCAACAAGTTTTATCAAAACTCATGAGTTCCTTGGTAAAGCCCCAAGTACATCATGCTCTTGAGCACCTTGGTAACCCCAAGTGCAACAAGCTTTACAAAATCTCTTTGAATTCCTTGGTAGACACACAAGGGCATCAAGTTTTTATATTAGAAGTTGGAATGTCGAGATCTCCCATAGTTCAAACTTTAGTTGCTCAGTATTGTCCATAACCGGGGACACGGCTAAGTACTTAGATTTTATTTACTTCTGCAGAAGGAGTACACTTTACCCACATGTCACAATCCCATCCTTTTGCCACCAGTGGCCTACTGGATTAGTGCTCACCAAGATGGAGTACTGGCAGATTGAGAATGTGACGAAGTCTTTCCAAAAGGTCCTCCCATACATCATTGCTAGCTTTGTCTTCAGCCCCCATGAAGCATTCCAGATCCCCATGTACAGTAACTAAAGACAATGCATGGGTCTTCCTAATGTAATTGACTAAGCCAGAGCCATAATAGCATGTGGTTGTACACGAAAGCCACAATTGGAGAAGCATGTTTGATCTCTAAGTTTCCTAGGTGGTTTTCTTTTGGAGCACAACACAAAGTGATTGCCATAGACATGGTTCCCTTTTGTTGCCACCTTCTCCAAAACTTAAAGTATCCTCCACCTAGGTGGTTCATTGAGTCCTTGTTTTATTATGTAAAACACAAGTCCTTTTCTCAACCTTTGTAAAATCTCAACATGTATCTCTTTTCAAAACATAGCATATAGCATGGCTAAGCATGTACAACTTCAATATTTTCACTAAGGAGTGTTTAGGGAATCCTATTAGGATTTAGCATAGCATAAGTATAAAATATCTTTTCATGCATGTTTTCAAAATCCACTAAGTACAATAAAATAGTAGGACTTTTGTATGATAGTGTAACTTGCCTTTTTGTTTAGGGAATGATAGTCACTTCTTGGTCTTGCTAGTCTCACACTTTGCTAATTTCACTACAATCAAACAAGCATAGTATCAAGTAGCATTCCAACATTCAAAGAATAATTCACATACACAAAGTAATGGTTCCTAAGTCTTGTAAAAAGAGGGTTCTATTGCAAGTTTGGTCTCTACTAGGTTTATAAACTTTGTAAGGTCCACATTGGTCATTTACCAAAATGGCAGAGTCATTAGTTAGAGGGTTTTGCTCAAAGTCTATTTTAAAATCCATTCAATATTTTTATGTGGTGAAAATTATTCCTTTCAAAGCAAAACTTTATGTTTTTCACCAAGTGAGTTGCCCTTGGTAAGGTTTGGTGTTTTGGGTCAGTAGGTATGGTCCATAACATTTTCCCAAAGTTTTCTTTGCAAAAACATTTTCCATAACAAAATCAATGAGTTTATTTTGGCTAGGAAATGGCTAATTTAAATAATCCATCCTATATTTCACCAAATTCATTTTTAACACTAAGGTTTGGTTCCTAGGGTCAGTAAGGTCACTACAAATCATTTTGCAAAGGTTTTGTCATTAAATTCAATTTTAAACAATTTTTATACTCTAAACAAGTACACAAATGTTTCTGCAAATTCACCCAAGCTAACAGATACTATTTTCAAAACTAAGGCCATGGTTAACTAGGGCTTGTTCTCCTGAATCCAACGACATAAAATTTGTAAAATTTGGACGTGTGGATCCAAAGATATAAGGGTTTGAAGTTTGCAAAAGTTTCTGTTTTTCAAATCTGTTTTAAATCCAATAGGTGACACGCGGCGTGTTTTGACTGGACGATACCGGTTCGGGTGGATCGTGTGCTGCGGAGCGTTGGATTTAAGTTGGATCGTGTGGCACAGAACGCGTACCTCTTCGCGGTAAGTGATCTAATCGCACACGTTCAAACTAGATCCTACGGTACTGGCTTGTTGGACCAAAAGTGAGCGGCGCCGACGGCGGCTAACGGCGGCGTATGGCCAGGCGGTGGCGCTACGACGGCTACAGGAAGCAAAGAGGAGAGAAAAAGTGCTCACCAGAATCGCAGGGCTGTCGTGATGCTCGACGTGCTGTTGGCTTGACAAGGGGCGCTCGGGTACTGCGGTAATTGCTCGCCGGAGTTGGTTCTGGCGACGGGCGGCTCTGGTCGAGGTCGAGGACGCCACTGGAGAGCGCCCTAAGGCAAAACAAATGCGCGGTCAGATGCATGGGATCAAGACAATGATATGTGCGTGATCGAGAAGTGAAGGGGCGGTCTGGTTCACCTGGGAGTCGTCGTCGGAGCAGAAGCAGACGGCGGCGGTACTGGAAGTTGTCGTTGGCGAGGCTCAGGGGCGTCCGTGGTCGAGCTGGTGGTACGGGGAGGTGTGTCTGGGAGAGGGGAAGCTGTGAGTTTGGTCGGGGAGGCTCGGGAAGGTGTGGCTTGGCCGGAATCGACAGAGGAAGCTCGTCGGAGCGGCGGCGGTATAGAGAGAATTGGAGGCAGCCTAGGGGCAGAGAGGAGGAGTGGTCTGGGGGAAAAGGAGGAGGAGGCGCTGAGGATTTAACACGCATGATCAAGGCGATTAATGGTGGCCGCATTAAGGCGTATTGAATCCACGGAATCAAGGCCTGCAACGGCAGCGAGGGGGAAGAGGCGTGGTTCGCGCGAGGAAGAAGAAGGAGCTGGCTGCGTGGGGTCTGCTGGCAGTGAAAGAAAAGAAGCGGAGAGGGGTCCACCTGTCAGCCTCAGGGCGGGTTTCTATTGCGGTGCAGAAAACGATTCGGGAGAGGAGGTGGGCTAGATGGGCTGGAGTTGGGCCTGTCGACTGGGCTGCTTTGTTTCATCTTTTTTTTATACTGAATGCCTTTTCTTTTTCTATTTTGAATTTCTGTTTTGAATTTCCAATCAAACAAACATCAACCAAATCAATTCAAACAACACTCAAACTTGTAATATTGAAATTAGTTCTGTTTTAGTAATATGGTCAAAATCCCAAAATAAAATAATAATAACTTTATTAATCCATTCTTTAATTAAATAAAATGGAACTTTATTTATTTAACATGGTTTGATTTATTTAATAAAAACATCTCATTTGAAAACACTTTTCAAATCTAAATCAGTAGGTTTATTTGGAAATAAAGAATATTTGGAGGATTTGTTTTAAAACAAAATAACCTCTTATTTTAGGGTCCATTAGTAATTAAATAAAATGGGCCTTAGTTATTAAATCAAATAGAGTTTGATTCTATTAATAAAATCTTTATTTGAAACCTAAATATTTTCCAAACCAAATCAGTAGGTTTTATTTGGAAGTATTAAATACTTGGAAACTTGTTGTTAAAACAAAATAACATTTTATTTTAGAGTCCATTATTAATTAAGTAAAATAGTCTTTCATTATTAAACCAACTAGGGTTTGCTTTATTGAGAATATTTATTTTAAAATCTAAAATAAAACAAAAACACTCTAATAGGTTTTATTTGAGAATATAAGTACTTGGGAAAACCTTATTTTAAAATAAATAAATAGGTTTTAGTGTTTTATTTAAAATGGAATAAATCTTTACTTAAATAATACTTGGATATTAAATCCTTATTAATTTATTTTAAATAAACCTTTGCTAATTTTTTATTTAGAATAAAATGTTTTAATTCCAAAGCTTGTCCAAGGTTTAATTTGGCTTTATAAAATAATCTTTATTTAAATCCATCTTTTCTTTTGAATACCAAATCTTTTATTTTAAAAGATCCAAAATACCATTTCCAAAATATTTTTAGTTTCCTTTATTAAATGTTTATCTTTTAAGAATCCCTTTAGGATTTTATTTTATTCAAATGGATTTGAAGTTCCAATTGGTTAAAAGTTTCTTCTGGCTCTAAAAATCAAACAAAGTTTTATTTTATTCTTTTATTTTCACATTACAAGATTTGGAAAATCTTGGGATGTGACAGAAGTACAAAATCATTTGTAACAAGAATATAAATAGTTTATGATAAGATCATAAAATAAGATATTTGAGTTACAAGTTTAGCATAATACCTAAGATTTAAGGAATTGTTCCGTGGATTTGCATTTCCCGAAACACCATAAGAGTATGGAGCGTTCGAGATATGTAATTAAACCTTGTTTGACATGGTAAGATCGAAGGTGTAATTCATAAAACTGCCATTTTATTTTAAAGATTAAAAGCTTTAGAGATTACCATTTTTCCACTGAAAAGAGCTCCATCATAATTCGCTGAAATGACACCATATAAAGTTATGGTTTGGGATAAAACCCAAGTAGTCCTTTCTTAAACATTGGTATGCTATACATAAGAAAGATGTTTGCAACCAAAGTCGTATGAGCCTGTCTTTGTATTACTGTTAAGTATTCCTCCATAAACACCAGAGACAAAAGTGTTTGTCGCTTAGAACGTCAAGTTTCTTTGAGAAGGAATTTTTCGTGAAAAGTTAAGTGGGAGGACAATAGAACTTTGATAAGGTTAAAAGAACCTTAGCTATATGTGCAAAGTTGCGCAGCGCCGAAAAGTGTTCCGGAGTTAGCAAACAATGCTCATGGCTCGCGTACTTCAAAGGTTGTGGTCACGGAGATCTAAGTTCCTATTGAAACAAGTAGGTCGGATGAACAATCAAATACCAAGATTTGAGAGTTAAATCATTATTTAACAATAATGATCCGACTACATGCAAAGAAGCGATGATGAGCCCTGACTCCGTCAAATGGCTTGAAGCCATAAAATCCGTGATAGTTCCATACACGAGAAATCAAGTTTTGAACTTGAAGGACCCTCGAAAAAGGTGTAAGACCTTACAGTTGTGTCTGGATCTATAAAGAAATAGACATGGATGTTTTACATCTATGAAATAGTCGACATGTTGGGAAAGAGTTCACAAAATGTTCAAATGTTGACTATGACAAGATCTGATCTTTCATAGTGATATTTAGTCTAGACGGATTAATGTAGCAACCACTACATATAATTTGTTATATGGTAGTTGAATAAACAAAACAAGTTCTTCTAATAGAATCGTTACCTAGGACTTGTGCATAACACGGTCCATAGGGTTTTGTTAATTCAAAGGATGCTAAAAGCATATGCAAACTTCAATGGTTAAAGTGAGCATCGCGGAGTTGGAATCTTCACTGTGATGAAACTGTTAAAGGAGTTTAAAAGTTCATTAGAGACGATGAAGATGCTTGCATTTGCAAGAAATTAAGTGGGAGCGCTAAGACATGTTTCTAATACATTATGTGGAAGACATATTGTTGATTGGAAATAATGTATCTTTTATTAACACATATTAAGAATTTCATCCCGATGAAAGGCTTAGGCAAAACCCAAATATTTGGCATCAATAGACGCTAATATGGTTGTGCCAGAAGTACATAGACAAGATATTGAATGCGTTCAATATAGAAACTACAAGAGAGGTTCTTGTCACACAGAAAGGATTGAATAAGTTCAATGTTGATGATATATTCAAGTGTATTGACATTTGGTAAATTGAAACAAATAATCAAGTATAGATTGATACTTGATGTATGAAATCACAAAGAATATTTATATCAATTATACTGTGATATGTACAAATCCAGATATGTCCTATGCTCCAAATGTTGTGAGCATATACCAGAATGATTCGTAAGATGATCATTGGACAATAGTAAGGATATTCTTATGATCTTTTGGAAGAACTAAGAGTATAATATTTGTAGAAGTGACAAATAGATGGTTAGTTCATTGTAAAAGTACTACATTGATACTAGCTTTGTCACAAAGTACAAATTAAGTTTATCTCAATCTAAACTAAGGGTGGCACAATATAATGGAAAGTGAGTTCCATAATGGATTTGGATGAGTTCCAAAGTTAAGACATTGTGACAGATACTACAACAAAAGGCTAAGTATATGACTGCTATTTTAGCAGCAAAAGAGGGCATTTATGTCAAGTAGTTTGTTATCAAACTAGGTGTAGTTCACGTTGGGATAATACTATGAAGATATATTGTGCGACAATATTATCAACATGTTTTAACCCCAAAGAGCTAAAGGTCACACCGAAAGACCAAATTTATACAAAGCCATCTCATTAGAGAATGAGTGATGCGTAGAGACGCAAAGACATGCAATTACACACGGACCTGGAAGTGTCAGATCCGGAGATCAGTTGACCACTAGCAATCGTGTACATACAACACCGGAAAGCCATAGGTGTTGAATACACAAAGGTTTGAAACTAGATTATTGACTCTAGAGCAATGGGGAGACTGTTGGAGATATGCCCAAGAGGCAATAATAAAGTGGTTATTATCATATCTTCACACTTATGATAAATGTTTACATACCATGCTATAATTGTACTAACCGGAAACATTAATACTTGTGTGATTTGTAAACTAAAATAAGAGTCCCTAGTAAAGCCTCTTGTTAAACTAGCTTGTTGGTTAATATATGATCATGGTTTCCTGATCATGAACATAGAGATGTTATTAACAACAGGATCATATCATTAGGAGAATGATGTGATGGACATACTCCTATAGATAAGCGTAGCATAAAGATCAAGTCATTTAAATAGTTCAATTGCTATATGCTTTCTGATACATAGTAACCTAATTCCTTCGACCATGAGATCATGCATATCACCTTTACCAGATGGATGTTTTGATGTCATCAAACACCACACCGTAACAGGGTGGCTATAAAGGTGGAATTGAGTGTTCGGAAAGTATTGGTTGAAACACATGGATCAAGAGTGGGATTTGTCCATCCATATGACGGATAGATATACTCTGGGCCCTCTCGGTGAAATGTCATCCAATTAGCTTGCAAGCATGTGACTGGCTCACAAGGGATCACATATCACGGGAACGAGAAAAGAGTACTTATCAGTAACGAGGTTGAACTAGGTATGCAGAGATACTGACGATCATAACCTCGGATAAGTAAACTATCGTGAGACAAAGGGAAATTGGTATCGTATGTGAGTGGTTCATTCGATCGCAAAGTAATCGTAGAAATATGTGGGAGCCATATTAATTTCCAGATTCCTCTATTGGTTATTGTTCGGAGAAGTGTCTCGATCATGTCCGCATAATTCACGAACCGTAGGGAGACACACTTAAGGATTCGACGTTGTTTGAGTAGTTATGGTATTATGAGAAAGAGACCAAATGTTGTTCGGAGTCTCGGATGGGATCCGGGATATCACGAGGTGATCCGGAATGGTCCGGAGAATAAGATTCATATAAGGAAAGTCCCGTTTCGGAGTTCGGAAATGATTCCGGTGTTTTCATCGGGAATGTTCTGGAAGGTTCCGGAATGTCCGGCACTCCGGAGGGGAAGGGGTACATGAATGTGTCATTTCATATTGGAATGATTGCATCATGTACTAAGTGTTCTCGCTGTTCCAAATAAAGGATTAAATTGAATCCCAAACAGAAAAGTCAAACGGCCAGTTTGAAAGTCAAACGGCTAAAACAGGAAACTGTGGGAAACAAGCAAGAGGTGGTTGGAACCGACTTGGGGGAGGAGTCCCTCCAAGCCGGCGCGCCAACCAAGGCCGACTTGGGGAGGGACTCCCCTCCCCTTGGCCGCCCCTCCCACCTATAAAAGGAGGGGCAGGGCCTCCTCCTCTAGACACACAAGTTCCTATCCTCTAATCTCCGGTTTAGAGCCGTTTTGGTTTAGAGCTTCTAATTGCCCTAGCCTTCGGTTTAGAGCCTTCTAATTGGTGTGTCTAAACCCTAGACCACTAATAGCTCTCTCATACTCCACCATACTCGCTCCGGCTTAAGGCGAAGCCCTGCGAGATCTCCCCTCTACTTCCGGTACCACGCCGTTGTGCTGCCGGAATCACGAGGAGAGTGCTACAACCTCCGCTGCCTGCTGGAACAAGGGAGAGGAAGGTCTTCGTCGAGTACCGAATGTGTGACCGACTGTGGGAGCGCTGCCGGAACATGGCGCCGGAAGGATCATCTACGCGATCTTGAGATCGGGAAGAGTACGACTACATCACCCACGAGAATCTGCTCTCGTTAACCGCTTTGGAATCTTCGAGGGTAAGTTATTCCATCGACTCGTTGCTACAATCTAGTAGATAGATCTTGGCTTGTTTGTTTGTATGCGATAGAAATTTTTTGTTTTCCATGCTACGAACCCCTACATTAGTAGATGCGCAAGGAGTTGCTGAGCTTGATAGCATGAGTCAGGGACAGAGGGGGACACAGTGCTCACCGGAATTCATCGGCGCGGTCGTCGGAACAGCGGCGGCGTCGAGCGAGTTACGAGCAGCCTGGGGGCGTGAAGGGGGAATTGGTTAAGGGGAAATGGTCGCGAGAGAGAGGGGATTAAGTAGCCAGAGGATCGACAAGAAACGCCCAGTGATTCAATGCCATTTACCTCGCGGAATCAAAGCAGCAACGGGCAGCGGCGGAGTTCGTGCGCGGGATTTTGGGGAAGACGATGACGACGTGGACGGGGCCCGCTTGTCAGCGAAATAAGCAGAGAGGGAGTGGGGTCTGAGTGTCAGTGACCGCGTGGGTGCGTCCGCGCATGCGAGAGAGAGAGAGAGAGGTGGCCCGGGTGGGCTAGTGGGCTGCGTCTGTTGCTGGGCCAAATTCCTGGCGCCGGTCCTTTTCCAATTCTTTTCTCTTTTCTTTTTCTAAATTGATTTTCAGGAATGGTTTTCAAATGAATTCAAACTCCATTTGAATTCAAATCCATTAGGGATTTATGCAGTGTGCAACATACTCAAATCTAGGTATAAAACCATGTGGTTACTTTGAAAAGGCTTGGTCATTTTTGGAAAAACAAAATAACAGGGACATTGCACTTGGTTTGCAAATGTTTGAAAATGGTTTTTGAAACCATTTATGTTTTGTAAAATTTTGTTCTAATTCCACACTCAAACCAATCAACAAGGGAGACAAACAATCTAGGTTTAAAACATTCAAGTTCTCAAATGGGGATGGCCATTTGATTTAAGTTTGCTCACATAAAATGATAGCACTATGTGCTTCTGTTTTCTTGAAATGAGTTTGAAATTGATCTCAAATCTATATGCATGCATGAATGATATGCAATCTTTGAAATCATGATTTTAGGGATGTTACAAATCTAACCCCCTTAAGGTGAATCTCGCCCTCGAGATCCGGATTGGCTAGCAAATAGGTGAGGGTGGTCTTTCCGAAGATCATCTTGTCTTTCCCATGTTGCTTCCTCTTCGAAATGATGATTCCACTGCACTTTGCAAAACTTGATAGTCTTTGTCCTTGTGACTCTTTCTGCAGTTTCAAGAATCTTGACAGGTTTCTCTTCATAGGTGAGATCACTTTCCAATTGAACCTCTTCCAAAGGTTTAGTGTCCTTCAAAGAAGTTTCTTCCATTTCTGGGTGACATTTCTTAAGCCGACTCACATGAAACACATTATGGACAGCTGATAGAGATTCTGGCAGTTCAATTTCATAGGCAACTTCTCCTTTGCGACTCAGAATCTTGAACGGTCCAACATATCTTGGTGCCAATTTTCCTTTGACTCCGAATCTTTTCACTCCACGAAGTGGTGACACTCTAAGATAGGCTCTATCACCAACTTCGTAGGTGACTTCTCTACGCTTAGGATCCGCGTAGCTTTTCTGTCGGGACTGTGCTACCTTCAACCTATCCTTAACCAACTTGACCTTCTCTTCGGCTTCTTTGATAAGATCTGGCCCGAATAAACTTCTATCTCCCACACCATTCCATAACAATGGGGTGGTACACTTTCTTTCGTAGAGAAACTCAAACGGTGCCATATCAATGCTGGCTTGATAGCTGTTGTTATAAGAAAATTCTGCGTAAGGCAGACTTTCATCCCAACTGGCTCCATAGTCTAGGGCACATTCCCTCAACATGTCTTCAAGAATTTGGTTAGTTCTTTCTGTTTGTCCATAGGTTTGAGGATGAAAGGCAGTGTTGAATTCCAACCTCGTTCCCAATTACTCATGTAGCTGTCTCCAAAAATGGGAAGTGAATTGGGTTCCCCTATCAGACACGATACTCTTGGGCACTCCATGTAGACATACAATTCTACTCATGTAGATTTTGGCTAACTTAGCACTTGTATAGGTTGTCTTCATGGGTATGAAATGAGCCACTTTGGTTAGGCGATCCACTACTACCCATATGGAATCATATCCAGACCCGGTCCTTGGTAATCCGGTAATGAAATCCATTACAATTTTGTCCCACTTCCAATCAGGAATAGGTAGTGGTTGAAGCAAACCTGCTGGTTTCTGATGCTCCGCTTTCACTCTACTACACACATCACACAAAGCAATATGTTCGGCGATGTCTTTCTTGAGATTATTCCACCAAAATCTTTCTTTCATGTCCTTGTACATTTTGGTGTTACCTGGGTGAATGGAATACGGAGAGTTATGTGCTTCTTGCAAAATCAGTTTCCGCAGTTCCGGATCTTGTGGAACACAGATACGTTTCCCATGCCATAAAGTACCCTGTTCGTCTTCATGGAATCCTTTGGCTTTTCCCAAGCTAATCTTTCCTTTAATTTCTTCAATTTCTTTATCAATCTTCTGGGCTTCTTCGATCTTGTTCAACAAAGTGGGTTGAACATCCAAAGACATGAGATGTCCTTCAGGCACAATCTCCCATTTGAGTTTCCTAAATTGGGTACACAGATCATCAGGCAATTCTCCTTTGGTAAGGCCATTCACAAATACCTTACGACTTAGAGCATCTGCTACAACATTTGCTTTACCGGGATGGTATTGCAAACTTAGGTCATAGTCTTTGATAAGTTCTAGCCATCTTCTTTGTCTCATATTAATTTCCTTCTGGGTGAAGATATACTTCAAACTTTTGTGACCTGTGAACACTTCACAACGCTTTCCCAAAAGATAGTGTCTCCATGTTTTGAGTGCATGGACGACAAAGACTAACTCTAAATCATGAGTAGGATAGTTTACTTCATGAGTTTTGAGTTGTCTCGAGGCATAAGCCACAACTTTACCGTCTTGCATAATTACTGCACCCAAACCTTGATGAGATGCATCACAATATACTTGGAAATCCTTTTCCAAGTCTGGCAGACACAAAACTGGTGCTGTCATAAGTCTCTTCTTCAACTCCTGAAAGCTGAGTTCACAACCTTCAGACCAAGCAAACTTCTTGTCCTTCTTTAACAATTCAGTCATGGGCTTATCTACCTTAGAGAAATTCTCGATAAACCTTCTGTAGTAACCTGCTAAGCCAAGGAAACTACGAACTTCTTTCACGGATTTGGGAGATTCCCATTCAGTCACAGCTGAAACCTTAGCAGGATCAACTGCTACACCATCCTTCGTCATAACATGACCAAGAAAACCAACTTCTTCCAACCAGAACTCACACTTGCTGAATTTGGCATAAAGTTTATGCTCTCTCAACTTCTCAAGTATCAAACGCAAGTGTCCTTCATGTTCTTCTTTTCTCTTGGAGTAGACTAAGATGTCATCGATGAAAATGACAACAAACTTGTCAAGAAATTCCATGAACACTTTGTTCATCATATTCATGAAGTATGCTGGAGCATTGGTCAAGCCAAAAGGCATTACGGTATACTCATACAATCCATACCTGGTGGTGAATGCTGTTTTAGGTATGTCTTCTTCTCTTATCTTGAGTTGAAAATATCCTGACCGGAGATCAATCTTTGAGAACACACATGCTCCTTCTAGCTGATCAAACAAGTCATTGATTCTAGGCAAAGGATATTTGTTCTTGATAGTTACCTCGTTGAGTGAACGGTAATCTATGCATAACCTTTGACTTCTATCTTTCTTCTCCACGAACAAAACTGGGGCTCCCCAAGATGAAGAACTTGGTTGAATAAATCCTTTCTACAACTGTTCTCCTAGTTGCTTCTTGAGCTCTTTCAGTTCATCAACTGACATTTTATATGGTCTCTTTGCTATTGGTCCAGCCCCTGGTACAAAATCTATCAGAAACTCCACATCTCTATCTGGTGGCATCCTCGGCAGTTCTTCCGGAAACACATCTGGATACTCACTCACAATTGGCACACTATCCATGCTAACCCCCTTAAGAGAATTTAGCTTACTTCCTTTAGATTCAAAGTTGGACTTGAACTTAATTCATTTTCTTTCCGGGGTTGTTAGTGCAATAGTACGATTAGCACAATCTAGGACTCCTTCATACTTAGCCATCCAATCCATTCCCAATATTACGTCCAGTCCTTGGGAATCTAGGATTATCAGACTCACTGGAAATTTATGTTTTCCAAACTCTATTACTAGATCCCGGCATCCAAGACTTACTATCATATCTCCACCCGGAGAACTAACTTTTATTGGACACCCAATGTTTTCAGTTGGAAACCCATTTCTATCAACAAATGCTTTTGATATGAATGAATGCGATGCTCCAGTATCAAAAAGAACAAATGGTGGAATAGAATTGAGTCTGAACTTACCAGCAACAGCATCAGGCTCCTCATAGACCTCCTCCACACTGATGTGGTTCACCTGTCCTTTCTGGAAAGGATTTGGCTTGATAGGTCCTTCAACTTTATTTTCAGGGCACTCATTTGCATAATGCCCCATCTTCTTGCATTTGAAGCACTCAACCTGACTGATGTCTCTTTTAACAGGCTGACTTCCACTACCATTACCACTGTGGTGGCTCTTATGTCCACTCTTGTGGTTCTTGTACTTGTCATTTTCATGACTGCGATGATGCTTGTTGTCATGATGGTTGTGGTTGTGGTGCTTGTTGAATTTCCCATGCTTGTGGGATCCTGAGCTTCCGCTGTCATCATAGTGAGATCATTTGTGAGACGATCCCGAGCTGTGCTTGTCGGAGTGTTTCCTCTTTCTATTCTCAACTTGCTTCATTTTGTTCTCCAAAATAGCAGCCTTGTCACAGAGCGACTGATAAGTGGGAACATATGCCACAGCCAATTGTAGATTCAGCTCATCGTTCAAGCCTTCCAGAAATTTTTCCTTTCTCTTGGCATCGGTGTCAACTTCATCCGGTGCATAACGCGCCAGATTGTTGAACTCTTCAATGTATTCATCCACGCTGCGGTGGCGTTTCTTCAGATTGTGGAACTCTTTCTTCTTCAGGCTCATTATTCCTGATGAGATATGAGCAGTGCGAAAGCCATCCTCAAAGATAGCCCATGTCACTTCATCTATGGGAGTGGTGATCTGGAAGTTGTCCCACCAAGTGGCGGCTGGCCCTTCCAGCAGATGTGCTGCAAATCTGACCTTTTCAGCATCCGTGCAGCCCACGGTTACTAAGTCCTTGTTCACGGAACGTAGCCAATCGTTGGCCACCATGGGATCAGTCGTCCCTGAGAACTTAGCTGGCCTCAATCTCAAGAACCTGGTGAGCATATCAAAGCCTGGAGGGTTGTTGTTGTTGTTATTGTTGTTGTTATTGGGGTTGTTGTTGTTGTTGTTATTGTTTTGGTTCTGGATGAATGTTGTCATCATCTGCATCAGCTGTGTTTGAGCAGTCATCATTTGTTGCATTTCTGGAGTGAGGTTGTTGTTATTGTTGTTGGGGTTGGGGTTTGAACGACGGGGAGGCATCTGTGGTTTGTTCAAACAGAGATAAGAATGAGATACCCATAGATGTTTTCATGCACATTACATCACATAAGCAAACACATAACATGCAACACAAGGTAAAAGTTCAACAACAAGATAACAAGTTCACAAAGTAAAACACACAAGTAGCAAGCCATCCACATGTCGGATGGTCCAATAACAAGTTCTCAAATAACGAGTATGATAATGAAAGATAAACGAGTAGTCAAGTCTACTCATCAGCATCAATCTCCTCCTCGACAAAGGTAAGACCTGCGTTATCCATCGCGGCCTTGTTCTCCTCAATGGTAGTGGTCAAGGACTCTATCTTGGCCTTGAGAGCCCTCTTCTGGGAACGAAGCCTCTCTATCACCGTCTGCTGCTGTTCTAGCTCGAAGTCCTTGGACTGCAGTTCTTCAGTCATATCCTGGATCTTCTTGTTCCTATCCTGGACACGCTTCTCCTGACTCTTGAACTTCCTGTCCTGGGTCTCGAACTTCGTCTCCATTTCCTTGACTATCTCGTCCTGCTGCGCGAAGAGCTTGTCCTTCTCGCGAAGCTGCACCTGGAGCTCGTCATTACTGAGCATGACATTGGTCCTGTCTGTGTCCACGTGCCTAATGAGAGACTCTAAGTCCTGGAGGTACAGACGTATCGGCTCTGCTGCGTCCCTCGAGTCGTCCTCGAAGTCGATGGACTCTCCATCCTCATCACGTCTTCCGAAGACGTGGAAGTGGGTGCCTCTAACCTGTCGGGAGTGTCGACCTAGCAGACGTCCTATCAGGTCCTGCATAACTACCTCCATGCCTCTCTCCCTGTCATCGTGCATAAGCTTGAAGACGATGGCCTCCGTAGTAGGCTCTGTCTGGCGTCCGGGCTGGTTCACCTTGAAGCCCCAGAAGTCCTTCCTCTCGAACTTGGTGAGTGGATGCACCATGATGGTGGGAAGAGGGAGATTGAGCAAAGTGGTAAGCTCAACGATACGAGGACCAAAGCGGGTAACCTGGAACTCCTCAACAGTGCTGATGGTAATAGGCATCTATTTATAAGATAGAAAAGTTAGAACAACACAAATCAAGATAAAACAAAAGTCAAAACATCACATACATATCCTTGGAAAGCAAAATCACACAAGTCATGCATACATGAATCCATTACATCAACCAAGGTCCAATCTTATTTTAAGGTAACATTTTGGAAAATAAGGTGATAGGTGGTGGTCCAACTAACGAAGTACGTTTACAATCCTATCTCACTGGATCTGTTGGCTAACACAATGTTCCTAGAAGCAATCAACCTATCTTGCTCACATGATTCCATCACTAAGTCTATAATATCTCCTCTTAAGGTTTGGTTGGTAGCTTCCAACTCTTGGGTATGTTCCTTCTCTTTCATCAAGTCTTTTTGGAGGTTGAGCATTCTGCACTTGACTCTAGCACTAAGTTCTTTGATAGTCCTCCAAGCTGCTTCTCTTGCTGACTCAAAGAATGTGGTGTGCACCATAGTGTTGGTGTACATGCAGAATCCTGTTTCTTTGTGGTTGTCTTCCTTGTTTTTGTACAAGTGAAGTTGCACCCACCAGTACTCAACTCCTTCATCCATCACGGGAAAACCCTTGTACACAGCTGCACCTTGTATCTCTAATGCAACCATGAGGTCCTTGAGAATTTTGGGAAACTCTGTCTCACACTCCAAGGTCATGGTCATGATTGGTCCCTTCCTTACGGCTTCGTTGATGGAGTTCATCTACAAATAGAGGTGAGAAAGAGAAGATTAGAAAAGTTTACGAGAAGAATAGACAAGTGTAGAAGTAGTTGAAAAAATTTCCTTAGTGGTTTCCAATCCTAGGGTCATAATCCTACAGACAATATAGTGCTCTGATACCATCTGTAAGATCCCTCCTTTGTAAAGGAAAAGGATCCCTGTGATTGCAATGCTAGTCCCTGGATCATTGCTAGCATCTACAGTTTAAGATGAAGTACACAGATACAAAGGTCATTTATTACATCCATTCCAGAGATAAAACATAGTCTTTACAACTCAAGGCCACAGGCCTAATACAAGAGTTTGGAATAAGTAAATAAATATAAGTATTCATCTTCATGTGCCACAGGCAAACATGTTGAGTGTAGACTCATGACACCTAATCCTCATCAGAGTAACCTGCAACATCACAAGTTACAGCCACAGTGGGTCAATACTTTGGAATAGTATTGGAAAGTGATACCTTAGGTAATTTTAAGTGGACTATATTACTATATGCAATTTGGCTAAGTGTAGCTTGGCTTGCTTTGCTCAAAATAGGTTTTTCCTATTAGTTGAAATCACTAAGTTTTTCTTTGTCAAAACTTTTCCCAAGAAACCATCAATAGACATTGAGGTCCTTCACCCTTGTTCACCCACAAGTTTTTCTTAGAAGTTGGAGTGATGAGATTCTTGATAGCTTCCATGTCTTGATGCTCAAGTTGTCCATTGCCATGGACTTGGCTAATTACTTAGATTTTTCCATCTATAGAGGTTGTGCACTTTCCCCACCAGATTTGGTTTCCCAAGACAGGACCTTTCAGAAGCCTTTCCTTAGACCAAATGGACGCGCTCCAACCTATCATTCCCACTACCACCAACTGTCCAAATGGCTAAGTTCTAGCAACTTATGTGATCCAGGCAGAGCCCATATTGCCAAGTGGCTACACTATAAGCTTCTCAACACTTGGCCTCTAAAACCCCTTTGTTCCTGGGTGGCATACCACTAGTGAGATACACAAGTTAAACCATATCCATGGGCCTTGTGTAACCACTCAACCAAAAACCACCAATCAAGTCCCTTTCCACCCAGGTGATTCATTGACTTAGTTGTTTTATTAAGAAAAACATAAGTCCAAAGACTTAGAAATATTTTCATCATAGCATGTATATACTTTACCCACCCTTTTTTGCTACTAGCTAGGCTAAGCATGGTATAGTAACTTAACTTAGAAATTTCCTAGCAATTCTACAACTACTTAGGATTTCCCAACATGGCATTTGGCAAAAAAATAGTAACATGCAAGACTTAGCAAAATATTTCTAATGCTTGTATAAAATATAGGTATAGACATATTCATGAAGTACCACTTGCCTTGGTAGTTGGGAGAGTAGCACTCTTCACAATCACAATCACTAGCACCAAAGTCTACACAAAGAATAGTAGCACAAAATTACACACAATTCATATACAAACATAAATATATGCATGCATGCAGAATGCTAAGTGATGATTTTTAAAACCCAACCAAGCAAGTGCATAGTACTGAATCATAACCAAGTTAAAAACTTGCTAAACCAAGTTTATTTTACACTAAAACAATTTCCTAAACAATTCCTATACTCAAAATAGTCCTAAACAAGTTTCTGCAAATAAAGTCATTTTAACAGAAACTAAACATTAAACACATTTCATAAACAGCAAGGGCTTGTCCTCCTGATTCCAACGGTATAAAATTTGTCAAATTCTAACGTGTGGATCAAAAGTTATAGCTATTTCAAATTTGGATCTAAATCTGATTCAAATCTGTTTTTAAACTCAAACCCTAGCCACGCGTCTGTTTCCTATTGGCCCGTACCGGTTCGGACGGATCGAGATCTGCGAGCCGTAGGATTTAAGTCAGATCTGGTGGCTCAGATGCGCGCATACCTCTTCGCTTAAGTTCTAATTTCAGCCGTAGGATCTACATCTAACGTTCCTGAACGCATTGACCAAAGATGAGCGGCGCTAGCGGCGGCGACTGGCGGCGGCGCGTCTGTCAGCGGCGGCGCTGGCGTTCTAGGTCGCGCGGGAGTGGGGGAAGAGGCTTACCAGAACCGCGGTGGTGTGCTGAAGCTCAACGTGGAGGTGGCTTGGAAAGGGGCGCACGGGGTCGTCGTAGATTCCTCACCGGAGTTCGCGAACGCGTCGGGTGCGGCTGCTGTCGACGTTGGCGGGGTTCTGCATCGCGCTAAGTCAAAAGGAGGGCACCGTTAGATGCGCAAGACGATGGGGGTCCTAGGTGTATCAGGCAGAGGGCAAGGGGCGGATGGTAGTTACGGGGAGAGGTCGCCGGAGTTCGTGCAGAGAGCGGCGGTGCTCGGTCGAAGTCGTTGCCAAAGCTACAGACCATGCGAGAACAAACAGGGTGTGTCAGTAGATGCGCAAGGAGTTGCTGAGCTTGATAGCATGAGTCAGGGTCAGAGGGGGACACGGTGCTCACCGGAATTCGTCGGCGCGGTCGTCGGAACAACGGCGGCGTCGAGCGATTTGCGAGCAGCCTGGGGGCGTGAAGGGGGAATTGGTTGAGGGGAAATGGTCATGAGAGAGAGGGGATTAAGTAGCCAGAGGCTCGACAAGAAACGCCCAGTGATTCAATGCCATTTACCTCGCGGAATCAAAGCAACAACGGGCAGCGGCGGAGTTCGTGCGCGGGATTTTGGGGAAGACGATGACGACGTGGACGGGGCCCGCTTGTCAGCGAAATAAGTAGAGAGGGAGTGGGGTCCGAGCGTCAGTGACCGCGTGGGTGCGTCCGCGCGTGCGAGAGAGAGAGAGGTGGCCCGGGTGGGCTAGTGGGCTGCGTCTGTTGCTGGGCCAAATTCCTGGCGCCGGCCCTTTTCCAATTCTTTTCTCTTTTCTTTTTCTAAATTGATTTTCAGGAATGGTTTTCAAATGAATTCAAACTCCGTTTGAATTCAAATCCATTAGGGATTTATGCAGTGTGCAACATACTCAAATCTAGGTATAAAACCATGTGGTTACTTTGACAAGGCTTGGTCATTTTTGGAAAAACAAAATAACAGGGACATTGCACTTGGTTTGCAAATGTTTGAAAATGGTTTTTGAAACCATTTCTGTTTTGTAAAATTTTGTTCTAATTCCACACTCAAACCAATCAACAAGGGAGACAAACAATCTAGGTTTAAAACATTCAAGTTCTCAAATGGGGATGGCCATTTGATTTAAGTTTGCTCACATAAAATGATAGCACTATGTGCTTCTATTTTCTTGAAATGAGTTTGAAATTGATCTCAAATCTATATGCATGCATGAATGATATGCAATCTTTGAAATCATGATTTTAGGGATTTTACAATTTTATTGCTTCTTAGTTGTACTTTGGATATTGGTGGCATAGTGGGATGAAGCGGCCCGGACAAACTTTACATGTCCTCGCACATGAGACCTGTTCCACGCTTGACATGCAACTAGTTTGCATAAGTGGCTAGCGGGTGTCTGTCTCTCCTACTATAGTCAATATCTAATTTGCAATGAGTTTTCAACAATTTGGTTATCCTCGTTGTGGTTCATGTTCGTAGTTAAGAACGGTTCTATCTCGAAAGCCCTAAGCCACGTAAAACTTGCAATGGATAAATTAGAGGCGTCTAGTTTAGATTGTTGCTGGGCTAGTGTTATGATATGGTGATGTTGTAAGTATAAGTATGAGATGATACTCTTACAACACACATAGCGTGTAAGTTCCATAGACCCTGGCCTTACACATAAAGGTATGATAGAGATCACACCACGGTGCACATGATGGAGATCATATGCGGGAACCATATCATTTCACTTATTAACATGAGATGTTTGATTGCATCTTATATTGCTATTTTAGTGTTTTATTAGCATAATAAGATGATCCCTCATTTAGATATCAAGATAAAAATGTGTTCTTCCTTAAGTATGCACCGACAATGTTTTGTCGCTTCAAGGCATCACGTGATGATCGGGTGTACTTGAATCCACGAGCATATCTCGAGTGTAAGATAGTTACACACGCGAATACTAAGGTTCTAACTTGGCGAGCCTAGCATGTACAGACATGGCCTCGGAACATGGACCAAAAGGTTAAGCATGAGTCATATAGTAGATATGATGCCCATTTTATGCCCGCCTTTGAAGCTACACCGACTCACGTGATGATCGGACTTGGTGTAGTGGATTTGGTTCATGTAATCACCAAAAAGACACGAGGGATGTCGTTTTTGAGTGGGAGTTCATTTCTAATTTGGATTATTAGAACTCAATTTATCATAAATTAAATCAAAGTGAATTTGCATAATTTGTTGTAGTCATTGGCATTCGTTCAACACCTTATGCATAGTTGTAATTGAGATAATAGAACTATAGAATTCTGGATATATACTTTACGAACTGGTATCGTATTGTGTTGAGTGTCAATCTAAAGTTTAAAGTCCTATTGCAAACTTTTCAGCAAACTCTATTTACTCCGTGAAATTTAATAATTGGTATTAAATCGAGAGTAACAATTCCAGTGTTAGTATCTTAAGTATCATGTTTGCCTCCATGATTCTTGATTGTTTTAATATTAAGTTTATCTAGGAGCTGAACGAATTGTTTCAGAAACCATCATGTGTGATAGATATAAAGATATCTGAAACAATGTTTTGGTTGCAATATGATAGAGTATAATATGTGTTCTCATATAGGATGAGAATTTACAAAGGTTGGAGATGCTAGACATCCTAGTCATACAAAAGCGTTTTGGAAAGTAATGTTATACTCACGATTCTCCTTATAAGCTACAGTAGCTTGATCATGAAAGTCGTCATGATAAGGATGAATAGAAGATGTATGTAAAGTGTTTACTACACTAAAAGATTACTAAAGAATGGATTTTGAAAGAATATCGATCATTTTGATGATGGTGATCTACTTCAAAGTGCAAGTCCAAAGGTATTATTATTTGAATATACACGCTTTGGACTATGTGTCATGTATATGGCGCCACTTTTGATGTTGATAGATTCTTTTTAAAAGGAAAAGGAAATACTGAAAGAGAATCTATAAAATATATTTGGCAGAAAATAAAAGATTGGAAATATCCAATTTAGGTATATAGATGATATACATGTTATGGTTGTATTCTTTGCTTGTTAAATAATGTGGTTCTTGGGTATTGGATATTGAATTGGTTGGTATGAAATTTCATATGGAACGACGCAATTCATGAACCACAATGGCCTAAGTAACTAGCAAGAGAATATGTGATGATGTTCATCGAAAACAAACAAACCGTTGTTTGTATTTCTCATTGACATCAAGGCTTCACTTCAAGATTTGTTTTAATAATTGTTATTTGAATCAGGTATTATGAGAACAAAGGTTGTTCAAATAATTACCGTATTCCATATAAGATGGATGATTTAAAAATCTAGTTGGAGAAATCACATCCATAAAACCTAATGCTAAAATGTCGCAAGACAAATGATTGAAAGATCACTTACGAAGTGACATCGCTGTTTAAATTATATTGGAAAGAAAACATGAAGAATCTCCATTTTCATGGATTTTTGGAGTCTTTGATTTGATCAAGTGACGCTTGTGAGACTTTCCTCGGGATAATTAAAACTTTGTTCAAAGGCCAAAGAAGAACGAACGACTAAAATATTGGAATTTATACATATCGATGTATGTAGTCCATTATGATGTATAGTCGTAAGCGATGGGTTTCAACTTCATATACTTTCTCCGGAAATTTGAGTGAATATTCACTTAATGAGAAAGAAGTGTGAAATATTTGAAAATGTCCAAAGACTTTCAAGATGAAGTGAAAATCATTGTAACAAGAAAATAAATGGTTTATGATTTTATCATAAGGGATTTGTTTGAGTTACAAGTGTAACAAGAAAATAAATGAATTATGATTTTATCATAAAGGGATTTATTTGAGTTACAAGTTTAGCAAAACACCTAGATTTACATATCCCGAAACACCATAGGAATATGGAGTGTTTGAGATTTGTAATGAAACCTTGTTTGACATGGTTGGATCAAAGGTGTTATTGATAAAACTGCCATTATGTTTTAAAAAGATTAAAGGTTTAGAGACTACCGCTTTTTCACTGATAAGAGCTCCATCTTGATCCGTTGAAATGACACCATATGAGTTATGGTTTGGGGTAAAACCCAAGTTGTCATTTCTTAAATTTTGGTATGCTAAACATAAGTAAGATGTTTACAACCAAAGTCGGATGAGCATGTCTTTGTAGGTTATTTCGAATAACAATTGGTTATTCCTCCATAACACCGAGGACAAAAGGGTTTGTCGCTTGAAATGTGAAGTTTCTTGAAGAAGGAATTTTTCATAAATGTTAAGTGGGAGGACAATAGAACTTTGATAAGGTTAATGAACCTTAGCTAAATGTGCTGAGTTGCGCAGCACCGGAAATTGTTCTGGAGGCTGCCATAATGCTCATAGCTTATGTGCCTCAAAGATTGCGGTCACGGAGGTCTAAAGTTCCTATTGAACCAAGAAGGTCGGTTAAACAATCAAATGCTAAGATTTGAGAGTAAATCATTATTGTTTGACAATGATGAACCGACTACATACAAAGAAGCGATGATGGGCCCTGACTCCGTCAAATGGCTTAAAGCCATAAAATCCGTGATAGTTCCATACACGAGAAATCAAGTTTTGAACTTGGAAGACCCTCCGGAAAGGTGTAAAAACCTATCGATCGTATTTGGATCTATAAAGAAACAGACATGGATGTTTCACATCTATGAAATAGTCGACATGTCGTAAAGTATTTTATGACAATGTTCAAGGAGTTGACTATGACAAGATTTGATCTTTCATAGCGATATTTAGTCTGGACGGATTAAAGTAGCAACCACTACATATAATTTGGTATATGGTAGATGAATAAACAAAACAAAGTTCTTCGAATAGAATGGTTAACTAGGACGTGTACATGACATGATCCAAAGGGTTTTGTTAATTCAAAGTATGCTAAAAAGGGCATGCAAACTTCAATGGTTGAAGTAAGCATCGCGGAGTTGGAATCTTCACCGTGGTAAAAAGGAGTTTTCATCAGGAGACGATGAAGATGCTTGCATTTGCAAGAAATTAAGTGGGAGCGCTGAGACATATTTCTAATACATTATGTGGATGACATCTTGTTGATTAGAAATGATGTATATTTTATTGACAATGGTTAAGAATTTCATTTCGATGAAAGACTTAGGCAAAACCCGAATATTTAGCATGAATGTCTATAGTGGATAGACTATGACGCTAATATGGTTTTGCCAAACGTACATATATGAGATATTGAAGGAGTTAAATATAGAAACGACAAGAAATGGTTCTTGTCGCATGGAAAAGAATTGAATCAAGATTCAAGTGTATCGACACTTGATAAGTGAAACGAGATTCAAGTGCTTTGACACTTGATGAGTGAAATCACGAGAATGTTTTGATCAATCATACCATGATATGTACACATCCAGATATGTCCTATGCTCTAAGTGTTATGAGCATATACCAGAATGAATCATAAAATGATAATTGGATGATAGTGAGGATATTCTTATGATCTTTTGGAAGAACTAAGAATATATTTGTGTAGAGGTGACAAACAATTACAAATAGTTCATTGTAAAGCGTTACATTGATACTAGTTTTGTCACAAGATACAAATTAAGTTTATCTCAATTTAAACTATGAGTGGCACAATGAAATGGAAAGGAGTTTTCATGATGGATTTGGATGTATTCCAAAGTTAAGACATTGTGACGAATATTACAACAAAAAGCTAAGTATATGACTGCTATAGTAGCAGCAAAGGAGGGAATTTGTGTCAATTAGTTTGTTATCAAACTAAGGTGTGGTTCACAAAGGGCTAACACTAAATATATATTGTATGACAATAGTATCGACATGTTTTAACCCCAAGGAACTAAAGGTCTCACAAAAAGACCAAATTTATACAATGCCATCTCATTGGAGAATGAGTGATGCGTGGAGACGCAAAGACATGCAAATACACACGAACCTGAAGCGTCAGATCCGTAGATTATGTTAACCACTTGCAATTGCGTATATGGAACACCGGAAAGCCATAAGTGTTCAATACGCAATGTTTTCAAACTAGATTATTGTCTCTAGTGCAAGTGGGATACTGAAGGGAATATGCCCGAGAGGCAATAATAAAGTGGTTATTATCGTATTCCTTATTTATGATAAGTGTTTATTTTGCATGCTATAATTGTATTAATACGGAAACGTTAATACATGTGTGTTTAATAAACAAAAAAAAGGAAGTTCCTAGTTATGCCACTCTTATAAACTAGCTCGTTGATTAACAAGATGATCAAAGGTTTCCTGCTCATGGTCATTGGATGTGGTTAATAACGAGGTCACAACATTAGTGTAATTATGTGATGAAAATTCATCCGAAGTATAGCATTACGATCAAAGTCATTGAGTTTATATTGCTATAACAACTTACGAAGTGATCCTAATCCTTAGACCATGAGATCATGTCAATCACTAACACCGGAAGAGTTTCTCGATGACATCAAACGTCACACCATAACTGGGTGATTATAAAGATGGCTTCAGAACTACTAAAGTGTTACGTTGAGACCCATGGATCGAGAGTGGAATTTGTTCATCCCGATGACGGATATATATGCTCTGGGCCCTCTCGGTGATATCACATTGATTAGCTTGCAAGCAAGTGATTTGATCACTAGAATGTTATATCACGGAAACAAGAAAAGAGTGCATGTCGGTAACGAGATTAAAATAGGTATGGAGATACCGATGATCGAATCTCGGACATGTAATATATCGTGAAACAAAGGGATTAAGATACTAGCGTAAAAGGTTCACACGATCACAGAAGTCATCGTTGAATGTGTGGGAGTCAGTATGGATCTCCAGGTCCCGCTACTGATTATTGATCAGAGAAGGGTCTCGATCATGTCCGCATTATTCGCGAACCGTAGGGGTGACACACTTAAGGGGTGCCGACACCATTCGGAGCAAATGATATGCCAGAAAAAGAAAAGGAAAGCGCAGGAATTTATTTCACTAGACACCGGAACTGTTTCGATTGAAATTGCTGAAACTGGTTCTGCATGTGAAATGGAATACTAGCAAGGGGTTTTATGTGAATTTTTATTAATTAAAGTAATTAACAAAATTCTGAATAAATAAATAAAAGAGTTTTATTTAAATGAGAGCTT
This sequence comes from Avena sativa, assembly GCA_916181665.1. Lineage (NCBI taxonomy): Eukaryota > Viridiplantae > Streptophyta > Magnoliopsida > Poales > Poaceae > Avena > Avena sativa. Next base: position 166,227,358 of record OV702285.1, on the reverse strand, counting down.
GCATTAATTTTGGTGGAAAATTAATGCATGTGAGTGGATTTTTGAGTGGAGGCTTTTTAATGGGAGTGGAGGCTTTTCATTTTGAGTTGGAGCTCCACCCACATGAATGTGGAAGAGGTGGGGGAAGCCCCATGGCTGGGCGCCATGCCCCTTGGGTGCCCCCTCTCCCCTATAAAAGGCCCCCCTCCCCTCCTCTCAAAGCACACCTCCTCGCGAAGGATATCTCTCCCCCTTTAGAATTTCCCCATGGTATCGGTCAGCGAGATAGATGTTCCCGGTGGCTTTTTCTGGAAGGATTTGTTGCTTCCGCTGCTTCGCTGGAGCGAGGGCGCGGAGGTTGTCGGGGTACCCGTATGTGTTTGCGATCACGGATGCACCACTGCTTTGAGGTGCTGGACTTGATCGTGCTGGACCGGCTGGACCAGATGGACTTCATCACGATCTTGAGATCGGCAAGCGTTCGTCTACATCATCCACGAGTACAACCTCGTTAACGCTATTCGGTATTCGAGGGTATGTATTCTATGGATGTATATCCACCCGTTGCTTGTATCTAGAAGATAGATCTTGGTACTTAGATGTTCCCATCGTAGGAAATTTTTTGTTTTCTATGGTGCGAACCCTACAAGTTTATGGATATTAGCTCAATTAAATGCATATCAAAAGCCCTTACAAATAATAATAGGAAAAGTATATATATAAAGAAAATAAATAAATATAACAATGTATAATCAAAATTCACAAAATGATACTAAATACATTTTAGTATTACTACATTTATCCAGCAAATAAATTCCATAAAGAAAATTTAAATCAATTATGCAAACTCAAATCTGAAAAAAACAGAAAAGATAAAAGGAAAGGACTAATCGAGCATTACTAGGCCGTGGCCATTCTTTCCTTCTCTATCTGCTACTCACGTGCAGTGTTCAGTAGCCCACACGGCCCAACACCAGCCCACCACAAGCCCACATACCTCTTCGATCTTTTTCCCTTTCTTCTTCCTCGTGATAGTGGATATCGCCGGGGAAGCAGCTCGGTCGAGCTCCGGTGACCGCCCGATCGACGCCACAATGTGCGCCACCGCTTCTCATCGTCTATAAAAAGCCTTGCGCCGCTAGAGGAACCCCATCGTGCACCATTTCTCCTCTCCACCTCTCTGTTTCTTCTCAGAGGCCGATACCCTAGCCACAAACCCCGCCGGAGCTCGACGATGTAGACCTCCCCGCGTCTGTCTGGGGTGCCCAGGAGGATCCTCCCTGACCAAATCACGGAAGCCCGAGAACCCCGAGTCTATCCAATCGACATATCATTCTGTCGCCGGTCATCTTCGTCAATCATCGATTGCCGCTTCCACAGAGATCCTCCGTTCACGCCATCGCACCCTTTATCTTCACGGTGAGCTACCAGTGCTCATGCACCCTCTCAATCCTCTCCTTGTTTGTTCATCTGCACTACCGCCGTTCGCATGTTTTGGTCGCTGCCATTCACCGTCGCAGCGGCTGCTCCAATGACCAAATAGGAGCGGCGCCGCCCCCAATAGGCTCGCCTAGAGTTCCTTGATCGAACACGACCATCCTCACGTGCCCGCGCGCCTCCAATCGCTGGCCCGAGCATCACCTGTGAGGATCTCCATTGCTGAGGTCACGCTGACGTCAGGGTGAGGTCACCCCTGACTTGGTCAGCCATTTGACTTGGTCCACTCCTCGCGTGGCATCTGACGTGGACCTGACCCCACGGTTCAGTGACTAGGGTAGGTTCGGTATTGGTATAAAAAGGTTTTCTCTGTTTAACAAATTTATAAAACAATATTAATTCAAATCCAAATATTCTAGAAATTAAATAAAATCATTAAATCTTGTTTAATTAATAACTTTTGTTTTGTAATTCAGAAAAATGTGTATAATATATGAAAATTTGTAGAAAAATAAAATCTATAACTTAAAACTATTATCAAACATTATTATGTTAACAATTTAAATAATAATTATTTAATAAAGATTTTATAAGTATTAATACTTTAATAATTTATATTTTAATAATGGTAAATGTTAAAAATATAAATAAAATACCAAAAATCTTAGAAAAATAAGAACTATAATCCAAATCTATAATCATACATTATTATTTCACTTAATTAAATATTTATTATTTATTAAGTATTTATAAAGTAATAAATCTTATAAAAATCATACCTTATTACTTATAAATCACAAAAATAAATGTAATATATCAAAATGATCACAAAAAATAATGTCTACATGTTAAAAATATAATATTCCACTTTTGAGTTAAATAAAAAGTTAAACACTTTAATAACTTGAATTTAAACCTATTTCTTTAGTTAATAATTCATATAAGGGTAAATAAAAATTGGTAATATTTCTAAAATTAGCCAATTGAGTCTAATAAATAGTATTAGTCTTCAACATTGATAATATAAAGTCAAAATGGTTGAACACATTAAATGCAATTTTATTGAATTATCCTTCAACCATAAGTGTAGACTATTTTATAAAAGGATTCTTATTTAATATAAAATCTCCAAGAATAATTTGTAATGAGATAAAACCTATTCCTTTACTTTAACCACAAGTTTGTAAACAAATTAAAACACTATAGTGAGTCCATAAATAATTAAGTAATGTTACTTCCTTGATAACAAATCATAACCACACCCTTATAAAAAGATAAATGATTTTATTCCATTATACATTAAGAAACCACTACTCAAATAGAAGTAATGCCATTCTTAAGTAACTTTAAGGAAACAATATAAAGAGAACATGATACAAGTATCATAAGTAATACTCCATAAGTCTATCTATGTCTTTAAACTTAACTTTAGTCCACAAGATTTTAAATATAATGCTACAGACTTTATTATGTGTTTTATAGTTAACTTTGATCTATTTTAACTAAGACCTAAAGCATATCAATACCAAACTAACCAAGTTAAAAACCAAGATAGATAATGTCAACACCCGGATTTTTAATCCCAGATGCCTGTTATGCCATACATCGCAATTCCAGGATTACCATTTTTGCGAGACATAACAGATTTGGATATCACAGTACATCATCCATTACAAACCATACATAAGGTCTTACAAAAATAAGGATCTCATGATCCGGTTATTAATACAACTCAAGCAGCGGAGTACGTAATAATAACGGTAGCATAGGCGAAGCTCCATCTTCGGGGTCACAGGCAATGCTGATGGGAGATGATCCTAGTTGTCGTAACCTTCCTGGGGTCCATCCTCCTGGTACTCCTCTTCATAGTCTGGCCATGGGAATAGCCAGGGACAAAGCCATGAGTACTCTTTAAGTACTCGCAAACTAGTACTAATAAGTGAAGGGGTTTTTTGTAGTAGGACACTAAGCTCTAGGGTTGTTTTGCAAAAAGCCAGATTTACCTCTACTAAGTTTAGAAGCAACGAAAGCTAGTTGAACATTTATAACACCTAAGTGGGAACTTGTATTTCATGCCACAACTCTGTTGTGGTCAAGTCAAATTCTCAATTCATTTCACAAGTCATTTTGAAAACATCTGACAGGGGAACAGTATGGCCACTCCAACTATCCATAACCGCGGACGCGGCTATTCGAATAGTTTGACACTCTGGAGAGATTGTACACTTTCACCACAACATTCGATACATCCGTCAGGAACAAATCCTGAATTCACCATACTCAGTATGCGGATAATCAATCCTAACCTTTCAATTACACGCCCTAGTATAAGCACCTCTCCGGTGAGTTTGGCCTCCCAACCATGACCAACTGTCATCTTGGGTACTGCACAGGTGGATAATCTTCACAAGGTAGCCTCAGCTCAGACCTTGGCCGTGAGGGAACTAATACTAAGGTATATAAGTTTCCAGTCAAGCCCTACCCAATCTTCGGGTATTGTGTTTGTACGGTAAAATTGGAATGGTATCGCATCCAAACAACCATCAGTTTTATAAAGGGCTAAGGCTCATGCCTTAACATTTTCATCACCAAAATCATCTGGTGTTCGGAAACACATGTCAAAACATCTCAATAGAATGATCCATCATTCCAAGGTTTTCATAACCATTTTTCCACCAAGTATTCCCATCTAAAGTTTATCAAGTTTTAGGCTTAGCACTAGCATCTACAAATGGGGGTAAGTACTAATGAGGGGTGGTAAACTAGGGGAGTTTAACTAAGTTCAATTTCATACCTTAGGATGACATCAAGATTATCTAGCTTAGGCCAAATTTTATGCTCTTTATGCAACCTTCAATTATCTTTCTAGAATCTACAATTTACTTAAGTAAGCTCTAAGTAATAGCTTTGATAAAGAAATAAAGTAGAAAGCTTGCAAGTAAAACTAGGATTGGGTTATCAGGTGAGTATGATCACATATGCTTAAGGCATAGGGTTGGTGTAGTAACAAGCAAGTATTTGCTTGCATCAATATCAGTATAAGCTTGCTAAGTTAATAGCTTGCAAGTATTGGATTGCCTTGTGCAGAGCAGTGGTTGAAGTTCTCCTCGGCTTCTTCTTCGTAGTATCCTCCTTCCTCCTCGTATCCTTGGTCGATACTAGCGTCTATAAATAAATACGAGGTACACAATCACCAAACAATACTTAACTACTTTCAATCATCACACACAATGGTTCTATAGATGATCTAGCATCATCACTAACAATATAAGATTAAAGCATTTGGCTTATTGATTTTATTTTTAGAAAAGTAATTTCTACTCATTGAAAAACTACTTAAGATTTAATATTCTCCAAACCAAACATGGGATCATGTTGACACATATCATCACCACATATTTCAGTACATGGGAATGTGATTTAAAGTGGTGTCACAATTTAATAAGATTTAACCTTTTATTTTATTTAATTAAAGTGACTAGGAATGCCTATGTAGCATCCTTTTATTACTTGAACATTATTTCTGTAAGTAAACCCAAATGTTTTTATATATTCTGAAAGGTATGGTCAAATGTGATTTTTGAGAGTTGGAATCGACTCCAAAGCTATTATGGTTTAAATTTGAAAAATGTTTGAATGCAGAAAAGCTTCTGCCTTGTTATTTTTACCAAGGGTGATCTACAGATCCAAATGATTTAAATCCAACGGGCTTGGATTCAGCACTTCCAGACCTTTCTAAAAAAATTGGTTTTATTCAATTTGGTTCACTGAATCGAGCTGGGTTAATTTTTGAAACTAGGTGCAGAACTGGGTTTGAATGAAAATGGAAAAATCCAAATTAAAACTAGTGGGCTGCGCGGGAAGAGAAAATGGGCCGGCCTGCTACGCATAGCGCTTACGCAGGCTGGTTAAGTTGCTATCCCCACGCGTCAGTGAGACGGAGGGGTGCGAAGCGGTACGGGGCAACGTGGTGCGTTGGATCTAGTTCTAATCCAACGACTCTGGTTCATCGTCCACGTCGGGCAGCGCCGGCGAGACAGAACCCTAACGCGGCAGTGGGGGTCGTGGGAGGATCACCGGGGCTCAGGCGAGGGTCGGCGTGGCAGCTTCTCCTGGGGCGGCTCCAATCGCTGGCTCCCTTCTTCTCCAGCAGCGGCGGGCTCCGGTGAAATTCCGGCGCTGCGCTGCTCGCCTTGCTCCGGGAACGAGGTGGAATGATCAGTGAGGAGAGGGGAGTGAGATGGTGTGAAGAGTTTGAGCGGGGGAGTCCTCTATTTATAGTCTCGACGACGAGACCGAACGGGATGGGCATAGCGACGGTGGCGACATGGCTACGGGCTGCTAGAGGCGTGGCCGAGGGTGGCGATCGATCGGTGGTCTCCTGGCGATGCTCTATGGCTTTAATGCGCGTGTAGGGGCGATGGCAAAAGGTCTGGAACACTCGATGCTCTACGAGGCAGAGGCGGCGTCTTCGACGGCGAGCGGTGGCTACGGGGCATGGGCGGTGAAATGGTCATGTCTGGCGGTCTCCTGGGATGATGGGGAGCATGTTGGCGGGCGGCGAGGGTTCAAGGTGGTCTGGTTGAATTGGAACGGCGCGTGCTCTGCGGCGCACGTCGGCATGGTCGACAGCGGCACGGGCGCGGCATTCCTGGAGGTTCAGGCTGCTGTGTGCGAGGCAGGGCTGGTCGAGAGGGGGCGGTGAGGCATGGGCTACCTCCCAGACAAGGTTGGCACGGCTAGTTCTTCCTCTAGCCTGCTGTCCACACTGGGGTGACATGGGTGCTCTCGGACTGTTCACCATTGATGACATTGTCAAGCTTACAGTGGTGCTAGGGATTAGTTAGGGCCGTTAGATGATCTACTAAGGCTAGTGGTGTCCAGAGAGGTAACAAGTTAGACCCAAAACACTGCACACTATAGTGTTTTGATTTTGTTTGATTTGAATCTGCAAGGTGTTTGATGAAATGGCCGCATGAATTCAAGTTTTGAATTTTGAAAATATTTTTGGTGGGTGTGCTAGGCATGTGCTGGTGAGTCTGTGGATGCTTGGGTTTTGAAAGTTGAGCTTGTTTGAGTGGTTTTTGAAAAAGTGGGATCTTCCCATATGATATAGATTCAAATTTGAACTGTCCTTTAAACTATGCATTCAAATGTTTTTGGATGATCACAAGGTGGGCCTTGGTACTTTGTTATGAGTACTATCAAGGGGTGTAAAGCTCCAAACCAGTTTCTGTTAAGTTTTGAAATTTAGAGACAACCAAAGTAGGCATGGGAGTTAAATTGGTCAAAGTGACCATTCACTCATTTTGTTTGTTTTGATTTATTTGTCTTTGGGAAAAGTGTGGGGATTGTTTATATGATGTTTAATTCACCTAAGAATCATTTTCCAAGCAAAGAAACACACAATCATGGCAATTCAAAAGAATCCAAATTTTAATGCACACACATATGAATGCTTTCATATTTTAATTGGAAAAGTTTTTGTTAACCCTAATTTTGGTGATTAGAGTTTGTTAATTCTAGTTTAATATTTTTGGGATGTTACAGATAATTCTCAAATACTACTAATATCATTATTCAAATGGAGTAATTCTTTCTTACTAAAGTACTATAACTAGAAAGAACACCTAATAAGGTTAACTTCAAGTTTAAATACTTCTTCTTAGTTAAGTAAGATTTTTGTAAGATCCCTCCTTTGTAAAGGAAAGGATCCCTGTGATTGCAATGCTAGTCCCTGGATCAATGCTAGCATCCACAGTTTAAGATGAAGTACACAGATACAAAGGTCATTTATTACATTCATTCCAGAGATAAAACATAGTCTTTTACAACTCAGGGCCAAAGGCCTAATACAAGAGTTTATGGAATAAGTAAATAAACACAAGTCCTCATCTTCATGTGCCACAGGCAAGCATGTTGAGTGTAGACTCATGACTCCTACTCATCATCGGAGTAACCTGCAACATCACAAGTTACAGCCACAGTGGGTCAATACTTTGGAATAGTATTGGCAAGTGATACCTTAGTAAATTTTAAGTGGACTATATTACTATATGCATTTTGGCTAAGTGTAGCTTGGCTTGATTTTCTTGAAAATAGGTTTTCCCTATTAGTTGAAATCACTAAGTTTTTTTCTTTATCAAAAACTTCCCAAGAAACCACCAATAGACATTGGGGTCCTTCACCCTTGTTCACCCACAAGTTTTACTTAGAAATTGGAGTGATGAGATTCTTGTAGCTTCCATGTCTTGATGCTCAAGTTGTCCATTGCCATGGACTTGGCTAAGTACTTAGATTTTCCATCTGCAGAGGTTGTGCACTTTCCCCACCAGACTTGGTTTCCCAAGACAGGACCTTTCAGAAGCCTTTCCTTAGTCAAATGGACGCGCTCCAACCTATCATTCCCACTACCACCAACTGTCCAAGTGACTAAGTTCTAGCAACCTATATGATCATGGCAGAGCCCATATTGCCAAGTGGTTGCACTGTAAGCTTTCTCAACACTTGGCCTCCAAATCCCTTTGTTCCTGGGTGGCATACCACAAGTGAGATACACAAGCCAAATCCATGGCCTCGTGTAACCACTCAACCAAAAACCACCATTCAAGTCCCATTCCACCCAGGAGGTTCATTGACTTAGTTGTTTTATTAAGAAAAGCATAAGTCCAAAAGACTTAGAATTATTTTCAACATAGCATGAACATACTTTACCAACCCTTGTTTTCTACTAGCTAGGCTAAGCATGGCATAGTAACTTAACTTAGGAAAATCCCTAGCAATTCTACAATTCTACAACTACATAGGATTTCCCAACATAGCATTTGGCAAAAGTAACATGCAAGACTTAGCAAAATAATTCTAATGCTTATTCAAAATAAAAGGGAATGGAAATATCATGAAGTATCACTTGCCTTGGTAATGGGGAGAGTAGCACTCTTCACAATCACAGTCACTAGCAAAATCTACACATAAAATTTGTAGCACACAATTACACACAATTTATATACAAACAAAATTATGTATGCATGCATGCAAGAAGTGCTAAGTGATGATTTTTGAAAACCCATCAAGCAAGTACATGATACAGAAACATAACTAAGTCAAAAGTTTGCTAACTAAACCTATTTAGCCCTAAAAAAATTTGCTAAACAAAAACTATACTCAAAATGAACCTAAACATGTTTCTACATACAAAGTCATTTTAACAGATACTTTTTGTTAAACACATTGCAGATTCAGAAAGGCCTTGATTCACTGATTCCAACGGTATAAAATTTGCAAAAATCTAACGTGGAAATCTCAAGTTATACCCCTTTGAAAATTTGATCTAAATCTGGTTTTGAAATCTGTTTTTGAGCTAACCCTAGACACGTGTCGCAGTATTACTGGCGCGTACCGATTCGTTTGGATCGACAGACGCAGACCGTAGGATCTAACTTAGATCTAGCGGCGCAGAGGCATGCGATACCCCTTCGATTTTAATCTATCCTAGCCCTACGATATAGATCCAACGGACACAGACAGCAAGCCCCTAACTGGCGGCGCTTAACGGCTGCGCGCGGCGGCGACGGCCAGATGGTGGCGGTGCTGGCGATACAGGAAGCTAGATGGGTAGGGAAGATACTCACCGTGATCGCGAGGACGAGGTGATGCTCAACGTACGAATGGCTCGGCAAGGGGCGCTCAGGGTTGCGGTGGATTGCTCGCCGGAGTATGGTATGGCGACGGGTGGCTCTGTTCGAGGTCGAAGGCGACGCTGTCGATCGCGAGGAGGCAAACAGAGGGTGTGGTCAGATGCAGGAGATCACGAAGAAGACGCGTGCGTGAAGGAGAAGGCTTGGGGCGGTCTGATCTTACCGGAGGAGCTCGACGGAGTTGAAGCCGAAGACGGTGGCGCTCAGTCGTTTGCGTTGCCGACGTTCTGGGTCACGCGCGGGCGAGCTAGTGGTACTGGGAGGTGCGCGAGGTCAAATGGAGCCTGCTCGTGTGAACCAGAAGCAGAGGGGTGGTCGGAGTTGGCCGGAATCGTGGCTGCAGCTCGTCGGAGACAGCGGGGTTGCGGTGAACAATTCCTGCAGCCTGGAGGCGCTCTGGGCTTGGGGTTTGGGGGAGAATGGAGAGGGGGCAGAGGGGGTTTAAGTAGCCAGGATACGAGCGAGATTTACTCGTGCATTTACGCGAATTGAAGCTGCACAAATCAACAGGAAACGGCCGGCGTCAATTTGGGGATGAACCAGTCGTGGGGGTGGAGACGACGGTACCCGTGTGGGCCGCGGTTGTCAGCGAGAGAGGAGGAGGGGGAGTGGGTCCTGCCTGTCAGCGAGCTGGTGGGTGCGGGGGCGGGTGAAAGAAAATGTTTCGCGGGGTGAAGGGCTGCTGGACTAGCTGGGCCGTGTTGGGCTGAGTCGGCCAGATTGGCTGGCTGTCTATTTTTTCTTCTTTACTCCTTTTCTTTTTCTGATTGTTTTTCTAGGAATGGTTTTCAAATCCTATTTCAAATAATTTTGAATTCAAACCTTCTCTAGCTTTTTGTACAGTGTTCCTTGTACCCAAATAAGTGTCAAACACCTCTGTTCACTCAGACCTACTTGGGTTATTTGAAAATGATACAATAAAACCAAGCCTTTTTGGAGATAATATAATAGGCATAACTTTGGTTTTATTCCATATTTTGTTTTGAAACTTTGCCCAAGCTTTTGAAATCACTTAAGTTTGAATTCAAAATATCCTGAATGAAAAATAGCACCTTTCTCATTAGCATGTAGCACAAAGGCTAGGGTTTCATATATCAAATGATGAGCAACATTTGCTCCTGTTTTTGAAATGATTTTGAGAAAAAACCCTAAATGATGATGGATGCATGGATGATATGCATGAGTTTTGAATTATGATTTTTGGGATGTTACAAATCTAACCCCCTTAAGGTGAATCTCGCCCTTGAGATTCGGATTGGCTAGCAAATAGGTGAGGGTGGTCTTTTCGAAGATCATCTTCTCTTTCCCATGTTGCTTCCTCTTCGGTATGATGGTTCCATTGCACTTTGCAAAACTTGATAGTCTTTGTTCTCGTGACTCTTTCTGCAGTCTCAATAATCTTGATAGTTTTTTCTTCATAAGTGAGATCACTTTCTAGTTGAACTTCTTCCAAAGGTATGGTATCCTTCAAAGAAGATTCTTCCATTTCTGGGTGACATTTCTTAAGCTGACTCACATGAAATACATTATGGACTGCTGATAGAGATGCTGGCAGTTCAATTTCATAAGCAACTTCTCCTTTGCGACTCAGAATCTTGAATGGCCCAACATATCTTGGTGCCAACTTTCCTTTGACTCCGAATCTTTTCACTCCACGGAGTGGTGATACTCTAAGATAGGCTCTATCACCAACTTCGTAGGTGACTTCTCTACGCTTAGGATCTGCGTAGCTTTTCTGTCGAGACTGTTCTATCTGCAACCTATCCTAAAACAATTTGACCTTCTCTTCGGCTTCTTTGATAAGATCTAGCCCAAATAAACTTCTTTCTCCCACACCATTCCATGTACATTTTCTTCCATAGAGAAACTCAAACGGTGCCATCTCAATGCTGGCTTGATAGCTGTTGTTATAAGAAAATTCTGCGTAAGGCAGACTTTCATCCCAACTTGCTCCATAATCTAGGGCACATGCCCTCAACATATCTTCCAAAATTTGATTAGTCCTTTCCGTTTGTCCATCGGTTTGAGGATGAAAAGCAGTACTGAATTCCAGCCTCGTTCCCAATGACTCATGTAGCTGTCTCCAAAAATGGGAAGTGAATTGGGTTCCCCTATCGGACACAATACTCTTAGGCACACCGTGAAGTCATACAATTCTACTCATGTAGATCTTGGCTAACTTGGCACTAGTATAAGTTGTCTTCACGGGTATGAAATGTGCCACTTTAGTTAAGCGATCCACGACTACGCATATGGAATCATATCCTGATCTGGTCCTTGGTAATCCGGTGATGAAATCCATACCAATTTTGTCCCATTTCCAATCAGGAATAGGTAGTGGTTGAAGCAAACCTGCTGGTTTCTGATGCTCCGCCTTTACTCTACTACATACATCACACAAAGCAATATGTTCGGCGATGTCTCTCTTGAGATTGTTCCACCAAAATCTTTCTTTCATGTCCATGTACATTTTGGTGTTACCCGGATGAATGGAATACGGAGAGTTGTGCGCTTCTTGCAAAATCAGTTTCCGTAACTCCGGATCTTGTGGAACACAGATACGTTTCCCATGCCATAAAGTACCCTGTTCGTCTTCATGGAAATTTTTAGCTCTCCCCTGGCCAATATTTTCCTTAATCCTTTCAATTTCCTTATCGGTCTTCTGAGCTTCTCGGATCTTGTCCAACAAAGTGGGTTGAACATCCAAAGACATGAGATGTCCTTCAGGCACAATCTCCAATCTGAGTTCTTTGAATTGAGCACACAAATCATCTGGCAATTCACCTTTGGTAAGGCCATTCACAAATACCTTACGACTTAGAGAATCTGCTACAACGTTTGCTTTACCGGGGTGGTATTGCAAACTCAAGTCATAATCCTTGATAAGCTCTAACCATCTTCTTTGTCTCATATTGATTTCCTTTTGGTTGAAGATATACTTTAAACTTTTGTGGTCCGTGAACACTTCACAACGTTTTCCCAAAAGGTAATGTCTCCATGTTTTGAGTGCATGGACGACAGAGGCTAACTCTAAATCATGAGTAGGATAGTTTACTTCACGAGTTTTGAGTTGTCTCGAGGCATAGGCCACAACTTTACCGTCTTGCATAAGTACGGCACCCAAACCTTGATGAGACACATCACAGTATACTTGGAAATCCTTTTCCAAATCTGGCAGACACAGAACTGGTGCTGTCACAAGTCTCTTCTTTAATTCTTGCAAGCTGACTTCACAACCTTCAGACCAAGCAAATTTCTTGTCCTTCTTTAACAATTCAGTCATTGGCTTAGCAACCATTGAGAAATTTTCAATGAACCTTCTGTAGTAACCTGCTAAGCCAAGGAAACTACGAACTTCTTTCACATTCTTTGGAGATTCCCATTCTGTCACAGCTGAAACTTTAGCAGGATCAACTGCTACACCATCCTTTGTCATAACATGACCAAGAAAACCAACTTCTTCTAATCAGAACTCACACTTGCTGAATTTGGCATAAAGTTTATGCTCTCTTAACTTCTCAAGTATCAGGCGCAAGTGTCCTTCATGTTCTTCTTTGCTCTTGGAGTAGACTAAGATGTCATCGATGAAAACGACAACAAACTTGTCAAGAAATTCCATGAACACTTTGTTCATAATATTCATGAAGTATGCTGGAGCATTGGTTAAGCCAAAAGGAATTACGGTATACTCATAAAATCCATACCTTATGGTGAATGCTGTTTTAGGTATGTCTTGCTCTCTTATCTTGAGTTGAAAATAGCCTGACCGGAGATTAATCTTCGAGAACACACATGCTCCCTCTAGCTGATCAAATAAGTCATTGATTCTTGGCAAAGGATATTTGTTCTTGATTGTTACCTCGTTGAGCGAACGGTAATCTATGCATAACCTTTGGCTTCTATCTTTCTTCTCCACGAACAATACTGGGGCTCCCCAAGATGAAGAACTTGGTTGAATAAACCCTTTCTGCAACTGTTCTCCTAGTTGATTTTTGAGTTCCTTCAGTTCATCAACTGACATTTTGTACGGTCTCTTTGCTATTGGTCCAGAACCTGGTACCAAATCTATCAGAAATTCCACATCTCTATCTGGTGGCATTCCTGGCAACTCTTAAGGAAACACATCCGGATACTCACATACAACTGGCACACTGTCCATGCTAACCCCCTTAAGAGAATTTAGCTTACTTCCTTTGGATTCGAAGTTTGACCTGAATTTTATTCTTTTTCCTTCTGGGGTTGTGAGTGCGACAGTACGATTAGCACAATCTAGTACTCCTTCATACTTAGCCATCCAATCCATTCCCAATATTACGTCTAGTCCTTGGGAATCTAGGATTATCAGGCTCATTGGAAACTTATGCTTTCCAAACTCTATGACAAGATCCCGACATCCAAGACTTACTATCATATCTCCACCCGGAGAACTAACTTTTATTGGACACCCAATGTTTTCAGATGCAAACCCATTTCTATCAACAAATGCTTTTGATATGAATGAATGAGATGCACCAGTGTCAAAGAGTACAAATGCTGGAATGGAATTGAGTCTGAACTTACCAGCAACAGCATCAGGCTCCTCATAGACCTCCTCCACATTGATGTGGTTAACCTGTCCTTTCTGAAAAGGATTGGGCTTGTTAGGTCCTTTGTGGCATCCCGCAAAACCACTACTAGAAAATCGCGTTGTTTTTGTGCATTGCATCATCATGACCGCACGCTCATGTCATCATGCCGCATTGCATTTGAGCATCGTCATCATCTTGCATTTGCTTGCATAAAACTATTTGCAGAAAAACCTGTTCTTGTTTTCTAAACGCCCCGTCTATGTTCAAACGCAAAACCCGGGTCTCCGGATTATTTTGTTTTGTCTGCTATTGGTTTGCAGAAGCCTTATTTTAAACAAATAAAATATTAAATTATTTTAATGGGGGCAGCCAAACCGGGCCGATCCGACCCAGTCGGCCACCCCCAGAATAAAATCGGTCCACCCTAAAACCCTAGTCTACCCAATCCTAATCTACCCACCCCTCCAGCCACCTCACCCCACCCAATCCCCTCTCGCCACCTCAGCTCCCCTCTCTCCCCTAACCAATCCTAGCCCTCCACCTGGCCACCTCCTCTCTCACCCCTCTCAGCACTCACCCCAGCCACACCCTCACCCTCTCTCTCTTTCCCCCGGACCCACCCGACCTCACCGCGTCAGCCCCAACCCCACTCACCCACGCACCGCCTGGTCCTCTCCCCGACCCCACCTCCCGGCCCCACCTTCCTCTCTGGCCCCAACCACCCCCGCAGCCTCCTTCCTCCTCCTCCCTCGGGTTCCCTCTCCCTCACCGCTCTGCCCCGCCTTGGCCCCGCCCGTCTGCCGGTCTTCTCCCCCGCCTCGCCGGCCCACCCCTCCTTCCTCGCGACTGGCCCCGTCCGTCCTCGCCTCCTCCCCGGGCGCGCCCGAGCTCGTCCCTCCCCTCCCCGTCGCCCCGCCGTCCTCCTGCGCCCCTGCGGCCGCGCCTCCGCCGCCTTCCGGCCCCGGTCGCTCCTCCCCTCGCCTCCCCCGGCCTCCCTCTCCCTCCCAGGCCGCCGCCGGCCGCTCTCTCGCCGTGCCCCTCCGCCGCTCGCCCCTATCCCATCGAGCCGCGCCTCCTCTCTGCCCGCGACCCCGCCTCCCCCTCCTCTCGAGCTCGCCGTCGGAGCCGTCCCCGCCGTCGGCACGCGGTCCCTCGCCGTCCAGGAGCCCCACCTCGCTCGTCCTCCTCGTCTCCGACCGAGCCGCCTCCGGCCAGCACCTTCGCCTCCATCGACCTCCGCGCGCCCGCCTCCTTCTGCCACCCTTCTCCTCCTCGGCGCGGCGCCGCCCTCGGCCGCCGGCCTTCCCCAAGTTCCGCCCGCGTGTGCCCCCCCCCGAGTTCGCCGCCCCCGCCGGCCACCAGCTCGCCGGAGCGTCCCCTGCGCCGCCCTCCCGCCGTCGGCCTCGCCCCGTCCTCCGTCAGCGGCGCTGCCGCGCAGCCCTGCCCGACGCCGCCCCGGTGCCTCGGCCCTGCGCGCCTCCCCGGCGAGCCCCGTCGACCCCGCGCCGCCCGCGACAGCCTGTCGCCGCCGGAGACCCTCCGCCCAGCTCGTCGCCCGTGTGTGTTCTGCTTCGTCGACCCCCATCCCGATGAGCGCTGTTGTTGCGTTGTATGTTGAGGGATGGTTTTGCTTGTGTTCCTTGGTGAGGTGACCATGTGGTGAGCTTGGCTACTTTGGCTAACTCAACCTCGTCCAGGAATCCGAAGAATCGGTGATGTTGTTCGAAAACCACGCGTGACCATGTGTAGACCCTCGTCTCCACTAGATATGCAAGGACCGTCCCGGTGTCTCCAAGACCTCCGACCCCAAGCTCTCCTTCATGGACCGGAAGGCGCCGAGACCCCGAACCCGAAGACCGATCCCGTACCCGGTGCCGCGGCAGGAACTCCGAAAAACCCCGGTACCGAACAAGTTCGCCATCGACCTCGAGTTCTCCTGCACGGATACCAAGCGACAAGATCTTCTTCATGGGTTGAATGGAACCGCCATGACCTCCTCCAAGGATCTGATGGCCGAGACCTCGCACCGGTCCCGGAATCCGAAGCCCGATCCCGGCGCCCGAAGCCTAGAACCCCGACAAGAGCCACGACACGGATACGACAAGTACCCCCTCGAGGACGCCGAGTACTTCACCCCGGACACCGAGACCCTGAACGACAAGTTCTCCCTCCCGGAAGCATTGACACTCGTGCGACAAGATCTACTTCCCCGATCCGAAGACCCTAAATCCCGTAGTCCGAGAACGATCCCGTCGAACCCTGAACCCTGAGACCGACCCCGAACCCCGGAACCCCAAGATCTGCCGAACCCTAAATGTGTGAACCCCTTTCCGAAAACCCTATTTTATAATATAATCCAACTTGTCGCATATTAATTGTTCATGCATGCATACTTGTCTGTGGTTTGGGGGCCTTATGCTGATTCACCTATAATTAAATATGGGGCCCATATGCGGGCAAATCTAGTCTCATATTGGCCTCATTTAAATTTGTGTAGTGAATCGGTGATATATTTTGCCTTGTTAAAACAACATTTAAATTGCGGGGTATCTAAATAACATGAACCATCTAATTAATTGTCGGGGCCCCGGTTCCGCTTAATTTGACCTAATCGCATCGCATCTTTGCCATGCCATACATCATACATGCATCATGCCGATCTTTTGCCGTAGTATTAAATATTGCATCCGGTGTTTATTCTAGTGTTTTGCTTCTTCGCGGATAAGGCCGTTGAGTTGATGCGAGTGTCGACCCGATCTTCGGTTGAACTTTCGGCAATGTTTTCAGGCGAGCACCTTCCCCCTTTCTACCTATCTTACTTTTATAGTATTTATTCCCTCCTGTTGATCTATTGCTATCTGTGTTGCGCTGCTCTAGTTTTCGTACCCGTGATATCCCTTGCAACCTTATATGGCCTTGGACACATCCTATTACCTGTTGTTTGGTAGATAGCTGGACTTGCGCGTCGTAGTCGCTCGCTCAAGTGCTGTTGCGTGTCGTCAAGTACCACAGTTGTTGGAGAATTGCCGCCTGTTTAATGTTGGAGAGGATCATGGCTTTATTTATTGCTCACTTTAATTATTGTTTAACAACTAAAATTGAAGTAGGTAAGCAGAGTCACAGGTGGGCAATAGATGTTATTTGGTTGTTAACCGTCCACTTGTGTCCCGTAGGACCCCGAGTGCTTGATACCTGTTCCTTGATTTATCGCGCTATCCACATACGGGGAATTATGGGCCCCCCTTAGCCAGAGCTTGATTCAGTCTTATTTCTTGGGGCCACAAACTAGTTTGAGGTTTTATTTACGATCCTGTACTTATGCCATGCTTTACTGCTTTATTTACGATTGTGCGAGGAGCACACTGTACTGTTTAGGATCGGGACACGATTCCGCGGTGTCGACAAGCTCAGTTTTGGGTTCCCAGTCGTTCACAGCCGTCCACCCAAACCTCGGGTCCGTCTCGGAGCTAGCTTACTTCGTTGCGGGTGTACTCCAAGGGGTGGCCCCCTGAAATATTTCTGAATCCTGTGATTGCTTTGTCGTGAAAGCCTCGTTGGGTTTTGATTTGGTTTTTCCGAGGTTGATCGTGTGTGTGTTGCTATTTGTGCACCCCGGTCGGGTTAAAACTTTCTGAAAGCCGTGTCCGCGGTTATGGACGACTTGGAGCACAGTATCTCGATCATAGACAACTATAACTAAAGTAGTGCTATAAATTTGACTTTATAATGGCTAGTAATCAGCTTCACTATAATGGAATGGCTAAATAAAACTGCCAACAATTGCTTGTTGGGTTGTCGCTGGCAACCATTGTACCTGACTAGTAAATATTGCAACTATGACGGAATGGCTAAATAAAAGTACCAACAACTGCTGGGTTTTGGGTTCTCTCATGCTAATTGAATTTGACTAGTAAGTGCCGCAACTACCACGGAATGGTTAACTAAAACTGCCCACTGCTTATTTTACCAGGATGACCATCTATATTTGACTAGTAAATTGCCGCAACGATAACTGAATAAATAAAACTGCCAACTGTGTGAGTTCCTCGGTTGACTTCCTCGTTTGGTCTCCAGGGGGAAACACCAGGATGGGTTTGTTTGGTGGTAATATCAGGTTGGTTCCGAATAGGTCTTTCTTACCCCTCTCTGATAGCCGCCAGTTGTGTCGAGTCTCTATAGGTTGTTTAGTGCGTGTTGTCGCTGCCGCTTCAGTCCACCATACCTATGTAGGCGAGGACCGCCGAATTCTAGTCTCGCCGTGTACTGGCCTCAGTACTGACGCTCCTCTTTTTCCTTTGCCCTTTGTCGGCACCCCTTTTGTTTAAGCAGGTTTTGAGATCGACGCCGTTAGCAGGGTTACCCTTCCGGCTTGGCCTGGGCAGGGTTATGGACGCCATTGGTTATTCTCCAGGGCTCTTAGCCCCATTTGCATCTTGTCCGTAGCTGGACGCTGTGTCGTTTTCAAGGTGATTTGGATCTTTGTATATTATATCTGTATTCTTGACTCATTGAGTCGCTGTTGTATATATCTGTTCTGTGGGTCCCATCGAGGACTGTTGTGTAATGTTATTACTTCGTTTTCCACCCGCACGAAAGTGCCTGGTGGGCACCTTTGAATCGTTTCTATGCGGGTTTGGCGGGAATCGCTGAAACTTGCATAGGGTCGATTCTGAGGGTGTTACATCCTTCAACTTTCTTCTCAGGGCACTCATTAGCATAATGCCCCAGCTTCTTGCATTTGAAGCACTCAACCTGACTGATGTCCCTTTTTGCAGGCTGACTTCCACTTCCACTTCCACTACCATTCCCACTGTGGTGGCTCTTATGTCCACTCTTGTGGTTCTTGTACTTGTCATTGTCATGACTGCGGTGATGCTTGTTGTCATGACGGTTGTGGTTGTGGTGCTTGTTGAATTTCCCATGCTTATGGGATCCTGAGCTTCCACTGTCATCATAGTGAGATCGTTTGTGAGATGATCCCGAGATGTGCTTGTCGGAGTGTTTCCTCTTCCTACTCTCGACTTGCTTCATTTTATTCTTCAAAATAGCAGCCTTGTCACACAGAGACTGATAAGTTGGAACATATGCCACAAACAACTGCAGATTCAGCTCATCGTTCAAGCCTTTCGGAAACTTTTCCTTTCTTTTGGCATCTGTGTCAACCTCATCCGGTGCATAACGCGCCAGATTGTTGAACTCTTCTATATATTCAGCCATGCTGCGGTGGCGCTGCTTCAGGTTGTGAAACTCCTTCTTTTTCAGGCTCATCATTCCTGATGAGATATGAGCGGTGCGAAAGCCATCTTCAAAGATAGCCCAAGTCACCTCATCTATAGGAGTGGTGATTTGGAAGTTGTCCCACCATGTGGCGGCTGGCCCTTCCAACAGATGCGCTGCGAACCTGACCTTTTCAGCATCCGTGCAGTCCACGGTCACTAAGTCCTTGTTCACAAAACGTAGCCAATCATTGGCCACCATGGGATCAGTTGTCCCCGAAAACTTAGCTGGCCTCAAACGCAAAAATCTGGTGAGCATATCAAAACCCGGAGGGTTGTTGTTGTTGTTGTTGTTATTATTATTGTTGTTATTGGGGTTGTTGTTGTTATTCTGGTTTTGGATGAATGTTGTCATCATCTGCATAAGCTGTGTTTGAGCATTCATCATCTGTTGCATTTCCGGAGTGATGTTCTTGGGGTTGGGGTTTGCGCGACGGGGAGGCATCTGTGGTTTGTTCAAATAGAGATAAGAATGAGATACCCATAGATGTTTTATGCACAATACATCACAAGCAAACACATAGCATGCAACACAAGGATAAAAGTTCAACAACCAGATAACAAGTTCATGAAGTAAAACACACAAGTGGCAAGCCATCCACATGTCGGATGGTCCAATAACAAGTTCACAAATAACAAGTATGATAATAGAAGATAAACGAGTCGTCAAGTCTACTCATCAGCATCAATCTCCTCCTCGATGAAGGTAAGACCTGTGTTCTCCATCGCGGTCTTGTTCTCCTCAATCGTAGTGGTCAAGGAATCGATCTTGGCCTTGAGAGCCCTCTTCTGGGAGCGAAGCCTCTCGATCACCATCTGCTGCTGCTCTAGCTCGAAATCCTTGGACTTCAGTTCTTCAGTCATGTCCCGGATCTTCTTGTTCCTATCCTGGACGCGTTTCTCCTGACTCTTGAACTTGCGGTCCTGGGTCTCGAACTTCGCCTCCATTTCCTTGACTATCTCGTCCTGCTGTGCGAAAAGCTTGTCCTTCTCGCGAAGCTGCACCTGGAGCTCATCATTGTTGGGCATGACATTGGTCCTGTCCGTATCCACGTGCCTGATGAGAGACTCTAAGTCCTGGAGATAGAGACGTATCGGCTCCGCTGCGTCCCTCGAGTCGTCCTCAAAGTCGATGGACTCTCCATCATCATCACGTCTTCCGAAGACGTGGAAGTGGGTTCCCCTAACCTGACGGGAGTGACGGCCTAACAGACGTCCTATCAGGTCCTGCATGACCACCTCCATGCCTCTCTCCCTGTCGTCGTGCATCAGCTTGAAGATGATGGCCTCCGTAGTAGGCTCTGTCTGGCGTCCGGGCTGGTTCACCTTGAAGCCCCAGAGGTCCTTCCTCTCGAACTTGGTGAGTGGATGCACCATGATGGTGGGAAGAGGGAGATCGAGAAAAGTGGTAAGCTCAACGATACGAGGACCAAAACGGGTAACCTGGAACTCCTCAACAATGCTGATGGTAATAGGCATCTATTTATAAGATAGAAAAGTTAGGAAAACACAATTTAAGATAAAACAAGACAAACATTTCATACATATCCATGGAACACAAAATCACACAAGTCATGCATACATGATTCCATTACAACAATCAAGGTCCAAACTTATTTAAGGTATCATTTTGGAAAATAAAGTGATAGGTGGTGGTCCAACTAACGAAGTGTGTTTACAATCCTATCTCACTGGATCTGTTGGCTAACACAATGTTCCTAGAGGAAATCCACCTATCTTGTTCACATGATTCCATCACTAAGTCTATAATATCTCCCCTTAAAGTTTGGTTGGTGGCTTCCAACTCTTAGGTAAGTTCCTTCTCTTTCTCTAAGTCTTTTTGGAGATTGAGCATTCTGCACTTGACTCTAGAACTTAGTTCTTTGATAGTCCTCCAAGATGCTTCTCTTGCTGACTCAAAGAATGTGGTGTGCATCACAGTGTTGGTGTACATGCAGAATCCTCTTTCTTTGTGGGTGTCTTCCTTGTTTTTGTACAAGTGAAGTTGCACCCACCAATACTCCACTCCTTCATCCATCACTGGAAAGCCTTTGTAAACAGCTGCACCATGTGCTTCCATTGCCACCATGAGGTCCTTGAGAATTTTGGGAAACTCAGTTTCACACTCCAAGGTCATGGTCATGAGTGGTCCTTTCTTCACGGCTTCGTTGATGGAGTTCATCTACAAATGGAGATGAGAATGAGAAGATTAGAAAAGTTTTACGAGAAGAATAGACAAGTGTAGAAGTAGTCAATTTTTTTTCCTTAGTGGTTTTCCAATCCTAGGGTCATAATCCTACAGGCAACACACTGCTCTGATACCATCTGTAAGATCCCTCCTTTGTAAAGGAAAGGATCCCTGTGATTGCAATGCTAGTCCCTGGATCAATGCTAGCATCCACAGTTTAAGATGAAGTACACAGATACAAAGGTCATTTATTACATTCATTCCAGAGATAAAACATAGTCTTTTACAACTCAGGGCCAAAGGCCTAATACAAGAGTTTATGGAATAAGTAAATAAACACAAGTCCTCATCTTCATGTGCCACAGACAAGCATGTTGAGTGTAGACTCATGACTCCTACTCATCATCGGAGTAACCTGCAACATCACAAGTTACAGCCACAGTGGGTCAATACTTTGGAATAGTATTGGCAAGTGATACCTTAGTAAATTTTAAGTGGACTATATTACTATATGCATTTTGGCTAAGTGTAGCTTGGCTTGCTTTGCTTGAAAATAGGTTTTCCCTATTAGTTGAAATCACTAAGTTTTTTTCTTTATCAAAAACTTCCCAAGAAACCACCAATAGACATTGGGGTCCTTCACCCTTGTTCACCCACAAGTTTTACTTAGAAATTGGAGTGATGAGATTCTTGTAGCTTCCATGTCTTGATGCTCAAGTTGTCCATTGCCATGGACTTGGCTAAGTACTTAGATTTTTCCATCTGCAGAGGTTGTGCACTTTCCCCACCAGACTTGGTTTCCCAAGACAGGACCTTTCAGAAGCCTTTCCTTAGTCAAATGGACGCGCTCCAACCTATCATTCCCACTACCACCAACTGTCCAAGTGACTAAGTTCTAGCAACCTATATGATCATGGCAGAGCCCATATTGCCAAGTGGTTGCACTGTAAGCTTTCTCAACACTTGGCCTCCAAATCCCTTTGTGCCTGGGTGGCATACCACAAGTGATATAAACAAGCCAAATCCATGGCCTTGTGTAACCACTCAACCAAAAACCACCATTCAAGTCCCATTCCACCCAGGAGGTTCATTGACTTAGTTGTTTTATTAAGAAAAGCATAAGTCCAAAAGACTTAGAATTATTTTCAACATAGCATGAACATACTTTACCAACCCTTGTTTTCTACTAGCTAGGCTAAGCATGGCATAGTAACTTAACTTAGGAAAATCCCTAGCAATTCTACAATTCTACAACTACATAGGATTTCCCAACATAGCATTTGGCAAAAGTAACATGCAAGACTTAGCAAAATAATTCTAATGCTTATTCAAAATAAAAGGGAATGGAAATATCATGAAGTATCACTTGCCTTGGTAATGGGGAGAGTAGCACTCTTCACAATCACAGTCACTAGCAAAATCTACACATAAAATTTGTAGCACACAATTTATATACAAACAAAATTATGTATGCATGCATGCAAGAAGTGCTAAGTGATGATTTTTGAAAACCCATCAAGCAAGTACATGATACAGAAACATAACTAAGTCAAAAGTTTGCTAACTAAACCTATTTATCCCTAAAAAATTTTGCTAAACAAAAACTATACTCAAAATGAACCTAAACATGTTTCTACATACAAAGTCATTTTAACAGATACTTTTTGTTAAACACATTGCAGATTCAGAAAGGCCTTGATTCACTGATTCCAACGGTATAAAATTTGCAAAAATCTAACATGGAAATCTCAAGTTATACCCGTTTGAAAATTTGATCTAAATCTGGTTTTGAAATCTGTTTTTGAGCTAACCCTAGACACGTGTCGCAGTATTACTGGCGCGTACCGATTCGTTTGGATCGACAGACGCAGACCGTAGGATCTAACTTAGATCTAGCGGCGCAGAGGCATGCGATACCCCTTTGATTTTAATCTATCCTAGCCCTACGATATAGATCCAATGGACACAGACAGCAAGCCACTAACTGGCGGCGCTTAACGGCTGCGTGCGGCGACGACGGCCAGATGGTGGCGGCTCCAGTGATACAGGAAGCAAAATGGGTAGGGAAGATACTCACCATGATCGCGAGGACGAGGTGATGCTCAACGTACGAACGGCTCGGCAAGGGGCGCTCAGGGTTGCGGTGGATTGCTCACCGGAGTATGGTCTGGCGACGGGTGGCTCTGTTCGAGGTCGAAGGCGACGCTGTCGATCGCGAGGAGGCAAACAGAGGGTGTGGTCAGATGCAGGAGATCACGGAGAAGACGCGTGCGTGAAGGAGAAGGCTTGGGGCGGTCTGATCTTACCAGAGGAGCTCGACGGAGTTGAAGCCGAAGAAGGTGGCGCTCAGTCGTTTGTGTTGCCGACGTTCTGGGTCACGCGCGGGCGAGCTAGTGGTACTGGGAGGTGCGCGAGGTCAAATGGAGCCTGCTCGTGTGAACCAGAAGAAGAGGGGTGGTCGGAGTTGGCCGGAATCGTGGCTGCAGCTCGTCGGAGACAGCGGGGTTGCGGTGAACAATTCCTGCAGCCTGGGGGCGCTCTGGGCTTGGGGTTTGGGGGAGAATGGAGAGGGGGCAGAGGGGGTTTAAGTAGCCAGGATACGAGCGAGATTTAATCGTGCATTTACGCGAATTGAAGCTGCGCAAATCAACAGGAAACGGCCGGCGTCAATTTGGGGATGAACCAGTCGTGGGGGTGGAGACGACGGTACCCGTGTGGGCCGCGGTTGTCAGCGAGAGAGGAGGAGGGGGAGTGGGTCCTGCCTGTCAGCGAGCTGGTGGGTGCGGGGGCGGGTGAAAGAAAACGTTTCGCGGGGTGAAGGGCTGCTGGACTAGCTGGGCCGTGTTGGGCTGAGTCGGCCAGATTGGCTGGCTGTCTATTTTTTTCTTCTTTACTCCTTTTCTTTTTCTGATTGTTTTTCTAGGAATGGTTTTCAAATCCTATTTCAAATTTTGAATTCAAACCTTCTCTAGCTTTTTGTACAGTGTTCCTTGTACCCAAATAAGTGTCAAACACCTCTGTTCACTCAGACCTACTTGGGTTATTTGAAAATGATACAATAAAACCAAGCCTTTTTGGAGATAATATAATAGGCTAACTTTGGTTTTATTCCATATTTTGTTTTGAAACTTTGCCCAAGCTTTTGAAATCACTTAAGTTTGAATTCAAAATATCCTGAATGAAAAATAGCACCTTTCTCATTAGCATGTAGCACAAAGGCTAGGGTTTCATATATCAAATGATGAGCAACATTTGCTCCTGTTTTTGAAATGATTTTGAGAAAAAACCCTAAATGATGATGGATGCATGGATGATATGCATGAGTTTTGAATTATGATTTTTGGGATGTTACAATTTTCTTCCAATGTTATTCTTTTTGCCACTTCAAACAACAAATGACAATTAATAATAATCACATTACATTATGCTTTACTTGTATACTTAGGATTGATAACACTTAAATTCTTTATAAGTAACATTACTTGTAGAGTAAAATTTGAAGATAAACAATTATAGTGTAAACAATCTTGAGTAGCATTCCATATGTGTATCTTATTGTTGTATGATATTATAAATACGTGTTATTCACACACACTCACAAGCCTTAATAAGAAGCACAAGTATGAAACTTATCTAAAAGGGCAACACATTCTAAAGTAACCATTTCCAGCATTCAAAACCTAGATCAATGTTATCCCCGGGATTCACGCTTATAAGTGCATTACATTACTTATGCATAAAAGCATCTTGCTTCTTTAAACATTAGTCCTTACCGGACCAATGATGCTGATTTCAGATATTGGATCTTATATTGTCTTGAAGATCGTGAGTGCATAATCTTGCAATCATAAAAGGCAAGTTCACACTTGCTCATGTCCTTTGATTATTTTTTGTAAAGTATTTTGCAAATCCAGTGTTGTCATCACCTGCATTTGATAAAGGACAGAAACCACTATTTTCATAATAATGTTATTATAGGTTATCTACCATGAGGTAATAACCTACTATAAGAGTTCCGGTGGTAAAGGAACATATTATCTAGGACTTAACAACCAATGTCGCCAGTGATTCTTGCGCCGTATATTACGCGTTGACCATGAGATTTGGAATGAGACGAAGAAGTCAGTTGTATCTTTTCCCTCTCGCATGGATCCGGATGTGTGGGTCATGGCTGTTATCACTCGTAGCATGCATATTATATGGTAATTCGTAGAGGATATGCAGCATATGGGTGGGATCCCTCAACGTCCCACGATAGTTCCGAGATCTGAACGGTCTATACTGCCAATTGCCGTAATTCAATAGGTGGGCTGGCATACACCAAGGAGACATGCGGGGTCGTGGAAGGCAGTGATTGACTTGGGTCTTAGTCTGGGCCTCACACCAAGGAAGTGTGAACGGGTTCGTGTCCCGGATGTGCAATAAAGCTAAGATCTCTCATGGGTAAAGTAACGCACCTCTGCAGAGTGTAAGAACTGTAACTTGTTACTCCCTGTTCCGGGAAGGAGCTGCGAACGCATCGGGAAAGGAACTCCATGAAAGTTCTGGTAAACCCGTGAAGGCTGACGGACATAGGTTTTCAGAATAAAAGCAACCTTTGAAGAAATGTTTACGAAAAATTGCATGGCCTACGACCTATGGTCTGTGGCTGTAGATATAGTGCATCAAACACTCCTTTTCTAGTGAACTTGCTGATTACGCTCATACTCAAAGTATCTTATTAACCCTTGCTAGGTTCTAAAGCCAGTACAGACGACGTCTACATCAAGTCATACTCCAGGATTCATCATCAAAATCTAAAGATCTTCAATGAAGTCAAGAAAGTTTACATATACATCAACTCAAGTGAAGACGAAGTTACTGATTAGATAGGAATATCATCTCTAGCCATAGCACCTATTTCTATAGTGTATTGCAATAGCAGCAATGCCAAACCAATAGTTAGATACTAGTCTTGTTAGTATGATAGTTTTTGAGTTGTTTATTTCTGATTCTTCTTTGTAAGAAGTTTCTTTCTCTCTCTTTAACCTAGAGTGTTCTCTGGATCTTATGTAAAGAGTTGAGTTGTAACCTATAGTCATGTCTTGGACCTGCTGTGTTTCTGTTGTACCACTCTGAGGGATGTAATACTAGTGAACGGTGTTTCATTGGTGTTATGTCAACGACTATAGTGTACTACATCATGCAGTGGTATGCTGGGTCACCGCAGTTGGTATCAGAGCATATGCTTTGACCTTAGGATTAAAACTCTTTTAGGAAGATCTGTAGGTTGGATAGTGACTATAGAAGCCATCTTACCTAAGCCAAATATTCTTATGACTTGTGATGAGTGTCCAATTGAGGACAACTTTGTCACTAGATACTTAAGTCATTCTTTCTTAGTAGTAATTATTTTATCTTCTCTCAGTATAGTGCTATTTAGTGTCTTCCGAAGGAGACATAACCCACCAAGATACTGTAGGAAAGCCAATTGACCATAGTAGATTAGGATCAAGTGCAAGACATAAATTGAAGTAGTCTTAATAGTGTAGCCTAAACCTAGAATTCATGTAAGACAGTGGAATCTTATGGTTAGTTGGTAACCAAAGACAACATGGTGAATATCATTAGGATAAATGTTGATGTAATGAGTATTAATGTAACACCCTCGCCTGATAAGGCTGAGTTCATGTGTATAGTGGCAATCCCTGGATCAGTTCACTGGCACACATAGTACACAATGATACCAAATATAACTGCGCATCAAAAATACAACGAATATGATCCAGAATTTACATTATTTATTCAAGTACACAGCGGAAAACGAATACAAGGTAGATCTCCATCCTTCAAATGTGCCACAGGCGAACAATTGTTGAGTGGAGTCTCGCGACCTATGAACGATCACTCAGATACGATATAACCTGCAACATGAAACGTTGCAGCCACGAATGGTCAATACATTGAATGTATGGCAAGTAGGCTAAAGTGGTTAACAACAGATCTATCAACTACATGCTTATTTGGCCAAGTGGAGTTCAGGCTAATTTGCATAAAGCAATACAACTTTTCCCTACTTTCAAAATACTTTTCTTTCTTCAAAAACAATCTTCTAAGGACATACCAGCATAATCCCTTGTAGATACAAGACAGTTCAGCTTTTGTATGCTCCTAAACCCATGTTCATCCATCAAGTTTTAGTAATTAAGAAATTGGGATGAGTGAGAAATATCATAGCATCAGTATCAGGTCGCTCAAATTGTCCATAACCGGGGACACGGCTAATCGATTAGTTTATACACCCTGCAGGGGTTAGTACACTTTACCCATGTGACTTGGCCAGCCCAGCTCGTACCACCACTCTCATATTGGGTGATGATAGGGAGAAGTCCAAGAAGGAACCGTTCGGGAAGTAGCTCCCCAATCCCGACGCGCACCGGTCCAACCTACACTATCTACATCTCTGGATACGCGGGTTCGAGTTACCACAACCTACTGAGTTCAACCAACCGCCCATTTCATTATTGGCACATGGTTGCACACGAAAGCTTCCAAACAAAGAAACCAATCATTTCTCAGTGTCCTGGGCGGCATTCCCCACCATAAACCACACTCGATGACCCAATCAATGCCATTCCGCCCAGGTGGTTCATTAAAACATGTTGGTTTGCCATTTAGCAAAACATAAGTCTTTCAAAACATATAACTTTTCATGATGTGATTCCCTTCCTCGTCTAAATATCATAGCTAAGCAATCTACCAATACGATGGCTCATAAACAAGGAATACTAGGGAATAATATGGGATATAGCATAGCATATACACATCAATTCCTACAGATGCAATTCTACAAAAACATCTACAATGCATAGGAAAACAGTAGGACATTTATGACCAAGATAGCACCACTTGCCTTTGTTGTAGATGTAGTCGATTAGATAATCCTCACAATTCTCATAGATATAATGGTTGCTCTCGTCATAACCACAATACTTGCAATCATAGTAGTTGCAATCACACACGTTGCACTCCTCGCAATCTATCGATCAAAAAATTGCATACAACATAAACAATAGCACATAGAGATCAAACAAATACAACAAATGCATGCATGACAATTTAATAAGTCACAATGGTTGTTACTTTAGTTCTAAACATAGTTAGATTACATGATGCATGTGGAAAGTCATTTAATGCACTCAAGCTTTTATTAGTAAAGTTGTATCGATTTAATATGGTGTATACCACTTTAATTGAACTAAATATGTTTATGTCGTATTAAATTGTGAACTAGATGCTACTGGATAGAGATAATGCAATTTAGAGACAGTGGCAATTTGAATCACCTAAAAAGGAGTTATAGATATTTTCCTATGATTAAAACACTATTTCAATGGGTTTAAATATTTCTGTATGAATTTCTGTTTTAACAGTACCAAATAATTTGTCATGCAATTTCTCTGTATAGCTAATGTCAATACAAAACCTTAGCACTTGGATTCACCCTAATCAGAGTTATAGATCTTTTTGTATGATTTAAATAGTGTTTAATGGTTTTAAATGATTCATATAGTTTCTGTTGTCTAAAAATCAAACTAAAATTATATCTGTAATCTCCACGGAATTGTGATTTCAGGGACATATTATTTGTAATTTTCTGAATAGTATTTATTTTCTTATGAATTTATTACTCTAAATAAGACATTAAACCATTTAAATATTCACGGCAAAACCTTACAGTAAAATGCTGAACTAATTACATATTGATGATTTACATGGAACCAGCTTTCCAACGGTATATCATTTATATTTTTGTGACAAGCAATTAATTTACTATGAATTTAATGATTTATAAAGCCATTAAAACTAATTAAATTGCTACGGGTTAAATAATCTGCAAGGGCTAGATCCAACCATATATTGTTAAAGTACATTACAGTAGCTTCAATTTGATATATTATTCATATTTTTCGGAGTTACAGATAATTTCTTATGAATTTATTAACCTAAAAGACCATTAAAACTAATTAAATTACTGCAGTAACCACGTACAGTAAAAGTTGGATCTATTCTGATAAGATGATTCTACGTGAAATTATCTTCAATTTGATATATTATACGCAATTTTTGGACGTGGTATGAATTTCTAATGAATTTTACAAGTTAGATCTATAATATGCAATTTTAAATCCGAACGGAATATTCCATGGAATATTCCGCTGACTGGACAGGTTGACTTTGCATGCTGACTGGGACTAGATGTTGACATTACATTGACATGGCGTTGATGAGGAAGATGACCGGGATGACGGCATGACACGCACCGGTTTGATTGGATCTCGACCGTCTGGATAGGATCCGGTGGCTAGAAGAAGAGATTGACCCGATTTTGGCTCAGAATAGACAAGAAACAGATCTGTGTTAGATAGACAAATCCGTAGGTCAAATCGAAAAACTCAGAACATGAAAGTTGTGGGGAATCATTATTCCTACCTTCTCACCAAAGGAATTTGGATTTGAAGAAACGAGCGCGAGTACATCTTGGATTTACACCGTAAGATCTGAAATATTGCGATACGAAATTCTCCGGCTGTGGTGGATTAAAAGAGGTGAGGTTTGTCGAGATTGAAAGATTTCGACGATCCCTACAACTTTCGTTTTTTGACCGAAAGCAAACGACGAAGTCTAGATGGGTTAAAAAGCGAAACAAGATTCGGGCATATGTAGATTCGGGATTTCGAGGAGAGAAACTCGTACAGCTATGGCTCCACGAGTTTATATGAAGGTTTAGGATGGTTTAGAGATAGGCCTTGGAGTAGGGAACAAGTAGAAACAAACGGAAGTTGATTCGGAGTTGTAGATAAAAAGTTATAGCAGTTTGAGTAGAGATAGGTTAGAGAAAAACCGAATCGCACGGTTTTTAAAGCAACTGGCACGTACGCCAGTCACGTACGCCCGACTGCTTGGCTGGTTCGGGCAGGTCGGTCCAGCTGGGCCGGCCCGTTTATTTTTTTTTACTTGTCTTCCTCATATCTTTTGCATACGAACTCCAAATGACATGATTCTTGTTTCTAAATTTTTCTAAAATCGAATAGATTATTATAGAATCAAATTTGTAATTTTTTACTAGTTTGGAAGTAGTGGGTTTATAAATCCTTGTATATTTCATTTTATTTCTATCTTTACGTGTTTGTATTTATTTTATAACTTTTTCATACTAGCTCCAAATGAGCTCAATTTTGTCTCTAAAAATTTGTAGTATTAATTAGATCTCTTTAGGCTATAACTATCAATAATTTATGCTTTAAGAATAATGGGTTTTCTAAAGTCAATTTAATTACCCTTAGGAACATTTGGGCGAACCAACTATAGGATTTAGATACCAGGATTTGGATTTAGTTTGTGAGAACTTTGCATGGATGAAATGCTTATGAATGCTTCATGCTTTTCATTTTGAAATCTTGCACACCAACTCTACAATCCAAAATCAATCCATGCCCTTTTGCCTATATGGCTACTTAGGTCTTAACAAAAGAATATAAGATTTTGAATTCAAGGTTGAGAGGATTTTCTATTTAAAAAGTTTCTTCTCTTTGAGAATTTTCAACATAGTCAAACAATCAATCAAACTTATTTATTTATTTCACATTCCAAAATTAGGAGAATTTTGGGATGTGACAACTAATCATGTGGGATTCACTTGAGAATTCTATGTGAGGAAGTGAAATTATGTTAAGACTTAATAATATTCTTAGTGTGAAACAAAGTCATCATGGTTAGATTAGCTCTTAAATCATGATAAAAATACAAAACATAATAAGATCATGGTGAGATTAGCTCCGAAACCATGATGTAAGTGTAAGTATGATAAGTACTTAGTGAATTATCGTGAAGTAGAAGTATGAAAATAACATGGTAGAGCTCTGATAGAAGTCATAGGTGTCCTAATTCCTGATAAAATTTATTTTTGGGTGTTCAATGGAAACTTATTAGTCATTTGGAGTGATCGTGTGAGGTTAGTTTATTAATAAAGAAAGGTTGGATATAGTTAGTCATTCTAAAAGTGAGACTAAAGGTTAGTCGAAACCAAATTGAGACCACTTTTCTTAAGATTATCCTATGGCAATTGAGCAATTTGGGTAAATTAAGAAGCAAAGTATAGTTTGACTCTATGTGCTAAGTATCACGATGTAAACCTATATGAGGAGGTGTCATATACTACACAACTAAGCCTGAGTTCTAGAGATATTATACTCAACTACTATATTCTGGGCTTAGAATATTGTGTGTTATATGTACCACATTTGGATTTATTTGTTTTTCTTGGATCTTCTTGATTGACTAGATCTGTACATGAAGTTTGACTTGGTGTGCAAATGCATGTTGCAACACCCAGTTATTATTTGATGTCATAGACCTAGATAGGAATGGGAATTCGTGTAAGGGAGTGACGAGTTCTAAAGACCAAGATGAAGACTTCTATGAAGCATGAAGAAAAATATAAGGAGTATTAATACAATTGGAAGGATGGATCAAGTTCAGATCATTATTAGTCAGCAATAAGAAGTAAGATTAATGTAGGGAATACATGGAGCAACAAGAAGTGATGAACTGAAGGTTCAATCAAAGTAGGTGATGTGCTAAGAAGTTAATGGATTAGTAGTATCTAGTTCATGGAAGCCTCATGAATTAGTACAAAGAAGAAACTTTGGAACCAAAGTGGTATTCAATCTCTGACAATTCAGAGAGAATGCCAATAGTATGTCGGAAACCGTAGGGTAATACCTACAACCTAGGATGATCCGCAGCTGGTATCTGATACATAGTCGGTATTCGGATCCACAGTTGGTATCTTGTCCGCAGCCGGTGTTGGTTATTAGTTAACCAGATCTTCTTAAAAGTTGAATAAAGAGCATAAAACTTGGCCTAATCTAAGAAAGACATGAAGGATTATAAAATTAAAGCGATCGTCTTTCGAGGCGCTTTGCGAAAATTGACCTATCAAAGCGAAAATGTCCAAATAGTAAGTAAGATAAATAA
The DNA here is from genome assembly GCA_916181665.1 of Avena sativa. Taxonomy (NCBI): domain Eukaryota; kingdom Viridiplantae; phylum Streptophyta; class Magnoliopsida; order Poales; family Poaceae; genus Avena; species Avena sativa. Next base: position 166,195,194 of record OV702285.1, on the reverse strand, counting down.
TGCTGAAAGATTCACTTCAGAGATCCATAATTGTGTGGATACACCGTACAATCTTTCATAAGACCCTAACTAGGTAGAGTATAAGCTGGATGGAGACCAATATTCTAATTATAAAGCCAATAAATACTAAATAGACAATTTGAATACTATTAGTAAACCCTAAGGGGGAGAGTAAACAATTTGTGGAAGTATTGTTATCTGACTTCCAAGTAAAGGTTGGAGAGGAAATACTAACCTATGCCAACATTAAGCCTTACTTTCATAAGGTTAAAAGGAAGTAATTATTATAAAAGTACTTAAGATAGTAACAAAAGATTGTCTAAAATCCTGATAAGATAAAAGCTTGAAGTAATAAAATAGAATAGTCCTAACAGACTAATTGTAAAAGAAACAACTCTTAAGTGATCCTTAAGAGGGAGTAAAACTCATCCAATTGGACAAGTATAGAGGAATAAGAATTCCAATGGGTATGGACTAAATGAGTTCAAATCCAATCTTGGAAGGATCACCAGTACAACTCATACAGTGATAAATCAAAGATTAGCCTTTTGGCCACCACTATTGTTTAATAAAATTTAAAACCCATTTGAGTGAGACTTTCTAAACCTTATATAGTATAGTAAAGAAGAGAGATGATCAAGTAAAGAATTTGGATTAGGATAAATAATCAGGGAAATGAACTAAATAAGAGACCCCAAATTCAGGAGTTTATAATAAGGACATATCCCTAAAAGGAGGATAGCAAAAGGAACTTCGGAGTACTGGAGACAACAAGATTAAAGATTGTTGAGTATGATGAGGATTCAAGTAAAAGATTTGGATATGGGATATTACAATTATTCCCATTGAGGTTACCATGGAATTGAGAAATATCGTAATCATTGCAAGACAATTCCTTACTCCGAAACGTGAGAGTACACGAACTTCAAGGACGGAGTTTATTTTAAGGGGGAGAGTCTGTAACATCCCAGCATTAGAGCTTAGAAATAAGCTGAACCTAGATGTGTGCATTTCATGCATAGAAAATCCGAATAATTTTCGCGCTTTTGAATAAAACTTGTCAAAGTTATTGAAGATTCTCTCAACTTGATGGAATTGAAGTAGATCATAAAGTTGACTATGATAAGTTTCAATATGACCTTTGTTAAAAACTTATTTTGGATAAAGGAGATTTGATCTAAGGGTATATCAAATGTAATAAAATTAAACCCTAATACATTACTTAATGATTTATATTTGATCCTTAAGTAATCATATCCTAGTATTCATTACACAACTCATGAATACCAAGATATAAATATAATTTAAGTAATAGGAATGTAACAACTAAATATTGATCTATCTTAATCTCATCTACTTATACCATGAGTATCAAGGTAATACCTGCCCTTAAACCTTTAGTGAGATTAAGTAGCAAGGAAATCAAGTCAAGATCATTCACCATATATCTTTCTTTCCATATCAATCTTTATCATCTCCAATGAACCCTATCCTAATATCTGTTGTTCATCAATGTTGAGTAGTCAACTATTGATTCACAAATTCTTAAACTATCAATTCTTGATCTATCAACTCTTGTCCTTATCATAGCATCCACTTAAAACCTTTAGAGAAAGAAGTAAGAAGAAATAAGTGGTAATGCTAGATTTAAACATCATCTATAGGATGGAAGTGTTGGAAGAGAATTAAATCAATATGATAATTGATGGAGTTAACTCAATCCTGAATGAATAGAAGAGTCATCTAGAAGCTTATAAAGGTGAACATTGAAGTTAGTTACCAAGAGTAGTCCTATTGAATCAAGTAGGTATAGTAAATGAATAATCTCTCTTAGTCAAATAGATACATTGAGAAGATAACCAAAATACAACTGTAATGTGTATTAATGAAAGCTTTGATCAGCCAAATGGAAACCTAAAGTATAAAGGATCAAAGGATTATAATAATCATGCCTTACTCACCAAGATTGAATGCTTATATCCTGTATAAGTGACATTGGTGGGTATAACATGATTAAACCCTAGTATAGATATATTATCCTAGATTAGTCATCACAAGTCACATTAATATAATGTGAGGTTGGAATGTTAGATACTGGAGTTAAGTACAGACAAGCTAGTATGATTAAGTTAAATCTAGAGTAGCATGGAGTAATTGAAGTAGTGTTATTCCTCTTAAAGGATAGTAAGCTTTTGAGAAGGGTAGTTGGATATATATATACTAGAGAAATATTAGTGATGGATGATTAAGGAAGAGTATGAGTGGATTTAGAAATAACCACTTGTTGGATTGGAGGTTATCAGTAGTAGAATAGTTGATATACCCAAGTATAGATATGAAAATATTAGGAAATGCTTTAGTGTCAAGCTCATTGGATTTACAAGAGGAGTTAGAAGAATAAAAAGTGGATAAGAATATTCTTGTGAGGTAAAGCTCATCATGTTAACACATGATGATGGATAGGAAGAAGTAGAATATCTAGGAAAGGAATTCCTTAATCAGAAGTCCAGGATTGTGAATTATGGAAGATAGGAATTCTTGGTAAACACTAAACCCTAAATCCTTAACCAAACATAGTATCCATTTCACCTGATTGATCTGACATCTTATTTACACAAAGCTTCATAGGAATATTTTCCTATAGCAAATCACTTAAGCACATCTTTATCATTTCCAACTATCATGATCACATGTGCTTAGGAACTATATTAATTAATTCTTCCTCATAAGTCATTCTGGAAAATAACCTTATTATTTTAAAAAGGTGATATCCATAATGATCACAAACATAAAGAAAATATCTTTAGCCATTCATCTTGATTCACATCAACAAAAGAATATAAGTAAATTAAGAACCCTAAACCCTAGGGTAAGCATTTACAATTCAAACCCTAACTCTTTTGTTAGTTATAATAAAATATATATACCTTGTTATTCCCTAGATTCATGGGAGTAATATTGTAAGATCCCTCCTTTGTAAAGGAAAGGATCCCGGTGATTGCATTGATAGTCCCTGGATCAATGCTAGCATCCACAGTTTAAGATGAAGTACACAGAAACAAAGGTCATTATTACATATCATTCCAGAGACAAACATAGTCTTTTACAACTCCATGGCCACAGGCGTAATACAAGAGTTCAAATAAATAATAAGATAAATAAGTCTTCATCTTCATGTGCCACAGGCAAACATGTTGAGTGTGGAATCATGATTCCTAATCATCATCAGAATATCCTGCAACATCACAAGTTACAGCCACAGTGGGTCAATACATTGGAATAGTATTGGGAAGTGATACCTTAGTAGAATATTTGGTGGACTAAATACTAGATGCATTTTGGCTAAGTGTAGCTTAGGCTTGCTTTGCCCAAAATAGGTTTTGCCTTTTAGTTGAAAACACTAAGTTTTTTTCTTTGTCAAAAACTTTCCCAAGGAACCACCAATAGACATTGGGGTCCTTCACCCTTGTTCAACCACAAGTTTTTACTTAGAAATTGGGATGAGGAGATTCTTGATAGCTTCCATGTCTTGTTGCTCAAGTTGTCCAATACCAGGGACATGGCTAAGTACTTAGATTCTTCCATATACAGAGGTTGTGCACTTTCCCCACAAGACTTGATTTTCACCAAGACAGGACCTTTCAGAAGCCTTCCCTTAGACCAAATGGACGCGCTCCAACCTATCATCCCACTACCACCAACTATCCAAATGGCTAAGTTATTGCAACCTATATGATCCAGGCAGAGCCCATATTGCCAAGTGGCTGCACTAGAAGCTTCTTAACATATGGCATCTCAAATCCCTTTGTTCCTGGGTGGCTTTCCACAAGTGAGATACACAAGGTAAACCATAGAAATGGCCTTGTGTAACCACTCAACATAACCCATTCTTTCCATTCCACCCAGGTGTTTCATTCACTTAGTTGTTTTATTAAGCAAAAACATAGTCCAAAGACTTAGAAATATTTATTCATAGCATGAATATATAACCATCCTTGTTTGCTACTAGCTAGGCTAAGAATGGCATTGATAAGACTTAGAAATATTTCTAGCAATTCTACAACTACTAGGATTTCCCAAGCATAGCATATAGATCAAAAATAACCATTCAAGACTAGCAAAATATTTCTAATGCAAAGCTGAAAACATAGGAATAAAATCATGAAGCACCACTTGCCTTGGTAGTTTGGAGAGTAGCTACAATCCTCACAATCACAATCACTATTTGCACCAAAATCTACACATAAAATGATAGCACCAAATCACATACAAAACAAATACAAGCAAAAATATATGGATGCATGCAATATGATATGTGATGATTTTATATACTCAACAAGACAAGTGCACAATACTGATTCATAAACAAGTTCAAAACTTTCCAAGAAACCTTTATTTGAATATTAAAACATTTCTCAAATAATTAATATACACAAAATAGGCCTACACATCATGTTTCTGTAAAAATAATCATTTTAACAGAAACAAAACATTAAACACATTGCATATATGGAAAGCGCTTTCTCTCCTGATTCTATTGATATAAAATTTGTCAAAATTGGACATGGGAATCAAAAGTTATGTATTAAACAAGTTTTAATATCTAATAGATCTAATCCAGTTTTTTAAATTTAAATCCTAGCCACACGGCGTCTCCTGATTGGACAATACCGCTTCACTCAGGATCATGCTTCCGCACCGTCGGATCAAGTTAGATCCAATGCGCCAGATCTAAAGAAAACGGTTCGCTCCCTTTCTAATCTACACCCAACGATACAGATCTAACGGCGGCCGATGCTTTGACCAAGGAGTGGCGGCGCGAATGGTGATTCTAGAGGGGGCTAAGGGTCGAGCAGTGGCTTACCGAACTCGCGGAATCACGAAGAAGCTCAAGGTGTTGCTGGTGTGGGCGGGGGTGTGCTGCAGAGGCTGCTGGGGCTCGTCGGAGTTGGAGGCAGCGTCGGGTTTGCACGGACGGCGACGAAGGCGACATTACTGGCCACCCTAGCACAAACCAAGGGTATCAGCGAGTGCACAACGCTCAGGCGAACCTGACAGGGTCAAGTAGAAGGCGCGGGGCGGTCGGCTTTTACCTCAATCTCTTGCCATAGTTGGAGACGGCGTCGGATGCCCACGGTACTCGTCGAAGTCGACGCTCTAGATCACAAGCGGATGAACAAAGAGGATCAGGAGGTGCGCAAAGATCAAAGGATCATTCCAGGGTGAACAAGGAGTAGGCGCGAGCAATAGGCTTACCGGAATACCTCGCTGGAGTTGGCTCTGTCTGCGGCGGTGTAGGAGCAAATACTGGCAGCTTGGTGGCGAGGTGAGCGTGCTGTGTGGGGGGAATTGACCGCGGTGGCGAGGTGATTAAGTAGCCAGGAGGGGCGAGGGAATTACGCAGTGCAATGCCAATTAAGCGAGGAATCAACGCGGCGTTTCTGGAGGAAACGACGGTGGCGACGGGGTCTGCGCGCGCGGGGGTGGAGAAGAAGATGCTGACCTGGCTCGGGCCCAGTGGCAGTGTCAGCGGGGCAGAGCGGGTCCGGGTGAGAGAGAGAAGGGGAAAAACCCGGGTGGGCTGGCTTTTGGTCCGTTTCTGATGTTGGGCTGGAAAGGTGGCGCCAGCCCAGTGCTGTTTTCTAATGCCTTTTCTTTTTCTAAATTGATTTTCAGGAAAAAATTTCAAATGATTTCAAAACCATTTGAATTCAAACCTTTTTCTGATTTTTTTTGCAGAGTGTAACACTCATAATTCTGGGCATAAATCCATGTGGTCTCTCTGTACTAGCTTGGTCCTTTTGATCAAACAAAATAAACAGTGACATTGCACTTGATTTGAACAAGTTTTGAAAATGGTTTTAAATCCATATTTGTTTTGTAAATTTTGGTTTAAGCACTAGCAATCAAGCTAGACAATCTGAGGGCAACAAGTTTTGGCTTTGAAACAAATAATCTTTCATTGGAGAGTAGCATTTGATTACTGTTTGATCACATAAAATCATAGCTCTCAAACTCTGTTTCTTTCAAATGAGTTTGAGTTTGAGTTTGAATTTGATCCCTAAATGATATGCATGCATGCATGATATGAAATTTTTGAAAACATGATTTTAGGGATGTTACAAATCTAACCCCCTTAAGGTCAATCTCGCCCTCGAGATTCGGGTTGGCTAGCAAATAGGTGAGGGTGGTCTTTCCGAAGATCATCTTCTCTTTCCCATGTTGCTTCTTCTTCGGAATGATGGTTCCATTGAACTTTGCAGAATTTGATAGTCTTAGTCCGAGTAACTCTTTCTGCAGTCTCAAGAATCTTGATAGGCTTCTCCTCATAAGTGAGACCACTTTCCAATTGGACCTCTTCCAAAGGTATAGTATCCTTCAAGGAAGTTTCTTCCATTTCTGGATGGCATTTCTTAAGCTGCCTCACATGAAACACATTATGAACAGCTGACAAAGACTCTGGCAATTCAATCTCATAAGCCACTTCTCCTTTACGACTCAGAATCTTGAATGGTCCAACATATCTTGGGGCCAATTTACCTTTGACACCAAACCTCTTCACTCCATGAAGCGGTGACACTCTAAGATAAGCTCTATCACCTACTTCATAGGTGACTTCTCTACGCTTAGGATCTGCGTAGCTCTTCTATCGGGACTATGCTATCTTCAATCTGTATTTGAATAGCTTGACTTTCTCTTCAGCCTCTTTGATTAGTTCTGGTCCGAGCAAACTTCTTTCTCCCACACCATTCCATAGCAATGGGGTGGTACACTTTCTCCCATAGAGAAACTCAAACGATGCCATCTCAATACTGGCTTCATAGCTATTATTGTAAGATAATTCTGCGTAAGGCAGACTTTCATCCCAACTGGCTCCATAGTCTAGAGCACAAGCTCTCAACATATCTTCAAGAATCCGATTAGTCCTTTCTGTTTGTCCATCAGTTTGGGGGTGAAAAGCAGTGCTGAATTCCAACCTCGTTCCCAATGACTCATGTAATTGCCTCCAGAAATGGGAAGTGAATTGAGTTCCCCTATTAGACACAATACTTTTGGGTACTCCATGTAGACATACAATTCTACTCATATAGATCTTTGCTAACTTAGCACTTGTGTAAGTTGTCTTCACGGGTATGAAATGAGCCACTTTAGTTAGGCGATCCACTACTACCCAAATAGAATCATATCCTGACCTGGTCCTTGGCAATCCGGTGATGAAATCCATACCAATCTTGTCCCATTTCCAATCAGGAATAGGTAGTGGTTGTAACAATCCTCCTGGTTTCTGATGTTCCTCTTTCACTCTACTATATACATCACACAGAGCAATATGTTCGGCGATGTCTTTCTTGAGATTATTCCACCAAAATCTTTCCTTCATATCCATGTACATTTTGGTGTTACCCGGATGAATGGAATATGGTGAGTTGTGTGCTTCTTGTAAAATCAGTTTCGAAGCTCCGGATCTTGTGGAACACAGATACGTTTTCCATGCCATAAAGTACCCTGTTCATCTTCATGGAATCCTTTGGCTTTTCCCTTGCCAATATTTTCCTTAATCTCTTCAATTTCCGTATCTATCTTTTGGGCTTCTTTGATCTTGTCCAACAAAGTGGGTTGAACATCCAAAGACATGAGATGTCCCTCGGGCACAATCTCCAATCTGAGTTCTCTAAATTGGGCACACAGATCATCTGGCAATTCTCCCTTAGTAAGGCCATTCACAAAAACCTTACGGCTTAGAGCATCCGCTACCACATTTGCTTTACCGGGGTGGTATTGCAAACTCAAGTCATAGTCCTTGATGAGTTCTAGCCATCTTCTTTGTCTCATGTTAATTTCTTTCTGGGTGAAAATATACTTTAAACTCTTGTGATATGTGAACACTTCACAACGCTTTCCCAAAAGATAATGTCTCCATGTTTTGAGTGCATGGACAACAGAGGCTAACTCTAAATCATGAGTAGGGTAATTTACCTCATGAGTTTTGAGTTGTCTCGAGGCATAAGCCACAACTTTCCCTTCTTGCATAAGTACTGCACCTAATCCATGATGTGATGCATCATAATATACTTGGAAATCTTTCTCCAAATCTGGCAAACATAAGACTAGTGCTGTCACTAGTCTCTTCTTCAATTCTTGGAAACTGAGTTCACAACCTTCAGACCAAGCAAATTTCTTGTATTTCTTTAGCAATTCTGTCATAGGCTTAGATACCTTGGATAAATTCTCAATGAACCTTCTGTAGTAACCTGCTAAGCCAAGGAAACTACGAACCTCTTTCACTGACTTGGGAGATTCCCATTCAGTTACAGCTGAAACTTTAGCAGGATCAACTGCTACACCATCTCCTGACACCACGTGTCCAAGAAAACCAACTTCGTTTAGCCAAAATTCACACTTGCTGAATTTGTCATACAGCTTATGCTCTCTAAGCTTCTCAAGTATCAAACGCAAATGTCCTTCATGCTCTTCTTTGCTCTTGGAGTAGATCAGAATGTCATCAATGAAAATGACAACAAACTTATCAATGAATTCCATGAACACCTTGTTCATCATATTCATGAAGTACGCTCGTGCATTGGTCAAACCAAATGGCATCACGGTATACTCATACAATCCATACCTTGTTGTGAAAGCTGTCTTAGGCATGTCTTGTTCCCTTATCTTGAGCTGGACATAACCTGACCGGAGATCAATCTTCGAGAACACACAAGCTCCTTCTAACTGATCAAAAAAGTCATTGATTCTAGGCAAAGGGTATTTGTTCTTGATAGTCACCTCATTGAGTGAACGGTAATCTATGCATAACCTTTGACTTCTGTCTTTCTTTTCCACAAACAAAACTGGTGCTCCCCAAGATGAAGAACTTGGTTAGATAAAACCTTTCTGCAACTGTTCTCCAAATTGCTTCTTGAGTTCTTTCAACTCATCAACTGACATCTTGTACAGTCTTTTTGCTATTGGTCCAGATCCTGGTAGAAAATCAATAAGAAATTCCACATCTCTATCTGGTGGCATTCCCGGCAATTCTTCCAGAAACACATCTGGATATTCACTCACAATAGGCACACTGTCTATGCTAACCCCCTTAAGAGAATTAAGCTTACTCCCTTTTGATTCAAAGTTAGACTTGAATCTAATTTGTTTCTTTTCCGGGGTTGTGAGTGCAACAGTACGAATGGAACAATCTAGTACTCCTTCATACTTGGTCATCCAATCCATTCCCAAAATTACATCCAGTCCTTGGGAATCTAGGATTATCAGACTCACTGGAAACTTATGCTTTCCAAATTCTATCACTAGATCCCGGCATCCAAGACTTACTATCATATCTCCACCTAGAAAACTTACTTTTATTGGACACCCAATGTTTTTAGTTGGAAACCCATTTCGATCAACAAATGCTTTTGATATGAATGAATGCAATGCTCCAGTATCAAAAAGAACAAGTGCTGGAATAGAATTGCGTTTGAACTTACCAGCAACAGCATCTGGCTCTTCATAGATTTCCTCCACATTGATGTGGTTCACTTGCCCTTTCTGGAAAGGGTTGGGCTTGTTGGGTCCTTCAACTTTCTTTTCTGTGCATTCATTTGCATAATGCCCCATCTTCTTGCACTTGAAATATTCAACCTGACTAAGATCCTTCTTGACAGGCTGGCTTCCACTGCCACTTCCACTTCCACTGTGGTGGCTCTTATATCCACCCTTGTGATTCTTGTACTTATCGTTGTCATGACTGCAGTTGTGCTTGTTGTCATGATAACGGTTGTGGTTGTGGTGCTTGTTGAATTTCCCATGCTTGTGGGATCCAGAACTCCCACTGTCATCATAATGGAACGCTTGTGAGACGATCTCGAGCTGTGCTTGTCAGAGTGCTTTCTCTTCCTGCTTTCAACTTGTTTCATTTTGCGCTCCAAAAAAGCAGCCTTGTCACAAAGAGACCGGTATGTGGGAACATAAGCCACAACTAACTGCAGGTTTAGTTCATCATTCAACCCTTCAAGGAACTTTTCCTTCCTCTTAGCATCAGTGTCAACTTCATCCGGTGCATAACGCGCCAGATTGTTGAACTCCTCAATATATTCAGCCATGCTGCGGTGGCACTGCTTCAGGTTATGGAACTCTTTCTTCTTCAAACTCATCACTCCAGAGGATATGTGAGCAGTACGGAAACCATCTTCAAAGATAGCCCATGTCACATCCGGAATGGGAGTGGTGATCTGGAAGTTATCCCACCAAGTGGCTGCTGGTCCTTCCAACAAGTGAGCTGCAAATCTGACTTTCTCTTCATCAGTACATCCAACAGTTACCAAGTCCTTGTTCTCAGAGCGTAGCCAATCATTGGCCACCATAGGATAAGTAGTTCCTGAGAACTTTGCTGGCCTCAGTCTCGAGAACCTGGTAAGCATGTCAAAACCCGGTGGGTTATTCTTATTGTTGTTGTTGTTGTTGTTGTTATTGTTGTTGTTGTTCTGGTTCTGGATGAACGTAGTCATCATTTGCATCAGCTGAGTATGAGCTGTCATCATTTCCTGCATCTCAGGGGTGATGTTGTTGTTGTTGGGGTTGGGATTGGCACGTCGGGGAGGCATCTGTGGTTTGTTCAATAGAGATAAGAATGAGATACCCATAGATGCTAACATGCACAATACATCACATAAACAATCACCAAACATGCATCATAATAATAAAAGTTCAACAACATAGACAACAAGTTTGCAAAGTAAACACACCAATAGCAAGCCATCCACATGTTGGATGGTCATTGCGACTCAATAATCAAAGACATGATAAATAAAGGTAAATGAGTAGTCATCACTACTCCTTTGCATCAACCTCCTCGTCGACAAGTGTAAGACCTGCATTCTCCATAGCGGTCTTGTACTCCTCTACATTGGTGGTCAAGGTCTCTACCTTTGCTTTGAGAGCCCTCTTCTGTGAACGAAGTCTCTCAATCACAGTCTGCTGATGCTCGAGATCGAAGTCCTTGGCCTCTAGTTCTGCAGTCATGTCTCGAATCCTCTTGTTCCTATCTTGGACTCGCTTCTCTTGACTCTTGAAATTTCTGTCCTGACTCTCAAACTTGGCCTCCATCTCCTTGACTATCTCATCTTGCTCCGTGAAGAGCTTGTCCTTCTCACGAAGCTGCACCTGCAGTTCGTCATTGCTGAGCATGACGTTGGTCCTATCAGTGTCTATGTGCCTAAGAAGAACCTCTAAGTCCTGGAGGTATAGACGAATCGGCTCTGCTGTCTCTCTTGAAGTATCCTCGAAGTCAATGGCCTCACCATCCTCATCACGTCTACCGAAGGCGTGGAAGTGGGTACCTCTAACCTCTCGAGAGTGTCTCCCTAACAGACGTCCAATCAAGTCCTGCATGACTACCTCTAGGCCTCTCTCCTTGTCATCATGTATGAGCTTGAAGATGATTGCCTCCATGGTAGGCTCAGTCTGGCATCCGGGCTGATTAACCTTGAAGCCCCAAAGGTCTTTCCTCTCAAACTTGGTGAGGGGAAGCACCATGATGGTAGGAAGAGGGAGATTGAGCAAACTAGTGAGCTCAATAATACGAGGGCCAAAACGAGTTCCCTTGAACTCTTCAGCCGTGCTGATAGTAACATTAGGCATCTATTTAATAAGATAGAAAAAGTTAGAATCAACACAATTTAATACAATTCACAAGACAAGTCATCACATGCATAACTTTGGAAATCAAACACACAAGTCATGGCATACATGGATTCATTACAAACAACCAAGGTTCAACTTATTTTAAACAAAATTTGGGAAATAAAATGATAAGTGTGGTGGTCCAACTAACGGAGTACGTTTACAATCCCATCTCACTTGCCAAGTTGGCTAACAGGGCATCCCTAGAGGAAATCTGTTTATCTTGATCACATGACTCCATTGCTAAGTCTATGATGTCTTTCCTTAAACTTTGGTTGGTAGCCTCTAGCTCTTGGGTATGCTTCTTTTCTTCCCTAAGGTCATTCTGGGTGTTAAGCATTCTGCACTTGATTCTATCACCAAGTTCTTTGATGGCCCTCCAAGATGCATCCCTTGCTGAATCAAAGAATGTAGTGTGCATCACTGAGTTGGTGACCATGCAGAATCCTGAGTCCTTGTGGTTGTCTTCCTTGTTTTTATACAAGTGAAGTTGCACCCACCAGTACTCAACTCCTTCATCCATCACAGGAAAACCTTTGTACACAGGTGCACCATGTATTCCCATGGCAACCATGAGGTCCTTGAGAGCCTTGGGGAACTCTGTCTCACATTCCAAAGTCATAGTCATGAGTGGTCCCTTACTCACGGCTTCGTTGATGGAATTCATCTACAAATAGAGATGAGAAAGAAGATTATAAAAGTTTACGAGAAGAAAAGACAAGTGTGGAAGTTGTTGAAATTTTTTCCTTAGTGGTTTCCAATCCTAGGGTCATAATCCTACAGGCAACACAGTGCTCTGATACCATCTGTAAGATCCCTCCTTTGTAAAGGAAAGGATCCCTGTGATTGCAATGCTAGTCCCTAGATCAATGCTAGTATCCACAGTTTAAGATGAAGTACACAGAAACAAAGGTCATTATTACATATCATTCCAGAGACAAACATAGTCTTTTACAACTCCATGGCCACAGGCCTAATACAAGATTTCAAATAAATAATAAGATAAATAAGTCTTCATCTTCATGTGCCATAGGCAAACATGTTGAGTGTGGACTCATGACTCCTAATCATCATCAGAATATCCTGCAACATCACAAGTTACAGCCACAGTGGGTCAATACATTGGAATAGTATTGTCAAGTGATACCTTAGTAGAATATTTGGTGGACTAAATACATATGCATTTTGGCTAAGTGTATCTTAGGCTTGCTTTGCTCAAAATAGGTTTTGCCTTTTAGTTGAAAACACTAAGTTTTTTTCTTTGTCAAAAACTTTCCCAAGGAACCACCAATAGACATTGGGGTCCTTCACCCTTGTTCAACCACAAGTTTTTACTTAGAAATTGGGATGAGGAGATTCTTGATAGCTTCCATGTCTTGTTTCTCAAGTTGTACAATACCAGGGACATGGCTAAGTACTTAGATTCTTCCATCTGTAGAGGTTGTGCACTTTCCCCACAAGACTTGATTTTCACCAAGACAGGACCTTTCAGAAGCCTTCCCTTAGACCAAATGGACGCGCTCCAACCTATCATCCCACTACCACCAACTGTCCAAATGGCTAAGTTATGGCAACCTATATGATCCAGGCAGAGCCTATATTGCCAAGTGGATGCACTAGAAGCTTCTTAACATATGGCATCTCAAATCCCTTTGTTCCTGGGTGGCTTTCCACAAGTGAGATACACAAGGTAAACCATAGAAATGGCCTTGTGTAACCACTCAACATAACCCATTTTTTCCATTCCACCCAGGTGTTTCATTCACTTAGTTGTTTTATTAAGCAAAAACATAGTCCAAAGACTTAGAAATATTTATTCATAGCATGAATATATAACCACCCTTGGTTGCTACTAGCTAGGCTAAGCATGGCATTGATAAGACTTAGAAATATTTCTAGCAATTCTACAACTACTAGGATTTCCCAAACATAGCATATAGATAAAAAATAACCATGCAAGACTAGCAAAATATATCTAATGCAAAGTTGAAAACATAGGAATAAAATCATGAAGCACCACTTGCCTTGGTAGTTTGGAGAGTAGCTACAATCCTCACAATCACATTCACTATTTGCACCAAAATCTACACATAAAATGATAGCACCAAATCACATACAAAACAAATAGAAGAAAAAAATATATGGATGCATGCAATATGATATGTGATGATTTTCTATATTCAACAAGACAAGTGCACAATACTGATTCATAAACAAGTTCAAAACTTACCAAGCAACCTTTATTTGAACATTAAAACATTTCTCAAATAATTAATATACACAAAATAGGCCTACACATGTTTCTGTAAAAATAACCATTTTAACATAAACAAAACATTAAACACATTGCATATATGGAAAGGGCTTTCTCTCCTGATTCCATTGATATAAAATTTGTCAAATTTGGACGTGGGAATCAAAAGTTATGAATTAAACAAGTTTTAATATCTAATAGATCTAATCCAGTTTTTTAAATTTAAATCCTAGCCACGCGGCGTCTCCTGATTGGACAATACCGCTTCACTCAGATCATGCTTCCGCACCGTCGGATCAATTTAGATCCAACGCGCCAGATCTAAAGAAAACGGTTCTCTCCCGTTCTAATCTACACCCTACGATACAGATCTAATGGCGGCCGATGCTTTGACCAAGGAGTGGCGGCGCGAATGGTCGCTGGCGGTGGCGGCGCTTCTGCCGGCGATGCACCGGTGATTCTAGAGGGGGCTAATGGTCGAGCAGTGGCTTATCGAACTCACGGAATCACGACGAAGCTCAAGGTGTTGCTGGTGTGGGCGGGGGTGTGCTGCAGAGGCTGCTGGGGCTCGTCGGAGTTGGAGGCAGCGTCGGGTTTGCACGGACAGCGACGAAGGCGACATTACTGGACACCCTAGCACAAACCAAGGGTTTCAGCGAGTGCACAACGCTCAGGCGAACCTGACAGGGTCAAGTAGAAGGCGCGGGGCGGTCGGCTTTTACCTCAATCTCTCGCCGTAGTTGGAGACGGCGTCGGATGCCCACGGTACTCGTCGAAGTCGACGCTCTAGATCACAAGCGGATGAACAAAGAGGATCAGGAGGTGCGCAAAGATCAGAGGATCATTCCAGGGTGAACAAGGAGTAGGCGCGAGCACTAGGCTTACCGGAATACCTCGCCGGAGTTGGCTCTGTCTGCGGCGGTGTAGGAGCAAATACTGGCAGCCTGGTGGCGAGGTGAGCGTGTTGTGTGGGGGGAATTGACCGCGGTGGCGAGGTGATTAAGTAGCCAGGAGGGGCGAGGTAATTACGCAGCGGTTCAATGCCAATTAAGCGAGGAATCAACATGGCGTTTCTGGAGGAAACTACGGTGGCGACGGGGTCTGCGCGCGCAGGGGTGGAGAAGAAGATACTGACCTGGCTCGGGCCCAGTGGCAGTGTCATCGGGGCAGAGCGGCTGCGGGTGAGAGAGAGAGAAGGGGAAAACCCGGGTGGGCTGGCTTTTGGGCCGTTTCTGCTGTTGGGCTGGAAAGGTGGCGCCAGGCCCGATGCTGTTTTCTAATGCCTTTTCTTTTTCTAAATTGATTTTCAGGAAACATTTTCAAATGATTTCAAAACCATTTGAATTCAAACCTTTTTCTGAATTTTTTTGCAGAGTGTAACACTCATAATTCTGGGCATAAATCCATGTGGTCTCTCTGTACTAGCTTGGTCCTTTTGATCAAACAAAATAAACAGTGACATTGCACTTGATTTGAACAAGTTTTGAAAATGGTTTTAAATCCATATTTGTTTTGTAAATTGAGTTTAAGCACTAGCAATCAAGCAAGACAATCTGAGAGCAACAAGGTTTCGCTTTGAAACAAATAATCTTTCATTGGAGAGTAGCATTTGATTACTGTTTGATCACATAAAATCATAGCTCTCAAACTCTGTTTCTTTCAAATGAGTTTGAGTTTGAGTTTGAATTTGATCCCTAAATGATATGCATGCATGCATGATATGAAATCTTTGAAAACATGATTTTAGGGATGTTACAAATCTAACCCCCTTAAGGTGAATATCGCCCTCGAGATTCGGGATGGCTAGCAAATAGGTGAGGGTTGTCTTTCCGAAGATCATCTTCTCTTTCCCATGTTGCTTCTTCTTCGGAATGATGGTTCCATTGAACTTTGCAGAATTTGATAGTATTAGTCCGAGTAACTCTTTCTGCAGTCTCAAGAATCTTGATAGGCTTCTACTCATAAGTGAGATCACTTTCCAATTGGACCTCTTCCAAAGGTATAGTATCCTTCAAGGAAGTTTCTTCCATTTCTGGATGGCATTTCTTAAGCTGACTCACATGAAACACATTATGAACAGCTGACAAAGAGTCTGGCAATTCAATCTCATAAGCCACTTCTCCTTTACGACTCAGAATCTTGAATGGTCCAACATATCTTGGTGCCAATTTACCTTTGACACCAAACCTCTTCACTCCACGAAGTGGTGACACTCTAAGATAAGCTCTATCACCTACTTCATAGGTGACTTCTCTACGCTTAGGATCTGTGTAGCTCTTCTGTCGGGACTATGCTATCTTCAATCTGTCTTTGACTAGCTTAACTTTCTCTTCAGCCTCTTTGATTAGTTCTGGTCCGAGCAAACTTCTTTCTCGCACACCATTCCATAGCAATGGGGTGGTACACTTTCTCCCATAGAGAAACTCAAACAGTGCCATCTCAATACTGGCTTCATAGCTATTATTGTAAGAGAATTCTGCATAAGGCAGACTTTCATCCCAACTGGCTCCATAGTCTAGAGCACAAGCTCTCAACATATCTTCAAGAATCTGATTAGTCCTTTCTGTTTGTCCATCAGTTTGGTGGTGAAAAGCAATGCTGAATTCCAACCTCGTTCCCAATGACTCATGTAATTGCCTCCAGAAATGGGAAGTGAATTGAGTTCCCCTATCAGACACAATACTTTTGGGTACTCCATGTAGACATACAATTCTACTCATATAGATCTTGGCTAACTTAGCACTTGTGTAAGTTGTCTTCACGGGTATGAAATGAGCCACTTTAGTTAGGTGATCCACTACTACCCAAATAGAATCATATCCTGACCTGGTCCTTGGCAATCCGGTGATGAAATCCATACCAATCTTGTCCCATTTCCAATCAGGAATAGGTAGTGGTTGTAACAATCCTGCTGGTTTCTGATGTTCCTCTTTCACTCTACTACATACATCACACAGAGCAATATGTTCGGCGATGTCTTTCTTGAGATTATTCCACCAAAATATTTCCTTCATATCCATGTACATTTTGGTGTTACCCGGATTAATGGAATACGGTGAGTTGTCACTAGTCTCTTCTTCAATTCTTGGAAACTGAGTTCACAACCTTCAGACCAAGCAAATTTGTTGTCTTTCTTTGGCAATTCTGTCATAGGCTTAGCTACCTTGGATAAATTCTCAATGAACCTTCTGTAGTAACCTGCTAAGCCAAGGAAACTATGAACCTCTTTCACTGACTTGGGAGATTCCCATTCAGTTACAGCTGAAACTTTAGCAGGATCAACTGCTACACCATCTCCTGACACCACGTGTCCAAGAAAACCAACTTCGTTTAGCCAAAATTCACACTTGCTGAATTTGTCATACAGCTTATGCTCTCTATGCTTCTCAAGTATCAAACGCAAATGTCCTTCATGCTCTTCTTTGCTCTTGGAGTAGATCAGAATGTCATCGATGAAAACGACAACAAACTTATCAAGGAATTCCATGAACACCTTGTTCATCATATTCATGAAGTACGCTGGTGCATTGGTCAAACCAAATGGCATCACGGTATACTCATACAATCCATACCTTGTGGTGAAAGCTGTCTTAGGTATGTCTTGTTCCCTTATCTTGAGCTGGAAATAACCTGACCGGAGATCAATCTTCGAGAACACACAAGCTCCTTCTAACTGATCAAACAAGTCATTGATTCTAGGCAAAGGGTATTTGTTCTTGATAGTCACCTCATTGAGTGAACGGTAATCTATGCATAACCTTTGACTTCTGTCTTTCTTTTCCACAAACAAAACTGGTGCTCCCCAAGATGAAGAACTTGGTTAGATAAAACATTTCTGCAACTGTTCTCCAAGTTGCTTCTTGAGTTCTTTCAACTCATCAACTGACATCTTGTACGGTCTTTTTGCTATTGGTCCAGATCCTGGTAGAAAATCAATAAGAAATTCCACATCTCTATCTGGTGGCATTCCTGGCAATTCTTCCGGAAACACATCCGGATATTCACTCACAATAGGCACACTGTCTATGCTAACCCCTTTAAGAGAATTAAGCTTACTCCTTTTTTATTCAAAGTTATACTTGAATCTAATCCGTTTCTTTTTCGGGGTTGTGAGTGCAATAGTACGAATGGCACAATCTAGTACTCCTTCATACTTGGTCATCCAATCCATTCCCAAAATTACATCCAGTCCTTGGGAATCTAGGATTATCAGACTCGCTGGAAACTTATGCTTTCCAAATTCTATCACTAGATCCCGGCATCCAAGACTTACTATCATATCTCCACCTGGAAAACTTACTTTTATTGGACACCCAATGTTTTCAGTTGGAAACCCATTTCTATCAACAAATGCTTTTGATATGAATGAATGCAATGCTCCAGTATCAAAAAGAACAAGTGCTGGAATAGAATTGCGTTTGAACTTACCAGCAACAGCATCTGGCTCTTCATAGATTTCCTCCACATTGATGTGGTTCACTTGCCCTTTCTGGAAAGGGTTGGGCTTGTTGGGTCCTTCAACTTTCTTTTCTGGGCATTCATTTGCATAATGCCCCATCTTCTTGCACTTGAAACATTCAACCTGACTAAGATCCTTCTTGACAGGCTGGCTTCCACTTCCAATTCCACTTTGGTGGCTCTTATATCCACCCTTGTGATTCCTGTACTTATCATTGTCATGACTGCGGTTGTGCTTGTTGTCATGATAACGGTTGTGGTTGTGGTGCTTGTTGAATTTCCCATTCTTGTGGGATCCAGAACTCCCACTGTCATCATAATGGGAACGCTTGTGAGACGATCCCGAGTTGTGCTTGTCAGAGTGCTTTCTCTTCCTGCTTTCAACTTGTTTCATTTTGCTCTCCAAAATAGCAGACTTGTCACAAAGAGACCGGTATGTGGGAACATAAGCCACAACTAACTACAGGTTCAGTTCATCATTCAACCCTTCAAGGAACTTTTCCTTCCTCTTAGCATCAGTGTCAACTTCATCCGGTGCATAACGCGCCAGATTGTTGAACTCCTCAATATATTCAGCCACGATGCGGTGGCGCTGCTTTAGGTTATGGAACTCTTTCTTCTTCAAACTCATCACTCCGGAGGAGATGTGAGCAGTACGTAAACCATCTTCAAAGATAGCACATGTCACATACGGAATGGGAGTGGTGATCTGGAAGTTATACACCAAGTGGCTGCTGGTCCTTCCAACAAGTGAGCTGCAAATCTGACTTTCTCTTCATCAGTACAGCCAACAGTTACCAAGTCCTTGTTCACAGAGCGTAGCCAATCATTGGCCACCATAGGATCAGTAGTTCCTGAGAACTTTGCTGGCCTCAGTCTCAAGAACCTGGTAAGCATGTCAAAACCCGGTGGGTTATTCTGATTGTTGTTGTTGTTATTGTTGTTATTGTTGTTGTTGTTCTGGTTCTGGATGAACGTAGTCATCATTTGCATCAGCTGAGTCTGAGCTGTCATCATTTGCTGCATCTCAGGGGTGATGTTTTTGTTGTTGGGGTTACGATTGGCATGTCGGGGAGGCATCTGTGGTTTGTTCAATAGAGATAAGAATGAGATACCCATAGATGCTAACATGCACAATACATCACATAAACAATCACCAAACATGCATCATAATAATAAAAGTTCAACAACATATACAACAAGTTTGCAAAGTAAACACACCAATAGCAAGCCATCCACATGTTGGATGGTCATTGCGACTCAATAATCAAAGACATGATAAATAAAGGTAAATGAGTAGTCATCACTACTCCTCTGCATCAACCTCCTCGTCGACAAGTGTAAGACCTGCATTCTCCATAGCGGTCTTGTACTCCTCGACATTGGTGGTCAAGGTCTCAACCTTGGCTTTGAGAGCCCTCTTCTGTGAACGAAGTCTCTCAATCACAGTCTGCTGATGCTCGAGCTCGAAGTCCTTGGCCTCTAGTTCTGCAGTCATGTCTCGAATCCTCTTGTTCCTATCTTGGACTCGCTTCTCTTGACTCTTGAACTTTCTGTCCTGACTCTCAGACTTGGCCTCCATCTCCTTGACTATCTCATCTTGCTCCGCGAAGAGCTTGTCTGTCACATCCCAAGATTTTCCAAATCTTGTAATGTGAAGATAAATGAATAAAATAAAACTTTGTTTGATTTTTAGATCCAGAAGAAACTTTTTGAATCCAATTGGAACCTCAAACCCATTTGAATTAAATAAAATCCTAAAGGGATTCATAAAGATAAACATTTAATAAAGAAAATTAAAATGTTTTGGAACTACTATTTTAGATCTTCTAATAAAAGGATTTGGGTATTCAAAAGAAAAGAATGGATTTATAAATAAAGATTATTTTATAAGCCAAATTAAACCTTGGACAAGCTTTGGATTTAAAACATTTTAGTTTTGAATAAAAATAGCAAAAGTTGATTTAAATAAATTAATAAGAATTTAATATCCAACTTTATTTAAATAAAAAGTTTTACTAATTTAATTGAAACATCAAAACTTATTAAAATATTTAAAATAAGTTTTCTCAAATATTTGATATTCATAATTAAAACCTACTAAAGTGTTTTAACTTTATTTTAGATTTTAAAATAATTATCTCAATAAAACAAACCCTAGTTGGTTTAATAATGAAAGTCTATTTTATTTAATTAATAATGGACTCTAAAATAAAATGTTATTTTGTGTTAAAACAAGTTTCCAAGTATTTTATATTCACAAAAACCTACTGATTGGGTTTTGAAAATATTTGGGTTTTAAATGAAGATTATATTAATTAAAGCAAACCCTATTTTATTAAATAACTAATGATCCATTTATTTAATTAATAAATGGAACCTAAAAAGATTTAAAATATTATTTTATTTTGGAAGTTGGTTATACTACTAAACAGAACCAAAAACTCATTACAATAGTTTGAATTATTTGAATGGTTTGAATGTTTGAAATGTTGATTGAAAATCAAATCAGCAAATAGAAATAGAAAAAGAAAATGTTTCTGTACAAAAAAAAAGGGAAACCACAGCAGCCCAACTACCCCAGCCCAAACAGCCCACCTAGCCCACCTGCTCTCCTCCCCGAAGCATTCTTTTCTCACTCAGAAACTTAACCGCGCAGAGAATGACTACTGGCCCCCACCTCCACTCCCTTTCTCTCACTGCCAGAGGACCCCACACCACGCCCCCTTCTTCCTCACCCCGCGACCTGTTCTTTTCCCCCTCTCTCCCGTTTCTGTGATGAATTCGCGAGCATCAATTCGCGTTAATGCCGCACTTAATCGCTCCTGCAACCACGCTGTCTTAATCGCCCCTGATTCCTCTCCGTTTTCCCTCTGTTCCCTCCCCCGAGCACGCCTCCAGGCCGCCACAATCTCTCCTCGACTGTCTCTGTCTCCGACGACCATTCTCAGCAATTCCGGCAGCCTCTCACCGCCCCTCTCCTCCCCGGCCAAGCTCACATCTTCCCCACTCTCAAGCGCATCTGCTAGTGCATCAAACTCGATCGCGGGTACCCTGTAACCTCGCCTTCGACAACGACCACCGTCGCCACCGTCTGCCTCTACTCCGACGACGCCCACAGGTTAATTCCGACCACCCCGTGTCCTCTAGATCACGCACACATCTTTGCCATGGTCTTGCGCAGCTAACCCCGTCCTCCGCTAGTCTTCTCGTGGACCACAGCCTCGTCTTCGACCGTGGACAGAACCGTCCGTCGCCATCCGCTACTCCGGCGAGGAATCGCGGTAGAACCCGAGCACCCCTCGTCCGACCAACACTACCTTGAGCTTCGCCGTGACCCCCTGAGCCCGGTGAGCAACCCCTCCTTCTCCCCCACCTCCTATAGCGTCACCTCCGTCGCCTACCGACCGCTCCGCCGCCGCTAGCCACCGCAGCGCCGCCCACTTTAGGTCGAGCCTGCCGCAACCATTCGATCTAGATCGGGCGGGCACGATAGAATCATTTAACGCCGAAGGGGTACGCTTCCAGAACCATACGATCTAACTTGATCCAACGCCCTATAGAGCGCGATCCACGCGAAGCGATACCCGCGAATAGAAACGTGCCGCGTGTCACCTATCTCGTTTTAAAAGAAATTTGAATCTGATTTAATTGCAAACTTCAAACCCTTATAACTTTTGATCCACACGTCCAAATTTGACAAATTTTATATCAATGGATTCAGGAGAACAAGCCCTAGCCAACCATGGCCTTGGTTTGACAAATAGTATATGTTAGCTTGTTAGAATTTGCAGAAACATTTGTGTACTTGTTTAGATTAGAAAAATTGTTTAAAATTGAATTTAAGGATAAAACCTTTGCAAATTGGATTGTTGTGACCTTACTGACCCTAGGAACAAACCCATGGTTTGGAAAATAAATTTGGAAAAGTTTGGAATGGATTAATTAGTTTATTCCATTTCTAGCCAAATAAAATTGTTGATTCTATTATAAAAATGTTTATGGAAAGAAAACTTTGAGAAAATGGTTTGGACCAAACCTACTGACCTAAAACACCAAGCTTTGCAATAGCAACTCATTTGGTGAACAACTTAAGAGTTTTACCTTAATAAAAACATTTTTCACCACATGAAATGATAAATGGATTTAAAATAGTTTTTGGACAAAACCCTCTTGCTAATGACTTTGTCACTTTGGTAAATGACCAATTTGGATCTTACAAAGTTTAGAAACCCCATAGAGACCCTTTGCAAAATAAAACTATCTTGTGCATGCTCCCATGCATGAATTGGTTTCCATTGTCTTGTGTGTGTGAAATTGTTTGTTTGACTTTGGTTTGGAATGTGAATTGAATTTGTGTTTGCTTGATTGATTTGTAGTGAAGTGTGAGACTAGAAAGATCAAGGAGTGAACCACCATTCCCTACCAAAAAGGCAAGTGATGCTTCATACTTTCTATCCCAATACTTTCACTATGCATTAGTGATTTTGCTAAGTAAACCTGCATGGATTTTGCTAAGTATAGATCTTGCTATAGGAAAACCTAGTAGATGAATCCTTAGTAGGATTTCCTAAGTTAAGTTTCCTATTACTACCAAGCTTAGCCTAGCTAATAGAAAACATGGGTGGAATATATATTCACACTATGGAAAAATATTCTAAGTCTGAGGACTTAGGTTTTGTTTAATAAAACAACTAAGTTAATGAATCACCTGGGTGGAAATGGAAGGATTGGGTTATGTTGAGTGGTTACACAAGACCATGGACCTGGCTTGTGTATCTCACTTGTGGATGGCCACCCAGGAAACAAAGGGATTTGAGATGTCAAATGTTGAGAAGCTTCAAGTGCAACCACTTGGCAATATGGGCTCTGCCATGATCATATAGGTTGCAAGAACTTAGCCATATGGACAGTGGGTGGTAGTGTTTGATAGGTTGGAGCGCGTCCATTTTGGTCTAAGGGAAGGCTTCTGAAAGATCTTGTCTTGGGAAACCAAGTCTTGTGGGGAAAGTGCACCACCTCTGTAGAGTGTAAAACCTAAGTACTTAGCCATGTCCCTGGTAAAGGACAATTTGAGCATCAAGACATGGAAGCAATCAAGAATCTCATCATTCAAATTTCTAAGTTAAAATCTTGTGGTTTGAACAAGGGTTGTTTGAATTCTTCAATCATTGATGGAGAGATGGCTTGGTACAAGGATCTTGAAATCTTTGATTGAGGAAATGATTTTGTCAAGCAAAAACTTAGTATTTTCAAAATGATAAGAAAAATCTATTTTGAGCAATGCAAGCCTCAACTCCACTTAGCCAAATGCATATAGAAGATAGACTCCACTATACAAATATAGTATCACTTGCCAATACAATTCAAATGTATTGACCCTTTGTGGCTGTAACTTGTATGTTGCAGGTTTGATTGATTTTAGTGAAGATTGATTATTTAGGATTACAAAGTCTACAACCAACATCTGCCTGTGGCACTTTGAAGATGATGGACCCATGATTATAGTTATTCCGCTGCAATGTAATGTAATAGCCAAATGAGCTATGTATTGATGTAATAAAATTATGTTATTCCTGGTTATAAAGTTATAATATGACCTTTGTTTCTTGATATTACATCTTAACTGTGGATGCTAGCTATTGATCCAGGGACTAGCATTGTAAAACACAGGAGGGATCAATCTTATTAAAGATTGGGACCCCTAACAGATGGTATCAGAGCATTGTGTTGCCTGTAGGATTTGTAAACCTAGGATTGGACAAAAACCCTTAGAAAAATAGGAGTTATATTTTGATCCAAAAACCTATTTACAAAAACTTGTAATCCCTTTCCTCAACCATTTTGGTTTCAACTCTACATCTCTTCTATTTTCAAACTTGATGGAAAAGCCTACCTCATGACCAAAGACTACACCAGGTGCAAAGGATTTCTTCAACTCTAATGACTTCAACATCTTCAACTCTAATGACTTCAACATCTTCAGCATATTCACCAAGGACTTCCAACTTTGATATCACTAAGGACTACAAGTGAAACAAGGAAATCTTGCTTAAGATATAGAGACTGAGGGAATGCAAAATAAGAAGAAACCATCAACAACTTTGAAGTATTGTGACCAAGAGTTTTTCTCAAGGAGACCAAGATCTCATGCAGGAAGAATCAACAAAGAAGGAAAGAAAGATCACAAGTGAACCATATAGATGGACCACCATAACTTAGTTAAGTCAAACCACCAACTTATGTGGTGTAACAAAAAATATTTTGTTGCCTAAGTTTGTGCTTGAACTTTGTTGTTTGAGTGCAAAGTTGTTGTGAATGTTTGGTTTGTGATTGCATGCACATTGCTTGTGTGAATTGTGATATGTGTGATTTGAAATAATTCCTTAGAAATATTTTGCCTATTCTAATCCCATCAAACCCAAACAGATGACTACTCCAAGAGACATCAACACCAACCAAGAAGACAACATGAGAGAACTTATAGAAAACCAAAACCAATTGAGCCAAATGACAACTCAGCTTTTAGCCAACAACAATGGACTAGACCCAGCCATACAAAGGATTTTGAAACTTCAATCCCAAATGTTGCAAGGATTGGTTACTCAAATAATCAACATGAGAGAGAACTTTTCCCAAAGAGCTAATGACAACAAGGATGACCAAGATGTTATTCTAGAAGGAACCCAAGCTAGTAATGTTTTTAGATACAAGGATCATGCATCCAAGGAGCATGAAGATCAATGCCCCAAGAAGAGAGAAAGATCTCCCACCTATGAAGAACATGAACTAGAAGAACTCCTAGCTTTGGAGAGACCCAAGAAGAAGAAGAAATGCCCCAACCCTAACAAGAAGGATATTACTCAAGAGCAATGTTACAATTGCAAAGAGATGGGACACTATGCCAATGAATGCCCAGAAAAGAAGAAGAACCAAAGAATCAAGCAAAAGGCAATGATACCAAAGGAAAAGAAAGATATCAGTCAAGTGATGTGTTTCAAATGCAAGGAACTAGGCCACTATGCAAGCAATTTTCCAGAAAAGATGAAGAACAAGTTAAATCAGTCTATGAAGGATCTCAACCTTGGCCCATGAGTCAAGTAAGGAAATCAAGGACACCATGCAAATGTTTGCTTAGAGAAATCTTCCCAAGATTCCAAGAAGGATAAAATGTAATTTTGTTTGAAAATTTTAAGGGTGGTAGTACCCTAGTTGTTTTGAACCTGCTTGTAACCCTAGCCTCCCCAAATCTCGGGACGAGATTTATTTTAAGGGTGGTAGCCTGTCACATCCCAAGATTTTTCAAATCTTGTAATGTGAAGATAAATGAATAAAATAAAACTTTGTTTGATTTTTAGAGCCAGAAGAAACTTTTTGAATCCAATTGGAACCTCAAACCCATTTGAATTAAATAAAATCCTAAAGGGATTCATAAAGATAAACATTTAATAAAGGAAATTAAAATGTTTTGGAACTACTATTTTAGATCTTCTAATAAAAGGATTTGGGTATTCAAAAGAAAAGAATGGATTTATAAATAAAGATTATTTTATAAGCCAAATTAAACCTTGGACAAGCTTTGGATTTAAAACATTTTAGTTTTGAATAAAAATAGCAAAAGTTGATTTAAATAAATTAATAAGAATTTAATATCCAACTTTATTTAAATAAAAAGTTTTACTAATTTAATTGAAACATCAAAACTTATTAAAATATTTAAAATAAGTTTTCTCAAATATTTGATATTCATAATTAAAGCCTACTAAAGTGTTTTAACTTTATTTTAGATTTTAAAATAATTATCTCAATAAAACAAACCCTAGTTAGTTTAATAATGAAAGTCTATTTTATTTAATTAATAATGGACTCTAAAATAAAATGTTATTTTGTTTTAAAACAAGTTTCCAAGTATTTTATATTCACAAAAACCTACTGATTGGGTTTTGAAAATATTTGGGTTTTAAATGAAGATTATATTAATTAAAACAAACCCTATTTTATTAAATAACTAATGATCCATTTATTTAATTAATAAATGGAACCTAAAAAGATTTAAAATATTATTTTATTTTGGAAGTTGGTTATACTACTAAACAGAACCAAAAACTCATTACAATAGTTTGAATTATTTGAATGGTTTGAATGTTTGAAATGTTGATTGAAAATCAAATCAGCAAATAGAAATAGAAAAAGAAAATGTTTCTGTACAAAAAAAAAAGGGAAACCACAGCAGCCCAACTACCCCAGCCCAAACAGCCCACCTAGCCCACCTGCTCTCCTCCCCGAAGCATTCTTTTCTCACTCAGAAACTTAACCGCGCAGAGAATGACTACTGGCCCCCACCTCCACTCCCTTTCTCTCACTGCCAGAGGACCCCACACCACGCCCCCTTCTTCCTCACCCCGCGACCTGTTCTTTTCCCCCTCTCTCCCGTTTCTGTGATGAATTCGCGAGCATCAATTTGCGTTAACGCCGCACTTAATCGCTCCTGCAACCACGCTGTCTTAATCGCCCCTGATTCCTCTCCGTTTTCCCTCTGTTCCCTCCCCCGAGCACGCCTCCAGGCCGCCACAATCTCTCCTCGACTGTCTCTGTCTCCGGCGACCATTCTCAGCAATTCCGGCAACCTCTCACCGCCCCTCTCCTTCCCGACCAAATTCACATCTTCCCCACTCTCAAGCGCATCTGCTAGTGCATCAAACTCGACCGCGGGTACCCTGTAACCTCGCCTTCGACAACGACCACCGTCGCCACCGTCTGCCTCTACTCCGACGACGCCCACAGGTTAATTCCGACCACCCCGTGTCCTCTAGATCATGCACACATCTTTGCCATGGTCTTGCGCAGCTAACCCCGTCCTCCATTAGTCTTCTCGTGGACCACAGCCTCGTCTTCGACCGTGGACAGAATCGTCCGTCGCCGTCCGCTACTCCGGCGAGGAATCGCGGTAGAACCCGAGCACCCCTCGTCCGACCAACACTACCTTGAGCTTCGCCGTGACCCCCTGAGCCCGGCGAGCAACCCCTCCTTCTCCCCCACCTCCTATAGCGTCACCTCCGTCGCCTACCGACCGCTCCGCCGCCGCTAGCCACCGCAGCGCCGCCCACTTTAGGTCGAGCCTGCCGCAACCGTTCGATCTAGATCGGGCGGGCACGATAGAATCATTTAACGCCGAAGGGGTACGCTTCCAGAACCATACGATCTAACTTGATCCAACGCCCTACAGAGCGCGATCCACGCGAAGCGGTACCCGCGAATAGAAACGTGCCGCGTGTCACCTATCTCGTTTTAAAAGAAATTTGAATCTGATTTAATTGCAAACTTCAAACCCTTATAACTTTTGATCCACACGTCCAAATTTGACAAATTTTATATCAATGGATTCAGGAGAACAAGCCCTAGCCAACCATGGCCTTGGTTTGACAAATAGTATCTGTTAGCTTGTTTGAATTTGCAGAAACATTTGTGTACTTGTTTAGATTAGAAAAATTGTTTAAAATTGAATTTAAGGATAAAACCTTTGCAAATTGGATTGTTGTGACCTTACTGACCCTAGGAACCAACCCATGGTTTGGAAAATAAATTTGGAAAAGTTTGGAATGGATTAATTAGTTTAGTCCATTTCTAGCCAAATAAAATTGTTGATTCTATTATAAAAATGTTTATGGAAAGAAAACTTTGAGAAAATGGTTTGGACCAAACCTACTGACCTAAAACACCAAGCTTTGCAATAGCAACTCATTTGGTGAACAACTTAAGAGTTTTACCTTAATAAAAACATTTTTCACCACATGAAATAATAAATGGATTTAAAATAGTTTTTGGACAAAACCCTCTTGCTAATGACTTTGTCACTTTGGTAAATGACCAATTTGGATCTTACAAAGTTTAGAAACCCCATAGAGACCCTTTGCAAAATAAAACTATCTTGTGCATGCTCCCATGCATGAATTGGTTTCCATTGTCTTGTGTGTGTGAAATTGTTTGTTTGACTTTGGTTTGGAATGTGAATTGAATTTGTGTTTGCTTGATTGATTTGTAGTGAAGTGTGAGACTAGAAAGATCAAGGAGTGAACCACCATTCCCTACCAAAAAGGCAAGTGATGCTTCATACTTTCTATCCCAATACTTTCACTATGCATTAGTGATTTTGCTAAGTAAACCTGCATGGATTTTTCTAAGTATAGATCTTGCTATAGGAAAACCTAGTAGATGAATCCTTAGTAGGATTTCCTAAGTTAAGTTTCCTATTACTACCAAGCTTAGCCTAGCTAATAGAAAACATGGGTGGAATATATATTCACACTATGGAAAAATATTCTAAGTCTGAGGACTTAGGTTTTGTTTAATAAAACAACTAAGTTAATGAATCACCTAGGTGGAAATGGAAGGATTGGGTTATGTTGAGTGGTTACACAAGACCATGGACATGGCTTGTGTATCTCACTTGTGGATGGCCACCCAGGAAACAAAGGGATTTGAGATGTCAAATGTTGAGAAGCTTCAAGTGCAACCACTTGGCAATATGGGCTCTGCCATGATCATATAGGTTGCAAGAACTTAGCCATATGGACAGTGGGTGTTAGTGTTTGATAGGTTGGAGCGCGTCCATTTTGGTCTAAGGGAAGGCTTCTGAAAGATCTTGTCTTGGGAAACCAAGTCTTGTGGGGAAAGTGCACCACCTCTGTAGAGTGTAAAACCTAAGTACTTAGCCATGTCCCTGGTAAAGGACAATTTGAGCATCAAGACATGGAAGCAATCAAGAATCTAATCATTCAAATTTCTAAGTTAAAATCTTGTGGTTTGAACAAGGGTTGTTTGAATTCTTCAATCATTGATGGAGAGATGGTTTGGTACAAGGATCTTGAAATCTTTGATTGAGGAAATGATTTTGTCAAGCAAAAACTTAGTATTTTCAAAATGATAAGAAAAATCTATTTTGAGCAATGCAAGCCTCAACTCCACGTAGCCAAATGCATATAGAAGATAGACTCCACTATACAAATATAGTATCACTTGCCAATACAATTCAAATGTATTGACCCTTTGTGGCTGTAACTTGTATGTTGCAGGTTTGATTGATTTTAGTGAAGATTGATTGTTTAGGATTACAAAGTCTACAACCAACATCTGCCTGTGGCAATTTGAAGATGATGGACCCATGATTATAGTTATTCCGCTGTAATGTAATGTAATAGCCAAATGAGCTATGTATTGATGTAATAAAATTATGTTATTCCTGGTTATAAAGTTATAATATGACCTTTGTTTCTTGATATTACATCTTAACTGTGGATGCTAGCTATTGATCCAGGGACTAGCATTGTAAAACACAGGAGGGATCAATCTTATTAAAGATTGGGACCCCTAACATTGTCCTTCTCACGAAGTTGCACTTGGAGTTCGTCATTGCTGAGCATGACGTTGGTCCTATCAGTGTCTATGTGCCTAATAAGAACCTCTAAGTCCTGGAGGTATAGACGAATCGGCTCTGCCGTCTCTCTCGAAGTATCCTCGAAGTCAATGGCCTCACCATCCTCATCACGACTACCGAAGGCGTGGAAGTGGGTACCTCTAACCTATCGAGAGTGTCTCCCTAACATACGTCCAATCAAGTCCTGCATGACTACCTCTAGGCCTCTCTCCTTGTCATCATGTATGAGCTTGAAGATGATTGCCTCCGTGGTAGGCTCAGTCTGGCGTCTGGGCTGATTAACCTTGAAGCCCCAAAGGTCTTTCCTCTCAAACTTGGTGAGGTGAAGCACCATGATGGTAGGAAGAGGGAGATTGAGAAAACTAGTGAGCTCAATAATACGAGGGCCAAAACGAGTTCCCTTGAACTCTTCAGCCGTGCTAATAGTAACATTAGGCATCTATTTAATAAGATAGAAAAGGTTAGAATCAACACAATTTAAGACAATTCACAAGACAAGGCATCACATGCATAACTTTGGAAATCAAACACACAAGTCATGGCATACATGGATTCATTACAAACAACCAAGGTTCAACTTATTTTAAATAACATTTGGGAAATAAAATGATAAGTGTGGTGGTCCAACTAACGGAGTACGTTTACAATCCCATCTCACTTGCCAAGTTGGCTAACAGGGCATCCCTAGAGGAAATCTGTTTATCTTGATCACATGACTCCATTGCTAAGTCTATGATGTCTTTCCTTAAACTTTGGTTGGTAGCCTCTAGCTCTTGGGTATGCTTCTTTTCTTCCCTAAGGTCATTCTGGGTGTTAAGCATTCTGCACTTGATTCTATCACCAAGTTCTTTGATGGCCCTCCAAGCTGCATCCCTTGCTGAATCAAAGAATGTAGTGTGCATCACTTAGTTGGTGACCATGCAGAATCCTGAGTCCTTGTGGTTGTCTTCCTTGTTTTTATACAAGTGAAGTTGCACCCACCAGTACTCAACTTCTTCATCCATCACAGGAAAACCTTTGTACACAGCTGCACCATGTATTCCCATGGCAACCATGAGGTCCTTGAGAGCCTTGGGGAACTCTGTCTCACATTCCAAAGTCATAGTCATGAGTAGTCCCTTCCTCACGGCTTCGTTGATGGAATTCATCTACAAATAGAGATGAGAAAGAAGATTAGAAAAGTTTACGAGAAGAAAAGACAAGTGTGGAAGTTGTTGAAAATTTTTCCTTAGTGGTTTCCAATCCTAGGGTCATAATCCTACAGGCAACACAGTGCTCTAATACCATCTGTAAGATCCCTCCTTTGTAAAGGAAAGGATCCCTATGATTGCAATGCTAGTCCCTAGATCAATGCTAGTATCCACAGTTTAAGATGAAGTACACAGAAACAAAGGTCATTATTACATATCATTCCAGAGACAAACATAGTCTTTTACAACTCCATGGCCACAGGCCTAATACAAGAGTTCAAATAAATAATAAGATAAATAAGTCTTCATCTTCATGTGCCACAGGCAAACATGTTGAGTGTGGACTCATGACTCCTAATCATCATCAGAATATCCTGCAACATCACAAGTTACAGCCACAGTGGGTCAATACATTGGAATAGTATTGGCAAGTGATACCTTAGTAGAATATTTGGTGGACTAAATACTATATGCATTTTGGCTAAGTGTATCTTAGGCTTGCTTTGCTCAAAATAGGTTTTGCCTTTTAGTTGAAAACACTAAGTTTTTTTCTTTGTCAAAAACTTTCCCAAGGAACCACCAATAGACATTGGGGTCCTTCACCCTTGTTCAACCACAAGTTTTTACTTAGAAATTGGGATGAGGAGATTCTTGATAGCTTCCATGTCTTGTTGCTCAAGTTGTCCAATACCAGGGACATGGCTAAGTACTTAGATTCTTCCATCTGTAGAGGTTGTGCACTTTCCCCACAAGACTTGATTTTCACCAAGACAGGACCTTTCAAAAGCCTTCCCTTAGACCAAATGGACGCGCTCCAACTTATCATCCCACTACCACCAACTGTCCAAATGGCTAAGTTATTGCAACCTATATGATCCAGGCAGAGCCCATATTGCCAAGTGGATGCACTAGAAGCTTCTTAACATATGGCATCTCAAATCCCTTTGTTCCTGGGTGGCTTTCCACAAGTGAGATACACAAGGTAAACCATAGAAATGGCCTTGTGTAACCACTCAACATAACCCATTCCACCCAGGTGTTTCATTCACTTAGTTGTTTTATTAAGCAAAAACATAGTCCAAAGACTTAGAAATATTTATTCATAGCATGAATATATAACCACCCTTGGTTGCTACTAGCTAGGCTAAGCATGGCATTGATAAGACTTAGAAATATTTCTAGCAATTATACAACTACTAGGATTTCCCAAGCATAGCATATAGATCAAAAATAACCATGCAAGACTAGCAAAATATTTCTAATGCAAAGTTGAAAACATAGGAATAAAATCATGAAGCACCACTTGCCTTGGTAGTTTGGAGAGTAGCTACAATCCTCACAATCACAATCACTATTTGCACCAAAATCTACACATAAAATGATAGCACCAAATCACATACAAAACAAATACAAGCAAAAATATATGGATGCATGCAATATGATATGTGATGATTTTCTATACTCAACAAGACAAGTGCACAATACTGATTCATAAACAAGTTCAAAACTTGCCAAGCAACCTTTATTTGAACATTAAAACATTTCTCAAATAATTAATATACACAAAATAGGCCTACACATGTTTTTGTAAAAATAACCATTTTTACAGAAACAAAACATTAAACACATTGCATATATGGAAAGGGATTTCTCTTCTGATTCCATTGATATAAAATTTGTCAAATTTGGACATGGGAATCAAAAGTTATGAATTAAACAAGTTTCAATATCTAATAGATCTAATCCAGTTTTTTAAATTTAAATCCTAGCCACGCGGCGTCTCCTGATTGGACAATACCGCTTCACTCAGGATCATGCTTCCGCACCGTCGGATCAAGTTAGATCCAATGCGCCAAATCTAAAGAAAACGGTACGCTCCCGTTCTAATCTACACCCTACGATACAGATCTAACGGCGACCAATGCTTTGACCAAGGAGTGGCGGCGCGAATGGTCGCTGGAGGCGGCGGCGCTTCTGCCGGCGACGCACCGGTGATTCTAGAGGGGGCTAAGGGTCGAGCAGTGGCTTACCGAACTCGCGGAATCACGACGAAGCTCAAGGTGTTGCTGGTGTGGGCGGGGCTGTGCTGCAGAGGCTGCTGGGGCTCGTCGGAGTTGGAGGCAGCGTCGGGTTTGCACGGACGGCGACAAAGGCGACGTTACTGTCCACCCTAGCACAAACCAAGGGTATTAGCGAGTGCACAACGCTCAGGCGAACCTGTCAGGGTCAAGTAGAAGGCGCGGGGCGGTCGGCTTTTACCTCAATCTCTCGCCGTAGTTGGAGACGGCGTCGGATGCCCACGGTACGCGTCGAAGTTGACGCTCTGGATCACAAGCGGATGAACAAAGAGGATCAGGAGGTGCGCAAAGATTAGAGGATCATTCCAGGGTGAACAAGGAGTAGGCGCGAGCACTAGGCTTACCGGAATACCTCGCCGGAGTTGGATCTGTCTGCGGCGGTGTAGGAGCAAATACTAGCAGCCTGGTGGCGAGGTGAGCGTGTTGTGTGGGGGGAATTGACCGCGGTGGCGAGGTGATTAAGTAGCCAGGAAGGGCGAGGAAATTACGTAGCGGTTCAATGCCAATTAAGCGAGGAATCAACATGGCGTTTCTGGAGGAAATTGCGGTGGCGATGGGGTCTGCGCGCGCGGGGGTGGAGAAGAAGATGCTGACCTGGCTCGGGCCCAGTGGCAGTGTCAGCGGGGCAGAGCGGATGCGGGTGAGAGAGAGAAGGGGAAAAACCCGGGTGGGCTGGCTTTTGGGTCGTTTCTGCTGTTGGGTTGGAAAGGTGGCGCCAGACCCAGTGCTGTTTTCTAATGCCTTTTCTTTTTCTAAATTGATTTTCAGGAAATATTTTCAATGATTTAAAAACCATTTGAATTCAAACCTTTTTCTGATTTTTTTGCAGAGTGTAACACTCATAATTCTGGGCATAAATCCATGTGGTCTCTCTGTACTAGCTTGGTCCTTTTGATCAAACAAAATAAACAGTGACATGGCACTTGATTTGAAAAAGTTTTGAAAATGGTTTTAAATCCATATTTGTTTTGTAAATTTTGGTTTAAGCACTAGCAATCAAGCAAGACAATCTGAGAGCAACAAGGTTTGGCTTTGAAACAAATAATCTTTCATTGGAGAGTAGCATTTGATTACTGTTTGATCACATAAAATCATAGCTCTCAAACTCTGTTTCTTTCAAATGAGT
Source organism: Avena sativa (assembly GCA_916181665.1). Classification (NCBI taxonomy): domain Eukaryota; kingdom Viridiplantae; phylum Streptophyta; class Magnoliopsida; order Poales; family Poaceae; genus Avena; species Avena sativa. The sequence continues at coordinate 166,160,978 of OV702285.1, read as the reverse complement.
TTGAGTTTGAGTTTGAATTTGATCCCTAAATGATATGCATGCATGCATGATATGAAATTTTTGAAAACATGATTTTAGGGATGTTACAAATATTAATCATGTTAAATCTTTAGGATATTATACCTCAAACAATAATAAAGGATCACCATATAAAAATTTCCTTAATATTATGAGTTAATGAGAATCAAATCTCATGAGTTAATAGTAATGCATTCTATAATAACTTTATGGATATTAGCTCAACTAAATGCATATTAAAAGCCCTTATAAATAATAATAGGAAAAGTATATATATAAAGAAAATAAAGAAATATAACAATGTATAATCAAAATTCACAAAATGATACTAAACACATTTTAGTATTACTACATTTATCCAACAAATAAATTCCATAAAGAAAATTTAAATCAATTATGCAATCTCAAATCTGAAAAAAACAGAAAAGATAAAACAAAAAGACTAATCGAGCAGTACTAGGCCGTGGCCCATTCTTTCCTTCTCTATCTGCTACTCACGTGCAGTGTTCAGTATCCCACACTGCCCAACACCATCCCACCACAAGCCCGCATACCTCTTCGATATTTTTCCCTTTCTTCTTCCTTGTGACAGTGGACATCACCAAGGAAGCAGCTCGGTGGAGCTCCGGCGACCGCCCGATCGACGCCATGATGCGCGCCACCGCTTCTCATCGTCTATAAAAAGCCTTGCGCCGCCAGAGGAACCCCGTCGTGCACCATTTCTCCTCTCCACCTCTCTGTTTCTTCTTAGAGGCCGATACCCTAGGCACAAACCCCGCCGGAGCTCGATGATGTAGACCTCCCCGCGTCTGTCTGGGGTGCCCAGGAGGATCCTCGCCACCCTCGTTCTCCCTGACCAGATCACGGAAGCCCGAGAACTCCACGTCGATCCAATCGGCATATCATTCCGCCGCCGGTCATCTTCGACAATCATCGATTGTCGGTTCCACAAAGCTCCTCCGGTCATGCCATCGCGCCCTTCAGCTTCAAGGTGAGCTACCAGTGCTCACGCACCCTCTCAATCCTCTCCTTGTTTGTTCATCTGCTCTACTGCTGTTTGCATGTTTCGGTCGCCGCCGTTCACCGTCGCAGCAGCTGCTCCGGTGACCAAATAGGAGCGGCGCCGCCCCTAATAGGTTCGCCTAGAGTTCCTTGATCGAACACGACCATCCTCACATGCTCGCGCGCCTCCAATCGCTGGCCCGAGCATCACCTGTGAGGATCTCCATTTCTGAGGTCACGCTGACGTCAGGGTGAGGTCACCCTGACCTGGTCAGCCATTTGACTTGGTCCACTGCTCGCGTGGCATCTGACGTGGACCTGACCCCACGGTTCAGTGACTAGGGTAGGTTCGGTATTGGTATAAAAAAGTTTTCTCTGTTTAACAAATTGATAAAACAATATTAATTCAAATCCAAATATTCTAGAAATTAAATAAAATCATTAAATCTTGTTTAATTAATAACTTTTGTTTTGTAATTCAGAAAAATGTGTATAATATATGAAAATTTGTAGAAAAATAAAATCTATAATTTAAAACTATTATCAAACATTATTATGTTAACAATTTAAATAATTATTATTTAATAAAGATTTTATAAGTATTAATACTTTATTAATTCATATTTTAATAATGGTAAATGTTAAAAATATAAATAAAATACCAAAAATCTTAGAAAAATAAGAACTATAATCCAAATCTATAATCATACATTATTAATTCACTTAATTAAATATTTGTTATTTATTAAGTATTTATAAAGTAATAAATCTTATAAAAAATCATACCATATTACTTATAAATCACAAAAATAAATGTAATATATCAAAATGATCACAAAAAATAATGTCTACATGTTAAAAATATAATATTCCACTTTTGAGTTAAATAAAAAGTTGAACACTTTAATAACTTAAATTTAAACCTATTTCTTTAGTTAATAATTCATATAAGGGTAAGTAAAAATTGGTAATATTTCTAAAATTAGCCAATTGAGTCTAATAAATAGTATTAGTCTTCAACATTGATAATATGAAGTCAAAATTGTTGAACACATTAAATGCAATTTTATTGAATTATCCTTCAACCATAAGTGTAGACTATTTTATAAAAGGATTCTTATTTAATATAAAATCTCCAAGAATAATTTGTAATGAGATAAAACCTATTCCTTTAATTTAACCACAAGTTTGTAAACAAATTAAAACACTATAGTTTAAATAATTAAGTAATGTTACTTCCTTGATTACAAATCATAACCACACCTTTATAAAAAGATAAATGATTCTATTCCATTATACAATTAAGAAACCACTACTCAAATAGAAGTAATGTCATTCTTAAGTAACTTTAAGGAAACAATATAAAGAGAACAAGATACAAGTATCATAAGCAATACACCATAAGTCTATCTATGTCTTTAAAGTTAACTTTAGTCCACAAGATTTTAAATATAATGCTAAATACTTTATTATGTGTTTTATAGTTAACTTTGATCTATTTTAACTAAGACCTAAAGCATCTCAATACCAAACTAACCAAGTTAAAAACCAAGATAGATAAGTCTCAAATACTACTAATATCATTATTCAAATGGAGTAATTCTTTCTTACTTAAGGACTATAACTAGAAAGAACACCTAATAAGGTTACCTTCAAGTTTAAATACTTCTTCTTAGTTAAGTAAGATTTTCTTCCAATGGTATTCTTTTTGGCACTTCAAACAACAAATGACAATTAATAATAATCACATTACATTATGCTTTACTTGTATACTTAGGATTGATAACACTTAAATTCGTTATAAGTAGCATTACTTGTAGAGTAAAATTTGAAGATAAACAATTATAGTGTAAACAATATTGAGTATCATTCCATATGTGTATCTTATTGTTGTATGATATTATAAATACGTGTTATTCACACACACTCACAAGCCTTAATAAGAAGCACAAGTATGAAACTTATCTAAAAGGGAAACACATTCTAAAGTAACCATTTCCAGCATTCAAAACCTAGATCAACGTTATCCCCGAGATTCACGCTTATAAGTGCATTACATTACTTATGCATAAAAGCATCTTGCTTCTTTAAACATTAGTCCTTACCGGACCAATGATGCTGATTTCAGATATTGGATCTTATATTGTCTTGAAGACCGTGAGTGCATAATCTTGCAATCACAAAAGGCAAGTTCACACTTGCTCATGTCCTTTGATTATTTTCTGTAAAGTATTTTGCAAATCCAGTGTTGTCATCACCTGCATTTGGAAAAGGACAGAAACCACTATTTTCATAATAATGTTATTATAGGTTATCTACCATGAGGTAATAACCTACTATAAGAGTTCCGGTGGTAAAGGAACATATTATCTAGGACTGAACAACCAATATCGCCAGTGATTCTTGCGCCGTATATTACGTGTTGACCATGAGATTTGGAATGGGACGAAGAAGTCAGCTGTATCTTTTCCCTCTCGCATGGAGCCAGATGTACGGGCCGTGGTTATTATCACTCGTAGCATGCATATTATATGGCAATTCGTAGAGGATATGCAGCATATGGGTGGGATCCCTCAATGTCCCACGATAGTTCCGACATTTGAACGGTCTGTACTGCCAATTGCCGTAATTAAATAGGTGGACTGGCGTACACCAAGGAGACATGCAGGGTCACGGAGAAGGCAGTGATTGGCTTGGGTCTTAGTCTGGGCCTCACACCAAGGAAATGTGAACAGGTTCGCGGCCTAGATGTGCAACAAAGCTAAGATCTCTCATCGGTAAAGTAACACACCTCTGTAGAGTGTAAGAATTGTAACTTGTTACTCCCTGTTCCAGGAAGGAGCGGCGAACGCGGTGTGAAAGGAACTCCATAAAAAGTTCTGGTAAACCCATGAAGGCTGACGGGCATAGCTTTTCAGAATAAAAGCAACCTTTGAAGAAATGTTTACGAAAACTTGCATGGCCTACGACCTATGGTCTGTGGCTATAGATATAGTTCATCAAACACTCCTTTTCTAGTGAACTTGCTGAGTATGCTCGTACTCAAAGTATCTTCTTAACACTTGCTAGGTTCTAAAGCCAGTACAGACGACGTCTACATCAAGTCATACTCCAGGATTCATCATCAAAAGCTAAAGCTCTTCAATGATGTCAAGAAAGTTTACATATACATCAACTCAAGTGAAGACGAAGTTACTGATTAGATAGGAATATCATCTCTAGCCATAGCACCTATTTCTATAGTATATTGCAATAGCAGCAATGCCAAACCAATAGTTAGATACTAGTCTTATTAGTATGATAGTTTTTGAGTTGTTTATTTCTGATTCTTCTTTGTAAGAAGTTTCTTTCTCTCTCTTTAACCTAGAGTGTTCTCTGGATATTATGTAAAGAGTTGAGTTGTAACCTATAGTCATGTCTTGGACCTGTTGTGTTTCTGTTGTACCACTCTGAGGGATGTAATACTAGTGAATGGTGTTTCATTGGTTTTATGTCAATGACTATAGTGTACTACATCATGTAGTGGTATGCTGGGTCATCGCATTTCGCCAAACCTAGATCGAACCTCGGCGAGGCTTGATGCGTGCACCCAGTGTTTGACGTGGGACACTTCGTTGGAACCCCAAGAGTAAGGTGTGATGAGCACAACAGCAAGTTTACCTCAGTAGAGACCGAGGTTATCGAACCTGAAGGAGGAAGGAAACGTCTCAAAGGTGTCGCTGGCAACGTGGAGACCTGCATAACACAAACTCAAGACTTTGCCCCAACGAATCAGTGAGGTTTTCAAGCTCACCGGTTTGCTGTAACAAAATATTCAATGTATGGTGTGGAAGGTAATGGTTTGCAGCAAGTAAACAAATAACAGTGGAAGATGTATCAATGGTAAAGATTGGACCGGGGTCCATAGTTCACTAGAGGTGCCCTCCTTAGATAAACAACATGGCATGAAGGGTAAACAAATTACAGCGGGGCAATTGACATGAACTGAGCAAGGCATAACAATGCAATTACTAGCCAGAAATATCCTATGAGGTTGATTGAGCAATACAATAAAATACATAGACCGTCATCCAACTTCATCTATGACTAGAAGTCCACCTTCAAGTTACCTCCAGTATTAAGTTGCAAGCAACAGACAACTGCTTTTTGCAAAGTGTGTAAGGTAAACAGTCCACATGTTCCATGAACAAGAGACCGTTGTTTTCTCCCTAGTAGCAACAACACATCTACAACCGAAGATATTATTGTCACTTCCCTTGGAAACTAGAGGCATGAACCCACTATCGAGCATAAATACTCCCTCTTGGAGTAACTAGCAACTACTTGGCCAAGATAACCACTAGCAACAGAGAGCATGCAAGATCACAAACAACACAGACATGATAGAATCATAAAGATAATACCATTAATCAAACCAACATAATAATCTCAATATCCATCGGATCCCCGCAAACACAACATGCATGATTACAAATAGATTATATCTTGATCATGAACGGAGCTCACAAGATCTATACATGAAAGGAGAAAGGAGGAGATACAACCATCTAGCTACTACATGGACCCATAGTCCAAGGTGGAACTACTCACGAATCATACTGGAGAGAAGGCCTCCGGGATGATCTCCCCTCCGACAGGGTGTCGGGAAGAGCTTCAGATCCCCCGATCTAGGGACGATGGTGGCGACGGCTACAGACGGTTTCGTGGATTTCTGATTGGGTACTCAGGGTTTTTGCATCGGGGGGTTATTATAGGCGAAGGGGCGAGACCTGGAGGCGGCCAGGGTGCCCAAACCCTAGCCATGCGCGGGCTAGGGACCACCCGCGCCTAGGGTGGGTCTGGCCTTCCAGGCTCCCCTCTGGACTTCTTGTTCCCCACGGAAAGTTATTGACTTTGTCCTTAGTCCCGTCCAATTCCGAGAATATTTCTTTACTAACTTTTCTGAAACCAAAAACAGTAGAAAACAGGCATCTAGCACTGTTGCAACTTGTTAATAGGTTAGTACCAGAAAACATGTAAAAAGCACCTCAAAGTGTGGACAAGTAAAGCAAATTAGATACTAAAAAAGCATGGAGCATCAAAAATTATAGATATGTTTCCAACGTATCAAGGCTTCGAGGGAGAAGAAGGCGAGGAAGCCAAGAGCGGCGGTGACAAAGCCGGAGGGCATGTCCTGCGCCGAGTGGGTGGCCAAGGAGCACGCTAAGAAGATCGCGTCGAATGACCGGAATGGCAAAAAGGAGAGGGCGAAGCTCCAACAAGAATAAGAGGCAACGGCGGCGGAATATCAGGTGACCATGAGGGCGAAACAGGCGGCAGCGACAAGGTCGGCAATGATGGCGGCGCCATATCCCCCCACTGGGGAAGCCAGGGAAGCGTCGGCTCGCCGACCGGATTCTCGCCGATCTCTCCGGACGGCTTCCAGGAGAGCCAGGCGATTGCTCGGCAGAGATACTCCTTGTCCCCCGAGTTCGGCGGCGGCTTCAACCCGAACGTGGTCCTACCCTGCCCGGCTGATACATCGGAAACGTATCTATAATTTTTGACGTTCCATGCTTGTTTAGTATCTACTTTGCTTTGCTTTGTCTACACTTTGAGGTGTTTTTATATCTTTTCTGGAACTAACGTATTAACAAGTTGCCACAGTGCCAGTTGTCTGTTTTCTTCTATTTTTGGTTCCAGAAAGGAAGAAAATCAATATTCTTAGAATTGGACGGGACAAAAGCCAAAGTCAATATTTTACCGTGGGCGACACAAAGTCAGAAGACGAGACGGAGGGGCACCACAGGGCGGCCAGACCCCCCATAGGTGCGGGTGGGCCTACCCCTTGCCTAGGCAGGGTGTGGTCCCCCAGGTGACCCCCCTGGCTCGCCCCTTCGCCTATAAGAAGCCCTCGATGCAGAAACCCTAGGCACCTATCCAAAACTCCACGAAACCTTCTGTAGCCACCGCCACCATCGTCCCTAGATCGGGGGGATCTGAAGTTCTTCCCGGCACCCTGCCGGAGAGGAGATCATCCCGGAGGCCTTCTTCTTCATCATGCCAGCCTCCGGTATGAAGCGTGAGTAGTTTCACCTTGGACTACGGGTCCATGTAGTAGCTAGATGGCTGTATCTCCTTCTTGTGCTTTCATGTATAGATCTTGTGAGCTCCATTCATAATCAAGATCTAATCTATTTGTAATAATGCATGTTGTGTTTGCGGGGATGCGATGGATATTGAGATTACTATGTCAGATCGATTAATGGTTTTGTCTATTTGATTCTATCATGTCTGTGTTCTTTGTGATCTTGCATGCTCTCCGTTGTTAGTAGCTATCTTGGCCAAGTAGTTGCTAGTGACTCGAAGAGGGGGTATTTATGCTCGATAGTGGGTTCATGCCTCTAGTTTCCAAGCGAAGTGACAGAAATCTCTTCGGTTGTAGATGTGATGTTGCCACTAGGGAGAAAACAACGGTCTCTTGTTCATGGAACAAGTGGATTGTTTACCTTACACACTTTGCTTAAAGCAGTTGTCTGTTTCTTGCAACTTAATATTGGAGGGGCTTCGGATGATAACCTGAAGGTGTACTTCTAGTAATAGATGCAGTTGGATGGCGGTCTATGTATATTGTTGTATTGCCCAATCGAATCTCATAGGATCTTTTTGTCTAGTGTTGCATTTTTATGCCTTGCTCACTTCCTGTCAATTGCCCTGCTATAATTTGTTTACCCTTCATGACATGTTGTTTATCTAAGGAGAGCACCTCTATTGAACTATGGACCCTGGTCCAATGTTTACCATTGATACATCTTCAAGTGTTTACTTGCTGCAAACCATTATCACCTTCCACACTATACGTTTAATCCTTTGTTACAGCAAACCGGTGAGCTTGACAACCTCACTGATTCGTTGGGACAGAGTCTTGAGTTTGTGTTGTGTAGGTTTCCACGTTGCTTGCCAGACCTTTGAGACTTTTCCTTCCTCCTACTGGTTCGATAACCTCGGTTTCTTACTGAGGGAAGGCTTGTTGTTGTGCTCATCACACCTTGCTCTTGGGGTTTCCAACGAAGCGTCCCACGATAGTACTAGGCGCCATCAAGTTTTTCTGGCGCTGTTGCTGGGACGCTAAGGACGTCTTCACAAGGGGAGTCCTCCTTAACCTTTCTCTTTACTTTGTTTTTTGTTTGCTTAGTTTCCTTTGCTTGGTTTTGTTTGCCTCTTTTTATCAAAAACTCCAAAAAATTAGTTTAGTTTGGTTTGCTTTCTCTATTCAAAAACACAAAAAAATTAGTTCCTGCTCTAGCTACTGCTGCTGTTTTTGGCTTGCTCCACTTTGCCAAAATGAACTCTGCTGAGAACACCAAGTTGTGTGACTTCACTATCACAAACAACAATGATTTCCTTAGCACTCCTATTGCTCCACCTGCTCCTGATGCTACCTTTTATGAAATTAAGCCTGCTTTGTTGAATCTTGTGATGATAGAGAAATTTTCTTGTGCTAGTTATGTTGATGTTGCTGCCCATCTCAATAACTTTTTTGAACTTTGTGATATGCAAAAGTATAAGGATGTAGATGGAGATATTATTAAGCTCAAGCTGTTTCCTTTCTCCTTTAGAGGGAAAGCTAAAGAATGGTTGCTATCCTTGCCTAGAAATAGTATTGATTCTTGGACTAAATGCAAAGATGCTTTTATTGGAAAGTACTATCCTCCTGCTAAGATTATATCTATGAGAAGTGATATTATGAAATTTAAACAACTTGATAATGAACATGTTGCTCAAGCTTGGGAAAGAATGAAATCTTTGGTTAAGAATTGTCCCACTCATGGACTCACTGCTTGGATGATTATCCAGATTTTTTATGCAAGTTTGAACTTCCCTTCAAGAAACCTATTGGATTCAGCTGCTGGAGGTACCTTTATGGGCATCAATTTAGGTTCCACAACAAAACTCCTTGATAATATGATGGTTCATTACTCTGAATGGCACACTAAGAGAGCTCCACATGGTAAGAAGGTAAATTCTGTTGAAGAAACCTCCTCTTTGAATGATAATATTTATGTTATTATGGCTATGCTTGTTAATGGGAAAGCTCCTTTAGATCCAAATAATGTTCCCTTAGCCTCTTTGGTTGCTCAAGAAGAGCAAGTTGATGTGAACTTCATTAGAAACAATAATTTCAACAACAATGCCTATAGGAATAAGTTTGGTGGTAACAACAATTATAGGCCTTATCCTCCTAATAATGGCAATTCCTATGGAAACTCCTACAACAATGATAGAAGTGCCCCCTCTGAACTTGAAGTCATGCTCAAAGACTTTATTAGTAAACAAACTGCTTTCAACAAGACCGTGGAGGAAAAACTCTTAACTATTGAGAAGAACATTTCCTCTTTGTCTGAAGCACAGTCCTCCTTGATTAATAAAATGGCTTCTAAACCTGAAACCATGGAAAGTATCTTTGCTACTACTCATGCCATACAAGTTACTATGATGAAAATGTTAGGCTGCTAGCTCAACTTCATGCTAAGTGGGAGAGGAAAGCTGAAATTGATAGAAACAATAGTGTGTGCACCATCACTAGAATGGATACCACTAAACCACAAGAAGTCCCTATTCCTCCTCCGACAATGCCTAAACCTATTGAGTCTACTACTAGTGATGCTAAATTTGATTTTGATATAGATGGTTGCAATATTTCTGAAGTGATTCTGTTCTTGCAAAAACTTGCTAGAAGTCCTGATGCTAGTGATATGCATGTTGCTTTCACCAAACACATTACAGATGATCTTGTTAAGATTAAGGAAGAAAAGATAAAACACAAAGATTCTATTCCTAGGAAAGTAGAACATAGTTGGGAACGCATTATTAATATGCAAGTGAATGAATTTGATCTCAAAGCTTCATGTGATCTTGGTTCTAGTGTCTCTATTATGCCTAGGAAGATTTATGAAATGCTTGATTTGCCACCTTTGGAAGATTGTTATTTGGATGTCCCACTTGATGATAATTATAAGAAGAAACTCATGGGGAGTATTAATGATGTTCTCATTATGGTTAACAATTCTTATGTCCCTGTTGATTTCCATGTTTTGGATGTTGAATACAATGCTTCTTGTCCTATTACTTTGGGAAGACCTTTTCTTAGAACTGTTGGTGCCATCATTGATATGAAAGAAGGCACCATTAAATATCAATTTCCATTCAATAAAGGTATTTAACACTTCTGTCACATCCCAAGATTTTCCAAATCTTGTAATGTGAAAAATAAATGAATAAAATAAAACTTTGTTGATTTTCAGAGTGAGAAGAAAATTTTTGAATCCAATTGGAAACTTTCAAAACCTATTTGGACCAAATAAAATCCTAAAGGAATTTAAAAAGATAAATAAACAATAAACTTAAAAATATTTAAAATTACTATTCTTGGATCTTTTAATAAAAGATTTGGTTTTCAAAAGAAAAGGTAGATTTATAAATAAGGATTATTTTATAGAGCCAAATTAAACCTTGGCCAAGTTTTTGAAATAAAATATTTTGTTTGGATTAAAAGGAGTAAAGGTTTATTTAAATAAAATAATAAGGATTTAATATCCAATTTTATTAAAGGAAAGGTTTTTCCCATTTTAATTAAACACCAAAACTTGTTAAATTATTTTAAACAAGTTTTCCAAGTATTTTATATTTTCAAATAAAACCTACTAATTGATTTTGATATTATTTAGATTTCAAAAATAAAGATTTTAATAAAACAAATCCTATTTGAATTAATTGATTAAGGTTTAGTCATTTAATTATTAATGGACCTAAAATAAAAATATTATTTTATTTTTGGGACTTGGATTTGTGTTGTTAAACAGAGCTAAACTCAATATAAAGTTTAGTGGAAGTTTATTTGATTTGAGTGTTTGATTTGTTGTTTGAAAATCAAAACAGAAAATCAATTAGAAAAAGAAAAAGACATTCAGAACAAAAAAATGAATTTGGTCGACCCAACCCAGCAGCCCACTAAGCCCAGCAGGAGCCCACCCGGCATATCCCTCAGCGAATCGTTTTCCCACCGAAAGACCCACCCGCAGAGCCAATGACTGGTGGACCCTATTCCCTCTCTCTCTCACTGACGATGTTACCCCACTGCCGCGTCATCGTCTTCCTCACCCCGCGACCAGTGCCTTCCCCCTCGTCGCCGTTTGCTGCCTCTAATTGCTCGCATCAATTCGACTAAATGGCCGATTAAATTCTCCCAGTAACCTCGCCCATTTAATCGCCCATGCTCCCTCCTTCTTTCCCCTCAACCCTCACACGACCGGAGCCACCAGGGTGCACAAATCACAACCTCGAACCCCTCTGCTCCGACGAGCCACCGTGCAAATTCCGGCGAGCACGAACCTCCCCACTACCCCAGAGCACACGGGTGTGATCCCCATTGTATCCTGCATCTCCTAGCACCAACCCCACACCCGCGCGAGCACCGTAGCCTCGACAGCAACATCGACTGAACGCCGCCGTAGTCTGCCACATCTCCGGCGAAGCACCCTGGTAAAGTCTGACCGCCCTAACCCCTCTAGCTCACACGCGTGTATTCGCCACACTCTCCCGCATCTAACGAACCCTCTGCCTCACCTTTTTGTGCCCTGTAACGTCGACAGCATCGCCACCTGAGCGAGCCCGACGCCGACAACATCTCCGACGAGCAATCACCGTCGTTCCCGTGCGCCCCCTGCCCAACGACGAGCACCTTGAGCATCAGGGCATCACTGCGATCACTGTAAGCGCCTTCACTCCCTCCCTCTCTTCCTGAAATGTCGCCAACTCCACCTCCAGAGCCGCGCCGCCGCCAGCCACCGTCGAGCGCCGCCAGTTCCTGGCAAGCTCCCTGTAGCCGTAGGATCCATTTTGACCGGCTAGGATTAGATCTAGGCGAAGAGGTAAGGATGAACCTGAGCCGCGCGATTAAACTTAGATCCAACACACCACACAGCACGATCCGTGCGAACCGGTACCAGCTAATAGCAACGCGACACGTGGCTCAGACTTAGTTTTAAAAACAGAAACTTTCTATTAGTTGTTCCACTTTGTAAAATCCATAACTTTAAATCCACACGTCCAAATTTTGCAAATTTTATATCAATGGAATCAGTGGAACAAGCCCTAGCCAACCATGCACTTTTTTTAGTAAAAAGCTTCTGTTAAATTGTTTGTTTTTGCAGAAACTTATGTATGCTTGTTTAGGTTATAAAAATTATTCCAAAATGATTTTGAGGATAAAATCTTTTGCAAATGGTGTGTTTTGAACCTACTGACCATAGGAAACACTTTGTGGTTTCAAAAATATATTTGGTGATGCAAAAGAATGATTCTTTGATTTAAAACCAATTCTAGTCAAATAAAAATAAGGTTTATTTATTAAAAATGATTTTGAAGGAAAACCTTTGGGAAATGTTTTGTTTTAAACTCTCTGATCCTAAACACAAATTTTTATGGTTTGAAAACATATTTTGTGAACCCTATAGATTAATGCCTTAGTAAAAACATTTCTACACCACATAAAATGATACCTTGTTTTGAAAATGGTTTATGAAGTGAAATCTTTTGCAAATGACTTTACCACTTTATAAAATGACCATTAGGTGTTTTCAAATGTTTATGACCCATTAGGAACCACTTTTTCAAATAAAACAAAGCTTGGCATGATTGCATGCATTACTTTGACTTTATCATTTTATGTGATGTTTTGCTTGATTGGTAGATTGAGATTGTGCCTTGCTTGATTGAATTGTAGTGACTTGAAGAGTGTTCTTGTTGCAAGGACAAGGAGTGAACTTATACCCTCTACCAAAAAGGCAAGTGATGCTTCATACCTTTGTCCCATTACTTTCACTATGCATTAGTGATTTTTCTAAGTAAAACTTGCATGGAATTTTTGCTAAAGTATAAACAATGCGATGGGAAAACCTAGTAGATGAAACCTTAGTAAAATTTCCTAAGTTAAGACTCCTACTACTATCATGCTTAGCTTAGCTAATAGAAAACAAGGGTGGAAATATATTCACACTATGGAAAAATTTCTAAGTCTGAGGACTTGTGTTTTGTTTAATAAAACAACTAAGAGAATGAATCACCTGGGTGGAATGGAAGGAATGATTTGTGTTGAGTGGTTCACAAGGCCCATTTTTATGGTTTACCTTGTGTATCTCACTTGTGGATGGCCACCCAGGAACAAAGAGATTTGAGATGTCAAATGTTGAGAAGCTTCAAGTGCAACCACTTGGCATTATGGGCTCTGCCTGGATCACATAGGTTGCTAGAACTTAGCCATTTGGAAAGTTGGTGGTAGTGGTATGATAGGTTGGAACGCGTCCATTTGGTCTAAGGAAAGGCTTCTGAAAGATCTTGTCTTGGTGAAACCAAGTCTTGTGGGGAAAGTGCACCACCTCTGTAGAGTGTAAAATCTAAGTACTTAGCCATGTCCCTGGTAAAGGACAATTTGAGCATCAAGACATGGAAGCTATCAAGAATCTCATCATCCAAATTTCTAAGTTAAAAACTTGTGGTTGAACAAGGGTTAAAGGATCTTCAATCTTTGATTGGTAGATGCCTTGGGTAATTTTTGCCAAATAAAAACTTAGTGTTTTCAAATGATAAGGAAAATCTATTTTGAGCAAAGCAAGCCTAAGCTACACTTAGCCAAATGCATATAGATGATAGATTCCACTATACTACCATAGTATCACTTTCCAATACAATTCAAATGTATTGACCCTTGTGGCTGTAACTTGTGATGTTGCAGGTTTGATTGATGTTAGTAAAGTTTGATGATTAGGATTACAGAGTCTACAACCAACATGTCTGCCTGTGGCACTTTGAAGATGAAGGACCCCATGCTTATAGATATTCTGCTGCAATGTAATGTAATAGCCATATGAGCTATGTAAGATGTAATAAATTATGTTATTTCTGGTTATAAAGTTGTATTATGACCTTTGTTTCTTGATATTACATCTTAACTGTGGATGCTAGCTATTGATCCAGGGACTAGCATTGTAAACACAGGGGACTCTACCTTATTAAAGGTTGGGAACCTTACAACTTCCCTATGAGGAGATAGAAGTTGCTTTTTGCTCCTCCTTTGAAAGCAAGGTTTGATGTTAATGCTTCCTCATTTGAAAATACTTGATTTCTTGCTTCTTGTGCCTAACTTAAAGGCGTTAAAGAAAAGTACTTGGTGGGAAATAACCCAAGAGTTTCCTTGAGTCTTGGAAGTTATTACTTTAGTAATGACCTCTCCTTATCCTTTTTTTTTTGCTTTTTATGCCAAGAATGACCTCTAATGAGAGGGAAGTAAGATTTGGGGAATTGTTGTCCCGAAACAGATTTCTGTCATCCACCATAAAAAATCGTGAGGAGTCTCTGTAAGTCGGATTGAGCTGAAACTATACGAATAAATCCCTCAGTATGTTAGATAACTTTCGTTAGTTCAACACTTTTTTATTTGAGCAACAAAAGATTTTCTAAAAAAAATGGTTTCTACCTACTGGTCTGTTTCGACAGATTTCTGCCATTAGTTGCATTTGCTTCTTATTGATTCCTTTTTGAGTTCTCTTTTGGGGAATTGAGCTTTTTGAGGGAATTGCTACAATATCTTGTGTTTTTAGTGAAAAGTCTTGTTGTTCCAAAGCTAAACCCAAAGTTCTATTATCTTTTGAATACACTAATGTTGCTAATGAAGATTGTGTGAAGTTTTGTATGAAGGAAAAATTTCAGGTGTAGAGAGAGAATGATGTAATGAGATGAAGAATAGATAAAATCTCAAGCTTGGGGATGCCACCCCGGTGTCACTCCAAGAAATATACAAGAGGTACAAGGGTCAAAGCTTGGGGATGCCCAAGGCATCCCCTTCTTCATCAATAAAAATATTAGGTCTGTCTAGACACTTCGTTTTTATTGTTTCATGCACTGTTGTGTTGTTCTTGGAACATCTTAGTTTTTGTTTGCTTTGCTTGAATAAAGTAGTTTGGACCCCCGTTCTCGCTCTGTTGTTTCAAATAAGTTGCTTGGTGTTGGAAGTAGAAAGTTCTTGCTTGGAAATGCAAGAGGAGCTTGCATTGACTATGAATTAGACTTTAGCATGACATGCTAGGTGTTGTTTTAACCTTATGCTTAGTGATTATTGTTGTAGCATGTCTTGTTCCAAACAATTGGGATTGCTTAGTGTGCCTTGAAAGAATCATGCATTGTTTTAGCATACAAAAGCATAGTATTGTGGTATTCTCCTTTGATGCTCTGTTCGGGTTGACTTGGCACATGCTCACACCATGTTATGAATATGAACAAGTCACCATAGCCTCTATGATCATTTAGTCCTTGACTTGTAGTACCATTCTATGCTTTGATTAGTAATGTTTTGTCACTCTGCATGATTATGGCTATTATTGCTCTCTTAGTTGGTTGCTCCCAGTCTTTTGCTAGCCTCCACTTGTATGAGTAAGTTATACCCATGCTTCCAACTCCCAAGAAACCAAGTTATTCCAAAGTGTCCACTATAAATTCCTATGCATGGTGTGTTACACCATTCCAAGTATATTTTTGTTTTCATCTATCTTCCAATTAAAAAGTATTTTGTTATGTGAAAACTTAGTGATTAAAGCCCTCACAAACTTGATGGCACACTTTATATTCTTTGCCCCTGATAAACTTGAACCATTCTGTCATCTAAGTTGTATATGCTTGCACTTATACGTTGGAATTAGCAGAACCATGTTGTCATGGGAAACGTTTTCAACATTGCACTTGTACTTTGTACACAGTTGATATCATGCTCTTTTGTCTATGGATGTCACCGGTGTGAAATAAAGAGAGAGCTTGTAAGTCCATGCAGTTATGTATTTTGTGTTAGAGAAACGCTTGGGCCGCTAGCCTAAGCCATGCCTAATCATGGTGGAAACTTGCAGCATCACCATAATGAGCATTCTGTGAAGCATCCTCAATAAAAAGCTATGCACATGGTAAATAAAAAGATCGCTGAGATGCTCATTGTCTGCTTGCCTTGTCATTTTGGTTATGGGATAGCTCCTGTACCATGTGCAAGGGGTACCCCGTTGGCAGTTCTCTATTATATGCATGTACTTACTATGACAAGAACTTAGAGGTGACTGAAGTTGAGTAGCATGAGGTGTGGCCCTCGTATTCAAGGGACTTGAGATTGCCAACTTATACTTTTTCAAGCATATACTCCATAGTTTGTTCACTTTAACCTTAATAACTTCAATATGCTTATGATAGGGGCTATGAGGGCTGAAAGCTAACAAATACCATAATTTTTGGAAGCTCCTTTTGAAACTTGAAATCCCTGCTTCCCTCATGAAGGGCCTCTCTTCCACTATGATATTGAGTCTCCACCTTCTACCTTTAGGCACCATTAAGAGAGCATAGTTGCCATTCTGTGTGCAGTGTCCCAAAACTTATTGATGCATATTGTGATATTACTTGTTCTTGTGCTACTTGTATCTAGTCACTCTTATGAACATTGAAGGTGTCCTATGAATCTATTTGCTACCATGAGGGACAAGCTGAATGCCACTATGCCATGTTTTCTGTATGTGAAACAAACAAACGTTTTTCAATGCATGTTATTCATGATCTTTGTTTGTAGCCTTTCATGTTGCATGCATAGTTACTTTGTCTTATTGTTAGAACTCCATCTTTCATGCACATGTTTAGAGTACTTTGATCCCAGCTTTCAATGCTTGCAAATGGTTTGATCTTGGTTTTGCGGTGCATGTCACCTCAAAAATTATTATTTTTATCACTTACCTACTCGAGGACGAGCAGGAGTTAAGCTTGGGGATGCTTGATACGTCGGAAACGTATCTATAATTTTTGTTGTTCCATGCTTGTTTAGTATCTACTTTGCTTTGCTTTGTCTACACTTTGAGGTGTTTTTATATCTTTTCTGGAACTAACCTATTAACAAGTTGCCACGATGCCAGTTGCCTGTTTTCTTCTGTTTTTGGTTCCAGAAAGGCAGAAAATTAGTATTCTTGGAATTGGACGGGACAAAAGCCAAAGTCAACATTTTGCCGTGGGCGACATGAAGCCAGAAGACGAGACGGAGGGGCGCCACAGGGCGGCCAGACCCCCCTAGGCGCGGGTGGGCCCTACCCCTTGCCTGGGCAGGGTGTGGTCCCCTGGCTCGCCCCTGGCTCGCCCCTTCGCCTATAAGAAGCCCCCGATGCAGAAACCCTAGGCACCCGATCAAAACTCCAGAAAACATTCTATAGCCGCCGTCACCATCGTCCCTAGATCGGGGGATTTGAAGTTCTTCCTGGCACCCTGCCGGAGGGGAGATCATCCCGGAGGCCTTCTTCATCATGCCAGCCTCCGGTATGAAGCGTGAGTAGTTCCACCTTGGACTACGGGTCCATGTAGTAGCTAGATGGCTGTATATCCTCCTTGTGCTTTCATGTATAGATCTTGTGAGCTCCGTTCATGTTCAAGATCTAATCTATTTGTAATCATGCATGTTGTGTTTATGGGGATCCGATGGATATTGAGATTACTATGTCATATTGATTAATTGTTTTTTCTATTTGATTCTATCATATCTGTGTTGTTTGTGATCTTGCATTCTCTCTGTTGTTAGTAGCTATCTTGGCCAAGTAGTTGCTAGTGACTCCAAGAGGGGTATTTATGCTTGATAGTGGGTTCATGCCTCTAGTTTCCAAGGGAAGTGACAGAAATCTCTTCGGTTGTAGATGTGTTGTTGCCACTAGGGAGAAAACAACGGTCTCTTGTTCATGGAACAAGTGGATTATTTTACCTTACAAACTTTGCTTAAAGCAGTTGTCTGTTGCTTGCAACTTAATACTGGAGGGGGTTCGGATGATAACCTGAAGGTGGACTTCTAGTCATAGATGCAGTTGGATGGCGGTCTATGTATATTGTTGTATTGCCCAATCGAATTTCATAGGATATTTTTGTCTAGTATTGCATTGTTATGCCTTGCTCACTTCCTGTCAATTGCCCTGCTGTAATTTGTTTACCCTTCATGACATGTTGTTTATCTAAGGAGAGCACCTCAAGTGAACTATGGACCCCGGTCCAATCTTTACCATTGATACATCTTCCACTATTTACCTACTACAAACCATTATCACCTTCCACACCATACATTTAATCCTTTGTTACAGCAAACCGGTGAGCTTAACAGCCTAACTGATTCATTGGGACAAAGTATTGAGTTTGTGTTGTGCAGGTTTCCACGTTGCTTGAAACACCTTTGAGACGTTTGCTTCCTCCTACTGGTTCGATAACCTCGGTTTCTTACTGAGGGAAGGCTTGCTATTGTGCTTATCACACATTGCTCCTGGGGTTTCCAACAAAGCGTCCCACGACAGTACTGGGCGCCATCACCGGCGCCGCGCCCTCCTTCGGCCTTCAACGTCGACATCAACATCCCCTACTCTACCTCTCCGGCGTACGCAGGCCCGGCGCTGCGCCACAGCCCACTGCCTTTCGGCGGAAGCTCGGCACAAGCAACCTACGGCGAGGCCGACGCGCACAACATGTTCGGTGGAATGCCGGCCGGCATGTCGACCGAGACATACATGGAGGACATATTCGCCCAAGGCTCGGCTTTTGATGTCGCTGCGTCAACACGGAGCACTTCGTCGGGAAACGACAAGAGCAAGGTGTGATGCAGCACAACAACAAGTTTTCCCTCAGTAAGAAACCAAGGTTATCGAACCAGTAGGAGGAAGGAAAAGTCTCAAAGGTCTGGCAAGCAACATGGAAACCTACACAACACAAACTCAAGACTCTGTCCCAACGAATCAGTGAGGTTGTCAAGCTCACCGGTTTGCTGTAACAAAGGATTAAACGTATAGTGTGGAAGGTGATAATGGTTTGCAGCAAGTAAACACTTGAAGATGTATCAATGGTAAACATTGGACCAGGGTCCATAGTTCAATAGAGGTGCTCTCCTTAGATAAACAACATGTCATGAAGGGTAAACAAATTATAGCAGGGCAATTGACAGGAAGTGAGCAAGGCATAAAAATGCAACACTAGACAAAAAGATCCTATGAGATTCGATTGGGCAATACAACAATATACATAGACCGCCATCCAACTGCATCTATTACTAGAAGTACACCTTCAGGTTATCATCCGAAGCCCCTCCAATATTAAGTTGCAAGAAACAGACAACTGCTTTAAGCAAAGTGTGTAAGGTAAACAATCCACTTGTTCCATGAACAAGAGACCGTTGTTTTCTCCCTAGTGGCAACATCACATCTACAACCGAAGAGATTTCTGTCACTTCGCTTGGAAACTAGAGGCATGAACCCACTATCGAGCATAAATACCCCCTCTTCGAGTCACTAGCAACTACTTGGCCAAGATAGCTACTAACAACGTAGAGCATGCAAGATCACAAACAACACAGACATGATAGAATTAATAAGACAAAACCATTAATAAATCAGACATAGTAATCTCAATATCCATCGGATCCCCACAAACACAACATGCATGATTACAAATAGATTAGATCTTGATCATGAACGGAGCTCACAAGATCTATACATGAAAGCACAAGGAGGAGATACAACCATCTAGCTACTACATGGACCCGTAGTCCAAGGTGGAACTACTCACGCTTCATACCGGAGGCTGGCATGATGAAGAAGAAGTCCTCCAGGATGATCTCCCCTCCGGCAGGGTGCCAGGAAGAGCTTTAGATCCCCCCGATCTAGGGACGATGGTGGCGGCGGCTACAGACGGTTTCGTGGAATATTGATCGGGTACTTAGGGTTTTGGCATCAGGGGCTTCTTATAGGCGAAGAGGCGAGGCTGGGAGGTGGCCAGGGGGCCCACACCCTGCCTAGGCATGGGCCCACCCTAGGCCACGCCTGGGAGGGGGGTGGCCACCCTGTGGCGCCCCTCCGTCTCTCCTCTGGACTCCGTGTTCTCCTCAGTGAAATATTGACTTTGGATTTTGTCCCGTCCAATTCCGATAATATTTCCTTACTAGCCTTTCTGGAACCAAAAACAGCAGAAAACAGGCAACTGGCACTGTGGCAACTTGTTAGTAGGTTAGTACCAGAAAACATATGAAAAGCACCTCAAAAGTGTGGTCAAAGCAAAGCAAAGTAGATAGTAAACAAGCATTGAGCATCAAAAATTATAGATACGTTTCTGACGTATCAAGCATGCCCAAGCTTAACTCCTACTCATCCTCTAGTAGATAAGTGGTAAAAGAATAATTTTTGAGGTGACATGCACCATCAAAACCAAGATCAAACCATTTGCAAGCACTGAAAGCTGGGATCAAAGAACTCTAAACATGTGCATGAAAGATGGAGTTCTAACAATAAGACATAGTAACTATGCATGCAACATGAAAGGCTAGAAACAAAGATCATGAATAACATGCATTGAAAAACGTTTGTTTGTTTCACATACAGAAAACATGGCATAGTGGCATTCAGCTTGTCCCTCATGGAGTAGCAAATAGATGCATAGGAAACTTTCAAAGTTCATAAGAGTGACTAGATACAAGTAGCACAAGAACAAGCAATATCAAAAATAAGCATCAATCAATAAGCTTTGGGACACTGCACATAGAACTAAGAATGACAACTATGCTCTCTTAATGGTGCCTATGGGTAGAAGGTGGAGACTCAATATAATAGTGGAAGAAAGGCCCTTCATAAAGGGAAGTAGGGATTTCAAGTTTCAAAAAGAGCTTCCAAAAATAATCGTACTTGTTAGCTTTCAGCCCTCATTGCCCCTATCATAAGCATTTTGAAGTGATTAAGGTTAAAGTGAACAAACTATGGAGTATATGCTTGCCAAAGTATAAGTTGGCAATCTCATGTACCTTGAATACGAGGGTCACACCTCATGCTACTCAACTTCAGTCACTTGTAAGTTCTTGTCATAGTTAGTACATGTGTATCATAGAGAACCGCCAACGGGGTACCCCTTGCACATGGTACAAGAGCTGTAACATCCCTCCTTTGTAAAGGAGAAGGATCCCTGTGATTGCAATGCTAGTCCCTGGATCATTACTACCATCCACAGTTTAAGATGAAGTACACAGATACAAAGGTCATTTATTACATCCATTCCAGAGATAAAACATAGTCTTTTACAACTCAAGGCCACAGGCCTAATACAAGAGTTTTGGAATAAGTAAATAAACATAAGTCTTCATCTTCATGTGCCACAGGCAAGCATGTTGAGTGTAGACTCATGACACCTAATCATCATCGGAGTAACCTGCAACATCACAAGTTACAGCCACAGTGGGTCAATACTTTGGAATAGTATTGGCAAGTGATACCTTATTAAATTTTAAGTGGACTATATTACTATATGCATTTTGGCTAAGTGTAGCTTGGCTTGCTTTGCTCAAAATAGGTTTTTCCTATTAGTTGAAATCACTAAGTTTTTCTTTGTCAAAACATTTCCCAAGAAACCACCAATAGACATTGGGGTCCTTCACCCTTGTTCACCCACAATTTTTACTTAGAAGTTGGAGTGATGAGATTCTTCATATCTTCCATGTCTTGATGCTCAAGTTGTCCATTGCCATGGACTTGGCTAAGTACTTAGATTTTCCATCTGCAGAGGTTGTGCACTTTCCCCACCAGACTTGGTTTCCCAAGACAGGACCTTTCAGAAGCCTTTCCTTAGACCAAATGGACGCGCTCCAACCTATCATTCCCACTACCACCAACTGTCCAAATGGCTAAGTTCTAGCAACTTATGTGGTCCAGGCAGAGCCCATATTGCCAAGTGGTTGCACTATAAGCTTCTCAACACTTGGACTCCAAAATCCCTTTGTGCCTGGGTGGCATACCACAAGTGAGATACACAAGGTAAACCATGTCCATGGGCCTTGTGTAACCACTCAACCAAAAACCACCATTCAAGTCCCATTCCACCCAGGAGGTTCATTGACTTAGTTGTTTTATTAAGAAAAACATAAGTCCAAAGACTTAGAAATATTTTCATCATAGCATGTAGATATTTTACCAACCCTTGTTTGCTACTAGCTAGGCTAAGCATGGCATAGTAACTTAACTTAGGAAATTTCCTAGCAATTCTACAATTCTACAACTACTTAGGATTTCCCAACATAGCATTTGGCAAAAATAACAACATGCAATACTTAGCAAAATATTTCTAATGCTTGTACAAAATATAGGGATGGAAATATTCATGAAGTACCACTTGCCTTGGTAGTGGGGAGAGTAGCACTCTTCACAATCACAGTCACTAGCAAAATCTACACAAAAATTTGTAGCACAAAATTACACACAATTCATATACAAACAAAAATATAAATGCATGCATGCAAGAATGCAAAATGATGATTTTTAAAACTCCACCAAGCAAGTGCAAGATACTGAATCATAGCTAAGTCAAAAACTTGCTAATCCAAACATTTTTAGCACTAAAACATTTACTAAACAAATTCTATACTCAAAAAGGTCCTAAACAAGTTTCTGCATAAAAAGTCATTCACATTGTAGATTCAGAAAGGTCTTGTCTCCCTGATTCCAACGGTATAAAATTTGCAAAAATCTAAAGTGGAAATCAAAAGTTATAGCCATTTCAAAACTGAATCTAAATCTGTTTTCAAATTCTGTTTTAATTCAAACCCTAGCCACGCGTCATGTTCCTACTGGCGCGTACCGATTCGCTCTAGATCACGCTCGCGAGCCGTAGGATCTAACTAACGATGCACGGTTCAGATCTAACCATACCGCTTCGCTAAGTGGACTGATTCTACGCGCTGGATCTAGATCTGGCGGCTATAAATCATCTAACCAAAATCGAGCGGCGCTAGCGGCGGCGGTTGGCGGCGGCGCTAGCGGCGGCGGTTGGCGGTGGCGCGTCAGTCAGCGGAGGTGCTGGCGTTCTAGGTCGCCCGGGGAAGAGAGGAGATGCTTACCAGAACCGTAGGAGGCTGCTGATGCTCAAGGTGGCGATGGCTTGGGAAGGGGCGCACGGGGTCGTCGGAGATTCCTCACCGGAGTTTGCGAACGCGTCAGGCACGGTCAGTCGTCGACGTTGGCGAGGTTCCTCGTCACGCTAAGCCAAAATAGAGGTACTGTTAGATGCGCAAGACGATGGGGATTCTAGGTGTATCAGTCAGAGGGCAAGGGGCGGCGGCTACTTACAAAGAGAGGTTGCCGGAGTTCGTGCAGAGAACGGTGGCGGTCAGTCGTAGTCGTTGCTGGAGCTACGGATCATGCGAGCACAAATGGGGAGTGTCAGTAGGTGCGCAAAGACTTGCTGGATTTGATAGCATGATTCAGAGAGAGAGGGGAACACGGGGCTCACCGGAATTCGTCGGCGCGGTCGTCGGAACAGCGGCGGCGTCGAGCGAGTTGTGGGCAGCCTGGTGGCGTGAAGGAGAAATTGTTTGAGGGGAAATGGTCGCGAGAGTGTGGGGATTATATAGCCAGAGGCTCGACAAGAAACGCTTGCTGCATCAATGCAATTTACCTCGCGAAATCAAGGCAGCAATGGGCAGCGGCGGAGTTCGTGCACGGGATTTGGGGAAGACGACGCTGACGTGGAGAGGGCCCGCTCGTCAGCGAAACGCGCAGAGAGGAGGTGGGGTCGGGTTGTCAGCGACTGCTTGGGTGCGCTTGCGCGTGCGAGAGAGAGAGAGGAAGGCCGGGTGGGCTTAGTTGGGCCAGTTCTGTTGCTGGGCTTGAATAGTGGCGCCTGGCCCTTTTCTTTTCTTTTGTCCTTTTCTTTTTCTGTTTTGGTTTTCAGGAATGGTTTTGATATGAATTCAAACTCCTTTTGAATTCAAATCTTTCTGGGGTTTTTGCAGTGTGCAATAGTCTCAACTATAAGCCTAAAACCATGTGGCTACTTTGCAAAGGCTTGGTCACTCTTGGAGAAACAAAATATCAGGAGCTTGGCACAAGATTTGCAATATTTGAAAAATGGTTTTTGGAACCATTTCCAATTTGTAAACCTTGGTTTAAATTTCCACACTCAATCCATTCAACAAAGGAGACAAGTAATCTAGGTTTAAAACATTCAAACTCTCAAATGGGGGTGGCCATTTGATTTTAGTTTTCTCACATAAAATGATAGCACTATGTGCCTCTATTTTTCTGAAATGAGTTTTGAAATTGATCTCAATTCTATATGCATGCATGAATGATATGCAATCTTTGAAATCATGATTTTAGGGATGTTACAAATCTAACCCCCTTAAGGTGAATCTCGCCCTCGAGATTCGGATTGGCTAGCAAATAGGTGAGGGTGGTCTTTCCGAAGTTCATCTTCGCTTTCCCATGTTGCTTCCTCTTCGGAATGATGATTCCATTGCACTTTGCAAAACTTGATAGTCTTTGTCCTTGTGACTCTTTCTGTAGTCTCAAGAATCTTGATAGGCTTCTCCTCATATGTGAGGTCACTTTCTAGTTGAACCTCTTCCAAAGGTATAGTATCCTTCAAAGAAGTTTCTTCCATTTCTGGGTGACATTTCTTAAGTTGACTCACATGAAACACATTATGGACAGCTGATACAGATTCTGGTAGTTCTATTTCATAAGCAACTTCTCCTTTGCGACTCAGAATCTTGAATGGCCCAACGTATCTTGGTGCCAACTTTCCTTTGACTCCGAATCTTTTCACTCCACGAAGTGGTGATACTCTAAGATAGGCTCTATCACCCACTTCGTAGGTGACTTCTCTACGCTTAGGATCTGCGTAGCTTTTCTGTCGGGACTGTGCTATCTTCAACCTGTCCTTAACCAACTTGACCTTCTCTTCGGCTTCTTTGATAAGTTCTGGCCCGAATAAACTTCTTTCTCCCATATCATTCCATAACAACGGGGTGGTACACTTTCTTCCGTAGAGAAACTCAAATGGTGCCATCTCAATGCTGGCTTGATAGCTGTTGTTATAAGAAAAATCTGCGTAAGGCAGACTTTCATCCCAACTGGCTCCATAATCTAGGGCACATGCCCTCAACATGTCTTCCAGAATTTGATTAGTCCTTTCTGTTTGTCCATCAGTTTGAGGATGAAAAGCAGTACTGAATTCCAACCTCGTTCCCAATGATTCATGTAGCTGTCTCCAAAAATGGGAAGTGAACTGAGTTCCTCTATCAGACACAATACTCTTGGGCACACCATGCAGACATACAATTCTACTAATGTAGATTTTGGCTAACTTGGCACTTGTATAAGTTGTCTTCACCGGTATGAAATGAGCCACTTTAGTTAGGCGATCCACTACTACCCATATGGAATCATATCCTGATCTGGTCCTTGGTAATCCGGTAATGAAATCCATACCAATCTTGTCCCACTTCCAATCAGGAATAGGTAGTGGTTGAAGCAAACCTGCTGGTTTCTGATGCTACGCTTTTACTCTACTACACACATCACACAAAGCAATATGTTCGGCGATGTCCCTCTTGAGATTGTTCCACCAAAATCTTTCTTTCATGTCCATGTACATTTTGGTGTTACCCGGGTGAATAGAATACGGAGAGTTGTGTGCTTCCTGCAAAATCAGTCTCCGTAACTCCGGATCTTGTGGAACACAGATACGTTTCCCATGCCATAAAGTACCCTGTTCGTCTTCATGGAAATTTTTAGCTTTACCTTGGCCAATCTTTTCCTTGATCTCTTCAATTTCCTTATCGGTCTTCTGAGCTTCTCGGACCTTGTCCAACAAAGTGGGTTGAACATCCAAAGACATGAGATGTCCTTCAGGCACAATCTCCAATCTGAGTTTTCTGAATTGGGTACACAAATCATCTGGCAATTCTCCTTTGGTAAGGCCATTTACAAATACCTTACGGCTTAGAGCATCTGCTACAACATTTGCTTTACCGGGGTGGTATTGCAAACTTAAGTCATAGTCCTTGATAAGCTCTAACCATCTTTTTTGTCTCATATTGATTTCCTTTTGGGTGAAGATATACTTCCAACTCTTGTGATCGGTGAACACTTCACAACGCTTTCCCAAAAGGTAGTGCCTCCATGTTTTGAGTGCATGGACGATAGAGGCTAACTCCAAATCATGAGTAGGATAGTTCACCTCATGAGTTTTGAGTTGTCTCGAGGCATAAGCCACAACTTTACCGTCTTGCATAAGTACGACACCCAAACCTTGATGATACGCATCACAATATACTTGGAAATCCTTTTCCAAATCTGGCAGACATAGAACTGGTGCTGTCACAAGTCTCTTGTTCAACTCCTGAAAGCTGACTTCACAACCTTCAGACCAAGCAAACTTCTTGTCTTTCTTTAACAATTCAGTCATGGGCTTAGATACCTTAGAGAAATTCTCAATGAACCTTCTGTAGTAACCTGCTAAGCCAAGGAAACTGCGAACCTCTTTCACGTTCTTAGGAGATTCCCATTCAGTCACAGCTGAAACTTTAGCAGGATCAACTGCTACACCATCCTTTGTCATAACATGACCAAGAAAACCAACTTCTTCTAACCAGAACTCACACTTGCTGAATTTGGCATACAGTTTATGCTCTCTCAACTTCTCAAGTATCAAGCGCAAGTGCCCTTCATGCTCTTCTTTGCTCTTGGAGTAGACTAAGATGTCATCGATGAAAACGACAACAAACTTGTCGAGGAATTCCATGAACACTTTGTTCATCATATTCATGAAGTATGCCGGAGCATTGGTTAAGCCAAAAGGCATTACGGTATACTCATACAATCCATACCTTGTGGTGAATGCTGTTTTAGGTATGTCTTGTTCTCTTATCTTAAGTTGAAAATAGCCTGACCGGAGATCAATTTTTGAGAACACACAGGCTCCTTCTAGCTGATCAAACAAGTCATTGATTCTTGGCAAAGGATATTTGTTCTTGATAGTTACCTCGTTGAGAGAACGGTAATCTATGCATAACCTTTGGCTCCTATCCTTCTTCTCCACAAACAAAACTGGGGCTCCCCAAGATGAAGAACTTGGTTGTATAAATCCTTTCTGCAACTGTTCACCTAGTTGCTTCTTGAGCTCTTTCAGTTCATCAACTGACATTTTGTATGGTCTCTTTGCTATTGGTCCAGACCCTGGTACCAAATCTATCAGAAACTCCACATCTCTATCTGGTGGCATTCCTGGCAATTCTTCCGGAAATACATCCGGATACTCACACACAATTGGTACATTGTCCATGCTAACCCCCTTAAAAGAATTTAGCTTACTTCCTCTGGATTCAAAGTTGGACTTGAATTTAATTCTTTTTCTTTCCGGGGTTGTGAGTGCAACAGTACGATTAGCACAATCTAATACTCCTTCGTACTTAGCCATCCAATCCATCCCCAATATTACATCCAGTCCTTGGGAATCTAGGATTATCAGACTCACTGGAAACTTATGTTTTCCAAATTCTATTACTAGATCCCGGCATCCAAGACTTACTATCATTTCTCCACCCGGAGAACTAACTTTTATTGGACACCCAATGTTTTCAGACGGAAACCCATTTCTATCAACAAATGCCTTTGATATGAATGAATGCGATGCACCAGTATCAAAGAGTACAAATGCTGGAATGGAATTGAGTCTGAACTTACCAGCAACAGCGTCAGGCTCTTCATAGACCTCCTCCACATTAATGTGGTTCACCTGTCCTTTCTGGAAAGGATTGGGCTTGACAGGTCCTTCAACTTTCTTTTCGGGGCACTCATTTGCATAGTGTCCCATCTTCTTGCATTTGAAGCACTCAACCTGACTAATGTCTCTCTTAGCAGGCTGACTTCCACTCCCACTACCACTACCACTGTGGTGGCTCTTATGTCCACCCTTGTGGTTCTTATACTTGTCATTGTCATGACTGCGATGATGCTTGTTGTCATGACGGTTGTGGTTGTGGTGCTTGTTGAATTTCCCATGCTTGTGGGATCCTGAGCTTCCACTATCATCATAGTGAGATCGTTTGTGAGACGATCCCGAGCTGTGCTTGTCGGAGTGTTTCCTCTTCCTACTCTCGACTTGTTTCATTTTGTTCTCTAATATTGCAGCCTTATCACAGAGCGACTGATAAGTGGGAACATATGCCACAGCCAGCTGCAGATTCAGCTCATCAATCAAGCCTTCCAGAAATTTTTCCTTTCTTTTGGCATGTGTGTCAACCTCTTCCGGTGCATAACGCGCCAGATTGTTGAACTCTTCAATGTATTCAGCCACGCTACGGTGGCGCTGCTTCAGATTGTGGAACTCTTTCTTTTTCAGGCTCATTATTCCTGATGAGATATGAGCAGTGCGAAAGCCATCCTCAAAGATAGCCCAAGTCACCTCATCTATAGGAGTGGTGATTTGGAAGTTGTCCCACCAAGTAGCGGCTGGCCCTTCCAGCAGATGTGCTGCAAATCTGACCTTTTCAGCATCCGTGCAGCCCACGGTCACTAAGTCCTTGTTTACAGAGCGTAGCCAATCGTTGGCCACCATGGGATCAATCGTCCCCGAGAACTTAGCTGGCCTCAACCTCAAGAATCGGGTAAGCATATCAAAGCCCGGAGGGTTGTTGTTGTTATTGTTGTTATTGGGGTTGTTGTTGTTGTTGTTGTTTTGGTTCTGAATGAATGTTGTCATCATCTGCATGAGCTGTGTTTGAGCATTCATCATTTGCTGCATTTCTGGAGTGATGTTGTTGTTGTTGTTGGGGTTGGGGTTTGCGCGACGGGGAGGCATCTGTGGTTTGTTCAAATAGAGATAAGAATGAGATACCCATAGATGTTTTTATGCACATTACATCACATAAGCAAACACAAGCATGCAACAGAAGATAAAAGTTCAAAAACCAGGTAACAAGTTCTCAAAGTAAAACACACAAGTGGCAAGCCATCCACATGTCGGATGGTCCAATAACAAGTTCACAAATAACAAGTACGGTAATAAAAGATAAACGAGTAGTCAAGTCTACTCATCAGCATCAATCTCCTCCTCGACAAAGGTAAGACCTATGTTCTCCATCGCGGACTTGTTCTCCTTAATGGTAGTGGTCAAGGACTCAATCTTGGCCTTGAGAGACCTCTTCTGGGAACGAAGCCTCTCAATCACCATCTGCTGCTGCTCTAGCTCGAAGTCCTTGGACTTCAGTTCTTCAGTCATGTCCCGGATCTTCTTGTTCCTATCCTGGACACGTTTCTCCTGACTCTTGAACTTCCGGTCCTGGGTCTCGAACTTCGTCTCCATTTCCTTGACTATCTCGTCCTGCTGCGCGAAAAGCTTGTCCTTCTCGTGAAGCTGCACCTGGAGCTCATCATTACTAAGCATGACATTGGTCCTGTCCGTGTCCACGTGCCTAATGAGAGACTCTAAGTCCTGGAGATACAAACGTATCGGCTCTACTGCGTCTCTCGAGTCGTCCTCGAAGTCGATGAACTCTCCATCCTCATCACGTCTTCCGAAGACGTGGAAGTGGGTGCCTCTAACCTGTCGGGAGTGCCGGCCTAGCAGACGTCCTATCAGGTCCTGCATGACTACCTCCATGCCTCTCTCCCTGTCATCGTGCATAAGCTTGAAGACGATGGCCTCCGTAGTAGGCTCTGTCTGGCGTCCGGGCTGGTTCACCTTGAAGCCCCAGAGGTCCTTCCTCTCGAACTTGGTGAGTGGATGCACCATGATGGTGGGAAGAGGGAGATTGAGCAAAGTGGTAAGCTCAACGATACGATGACCAAAGCGGGTAACCTAGAACTCCTCAACAGTGCTGATGGTAATAGGCATCTATTTATAAGATAGAAAAGTTAGAACAACACTATTTAAGATAAAACAAAGACAAACATCACATACACATCCTTGGAACACAAAATCACACAAGTCATGCATACATGAATCCATTACATCAACCATGGTCCAAACTTATTTAAGGTATCATTTTGGAAAATAAGGTGTTAGGTGGTGGTCCAACTAACGAAGTACGTTTACAATCCTATCTCACTGGATCTGTTGGCTAACACAATGTTTCTAGAGGCAATCAGCCTATCTTGCTCACATGATTCCATCACTAAGTCTATAATATCTCCTCTTAAGGTTTGGTTGGTGGCTTCCAACTCTTTGGTATGTTCCTTCTCTTTCTCTAAGTCTTTTTGGAGGTTGAGCATTCTACACTTGACTCTAGCACTAAGTTCTTTGATAGTCCTCCAAGCTGCTTCTCTTGCTGACTCAAAGAATGTGGTATGTACCACAGTGTTGGTGTACATGCAGAATCCTCTTTCTTTGTGGTTGTCTTCCTTGCTTTTGTACAAGTGAAGTTGCACCCACCAGTACTCAACTCCTTCATCCATCACTGGAAAGCCTTTGTACACAGCTACACCATGTATTTCCATTGCCACCATGAGGTCCTTGAGAATTTTGGGAAACTCAGTCTCACACTCCAAGGTCATGGTCATGAGTGGTCCTTTATTTACGGCTTCGTTGATGGAGTTCATCTACAAATAGAGATGAGAATGAGAAGATTAGAAAAGTTTACGAGAAGAACAGACAAGTGTAGAAGTAGTTGAAAAAATTTCCTTAGTGGTTTCCAATCCTAGGGTCATAATCCTACAGGCAACACAGTGCTCTGATACCATCTGTAAGATCCCTCCTTTGTAAAGGAGAAGGATCCCTGTGATTGCAATGCTAGTCCCTGGATCATTGCTAGCATCCACAGTTTAAGATGAAGTACACAGATACAAAGGTCATTTATTACATCCATTCCAGAGATAAAACATAGTCTTTTACAACTCAAGGCCACAGGCCTAATACAAGAGTTTTGGAATAAGTAAATAAACATAAGTCTTCATCTTCATGTGCCACAGGCAAGCATGTTGAGTGTAGACTCATGACACCTAATCATCATCGGAGTAACCTGCAACATCACAAGTTACAGCCACAGTGGGTCAATACTTTGGAATAGTATTGGCAAGTGATACCTTATTAAATTTTAAGTGGACTATATTACTATATGCATTTTGGCTAAGTGTAGCTTGGCTTGCTTTGCTCAAAATAGGTTTTTCCTATTAGTTGAAATCACTAAGTTTTTCTTTGTCAAAACATTTCCCAAGAAACCACCAATAGACATTGGGGTCCTTCACCCTTGTTCACCCACAATTTTTACTTAGAAGTTGGAGTGATGAGATTCTTCATATCTTCCATGTCTTGATGCTCAAGTTGTCCATTGCCATGGACTTGGCTAAGTACTTAGATTTTCCATCTGCAGAGGTTGTGCACTTTCCCCACCAGACTTGGTTTCCCAAGACAGGACCTTTCAGAAGCCTTTCCTTAGACCAAATGGACGCGCTCCAACCTATCATTCCCACTACCACCAACTGTCCAAATGTCTAAGTTCTAGCAACTTATGTGGTCCAGGCAGAGCCCATATTGCCAAGTGGTTGCACTATAAGCTTCTCAACACTTGGACTCCAAAATCCCTTTGTGCCTGGGTGGCATACCACAAGTGAGATACACAAGGTAAACCATGTCCATGGGCCTTGTGTAACCACTCAACCAAAAACCACCATTCAAGTCCCATTCCACCCAGGAGGTTCATTGACTTAGTTGTTTTATTAAGAAAAACATAAGTCCAAAGACTTAGAAATATTTTCATCATAGCATGTAGATATTTTACCAACCCTTGTTTGCTACTAGCTAGGCTAAGCATGGCATAGTAACTTAACTTAGGAAATTTCCTAGCAATTCTACAATTCTACAACTACTTAGGATTTCCCAACATAGCATTTGGCAAAAATAACAACATGCAATACTTAGCAAAATATTTCTAATGCTTGTACAAAATATAGGGATGGAAATATTCATGAAGTACCACTTGCCTTGGTAGTGGGGAGAGTAGCACTCTTCACAATCACAGTCACTAGCAAAATCTAAACAAAAATTTGTAGCACAAAATTACACACAATTCATATACAAACAAAAATATAAATGCATGCATGCAAGAATGCAAAATGATGATTTTTAAA
This sequence comes from Avena sativa, assembly GCA_916181665.1. Taxonomy (NCBI): domain Eukaryota; kingdom Viridiplantae; phylum Streptophyta; class Magnoliopsida; order Poales; family Poaceae; genus Avena; species Avena sativa. The sequence continues at coordinate 166,128,999 of OV702285.1, read as the reverse complement.
ACTCCACCAAGCAAGTGCAAGATACTGAATCATAGCTAAGTCAAAAACTTGCTAATCCAAACATTTTTAGCACTAAAACATTTACTAAACAAATTCTATACTCAAAAAGGTCCTAAACAAGTTTCTGCATAAAAAGTCATTTTAACAGAAACTTTTTACTAAACACATTGCAGATTCAGAAAGGGCTTGTCTCCCTGATTCCAACGGTATAAAATTTGCAAAAATCTAACGTGGAAATCAAAAGTTATAGCCATTTCAAAACTGAATCTAAATCTGTTTTCAAATTCTGTTTTAATTCAAACCCTAGCCACGCGTCATGTCCCTACTGGCGCGTACCAATTCTCTCTGGATCATGCTCGTGAGCCGTAGGATATAACTAACGATGCACGGTTCAGATCTAACCATACCGCTTCGCTAAGTGGACTAATTCTACGCGCTGGATCTGGATCTGACGACTATAAATCATCTAACCAAAATCGAGCAGCGCTAGCGGCGGCGGTTGGCGGCGGCGCGTTAGTCAGCGGCAGTGCTGGCGTTCTAGGTCGCCCGGGGAAGAGAGGAGATGCTTACCAGAACCGCAGGAGGCTGCTGATGCTCAAGGTGGCGATGGCTTGGGAAGGGGCGCACGGGGTCGTCGGAGATTCCTCGCCGGAGTTTGCGAACGCGTCAGGCACGGTCAGTCGTCGACGTTGGCGAGGTTCCTCGTCGCGCTAAGCCAAAAGAGAGGTACTGTTAGATGCGCAAGACGATGGGGATTCTAGGTGTATCAGTCAGAGGGCAAGGGGCGGCGGCTACTTACATAGAGAGGTCGCCGGAGTTCGTGCAGAGAACGGTGGCGGTCGGTCGTAGTCGTTGCTGGAGCTACGGAACATGGGAGGACAAATGGGGAGTGTCAGTAGGTGCGCAAAGACTTGCTGGATTTGATAGCATGATTCAGAGAGAGAGGGGAACACGGGGCTCACCGGAATTCGTCGGCACGGTCGTCGGAACAGCGGCGGCGTCGAGCGAGTTGTGGGCAGCCTGGTGGCGTGAAGGAGAAATTGTTTGAGGGGAAATGGTCGCGAGAGTGTGGGGATTATATAGCCAGAGGCTCGACAAGAAACGCTTGCTGCATCAATGCAATTTACCTCGCGAAATCAAGGCAGCAACGGGCAGCGGCGGAGTTCGTGCACGGGATTTGGGGAAGACGACGCTGACGTGGAGAGGGCCCGCTCGTCAGCGAAACGCGCAGAGAGGAGGTGGGTTCTGGTTTTCAGCGACAGCTTGGGTGCGCTTGCGCGTGCGAGAGAGAGAGGAAGGCCGGGTGGGCTTAGTTGGGCCAGTTCTGTTGTTGGGCTTGAATAGTGGCGCCTGGCCCTTTTCTTTTCTTTTGTCCTTTTCTTTTTCTGTTTTGATTTTCAGGAATGGTTTTGATATGAATTCAAACTCCTTTTGAATTCAAATCTTTCTGGGGTTTTTGCAGTGTGCAATAGTCTCAACTATAAGCCTAAAACCATGTGGCTACTTTGCAAAGGCTTGGTCACTCTTGGAGAAACAAAATATCAGGAGCTTGGCACAAGATTTGCAGTATTTGAAAAATGGTTTTTGGAACCATTTCCAATTTGTAAACCTTGGTTTAAATTTCCACACTCAATCCATTCAACAAAGGAGACAAGTAATCTAGGTTTAAAACATTCAAACTCTCAAATGGGGGTGGCCATTTGATTTTAGTTTGCTCACATAAAATGATAGCACTATGTGCCTCTGTTTTTCTGAAATGAGTTTTGAAATTGATCTCAATTCTATATGCATGCATGAATGATATGCAATCTTTGAAATCATGATTTTAGGGATGTTACAAGAGCAATCCCATAACCAAAATGACAAGGCAAGCAAACAATGAGCATCTCAGCGATCTTTTTATCTACTATGTGCATAGATTTTTATTGAGGATGGTTCACAGAATGCTCATTATGGTGATGCTGAAAGTTTCCACCATGATTAGGCATGGCTTAGGCTAGCGGCCCAGTCATTTCTCTAACACAAAATACATAACTCCATAGACTTACAAGCTCCCTCTTTATTTCACACCGGTGACATCCATAGACAAAAGAGCATGATATCAACTGTGTACAAAGTACAAGTGCAATGTTGAAAACGTTTCCCATGACAACATGGTTCTGCTAATTCCAACGTATAAGTGCAAGAATATACAACTTAGATGACAGAATGGTTCAAGTTTATCAGGGGCAAAGAATATAAAGTGTGTCATCTAGTTTGTGAGGGCTTTAATCACTAATTTTTCACATAACAAAATACTTTTTAATTGGAAGATAGCTGAAAACAAGAATATACTTGATATGGTGTAACACACCATGCATAGGAATTTATAGTGGACACTTTGGAATAAATTGGTTTTCGGGAGTTGGATGCATGAGTAGAGCTTACTCATACAAGTGGAGGCTAGCAAAAGACTGGGAGCAACCAACTAAGAGAGCAATAATGGCCATAATCATGCAGAGTGACAAAACATTACTAATCAAAGCATAGAGTGGTACTACAAGTCAAGGACTAAATGATGATAGAGGCTATGGTGACTTGTTCATAGTCATAAAATGGTGTGAGCATGTGCCAAGTCAACCCAAACAAAACATCAAAGGAGAATACCACAATACTATGCTTCTATGTGCTAAAACAACGCATGATTCTTTCAAGGCACACTAAGTGTGACACCCCCCGGGATCAGGGCTAAACAAATCCCAGACCTCCGTCTGACATAAGCTTAACCTTGAGCTCGAGGATATCCAGTGAAGAATCGGTAACACATCAGTGACCCTACGACACAAAAGTTATTATAGCAAGATCATAACTGAGCAGAGAACCAAATTATTACAAGAAGAGGTCGCTGGACACAAATATCAAACAATGGAAGGCAAATTATGCTATTAATTATAGCAAACTTAACGAATGGCCTAAGAGGCCTGAAGCATAAAGATAACATCCCAGCCCATAGATTCCAGGCTGCCGGTCGGGAACCCCAAGCTACTTGCCGATGTCGATGTAGTACCAAACTGATCTTCAGGGAACACTTACTCTACCAAAAGTATCAACAAAGCAAGGGTGAGTACAGGGTGTACTCCGCAAGACTTATGGTTGGTGGAATTGTTTTGCATAAAGCCATCTTTGTTTATAAAACTGGAGAGAGAGAAGAAATCTCGTCTAATCAGAGTATTTTAAAAGGGGATAAGAGAGCGACATCTCTGAAATATTGATCATCATCTTTTGATATCCACCAAATCATCATCATCTCAACCTTAACTAGGATCACCCCCTCGTACCCATGAGAAATCATCCTTAAGCACACATTGATCTACCAAGTTTTACGATTAGGTTCAAGTTCTCTATGACCTTAGAATCTGGTCACCAAGCTTTCATAACCGTGAACACGGCTTTTCAAAAAGATTTAACCCTGCAGGGGTGTACAACTTTACCCACACGTACCAACCGACTCTTAATGCTAGATCATTAGCCCTCTTCCTTGGAAGGCCGACAGAGGGTGTGGTTGGACACGCCCTTTACCTTGCTTTCGCCGAGACCATGAGTCACGCAATAAGTATGGTTCCGCTGTAACGGGTCAAATCCCGAAGTCGGTATTTAAAGATGTGAGGCGAGGTTGGTTTACCAGGGGCGCCATCTACCCCAAGCAACCCCGGCCACGCTTACCTACCTGTTATGATGCACCTTTCACCCACCAAATTTTTCAAAAGGTTTTCAATGCGTATGTCGAATGGAATGCCCGAACTATGTGACTCATGGAATCTACTAGGCAAGTTAATCAGGCGAGGGGTTCCCAAGCCCCGTGTGGCTGTACGCTCATCTCGGTTCCAAAGGCAAGAACTCAGGTCCTAGTGGTGGCGAGCATGGGAATAGAAAAACCACATCCCACCGTGGCCTCCCATACAAGCCTTAGCAAGTTTAATCTCATATCACCTATGATATATTCTTATCACATTCTCCTGTCATACTAGATTCTCAGCATCTGATACATCATCTGGATGAACCAGCACTGATAGCTATGCATGGCTAAGCAGGACACAGATATTAGCTCTAGCAGTGCACACAAGCCAAACCTAGTTATGCTAGGAGCAATGGATCCGGTAATATAAGCTCAAAGGGAATAATGCAACAAATAGGATACTCTATCTATCGATAAAATACCACAGTAGAGTCGTATGTGTAGGGTTCGCAGCATAGAAAACAAAAAATTTCCTACGATGGGAACAACTATGTACCAAGATCTATCTACTAGATACAAACAACCGGCGGATGTATATCCGTAGAGAACATACCCTTGAAGACCGATAAAGCTTAATGAGCTAAACTCGTGGTTGATCTAGACGATCTCTTGCCGATCTCAAGATCGAGACGAAGTCCTAGCGCCGCAAATCAGCAGCGCATCCGTGCTCGCAAACACGTCCGAGGCACCGAGCAACCTCTGCCTCCTCGCTCCAGCGATGCAGTGGAAGCACAACTCTTTCTTGCCGAATAGCCACCGGTAACATGTATCTTGCTAGTCCGAGACCATGGGGAATAAATTCTAGAGGGGGAGAGAGATCTTTCACGAGGAGGTGTGAGTGAGAGAGAGGGAGAGGGGTGCCTTTTATAGTAGGGGGGCACCCAAGGGGGTGGCCGCCGGCCATGGGGTGCCCCCTCCCCTCCTTCATTCATGTGGGTGGACACTCCACTCACAAAACCCTCTTCATTTCCCTCCACTCAAAATCCCACTCAAACTTGCAATTAAATTTCCACCAAATTTAATGCAAACTCTCATTAAATAAAACTCTTTTTATTTATTCAGAATTTTGTCAATTACTTTAATGACAAACATTCACATATAACCCCTTGCTAGAATTATATTTCACATGCAAAAACACTTTCTGCAATTTCACCCGAAAACCTGTTTCGGTATCTAGTGAAATAAATTTCTGCGCTTGTTATTCTTTCCGGCATGAAACTTTTTCTTCAATTGGATGTCGGTGTCTCTTAAGTGTGTCACCCTATGGTTCGTGAATAATGCGGACATGATCGAGACCCCTCTCGGATCAATAATCAGAAGCGGGATCTGGAGACCCATACTGACTCCCACACATTCAACGATGACTTTCTTGTGATCATCGGAACCTTTTACGCTAGTATCTTAATCCCTTTGTTTCGTGATATATTACATGTCCGAGATTCGATCATCGGTATCTCCATACCTAGTTTGATCTCGTTACTGACATGCACTCTTTTGTCGTTCCCGTGATATAACATTCTAGTGATCAAATCACTTGCTTGCAAGCTAACCAATGTGATATCACCGAGAGGGCCCAGAGTATATCTATCCGTCATCGGGATGAACAAATTCCACTCTCGATCCATGGGCCTCAACATAACACTTTATTAGTTCTGAACCCATCTTTATAATCACCCTGTTACGGTGTGACGATTGATGTTATCAAGAAACTCTTCCAGTGTTAGTGATTGACATGATCTCATGGTCTAAGGATTAGGATCACTTCGTAAGTTGTTATAGCAATATAAACTCAATGATTTTGATCGTAATGCTATACTTCAGATGAATGTTCATCACACCATTACACTAATGTTGTGATCCCGTTATTAACAACATCCAATGTCCATGATCAGGAAACCTTGATCATCTTGTTAATCAACGAGATAGTTTATGAGAGAGGCATAACTAGGAACTTTATGTTTGTTTATTAAACACACATGTATTAATGTTTCCGTATTAATACAATTATAGCATGCAAAATAAACATCTATCATGTACTTGGAATACACATAATAAACACTTCATTATTGCCTCTCAGGGCATATTCCCTTCAGTCTCCCACTTGCACTAGAGACAATAATCTAGTTACATAGTTATGAATCTAACACCCATGGAGTTCTGGTGTTGATCATGTTTTTCTCTAGGGAGAGTTTTATTCAACGGATCTGCTACATTGAGATCCGTGTGTACTTTACAAATCTTTATATCTCCATCCTTGACATGCTCGCGGATGGAGTGAAACCGGCGCTTAATATGCTTGGAATTCTTGTGAGACCTTGGTTCTTTGGCATTGGCAATAGCACCATTGTTGTCACAATAGATCACCATTGGGTCCAACGCGCTTGAAACCACACCTAGTTCAACTCCTTCATCCAAACCGCTTCCTGAGCCGCTTCCGAAGCAGCATCATATTCGGCCTCCGTTGTTTATCCCGCCACCACAGGTTGTTTGGAACTCCTCCAACTAACCGCTCCGCCATTCATGAGAAATACGTATCCGGATTGAGACTTAGAGTCATCCGGGTCGGTGTCAAAGCTTGCGTCGACATAACACTTAGCGACGAGCTCTTCTTCACCTCCGTACACAAGAAACATATCCTTAGTTCTTCGTAAGTACTTAATGTAACATCCATAAAATCATGATTTCAAAGATTGCATATCATTCATGCATGCATATAATTTTGAGATCATTTTCCAACTATTTTCAAGAAAACAGAAGCACATAGTGCTATCATTTTATGTGATCAAACTTAAATCAAATGACCATCCTCAATTGAGAGCATAAGTGTTTAAAACCAAGTTTTGTTGGCTCCATTGTTGATTGGATTGAATGTGGGGTTTGGACAAAAATTTACAAAACAAATATGGTTTCAAAACAATTTTCAAAACATTTCCAAATCAAGTGCTATAGCACTGTTTATTTTGTTTATTCAAAAGAACCAAGCTTGAACAGGGAGACCACATGTTTCTATGCCCCGAAATATGAATGTTGCACCCTGCAAAATCCTGAAAAAGTTTGAATTCAAAAAGCTTTTGAAACCATTTGAAATTCATTCCAGAAATTCAAAACAGAAAAAGAAAAAGAGAAAGGAATTAGAAAAGGGCTAGCGCCAGGATTCTGGCCCAACTGAGAAAGCAGCCCACTAAGCCACCCGGGTTCCCTCTCTCACTCGCAGACGCACCCAGCAAGAGACTGATGCCAGGACCCCACCCCCTCTCTGTTTCTCTCGCAGACAACTGGGCCCCGTCCACGTCACCGTCGTCTTCCCAAAATCTCGCGAAGAACACGTCGTCGCTGGCCGTTGCTGGCATTGATTCCGCGGCGTAATTGCCATTGATTCTGCAGGCGTTTCCTGTCGAGCCCCTGCCTACTTAAACCCCTCCCCCTCACGGCAATTTCCCCCAACAAAGCCAACCCGAAGCGCCCCCAGGCTGCGAGTATTCCTCGCCGCAACCCCGCTGTTCCGACGACCTCACCGACGAATTCCGGTGAGCACAGCACCCCCTCTGTCCGTGGTTCATGCTATCATGCTCTGCATCTCTGTGTGCATCTACTGACACTTCCCGTTTGTCCGCGCATGGCCTGTAGCCTCAGCAACGACAACAACTGAGCGCCGCCGCTCTCTGCTCGAACTCCGGCGACCTTTCCCCGTAAGTTCCAGCCTCCCCTTGCCCTCTGTTTGATACGCATAGGATCCTCAGCGTCTTGCGCATCTAACGGTGCCCTCCCCTTGTCTTAGCGCGGCTCAGAACATCGCCAACGTCGACGAGCCGAAGCCACAGCCGCCAGGGACTACTCCGACGAGCAATCCGCGACGACTCCGAGCGCCCCTTCGCCAACCAGGGACACGTTGAGCTTCACCTTGTCACTGCGGTTCTGGTGAGCATCCTCCCCCCTCCCCGGGCGACCTAGTTCGCCGGCTCCGCCACTGACAGAGCGCTCCGCCGCTCGCCGCCGCGCTAGAGCCGCTCATCTCTGGTCAAAGCATTCAGGAACGTTAGATGTAGATCTTGCGGCTAAGATTAGAACTTAAACGAAGAGGTATGAGCGCCGCGTGGCAGTGATTCAGATTTAAAACAGGATTTGAATCTGATTTATGTTCAAATTTGATTGGGCTATAACTTTTGATCCCCATGTTAGAATTTGACAAATTTTATACCGTTGGAATCAGGAGAGCAAGCTCTTTCTAAATATGCAATGTGTTTAATGTTTAGCTTCTGTTAAAAAGGTTTTATTTGCAGAAACTTGTGTAGGACTAATTAGAGTTTATGAAATGTTTAGGAAATAATTTAGGGTATAAATATTGGTTGTTTGGCAAGTTTTTTAACTTGTTAGTGAATCAGTACTGTTTACTTGCTTGGTTGAATTTTAAAAATCATCATTTACCATCTTGCATGCATGCATATATTTTTGATTGTATATGTTTTCTGTGTAATTTGCTGCTACTAATCTTTGTGTAGATTTTGGTGCTAGTGATTGTGATTGTGAGGAGTGCTACTCTCCCAACTACCAAGGCAAGTGGTACTTCATGAATATTATCATTCCTATGTTTTCTACTAAGCATTAGAAATGTTTTGTTAGACTTGCATGCTATATTTTTCTTATATGCCATGTTGGGAAATCCTAGTAGTTGTAGAAATGCTAGGGAATTTCTAAGTTAAGTTACTATCTATGCCATGCTTAGCCTAGCTAGTAGCAACCAAGGGTTGGTGAAATATATACATGCTATGATGAAAATATTCCTAAGTCCTTTGGACTTGTGTTTTGTCTAATAAAACAACTAAGTTAATGAAACACCTAGTTGGAATGGAAGGAAAGGTTTATGTTGAGTGGTTACACAAGGCCCATTTCTATGGTTTACCTTGTGTATCTCACTTGTGGTAAGCCACCCAGGAACAAAGAGATTTTAGAGGCCAAGTGTTAAGAAGCTTCTAGTGCAGCCACTTGGCAATATGGGCTCTGCCTGGATCACATAAGTTGCTAGAACTTAGCCATTTGGACAGTTGGTGGTAGTGGGATGATAGGTTGGAACGCGTCCATTTGGTCTAAGGGAAGGCTTCTGAAAGGTCCTGTCTTGGTGAAACCAAGTCTGGTGGGGAAAGTGCACAACCTCTGCAGATGGAAAAACCTAAGTACTTAGCCAAGTCCATGGCAATGGACAACTTGAGCATCAAGACATGGAAGCTATCAAGAATCTCCTCATCCCAATTTCTAAGTAAAATTTGTGGGTGAACAAGGGTGAAGAACCTCAATGTCTATTGGTGGTTCCTTGGGAAAAGTTTTGACAAAGAAAAACTTAGTGATTTCAACTAATAGGCAAAACCTATTTTGAGCAAAGCAAGCCAAGCTACACTTAGCCAAATTGCATATAGTAATATAGTCCACCTAAATTATACTAAGGTATCACTTGCCAATACAATTCCAATGTATTGACCCACTGTGGCTGTAACTTGTGATGTTGCAGGTTACTCTGATGAGGATTAGGTGTCATGAGTCTACACTCAACATGTTTGCCTATGGCACATGAAGACGAAGACTTTTGTTTATTTACTTATTCAAACTCTTGTATTAGGCCTGTGGCCTTGGAGTTGTAAAGACTATGTTTATCTCTGGAATGGATGTAATAAATGACCTTTGTATCTGTGTACTTCATCTTAAACTGTGGATGCTAGCATTGATCCAGGGACTAGCATTGCAATCACAGGGATCCTTTTTCCTTTATAAAGGAGGGATCTTACAGATGGTATCAGAGCACTGTGTTGCCTGTAGGATTATGACCCTAGGATTGGAAACCACAAAGGAAAAAAATTCAACTTCTACACTTGTCTAATCTTCTCGTAAACTTTTCTAATCTTCTTTCTCATCTCTATTTGTAGATGAACTCCATCAACGAAGCCGTAAGGAAAGGACCACTTATGACAATGACTTTGGAGTGTGAGACAGAATTCCCCAAGGCTCTCAAGGACCTCATGGTTGCATTAAAGATACAAGGTGCAACTATGTACAAAGGTTTTCCTGTGATGGATGAAGGAGTGGAATACTGGTGGGTGCAACTTCACTTGTATAAAAACAAGGAAGACAACCATCAGGAAAAAGGATTCTGCATGTTCACCAATTCAGTGGTGCACACTACATTCTTTGAATCTGCAAGGGATGCAGCTTGGAAGACCATCAAAGAACTTGGTGATAGAGTCAAGTGCAGAATGCTCAACCTCCAAAATGATCTAAAGAAAGAGAAGGAACATACCCAAGAGTTGGAAGCTACCAACCAAACCTTAAGAGGAGACATTATAGACTTAGTGATGGAGTCCTGTGAGCAAGATAGGCTGATTGCTTCTAGAAACATTGTGTTAGCCAACAGATCCAGTGAGATAGGATTGTAAGCGTACTTCATTAGTTGGACCACCACTTATCACCTTATTTTCCAAATGTTGCTTTAAAATAAGATTGAACCTTGGTTGTTGTAATGGTTTCATGTATGCCATGACTTGTGTGTTTTGATTTCCAAGGATATGTATGTGATATTTTGTCTTTTGTTTTATCTTAAATTGTGTTGTTCTAACTTTTCTATCTTATAAATAGATGCCTACTGTTACCATCAGCTCTATTGAGGAGTTCCAGGTTACTCTCTTTGGTCCTCGTATTGTTGAGCTTACTACTTTGCTCAATCTTCCTCTTCCTACCATCATGGTGCTTCCCCTCACCAAGTTTGAGAGGAAGGACCTCTGGGGCTTCAAGGTTAACCAGCTCGGACGCCAGACAGAGCCTACCACAGAGGCCATTGTCTTCAAGCTCATGCACGATGACAAGGAGAGAGGCCTTGAGGTAGTCATGCAGGATCTGATAGGACGTCTGCTAGGGAGACACTCCCGACAGGTTAGAGGTACTCACTTCCACGTCTTCGGTAGACGTGATGAGGATGGAGAGTCCATCGACTTCGAGGACGATTCGAGGTACACAGCAGAGCCGATTCGCCTGTACCTCCAGGACTTAGAGTCTCTCATTAGGCACGTGGACACTGGCAGGACCAACGTCATGCTCAACAATGACAAACTCCAGGTGCAGCTTCGCGAGAAGGACAAGCTCTTCGCGGAGCAAGATGAGATAGTCAAGGAGATGGAGGCGAAGTTCGAGAGCCAGGACAGGAAGTTCAAGAGTCAGGAGAAGCGTGTCCAGGATAGGAACAAGAAGATCCGGGACATGACTGAAGAACTACAGTCCAAGGACTTCGAGCTCGAGCAACAGCAGACGGTGATTGAGAGGCTCGTTCCCAGAAGAGGGCTCTCAAAGCCAAGATAGAGACCTTGACCACTAGTGTCGAGGAATACAAGACCGCGACGGAGAATGCAGGTCTTACCTTTGTCGAGGAGGAGATTGATGCCGAGGAGTAGATTTGACTACTCATTTATCATTTATTATCATACTTGTTGTTTGAGAACTTGTTATTTGACCATCCGACATGTGGATGGCTTGCTACTTGTGTGTTTTACTTTGTGAACTTGTTATCTTGTTGTTGAACCTTTATCATTGTGTTGCATGCTTTGTGTTTGCTTATGTGATGTAATGTGCATGAAAGCATCTATGGGTATCTCATTCTTATCTTTATTGAACAAACCACAGATGCCTCCCCGTCGTGCAAACCCCAACCCCAACAACAACAACAACAACATCACTCCAGAAATGCAGCAAATGATGACCGCTCAAACTCAACTGATGCAGATGATGACGACGTTCATCCAGAACCAAAACAACAACAATAACAACAATAACAACAACAACAATAACAACAACAACAACAACCCACCGGGTTTTGACATGCTTACCAGGTTCTTGAGATTGAGGCCAGCAAAGTTCTCAGGAACAACTGATCCCATGGTGGCCAATGATTGGCTGCGCTCTGTGAACAAGGACTTGGTAACCGTGGGCTGTACTGATGCTGAAAAGGTCAGATTTGCAGCACATTTGCTGGAAGGACCAGCCGCCACTTGGTGGGACAACTTCTAGATCACCACTCCCATAGAAGATGTGACATGGGCTATCTTTGAGGATGGCTTTCGTACTGCTCATATCTCATATGGAGTGATGAGTCTGAAAAAGAAGGAGTTTCATAACCTGAAGCAGCGCCACCGCAGCGTGGCTGAATATATTGAGGAGTTCAACAATCTGGCGCGATATGCACCGGATGAAGTTGACACTGATGCTAAGAGGAAAGAAAATTTCCTCGAAGGGTTGAATGATGAGCTGAATCTGCAGTTGGCCGTGGCCTATGTTCCCACTTATCAGTCTCTCTATGACAAGGCTGCTATTTTGGAGAACAAATGAAGCAAGTCGAAAGCAGGAAGAGAAAGCACTCAGACAAGCACAACTCGGGATCGTCTCACAAACGTTCCCATTATGATGACAGTGGAAGCTCAGGATCCCACAAGCATGGGAAATTCAACAAGCACCACAACCACAACCGTCATGACAACAAGCATCACCGCAGTCATGACAATGACAAGTACAAGAACCACAAGGGTGGATACAAGAGCCACCACAGTGGTAATGGAAGTGGAAGTGGAAGTCAGCCTGTCAAGAAGGACATTAGTCAGGTTGAATGCTTCAAGTGCAAGAAGATGGGGCATTATGCAAATGAATGCCCAGAAAAGAAAGTTGAAGGACCCAACAAGCCCAACCCTTTTCAGAAGGGACAGGTGAACCACATCAATGTGGAGGAAATCTATGAGGAGCCTGATGCTGTGGCTGGTAAGTTCAAACTCAATTATGTTCCAGCATTTGTTCTCTTTGATACTGGTGCATCTCATTCATTCATATCAAGAGCATTTGTTGAAAGAAATGAACTGCCGGTAGAAACTATTGGGTGTCCTATAAAAGTAAGTTCTCCTGGTGGAGAAATGGTAGTGAATTCAGGATGTCATGATCTAGTCATAGAATTTGGGAAGTATAAGTTTCCCGTTAACTTGATAATCCTAAACTCCCAAGGATTGGATGTCATTTTGGGAATGGACTGGATGACTAAGCACAAGGGAGTGATAGATTGTGCCAACCATACTGTCTCACTCACAACTCCAGAAAATAAAAGGATCAGATTCAAGACCAACTTTGAAGCAAGAAGGAGTATGCTAAATTCTCTTAAGGGGTTAGCATAGATAGTGTGCCAATTGTGAGTGAGTATCCGGATGTGTTTCCGGAAGAATTGCCGGGAATGCCACCAGATAGAGATGTGGAGTTTCTTATAGATTTGGTACTAGGATCTGGACCAATAGCAAAGAGACCATATAAGATGTCAGTGGATGAACTAAAAGAACTCAAGAAACAACTTGGAGAACAGTTGCAGAAAGGATTTATTCAACCAAGTTCTTCATCTTGGGGAGCCCCAGTTTTGTTCATGGAGAAGAAAGATAGAAGTCAAAGGTTATGCATAGATTACCGTTCACTCAACGAGGTGACTATCAAGAAAAAATACCCTTTGCCTAGAATCAATGACTTGTTTGATCAGCTAGAAGGAGCATGTGTGTTCTCAAAGATTGATCTCCGGTCAGGCTATTTTCAACTCAAGATAAGAGAACAAGACATACCTAAGACAGCGTTCACTACAAGGTATGGATTGTATGAGTATACCGTAATGCCTTTTGGTTTGACCAATGCTCCAGCATACTTCATGAATATGATGAACAAGGTGTTCATGGAATTCCTTGACAAGTTTGTTGTCGTTTTCATCGATGACATTTTAGCCTACTCCAAGAGCAAAGAAGAGCATGAAGGACATTTGCGATTGATACTTGAGAAGTTACGGGAGCATAAACTTTATGCTAAATTAAGCAAGTGTGAATTCTGGTTGAATGAAGTTGGATTTCTTGGACATGTTATGACAAAGGATGGTGTAGCAGTTGATCCTGCTAAAGTTTCAGCTGTAACTGAATGGGAATCTCCCAAGTCCGTGAAAGAAGTTCGTAGTTTCCTTGGCTTAGCAGGTTACTACAGAAGGTTCATTGAGAATTTCTCTAAGGTTGCTAAGCCCATGACGAAATTGCTAAAGAAAGACAAGAAGTTTGCTTGGTCTGACGGTTGTGAACTCAGCTTTCAGGAATTGAAGAAGAGACTTGTGACAGCACCAGTCTTGTGTCTGCCAGATTTGGAAAAAGATTTCCAAGTATATTGTGATGCATCTCATCAGGGTTTGGGTGCAGTACTTATGCAAGAAGGAAAAGTTGTGGTGTATGCCTCGAGACAACTCAAAACTCATGAAGTGAACTATCCTACTCATGATTTATAGTTAGCCTCTGTTTTCCATGCACTCAAAACATGGAGACACTATCTTTTGGGAAAGCGTTGTGAAGTGTTCACAGATCACAAAAGTTTGAAGTATATCTTCACCCAGAAGGAAATTAATATGAGACAAAGAAGATGGCTAGAACTTATCAAGGACTATGACTTAAGTTTGCAATACCACCCCGGTAAAGCAAATGTTGTAGCAGATGCTTTAAGTCGTAAAGTTTTTGTGAATGGCCTTACCAAAGGAGAATTGCCAGATGATTTGTGTGCCCAATTCAGAAAACTCAGATTGGAGATTGTGCCTGAAGGACATCTCATGTCTTTGGATGTTCAACCCACTTTGTTGGACAAGATCAAATAAGCTTAGAAGATTGATAAAGAAATCGAAGAGATTAAAGAAAAGATTGGCAAAGGAAAAGCCAAAGGGTTCCATGAAGACGAACAGGGTACTTTATGGCATGGGAAACGTATCTGTGTTCCACAAGATCCGGAGCTGTGGAAACTGATTTTGCAAGAAGCACACAACTCCCCGTATTCCATTCATCCGGGTAACACCAAAATGTACATGTACATGAAAGAAAGATTTTGGTGGAATAATCTCAAGAAGGACATCGCCGAACATATTGCTTTGTGTGATGTGTGTAGTAGAGTGAAAGCGGAACATCAGAAACCAGCAGGTTTGCTTCAACCACTACCTATTCCTGATTGGAAGTGGGACAAGATTGGTATGGATTTCATTACCGGATTACCAAGGACCCGGTCAGGATACGATTCTATTTGGGTAGTAGTGGATCGCCTAACTAAAGTGGCTCATTTCATACCCGTGAAGACAACCTATACAAGTGCTAAGTTAGCCAAAATCTACATGAGTAGAATTGTATGTCTGCATGGAGTGCCCAAGAGTATTGTGTCTGATAGGGGAACTCAATTCACTTCCCATTTTTGGAGACAGTTACATGAGTCATTGGGAACGAGGTTGGAATTCAGTACTGCTTTTCATCCTCAAACCGATGGACAAACAGAAAGGACTAATCAGATTCTCGAAGACATGTTGAGGGCATGTGCCCTAGACTATGGAGCCAGTTGGGATGAAAGTCTGCCTTACGCAGAATTTTCTTATAACAACAGCTATCAAGCCAGCATTGAGATGGCACCATTTGTGTTTCTCTACGGAAGAAAGTGTACCACCCCATTGTTATGGAATGGTGTGGGAGAAAGAAGTTTATTCGGGCCAGATCTTATCAAAGAAGCCGAAGAGAAGGTCAAGTTGGTTAAGGATAGGTTGAAGATAGCACAATCCCGACAGAAAAGCTACGCAGATCCTAAGCGTAGAGAAGTCACCTACGAAGTTGGTGATAGAGCTTATCTTAGAGTGTCACCACTTCGTGGAGTGAAGAGGTTCGGATTCAAAGGAAAATTGGCACCAAGATATGTTGGACCATTCAAGATTCTGAGTCGTAAAGGAGAAGTTAAAACCTATGAAATTGAACTGCCGGAATCTCTGTCAGCTGTCCATAATGTGTTTCATGTGAGTCAACTCAAGAAATGTCATCTAGAAATGGAAGAAACTTCTTTGAAGGATACTATACCTTTGGAGGAGGTTCAACTGGAAAGCGATCTCACTTATGAAGAGAAACCTATCAAGATTCTTGAGACTGCAGAAAGAGTCACACGGACTAAGACTATCAAGTTCTGCAAAGTGCAGTGGAATCATCATTCTGAAGAGGAAGCAACATGGGAAAGAGAAGATGATCTTCGGAAAGGCCACCCTCACCTATTTTCTAGCCAATCCGAATATCGAGGGCGAGATTCACCTTAAGGGGGTTAGATTTGTAACATCCCTAAAATCATGATTTCAAAGATTGCATATCATTCATGCATGCATATAATTTTGAGATCATTTTCCAACTATTTTCAAGAAAACAGAAGCACATAGTGCTATCATTTTATGTGAGCAAACTTAAATCAAATGACCATCCTCAATTGAGAGCATAAGTGTTTCAAACCAAGTTTTGTTGGCTCCCTTGTTGATTGGATTGAATGTGGGGTTTGGACAAAAATTTACAAAACAAATATGGTTTCAAAACCATTTTCAAAACATTTCCAAATCAAGTGCTATAGCACTGTTTATTTTGTTTATTCAAAAGAACCAAGCTTGAACAGGAAGACCACATGTTTCTATGCCCAGAAATATGAATGTTGCACCCTGCAAAATCCTGAAAAAGTTTGAATTCAAAAAGGTTTTGAAACCATTTGAAATTCATTCCAGAAATTCAAAATAGAAAAAGAAAAAGAGAAAGGAATTAGAAAAGGGCCAGCGCCAGGATTCTGGCCCAACTGAGAAAGCAGCCCACTAAGCCACCCGGGTTCCCTCTCTCCCTCTCTCACTCGCAGACGCACTCAGCAAGTGACTGACGCCAGGACCCCACCCCCTCTCTGTTTCTCTCGCAGACAACTGGGCCCCGTACACGTCACCGTCGTCTTCCCCAAATCTCGCGAAGAACACGTCGCCGCTGGCCGTTGCTGGCGTTGATTCCGCGGCGTAATTGCCATTGATTCTGCAGGCGTTTCCTGTCGAGCCCCTGCCTACTTAAACCCCTCCCCCTCGCGGCCATTTCCCCCAACAAAGCCAACCCGAAGCGCCCCCAGGCTGCGAGTATTCCTCGCCGCAACCCCGCTGTTCCGACGACCTCACCGACGAATTCCGGTGAGCACAGCACCCCCCCTCTGTCCGTGGTTCATGCTATCATGCTCTGCATCTCTGTGTGCATCTACTGACACTTCCCGTTTGTCCGCGCATGGCCTGTAGCCTCAGCAACGACAACAACTGAACGCCGCCGCTCTCTGCTCGAACTCCGGCGACCTTTCCCCGTAAGTTCCAGCCTCCCCTTGCCCTCTGTTTGATACGCATAGGATCCTCAGCGTCTTGCGCATCTAACGGTGCCCTCCCCTTGTCTTAGCGTGGCTCAGAACATCGCCAACGTCGACGAGCCGAAGCCACAGCCGCCAGGGACTACTCCGACGAGCAATCCGCGACGACTCCGAGCGCCCCTTCGCCAACCAGGGACACGTTGAGCTTCACCTCGTCACTGCGGTTCTGGTGAGCATCCTCCCCCCTCCCCGGGCGACCTAGTTCGCTGGCTCCGCCACTGACAGAGCGCTCCGCCGCTCGCCGCCGCGCTAGCGCCGCTCATCTCTGGTCAAAGCATTCAGGAACGTTAGATGTAGATCTTGCGGCTAAGATTAGAACTTAAACGAAGAGGTATGAGCGCATCTGAGCCACTAGATCTAACTTAAATCCTACGGCTCGCAGAGACCGATCCGCACGAAACGGTACCGGCCAATAGGATAGCGCCGCGTGGCAGTGATTCAGATTTAAAACATGATTTGAATCTGATTTATGTTCAAATTTGATTGGGCTATAACTTTTGATCCCCATGTTAGAATTTGACAAATTTTATACCGTTGGAATCAGGAGAGCAAGCTCTTTCTAAATATGCAATGTGTTTAATTTTTAGCTTCTGTTAAAAAGGTTTTATTTGCAGAAACTTGTGTAGGACTAATTAGTGTTTATGAAATGTTTAGGAAATAATTTAGGGTATAAATATTGGTTGTTTGGCAAGTTTTTTAACTTGTTAGTGAATCAGTACTGTTTACTTGCTTGGTTGAATTTTAAAAATCATCATTTACCATCTTGCATGCATGCATATATTTTTGATTGTATATGTTTTGTGTGTAATTTGTTGCTACCAATCTTTGTGTAGATTTTGGTGCTAGTGATTGTGATTGTGATTGTGAGGAGTGCTACTCTCCCAACTACCAAGGCAAGTGGTACTTCATGAATATTATCATTCCTATGTTTTCTACTAAGCATTAGAAATGTTTTGTTAGACTTGCATGCTATATTTTGCTTATATGCCATGTTGGGAAATCCTAGTAGTTGTAGAAATGCTAGGGAATTTCTAAGTTAAGTTACTATCTATGCCATGCTTAGCCTAGCTAGTAGCAACCAAGGGTTGGTGAAATATATACATGCTATGATGAAAATATTCCTAAGTCCTTTGGACTTGTGTTTTGTCTAATAAAACAACTAAGTTAATGAAACACCTAGGTGGAATGGAAGGAAAGGTTTATTTTGATTGGTTACACAAGGCCCATTTCTATGGTTTACCTTGTGTATCTCACTTGTGGTAAGCCACCCAGGAACAAAGAGATTTTAGAGGCCAAGTGTTAAGAAGCTTCTAGTGCAGCCACTTGGCAATATGGGCTCTGCCTGGATCACATAAGTTGCTAGAACTTAGCCATTTGGACAGTTGGTGGTAGTGGGATGATAGGTTGGAACGCGTCCATTTGGTCTAAGGGAAGGCTTCTGAAAGGTCCTGTCTTGGTGAAACCAAGTCTGGTGGGGAAAGTGCACAACCTCTGCAGATGGAAAAACCTAAGTACTTAGCCAAGTCGATGGCAATGGACAACTTGAGCATCAAGACATGGAAGCTATCAAGAATCTCCTCATCCCAATTTCTAAGTAAAATTTGTGGGTGAACAAAGGTGAAGGACCTCAATGTCTATTGGTGGTTCCTTGGGAAAAGTTTTGACAAAGAAAAACTTAGTGATTTCAACTAATAGGCAAAACCTATTTTGAGCAAAGCAAGCCAAGCTACACTTAGCCAAATTGCATATAGTAATATAGTCCACCTAAATTATACTAAGGTATCACTTGCCAATACAATTCCAATGTATTGACCCACTGTGGCTGTAACTTGCGATGTTGCAGGTTACTCTGATGAGGATTAGGTGTCATGAGTCTACACTCAACATGTTTGCCTGTGGCACATGAAGACGAAGACTTTTGTTTATTTACTTATTCAAACTCTTGTATTAGGCCTGTGGCCTTGGAGTTGTAAAGACTATGTTTATCTCGGGAATGGATGTAATAAATGACCTTTGTATCTGTGTACTTCATCTTAAACTGTGGATGCTAGCATTGATCCAGGGACTAGGATTGCAATCACAGGGATCCTTTTTCCTTTATAAAGGAGGGATCTTACACTTAAGGATATTCTTGACCGCTATCCAGTGTTCCTAACCTAGATCCGATTGGTACCTACTAGTCAAACTAATAGCATGTGCCACATCCGGTCTTGTACATAGCATGGCGTTCATTATAGAGCCTATGGCTGAAGCATAGGGGACTTTGTCCATTATCTCTCTTTCTTCCGCCGTAGCCGGACCTTGAGTCTTACTCAATTTCTTGACTTGCAACATAGGTAAGAACCCCTTCTTACTTCCGTCCATTTTAAACTTCTTTAAAATCTTATCAAGGTATGTACTTTGCGATAGCCCTATTAGGCGCCTAGATCTATCTCTATAGATCTTTATGCCTAATATGTATGACGCTTCACCTAGGTCCTTCATTGAAAATTTGCTGTTTAGATAACTTTTAACACTATTTAAAAGATCTATATCATTTTCGATCAATAATATGTCATCCATATATAATATCAGAAATGCCACATTTCTCCCACTCACTTTCTTGTAAATACAAGCTTCTCCATAAGTTTGGACAAATCCAAACTCTTTGATCACCTCATCCAAGCGGAGATTCCAACTTCGTGATGCTTGCTTCAATCCATAGATGGATCATTGAAGCTTGCACACCTTGTTAGCATCCTTAGGATCGACAAAACCCTTAGGTTTTATCATATACAACTCTTCTTCAATATTACCATTGAGAAATGTGGTTTTGACATCCATCTGCCATATATCATAATTGAAATATGCAGCAATTGCTAACATAATTCTAACTGAATTTAGCATCGCTACGGGAGAGAATGTCTCATCGTAGTCAACTCCTAGAATTTGTCGAAATCCCTTTGCGACAAGTTGAGATTTATAGACGGTCACATTACCATCAGCATCAGTTTTCCTTTTGAAAATCCATTTGTTCTCCACGGCCTTTCGGTCGTGAGGTAATTCCACCAAGTTCCAAACTTGATTTTCATACATGGATTCCATCTCAGATTTCATGGCTTCTAACCATTTGTTGGAATCTGGGCTCATCATCGCTTATTCATACGTCGCAGGGTCATCAATTTCATCAACCATGAAATTCATAACAGGGTTTCCGTACAGCTCGGGAGCTGCATGCGTCCTGCTAGACCTGCGAGGTTCGGTAGTACTCTCTTTCGGAGTTTCATGATCATTATCATTAGTTCCCTCTTCAACAGGTGAAACCAACTCCGGAACAACTTCCAGCGCTGTGCTACTCGCCATACTTTGAAGAGAAGGTTCAATAACCTCTTCGAGTTCTACCTTCCGACTACTCACACCTTTCGCGAGAAACTCTTTCTCTAGAAAGGATCCATTCTTGGCAACAAAAACCTTGCCCTCGGGTCTGTGATAGAAGGAATACCCAATTGTTTCCTTAGGGTATCCTATGAATACGCATTTTTCCGCTTTGGGTTCGAGTTTATCCGGTTGAAGTTTCTTCACATAAACATCGCATCCCCAAACTTTAAGAAATGACAGCTTAGGTTTGTTTCCAAACCACAATTCGTACGGTGTCTTTTCAACGAATTAAGATGGTTCCCAATTTAAAGTGAATGCAGAAGTTTCTAGTGCATAACCCCAAAATGACAACGGCAAGTCCGTCAGAGACATCATATATCGAACCATATCCAATAAAGTATGATTACGACGTTCCGACACACCATTTCGCTGTGGTGTTCCGGCAGGTGTGAGTTGTGAAACAATTCCACACTCTTTCATGTGAGTGCTAAACTCGTAACTTAGATACTCACCTCCACGGTCGGACCATAGAAATTTGATCTTTCTATTATGATGATTTTCCACTTCATTCTGAAATTCCTTGAACTTTTCAAAGGTTTCAGACTTGTGTTTCATCAAGTAGATATAACCGTATCTACTCAAATCATCCGCGATAGTAACAAAATAACAATATCCACCTCGCGCCGACACACTCATTGGACCACATACATCAGAATGTATGATTTCCAATAAATCTGTCGCCCGTTCCATTGAACCGGAAAACGACGTTCTAGTCATCTTGCACATAAGGCACGGCTCACATGTATCAAATGATTCAAAATCAAGTGATTCCAAAAGTCCATCCGAATGGAGCTTCTTCATGCGTTTAACGCCAATATGACCGGCAGTGCCACATATATTAGGATATATCATCATTTAGTTTAATCCTTTTAGCATCAACATTATGAATATGTGTAACATTATTATCGAGATCCAAAAGAAATAAACCATTCATCATCGGTGCATGACCATAAAAGATTTCATTCATATAAATAGAACAACCATTGTTCTCGGATTTAAATGATTAACCACTTCGCATCAAACACGATCCAGATACAATGTTCATGCTCAGTGCAGGCACCAGATAACAATTATTCAAGTTTATTACTAATCCTGACGGTAAGTGGAGAGGTAGCGTTCCGATGGCGATCACATCAACGCTTGATCCATTGCCGACACGCATCTTGACCTCACCCGTTGCTAGCGGTCGCTTGTTCCGTAGCCCCTGATTCGAGTTACAAATATTAGCAACTGAACCGGTATCAAATACCCAGGTGCTACTGCGAGCACTAGTCAAGTACACATAAATAACATGTATATCATATATACCTTTGTTTGCCTTGTCGGCCTTCTTGTCTGCCAAATACTTGGGGCAGTTGCGAGACCTAGCGCACTAGAACGAGCTCACCGAGACGGACCTAAACCTGGCTGCGCCACCTCATTTTGGTCGCCGGAGCGGCGGCACGAACGGCGTCTGGTGGCAGAGCTCTCAGGTCGACGGCGCGGCTCCAAAGCAAGGCGAGAGGGAGGCACGGAGATGGTCCAGGAGGATCGCGAGTTCACCTAGAAGCGATTGGTGATGACAAGGAGGAGCGAGGAGGCTGGAATCAATGAGGATGGCGGCGAAGGTCGTCAGAGACCGAGGTCTCAATTGAAGCGACCACGCCGTCCTTCTCCAAGAGGGGCAATTGAACGAGAGGATCAAGGGGATCACGACGGAACCCACGGCTCGTCGAGGGGAGGCCGGAGACGGCGAGACATCGGTGAGGTCAGAAGCTAGGGTTAGGGTCCACGCAACCTGCGAGCGGAGGGGAATAGGAGGGGGCGAACTGAGGCTTGGCTAGGGTTCCTCGCAGGTCCAGGGGGTCTTGTAGACGGCGAACAACGGCGACGAGGATCTTGGCGCCGGCGAGCAACGCGGCGGCGACACGCACCTGCTTCAGATGCAGCGTGAGGTTGACGATGGAGATAGAACAGACGAAACGGTACGTGGACCTGGGCCGGCTACGGGCTGCTGCTGGGCTGCGGGAGTGCTGCGCAGGCGGCAGGGAGGGGAGGAGAAGGATTGGGCTGGCCTGGCTGGCTGGTCTGCTCATTTTTTTCTGCAAAAACTGTTTTTCCATTTAGTTTTTCTGTTTTCTGTTTGTATTTGAATTTCCAACTATTTTTGAATCATTCAAAAATACTAGAGGTTTTTATAAAACATATGAAATAAAGTGGAGCCCTTTTTATTCCATTTGGGCTCCATTCATTTTGTAGTTTTCAAAATACATAAACCATTTGAAGTGCTTTTCAAATAGAGAGGAAGATTAGGGTTTAGGGTTTTGTTTATTTATTCAATGCACAATTTAATATATGATGCTCATGCAATACACAATCAAACCCTAATTAAGGATAAGCTAAAAATGGGGTGTTATAGCTCTATCCCCCTTACGAGAATCTCGACCCGAGATTCCAAAGGTAGGAAGAGAGACAGATAGAGAAAGAAACATGGCCACTCTAAAGATAAGAGGGAAACACACAACACAATAAACCGAGCATCTCATGGTCAACTCATGGATGGAGAGTTTAGAAACAACTCTGAGATGGCGACATGAAACACATCAAGGTGACGGAGAAAACAAGAGGAGATGGTTTCAAATGTTGGATAGATGGTCTTCATAAGGATTGAGACCATGGAACTCACAGAAAAGTTTGAAGCTTCTGGAAGGGAAATCTTACAACAGAAAGAACATGACCACAGACTTCAAGGAATGAACCTCTACTAAACAGCTTAAGTAGAGATTTCAGGTTGTTGAGAAATGGATCAACAAAACCAAGCCGTTGAACTACTTTTGACACAGAAGGGTCACTCTTTCATCCAACAGAAGGCTTAATACAGAAAGGTGTTTTGTGGAGAGAACTCATCAGAGTCACAAGGAACATGTGTCAAGAGAAACTACAGATTACCAAAATCATAGTCATTCTTAAAACATGATTGAGAAACGAAGGAAACTCTTTATTCATCCAAGTGTATTAGAATCTCTGCCAAAGATCATAATATCTCTTTGCACCACTAAGATGAATGGTTTAGAAGATTCCTGATTACACGAGAAGAAACAAACTTCATTCTCAGACTTCAATTATTTGGCACAACAAGATGCTTGCCAACATAAAAGGTCTGGAGGATTGACCGAGAGACATTTAGCAGCACTACTTTAAATGTTCTCATCGATGTTCGGGAAATCAAACATCAAGTAAAGGTCAGACTTCAGGTACAAAGGAAACCATAAGCACTACTGCTATAATAAATCATGGAAGAAGCCTCATGAAGACTGGTTGTTATTGCTGAATCAAAAGAATATAACAAAAGGTCTTTCCGGCTAGGTGTGTCAACCATTACATCAATCTTGCCAGATTTACAAAGAGACCTATGTCAAAACCTTGAGGAACACCAACCATCATTGCTGCTTGAGATTCAGCTTTGGTTAGGCAAATGATATTTCAGACTCAGCATGTCCAAATAGAAAGTTTGCAACATTTACCACGGAGGTAAAGTTACTAGATTCTCAAGATATGGACTATAGTGTAAAGCTCCAGAAGACTGAGCTAGATTGTTAGACCGGTGTGTTAGCAACTTGTCAAGAGACAATTGCACACACATGAATTAATAGCAATAAAACACACATGTGTCCTTAAGGAAAGGGATAACTCTTCTCGAATTCACGGCGACATCTTTCAACAACTGCACGTGAACCGGAGAAGGTTACTTCTAACATCCAGAACACATACTTCAAGATGACTTGAAGACAGTTCTCGAAAGTTTCCAACATTGATGCCCAATGTTCCATATGAATCTAATCTAGCATGGAGAAGATAAGGATGCCGTCGATTGGCTCAACAACAAACTTATCATGACACTCCAATAATATGAACTCACATGTTGCTGGAACAAGGCAGAATACTGGTCAGACTAAAGGACATGAAGATGTACTCAAGTGAAACATCACAAGTAGGAACACCATCAAGATAGTCCTTCAAACTAAGTTTGATTTGACGATAACCCAAATCAAATCAAAGGTGGGGGAAGATAACATATCAACGAAGGAGATACTATCTTTCTTCAACACGAATAAAACTAGATATCCCTTTAAAAAGTAACGGAGTTGGTTAGAACTTTTGTCTCACAACTCTCCAAGTTGTTGTTTAAGCTCAACCAACTAGTTCAGAGGTATCCATTACAGATCCTTGGAGAAAATAGCAGTTCAGAGAACTTGCTTGCTCAAGAACTTGACAACACGGGCATGTGGAAACATGGAAATACTTCTAGTAAGACGTCCAGAATACCACGAACCACTAATATGTCACTTTGTTCTAGAGGAAACTAGCTTGGTAAGGCAAGAAGACACAGTCTCAGAGCTTCGGCACAAGCCTAACTCTTTGACCAAAGAGAGTGCACCGGAATAACGGACTTGGTAGCACAGTCAAACTTTGCTTAGTGATAGGGTTAACCAATCACGCTAAGTATGACTCAAATGTCCTTTTGAGTTGTAAGCAATAAAATTGCTAGAATCTCAGATGTCCACATTATTACGCACACGCATCACTCATGAGCGCGAAAGCTCGAGGAAGGGTAGGTAAATATGTGTAGGAGCATCACTTCATTAAGGGATCATAAAACTCAGCACGACCTCTTAGTATAAAAGAGTGTGTCACTTTAAGGTAGAACAGATTGAAGCTAATCAATGCCTCTTAATCTGCGGATTACAATACTTTGACCTGGTCCTAGATATGACGAGGTACTGGAGTTTGTTTTTCCTAAACATTCTAAAATGGTTTGTCATGACGGACCACAAGAGTATCTTGCATCAGAAGACACCAATGCACAGTTACTACTTGGCTACCAACTAGTAGACAAAGGTCGGAAAACAACAAGGGAGAAGAAACATGCTCAGGATAGAATCCCGAGATGTGGATGCATAGATTAACAATCTTCCGAAAACCAATGCAGAGAAGGGAAAGGTGCGGCATAGTCACGAATATAGATGCGAGACTCTTGAGGAGTACTCTTGTCGTGATCTATTTGGTTCCATTAAAGAACATCTGCCATAGCTAGTGGTAGGGGAAGTCCTTGGTTGTCACCATTCAATCGCGACAAATACCACAAGCTTGAAGACTAGAATTGTAGTACTAGCCATCCTGAGGTAATGTATGAATATTAACAACATGGGACAAAGGAATGGATCTTGGGTTAAAGGTCAGCTTCATGTACAAGATTCTCAACACCAGAATCCAGCACAATCGGGGATCTTAGGTTCAAGTCCAAGGGTTAAAACCCGAGAAAGAAGTAACTACTACTTGAGTGACATAGCGTACACTACAAGGTAGTAATCACAGGGTAGCTTCCGAAAGAAGGAACACCTTCTGAAGTACCCAAACAAAAAAAGGAGGCACACGAGGCAAAAGGAAACCTCGAAGCCTAGAGCAGAACACTATGGAACTAACAATATAATATTGTGGGTCCAAAAGATAGAGATATCATGATAGAAAGGAATCTATCAGATGAAGCAGAGCAAGGGGTAACAAGGAATTCACAACACACATAACTCTAGAGAACTCAACACTAGGTCAACTGGTTGAGAAACGACATGCCAGGAAGGCACCTAAGCTTTGAAAGACTAGAAGAGATATCAAAACTTTTCGAAGTCAACACAAGATAAGATGACCCAGAGTTAGAGCAAAACTGGATAAGAAGAAAAGGAAGCATACTAGAGTTTTCACAAATACTTTTCAACTTTTAAGATAGTTTTTCACAAACACTAGACTCAACATCGACCAATAGCAAGGTTTTCCTACGGTCGGTACTGCTCTGATACCAAAACCTGTGACACCCCCCGGGATCAGGGCTAAAAAAAACCCAGACATCCGTCTGACATAAGCTTAACCTTGATCTCGAGGATATCTAGTGAAGAATCGGTAACACATCAGTGACCCTACGATACAAAAGTTATTACAGCAAGCTCATAACTGAGCAGAGAACCAAATTATTACAAGCAAAGGTCACTGACCACAAACATCAAACAACGGAAGGCAAATTATGCTGTTAAGTATAACAAACTTAACAAATGGCCTAAGAGGCCTGAAGCATAATGATGACGTCCCAGCCCATAGATTCCAAGCTGTCGGCCGGGAACCCCAAGCTACTCGTTGATGTCGATGTAGTACCAAACTGATCTTCAAGGAATACTTACTCTGCCAAAAGTATCAACAAATCAAGGGTGAGTACAGGGTGTACTCCGCAAGACTTATGGTTGGTGGAGTTGTTTTGCATAAAGTCATCTTTGTTTATAAAACCGGAGAGAGAGAGAGAGAAGAAATCTCGTCTAATTAGAGTATTTTAAAAGGGGATAAGAGAGCGACATCTATGAAATATTGATCATCATCTTTTGATATCCACCAAATCATCATCATCTCAACCTTAACTAGGATCACCCCCTCATACCCATGAGGAAGCATCTTTAAGCACACATTGATCTACCAAGTTTTACGATTAGGTTAAAGTTCTCTATGATCTTAGAATCTGGTCACCAAGCGTTCATAACCGTGAACACGGCTTTTCGAAAATATTTAATCCTGCAGGGGTGTACACCTTTACCCACACGTACCAACCGACTCTTAATGAAAGATCATTAGCCCTCTTCCTTGGAAGGCTGGCAGAGGGTGTGGTTGGACACGACCTTTACCTTGCTTTCGCCGAGACCATGAGTCATGCAATAAGTATGGTTTTGCCGTAACGGGTTAAATCCCGAAGCCGGTACTTAAAGATGTGAGGCGAGGTTTACCAGGGGCGCCATCTACCCCAAGCAACCCCGGCCACGCTTACCTACCTGTTGATGCACCTTTCACCCGCCAAATCTTTCAAAAGGTTTTCAATGCGTATGTCGAATGGAACGCCCGAACTATGAGACTCATGGAATCTACTAGGCAAGTTAATCAGGCGAGGGGTTCCCAAGCCCCGTGTGGATGTACGCTCATCTCGGTTCCAAAGGCAAGAACTCAGGTCCTAGTGGTGGCGAGCATGGGACTAGGAAAACCACATCCCACCGTGGCCTCCAATACAAGCCTTAGCAAGTTTAATCTCATATCACCTCTGATATCTTCTTATCACATTCTCCTATCATACTAGATTCTCTGCATCTGATACATCATCTGGATGAACCAACACTGATAGCTATGCATGGCTAAGCAGGACACAGATATTAGCTCTAGCAGTGCACACAAGCCAAACCTTGTTATGCTAGGAGCAGTGGATCCGGTAATATAAGCTCAAAGGGAATAATGCAACAGATAGGATACTCTATCTATCGATAAAAGACCACAGTAGAGTCGTATGCATCATGGCAAGAATTGAAATGCTTTTGAAATCATAGGATTATATCATGGTGGGGCTATGCTTGCCTTTGCCTGTTGATAACAAACAAGTAGATCTTCGGACATCTTGAACTTGACTTGGTTATAGTTGGTCAAGTATTGTTCCTCGAGCTTTGATATTCGACGGTGTTGATCTCGGTCTTCAATCTCAATCTCGATATCGTATTCTACCGGGAAGAACCAGACACCAGAAAGAGAGGGAATAATCAACACATGGCATCGATGCAATGCTCAAGCAAGAATGATGATATGACAAGTTGAAATGTACTGAAATGTAACCCTAAGACATGATTGGCAGTTTAATCGGGGTTCTGAGGGGTGAAAACCCTAACTCGGGGAAACTTCGGATGTATATGTGAGGGGTTACTATGTTCTTCTAATTATACTTGTCATTTAAGTTGTTGATCAATGCATGATTATAGCTCTAAAAGATAGTTCTCATTTTTCTGAACATTTTTTTATATTATTTTTATTTTTTGAATTAATATGAATTACTTATTGATTTTACAAGATTATAACAAACTCAGGAATTATTTAAAGGGTTTATTGCATCAATATGACGTCACCAGAGGGGGAGGGTCGTTTTTCACTAGGTCTCGGACTACCCACGCTGACTGACTAGTGGGGACGAGGCCACGTCGTCAGCCACGCAACCAAATGGGGCCGGGGGGTTGACCGGGCTGACCCGCGGGCTGGTGTCACGGTGATGTCAGCCTGACATCACCCAACGGTGACCCTCTCAGGCGACACACGGGGACGGCGAACGAGCACGCGCGGAGCTGCGATACCTAGCGCACTAGAATGAGCTCACCGAGACGGACCTAAACCTGGCGGCGCCGCTTTGTTTTGGTCGCCGGAGCGGCGGCACGGACAGCGTCTGGCGGCAGAGCTCTCAGGTCGACGACATGGCTCCAAAGAAAGGCGAGAGGGAGGCAGGTAGATGGTCCACGAGGACCGTGAGCTCACCTAGAAGCGATTGGTGACGACGAGGAGGAGCGAGGAGGCCGGAATCGATGAGGATGGCGGCGAAGGTCGTCAGAGACCGAGGTCTCAATTGAAGCGATTCGGACCACGCCGGCCTTCTCCGAGAGGGGCAATCGAACGAGAGGAGCAAGGGGATCACGACGGAACCCATGGCTGTTCGAGGGGAGGCCGGAGACGGCGAGACGCCGGTGAGGTCAGAAGCAACCTACGAGCGGAGGGGAAGAGGACGTGGCAAACTGAGGCTTGGCTAGGGTTACTCGAAGGTCTAGGGGTCTTGTAGACGGCGAACAACGGCGGTCTTGGCGCCGGCACGGCCGCGACACGCGCCTGCTTTGGATGCAGCGCGAGGTTGACGATGGAGATAGCACAGACGAAACGGTACGTGGACCTAGGCCGGCTACGGGATACTGCTGGACTGCGGGAGTGCTGCACGAGCGACAGGGAGGAGAGGAGAGGGATTGGGCCGGCCTGGCTGGCTGGTCTGCTCATTTTTTTCTGCAAAAACTATTTTTCCATTTAGTTTTTCTATTTTCTATTTGTATTTGAATTTCCAACTGTTTTTGAATCATTCAAAAATACCAGAGGTTTTTACAAGACATATGAAATAAAGTGGGGCCCTTTTTATTCCATTTGGGCTCCATTCATTTTGTAGTTTTCAAAATACATAAACCATTTGAAGTGCTTTTCAAATAGAGAGGAAGATTAGGTTTTAGGGTTTTGTTTATTTATTCAATGCACAATTTAAAATATGATGCTCATGCAATGCACAATCAAACCCTAATTAAGGATAAGGTAAAACTAGGGTGTTACACTAAGCAATCCCAATTGTTTGGAACAAGACATTCTACAGCAATAATCACTAAGCATAAGGTCAAAACAACACCTAGCATGTCATGCTAAAGTCTAAGTCACAGTCAATGCAAGCCCCTCTTGCACTTTCAAGCAGGAACTTCCTACTCCTTTCCAACACCAATCGACTTATTTGAAACAACACAGCGAGAACGGGGGTCCAAACTACTTTATTCAAGCAAACTAAACAACTAAGCAAAGCAAACGAAAACTAAGACGCTCCAAGAACAACACAACAGTGCATGAAACAATAAAAACGAAGTGTCTAGAAAGACCTGAGCTTTTTATTGATGAAGAAGGGGATGCCTTGGGCGTCCCCAAGCTTTCACGCTTGTACCTCTTGGATATTTCTTGGAGTGACACCGGGGTGGCATACCTAAGCTTGAGCTTTTGTCCATTCTTCATCTCATTACATCATTCTTTCTCTACACCTGAAATTTTTCCTTCATACAAAACTTCACACAATCTTCATTAGCAACATTAGTGTATTCAAAAGATAATAGACCTTCGAGTTTAGCTTTGGAACAACAAGACTTTTCACTAAAAACACAAGCTACTGTAGCAACTCCCTCAAAAAGCTCAATTCCCCAAAAGAGAACTCAAAAAGGAATCAATAAGAAGCAAATGCAAATAATGGCAGAAATCTGTCAAAACAGACCAGCAGGTAGAAACCGATTTTTGCGAAAATCTTTTGTTGCTAAAATCAAAGTGTTGAACTAACGAAAGTTATCTAACATACTGGGGGATTTATTCGTAAATTTTCAGCTCAATCCGACTTCTAGAGACTCCTCACGAATATTTATGGTGGAGGACAGAAATCTGTTTCGGGGCAGCAACTCCCCAAATCTTACTTCCCTCTCATTAGAGGTCATTCTTGGCACAAGAGCAAACAAAAAGGATAAGGAGAGGTCATTACTGAAGTAATAACTTCCAAGACTCAAGAAAACTCTTGGGTTATCTCCCAACAAGCACTTTTCTTTAACATCAAAGTATTTTCAAATGAGGAAGCATTAACATCAAACCTTGCTTTCAAAGGAGGAGCAAAAATCAAATTCTCTCTCCTCACAGGGAAGTATTCAATACCTTTCTTGAATGGAAATTGATATTTAATGGTGCCTTCTTTCATATCAATGATGGCACCAACAGTTCTAAGAAAAGGTCTTCCCAAAGTAATAGGACAAGAA
Source organism: Avena sativa (assembly GCA_916181665.1). Lineage (NCBI taxonomy): Eukaryota > Viridiplantae > Streptophyta > Magnoliopsida > Poales > Poaceae > Avena > Avena sativa. Next base: position 166,098,156 of record OV702285.1, on the reverse strand, counting down.
GAATTGTATTCAACATCCAAAACATGGAAATCAACAGGGACATAAGCATTGTTAACCATAATGAAAACATCATTAATACTCCCCATGAGTTTCTTCTTAGAATTATCATCAAGTGGTACATCCAAATAACAATCTTCCAAAGGTGGCAAATCAAGCATTTCATAAATCTTCCTAGGCATAATAGAGACACTAGAACCAATTCACATGAAGCTTTGAGATCAAAGTCATTCACTTGCATATTAATAATGGGTTCCCAACTATCATCTACTTTCCTAGGAATAGAATCTTTGTGTTTTAACTTCTCTTCCTTAATCTTAACAAGAGCATCTGTAATGTGTTTGGTGAAAGCAACATGCATATCACTAGCATCAGGACTTCTAGCAAGCTTTTGTAGGAACAGAATCACTTCAGAAATATTGCAATCATCTATATCAAAATCAAACTTAGCATCACTAGTAGTAGACTCATTAGGCTTAGGCATTATAGGAGGAGGAATAGGGACTTCTTGTGGTTTAGTGGTATCCATTCTAGTGATGGTGCACACACTATTGTTTCTATCAATTTCAGCTTCCCTTTCCCACTTAGCATGAAGTTGAGCTAACAGCCTAACATTTTCATCAATAGTAAGTTGAATGGCATGAGTAGCATCAAAGGCACTTTCCATGGTTTCAGGTTTAACAGCCATTTTATTAATCAAAGAGGACCGTGCTTTAGACAAAGATGATATATTTTTATCAATAGTTAAAAGCTTTTCCTCCACAGTATTGTTGAAAGCGTTTGTTTACTAATAAAGTCTTTGAGCATGACTTCAAGTTCAGAGGGGGCACTTCTAGCATTGTTGTAGGAGTTTCCATATTAATTGCCATTATTAGGAGGATAAGGCCTATAGTTACTACCATAGGTATTGTTGCCAAAATTGTTGTTTCTAATGAAGTTCACATCAACTTTCTCTTCTTGAGCAACCAAGGAGGCTAAGGGAACATTGTTTGGATCTAAAGGAGCTTTCCCATTAACAAGCATAGCAATAATAACATCAATCTTATCACTCAAAGAGGAGGTTTCTTCAACAGAATTTACCTTCTTACCATGTGGAGCTCTCTCAGTGTGCCATTCAGAGTAATTAACCATCATATTATCAAGGAGTTTTGTTGCAACACCTAAAGTGATGCCCATAAAGGTACCTCCAGCAGCTGAATCCAATAGGTTTCTTGAAGAGAAGTTCAAACCTGCATAAAAAGTCTGGATAATCATCCAAGCAGTGAGTCCATGAGTGGGACAATTCTTAACCAAATACTTCATTATTTCCCAAGCTTGAGCAACATGTTCATTATCAAGTTGTTTAAATTTCATAATGTCACTTCTTATAGATATAATCACAGCAGGAGGGTAGTACTTTCCAATAAAAGCATATTTGCACTTAGTCCAGGAATCAATACTATTTCTAGGCAAGGATAGCAACCATTATTTAGCTTTTCCTCTCAAGGAGAAAGGAAACAGCTTGAGCTTAATAATATCTCCATCTACATCCTTATACTTTTGCATCTCACAAAGTTCAACAAAGTTATTGAGATGGGCAGCAACATCATTAGAACTAGCACCAGAAAATTGCTCTCTCATCACAAGATTCAACAAAGCAGGCTTAATTTCATAAAAGGTAGCATCAGGAGCAGGTGGAGCAATAGGAGTGCTAAGGAAATCATTGTTGTTTGTGCTAGTGAAGTCACACAACTTGGTGTTCTCAGCAGATATCATTTTGGCAAAAGTGGGGCAAGCAAAAACGGCAGCAACAGCTAGAGAAGGAACTAATTTTTTTGTGTTTTTGATAAGAGAAAGCAAAGCAAACTAGACTAATTTTTTTGAGTTTTTGATAAAAAGAGGCAAACAAAACCAAGCAAAAGAAACTAAGCAAACTAAAAAAAGTAAAGAGAAAGGTTGAGGAGGACTCCCCTTGTGAAGACGTCCTTAGCCTCCCCGGCAACGGCGCCAGAAAAGAGGTTGATGGCGCTGCGTCAACGCGGAGCGCTTCGCCGGGAAGCCCCAAGAGCAAGGTGTGATGTAGCACAGCAGCAAGTTTTCCCTCCGTAAGAACCGAGGTTATCGAACCAGTAGGAGGAAGGAAACGTCTCTAAGGTGTTGCAAGCAACATGGAAACCTGCACAACACAAACTCAAGACTTTGCCCCAACGAAACAGTGAGGTTGTCAAGCTCACCGGTTTGCTGTAACAAAGTATTAACTGTATGGTGTGGAAGATGATGATGGTTTGCAACAAGTAAATAGTGGAAGATGTATCAATGGTAAAGATTGGACCGGGGTCCATAGTTCACTAGAGGTGCTCTCCTTAGATAAACAAACATGGCATGAAGGGTAAACAAATTACAGTAAGGCAATTGACAGGAAGTGAGCAAGGCATAACAATGCAATACTAGACAAAAAATATCCTATGAGATTCGATTGGGCAATACAACAATATACATAGACCGCCATCTAACTACATCTATGACTAGAAGTCCACCTTTGGCTTATCATCCGAACTCCCTCCAGTATTAAGTTGCAAGCAATAGACAACTTCTTTAAGAAAAGTGTGTAAGGTAAACAATCCACTTGTTCCATGAACAAGAGACCGTTGTTTTCTACCTAGTGGCAACAACACATCTACAACCGAAGAGATTTCTGTCACTTCCCTTGGAAACTAGAGGCATGAACCCACTATCGAGCATAAATACCCCCTCTTGGAGTCACTAGCAACTACTTGGCCAAGATAGCTACTAACAACGGAGAGAATGCAAGATCACAAACAACATAGACATGATAAAATCAATAAGACAAAACCATTAATCAATCTAACATAGTAATCTCAATATCCATCGGATCCCCACAAACACAACATGCATGATTACAAATAGATTAGATCTTGATCATGAACGGAGCTCACAAGATCTATGCATGAATGCACAAGGAGGAGATACAACCATCTAGCTACTACATGGACCCGTAGTCCAAGGTGAAAGTACTCACGCTTCATACTGGAGGCTGGCATCATGAAGAAGAAGGCCTCCGGGATGATCTCCCCTCCGGCAGGGTGCCGGGAAGAGATTTAGATCCCCCTGATCTAGGGATGATGGTGGCGGCGGCTACAGACGGTTTCGTGGAATATTGATTGGGTACTTAGGGTTTTGGCATCGAGGGATTCTTATAGCCGAAGAGGCGAGGCTGGGAGGCGTCCAGGGGGCCCACACCCTGCCTAGGTGCGGGCCCACCCTAGGCTGCGCCTGGTAGGGGGGGTGTGGCCACCCTGTGGCGCCCCTCCGTCTCTCCTTTGGACTCCATGTTCTCCTTGGTGAAATATTGACTTTGGCTTTTGTCCCGTCCAATTCCAAGAATATTTTCTTACTAGCTTTTCTGGAACCAAAAATAGCAGAAAACAGGCAACTGGCACTGTGGCAACTTGTTAATAGGTTAGTACCACAAAACACATGAAAAGCACCTCAAAGTGTGGACAAAGCAAAGCAAAGTAGATAGTAAACAAGCATGGAGCATAAAAAATTATAGATACGTTTTCGACGTATCAGCTTCCAACCCCTCCTTCTTCACGAAAGAACAGTCCTGGGCCGATGCTAAACACAACATCGAGTCTCAGGATTTCACCGACCTCGACGCCGAGGAGACGAAGGCCGAGCCGACGCAGGCAGAGGATGCCGAGGGTGATGTCGTGCTTCTGACGAAGGGAAAGAAGGGGAAGAAGAAGGCGGGGACTTTGGTGTCGGAGGCGCGAATCAAGTGGACCGTGCTCGAGGACTCCTGTCTCGCTGAAGCCTGGAAAATAGCGAGAATGGATCCCATCACCGGTGCCAACCAGAATTCCGACAACTATTGGAGGTGCGTAAAGCTAGCGTTCAACGAGCGTAGCATTTGCGACCCAAAGTATAGCAAAATTCACATGAAGCGAGGGGATAAGGCTATAACCAACCATTGGGCGATCATCCTTCATGCATGCAGCAAGTGGGACAGCTGCGTGGAAGAGGTGGAACACACACAAGCCAGCGGGGAAAACATGGACAATAAGGTATTCACGAACACTAGCCGTAGTTATGACATGATCAAGCAAAACTTGACACACTTTTCCTTCCATTTTGCAGCTTCGTCATGCACTCGCTTTGTATCGAGAGGACACGAAGGAGGAGTTCAAGTTCCACCATGTGTTCCAGGAGACCGAGAACTGCGAAAAATGGCGGGACACTCGCCTGAGCCTCTCCAAGACCAAGGACGCCGTGTACAACCCGGAGGCCATCCCGCTGCTGCCGGCGAAGGAAGGCCGGAGATTGGCCAGAAGAAGGCGAAGATGCTCAAAGCCTCCGCACCTCCCGCCGAGCGTCTCCAGGCTTCGATGGAGAAATGCATCGCCGACACGAGGGCGCACGCCGAGAAGAGCGACGAGAGGTGGAAGCAGCTGATCAAGACCCAAGGGGAAAAGGTGGCCCTCCTCAAGGCCAACTACGACGCCAAGAATAGGAACACAGATCTCAAGTTCCTGATGGGCGGCGAGGACACGTCGACGATGAGTTCACCGGTCATGGCTTAGTACATGGTGCAACGCCAGACCATCCTCCAGGGCGAGATCACGCCTGCCGCTGCACCGAACGCCCTTGCACCGAACGATGCCCCTACGCCGAGCTCCGCTTCCACCTCCTCCAACTAGTTGGCATCCGCCGATGAGACGCCCGACCCCGCCGCATCGACCACGCCGCAGGAGCCCATCCCCATCGACGACTGAGAGATGGCCGAGCCTTTTTACCCTGTTCTATAATAATCTGTCGCCGAACTTGTGGACGTTAATTCTGTCGAACACCTTTTGGCCGAGCTCTCGTCGGCGGGAACGATAAAAATTCAAATATGTCGCTTGGGAACTCGGCCTGGGAACACGAGTGGAAAACTCGGCATTCTCAGGCCGAAAATGAGTTTTGTCCGGCCAAAAAAAAGGTCTAGATTTTGGCCTGGGTTCGCCCAACGAGTGGAGATGCTCTTAGATTGCGTCTCATACATAGCCTTCATCTTTTCAACCATCTTGAAAGAGCTGGTATCCTCCAAATGCTTTTGAAGACTAGGATCCATGCAAGTGAGCATCGGTCATTGCACTGTAGTGCTATCATCAATTTAGTGGTATGGACATTCGTTTTCTCCACCGGAGCATCATCTCCTGGTGTAGGTGGAAGTACTGCATCAAGAACATATTCTTTTTAGCACTCCCGAGAATAATTCTCATGGAATGACCCTGTCTTAGTTACTAGCATTGGCAGTTAACTTCTCTTTCTGTAGCATCTGTGCCAAAATGTAGGCCATCTTTCTACAACTTAAAAAAATCACTTTAGCATTGCTCATAACTAAGAGTACTTAAGTTAAGTACACTCCCAATAAAATCAATATCCTTCATTGTTTATTTAGTGATTCATGATCCAAGATAAAATAGTTGATATTGATGTGACATCGTTGATGGCAAAGATTTCAACCTCGTAGGTCACCCAGCCAATTACATCTCATGTAACTCTTCTTCATCTTTCGATGGGCGTGTGAAAGAACATGTGGGCCCCCATGTGTGGTTTTGGTAATTAATGACAATCTTTATGGACTAATGTGTGTATTAATGTCACATCCCAAGATTTTCCAAATCTTGTAATGTGAAAAATAAATAAACAAAATAAATTATTGTTGATTTTTAGGGTGAAAAGAAACTTTTGTTTTTAAATGGAAACTTAAAATTCCATCTTGAACAAACTTTGGTTAACATTTGAATCCAACTAAATTCAAATCAAGTGAAGTGCATTCTTCATAAATGCATCTGGAAATTTAAACACTTGAAGAATAAACCAAAACTCTAAAACCCTAATGGAATAAAATCATTTCCAAGTTATCCCCAAGCCTATGGATTTGATCCATATAAAAATTTGTCAACAAACATTCACAAATGATCAAGAAAGACAAATAGAAATGTTATAAGACCATATAAATTGGTTTCACTTAATTTGGAGCCATAAATAAAATCTTATGAATTAATAAGATAAGGAAAAGTAATTTCCAAAGCTAATAAAGCACTTATCTAAAATCCATACAAAATGGTGAGAAAATAATCCTAAAGGGATTTAAAAGGATAACAAATATCAAATAAGATTTTACAAATTGGAATCACCAAGTTTGGATCTATAAATAAAAAGATATGGATTTTATAAGATGAAGAAAGAAATATTAATTAAGGAATATTTAAAGACCAAATTAAATCTTGGCCTAATCCATAAACAAGTGGAATGATTATAATCCAAATCCAAATAAAATATTGGATAAAGAATTTCCAAAATAAAATAAAATGGCTTAAACCAAGTTCCATTTGAATAAAGACAAATCTAATTTTTAAATGATTAATAAATCATATTAAAAACATCTCCAAATAATTCAAGATGAATTATTTGACACCCTATTAAACAAATAAAAACCTACTAAAAAGATTTGGAAGGTTTAAGAATTTAAATGGTGTTTGAAAATATTATTAAATCTTATTTGATTTAAAACAAGGGCCTTTTTGAATAATTAAAAAGACCCCAAAAAGAATAAAATTTTATTCCAAAATTGACTTCAGATTATATTACTAATCAGTATTTAAACCTACACAAATTTTTCTTGAGGTTTGAATTCAAATTGATGTTTGAATTAATTAAACAAAATCAAAATAGAAATTAGAAATGGAAAAGAGAAAATCATTCAGAATAAAAAAAAGTGAACAAGGTCGACCCAGCCCAGCAAGACCCATCTGGCCCAACAGCCCACCACACACCCCCTCCCCTGAAACGTTTTTCTCACCGCGGATTGAACCCACTCGGTTGCTAAACGCCCGGACCCACTCCCACTCTCTCCCTCACGCTGACAACGGACCCCACTGCCACCTCACCGTCGTTCTCACCCGCCGCTGACCGCACCTCCCCTCTCTGGCCATTACTGCCGTTGAATGCCGGCGTGAATTCGCTTTACTAGTGTAGCACCCCGGGAAAACCCTAATTATATCAATGCTTGTTATTTCTATTTTGCATCATCATGCATACCTTATCTCTAAACTATTTTAGTAAAACCCTATATTACTTTCTGTTTTACATCTCTTATTTATATTCAAATTATATCCTTTTCTATTTAAATTGTGTAAAGATATTTACCAAAATAATTTTTAACAAAAGAACATAAAACAGAAATATTTTAATATATATATAAAAAAAAGACAACCTAGACCTAAACCGGTTAGGCCCAAAGGCCCAACCGGTGGAAACCCTAACTAACCCTAACCCTAGTCCCACCCCACATCCCACCAGATCCCCAAGACACTCCCTCCACCCGCCGCCGCCTGTAGCACACCACACACACACCTAGCAAACCCTGAACAGAAACCACCCCACCCACTCAGCGCACCCACCCGACACGATGCGTCACCCAGGGAACCGTCCCTCGCCTTCCTTCCTCCTGTCCCGCGCCTCCCTCACGAGTACAACACCGCAACCCCTGCCATCGATTCTGCTTGGGCCCCACCCACAGGGCCACCTTCCCTCCCACGCGCCCCATCCCCACAATCCCTCGCTTCTCTGCATCTTCCTCCCACAGGCGCCGCCAACGCCTCTCCCCGCCAGCCTCTGTCCCGCCTTCGTCCAGGCCTCTCCACCGTCGTCGTTCCCCACCCTCGCCGCAACCCGCCTCTCGGTGTAGTGCCCCCCTGCGGCCCCCTCCTCCGTCGTGCTCTACCCGACTCCGAGCTCTTTGACCTTCGCCGCCTACGCCCCTCTACACCGCCGTGGGGGCCCGGCCGGCCTCCTCTGCAGCAGCCCCTCCATCGCTCGTTGCTGACCCCCTTGCGGCCGCCCGCCATCTCCACCTCTCCGCTAGAGTACCGCCGCAGTGACCCTCTGCCTCGCCCGGCCTCCATGCCCTCTTCCGCGTACGTGTTGCCTGCTAAACATGCCCATGGCGGCTGCCTTCTGCTCCTGGACTTGCTCGCTGTCGTCTCGCCCCCACGCGTGCTTCAGCAAGCACAAGCCCGTGTTGGACCCCATGCTCCATTGTCTTTCTTCAAGTGTCGCTACACGTGGGGTGAAATATGGTGCTGTTTGAGGTGAAGATGTCTGGATGTGCTGTCAGTGTGGTGAGATTGGTTATCTTGGCAAGATCTCTGTCTTCACTAAAGATACAACAAGTGTATCGATCCCGCCAAGATCTACTTCTGTTCGCGTCGACCGATTCTCGCAACCGGTGAATGAGTGGGAACCTCAAGATCGCCTCGTCGGAACCCGGATCCTCAAGTTCTCCTTCCCGATACCCGAAGCCGATGCCCACTCAATTGCTTCTTCTCGGATCCGAAGACTAAACCCGAACCCTCGGACACCAAGATCTTCGGATCTGACATGTGTGACCCCTTTTCCTCGAAGCCCTATTTTATTAAATGATATATCTTGTTGCACAACTAAATATTCATGCTTGCATACATATCGTGGTTTGGGGAATGTTATCGACTCACCTAATAATTGAATATGGAGGCCATATGCGGGCAAATCTAGTCTTATATTGGCCCCATTTAAATTTGTGTCACGAACGGTGCTATCTTTTGCCTTGTTAATGCAATATTTAAATTGTGGGGTATCTAAACAACATGAACCGTTTAATTAAATGTCGGGACCCCGGTTCCGCTTAATATTGCATCGCATCCTTGCCATGTCACGCATCATAAATGCATCATGCCGATCTTCTGTCGTAGTATTAAATAGTGCATCCGGTGTTTCTTCTAGTGCTTTGCTTCTTCACGGATTAGGCCGATGAGTTGATGCGAGTGTCGAACCGATATTCGGATGAATCCTCGGCAATGTTTTTTAAGCGAGCATTCTCCCCCTTTCTACCTATTTTACCTGTCTAGTCTTTATTTCTTCCTTTTGATCTATTGCTATCTGTGTTGCGATGCTCTAGTTTTCGTACCCGTAATATCCCTTGCAGCCTTATATTGCCTTGGACACATCCTATTACCTGTTGTTTGGTAGATAGTTGGACTTGCGCGTCGTAGTCGCTTGCTCAAGTGCTGTTGTGTGTCGTCAAGTACCACAGTTGTTGGAGTAATGCCGCATGTTTAATGTTGGAGATGATCATGGACTTAATTACCGTTTAATAACTAAAATTGAAAGTAGGTAAATGCAGAGGCACCGGTGGGTAATAGACAATATTTTGTTTTTAACCGCTCACTGGTATCCCGTAGGACCCCGAGTTCTTGACACCTGTTCCGAGATCGAGCGCGCTAACCACAGGTGGGGTGTGTGGGCACCCCCATCGATTAGTACCTGATTTTAAAGTACTGTACCGGGGGCCACAAAGTAGTTTGGGGCTTTATTACTATCCTGTATTTATGCCATGCTTTACTGCTTTATTTACGATTGCGCGTGGAGCGCCTGTACTGTTTAGGAACAAATGTGGAATGTTTTCGCGGTATCGACAAGCCCAGTCACATTTTCGGGTTCCTAGTCGTTTATAGCCATTGGCACAAACCTCTGGGTCCGTCTCGGAGCCGGCCGACTTCGTTGCGGGTAGCTTAGTGGGGTGGCCCCCATGTGCTTGCTTTGGGTCTGGGAAACGTCGTGTCCGAAACCCCGTCGACATACCATTGGGTGTATGTTTTGTGATCTTGTACCTACATGATCTGACAACAAGGGTGTAGGTGCGTGTGGAAACTTTGGTGCACCCCTGCAGGGTTAAATCTTTTCGAGAAGCCGTGTCCGCGGTTATGGACGACTTGGAGCACAGTTCTCGATCATAGACAACTATAACTAAAGTTTACTATTATAATTTGACTTGTATCCGATATGACTAGTAATCAGCTTCACTACAACGGAATGGCTAAATAAAAGTACTAACAACTGCTGGGTTTGGGATATCTCATGCTAATTGTATCTGACTAGTAAGTGTCGCAACTACAACGGAATGGTTAACTAAAACGTCCCACTGCTTATTATATCAGGATGACTCATGCTATCTATGTCTGACTAGTAATTGCCCAAACTATAATGGAATGAATAAAACTACCAACTATGTGAGTTCCTCGGTTGACTTCCTCGTTTGGTCTCGAGGGGGAAATATCAGGATGGGTATGCTTGGTGTTAGTTTCAGGTTGGATCTGAATAGGTCTTTCTTATCCCTATCCGATAGCCGCCAACTGTATTGAGTCTCTATAGGTTGTTTAGTGTCTGCTGCGCTGCCGCTTCAGTCCACCATACCTATGTAGGCGAGGACCGCCGAATTCTATTCCCGCCGTGTACTGGCCTCAGTACTGACCGCTCTCTTCTTCCTTTGCCCTTTGTCGGCACCCTTTTGTTTAAGCAGGATTTGAGATCGACGCCGTTAGCAGGGTTACCCTTCCGGCTTGGCCTGGGCAGGGTTATGGACGCCATTGGTTATTCTTCAGGGCTCTTAGCCCAATTTGCATCTTGTCCGTAGTCGGATGTTGTATCGTTTTCAAGGTGATTTGGATCTTTGTGTTGTATATCTGTATTCTTGACTCATGGAGTCGTTGTTGTATATATCTGTTCTGTGGGTTCCATCGTGGACTATTGTGTAATGATATTACTTCGTTTTCCACCCGCACGAAAGTGCCTGGTGGGCACCTTTGAATCGTTTCTATGCGGGTTTGGCGGGAACCGCTCAAACTTGCATAGGGCCGATTCTGAGGGTGTTACAACTGGCTGAGTAACCCCCGTCGGTGACCGCTCCCTCTTAACCTCCTCTCCCTCCTCTCTCTTTCCCCTCTCTCGCCAGACCCTCTACGCCCCCAGGCCGCCCTGATTTGCGCCTAGACCCCGTTCTGCTCCGACGATCTCGCAATCAAATTCCGGCCAGCCTCCTCTGCCCCTCGCCTCCTCGAGCACACGAGCGTGACCCCCAGTCCTTGGCGCTTCTCTTTGCACCCTCTACTTGCCCGCGCTTGACCCCTAGCGTCGGCAACGTCGACAGCTGAGCATCGCCGTCGTCGGCCTCGACTCCGGCGAGTCCTCCTGGTAAGAATAGACCGCCCCTCTCCCCCTCTTGGATGCTCACATGATCGCGACTTCCATACGAACCTAATTATGCCCTCTATTTGCCTTAGCATGCCGTATATCGTCGCCCCCGTCGACGAACAGACGAGCCCAACGCGCAGCACAACTCCGGCGAGGAATCCACGCCACCACCGTGCGCCCCTTGACAAAACGCAAGCACGTTGAGCATCGCCGTGATCTCCTGAACCTGGTGAGCCACTCCTTTTACTCTCTCGCTTCCTGCATCGCCAGCGACGCACCGCCAGGCCGCTCCGCCGCCAGCGCCGCTGCTTAATGGTCAAAGCAATAGGGACCATAGGATATTAATCAGATGGTTGCGATAGAATCATAATCGAAAGGGTATCCTTTGATCTGCACCGTGCGTAGCCATTTAGATCTGACGGCCCAGGAAGGTCGATCCAACCGAAGTGGTACCGTCCAATGAAATCGCTCCACGTGGCCCTGTCCGTTTGAAATAAAAACAGAAATGTCTATTAGATGTTCCAATTTGAAAAATTCATAACTCTCAAACCACACGTCCAAATTTTGCAAATTTTATGTCAATGGATTCAGCAAAACAAGTACTTTCTGACCATGCACTTTGTTTAGTAAAATGCTTCTGTTAAATTGATTGTTTTTGCAGAAACTTGTGTAGGCATATTTAGAATATAAAATTTGTTCTAAAATGATTTTTGAGATAAAATCTTTGGAAAATGGTTTGTTTTGAACCTACTGACCATACAAATCAATTTGTGGTTTCAAAAATATATTTGGTGAAGCAAAAGAATAAACCTTTGATTTAAACCATTTCTAGTCAAATAAAAATATTGTTTATTCGTTAAAAATGCTTTTTGAAGAAAACCTTTGGGAAATGTTTTGGAATAAACTCTCTGACCCCAAGCACCAAGTTTTATGATTTAAAAATGTATTTGGTAAACCCTATAAAGATTGCTACTTTGATAAAGGCATTTTCAACCACATAAAATAATGATTTGGTTTGAAAATGGTTTATAGGTAAGATCTTTTGCAAATAGTTTTGCCACCTTATAAAATGACCAATAAGTGTTTTAGAATGTTTATAACCTATTATAAACCACTTTTGTAAATAAAACAAAGATTGACATGCTTGCATGCATTGTTTTGTTTCTATCATTTTATGTGTTGTTTGCTTGAATGGTAGATTGAAATTGTGCCTTGCTTGATTGAATTGTAGTGATTTGGAGAGTGTGATCATTTCAAAGACAAGGAGTGAAATTATATTCTCTACCAAAAAGGCAAGTGATGCTTCAGACTTTTGTCCCATTATTTTCACTATGCATTAGTGATATTTCTAAGTAGGACTTGCATGGAATTTTGCTAAGTATAAACTATGCCATGGGAAATCCTAGTAGATGAAACCTTAGTATAATTATCCTAAGTTAAGATTCCTACTACTATCATGCTTAGCTTAGCTAGTAGAAAACAAGGGTGGATTATATTCATGCTATGGAATATTTCTAAGTCAAGGACTTATGTTTTGCTTAATAAAACAACTAAGTGAATGAATCACCTGGGTGGAATGGTTGTGAATGGGTTATGTTGAGTGGTTACACAAGGCACATTTCTATGGTTTACCTTGTGTATCTCACTTGTGGATGGCCACCCAAGAACAAAGATATTTGAGATGTCAAATGTTGAGAAGCTTCAAGTGCAGCCACTTGGCATTATGGGCTCTGCCTGGATCATATAGGTTGCAATAACTTAGCCAAATGGACAGTTGGTGGTAGGGGATTGATAGGTTGGAACGCGTCCATTCTGGTCTAAGGGAAGGCTTCTGAAAGATCTTGTCTTGGTGAAACCAAGTCTTGTGGGGAAAGTGCACCACCTTTGCAGAGTGTAAAATCTAAGTACTTAGCCATGTCCCTGGCAAAGGATAATTTGAGCATCAAGACATGGAAGCTATCAAGAATCTCCTCATCCCAATATCTAAGTTAAAAACTTGTGGTTGAACAAGGGTTGAAGGATCACCAATTTCTATTGGGAGATGCCTTGGGTGATTTTTGTCAAGCAAAAACTTAGTGTTTTCAAATGATAAGGAAAAATCTATTTTTGAGCAAAGCAAGCCTAAGCTCCACTTAGCCAAATGCATAGAGATGATAGACTCCACTATACTACCATAGTATCACTTGCCAATACAATTCAAATGTACTGACCCTTGTGGCTGTAACTTGTTATGTTGTAGGTTTGTTTTGATGTTAGTGAAGTTTATTGATTAGGATTACAAGTATACAACCAACATGTCTGCCTGTGGCACTTTGAAGATGAAGGACCCCATGCTATTGTTATATTCTGCTGCATTGTAATGAGATAGCCAAATGAGCTATGTAAGATGTAATAAATTATTTTATTCCTGGTTATAAAGTTGTATTATGACCTTTGTTTCTTGATATTACATCTTAACTGTGGATGCTAGCTATTGATCCAGGGACTAGCATTGTAAACACAGGGATCTCTACCTTATTAAAGGTTGGGAACCTTACAATTAAGTTGTACTTGTAGGAATTGTCCATTGGCATTGCTTGGAGCATGTGTTGGCTTCAAGATAGATGAAATGATAAGAAGATGTGTTGTTCAAGCTCAAAATGCGCCATCTATAGAAGATCTCATGTTTGATACTTGCCATCCTCGGTGATCATGGATCGACGATGAGGAATCAAGAAAGGCGTTCCATCTTGAGAATGTCAAGTTCGTCTACATCGAGCTCAAGTGGAATGCTCAAGGCAAAGGTATAATCTTGATAGGTTTTCCCTTTTGTCAGTTTCATATTGTTAGTAGGAGACCGGGTTTAGGATAGATAGCTGTACTATCAAGAGGGTCTCTAGGATGAGTAACTCGATCACATCATTCAGAGAGAGCTCAAACCTTTGCATACTTGCATCATCGTATTTGGTTGTTATTCGGTCTTATCCATCTGAGGATATAGAGCTTATGGTAATATCCATAACAAGCTCTTGTTCATCAAAATCGGATCTCCCGTATATATCTTGTTGCGATTTTGATCTTGGCGGTTTTCCGGTGTCTCACCAAGTGAGGTATCTCAAATTATATTACTTGATACATCCTCACTTGGTGATAACCAAAGCTCTTGTCGTCCTCTTTCCAACACAATTGGAATCGGGTCAATCAGAGTCTCCTAGCCAAAGTTATAAATATTTGAAGGTTGCTTTATTTAATTTGAAAAAGAAAAGGGAAAGAGGTTTTGTGGGCCGTCCGGTACTACCGGGCCCAGTACCGGACGCGCCTGGCGCGCGCAGTCCATCTTCTGCCTGGACCGGCACCCGCAACCGGTTTTACCGGACCGGCCCGATAGTACCGTCCGGGTGGGCCGGTACTACCGGCCGGCCCATCCGGCTCGCCCAGCCTGGTAGGCTACCCCGCCTCGCTTGCTCTCACTTCGCTCGCGCGCTGCCTGGCCCGCTGTCTCGCGCGTGCGTGCGTCCGTTGACCGCGCTTGGTCCCACCGTGGCCCCGCATGTGGATCTCGCGCGCGTGCCTGCCTTGCGTGATGCCGCACTGCCTCGCTATGTGTGCACGCATGCCCCTGGTTTGCTGGTTTGCCTCTTCAAATTATTGCGCACGCATGGCCCCTGGTTCGCTGCCCGTCGATGCCGCGTTGACCACTCGCGCTAGCCCCACTCGCCTCGCGTGCTGCGTGCTGATTTCCCCAGATCCCCTGCTGCTTCTCGCGTTCTCTGATTTTCTGGGTTGCTCAGGTTGCGAGCGGTAGTACCGGTCCGAAAAACAGCCCCAACGGCCAGATTTTCTAGGGCCGCTATTTAAGCCTTTGCCCGTTTTCAGTTTGGCTCGCTTCTTCCTCTTTTATTAGTCTAAGCTTTGCCCCCATTTGCTCTACATCTTAAATCTTGATTAATCTCTTCCCCTATGATCATTCTTGCCCATATTTGAGTGGAAGAGAGAGGAGATCTAGATCCACGTTTTGACCAAACCAAAACATCTCTTTGTGAGTGTATCTTTGGGGATGTAGATTTTGGGGGATTTTGTGTCCCTCTTTGTGTTCTTCCTCTCTTGTTCCACCAATAGGTTTAGTAGCTTTGTTGGAACTTGAGAGTGAGGGATTGAAGCATCTTTGTGGTGTTCTTGCCATTTGCATTCGGTGCATCAGTTTGAGTTCTCCTCGGAGGATTTAG
This sequence comes from Avena sativa, assembly GCA_916181665.1. NCBI lineage: Eukaryota > Viridiplantae > Streptophyta > Magnoliopsida > Poales > Poaceae > Avena > Avena sativa. The sequence continues at coordinate 166,082,896 of OV702285.1, read as the reverse complement.
TTTGAGTTACTTTTTTTGAGGGTAAAACAGTAGGGCAAAAAACCCCACTGCAATTTTTATATATCATATAGAGTTACAAAAGAATATTTACAAACATATTCCACCTCAAAAAGAGGGATAACATTCTAATCAGCTATCTCCTGTCTAAATTGGTTTCAATCCAATCCTTAAGGCCCTGATAATACTTCTTCTTAATTCTAAAAAGGACCCATCTTAATTCCTGGGCTATAATAGCCTTCCAGGTCTCCACCGACGCATGCTGATTGTTGAAAATTTCATTGTTTCTGCAAATCCAGATGCTCCAAGTTCCAAGTATCAGAATTTCCATTGCAAAAGGGACCTTGAGGTCTTTTTTAATACTGGCTAGAACTTCAAAGATGCTTTGATCAGCCATATTGACCTGTGAAATTTCAGCCCAGCAGGCTCTTGCAAATGGGCATTCCCAAAACAAATGTAAACTAGTTTCTTCACTATGGCAGCCCTGGAAGACACAGTCATAAGATGCCAGAGAAAAACATTTCCTTTTCAGAAGATTTCTAGTGTTGAGTCTATCAAGCAGAAGGAGCCAGAAGAAGAATTTGTGCTTTTGTTGACAAGAAGATTTCCAAATCCAAGAGAAATGTGGCTGAACCGGTTGGTAACCGACTAACGAGCAGTAAGCCTTTTTGACCGAAAAATTACTGCCCTAGATGTAAGACCAACAATCAGATTCCCCTTCCCTGCCAGAACTGAGAATTTGTTCAAGACTTTGATATTCCTGATACGCTTGTTGGGACAAAGGAAGATAAAAGACATCCTGAGTATTTGCAGTATGCAGGAACTCACTGACAGAAATGTGAGGGTTTTTTGCATATGAAAGTAGGTGAGGAAGCTTATGTTGGAGACAACTATCATTCCACATATCAGTCCAGAATAGAGTAGATTTCCCATTTCCAACCAAGCACTTTGCAAGTCCTTTAAAAATGTCAATCATTTTTAGATGAGCTTTCCACCAAAAGGATCCCTCAACACTTCTTCCAGGTAGCTTATCATTACAATAGTAAGTATTCCATACCAAGTGAACCCAGGGAATATCCTTATGATTATAAAACTTATCCAAATTCTTCAAAAGAAGAGCAGAATTTTGAACATTAAGATCAAGAACTCCCAATCCTCCCTGGTTTTTGGGTCTACAAACTTTCTTCCATGCTACAAGAGCAGTACCTCTAGCTTGAACATCAGAAGTTTTCTTTCTCCACAAGCATTGCCTCATATATTTAATCAACTGCTCCTTGATAGTGACAGGGAGATCAAAACAACTCATGTAATATATGGGAAGGGAAGATAACACAGATTTAACTAACTGCAATTTCCCCCCATAATTCAGAAAGTCAACTATTCCACACAACCTTCTTTCAATTCTCTGAACAATAGGCAAGAAGTGTTCCACAACAGGTTTATTCAAGCTCAGGGGCAGACCAAGATAGGTAAGAGGCAAGGAACCAGTGAGGCAAGAAAGGGTATTAGAAAAATGCCCAAGCCTCTCAGAATCCATATTAATTGGCACCAAGCTGGACTTGGAATAATTGACTTTGAGTCCAGTGGAGAGAGCAAAAGTATGCAGGATTGCTTTAAGACACAAGAGTTGCTCTGAATCAGCCTTAAGGATTACTAAAGTGTCATCTGCATACTGAACCACAGGGAAGTCAGGACAGAATACATTCTCAGTGGGCAAAGAAAGGAGACCCAGGTTCATTGCCTTATTGAGGATACTTTGAAGGAGATCAGCAGCCAGCACAAACAACAGAGGAGACAAAGGATCTCCCTGCCTGACACCCCTTCTACAGTAAAAAAATTCCCAGGCACACCATTTAAAAGCACAGAGGAAGAAGCAGACCCAAAGATCATCTGAATCCAAGAAATCCATTTAACTCCAAAACCTTTGGCTTTAAGGATATTGATGATTGCAGAATGCTCAATTCTGTCAAAAGCCTTCTCAAAATCCAACTTGAGAATTAAAATTTCCTCCTTTGACTTGTGGCACTGATCAAGAAATTCAAATGCCCAACCTAAACAGTCTTGAATAGATCTTTGCTTGAGGAAACCATATTGATTCTTGTGAACAATTTTAAGAATGACTTTTTGCAGTCTATTGGCCAGAATCTTGGTGATAATCTTAAGGACACTATTTAGCAAGGAAATAGGCCTAAAATCAGCAGGAGTCAAAGGAGCAGCAATTTTTGGAATGAGGGTGATGAAAGAAGAATTAATGCTTTCCAAAGAGACATTCCCTTCATAGAACTCAATAAGTAAATGCTTCACATCATCCTTGATAATAGGCCAACAAAGCTTCATGAATTCATTATTAAAACCATCAGGGCCAGGAGACTTATCATTAGGCAAATTTTTGATGACTTCATCAATCTCCTCATCAGAGAAAGGCTTTTCCAAAGCTTCCCTTTCCTCCTGGCTTAAGCAGTCACCAGCCAAGTCATTAAGATTGAAATGCATTTCAGGCTTATCAGAAGTGCCCATTCTATCTTTAAAGGAATTCCAAAGGAGATTTGCTTTTCCATCATGATCATATATCTCAAGATAAGAATCATCTTTGAGCATGGAAATGTAGTTATGTCTAAAACTGATGGTAGCTCTGGAGTGAAAGAATTTGGTGTCCTCATCCCCCAGTTTAACCCATTTGATTTTACCTCTCTGTTTGCAATAAGTATTCTGGTTTTGTAAAAGAGAAATAATAAGATCCTTCAGGATATCCCTAAGATTCCACTCATGAACAGTAAGAGTTCTCATTTCCTCCATGATATCAAGCAAGTCAATGGTGGCATTAACATTACAGATTTGTGCCTTTAGACAAGGTAGCTGTTTGGCCCAAAGCTTCAGCCCTCTTCTCACATTTTTGAATTTAGCATTTATTTTTTTTGCAGAATCCAGGAAACCCACAGGAATGTTCCAGGCATTTTGAACAATAGATTTAAACTCCTTATGATGTAACCAATGGTTTTCAAATCTGAACACCTGAGCTTTTGGAATCATTGTGCCAATGGTAATGACACAGGGAAGGTGATCAGAAGTAGGCTTAGCAAGAGGAGCAACAAAAGTGGAGGGAAAACTCTGAGTCTAGACATCAGAAGTAAAAAACCAATCCAATCTTTCCAATAGAGGATCCTTCTGCATGTTACTCCAAGTGAACTTTCTACCCTTAAGTGGTAATTCAATGAGACCCAAATTATTAATGGCTTCATTAAAGAGAAGCATACCATTCACATCCCCTCCCAATTTGTTTCTATCAGAAGGCTGCCTACAGAAGTTAAAATCTCCCACAATAAGCCAATCCACATCATCAGGCATATCAATGCTGCCAAACCAGTCTAAAAATTCAGAGTTTTTTTCAGGTAAACATGGCCCATAAATGTTGGAGAGGATCCAGGATTTATTGGACAAGAGAGATGTCAAGGTAATGGAGATAGAGAACTCATTGAGGAAAGAAAGTTGTCCAGAGAACAGGGAGCCATTCCAAATGATGATCAAACCTCCAGATGCACCTCTGGAGGGAAGAAATTCAAAGTTGGTAAATTTGGAGGGGCAGAATTTTTTAATGAAGGAGCTATCAAAACCCTCTCGCTTAGTTTCTTGGAGACAGATAATGTCACAGCCAGACTCCTCAATTTTGCTTCTGAGAGCAAACCATTTTTTATCAGAATTGATTCCCCTGATATTCCAATTCAGGATCTTCCAAGTTCTGTTGTTATTCATTAAGAAACCAGGAGCAAGTATAGATGTGGGGTGATGTAAATAATGTAATCACCCAGAAGAGAAAACATCAAAAACAGAGACAAAAGCTCAACCAATTTAGAGTACCACATAGATGATCCACAACAAGTACCCTCCACATTGCAATATCACAATCACAGAACACATAACAGGGAGTCAACAAGACTCCAGCAAAAGATTTAGCTTGACACATTAACACACTTAAGAAGAGGTCTTCTTCTTGGCTTGCTGTCCACAGGTACCAGCAGCCCCAGGCTTCTTCTTGCCACCAATCCCCAAGCTGGAAGAGTGACCTCCTTTAATGCTGCCTTTTGTAGGAGCCTTAATAGCCACATCATTGGTCTTCCCTTTCTTGAGTAACCTCTTCTCCAGGTCTCCATCTTTAACCTTGCAGAATGAAGCAGCAAGATTTTTAACCACTTTGGCATTCAGGCAAGGAGGGGCAGCATTACAAACCAGGCAATCAACAATTTGACAATTTAAGTGACTTTTAAAACCCCCATTTAGTTCAACAATCCTAGGACTTCTTCTCACCTCAGATTCCACAAGAGGTTCCTTGCCCTTTCTCTTTCTAGCAGGGGTAGAGGGAGAGCCTGAAGATTTATTGACTTCAATACCCAGGCAAGAAGGGGCCATCTGGGAAAAATTCTCATTACGAATGATGAAAGATATTGAACTTTCCTTAGCAATAGGTTCTTTAATAATTTCCCATAAAGGAGAAGTAAGAAATCCCTTGATCCAATTAAACTTCTCAGGAGTAGCAAGCATGAGAGTAATGAAGTTAAACCAACTTACAGGAATATCACATTTAAGAGAACCCTTTGAAGAAGATTCCTTCTGGATATGGGGAGCAAAATAATTCTCCCAGAGCTCCAAGCCTTGTTGGGAAAATCCCTGCTTGGCAACATGCACATCAGGAATGGTAATAAATGTTCTCACCATCCCAACCTGAAGGTGAGCCTCATTTGGGGAAAGAAGGTGCTGATCTTCCAGCATCCAATCATCATTCTCAGGGGCCACAGTACTTGAATCCATAGGACTTCCAGTCTCCTCCCCAGCATCAGCATTAGGCTCCTCCTCATCAGCCAGATAGTTTTGAAAGATATTTTGCAGGCCTTCCCCAATGCCAACCCCTTGAGGTGCAATTGCTACACCAAGCTCCTCCACAGCCTCAGGCTCATTAACAGATTCATCATCATCAGACTCCCAGTCTTGAACAATGACACCTGTAACTCCACTGTTCACATCCTGAGGTGGCAGATGCTGATTGTCAATAGGCATGTCTTCTCCAGGAGCAATGACAGGGCCTTGAACAAGAGCAGCAGCAGCTTCCCAGGGGCCCCAACCTTCAGCATTCCCACCATCAGGAGCAGGGTTCTGCACAGGAGCCATCCACTGACCCCAATCACCCCCAGGAGCAGGGGGGAGGTGGCACCTGAGGTCCAAAGACTGGCCCATGTGCAGGAACAGGGTGTGGGTCCACATTGTCATCTGGCAGTGGGTCCTCTTCAGGTGGTCCCCCACCAAGCAAGTGACTCTGAAGAACTTCAACAGAAAAAGTCCATGACTCTGTCTCCACCAGGTCACCTATGGTAAACCGCACACTCTTGGGGATGCCAGCCAAATCAGTCACACGAATTTTAGCAATAATCCTACCCTTATGATCAGGGTCCCTCTCCCACAGGAGAACCTTTCCAATGTCCGCAAAGATAGCATTCAGATCCTCCGTATGCCAGTGGTCAAGGGGAGGCCCAACCAGCATCACCCAGCACTCATTATTAAACTGAATCCTACGCCAGTTATCTCCCTCATTGTGCTTGACAAAAGAAACATGCACATCTTGAAACGGGATCGGGCTCGCCGCAATGAGTCTATCACGGTCGCTGACATGGTGGAACTGCACATATGCAGACCCAAAGGGACAATCCTGAATATCTCTGAAGTGCATTCCAACCTCATTGTTGAAGAAATCAACCAAGACACCATGAATATTTACGAACGGAACCGGACCAGGAGGGAGGGGAAAAATGTTAGCAATAGCATACTGTTCATGTGCTCGTGACCTCCGAGGCACCACCACCCTTTTAACACGATTCCGCCTAGCCACTTGCATAATCTGGAAGCCATTCGGCAGGAAAGGCACAGGATCAATCGGGATGTTCGCCATTGCGACGCCCTTCGCCGGCGACGAGCAGGAGGGGAATGGGGTTTCAGCGGGCGGGGGAGTTGAGGAGACAGGGGAAGTGGTAGTTGTTTTTTGCAACGAGGAAGTGAACTCGTGAAAACTGCCGTGAATGACGGGCCGGGAATGATAAACCACCTGGGCCTTGAACCATCCCTCATACGATTTGTCGGGCCAAGTACAACTAGGGAAAGAGGGAAATTTCAGAAAAGGAAGGAGCCCAGGCAATTTAAAAGCAGCGCGATTAGCGCCCCCCCCCCCCCAGACCTGACCGGCGTTACCTTCGACTTAAAACCCTCATCAGTGAGCACCTGAGCATAGGATCTGCCATGATGGCCTGATTTGAATTCCCCATTAATATGATGCTCAATCACAGGCGAAGGACCCTCAGGTGACGAAGGAAATTTGAGTCTTTGAAAAACCGAGCCACCTTTACCGGGAGGCTTTAAAGAAGGAGATTTTTTTGCACTTTATTTTTTGTACGTGACAACTTTCCATTCCTTAGCAGATTCCTTGTAAAATTCCCTTTCTTCATGAATCCAGTTCGGACCCCCATTACCCCAAAGATTGACATGGATCACAAAAGAATGGCATGAAAACTTGGAGATATTGTAGATCTCAAAACCCACTGCCCGAGAAGCAACCGAGAAACGAAAAGTTCTATCTTGCAAAAGCTTCACCTGGAATTTAGAAGCATTACCACCAAAACAGGCTTGAAGAGCAAGACTAACAGTATGAAAGTCCAACTTAAAATTTGCCCTCCCAAAAGAACAAACCAGATAAAATGGTCTCTTCTTGAACCCACCAATGAAATTAACTTGATGCCTGAATTTATCAAAAATCCTCTTCTCAAAATCACGCCCTAAAGAAAAATCCAGGGCAGGTCGACATGAAGCAACATCTTTAGAAGCAACCTCTTTGGAAGCACAACCTGAGGGAAGATTTTCCGAGAAATCCAGAGATCTAGGCGCCAACCTCTCAACATTGGTGAAATTTTTTTAACCAAAGGGCTTGGTAAAATTTGAGAACCAACCACAACCCTCTTCACCTAGAGATCAATGGAGATACCAGAAGCCACCACCTCACCATGAACCAAATATCTAGCATCAATCACAACCTCATTATGATTGAGGAGGACAAGCCTTTTAGAACTAGGAAAAAGCATGAGAAAACCCTTGGAAGGCTCAAGATCATCAGCAGGCAAAGAGGAGCAAAGGGCATGCCATTTCAGACCAGTGTCTTCATCCGATCCAGTGATGGTAGGAGATCTACCAAGAAATCCACATGAAGGATCCAAAGAATCATTAACCCGAGAGAGATGAGAGGGGAACCTCAAAACGGATCCAACAGAGATCTTCTCCCCATTTTCCAAACATCGTCCCTCAAGAGGAGAGCCCTTAGCATTGAGAAGAACCAGCCAAGAATCAGCCGAGACAACGAGAGAGCCTTCCAGGAACTTACCACCCGTGGTCACACCAGAGTAGGTGACCTTCTAGCAACCTCCAGAGGAATCCATGCAGAGCCTACGCCGACAAGGCGCCGGCGAGAGCCGGAGGTCGCCCCACGGACACCTCAGAGGAGCCTCATGCCTCGGAAATCGTGCGTTTTTCTAACTCTTATTTTCCTCCTCTAGATGGTTTGGGTTACTATGAGTTCTCTCATGTTGTCCTCTTGGTTGTTGTCGTTGTCACCATCCTTGATGTTGGAATTTCCTGGAGTAGTCATCTGTTTTAGTTTGAGTTACTCATTGGAGCTTGTCCCTCTTGGGTTCTTGGAACCCTAGACGGTTTTGTGGCCTTGGTGGCGTTTGTTGGGAGCCTCCAATTAAGTTGTGGAGAAGTACCCCAACCTTTTGAGAGGTTCCGGTTGCCACCAATGAGTGCACCGATAGTGGAAGTGTGGATCGATCCCGTTGGGGTGAGATTCACCGGAGAATAGGGGAGGCCTTTTGTGGCGTTGGTGGTTTGATACCACCCCCCTCTCCAAACGAGACGTACTCCATGTTGGGAGGAGCTCGGTAAAATATCGTCGTCCCCGCGTGCCTCAGTTATCTCTATACCCGAGCTCTTTACTTATGCACTTTACATTGTGATAGCCTTCGTGCTTGAAGTAATCTATATCTTGCTATCACATTGTTGCTTGTATTGCTTAGCATAAGTTGTTGGTGCACATAGGTGAACCCTAGTTGTTCTTAGTTGTGCTTGATAAAGTAAACGCTAGTTTAATTCCGTCTTTGTTGAGCCACTCTCGGAAAAGTTTTAATCGCCTATTCACCCCCCTCTAGGCGACATCTGTATCCTTTCAGCTTGTTCTAATGTCATGACTATCATGATCGATCGTTTAAGAGAACCAAATTCTCTAGCAATCGAAAATCTCATTTGGCCCGCCTCACTAATGAAAAACCTATCATACCCATATGGTCCCAACATACTTCAAAATGACAAAAGATAAAGATGTTGCCACATTTGGAAGAACAATGACAACTTGGAATATTTTTACAAAGGATCACCTATTAAAACCACTATCTCAAAACAGAGTGCAAAACAGATTAACTCATCACAAGCAAATCATAATAGACTGTGATATTGCTTTTCTTTGTCTCGAACTCCTTTGCATCTTGGCATGAAACATCGAGGTCCTCTAATGCTTGATCATCATCTTCATGTAGATGCAAAGTAAAACTACTGCTATCTCTATAGCTAAAGAATTAAATTATATTACATGAATATGGATTCACAAATCACCCATGACAATCACATGGCACCTGCCACCATGCCTTAATTACAAACATATAGCATCTCATACAAAACACCGAATGACGAAACCATACCATACCACACCACATGCATTCCCTGTAAAAACAAGATAGACACCTCTATTTGTTTAAATCTTTGCACGTGGTTGCTAGGGTTTCTAAAACAAACAAAAAATTACCTACACAAACACAAGTATGGTCTAGTTTACCTATCGGGTGATACAAAGAGAGATCTCATGAGAAATCTTCCGAGCATATGTAAACTATATCATTACACGTTACCCTATGTAGAATAGATCTATATTGCCCCATCTTGTTTATAATACTTATGCTTTCCTCACTATAGAGAAGCCCATAGTACCAAAGCACATATTTGATCTTGATTACAACCGGATGAATCAAGAATAGCTAGAACTCTGTAAAAAAATCTATATGCCGCAAAAATCAATAATAGCAAACTCAAGGAAAGCATATAATCATTGGGTGAATAGATTCAATCTAACACTCCGCACAACACATTGTGCAATCCCGTACATCTCATATACTCTATGTCAATCATGATCTACATACCACTAATGGGTTTTCGCATAGAAAAATAAAATTTTCCAGTGTATCAAACACACCAAGATCCAACTATGGAGCATCACGAGACATGTTAGATATAGAACTCACCAACAGTACACTAAAGATCCATTCGTCGATGAAAGTGTTGATGAAGATCTCTATGTAAGATCAAAGTGACGATCCCTTGAAATCCAACCCGTGGTTGGATGGTTAGGAGGGCAGTGGTACCCTTAGTCTACCAGAGTTTAAATCACAGGTTTGACTCTTTGGTGTCTCATAAAGACGGAATATTCTTTCATTGGAAGGCGACGTTCCTGATGGGGATATGCCTACCGGGGTATACCCAGCAGGACGTTTCCGACTGGCCCAAGAACTGGCGAGTGGGCCTGCAAGACGGCGACTGGATTGAAGCCCAGCAAGGAACCAAGCGACTGGAAGCTGAAGGCCCAGGCGAGTAGATAGGCCCAGTCGGATTAGGTTAAACGCGTACCGAAGCTTTAACTGAATCGGTTGAGATATGTAAACCCTAGGGGAGGTGAGCCTATATAAACCTCCCTATAGGGCGAGTAGAGATACGTTCCATCATACACCCAAGCGACTCGCCGTCTAGCCGCCGAGCTCGCCCATTGTACCACCTCCATAATACAATCTAGCAGGAGTAGGTCTTTACCCTCCGGAGGGCCGAACCTGGGTAAAACCCTATGTCTTTGCCCTCATCTCGCACCGCAGATGGCTGGCCGCCCTTGCCCCTCGTTCTACTACTCGCTGCCGATTGCAGCATCTGCCGTGACCATTCCCACGACAGTGGCGCCCACCGTGGGGCCTGGCCGGTCTGGCCGGTGTTCTGCGGCGAGATCCAATCTGCCCATCAACGAGACGGTCGCCACCGGCCGCATGATAGATATCGGCGAGATGCTCCAAATCTTGCCGAGCAGCTACGTCCCGGCGGCGCGGCCCGTCACGCACAGCGTGATCCGGCCGATCGGCACGATCGGCCTCTTCGTCGGCCTCACCGACGTCATCGTCTCGGAGGATTCGGCTCGCATCCGCGAGTCGCCGCCACACGATCGGCTCTCCGAGAGCCAGATCCGCACGATCCATCGCCTCGCCTCCGAGTACAACTCGGCCCACAGCGACGTGGCCGAAAACTCAGCGGCCGCAGGAGACGCGGCCCTCGACGACGATGCCGACTCGGCGACCCCGGCGTCACTCGCCGGGTCCATCACCGCGGCTTCACCTGCGGGCTCCATCACTCAGGTCTCCAACGTGGGAGACTTCGAGGACCCCTCCATCCTCGGGATCTTCGAATTCGACTCCGGGTCGGAGAATTCCGCCGACCGCCGCGACGGAACCGGTCGCCACGCCGCGACCTACATGGCGACCGGCACCGATCCGCCGGAGGATCCATTCTCCACCCCAATCCCTCCTAACGCCACGGCAACGGAGGTCGAAGAACTCCGCCTAAAACTGGTGGAGGCGGTGCGCAAGGAACAAGCCGAGCGCGAAAAATTCCGCCTCGAGTAGGTGACGGTGCAGGAGCTATCGCGCTACCACCAACAGCGGATCAGGTCGCGCCTGAACCCCACCGTTCAGGGGCGCGCCCTGAACTTCGACGACGAAAACGACCCGGCCCGCGTGGCCGAGCGCACGATCTGCGAGAACGCGCCACCAGGAGGAAGCGCCCGACCCCCGCCAGGGTCGACGGCGATGGGCGCCCCACCTCCACCCAACCGCACACCCCCCAGGGACCAGCCGCGGATAGTAGTCTCCTCACGGGAGCGAGACGCAAACGGCCTCCCACTGTTCTCCACCCCGATGGACAACCTCGTGGCAGGCCGAGCAGCAGCCGACAGCATCACGGCCACCGGCGACGGCGCCCTACAGATCCAATACGTCAGGGCCCTGCTCGCAAAGGCCGTCGAGCAGCAAAGAGCGGGCGCCGACTCGCAAGTTCGAGTATACTCGCGTTCCTCGGGAAGCAGGGCGGCCTCGAGCGGCCGCCCAATGGTGGCAAACACACTCAACTGCCCACCACCGGAGCCACTGCAGCTCCAACACCGACCCGCGAACGCGGCACTCTCCACCAACGACCCCAGGCCGGCGACCAACCTCGTCGCCGCCAACAGTCAACCCATCGATGCCCGCACCCACATCATCAACAACCAAAGCTGGCGCGCACGCCAGCCCGACGACCTGCGACACACCCTAACCAATCGCCGCGACGGCGAGCCCATGGGGTCGCTCAGTCGACTCGGCCCCAAGTGCTTCGGACCAATGATCCGAGGCGAGAAGTACCCGCCAAACTTTAAGGCGCCGAAGGAGAGAAAAGTACAACCCATCGTACGACCCCGCTGTCTGGCTCGACACATACCTCATGGCAATGGGGATCGCAGGCCACACCGACCTGCTAGCCGCCCGTTACCTCCCCCTGATGATGGAGGGGACGTGCAGGCAGTGGATCAACACCCTCCCTCAGGACAGTGTAGACTCCTGGGAGGAGATGCGCGACACTTTCGTCAGGCACTTCGAGTGCTCCTACACCCGCGCCACCACTATCGAGGACCTGGAGCGATGCGTCCAGGGACCCCGCAAGTCGACCCGCAACTGGGTCCAACGGTGGCAAGAACTCTGGTACAACGCGGTCGGCATCCACCCGGACACACCGATCCATTGCTTCAAGACCTCGTGCCGCTACGAGCCCCTGGTCGCCAAGCTCAAGTGACACTCTCACACACTCGACAACATCCCCGACCTCCTCGAGATCGCCAAACGGTACGCGGAGGAAGATCCAAAACAAGAAACTGACGACGAGTCAGGAGGTCAACGCCGCACGAACGACAACGACAGCGGACGACGGTCCGACCTATGCTACAGCAACACTCGCCTCACCGGCAAGCGCCGCAGTGACGGGCGAGTCGACTTCGTCGCCAACGCCGGGCACGCGCAACGCGAGCCCAAAAGCTTCCGCCGCGACGGAGGACAACGCCGCGACGGCGGCAACTACAAGTCCAAGCCAAGGTTCGACCCCGCGGCTCTCCTTAACCAACCATGTGCGTTTCATAGCAGGGAAGGAAAACCCGCAACGCACACCACCGCCGACTGCCACACCCTCAGGGAGATCGAGAAGGCACGGCGAGCGCGGGAGGACCCCGACAACGACCCGCCAAACGGTGGAAAATTCGGCAAAGTGGCCGGCTCACTCCATACCTTCACAGGCTTCGACACGAAGCGCGAGAAGAAGGTCATCGCCCGTGCCGTCGCCGTCAACGCGGTGGCCCAGGTGGACGTTCCCCAGTTCCTCAACTGGTCGGAGCAGCCCATCACCTGGAGTCGTCAAGACCACTCGCCACGCATCGAGTACCCAGGTCGAGTCGCCCTGGTGGTCAAGCCCAAGGTCGGCGACTACTGGCTCCCCAAGACATTGATGGACGGCGGCAGCTCCATCAACATCCTGTACCTGGACACCTTCAGGCGGCTGCGGCTCCCGTAGTCGATGATCGAGACGACCCACACCACGTTCCACGGCATCGTCCCCGGTCGGAAGGCGTACCCGATCGGCAAGGTCACTCTGCCAGTCACCTTCGGCACACCGGCAAACTTCTACACCGAGCGGATCGTCTTCGAGCTGGTGCCCTTCGACAGCCCCTACCACTGCGTCCTGGGGCGCCAGGCGTTCGCTAAGTTCATGGCAGCGCCCCACTATGCGTACAACGCGATGAAGCTCCCCGGGCCGTGCGGCGTCATCACCATCAACAGCGACCCCGACATGGCCGCCGAGTGCGAGGCCAAAGGAGCCGAGCTCGCCGACGCCGTCATCGCGGCGGAGACCAACCACGCTGATGAGCTCGCCAAGTACGCGAGCGGGGTCAACAACGACGACCCCACCATACTCAAGAAGCCCAACTCAGAGGGCGCAAACACCTCAACCTTTGAGGCCACGACGCACACCCGCACCGTCGAGCTGGTCCCAGGCGACTCCAGCCAGACGGTGATGATCAGGACGGGCATGAGCCTAGCATAGGAAGGCGCGCTCATCGAGTTCCTCCGTGAGAATAGGGACATCTTCGCATGGAAGCCCTCTGACATGCCCGGTGTCCCTAGGGAGCTCGCTGAGCACAAGCTAAACGCCGACCCCAAAGTGCGACCTGTCAAGCAGTCGCTGCGGCCCTTCAATGAAGTGCGCCGCCGAGCAATCGCCGAGGAGGTGCAGCGTCTACTCGCTGCAGGCTTCATCCGGCCAATCAAATACTCCAAGTGGCTGGCAAACCCAGTTCTGGTCGAGAAGAAGAATGGGACCTGGAGGATGTGTATCGACTACACAAACCTGAACAGCGCCTGCCCAAAGGAGCAGTTTGTTCTCCCGCGGATCGACCAGATAATCGATTCAACCGCGGGCTCGGAGTCGCTATGTTTCCTCGACGCCTACTCTGGGTACAACCAGATCAAAATGGCTGTCGAAGACGAGGAGAAGACGGCGTTCATCACGCCATTCGGAGCCTTCTGCTACACCGCCATGACCTTCGGCCTCAAGAACGCCGGGGCGACCTACCAGCGGTGCATGCAAGAATGCCCCGCGAGCCAAATTGGCCGCAACATCCACGTCTACATCGACGACGTGGTCGTAAAGTCCGCTCGCCAGGGCGACCTACTCGCCGACCTGGTGGAAACATTCGCCAACTTGCGAAAATACAAGATAAAGCTCAACTCAGGCAAATGCACCTTCGGTGTACCTGCAGGACAACTACTGGGGTACGTCGTCTCCAAACGAGGGATCGAGGCGAACCCCACGAAGATCGACACGATCGCCCAGCTCGGTAAACCCGAGTGCCTGTGCGACGTCCAGAAACTAGCCGGGCGAGTAGCGGCTCTCAGTCGCTTCATTCCCTGCCTGGGCGAAAAGGCGATGCCCCTATACCGCCTGATGCGCAAGAACCCCACATTTCAGTGGGACAAGAAGGCGGACGACACGCTTCGCGACCTCAAGAAGGTGCTACTCGCCGCATCGCTACTCGCCGCCCCCGCCGACAAAGAACCCATGCTGGTTTACGTCGCGGCTTCCGAGCGCGTCGTCAGCGCCGTCATGGTCGTCGAACGACCAGAGGAAGGAAAGGAGCGCCCAGTGCAGCGACCGGTGTACTACATCAGCGAGGTCCTCACCGAGTCGCGCCAGCGGTACCCCCAGTACCAAAAACTGGTATACGCGGTCTTCAGAGCTCAGCGGCGCCTGCCGCACTACTTCCAGGAGCACCCGATCACAGTCGTTTCCTCGGCACCACTGCAGGACATCATCCGCAACCGTGAGGCGACCGGGCAGGTCGCCAAGTGGGCCGTCGAGATCGGCGTCCACAACATCAAATACGAGCTGCGAAAAGCGATCAAGTCGCAGGCCCTAGCGGACTTCATCGCCGACTGGGAAGAGGCCCAGCAGCCAGAGAAGCTACCATACCTCCATTACTGGAGCCTGCACTTCGACGGTTCCAAGAACGCGGACGGCGCAGGCGCAGGGATCGTGCTAACTTCGCCAAAGGGCGACAAGCTCCGCTACGTCCTCTGCCTCGACTTCACACCCTGCACCAACAACATGGCTGAGTACGAGGCCTTACTCCACGGCATGCGAGCGGCCAAGGAGATGAATGTCAATCGCCTACGCTGCTACGGCGATTCCGACCTCGTCGCAGGGCAAGTCGCTGGCACCTGCGACGCTGTCTCCCCCACCATGGCGGCATACCGCCAAGCAGTGGACAAGTTGGGCGGACATTTCACAGGCTCATCCGTCGAGTGGATCGACAGGCGGAAGAACGAGGAGGCCGACGCACTCTCTCGCATCGGGTCGGCTCGACTCGCACCACCCGCCGGCGTCTTCCTCGACACGATTACCAAGCCATCAGTCTCTCCCCCGAGGGAGATCGACATCGGAGTCCCGCTCCAACCAGAGGCAGCCCTGGTCGCACTCGTCAACGAGCCAGACGACTGGACCAAGCCCTACATCGCCTACCTGGAAGCCGGCACCTTGCCAGCAGACGAGACGGACGCCCGGATGATCGCTCGCCGATGCAAGTCATACACCATCATCGACGGCGAGCTCCACAAGCGCAGTGTCACCGGCGTGTTCCAACGCTGCGTCCAACACGCCGAAGGGCGCAAGATCCTCCACGATATCCACTCCGGCGACTGCGGCCACCATACCGACGCCCGCTCTCTGGTCGCCAAGGCTATGCGACATGGCTTCTACTGGCCCACCGCACACGCCGATGCTGTGGACATTGTCTAGCGGTGCGCCGGGTGCCAGAAGTATGCCAACCAGACGCACGTGCCGAGCTCAGCGCTCAAAACAATCCCCATCACCTGGCCATGCGCCGTGTGGGGCATGGACATGGTAGGCCCCTTCAAGAAGGCCCCCTCCGGCTACACCCACCTGCTAGTCGCAGTCGACAAATTCACAAAGTGGGTGGAGGCCAAGCCAGTTCGGAAATGCGACGGGAAGACCGCCACCAAATTCCTACGCGAGCTCATATATCGCTACAGGTTCCCAAACAGCATCATCACGGACAATGGCACCAACTTCGCCAAAGGAGCCATGGCTGAATTCTGCGAAGAGCACCACATCCGGCTCGACCTCGCATCGGTCGCCCACCCAGAATCCAACGGCCAGGAAGAACGGGCCAACCAAAGCATCCTCCACGGCCTGAAGCCGCGACTCCAAGTACCAATCGAGCGCACCGCCGGGTGCTGGGTCGAGGAGTTGCCCTCTGTCATCTGGGGGATCCGCACCTCAGTCAATAGGTCGACAGGGTTCACCCCCTTCTTCATGGTCTACGGCGCCGAGGCAGTCATGCCCACCGACCTCGAACATGACTCGCCGCGGGTCATCCACTACACGGAGGCTGCAAACGAGCTCGCCCGCCAAGACGGGGTCGACCAACTCGACGAAGCACGTGACCTTGCTCGGTCACGCACCGCCATCTACCAGTAGGGACTCCGCCGCTATCACAGCCGGCGGGTGAAAACTCGCACCTTCCAAGAAGGCGACCTGGTGTTACGCCTCATCCAGGACAAGAAGGGCATGCACAAGCTCTCCCCTCCGTGGGAAGGGCCATTCGCCATCGGGCGCGTACTCGGCAACGACGCCTACTACCTCATCGACGTCCGCGGGGACGGCGAACTCGACGTCAAGCGACCATGGAATGTAAACCTCCTACGGAAGTTCTACTCCTAGAACCCCACACATGTACTCTCCAGTCGCTGTGAAATAAAAAGAAACGGTTACCGCAAAATTGCGCCCACTCTCCATGTCTTGTGCCACTCGCACTCGTAATAACAGTGATACGCTAACCGCAGAAGTCAACCTTTGGTACAGCGATCGGCACGGCTAAGTAGTGCGGTGCAAGAGCACTGAGTCACCTCAGGTCTCGCATCGTCCATGAAAAACGCCTATCCGGAGCCCCATTGGAGTCGCCTAGCTCGACTGGTTCTATGAACCAAGACAACTGCTTTCGCTTCTTACAGCGACCATGGTCCTCCGCATCCTTGGCATAGCGACTCGAACGGCTAAGTACCACGCTCGGGGACTGAAGACCAGTTCATCGCGAGCGGTCCGGGAAAACGCCAAGTAGGAGAGCATGCCCAGGACTCGCCACGCGACTGACCCCACGGGCCAGGCAGGAGTGACGCGCTCAAACTAACGCGCTAAGTCCTCAACCACCCCCGAGTCGCGCCTAGAACAACCAAGTACCACGCTCGGGGACTCGGCCACCCGACCTCGTTCGCGCAAGGGAAAACGGCAAAGTACAGAGCACTCAAGGGAGTCGCCTAGCGACTGGCTCTCCGAGCCCGGGCGAGTCGACCATAATGACAAAACACATAAAAACAACAAACACATCACATACGAGGTAAACCCCACAAAAGAGCGGACGCGCTCGGGGACTCGTTCAAACAGCAATCACAAACACACGACAAATACCAAAATAGACACGATGTCACATTCGATTGCATGTCGCACTGTCTCATGTTACAAAATATGCCCGCATGGCAGACCTGCTGCTAACGCCACAAGGCAACCTATCCTACTCTGCAGGCTTTGATGACGACTCGCCAACACCCCGACGATTGCGGATGAACGGCGTGTACGGGTTCGATGGATACGTCGTCAGTTCACCCGCCATCGCCGCGCGGAAGGGCTGCTCGACCTTGAGATCACGATGCGGCGGCTCGGGATCGTTCGGCACGACGACCGTCTCCTGGTACGGAAGGAGGTCGCCCATTGCCCATACACGCTCCGAGTACGCGGCGGCGCGATCTTGCAACTTGAGGACCTCGGAAAGCTCCACCGCGCCAGTCGGTGATGGGTAGCCACTCGTCACATCGTCGATGTCGAAGTCCTCGGGGAAGTGGGCAAGTCCAAGACTAAGTTCCGTCGCCGCTCCGCGCCGAAACGCCGACCGCGTCATGAACTCAACGACCGCAGGCGCCTTCTCCAAATACCTCCACACCTCAACGAGGTCGCTGGGAATCACTTCCGTGGGCGATATCTCTTGGAGATAGGCATGGATGCACGTCGCCGACAACGTTGCCGAGTCGACAAGCATGCTTACGGACTGCCGCGCGTCGAACGAGCTCGCTTCTTCCGCGCTATCGATGATGCGACCTGCGAGTAGAAGACAATAATGAATATGACGGACAACATGAAAGGCACAATCACTGTACGGGGCAGATGCACTTACCAATCAACGGGCGGGCGAGTTCCGTGATGAAGCTTTGAAGCGACGTATGGTCGTCCTGAAGCCCAGCAACAAGGGCATCCGACACTTTGCGATCTTCTTCGGCGGCTGCAATGGCGGCCTTAGCTCGCCCGTCAGCCAAGCTCGCTTCTTCCTTTGCCTCCCGCAGCTCGCGCTCGAGGTTGGCGATCCGCTGTTCAGCCGCACTCAAAGACGATTGCGCTGCCGCTAATTCACCAGCGGGGACAAGTCCCTGGCGAGCTTCCTCTGCCTTCGCGGCAACAGCCTGAAGCCCTTTGTTCGCCTCCTGGACGATGGCCAGCTCCTTCTCCGCGCGCTGCTTCGCGGCCAATCGATCAGCCGACTCAAGCTGCAGACCCTGCACATCACCAAAAAGGTTAATCAAAGCAAAATTCCTAAGTGCCCACCCGCTGAAATTCAGCGAGTGCGCAATTGGGGACTGGCAATCAAAAATTCCTAAGTGCCCACCCGCTGAAATTCAGCGTGTGCGCACTCGGGGACTGGTACTCAAAGAAATTCCTAAGTGCCCACCCGCTGAAATTCAGCGCGTGCGCACTCGGGGACTAGATGCGAAAAATAAAGATAAGACATTAAAAGAATCAGGCCGCTGCAAAGCACCGACCTGATCCTCGGGGACTGGAGGTACCTGGATGGCTGCGCCAAGCATGCCGTGAAGTTGTATCGCGTCCACGGACGCGAGGAGAGCCGGCGTGTGCCCACGACGTTGGTCGACTTTAGCATCGGCGGTCCCAGGAGCGTGGCTCGAGGGCGAAGTTCCACTCGCCGCGGCCGCCTTGGTCATGAAGCGCGGAAAGGTGGCTATAGAGGCACCTGCCCCAAAGGAGGTCGGCTCGGCCGTTCCAGGCAACAGAGCGCCCTCCTTCGTGGACGCGGCCGCCTCCGTTGCGGGTCCAGCTGGCGCGACCGCCGTGTCGTCAGAAATCGTGACGATGTCGTCACCCTTGGCCTTCTTTCCGCCATCCGCAGAGACGACGACCTCGTCCGCCTTCCTCTTGCGGGAAGGATCCTCCTCGCTAACGACGGGTGGCACCTTAGCCACGGTTGGGTGACCCATCCTTTTCACCCCGGTCCTGTTCAACAATCATGTAAGCAAGATAATTCAAGCGATTATGGAAGACAAAGGAAGGCGAGTGTACTCACTTGGCGACCGGAATGAAGCGTAGCCCCGTACGGAGGCCGGCTGGCTTCTCCAGTTCAGGGCCTAGTCGGCGGCTGAGCCCCATGTCAAGGACGTCGCGTGCCCAAGACACGGACGGCTTCTTCGTCGTCGAGGCTGCGACCGGAGCTTCTGTGACCTCTTCGACAGGAGCTTCCTTACGAGGCGAAGTCGCTACGGCCGGAGCATCCCCCAGCCCAGAGACTGGGGTGAATGGCGGAGGCATCGACGCCAGGGGCACCTCGATGGTGGCCGTGTCCAACGCGGCTGTCGTTGGCGGCGCCTCGTCCTTGGCCGGGCTGGGGACGTCAAAGCTGCTCGCTGAATGTGGCGGTGAGGCCGGCCTCGTCGGTTGGTCTTCGTCTTCCTCGGAGGCGCCTTCACCTCCTTTTCCTTCTTCTTATTTTTCGATGGAGTTGCCTGGCGGCGCGAGGTGGTTTCTGGAAGCTCGTCGTCGTCATCGTGACGCTCGAGGCTTTTACTTGCCTCAAGCTCTCGTTGACGTTGCCCACGGGTCTTGCGGAGCAGTGGGGCGACTTCCTCTTCGGACTCGTCATCGCTGTCGCCCTCGTCACTCCCGGCATTGCCCTTGGCGGGAGGCGACTCGCCCACATCCTGAACGGACGAGCTCGAGTTCTCATCGTCCGAAGGTGGGAGCCATCCTTCCACCACTTGGAATAGCTGCAATGAATACAAGATGAAGTTAGAATTACCGCGATTGCATAAACTGCGACTGCGAGCGAAGTGAAGCGACTACCGTTGGGGCTGGACGCTTTGCGGTATAGGGGGCGACCCCAGCCTGTGCGTCCAGGTACACCGCCTGGGTGATTTTCTTCAGTGCTGGGATGTAGTCCTCCAGCTTCCACTCGTCGAGGCAGGCCTTCGTCGAGTCTTCCCGGCCCATGTACTGGTACATGTAGTGCTCGCGTCGAACGAGCGGGACGAGCCGCCGCCCGAGCCAGCAGTTGTACAGGTTTATCGTCTGAAGGCCCTTCTTCTTCAGACCGCGGATGGTCTGGAGCATCTCGTCGACGACCATCCGCTGGTCGTTGGGGAGCTTGCCGACTTGGAGACGGCGCGGCTCGGACCGATTGGCGGAGTACCGCGGGATCGCCGCCTCGCCCTCCGGGGTCGCCTCGGCTACGTAAAACCACGACTTCTTCCAGTCGCTCGCTGCCTTGGCGGGCAGCATCAGGTCGAAGAATGAAGCCTTCGACTTGAGCTGGAAGGTTAGGCCGCCCGCGGCTAGCATTGGGCCGCCCGCTTCCTCGCGGCTGATCCGTCCATGGAACAGATCTTGCCACAAGGGGAAGTAGGGCCGGCAGCCCAAGTAGCATTCGCAGAACGCCACAAAGATGGCGAGCTGCTCGATGCTGTGGGGACCCAGATCCGAAGGCTGGATCCCGTAGTAGGCGCAGAAGCGCCGGAAGAACAGGGACGTGGGGAACCCTAGCCCCCGTTCAAGATGGCTGGTGAAGCAGATGAACTCCCTCTCTCGTGGATTCGGGGTCGTCTCTCCGGCTGCGGGAATGCGCCAACAGCCGGCTCGCAAGATCCCGGCCTCCTCGAAGGAAGCCAGTTGCGCCCTTGTGCACTTAGATCTACCCCACGGCTCGGTGGAAAGGGCCATGGTAGAGAGATTTGCTGGGGGTCGGGGGATTTCGAGTCGGCTGGATCGCGATGCGAAGGGAGGCGAAAAGTGCGTGCAGTCGGAGGAAATGGTGAGAAGGTGGTTCTCTGATCGCCTGCCATTCCACTTATATAGCGGTTGTTACCCGCCAAATCAGGGAGCCGTTACTACGCGGTGATTACGCCAAAAGTTACCGTTGGATTACCCCAACGGCTAGTTTGACCACGGTTAAACGATCCAACTTCAGCCACTCGACTCGCCGACCCACTCACTATGATAGTGTTTCGCTGACTCGACTCGCCAAAGCTGCGACCTGGACGACTAGTTTTCTCCTTTATACAGGAGCCCGCCGACGATTCGACTGGATGTCTGCTTTGAAGCCGAATACTCCGACTGCCAGCAGCCACCCACGCCTAATCAACGACGGCCTCGGGGACTACTGATGGGGATATGCCTACCGGGGTATACCCAGCAGGACGTTTCTGACTGGCCCAAGAACTGGCGAGTGGGCCTGCAAGACGGCGACTGGATTGAAGCCCAGCAAGGAACCAAGCGACTGGAAGCTGAAGGCCCAGGCGAGTAGATAGGCCCAGTCGGATTAGGTTAAACGAGTACCGAAGCTTTAACTGAATCGGTTGAGATATGTAAACCCTAGGGGAGGTGAGCCTATATAAACCTCCCTATAGGGCGAGTAGAGATACGTTCCATCATACACCCAAGCGACTCGCCGCCTAGCCGCCGAGCTCGCCCATTGTACCACCTCCATAATATAATCTAGCAGGAGTAGGTCTTTACCCTCCGGGGGGCCGAACCTGGGTAAAACCCTGTGTCTTTGCCCTCATCTCGCACCGCAGATGGCTGGCCTCCCTTGCCCCTCGTTCTACTACTCGCTGCCTATTGCAGCATCTGCCGTGACCATTCCCACGACAGTTCCCGTCGATAGCGAGACGCCTACGGTGACTTCGTCAATCTCAAGACCCGTCGGCTCAGTCTCTCGGAGGTGCTCATAGAGATAGGGTGTGCGTGCATGTGTCCATAGGGGTGAGTGTATTACACATTGAGCGTCTGCGTTTGTACCATGTTTCTCAAAATAAAGTGATAATCCCTTGAAAGGTATTCACAGATTAACATGTTTTCTAAAGAAAACTTTTGTTTTGGAACGGTGGAATTGACAAAGGCCCAGTTCGTTTGGTGGCTTCTCCCAGAAGCTGCCCTACCCCCAGCTTTCTGGGGAAACCGGTTTAAAAATTTTGTGAGGCTTCTAAATTTGTTTAGCCTTAACTATTTTGGAAGGCTCGCAAATTTTTTAAGACCAGCTTACCCAGGAAGCTGAGAGGAGGGCGGCTTCTCGGAGAAGGCCAAAAGAACTGGGCCAAAGTTCGCTGTGAGAGAAGAACGTGTTCAGTGTAATTGGGCCGACCGATCTCCTCTGGAAATGTGCGAGCCCACGACGGGTCCAGACAATCTTATCGTCGTCCACGAGCGGCTCCTGTCTCTCAAGCTGTGTGTGTGCCCCTCCCTGGCCGAGTAAACTGCACGATGGCCATGGCCGCGCGTTTCTTCTCCTACACCTCTCCTAAACCCTGCTTCTCCTTCACGCCGCGGTGCTCCTCCTCTTCCCCATCAGGTTAAATGACTTACCTTATCATGCACCTTCAATCAATTCCTAGGTAGCTCGATGCACTGAATCGAATTGCATTGATTAGGGGGAAAGGGCAAGGGGAAGGGGAAGTCGGTGAGGGAGGACTGGAGGGAGAAATCAAAGCCCATCCCTCCCGGAGGCGTCTACCCGGCCAAGGACCAGTGCAGCCGCTGCGGCCTCTGCGACACGTACTACATCGCCCATGTCAAAGACGCCTGTGCGTTCCTCGGGGACGGCATGTCCCGTGTCGAGGTAACGACATTCGTCTTTCTTCCCACTGCTATTGCTACTACTGCTATGAACGTGTGTATCATTCATGGATACCTTTTTTTTGCGATAATGGAGACCTTTAGATTGAGTAATAATTAAGGCCTTATGTAGGATATGGAGCCGGTAGTCCATGGGAGGGGCAGGAAGGATAGCATGGACGAGATGTACTTCGGGGTGTATGACCAACTCCTGTATGCGAGGAAGACAGAACCTGTTCAAGGTATCACTCACCTACCTTCTTCATTTCAGCCCTATACATGCAGTTACCTCTTGCTGACCTAATTTACCTGCTTATATATGTGTGTGACATTTGCCTCCATTACATTTAGGAGCCCAATGGACAGGAATAGTCACAACAATCGCAGTTGAGATGCTAAAAGCAGATATGGTTGATGCCGTGGTTTGTGTACAAAGGCACCCAGACAAGAATCGGATACCACATTGTTGTCTTTCATTGTTAGAGAATAACTGGACTTGGCTAATGCTGTTTATTTATTACCTTGATCTGCAGTGATCCAGACGATAGGTTTGCTCCGAGGCCTGTTTTAGCCAGGTATCATGGGATTGATTTTTTGCCAGTTTAAGGGATTTTCTATATCATTTGAAATATGTTGCACTTCTCATTAGCCAATTGATATAAATCTGCACCTTCAGTAATTATTCGTTGCACGTGAGCTAAAAACCTTGGTATATCAATCTCAAGAAAAACGTGGTATTGTTCGATCCATTTGTTCTTCATGATACCAAAAACCTTGTTATTGGTCTATCCTTTTATTTTCCATGATACCCGTTCCTGATAAAATGGAAGTAAGATTCAAGTGCTTTGCTAGGACTCCAGAAGAAGTGTTTGCAGCCAAAGGCGTCAAGCCAACATTATCACCAAATCTGGATACACTCGCCTTAGTAGAGGTAAACCTGTCTTTTCTTCATGCTATATACTTTGCTATTATCGTTAGATACTGTATCTTGTCTCCCTGCTCTTCTCAGCCTATGGAAGCAAAATGGGTCACGAATCATGATGGCAGATATCTGAAGTAAAGAACAAACGCTCTTTAAACATGAAGTTGGACTTTTTTGTTCAAAATTTTGCTCCTATACCCCAATTCTAGGGAATGAAAAGAATGCCCTTTCCAGTTATGGCTCCAAAAGCAAAAAAAAGCCCATTTTAGTTGCTATTGCTGGAGACAATGCTATGATGTCTTGATTGTTCTGTCATACATTCTGTTTCTGATCACTCTTCTCAGACCTGGATTTCATGATTTCCTTTGGCAGGCTGCTGGTGTAAAGCGTCTTCTTTTTTGTGGCGTGGGTTGCCAAGTGCAAGGTATTTACCTGTTATGTAATTTTTTTTATTTCTACCATGATGGTTTATTTTATCTGTTAGTTATTCAACATTCTACCTTTTGAACTACAGCTTTGAGATCTGTAGAGAAGTACCTTGGCTTGGAAAAGCTTTATGTGCTTGGCACAAATTGTGGTAACTACTGATGGATCTCCAAATCAGTAAATCTTGAAATTTTCAAGTGTTGTCTTGCATGGAAGATATATCGGAATTTTTGGCTTACACAATTAAATATTCTCAGTGGACAATGGCACTCGTGAAGGACTCGATAAATTTTTGAAGGCTGCAAGTACTGAACCAGAAACTGTCCTACATTATGAATTTATGCAAGACTACAAGGTGATACTTAATTTGAAACATTCTTTACTTTCTCCCCCCTTGGAACAGTTTCAATTTTTTCGACAAAGGGAATATATTAATATGGAACAGTTTCATATATGCCCCATGAATAGAAATACCATTTACTTCTAGGAATCAACAGTTGAACAACCATTTTTAGGATGTATTGAAATAAGATAACAGGAGTTAACATTTTGTTGCTTTGCCAGTTATGATACGTGATACTGTTCTATAACCGTGAGTATATGCAGGTTCACTTAAAGCATCTGGACGGGCATATAGAAGAGGTAAGTCACCTGCTTTCGTGTTATTCTACAGTATTGAGTTTGCCAACATCGTTGCCTCATGGCGTAGTTTAAAGCAGGTACCATATTTTTGCCTGCCAGCAAACGACCTGGTTGATGTTATTGCCCCATCATGCTACAGGTATGCTACGCTCACTGTATATATCGCTTGCGGTATCTAAAAAATCTGTAGGCATCATTCGCTAATGTCGAGCTAATGGTTTTACTTCTGACATCTCGCAGCTGCTTTGACTACACAAATGGCTTGGCGGTGAGATTCCTCCTGTTTTTATTTAATTTGACTGTCTTCTTTTCGGATTCATTTCAAATAGGTAATTAGATACTTAAGTTGGAATTTCCGTCATCTTTTGATAAATGAGTCATCGATATTCTGGCTACAATAGAATTCATTGCTCCTTCTGCTCATGTGCATAATGATATTCTCATATCGTATCTGGGTTGAAACCAGTAACTAATCCCTCTGACTCTGTGGCAGATGATTTATTTTCCTTGTACAGTTGTTTCTCTTTGCTATTTCTATACCCCAATAGTTTGTTCACTTGTATGACGAAGCAGCCCATAGCTAAAAGTATTTGTTGCTAAAGTGCAGGATTTAGTGGTGGGATATATGGGAGTACCTAAATATGCCAGAGTTTCCATGACTCAGCACCCTCAGTATATCACGGTCAGGTAACTAAACTGAACCAGAAAAATTGACCTGTTAGTGAGCAGTGGAGTTGATCGATGTCGGCTTGATATTTTCTTCTGGTCACAAGGAATGACCGGGGAAGGGAGATGCTCAGCCTGGTAGAGGGACTTTTGGAGAGCACACCAACAGTTAGCAGTGTATGCATCCACATCCATGCATAAAAGTAGTAGCACTTTGTAATTTGTGTACTGTGGGGGTAGTGGTCTCAGTGCTAATTGTTCTTTCTCAGGGCGCTAGACAACCGTTTGTGATGGAGACGGTGAAAGCTGATGATGCAGCGAAAATGGGTATGTATAAATTAATCCCACATGGTGTTCCTTTGACTGCAGCTGCTCCCCATTGCTTGGCTATAAAATGTGACTGTCTACGAATGGTACTTTTCAGGGAAAGGCCCTTCTGACCCAGCTCCCAGATTTGTGGGCAACGTCATCGCTTTCCTGCTAAACCTGGTTAGTGGTAAAATGCCACGTTGTGGATGTTAAGGTGGGATGAGTAGCATGGTGAACACGTGATGTGATTGGGTTTGTGCAGATTGGACCGAAGGGGCTGGAATTTGGTCGATACTCCCTCGATTACCACACAATCAGGAACTACCTGTATGTGAAGCGAGCATGGGGAAGCGCGAGGTAATGCATAACCCTTTCTTCCTCATCTGCCTCCGATCCCGTATCTGACGCCTTAGAAGTACTCCCTCCATTTCAAAATATAAGATGTTTTAGCTTTGTGAAGCAAATGTATCTAGATGAATTTTAGTGTAAGTTCGGAGTGAACCTAAACACTTGAAAGGTCTAGATACATTCACTTCAGAAAGCTAAAACATCTTATATTTCGAAAAGAAGGGAGTACATGTTAGGACGATGTGTGAATGAACTAATAGACTTATATGGTGCGTACATTGCAGAGCGGAGCAGCACATGCCATCCTACGCCAAGAAGATTGTGGAGGCATACAACAAAGATGGACGCATCGACTCGATGTTGAAAGAAACAAAACAAATAGTCAAGTAGGTTTACTGCTAAGAAACAAAACTAATATTGGGGGTATAACAATTAGCAAAGCTAGCTAGGTAGATTGTTGTAAATCGAGCTACACAAGCATTGCCGGTGGATGAAACTAAATAGATGTGGTTCCGCCATCATTATCTTGATTTGATTGATGGAGAAATCTGCCTAGAGGCACCACGTTGTTGTCTTCTCGGTGATAGGTATACTTGTACGGATTTGCTAGTTCTCGTGCGTTCTGAAGATTTGTTAAATCTCAGTCGCTCCTCTAGCCATCGGACTCAGTGTGTCAAGATTTATGCACTCTTTTCTTTCTTCTGCAGGACTGAGTAATTAACATAAAACCATCGTATTTCTGCAAAATGGTCAAATAACCACCACTATTCAAAAAGATCGCAAAATGTGACAACTATTTTGTAATTTTTTTTTTGCACTTCACGCTAAAACTCAATTTAAAGTAAATTGACACCGTTTCTGACTAGTGGAATCCACTTGTCAGGACCAAAATTGCTGAGTTGGACATAGCCCCAACTGTCAGGCCAATTAAAAAGGTCTAGATATTGTAAAAGAATAAAAATAAATAAAAATCAGGAGATTGGTCCTGATTTCCTCAACTGGACATGGCTCCGGGCGCAAGCTTCGACAAGGTACGAGCTGGCCGCGATCTTCGGGGTAAGGGGCGGCGTGGCCCGAGCAAGATCTGGCTTGAGATCGGGCAGGCGAGCCCCGGCGAGCTCTGCATAGGCATGTGGAGGGGCATGCGAGCTTCGACATGGTACGCGGTGTTGGGAGACAAGTATCTCTTCTTATAGTAGAAGGCATAATATCCTTCTTAGCAACATCTTTACTCTTTCCCACGATGAGAGACAAGTACAACAAGTAAATGATAACACATGGTCTTACCAATAAAGCTAGGTTCCTTGAAAACGGTGCCAGAAAATGTCTTGATGCCCATAAATATAGGGGATCGCTAAAATCTTTGATAGGAAGTATTACCCAAATTTATAGTTCGACTCAGGAGGAACACAAGAATACCAATAGGACTTTAGCAATTGATACGGCCACTCTCAATCACACCTGTATATGAATAAACTTGCAAATAAAGTGGCGATTTATGATAGTTGATTCAAAGCAGTAAAACAAATTAGTAAATAAAGCAACAAATTTCCATTTTTTACCAGAAGTAATGTTGTGAAACTTTCAGTGGCTAAAATCCATGCATGAGGTGATAGCGGGGTGTTGCATCAATGATATCTATCATATAATGTATCATACTAATATGATATTTATCTTTAATTCAGTTGTGTGTAGGTGTGTGCTCCAAACATAATCACGCATGTAAGTTTGCATAATATCTTTTGTCCTGCCTGCCCATTTCACCGGGGCCAACTTGGTACTACATGCAATTAAGATCTACCTTTTCAAATAGACCGAAACAAAGTATTAACACTTCATGAACACACAATATCCTCAAACTATCATATATTCTCATTGTTTTCTCTAACTGTCACCTTAGGGTTCGCAGGTTCAACATAATAATAGGTAATACACTTTGAAAATACATACCAAACTCAAATATATGATTGGGCAATAAAAGTTTAGTACTGAAATCATGTCACTCGGGCCCTAGCAGCAAGCATTAAACATAGCAAAAGTGTACCAACACTCATACAAGAATTTCTACAAGACAAACACCTCAAATCTCGATACATATGGATGATTACATGATGGATATCATCCAATCCCCATCCACCTCACATGCCCACAGGGAATTACTCACACACGATGATGGGGGATGAACTCATGGTTGTCGATGATGATGATGTTGATGATGATGGTGGTGGAGAAGACCTCGAAATCCCACTCCCCGGGGTGGAGAGTAGGACCAATATGACCCTCAAAACAAAGATCGTGGCTCTAGCGGTGCTATGTTTCGCGAAAAGCTTTGTGCTTCTAGAAAACTAGGTTTTTAGGGTATATAAGGGGGTATCTGAGATGATGCTCCACAGCCAAAAGGGCCTGTGTGGCGTGCCCACCCTTACTAGGCATGCCACCTGGTCTCTTTTGGGCCTCGTAGCTCCACTCGATTGATTCCAAGATCCCAGGCTTCATTATTTGGTGAAAAACTGACGTGGTATTTTTTTCTCGATTTTATTTCCTGCGGAACTGATAGAAAGAAGACTCTTGCTAAAAACAACATTAGATTCAGTAGTTTTATCCAATTATGGGAAGATTCCGGATCAAATCATCGAGCAAAGTACTTGGAAAAATAGATACATTTGGGATGTATCATCTCCCCAAAGCGTAGCTCGTTGTTTGTCCTCAAACAACTCAAACGCGGGTGTAAAATCAATAAAAGACTTTGACAAGACCTTTTCTCTATTCATGCATAACATTTTAACATGGCAAATATTTGAAGCATAGCTTTATCAATGAATAGCAAAGTAATAATGAGAGCCTACTATGCTAGTGTACACATGATTATGCATGGTACAAAGGAGATAATATATGGCAACACTATTTGAGCATGATTACCTAATAGTGGCAATGAACAAAGTTCTCACATCGCATTTGGTTGAATCATTTGTAAGGTTTTGAGGCCTTTTATTCTTTCAATTGTCGAAAAGTAGTTCATCATGCTTGCATCGCGAACTAAATACTTTGGGGACACTGTATCCTTCCAGTCTTTCAACATTTAAACTGTCAACACCCGGATTTTTAATCCCAGATGCCTGTTATGCCATACATCGCAATCCCAAGATTATCATTTTTGCGAGACATAACAGATTGGATATCACAGTACATCATCCATTACAAACCATACATAAGGTCTTACACAAATAAGAATCTCATGATCCAGTTCTTAATACAACTCAAGCAGCGGAATAACGTAAAGATAATGATAGCGTAGGCGAAGCTCCATCTTCAGAGTCACAGGCAATGCTGACGATGGGAGATGATCCTAGTTGTCATAACCTTCATGCGGTCCTTCGTCCTGATACTCCTCTTCATAGTCTGGCCATGGGAATAGCCAGGGACAAAGCCATCAGTACTCTTTAAGTACTCGCAAACTAATACTAACAAGTTAAGGGGGGTTTTTGTAGTAGGATATACTAAGCTCTAGGGTTGTTTTGCAAAAAGCCAGATTTACCTCTACTAAGTTCAGAAGCAAAGAAAACTAGTTGGAAGTTTTATAACACCTAAGTGGTAACTTGCATTTCATGTCACAATTCTATTGTGGTCAAGTCAAAGTCATAAATCATTTCATAAGTTGTTTTTGAAAACATCTGACTAGGGAACAGTATGGCCACTCCAACTGTCCATAACCGCGGACGCGGCTATTCGAATAGTTTGACACTTTGTAGAGATTGTACACTTTCACCACAACATTCGATACATCCGTCAAGAACAATCCTAAATTCACCATACTCAGTATGTGGATAATCAATCCTAACCTTTCCATTACACACCCTAGTATAGGCACCTCTCCTGTGAGTTTGGCCTCCCAACCATGACCAACTGTCATCTTGGGAACTGCACAGGTGGACAATCTTCCACAAGGTAGCCTCAGCTCAGACCTTGGCCGCAAGGGAATCCATACAAAGGTATATAAATTTCCAGTCAAGCCATATGTAATTTTCTGGTATTGTGGTTGTACGGTAAAATTGGAATGGTATCGCATCTAGAAAACCATCAGTTTTATAAAGGGCTAAGGCTCATGCCTCAACATTTTCATCATCAAAATCATCTGGTGTTCAAGAACACATGTCAAAACATTTCAGTAGAATGACTCATAATTCTAAGGTTTTCATAACCATTTTCACCAAGTATTCCCATCTAAAGTTGATCAAGTTTTATGTTTAGCACTAGCATCTATAAATGGGGGTAAAGACTAATGAAGGGTGGTAAACAAGTGGGGATTTACTAAGTTCAATCTCATGCCTTAGGATGAAAGCAAGATTGTCTAACTTAGGCCAAATTTTATGCTCTTTATGCTACCTTCAGTTATCTTTCTAGAATCTACAAGTTACTAAGTAAACTCTAAGAGAAAGCTTTGAGAAAGAAAAATAAAGTACTAAGCTTGCAAGTAAAAATCGGATGGTGTGTCAAGTGGGTATAATCACATATGCTTAAGGCATATAGTTGACATAGTAACAAGCAAGTAGTAGCTTGCATAAGTAGGGCATCTTGAAAGTGTTAGCTTGCAAGGTTGTAAGTATAGGTTTGCAAGTATGGGCTTGCTAAGATATCAGTATAAGCTTGCCTTGTGCAAAGTAGTGGTTGAAGTTCTCCTCGGCTTTTTCCTCGTAGTATTCTCCTTCCTCCTCGTATCCTTGGTCGGTACTAGTGTCTATAAATAAATACGAGGTACACAATCATCAAACAATACTTAACTATTTTTAATCATCACACAAAGGTTCACACTAGATGATCTATCATCATCACTAGCATTACAAGGATTAAACCACTTGTCTTATTTATTTTATTTAAGAAAAGTAATTTCTACTAATTGAAAAACTACTTAAGATTTAATATTCTCCAACTCAAACATGGGATCATGTTGACACATGTCATCACCACATATTTCAGTACATGGGAATGTGATTTAAAGTGGTGTCACAATTGAATAAGTTTTAACCTTTTTATTTTAATTAATTAAAGTGACTAGAAATGCCTTTGTGGAATTCTTTTATTACTTGATCATTATTTCTGTAAGTAAACCTATATATTTTTATATATTCTGAAAGGTATAGTTAAATGTGATTTTTGAGAGTTGGAATCAACTCAAAAGCTCTTATGGTTGAATTTTGAAAAATGTTTGAATGCAGAAAAGCTTCTGCCTTGATATTTTTACCATGGGTGATCTATAATTCTAAATGGTTTGAATCCAATGGGATTGGATTAAAAATTTCAATACCTTTCTAAAAAATTTGGTTTCATGCTATTTGGTTTAGCAAAACTCCCTGAATTGATTTTTGAATCAACAGACAGAACTAGGGTTTGAGTTTAAATGAAAAATCTAAATTTAAACTAACTGGGTTGCGCGGGAGAGTTACTGGGCCGACCCACTACGCACAGCGCGCATGCGGGCTGCTGACATATGGGGTCCACAAGTCAGCGGAACTAACTAAACGAAACAGTATCTATGAATCTGAGCCTTACGATCTAATTCTAATCTAATGGCTGAGGGTTGTCGTTGACGACGAGCTACTCCCACGAGGAACTAACCCTAACGCAGCCAGTGGGGGTCTGGGGCAGCTCACCAGGGCTCTGGCGATGGTCGGCGATAGGGGCGAATGACGAAGTCGACGACGGGGGTTCTCCTGGTACCGGCGGCTCCTCCTGGAGCGGCTTTAATCAACGACTCCCTTCTCCTCCAGTAGCGGTGGGCTCCAGCCAAATTCCGGTGAGAGAGAGCTCACCTTGCTCCGAGAAGAAGTGGGAACGATCAGTGAGAGGTGGGGAGTGAGATGGTGTGGAAGAATTGAGCTGGGGAGGTCTCCTTTTATAGGCGATCAAGAGGGGCAGCACGGCGTGGGCTGAGGTCGTCGGAGGCGACGGTACAGGCGGCTATCGACGTGGCTGAGGCCAGGGGATGGTGTGTGGTCTCCTGGCGATCGTTTCTAGCTTAAAGGCGAGGCATAGGGCGGTGGGGTTTGGTCTGGAACGTGCGGTGCTCTACGCGGTACCGACGACGAACTTCGCGGAGTGCGGCGGCTACGGGGTACGGTCGAGGAAACGAGCATGTCTAGTGGTCTCCTAGGACGGTGGGGTTCGTGCTGGTGGGCGGCAAGGGCTCGAGGTGGTCGGGTTGAGTGGAAACGGCGCGTGCATGGTGGTGCGCGTCGGCATGGTCGACAGCAGCGCGGGAACGGCGTATCCGGCAGTTCCTGTCTCTGTCTTCGAGCTAGGGCTGGTCTAGAGGGGACGGTGAAGCACAATAAGCATGCCAGACAAGGTTGGCGCAGCTATTTCTTCCTCTAGCTTGTTGTCCACATTGGGGGTGGCAAAGGGGCTCGGCATGGTCACCATTAATGGCTATGCCAAGCTCACAGTGGTGCTAAGGCTTGTTAATTTGGCTAGTTCATCTACTGTAAGTGTAGTGAGAGCTAGAGAGAGAACAAGGTTGGCCAAAATTACTGCACACTATAGTGTTTGATGTTTTGTTGTTTGTTGCTAACAAGGTGTTTGATGAAATGGCCGAAAGAATTTCAAATTTGAATTTTAATTCAAACTTGGTGGGTTTGCTAGGCACATGCTAGGGAGTATATGGTTAGTTGGATTAGTCAAGGGGCACTGGTTTGGTTGGGTTTTAAAAATGTGTGATCTTCACATATGTTACAGATTCAATTTTGAATTGTGACTTCAATGAGGTTGCCAAATGTTTCTTAAAGTTTGAAAGGTGGGATTTGCTTCACTTTTACTTGGTATTGCAAGGGGTGAAAAGAATTGGGAAAGTTTCTGTTTGAAATCTTGGACTAGAAACACTCAAAGTGACCTAGTGAGCAAGATTGGCAAAAATGACCATTTGCTTTAATTGATTTGTTTTTGATTTTCTCTTTGTTTGTTTCTGCTTGGAAATGTTTTATATGATATTATTTTCATCTTTAAACTATTTCTTGCTATTTAGGTTAATCACACAAGTTCATTCATGCATTTATCAAATCATCACATTCACACATGCATTCATATGATTTAAAATTAATCAAAGTTTTTGTTAACCCTAATTTTATTGATCAAAGATTGATGATCATTGTTTTATATTTTTGGGATGTTATAAACCTTCCCCCCTTAAACAAAATCTCGTCCCGAGATTTGAAAAAGAAGGAAAAATATTACCTAGGATTTAAAAAGATCGGGAAACTCCGTCGTGATGTGATCTTCACGCTCCCAGGTAGCTTCTTCTTCAGTGTGGTTGCTCCACTGAATCTTGAGAAATTTGGGTTCTGGTGGTTATGAAAGCTTCTTCCAAAATACGGATGGGTACTCCGGGATACGTCAGGTCATCGTTGATCTCTATGGTCTGGTGGTCAATGTTCTTGAAAACTTGGGTCTCCTCCGGAACTTCAAGGCATTTGCGAAGTAACGATATATGTAACACATTGTGCACTGCTGACATTTCCTCGGGCAGTTCCAATTGATATGATACTTCTCCTCGACCATTCAAAATTTTGAAAGGTCCGATATATCTGGGGGCTAACTTTCCTTTGAGCTAGAAACGCTGCATTCCCTTCAAAGGCGATACTTTGAGATACACAAAATCTCCGATATTGAAAGTGAGGTCTCGACGTCTCTTGTCGGTGTAACTCTTCTGTCTTGATTGTGCGGTCTTGAGGTGCTCACGAATCTTGCGAACTTTCTCTTCTGCTTCTCGTAGGATGTTGGGTCTGAAAATATGACTCTCTCCTACTTCTGACCAATTCAAAGGGGTGCGACATTTCCTTCCATACATACACTAAAATGGGGCCATTTGCAGACTAGCTTGATAACTGTTGTTGTATGAAAATTCTGTGAAAGGCAGATAGTCTTCCCATTTGGATCCATACTCTAGCACACATGCTCTCAACATATCTTCGAGTATTTGATTTACTCGCTCCGTTTGTCCATCGGTCTAAGGGTGATATGATGTGCTGAAATCCAGTCGGGTTCCTAAACCTTCTTGGACTTTCTTTCAGAATCTCGAGGTAAACTAGGTTCCTTGATCCGATACAATGTTCTTGGGGACTCCGTGCAAACTGACGATTCTAGCTATGTATAACTCTGCTAGCTTCGAACTTTGATATGTGGTCTTGACTGGTAAGAAATGGGCTACTTTGGACAATCTGTCAACTATGACCCAGATAGAGTCATTTCCCCTACTAGAAGTAGGCAATCCAGTGATAAAGTCCATTCCAACTGAATCCCATTTCCATTCTGGAATCTGTAGTGGTTGAAATAGTCCTGCGGGTCTTTGATGTCCCGCCTTGACTCTCTGACATATATCACACTTGGCGATATAGCTTCCGATTTCTCTCTTCATCTTATGCCACCAAAATTGTTCCTTCAAATCCTGATACATCTTCGTTCCTCCGGGGTGGATAGAATAAAGAGTATCATGGGCTTCCTTCAAAATAACTTCTTTCAACTCCGAATCTGCTGGTACACAGAGACGTCCTTTATACCACAGAACTCCTTCGTCTTCGGTGAATCCGGGTACTTTGCCTGTACCGATACGATGTTTGATTCCGTCGATACTAGCATTTCCTTTCTGTGCCTCCTTGATCTAACTGATCAAAGTGGTTTGAAGTTCTATGCTAGCCAAAAATCCTTCACTCACTAATTATATTCGGAAATCTTCCATCTCTTTGTGCAAACTTGGTTTCTCCTTCAAAATCATGGAGTTCAAGCGACACGACAATCTGCTAAGGGCATCTGCTACCACATTGGCTTTACCGGGGTGATAGTGAATGTCCAGATCATAGTCCTTGATTAGCACAATCCATCTTCTCTGCCACATATTCAGCTCCTTCTGAGTGAATATATACTTCAGGCTCTTGTGGTCCGAATAAATCTCACAACGGTTACCCACAAGATAATGCCTCCATGTCTTCAGGGCTAGAACTACGACTGCTAGTTCAAGGTCATGGGTGGGATAATTCCGTCCATGCTGCTTCAGTTGTCGGGATATATAATATATAACTTTGCCTTCTTGCATTAGCACACATCCGAGACCGATCTTAGACGCATCACAATACACATCAAAGGGCTTCATGATATCCGGCATGATCAAGATTGGGGCTGAAATCAGTCTCCTCTTGAGTTCTTGAAAACTCGCTTCACATTTGTCCGTCCATTCAAACTTCTTGTACTTCTTCAGCTATTGGGTCATGGGTCTGGAAATACTCGAGAATCCTTCTACAAACTTGTGGTAGTATCCCGCTAATCCGAGAAATGCACGAACTTGGATTTGAGTGGTTGGGGCTTGCCAATCGTTAACATCCTTCACCTTCGCAGGGTCAATGATAATTCCTCTGGCTGATACAATATGTCCGAGGAATCCTACCTCCTGTAACCAGAATTCACATTTGCTAAACTTGGCATACAGCTGATGCTCTCTAAGGGTTCCAAGAATGGTCCTTAGGTGTAGATCATGTTCTTCTTCTGATTTGGAATAAATCAGAATGTCATCGATGAAAACAACGACAAACTTATCCAGGAAGTCCATAAAAATCTTATTCATGAGGTTCATGAAATAAGCGGGGGCATTGGTTAATCCAAAAGACACGACCGTATACTCATATAATCCATATCGGGTGGTAAAGGCAGTCTTTGGAATATCCTCTACGCGAATCTTGAGTTGATGATAGCCAGTTCTAAGATCAATCTTAGAAAACACTTTGGCACCAATCAACTGGTCAAACAAATCTTCTATCTTTGGCAATGGGTACTTGTTCTTGATGGTGACATCATTCAACTTCCGATAATCCGTACACAAAGGGTTACCTCCATCTTTCTTGTCCACGAACAAAACAGGCGATCTCCATGGTGACGCACTTGGTTGAATCAATCGAATTTCCAGCATAGCATCCAGTTGCTTCTTTAGTTCTGCTAGTTCAGACGGGTTCATACTATATGGTCTCTGGGCTATGGGTCCGGTTCTAGGTATTAGTTCAATGATAAACTTGATATCCCGATCTGGGGGCATACCGGGCAAAATATCTGGAAATACATCGGGGTATTCACAGACTATCTGAACTTGGTCAATGGTTGGTTGGGCTATACTCTTGTTGCACTTGAATTGACGGGGCAAGGTTTCAGATACATGCTCGACCGATATTCCGGCTGTACTGGTCATGGTTATGGCTTTCTTGGCACAGTCAGTTAATCCTTTGTGTTTGGACATCCAATCCATTCCTAGTACTACTTCCAAACCTTTAGTTCTGAGTACTATTAGATTAGCATAAAAATCTATGCCATGGATTCAGATAGGGACGGCTTTGCAAATTTTCCTAGCTTTGGTGGTTGAACCAGGTATTTGAACAATCATAACATGCTTCAATTTGGTTGGTTGAATCTTACTAGTGCATGCAAATTCTTCAGTAACAAATGAGTGTGATGCTCCAGAATCAAACAACACTCTTGCAAGTACTGAGTTAACAAAAAACATACCCAGCACGACATCTGGCGCTTCTTGGGCTTCTTCAGCATGCATGAGAAAGAGGCGGCTGTTGCGGTTGAGCGAGTTCCCTGGGGCAAACCTTCTTCCGGGATGAACACGACACTGCTGCTGAGCTGGGGCATTTGCATTGGGGGCTACAACAATCTTCTTGGGGCACTCATTGGAGTAGTGACCCTTGGTTCCACATTCATACCAAGTCACTTGTGACTTGTCCTTCGCTGCAACAGGCACAACATTGCTTCCAGTCCTTGCGGCAGTGTTGGTGGTAGCATTGTTGTTGTGGAACTTGGGTGGTGCACGGTTGAAATTGCTAGAGTTGCCAGGGTTGTTGTGATTTCCTCCGGGCCTTGGGTTTCCATGGTTGGGATAGGTCAGACGGTTCATCGGGGGTCTGTTGGTCCTCGGGGCAAATCCTGGAGATGGGTTGGGGCGATACTTGGGTGTATGGTGGGTTCCTGGTTGGTGCATCATGAGACGCTTGCGGTTCTCATTATCTTGATTGATCTTTCCTTCCATCTGAATGGCAGAGTCAACTAAGGCTTCAATATCTGCAAAGGGGATATTGACTAACACCGTCTGCATCTCATCATGACCATTCAAGAATCTCTCCTTCTTCTTGGCTTCAGTATCTATCTCATCCGGTGCATACCTAGCCAATGACAAGAATTTGTTACGGTATTCCACTACTGTCATCCTTCCTTGCTTCAGTTCTCTGAATTCATCTCTCATCCTCTTGATTAAACCCGGTGGCACATGGGTTCTGCTGAACTTGACTTTGAACTCTTCCCAAGTCATCATCTGACCTCCTGTCATTGCGCGAACGCTGTTCCACCATGCTCTTGCATCTCCGGCCAGATAGTGGGTGGCGAACAGAACTTTCTCGTTGGCTTCTACTCCTGCGACTTACAGATTGTTCTCCATGGTTTGCAACCAGTCATCTACATCTAGGGGCTCTTCTGACTTAGTGAAAACAGGTGGATCGGTGTTCTGGAAATTCTTGAGCTTAGATCCATGGTTGTCCCTATTTCCATGGCCTTGATTGTTGTTGGCCATCTAGGTGATGTGTTAAAGGGTGGCTAAGTTGGCTTGACGTTCCGCTCTTTAAGCTTCGCGGTCAGAAACCAACATTTGCAAGATCTGCAACATCGGGTCCGGGGATGAACCGCTTCCTCCGCGAGGCATCTGAAGATTGAGATAGATCATGAGAAAAGAGGAAAATTTCTAAGGTTCAGTGATTTTGAAAAGTTTTTAAAGTTCTCAAGTGTTGACTCAGATTTTTCTAGCAACTTGCTTTTCATTTATTCATTCATTCATAGAACACGATACAAACACACGCCACAACAAAGGAAAACATATGGTTTTAAGAACCATTCTGGGAAACTACGATATAGTGGGACCGCATACAACTCACTAACGTTAGTGCTCAAGTGCTACTACTACTCGGAGTCAGTGTCCTCATCATCCTCATCATCAATGAAGGCAAAGTCATCCTCATCGGTGAAGAAGTCCATAGCCTGATCCTCCAGAAAGTCATCATCATCATCGTTGAGATAGGAGTAGGGGTCTCCACGAAGGTCTTCCCCTGCATTCTCCCTTTCCTCCAACTGCATGTCTCTCTCGTGGATGGTATCCTCCAAATCCGTGATCCGGTGGTGAAGACAAGCAATGATGCGCTCCTTCTTGTCGAGCTGACGGCGACGAGACTTGCGATCCTTCACTAGCATGGCGAGGGTCTGATCCTTCTTCTTGGCGATGGCGTACTTGTGGTTGGCGTAGGAACGGGCATTGTCCAACTCCTTCTGACGGTTACACATCATGAAGCTGAGGTGGTACAATTTACTCTTCAACTCGTGGTGATATGGGGCCTCCAGTGGTTGTCCCATAACATCACGCCTTGGGTAGAACTCAAAATGGGTACCCTTGATCTGATTGATACTCTGCCCACACAGACAGGCAAGAGCTTCCTGCATGGCCCTGGCAAGTCCATCGAGCCAGTTGTTCTCTCTTAAGGTGAACTGAATTCCCTCGGTAGTGGGAGGTTCAATCTTTCCTCGGCGACTTGCAATAGTAGCCACTGCAAATCTTCTCCTACCTGATCATTGAGCTTAGCTCCGAAGAACTCGGGGTGCGGACGCTCCAGCATCTCTGACATCTGGTCCAAGTCACGCTCAAAGATGAGGTCTCCTCCATTCCCCAACTGATAAAACTTGTTGTACTTTACGTCCATCTATAAGAATATAGGATGAGTAAGTTAGTAGAGTGATCAAGTGTGTCAAATTTTATGTAATTTTGCAAGAATTTTTGAGGAACATGAATTTTCATGAAAGAATCCAAGTGATAAGAATAAGAATAAGTTTTTTGTAAATACTCACTTCCTTTGGTTTTGAAACTAAGTTTTGATTCAAACGTCCATTCTAACTAGGGTCTCCTATGGTCAGGATGGCTCTGATACCAACTTGTCAACACCCGGATTTTTAATCCCAGATGCTTGTTATGCCATACATCGCAATCCCAGGACTACCATTTTTGTGAGACATAATAGATTGGATATCACAGTACATCATCCATTACAAACCATACAAAAGGTCTTACACAAATAAGGATCTCATGATCCAGTTCTTAATACAACTCAAGCAGCGGAATAACGTAAAGATAACGATAGCGTAGGCGAAGCTCCATCTTCAGGGTCACAGGTAATGCTGATGATGGAAGATGATCCTAGTTGTCGTAACCTTCCTGCGGTCCGTCTTCCTGATACTCCTCTTCATAGTCTGGCCACAGGAATAGCCAGGGACAAAGCCATGAGTACTCTTTAAGTACTCTCAAACTAATACTAACAAGTTAAGGGGGGTTTTTGTATAGGATATACTAATCTCTAGGGTTGTTTTGCAAAAATCCAGATTTACCTCTACTAAGTTCAGAAGCAAAGAAAACTAGTTGGAAGTTTTATAACACCTAAGTGGGAACTTGCATTTAATGTCACAACTCTGTTGTGGTCAAGTCAAAGTCATAAATCATTTCATAAGTTGTTTTTGAAAACATCTGACTGGGGAACAGTATGGCCACTCCAACTTTCCATAACCGCGGACGCGAATATTCGAATAGTTGGACACTCTGTAGAGATTGTACACTTTCACCACAACATTCGATACATCCGTCAGGAACAATCCTGAATTCACCTTACTCAGTATGCGGATAATTAATCCTAACCTTTCCATTACACGCCCTAGTATAGGAACCTCTCCTGTGAGTTTGGCCTCCCAACCATGACCAACTGTCATCTTGGAAACTACACAGGTGGACAATCTTCACAAGGTAGCCTCAGCTCAGACCTTGGCCACAAGGGAACCCATACTAAGGTATATAAATTTCCATTCAAGCCCTACCCAATTTTCTGGTATTGTGGTTGTACGGTAAAATTGGAATGGTATCGCATCCAGACAACCATCAATTTTATAAAGGGCTAAGCCTCATGCCTCAACATTTTCATCATCAAAATCATCTGGTGTTCAAGAACACATGTCAAAACATTTCAGTAGAATGACTCATCATTCTAAGGTTTTCATAACCATTTTCACCAAGTATTCCCATCTAAAGTTGATCGAGTTTTATGTTTAGCACTAGCATCTATAGGTGGGGGTAAAGACTAATGAGGGGTGTTAAACAAGTGGGAATTCACTAAGTTCAATCTCATGCCTTAGGATGACATCAAGATTATCTAACATAGGCCAAATTTTATGCTCTTTATGCTACCTTCAGTTATCTTTCTAGAATCTACAAGTCACTAAGTAAACTCTAAGAGAAATCTTTGATAAAGAAAAATAAAGTAACAAGCTTGCAAGTAAAAATAGGATGGTGTGTCAAGTGGGTATAATCACATATGCTTAAGGCATCTAGTTGGCATAGTAACAAGCAAGTAGTAGCTTGCATAAGTAGGGTATCTTGCAAGTGTTAGCTTGCAAGGTTGTAAGTATAGGTTTGCAAGTATGGGCTTGCTAATATATCAGTATAAGCTTTCCTTGTGCAGATAAGTGGTTGAA
This sequence comes from Avena sativa, assembly GCA_916181665.1. NCBI lineage: Eukaryota > Viridiplantae > Streptophyta > Magnoliopsida > Poales > Poaceae > Avena > Avena sativa. Next base: position 166,042,299 of record OV702285.1, on the reverse strand, counting down.
GTTCTCATCGGCTTCTTCCTCGTAGTATTCTCCTTCCTCCTCGTATCCTTGGTCGGTACTAGCGTATATAAATAAATACGAGGTACACAATCACTATTTTTAATCATCACACAAAGGTTCACACTAGATTATATATCATCATCACTAGCATTACAAGGATTAAAACACTTGTCTTATTTATTTTATTTTAGAAAAGTAATTTCTACTCATTGAAAAACTACTTAAGATTTAATATTCTCCAACTCAAACATGGGATCATGTTGACACATGTTATCACCACATATTTTAGTACATGGGAATGTGATTTAAAGTGGTGTCACAATTTAATAAGGTTTAACCTTTTTATTTTAATTAATTAAAGTGACTAGAAATGCCTATGTGGCATTCTTTTATTACTTGATCATTATATCTGTAAGTAAACCAATATATTTTTATATATTCTGAAAGGTATAGTTAAATGTGATTTTTGAGAGTTGGAATAAACTCAAAAGCTCTTATGGTTGAATTTTGAAAAATGTTTGAATGCAGAAAAGCTTCTGCCTTGATATTTTTACCATGGGTGATCTATAATTCTAAATGGTTTGAATCCAACGGGCTTGGATTAAAAATTTCAATACCTTTCTAATAAAATTGGTTTCATGCTATTTGGTTTAGCAAAACTCTCTGAATTGATTTTTGAATCAACAGACAGAACTAGGGTTTGAGCTTAAATGAAAAATCTAAATTTAAACTAACTAGGTTGCGCGGGAGAGTTACTGGGCCGGCCCACTATGCACAGCACGCATGCGGGCTGCTGACAGATGGGGTCCACAAGTTAGCGGAACTAACTAAACAAAATGGTATCTATGAATCTAAACCTTACGATCTAATTCTAATCTAATGGCTGAGGGTCGTCGTTGACGACGAGCTACTCTGGAGAGGAACTAACCTTAACGCGTCCAGTGGGGGTCTGGGGCGGCTCACCGGGGCTCAGGCGATGGTCGGCGACGGGGGAAAATGACGAAGTCGACGACAGGGGTTCTCCTGGTACCGGCGGTTCCTCCTGGAGAGGCTTCAATCGACGGCTCCCTTCTCCTCCAGCAGCGTCGGGCTCCGGCCAAATTCCGGCGAGAGAGAGCTCGCCTTGCTCCGGGAAGAAGTGGGAAGGATCAGTGAGAGGTGGGGAGTGGGATGGTGTGGAGGAATCGAGCTGGGGAGGCCTACTTTTATAGGCGAGCAAGAGGGGCAGCACGACGTGGGCTGAGGTCGTCGTAGGCGACGGTATAGGCGTCTATCAGCGTGGCTAAGGCTAGGGGATGGTGTGTAGTCTCCTAGCGATCGTTGCAAGCCTAAAGGCGAGGCGTAGGGAGGTGGGGTTTGGTCTAGAACATGCAGTGCTCTGTGCGGTACCGACGGCGAACTTCGCGGCGTGTGGCGGCTACGGGGTACGGTTGAGGAAACGAGCATGTCTTGTGGTCTCCTGGGATGGTGGGGTTCATGCTGGTGGGCGGCAAGGGCTCGAGGTGGTCAGGTTGAGTCAGAACGGCGCGTGCACGGTGGGGCGCATCGGCATGGTCGACCGCGGCGCAGGCACGACATTTCCGGCGGTTCCTATCTCTGTCTTTGATCTAGGGATGGTCTATAGGGGGCGGTGAGGCACGGGCAGCATGCCAGACAAGGTTGGCGCAGCTAGTTCTTCCTCTAGCTTGCTGTCCACATTGGGGGTGGCAAAGGGACTCGACATGGTCACCATTAATGGCTATTCCAATCTCATAGTGGTGCTAAGGCTTGTTAATTTGGCTAGTTCATCTACTGGGAGTGTAGTGAGAGCTAGAGAAGGAACAAGGTTGGCCAAAATTACTGCACACTATAGTGTTTGATGTTTTGTTTGTTGCTAACAAGTGTTGGATGAAATGGCTGAAAGAATTTCAAATTTGAATTTTGGATTCAAACTTGGTGGGTTTGCTAGGCACATGCTAGGGAGTAACTGGTTAGTTGGATTAGTCAAGGGGCACTGGTTTGGTTGGGTTTTGAAAATGTGTGATCTTCACATATGTTAAAGATTCAATTTTGAATTGTGATTTGAATGAGGTTGCCAAATGTTTCTACAAGTTTGAAAGGTGGGATTTGCTTAACTTTTACTTGGTCTTGCAAGGGGTGAAAAGAATTGGGAAAGTTTCTGTTTGAAATCTTGGACTAGAAACACTCAAAGTGACCTAGTGAGCAAGATTGGCAAAAATGACCATTTCCTTTAATTGATTTGTTTTTGATTTTCTCTTTGTTTGTTTCTGCTTGGAAATGTTTTATATGATATTATTTTCATCTTTAAACTATTTCTTGCTATTTAGGTTAATCACACAAGTTCATTCATGCATTTATCAAATCATCACATTCAGACATGCATTCATATGATTTAAAATAAATCAAAGTTTTTGTTAACCCTAATTTTAGTGATCAAAGATTGTTGATCATTGTTTTATATTTTTGGGATGTTACATAAACACTCATAGAAGACCTATACATGAGTAAGTAACTAGTATCTTTAGTTGACAACATGTGGATTCGAATAGGATAGATCCTTTTTTGGTATGTTTCTCGCACCTTTGCATGAGTGGCAGGAGTTTTTGTTTGACACTTTTTGGGCTTGCAAGTATTTCTTCATTCAGCTTTGAGTGGATTTTCGTGTCCATAATGCATCAACATTTTTATTATAAGCTTTGAACAGATAAGCATCTCTTGATTTTTGTCTTGCTTGGTGGGCACTTCTTAGTTTCAGCCCGTTTTCTTCAGTAGAAGAGCCAACTCATTGGGATATTTATTTTTTCCAGGATAAGGGTTTAAAGGATGGGTGCCCACCAACACAATGATGGCCATGTTGGTGGAATTGGTTTAAAGGCTAGCGGAAAGGCTTAGTTGTCAACTAAAGATACTATCAACTCACTAACATATGATTCGACGATGAGATTCACAATTTGAAAAACTAGACTATCATACAAGCCTCAACCTCCATATTTCAAAGACCCATAGGAATATAAATATTCATCATTGAATATGTGCCACGTCCACATCAACAAGAATAATGGGATGCATAGACTTTTGTTCAGGGATACTATCATTAAATCAAGTTAAAATAATGTTCCCTAATAGCATCTCATTTGCCTCATTATATAACCAAAATGACAACCAAAGTAACCATTCAGTACCACTTCTCTAAGTATCGATGAAACTTTGTCCAAGCATTTGCTAATGTTAACTTGCATGCATAAGTACAGAAAAGGAGTCATACCTCTTTAATCAATTCATACACATTGATTCATCATTGTTGTTCTTTCTCTCCCATGTTGAACTGCAAAGTATGCTCATATATGTTGAAATAAAGCAAATATATATAGCTTGGTTCATTCCAGACTTCATTTTTATCAATTTCAAAAATATTACTACAATTTTTTCATCAATCACTTCTAATAAACATGGTGGTTTATAGTGGTTGTGATCCATATTTTATCATACCATCAAATTAGGGATCATTTACAAGTCAACTAGCAACTTTTAGTGTTAAGAATTGAAATCCGCCAACAAATTACTGCAGTGATGCATCATAATATTCCTCTACTTAAACATCCCATGAATTTTTGCCAATTTGTGTGTGTGTGGGGGGGGGGGGATGAAAAGTTACAGTTTTTGTAAAAAATTCAGTCTAATATGAGTTACAGATAAAAAATGAAAAATAAAATAGTGAAAATATCATGCAGATTTCTACAACTCCTTCTACGTGCGATTTAAAAAACGAAAATATTTTTGTGGTTTTTAGTTTTATACAACAGAATAAATCAACTTGATGGCAAGATAAATACATAAACAAGCAAAATATTTTTGTATTTTGGGATTTACTAAAGGTAAACAACATGTATAAGCCTAAAAAGTCAAATCTTTTTGGGGTTTTCGTGTTTTGCTAAAATGAAACTACAACTCACGTAACTTAAATAATTCTATCATGGCATATACAATGAAATGGAAGAGAGGAAATCATACCCCCAAGCTTTGGTGAAAGCTAGTATCCCGGATTGTTGGGATCGTGCCCCCAATCGTTTCTCCATCGCCATAATATGGTGGCTGCTGCTTCCATGACGGCCACTGCGGTGGCGCGTCCTCGTTTTGCTATTGAGAAGAGAAGCCTTCGCCGGCGTGATAATTAGGTGTTACAGGCATGCCACTCCATTTGGTATGTGCTGGAGGTTGAGGATAATCCTCCCATACTGCTCATGAAGAAAATTCAGCAGCCTTCCCCCATGCATACTCGTTGACAGGGGTTGTCCAATTTCCTCTTAACCTATCAAAATAGTGTCAGGGATATACCCCCGGGTACCCAAGAGTTGATGGAAAGAATAGTTGGGATGTATATAAAAGAATATGAGGATATAAATAATGAATACAATAAGAAATAAGACACAAAATGAGAAACCTTAAAAGAAAAGGAAAAAAGTTCTCTGGGCCGAATTAGACTGAATTCGGCCCCAGATTATATTCCAGCAGACCAAATCCGGCCTGCCAAAGACAGATTACCTCTACTAACCCGGTCATGCCATCAGATCTTGCCCAGATGGGCCGACATACACCAAACTCGGCCCATGGACCTAACGCCAGCCTTCCTCTCTACCGACTCAACTACTCCCGCCGAATAACCAAACCCCCGTTGAATCAACCAGTGCACCACTCGCTCCCGCCAGTCCCGCGCACCTCGGCAACCCCGCCTCGTCGCTAGGAAACCCGCCACCAGCCCGCATGCAGCTTCACCCGTGTGGGCCGACACCCACTCCAGCCAGACCGGCCCACCGCGGGCCTCCTCCAAGGAAGATCCACGAGAGGCTCCCTGCCCCGGATGGGCCGGCGAGGGATATGTCGGCCCACCACAGGCTACAACCATTGCAGGACGATGCTTTTCGGCTGGGCTCTCATCAGCTTGGGCCGAATGATGCTAAACCCGACCAGGCCATGTCCAGACCTCGGCTGGGCTATAATTCAAATCGATGGGCCCCTTCTCTCCTGCAGAACGACCCAGGCCGAGTCATGGGAGGTTGATTCCGCTCGTCCATCCCCCTAGACCGAATCAGATCATCTCGGGAAGTCTCCTATCAGTAGGAAATCACCTTCAACCTCAACTAGAACACGCCATCGAGCCAGGAGGAGCTCCACAAGTATCGTGTCAGTCTTGGGACGCCCATGGCTCAGACTGACAGATGCAGTAAGGAATATGCCTGAGCATCCAAGAATATGCTAAGGAATATGCCTTGGCATCTCCAAAGATGCCAAGGCATATGCTGAGCATCTAAGAAGATGCCAGGAATATGCTACACGGATGCCAAGCATGGGGAACAAGTCTTGTCCCCTGGGCTCCCCTTTATAAGGAACACTAGGGGGATCATTCTAGGAGAGGCCCCGAAGGGCTCTTCCCCTCTCTGCTCAATAGGAGCTCTTCTTATTCTTCCTCCTCTATTCTCACAGAGAGATCTAGATATAGGCATAGGAGATACAACTCAAGGAGCATGATTGTAGCCACAAGGATGGCAACATTATAAGATATTAGATATAGAGAAAGAGGTGTTATCTCCACATGAGAGTCTCAATCCTAGATACATCATATTTCTCTTTGTTCATCCGAATGCGGTCTTCACTGCATCATCCCTCCTCGGATTCCTCCGCGTCCATTGGCCCCAAATTTAGCCTACCCATGGCATATGCCGTGATACCACCACGACATTTGGCGCCCACCGTGGGGCCTTTTAGTGGCGTTGGTTGGGTTTCCATCCGGACGGGAGCATCTTCATCAACCTCTTCTTCATAGAGCTCTTTTCAGCTCCTCCAAGAGAACAAAGAACATATAAGTAAGCACAGGGTCTCCAAGTCTGACTCAGCAAAGAAGGTAAGGCTCAGCAAGAATGACTCAAAATCTTCTCCAAGCATACTGTAAGTACCAGATAACTCAGCCACCAACATTTGATCCTTCACCCCGGGGAGAAAATAACTCAACCCGGGGACTAGCCAACGTATCCATAGAATCACCTTTAGATGGAGAAAAACTTATGTTGATTTGGGTATGTATTTAGCCAGCTTATTGATGATTCGGATAGAATTTGAGTCAGTTTATTTATGCTTTGGATTAACCTTTAACTCAGCTCACCAGCCAGCTTATTGATGATTCGGATAGAATTTGAGTAAGTTTATTTATGCTTTGGATTAACCTTTAACTCAGCTCACCAGCTAGCTCATTGATGATTCAGATAGAATTTGAGTCAGTTTATTTATGCTTTGGATTAAACTTTAACTCAGCTCACCAGCTTATTGATGATTTAGATAGAATTTGAGTTAGTTTATTTATGCTTTGGATTAATGTAAGATCCCTCCCTTATAAAGGTAAGTATCCCTGTGATTTCAATGCTAGTTCCTGGATCATATAGGTTGCAATAACTTAGCCAAATGGACAGTTGGTGGTAGGGGAAATGATAGGTTTGGAGCGCGTCCATTTTGGTCTAAGGGAAGGCTTCTGAAAGGTCCTGTCTTGGTGAAAATCAAGTCTTGTGGGGAAAGTGCACAACCTCTGCAGATGGAAGAATCTAAGTACTTATCCATGTCCCCGGTATTGGACAATTTGAGCATCAAGACATGGAAGCTATCTAGAATCTCCTCATCCCAATTTTCTAAGTTAAAACTTGTGGTTGAACAAGGGTGAAGGTTCACCAATTTCTATTGGTGGTTCCTTGGGAAAGTTTTGTCAAAGAAAAACTTAGTGTTTTCAACTAACACGTGAAACCTACTTTGAGAAAAGCAAGCCTAAGCTATACTTAGCCAAAATTCATGTAGTAACTAGATGTTAATATTCTACTAAGGTATCACTTGCCAATACTATTCCAATGTATTGACCTACTATGGCTGTAACTTGTGATTTTGCAGGTTACTATGATGATGATTAGGGGTTATGAGTCTACACTCAACATGCCTGCCTGTGGCACATGAAGATGAAGAATTTATTTATATTGTTATGCTTAAACTCTTGTATTAGGCCTATGGCCATGGAGTTGTAAGAGACTATGTTATCTCTGGAATGACGATGTAATAATGACCTTTGTTTCTGTGTACTTCATCTTAAACTGTGGATGCTAGCATTTGATCCAGGGACTAGCATTGCAATCACAGGGATCCTTACCTTTATAACCTGCAACATCACAAGTTACAGCCATAGTGGGTCAATACATTGGAATAGTATTAGCAAGTGATACCTTAGTAGAATATTAACATCTAGTTACTACATGAATTTTGGCTAAGTGTAGCTTAGGCTTGCTTTGCTCAAAGTAGGTTTTACCTATTAGTTGAAAACACTAAGTTTTTCTTTGACAAAACTTTCCCAAGGAACCACCAATAGAAATTGGTGAACCTTCACCCTTGTTCAACCACAAGTTTTAACTTAGAAAATTGGGATGAGGAGATTCTAGATAGCTTCCATGTCTTGATGCTCAAATTGTCCAATACCAGGGACATGGCTAAGTACTTAGATTCTTCCGTGTGCAGAGGTTGTGCACTTTCCCCACAAGACTTGATTTTCACCAAGACAGGACCTTTCAGAAGCCTTCCCTTAGACCAAAATGGACGCGCTCCAAACCTATCATTTCCCCTACCACCAACTGTCCATTTGGCTAAGTTATTGCAACCTATATGATCCAGGCAGAGCCCATAATGCCATGTGGCTGCACTATAAGCTTCTTAACATTTGGCATCTCAAATCCCTTTGTTCCTAGGTGGCTTTCCACAAGTGAGATTCACAAGGTAAACCATAGAAATGGGCCTTGTGTAACCACTCAACACAAACCATTCTTTCCATTCCACCCAGGTGTTTCATTTACTTAGTTGTTTTATTAAGCAAAACATAAGTCAAAGACTTAGAAATATTTCTCATAGCATGAATATATAATTCACCCTTGGTTGCTACTAGCTAGGTTAAGGATGGCAATAGCAAGTATCTTAAGTTAGATGAAATTCTAACAATACTACAACTACTAGGATTTCCCAAGCATAGAAAATAGATACTTAACAAAATAATCATGCAAGTCCTATACAAAAATATTTCTAATGCATAGGTAAAAATATTGGGATAAAAACATGAAGCACCACTTGCCATGGTAGTTTGGGGAGTAGCAACAATCTTCACAACCACAATCGCTATTAGCACCAAAATCTACACATAAAATAATGGCACCAAATTCCCATATCAAAATATACAAGAAAAAATATATGAATGCATCCAAATGCTATGTGATGATTTTTTTCCAAATAAAACAAGACAAGTGAAACAGTACTGAATCATAAACACGGCAAAAACACCCTAAACAAACTTTATTTAGTCTCTAAATCATTTTTCAAACAATTTCTATACTCAAACTAAGCCTATAAATGTCTCTGCATAAATAATCAATTTACGGAAGCAAAACATTAAACACATTGCATAAATGGATATAATTGTTTCTCCTGATTCCAATGATATATAATTTGCAAAATTTGAACGTGTGGATCAAAAGTTATGAATTTTGCAAGTTTGAATCACTAATAGATCTAATTCAGATTTTTAAAATGAATAACAGGCCACGTGTCACGTCCTGATTCATCCATACCGCTTCGCACGGATCGGCCGATGCGGTGCGTTGGATCTAAAGTGGATCGCACGGATCAGATCAAAAGATACCCCTTGCGGTTATGTTCTATCGTAGCCACTGGATCAAGATCCTACGGCTGTTGATCAAGCGACTAACAACTGGCGGCGCGCGGCGACGGTGAGCGGAGGCGCGCTCGGTCTACAGCGTTGCGGTGGCTACTGGAAGCGAGGAAGAGAATGGGGAGGCTCACCAGACTCGCAGAGACATGCTGGAGCTCAATGTGGCAGTAGCTTGTCGAGGGGCGCACGGACACAGCGACAGGACCTCGTCGGAGTTGCTGGCGGCGTCGGGTGCTTGGAGACGAAGACGTTGCCGAGACTTTGGATCGCCCTAGCACAAATCAAATGGGTCAGGAGGTGCGCAAGGCCATGGCGAACACGATGGCATCGAAGAGAAGGCAAGGGGCGGTCGGGCTTTACCTATATTGCTCGTCGGAGTCGAGCGGTGGTTCTGTCGCTTGCGGGTGCGGACGAGGATGGTGACCTGGATCACCAGAAGAGAAACCAATGGATTCAGGAGACGCGCAAAGTTACAGTGACTGTACTGGTGAAGTTAGGAGTCAAGGAGCGTAGAGAGCTCACCGTAATTCACTGCCGGAGTTCGTCGGTACCATGGCAGAGTTCGGTGAAATATGGGCAACCTAGTGGCAAGGAGAGGGTTCTGAGTGGGGGGAAACGACCATGGTGGTAAGGGGATTAAGTAGCCAGGAGCAGGGCGAGAGTTACGCTCTGAATCAATGGAATTTAACAAGGTTTTAAACGCGGCATCTCTGGCGCGGTGGTAACGGCGGAGTAGTCATCGCACGGTGATTGAGGAAGACGATGACGGGGCAAGGTGGGTCCAGGGTGTCAGCGGGTGGGTGTGCACTGCTGCGGTGAGAAACAGAGGGAGAAGGGAGACCCCAGGTGGGCTGTTTTGGCTACTGGGCCGAAAGGGTGGCGCCTGGCCCAGTTCTAATTCTTTTATCCTTTTCTATTTCTATTTCGATTTTCAGGAGACATTTTCAAATGAGTTTCAAATAAGTTTGAATTCAAACCACTTCTGGATTTTTGTAAAGTGAAAATTGTACACATTTGGTTGCAGAACAATGTGGTACACTTTAAAATAATTTGGCACTTTGGAATTTTAAAATAAACAATGTTTTTACCCATTGCTTAATAAAGACAAAGAAATGGTTTAAATTTATTTATTTGTTTTGAAATCTTCGTCCATGCTTTGGAATTTATCAAACAAACCCATGAACAAACATCTTTGGTTTAAAACAAATAATCTCTCATTAGAGAGTAGCATTGGATCACTGCCTTGCTTACATAAAATAATAGGCATACAAATGCTTCTGTTTTTGTAATGACTTTGAAAATGATCCTAAAATGATTATGAATGCATGGATGATATGCAAACTTTGAAAACATGATTTTAGGGATGTTACAATTAACCTTTAACTCAGCTCACCAGCCAGCTTATTGATGATTCGGATAGAATTTGAGTCAGTTTATTTATGCTTTGGATTCACCTTTAACTCATCTCACCATCTTATCGATGATTCAGATATAATTTGTGTCAGTTTATTTATGCTTCGGGTTAACCTTTAACTCAGCTTAGTAGCTTATCTCTGATTCGTACTAACATTTGATTCAGCTTGCCAGGGTATATAATAATTCGGATTTGTATTCTGGTTTAGCCTACTAGCTTATCTCTGATTCGGACTAAAGTTTGATTCAGCTCGCCAGATGGCCAGGTTATGTGATGACTCGGATCGATATTGGACTATCTTGCCAGGTTATCTCATATCTCGGATGACTATTTTCCAGCATACATATCTTGAATCTATATCTCGGATCTACATCTCGACTCACATATCTTAGTGATTAGCCCTATTATCATATCCCAAAGCTTTATCACGGATTCATATCTCAGATCCATATCAAAGGCAAGTTGCCATCTTCTCATCAGATCAAATTGTATCTCAGAAAACAGGTGACTCGGATTTGAGTCATATACCTAGGATTTGAGTCAGATGACTCAGACGTAAGACATAAGTCAATTTTGAGTAAAATAACTCGGATTTGGAAACAGATGACTCGGATTTGAGTCATATACCTCGGATTTGAGTCAGATGACTCAGACCTAAGACATAAGTCAATTTTGAGGAAAATAACTCAGATTTGGAAACAGATGACTCGGATTTGAGTCATATACCTCGGATTTGAGTCATATGACTTAGATTTAAGACATAAGTCAATTTTGAGTAAAATAACTTGGATTTGGAAACAGATGACTCGGATTTGAGTCATATACCTCAGATTTGAGTCAGATGACTCAGACTTAAGACATAAGTCAATTGTAAGTAAAATAACTCGGATTTGGAAACAGATGACTCGGATTTGAGTCATATACCTCGGATTTGAGTCAGATGACTCAGACTTAAGACATAAGTCAATTCTGAGTAAAATAACTCAGATTTGGAAACAGATGACTCGGATTTGAGTCATATACCTCGGATTTGAGTCAGATGACTCAGACTTAAGACATAAGTCAATTTTAATTAAAATTACTCGGATTTGGATTCAGATGATTCGGATTTGAGTCAGATGACTCAGACTTAAGACATAAGTCAATTTTGAGTAAAATAACTCGGATTTGGAAACACATGACTCGGATTTGAGTCATATACCTCGAATTTGAGTCAGATGACTCAGACTTAAGACATAAGTCAATTTTGAGTAAAATAACTCAGATTTGGAAACAGATGACTCAGATTATAACTTACCCAAAGAGGTTAAAAGACTAGTGCCGGAAATGGCCAGAAGTCATAACTTGCCCAAAGAGGTTAAAAGACCAGTGCCAAAAATGGCCAGAAGTCATAATTACCCAAAGGGGTTAAAAGAGCGGTGCCCGAGAAGGCCAGAACTCATAACTTACCCAAAGGTGTTAAAAGAGCAGTGCCCAAGAAGGCCGGAACTCATAACTTACCCGAAGGGGTTAAAAGAGCGGTGCCCAAGAAGGCCAGAACTCATAATTTACCCGATGGGGTTAAAAGAGCAATGCACGAGAAGGCAATAAGTCAAAACTTACCCAAAAGGGTTATAAGACCAGAGCCAGAGAAGGCCAGAAGTCAAAATTTACCCAAAGGGGTTATAAGACCAAAGCCAAAACAGGCCAAAGTCATAAACTTACACGAACGGGTTAAAAGAGCAAAGCCCATAAAGGCAAGATGTCATAAACTCACCAAATGGGTTATGGGACCAAAAGATACGTGATAAGGAAAATATATGTCACATAATAACTCTGGAAATATTTTATAAAGCCTATGCATGACTCTACGAGTCCCACATACCCTCGGGGACTAATGTCGGGGGTATACCCCCGGGTACCCCAGAGTTGATGGAAAGAATAGTGGAGATATATATAAAAGAATATGAGGATATAAATAATGAATACAATAAGAAATAAGACACAAAATGAGCAACCTTAAAAGAAAAGGCAAAAAGGTTCTCTGGGCCGAATTAGAATGAATTCAGCCCCAGATTATATTCCAGCAGACCAAATTCGGCCTGCCAAAGCCAGATTACCTCTACTAACCGGACAGGCCATCAGATCTCGCCCATATGGGCCGACATACACCAAACTCGGCCCATGGACCTAACGCCAGCCTTCCTCTCTACCGACTCACCTACTCCCGCCGAATAACCAAACCCCGTTGAATCAACCAGTGCACCACTCGCTCCCGCCAGTCCCGCGCACCTCGGCAACCCTGCCTCGTCGCCAGGAAACCCGCCACCAACCCGCATGCAGCTTCACCCGGGTGGGCCGGTACCCACTCCTGCCAGACCGGCCCACCGCGGGCCTCCTCCAAGGCAGATCCACGAGAGGCTCCCTTCCCCGGATGGGCCGACGAGGGATATGTAGGCCCACCACGGGCTACAACCATTGCAGGACGATGCTCTTCGGCTGGGCTCTCATCAGCTTGGGCCGAATGATGCTAAACCCGGCCAGGCCACGTCCAGACCTCGGCTGGGTTATAATTCAAATCGATGGGCCCCTTCTCTCCTGCAGAACGACCCAGGCCGAGTCATGGGAGGTTGATTCAGCCCGTCCATCCCCCTAGGCCGAATCAGATCATCTCGGGAAGTCTCCTATCACCCCAACAACTCAGGAAATCATCTTCAACCTCAACTAGAACACGCCATCGAGCCAGGAGGAGCTGCGCAAGTATCGTGTCAGTCTTGGGACGCCCATGGGTCAGACTGACACATGCAGTAAGGAATATGCCTAAGGCATCCAAGAATATGCTAAGGAATATGCCTTGGCATCTCCAAAGATGCCAAGGCATATGCTGAGCATCTAAGAAGATGCCAGGAATATGCTACACGGATGCCAAGTGTGGGGAACAAGTCTTGTCCCCTGGGCTCCCCTTTATAAGGAGCACCAGGGGGATCATTCTAGGAGAGGCCCCGAAGGGCTCTTCCCCTCTCTGCTCAATAGGAGCTCTTCTTCTTCTTCTTCCTCCTCTATTCTCATAGAGAGATCTAGATAGATGCATAGGAGATACAACTCAAGGAGCATGATTGTAGCCACAAGGATGGCAAGATTATAAGATATTAGATATGGAGAAAGAGGTGTTATCTCCACATGAGAGCCTCAATCCTAGATACATCGTATTTCTCTTTGTTCATACGAGTGCGGTCTTCACTGCATCATCCCTCCCCGGATTTCTCCACGTCCATCAGCCCCAACTTTAGCCTACCCATGGCATATGCCGTGATACCACCACGACAAATAGTCAACACGAGAAAGTAAAGTGGATTCCATCCTACCACGGTTAACCATATATTGATACAACATGTGATCCGTGCCATACTCCCTCAATATTACCATGCAAACCAACATATTAATATCCAAAGTAATAGGTACTAGAACCGGAGTTTCCATGTATTCAAATTTTCTTTCATTCTCAAGGTATTCAAAAACTAATGTGGCTATTGCTCCATCAAGAAGAGGTTTGGAACTATTATGTTTTACAGCGTATGACAAGGTTCTAGCAATAATAACACCCAAGTTATATTCAGGAGCTACACCTTCCTTAGCACATTTTAATAAATAAATTATGGGGCTAGTGCATCATGTTGAATTCTTCCTAGCAAGAAATCCTCTAACAAGAAACAATGCAAAATATCTTAATGCAGGGTGCTGAATATGAGTGAACTTTCCTCTATGGATATCCTCCGGCACATCTACACTTATACTCCTCCAAAATGAACGGAGACTCTCATCACAATCAGCAGGAATGGCTTCCCATTTCCCTCATTAGGGACATGCATGGAATTACAAAATTCCTCTAAGAGAATGATTAACCTTTGACTCTTCATGACAAACCTCACATCAAAAGTTCTGGGAGTTTCTTTACCTCTGCTACTTACCTTCCCTTTGGTTTGTACACACCTGAAGGTGGCTAGGAACTCACTGCTCAGCTCGTAGTAGGTCGGCTGAGGATGTATTGCAAATTCCTCCAGCTTGGTTTTCTATAATAATTAAGTAAAATCTTGTTCTATGGATAATGCCTTCAGTGCATCGGGATCAGGCCATTTGGTAGCTCTCACCTTCAAGGCCTCCGCCTTAAAGATCATTCCATCTTCCCATTCTTCCTCTTCATCATAATTGGGTAAGGCTCTTAAGCCTCTTCTTGGTCTTAAACTCCCCATGAGGCTTTTTCCCTTGTTCATGGTGGATAAGACCTTGCAGCACAATGCGCAATCCCTCCAAAGGGATCTGAAAATAGCTGTCAAAACTTGGAGATCGAGAAATGAGCAGCAAAGGAGCAGAGGATTTTTTTTTGAGTGGTACCTAGTCGGGTTCTGAGAGGAAGTGAAGAACATGGGAGGTTGGAGTCCACATAACTCCGCCTGGGGGGCACAAGGGTAGGGGGCATGCCCATTACCATAGGGCGCACCCTCCATGCTCTTTCAACCCCTGTTCATTTTCTGGCATCATCCTTTGGCATGATGGATCCTCTATGCAAAAAAATGGCCTGGGAATTTTTCCTAATTTTTGAAAAATTATTTTCTGTGTAAAATTTTCCTAAACTCAAAACTTGTCAAAAATAGACATAAAATAATTAAAGTAAGTAATTTTAAATGAAGGAATTCAATTAAACTATAATACTACTACAAAAATTATTAAATGGCAATCATCATATCATCAATATCATGTTAAAAATGAGGTTGATCAAGTCTCATTAATACTATGATAAGGATAGAAACAATGGTTCACTTATTTTTTTTAGAAGAAAAAATTTAAGGTACCTCACAATGGATTTGAATAGTTCCAACAATTATTATTTCATACTTAGGCTTGGGAGGAGGAATAGGAATTTCAAAACTTCCAATTATAAGAACTTTTGGTTCAATGGAATTAACACTTCTCTTAGGTAACTCAATAGAATTCTTCTTTGGAAAATATATAGTGTGCTCTCTCCCTTTCACATTAAATGTTACCTTGCTTTCAGTACAATTAATCACAGCCCCTACAGTATTTAGAAAAGTCCTACCAAGAATAATAGATAAATTATCATCTTCAGGCATTTCTAATATAACAAAGTCTATGGGAATCTGGACATTAGCAATCATAATAGGAACACCCTCACATATACCAATAGGAATAGCATTAGATTTATCAGCCATTTGAAGTGAAACTTCAGTAGGTACTAGTTTATTTAAGTTTAGTTTCTTATAAAGAGAGAAAGGCATGACACTTACTCCAGCTCCAAGATCACATAATACATATTTTACACGAGTATTTTTAATGGTGCAGGGAATAGTTTGAATACCTGTATCCCCTCTCTTTTCAGGTAGTTTTCCCTTAAAAGAATATTTAGCAAGCATGGCAGTAATAGCTTCATTTGGTATATCTCTTTTATTAGTGACAATATCTTTCATATATTTGGAATATGGAGGTACTTTAATAGCATCAACTTAGAGAATTTGCAAGTATAAACTTTTTATCAATTCAATAAACTTCTCAAACCTTGCATCATCCAAAGTTTTCATTACCTCTTCGGGATATGGTATAGGTCTTTGCACCCATGGATCCCTTTCTTTACCTTTTGGTTGTGGTGGAGGCTTCTTATTCTTATTTTGATCCCTTGATGATGGAGGGCCCTCACTTATAATAGGCTCAAATTCTTCATTATTCTCCTCTTCTTGGGATTCTTCATTTGGTTAGGACATTTCCACATCATCTTTTTCATTATTATTATCCTTAGTTTCAGCAACAGATAGAGATACATCATTTTATTGATCTTCAGAATTCCCATTGGATTCATTTTCATTGGGAGATTTTCCTGCAATTGAGTTGTTCTTAAGAGCCTCTTGCTCTTTCCTCTTTGGATGTCCATTAGGATAATCAGGATCCTGAGTGCTAGAGCATCCCCTTGTATTAACTCCAAAAATTTGCTTCTTCTCATTAAGAAGCTTTTCATACAACTTATTTTGAAGAGAAATCATTTGTTCAACTTGATTATTCATCAGTTTGTAATGCTTAATAGTCATCTTAAGATAGTCAACACAAGAGCCTACTCTTTTATGTAGAACATTAATCTTATGAGAGTTCTCTATTATTTCCCTTTAAATATTGTGATCATCTGTTTCTTGATGAGGAACAAAGTTGAGAATGATCGACATAAAATATTTCAGTAGGAGGTGATACCTTTCCATTGCTTTCAGAAGAACATATAGCATGAAATTGAATAGGGAAGCATGGTTTTTCAGTAGGGAATTTAAACCCCTTATCAGAAAGTTCCTTTAAATGAGAAGTTTTAATACCCCTTTTCTCCATAGATTTATGAGCTTCTTCCATATCTTCATTAGATAATATGAGAACACCTCTCTTGTTATGAGTCCTCTCACTTTTCTCTTCTTCTTCAACATGCCAATCATGATAATTCTGAGTAATAGTACTCAATAACTCCTTAGCTTCCTTAGTAGTCATGTCCCTAAAAATATTTTATGTAACACTGTCTAGATAGGTTCTAGAACTTTTAGTTAGTCCATTATAAAATGCATCAAGTAATTCATTATCCTTAAAACCATGTGTATGACATCTCCTTCCAATGGCACAAAATCTCCCCCAATCTTGGGGGATACTTTCTTCTTTGTTTTGTGTAAAGCTACTAATTTCAACTCTCATAGCATGTATTTTATGACCAGAAATATACTTATGGAAAAACAAATACAAGCATGCTTCCTTACTAGTATTGGAATTAGGATCTAATGATTTGTACCAAGTTCTGCATCTCCTCCTAAAGAGAAGGGGACCAGTTTTAAGAAATAATAGCATTGTTGTATCTCAGTTTTTCCAAATAGGCAAGCAGTCTTGATGACCCACAAGTATAAGGGGTGTATCATAGTACTTTTGATAAATAGGAGTGTCGATCCCAACGAGGAGCAGAAGGTGTTGACTAGTGGTGTGGAGCAGGAAATCTTTGTAAATACTTAGCAAACGGATTTTTAGGGTTTTTTTGATAAAGCAACAAAACAAAGTGCAAGTAATAAAGACAATGAACAACTGCATCAAGTGTCCCAATCCTTTCTTAGCAAAGGACAAGCCGGTGGAAATACTTATAAGAACCAAACGTTCTCGAGAACACATGGGAATTCTGTCAAGTGCTTTCGCTTCAAATAGCTGAGTACTCTTCTTTGGTGTTGTAAGTGTTGTATGGGTGAACCTATGCTAATGTACCGACCTTACTTGGACTAATACATACTTGTGATTAAACCCCCTGCAAGCGTCCGTAACTATAGGAAAGCAATTAAGATATAAACCTAACCACAACCTTAAACTCTGAGATCCTACACTCCCTTGTGCAAAGGTGTCCTAACGGGGGTTCAGGTTTCTGTCACTTCGGCAACCCCGCAATTATTAGCCAAATACACAATGCATTCCCCTAGGCCCATAAATGGTGAAGTATCATGTAGTTGACGTTCACATGACACCACTAGAAGAATAGCATCACAACTTAAATACTAAACCATTGAATAATATCTCAACACAAATCCACTACTAACAACATGACTTCTCCCATGTCCTCAAGAACTAGACGAACTACTAACAAGACATCATATGGATCAAGATCAAAGATGATATGGTGATGGATAACAATCTGAACATAAACAATAATCCAATGGTTCCACTCACAAGCATCAACTACAATAGTAATTAACACCGGGAAAGTTTCCCCTAAGAACTAATGCAAGATCTAACACAATTGTTACAGCGGGATGAAGTGGTGATGATGGTGCTGGTGGAGATGATGGTGTGGATGATGATGATGATCCCGGTGAAGTCTAGCTTGATGACGGTGTTGATGGCGACGATCTCCCCTCTTCGGGAAGGAATTTCCTCGGTAGAAATCTGTCTGCCAGAGAGCTCTTTCTCTCTTGGTGTTTTCTGCCCCACAGAGGCGGCAAAAATCTTTCTGTGGTCCCTCCTCCGGTATTAGGGTTCCGAGAGAAAGATATAGGCGAGAGGGAGGAGTCGGAGGCCGGCCAGGTGGGCCACACTTGCCCTAGGCGTGGCCTAGGGTGGACCCGTGCCTAGGGGGGTGGGCCCCCTATGGCCCAGCTATGCCTCCCCTTCTGTCTTCCTTCGTCTTCTGGAAAAATATAATTTTCCAATATTTTTTTGGTATTTTTCTGATCTTCGCGAAATTGCATCAAAACACCTCTTTTTCCATTAGAAACCTGACTCCGGCAGTCCATCCTTCAAGAATCATCCAACATGCAAAAACAGAGGAAAAGACGTAAATAACACCTCACAATAAGAAATATATCAATGAATAGAGGCAAAGTATGATATAGAATGGTGATGCAAATTGGACGTATCAACTCCCCCCAAGCTTAGGCCTTCGCTTGTCCCCAAGCGAAAACTGAGCTCAGTAAACATGTCCACATGTTTATGGAGTGAAGTTCCGATAAAAGAATACAGACAAGAAGCATCACACTTACCATTATCATAGAAGAAGGCAACTCATCATTATATAACTTAGCTTGCAACAAGTACATGAGTCACAATAGAGATGCATAAAGATAAATCATAATTGGAATTGGCAAACTCTTGTTCTTGGTTAGAGAACAGCTGGCATGCAGTTTCACAAATAAAGCTTTTGAAGAAGTTTTAAAACAGGAGTACTCTTTGCTCAAAAAATGTTTTTCACAATGATGGCTTTCCAAGTAATACTCAATAGATAAGAGTTTTGTGCAAACAAGGAAGATAGAGAACATGAGTGAATAGATCACCATATGAATGCTTGCAACACAACAACTCAAATGCTTACTGGAGATAGAGAGGAAGTAGGTTTACTAACTCAACTTAGAAAATAGAAGAAATGTCCGTTCATAGAGGGAAGCATGGATTTCAAGTCATAAAGAGCTTCCAAAATATTATGGTACTTACTAGCTTTGAGCCCTCATTGCCCCTATCATAGTCATCTTGAGTTGATTAAGGTTAAAGTGAACAAGGATGGAGTATATGCTTGACGAAATATAAGTTCGCAATCTCATGTCCCTTGAGTAAGAGGGCCGCTCCTCATGCTACTCAACTTAAGTCGCCTGTAAGTTCTTTTCATTATAAGTACATGTGTATCATAAAGAACCACAACCGGGGTACCCCTTGGACATGATACAGGAGCTATCCCATAACCAAAATGACAAGGCAAGCAGGCAATGAGCATGTAAACAATCTTTTTATTTACTATGTGCATAGCTTTTTATTGAGGATACTTCACAGAATGCTCATTATGGTGATGCTGCAAGTTTCCACCATGATTAAGCATGGCTTAGGCTACCGGCCCAGGTGTTTCTCTAACACACATACATCACTCCATGGATGATACGTCGGAAATGTATCTATAATATTTGATGCTCCATGCTTGTTTTGTATCTACTTTGCTTTGCTTTGTCTACAGTTTGAGGTGTTTTTATATCTTTTCTGGAACTAACCTATTAACAAGTTGCCACAGTGCCAGTTGCCTGTTTTCTCCTATTTTTGGTTCCAGAAAGGTAGAAAATCAATAATCTCGGAATTGGACGGGACAAAATCCAAAGTCAATATTTTACCATGGGCGACACGAAGCCAGAAGACGAGACGGAGAGACGCCACAGGGCGGCCGAACCCCATAGGTACGGGTGGGCCCACCCCGCGTCTGGGTAGGGTTTGCCCCCCTGGGGGCCCTCCAGCCTCGCCTCTTCGCCTATAAGAAGCCCCCGATATAGAAACCCTAGGCACCTGATCAAAACACCACGAGACCTTCTATAGCCGCCGTCACCATCGTCCCTAGATCGGGGGGGGGGATCTGAAGTTCTTCCTGGCACCCAGCCGGAGGGGAGATCATCCCGGAGGCCTTCTTCTCCGGTATGAAGCGTGAGTAGTTCCAGCTTGGACTACGAGTCCATGTAGTAGCTAGATGGTTATATCTCCTCCTTGTGCTTTCATGTATAGATCTTGTGAGCTCCGTTCATGATCAAGATCTAATCTATTTGTAATCATGCATGTTGTGTTTGCGAGGATCCAATGGATATTGATATTACTATGTCAGATTGATTAATGGTTTTGTCTATTTTGATACTATCATGTCTGTGTTGTTTGTGATCTTGCATGCTCTCCGTTGTTAGTAGCTATCTTGGCCAAGTAGTTGCTAGTGACTCCAAGAGGGGGTATTTATGCTCAATAGTGGGTTCATGCCTCTAGTTTCCAAGGGAAGTGACAGAAATATCTTCGGTTGTAAATGTGTTGTTGCCTCTAGGGAGAAAACAACGGTCTCTTGTTCATAGAACAAGTGGATTGTTTACCTTACACACTTTGCTTAAAGTAGTTGTCTGTTGCTTGCAACTTAATACTGGAGGGGGTTCGGATGATAACCTGAAGGTGGACTTGTAGTCATAGATGCAGTTGGATGGCGGTCTATGTATATTGTTGTATTGCCCAATCGAATCTCATAGGATCTTTTTGTCTAGTATTGCATTGTTATGCCTTGCTCAGTTCCTGTCAATTGCCCTGCTGTAATTTGTTTACCCTTCATGCCATGTTGTTTATCTAAGGAGAGCACCTCTAGTGAAATATGGACCCTGGTCCAATCTTTACCATTGATACATCCTCCACTGTTACTTGTTTACTTGATTCAAACCATTACCTTCCACACCATACGTTTAATCCTTTGTTACAGCAACCGGTGAGATTGACAACCTCACTGTTAGTTGGGGCAAAGTCTTGAGTTTATGTTGTGCAGGTTTCCATGTTGCTTGTAACACCCGTGTGACGTTTCTTCCTCCTACTGGTTCGATAACCTCGGTTTCTTACTGAGGGAAGACTTGCTGCTGTGTTGCTTCACACCTTGATCTTGGGGTTCCCAACAGGCTCCACATCAACTAAGCCATCAACAATTTTTTTGGCGCTGTTGTCGGGGAGGTTAAGGACGTATTCACAAGGGGAGTCCTCCACTTCCTTTCTCTTTACTTTGTTTTTTTATTTTGCTTAGTTTATTTTTCTTAGTTTTGTTTGCTTTTTTTTTCAAAAACTCCAAAAAATTAGTTTAGTTTGGTTTGCTTTCTCTTATCAAAAACACAAAAAAATAGTTCCTGCTCTAGTTTCTGCTGCTGTTTTTGGCTTGCTCCACCTTTGCCAAAATGAACTCTGCTGAGAACACCAAGTTGTGTGACTTCACTAGCACAAACAACAATGATTTCCTTAGCCCTCCTATTGCTCCACCTGCTCCTGATGCTACCTTTTATGAAATTAGGCCTCCTTTGTTGAATCTTGTGATGAGAGAGCAATTTTCTGGTGCTAGTTCTGATGATGCTGCTGCCCATCTCAATAACTTTGTTGAACTTTGTGAGATGCAGAAGTATAAGGATGTAGATGAAGATATTATTAAGCTCAAGCTGTTTCCTTTCTCCTTGAGAGGAAAAGCTAAAGAATGGTTGCTATCCTTGCCTAGAAATAGTATTGATTCTTGGACCAAGTGCAAAGATGCTTTTATTGGAAAGTACTATCCTCCTGCTAAGATTATATCTATGAGAAGTGAAATTATAAAATTTAAACAACTTGATAATGAACATGTTCCTCAAGCTTGGGAAAGAATGAAATCTTTGGTTAAGAATTGTCCCACTCATGGACTCACTCCTTGGATGATTATCCAGACTTTTTATGCAGGTTTGAACTTCTCTTCAAGAAACCTGTTGGATTCAGCTGCTGGAGCTACCTTTTGTTGGGGTTCGTAGCATGGAAAACAAAAATTTCTACCGCATGCACACAAACAAGCCAAGATCTATCTACTAGATTGTAGCAACAAGTCGATTAGAGTACTCACCCTCGAAGATTCCAAAGCGGTTAACGAGAGCAGATTCTCGTGGGTGATGTAGTCGTACACTTGCCGATCTCAAGATCGCGTAGACGATCCTTCCGGCGCTGCGTTCCGGCAGCGCTTCCGCAGTCGGTCACACGTTCAGTACTCGATGAAGACCTTCCTCTCCCTTGTTCCAGCAGGCAGCGGAGGTTGTAGTTCTCCCCTCGCGATTCCGGCAGCACGACGGCGTGGTGTCGGAAGTAGAGGGAAGATCCCGCAGGGCTTCGCCTAAGCCGGTGCGAGTTATGGTGGATTTAGGGTTTTCCGGCGATCTAGGTTTAGAAGGTCGGAGAGGATGAGGAGGTGTCGACGGCGACTAGGGCGATGGCGACGAGCCGGCAGCGGCACGACGGTGGCTGGCGGTGGCGGCAGGGCGACACGGGTCGGGAGGGCTGGTTGTGTGTTCTTTGGGGCAGCCCTCCCCCTCTATTCATGAGAGGGAGGGAGGCTTGGGAGAGGGGAGCTTGAATCCATACCCAAACCCAAGTTGGATAGAAGGAAGAACTCTTTCCTTCTTCCACTAGGAAACCATTGTTCCAGTTTGACTTTTCAAACCTCCCTTTTGACTTTCAATTTAGAGCTTTATTTCTCTCTCGCAAATGCCCAACCAAAGTGACTTAGGACATGATCAAATCATTCCACTTACCCATGACACATTCATGGACCATTCCCCTTCCAGTCTAGTGAACCTTCTAGACCCTTCTAGAAACTCTCCGATGAAAACATCGAAATCATTCCTGAACTCCGGAATCGGACTTTCCTTATATGAATCTTATTCTCCGGATTATTCTGGATCTCCTAGTGATATCCCAGATCCCATCTGAGACTCCGAACAACATTCGGTATCCCTAATTACATTCCATATGTACTAAACAACATTGAATCCTTAAGTGTGTCTCCCTACGGTTCGTGAATTATGCGGACATGACCGAGACACTTCTCCGATCAATAACCAATAGAGGAATCTAGAAATTCATATGGCTCCCACATATTTCTACGATTACTTTGCGATCGAATGAACCACTTACATACGATACCAATTTCCCTTTGCCTCGCGATAGTTTACTTATCCGAGGTTTGATCATCGGTATCTCTGCATACCTAGTTCAACCTCGTTACCGTTAAGTACTCTTTTCTCGTTCCCGTGATATGTGATCCCTTGTGAGCCAGTCACATGCTTGCAAGCTAATTGGATGACATTCCACCGAGAGGGCCCAGAGTATATCTATTCGTCATATGGATGGACAAATCCCACTCTTGATCCATGTGCCTCAACACATACTTTCCGAACACTCAATGCCACTTTTATAGCCACCCAGTTATGGTGTGGTGTTTGATGTCATCAAAGCATAATTCCGGTGATGGTGATTAGCATGATCTCATGGTCGAAGGAATTAGGTTACTATGTATCAGAAAGCTTATAGCAAATGAACTATTGAAATGACTTGATATTAATGCTACGCTTATCTATAGGAGTATGTCCATCACACCATTCTCCTAATGATATGATCTTGTTGTTAACAACATATCAATGTTCATGATCGGGATACCACGATCATCTATTAACCAACAAGCTAGTATTATAAAAAGGCTTTACTAGGGACTCTAATTTAGTTTACAAATCACACAAGTATTAATGTTTCCGGTTAATACTATTATAGCATGAATGTAAACATTTATCATAAAAGGAAAGATATAATAATAACCAATTTTATTATTGCCTCTAGGGCATATCTCCAACATTCCCCACTTACACTAGAGTCAACTAATCTAGATTACATGGTAATATACCGAACACCCATGGCGGTTTGGTGCTGGTCATGTTTTGCCCTCAGGAGAGGTTTAGTCAATGGATCCGCCACATTCAGATTTGTGTGTACTTTGCAAATCTTTATGTCACCATCTTGGACATGCTCTCGAATAGCTTTAAAACGTAGCTTGATGTGCTTCAGTTTCTTGTGTGACCTTGGTTCTTGCGCATTGGCTATGGCGCCCATGTTATCACAATAGATAGACATTGGGTCCAGCGCACTTGGAACCACACCAAGCTCTGTAATGAACTCCTTCATCCATATCGCCTCTTGTGAAGCCTCCAAAGCAGCTACGTATTCTGATTCAGTTGAAGATCTCGCCAAAACACTTTGCTTTGCACTCTTCCAGCTAACTGCTGCACCATTCAAAGTAAATACGTATCCAGATTGAGATTAAGAATCATCTGGATTGGTGTTCCAACTAGCATCAGTGTAACCATTAACAACGAGCTGTTCATCACCTCCATAAGAAAGAACCATATCCTTAGTTCTTCTCATGTACTTAAGGATGTTTTTGACCGCTATCCAATGATCTACTCCTAGATCACTTTGATATCTGCTAGTCAAACTAATAGCATATGCAATGTCGGGTCTAGTTCATAGTATGGCATACATAAGAGATCCTTTGGCTGAGGCATAGGGAGTCTTACTCATCCTTTCTCTATCTTCTGTCGTTGCAGGACTTTGAGTTTTACTCAAGGTCGTATTGGGCAACATGGGCAAGAACCCTTTCTTGCTATCTTCCATTCCAAACCTCTTTATAACTTTGTTCAAATATGAACTCTGTGACAATGATATTAGGCGTCTCGATCTATCTCTATAAATCTTTATGCCTAATATGTAAGCTGCTTCGCCAAGATCTTTCATTGAAAAACTATTATTCAAATAATCCTTGACACTATTAAGAAGGTCTACATTATTCCCAATCAACAATATGTGATCTACATACAGTATTAAGAATGCTACACAGCTCCCACGCACTTTCTTGTAAATACCAGCTTCTCCATAAGTTTGTATAAAACTAAAACTTTTGATTACCTTATCGAAACGTTGATTCCAACTCCGGGATGCTTGCTTCAATCCATAAATGGACCGTTGAAGTTTGCATACCTTGTTAGCATCTTTAGGATCGACAAAACCTTTGGGTTGTACCATATACAACTCTTCATTAATGTCTCCATTGAGGAATGTCGTTTTGACATCCATCTGCCATATCTCATAATCATAATATGCAGCGATTGCTAACAAAATCCTCACAGACTTTAGCTTCGCTACCGGTGAGAAAGTCTCATCGTAGTCAACTCCTTGAATTTGTCGAAACCCTTTTGCGACACGTCGATCTTTATAGACAGTAACATTACCATCAACATCTGTTTTCTTCTTGACAGCCTTCTGGCCATCCGGTAAGTCCACCAAAGTCCATACTTGGTTTTCGTACATGGATCCAATCTCGGATTTCATGGCTTCTTGCCATTTATTGGAATCTGGGCTCATCATCGCTTCCTCATATGTCACAGGGTCATCGGTGTTGTCTACCTGTAGGGGTTCGTAGCATGGAAAACAAAAAATTTCTACCGCATACAAACAAACAAGCCAAGATCTATCTACTAGATTGTAGCAACGAGTCGATAGAATAACTCACCCTCGAAGATTCCAAAGTGTTTAACGAGAGCGGATTCTCGTGGGTGATGTAGTCGTACTCTTGCCGATCTCAAGATCGTGTAGACGATCCTTCCGGCGCTGCGTTCCGGCAGCGCTTCCGCAGTCGGTCACACGTTTAGTACTCGACGAAGACCTTCCTCTCCCTTGTTCCAGCAGGCAGCGGAGGTTGCAATACTCTCCTCGCGATTTCGGCAGCACGACAGTGTGGTACCGGAAGTAGAGGGGAGGTCTCGCAGGGCTTCGCCTTAAGCCGGAGCGAGTATGGTGGACTATGAGAGAGCCTCGGTGATCTAAGGTTTAGACACACCAAGTAGAAGGGGCTAGGCCGACGGCTAGGGCAACTAGAAGCCCCAACTCGGCGGCATGGGAGAAACCCTAGGGCGGCGGCGGCTATGGTGGGCGGCGGCTAGGGTTAGGGTTTAGAGGGGCAAGGTGTAGGTCTTGGAGGGGCAGCCCTGCCCCTCCTTATATAGGTGGAGGGGGCGCGCCAAGGGGAGGGGAGTCCCTCCCCAACTTAGCTTCCAAGGCCGGCGGTGGAGGGAGAGGGACTTCCTCCCCAAGTAGGTTTCCTACTCTCCCTCCACCAAACAAAATAGCCGTTTGACTTTTCAAACTAGGATTTGATTTAACCCTTTATTTTGTTCAGCGATGACACCTAGTACATGATGCAACCATTCCAACTTGTTATGACACATTCATGTACCCTTCCCCTCCAGAGTGCCGGACCTTCCGGAACCTTCTAGAACATTCCCGATGAAAACACCGGAACCATTCTCCAACCCCGAAACATGACTTTCCTTATATGAATCTTATTCTCCGGACCATTCCGGATCTCCTCGTGATATCCTGGATCTCATCCGAGACTCCTAACAACATTCGGTCTCTTACTCATCATTCCATAACTACTCAACAACGTCGAATCCTTAAGTGTGTCTCCCTACGGTTCGTGAATTATGCGGACATGATCGAGACACTTCTCCGAACAATAACCAATAGAGGAATCTGGAAATTCATATGGCTCCCACATATTTCTACGATTACTTTGCGATCGAATGAACCACTTACATATGATACCAATTTCCCTTTGTCTCACGATAGTTTACTTATCCGAGGTTTTGATCGTCGGTATCTCTTCATACCTAGTTCAACCTCGTTACTGATAAGTACTCTTTTCTCGTTCCCGTGATATGTGATCCCTTGTGAGCCAGTCACATGCTTGCAAGCTAATTGGATGACATTCCACCGAGAGGGCCCAGAGTATATCTACCCATCATATGGATGGACAAATCCCACTCTTGATCCATGTGTCTCAACCAATACTTTCCGAACACTCAATGCCACCTTTATAGCCACCCAGTTACGGTGTGGTGTTTGATGTCATCAAAGCATCCTTCCGGTGATGGTGATAAGCATGATCTCATGGTCGAAGGAATTAGGTTACTATGTATCAGAAAGCATATAGCAATTGAACTATTAAAATGACTTGATCTTTATGCTACGCTTATCTTTAGGAGTATGTCCATCATACCATTCTCCTAACGATATGATCTTGTTGTTAATAACATCTCAATGTTCATGATAGGGAAACCACAATCATTTATTAACCAACAAGCTAGTATTATGAAGAGGCTTTACTAGGGACTTCAATTTAAGTTTACAAATCACACAAGTATTAATGTTTCCTTGTTAATACTATTATAGCATGAATGTAAACATTTATCATAAACACAAAGATATAATAATAACTACAATTATTATTGCCTCTAGGGCATATCTCCAACAGTCTCCCACTTGCACTAGAGTCAACTAATCTAGATTACATGGTAATATACCGAACACCCATGGCAGTTTGGTGTTGGTCATGTTTTGCCCTCGGGAGAGGTTTAGTCAACGGATCCGCGACATTCAGATCTGTGTGTACTTTGCAAATCTTTATGTCACCATCTTGGACATGTTCTCGAATAGCGTGGAAACGTAGCTTGATGTGCTTCAGTTTCTTGTGTGACCTTGGTTCTTGCGCATTGGCTATGGCGCCCATGTTATCACAGTAGATAGACATTGGGTCCAGCGCACTTGGAACCACACCGAGCTCTATAATGAACTCCTTCATCCATATCGCTTCTTGCGAAGCCTCCGAAGCAGCCATGTATTCCGATTCAGTTGAAGATCTCGCCACAACGCTTTGCTTTGCACTCCTCCAGCTAACTGCCGCACAATTCAAAGTAAATACGTATCCAGATTGTGATTTAGAATCATCCGGATCGGTGTTCCAACTAGCATCGGTGTAACCATTAACAACGAGTTGTTCATCACCTCCATAAGAAAGAACCATATCCTTAGTTCTTCTCAAGTACATAAGGATGTTTTTGACCGCTGTCCAATGATCCACTCCTGGATCACTTTGATATCTGCTAGTCAAACTAACATCATATGCAATGTCGGGTCTAGTACATAGCATGGCATACATTAGAGATCCTATGGCTGAGGCATCGGGATTTTTACTCATCCTTTCTCTATCTTCTGCCATTGTTGGACTTTGAGTTTTACTCAAGGTCGTATTGGGCAACATAGGCAAGAACCCTTTCTTGCTATCTTCCATTCCAAACCTCTTTAGAACTTTATCCAAATATGTACTTTGAGACAATGATATTAGGCGTCTCGATCTATCTCTATAAATCTTTATGCCCAATATGTAAGCTGCTTCGCCAAGATCCTTCATTGAAAAACTATTATTCAAATATTCCTTGACACTATTAAGAAGGTCTACATCATTCCCAATCAACAATATGTCATCTACATATAGTATTAAGAATGCTACAGAGCTCCCACTCACTTTCTTGTAAATACAAGCTTCTCCATAAGTTTGTATAAAACCAAAACTTTTGATCACCTTATCAAAATGTTGATTCCAACTTCGGGATGCTTGCTTCAATCCATATATGGACCGTTGAAGTTTGCATACCTTGTTAGCCTCTTTAGGATCGACAAAAACTTTGGGTTGCATCATATACAACTCTTCATCAATGTCTCCATTGAGGAACGCTGTTTTGACATCCATCTGCCATATCTCATAATCGTAATATGAAGCGATTGCTAACATAATCCTCACAGAATTTAGCTTTGCTACTGGTGAGAAAGTCTCATCGTAGTCAACTCCTTGAATTTGTCGAAACCCTTTTGCGACAAGTCGAGCTTTATAGACAGTAACATTACCATCAGCATCTCTTTTCTTCTTGAAGATCCATTTGTTCTCGACAGCCTTCCGGCCATCCGGTAAGTCCACGAAAGTCCATACTTGGTTTTCGTACATGGATCCAATCTCGGATTTCATGGATTCTTGCCATTTATTGGAATCTGGGCTCATCATCGCTTCCTCATATGTCGCAGGGTCATCGGTGTTATCCACCAAAATGACACTCATAACGGGATCATACCAATCAGGAGTGGTACGAGTTCTCGTTGACCTGGGATGCTCTGTAGCAACTACAACCGAAGTTTCATGATCATCATCATTAGCTTCCTCTCTTATTGGTGCAGGCACCACAGGAACTTCTTCCGGTGCTGCGCTACTCGCAAGTTCGAGAGAAGGTTCGACAACCTCGTCAAGTTCTACTTTCCTTCCAGTCACTTCTTTCTAGAGAAATTCCTTCTCTAGAAAGGATCCATTCTTGGCAACAAAGATTTTGCCTTCGGATCTATGATAGAAGGTATATCCAATAGTTTCCTTTGGATATCCTATGAAGACGCATTTTTACGCTTTGGGTTCAAGCTTGTCCGGCTGTAACTTCTTTACATAGGCTTCACAACCCCAAACTTTAAGGAACGACAATTTAGGTTTCTTCCCAAACAATAATTCATACGGTGTCGTTTCAACGGATTTAGATGGTGCCCTATTTAAAGTGAATGCGGCTATTTCTAATGCATAACCCCAAAATGATAGCGGTAAATCTGTAAGTGACATCATAGAACGAACCATATCTAAGAGAGTTCGATTACGACGTTCAGACACACCATTACGCTGTGGTGTTCCCGGCGGTGTCAATTGTGAAAGTATTCCGCATTTCCTCAAATGCTCGCCAAACTTGTAACTTAGATATTCACCTCCACGATCAGAACGCATAAATTTAATCTTCTTGTTACGTTGATTCTCAACCTCACTTTGAAATTCCTTAAACTTCTCGAAAGTTTCGGACTTATGTTTCATGAAATATATATACCCATATCTACTCAAGTCATCCGTGAAGGTAAGAACATAACGATAACCACCACGCGATGCTACACTCATTGGACCACACACACCGGTATGTATGATTTCCAATAAGTCCGTAGCTCGCTCCATCATACCAGAAAATGGAGTCTTAGTCATTTTACCCATCAGACATGCTTCACATCTTTCAAGTGATTCGAAATCAAGTGATTCAAGAAGTCCATCAGAATGGAGTTTCTTCATACGCTTCACTCCAATGTGACCAAGACGACAGTGCCACATATAGGTCGAGTTATCGCTCGATTTCAAATGTTTAGCTTCAATGTTATTAATATGTGTATTTCCACTATCGAGATTCAATAAGAATAGACCATCTATCAAAGGTGCATGTGCATAAAACATATTACTCATATAAATCGAACAACCATTATTCTCGGACTTAAACAAGTAACCGTCTCGCAATAAACAAGATCCCGATATAATGTTCATGCTTAACGCAGGCACCAAATAACAATTATTTAAGTATAAAACTAATCCCGATGGTAGATGAAGAGGCAGCGTGCCGACCGCGATCACATCAACCTTTGATCCGTTTCCTACACGCATCGTCACCTCGTTCTTCGCTAGCTTCCGTTTATTCTGCAGCACCTGTTTCGAGTTACAAATATGAGCAACCGAACCAGTATCAAATACCCAGGCACTACTACGAGTTCTAGTGAGATACACATCAATAACATGTATATCGGATATAACTTTCTTCTTGATGTTGCCGTTCTTCAAATCCGCCAAGTACTTTGGGCAATTCCGCTTCCAGTGACCTTCTCCCTTGCAGTAAAAACACTCAGTATCAGGCTTAGGTCCAGCCTTGGTCTTCTTCGTCGGTGCGGTAACTTTCTTACCACCCTTCCTGAAGTGTCCGTTTTTCTTAGACTTGCCTTTCTTGAATTTGGTGGTATTATTGACCATCAACACTTGGTGCTCTTTCTTGATCTCCACTTCTGCAGATTTTAACATGGAGAAGAGTTCTGGCAACTGCTTGTTCATGCTTTGCATATTGTAGTTCATCACAAAGTTCTTGTAACTTGGTGGTAGTGATTGGAGTACACGGTAAATCCCCAAAGCATTAGGAATCACTATACCCAAGCTTTGGAGTTTGTTAACGTGCCCAGACATCTTAAGCACATGCTCACTGACGGAGCTTCCCTCTTCCATCTTGCAGTTAAAGAACTTTTCAGAAGCCTCATAGCTCTCAACTTCCGCGTGAGTCTCAAATATCAGTTTGAGTTCACGGACAATATCATGTGGGTCTGAATTCTCAAACCTTTTCTGAAGCTCCGATTCTAAACCATACAAGATAGCACACTGAACTGTGGAGTACTGAGTCTTCCGAGCGAGGTAAACATTCTTTACTTCATCGGTAGCAGTAGCTGCAGGCGGGTCACCCAGCGGTGCATCCATCACATAGGTCAAATTACCAGCATTGAGGACAATCCTCAAATTGCGGAACCAATCCGCGAAGTTGCTTCCATTGTTTTTCAACTTTTCTTTCTCTAGGAACGCATTAAAATTGATGGTAGGGGCCACCATTGATCTACAACATATTTGCAATAGTTTAGACTAAGTTTATGACAAATTGAGTTCTTATTAATAGTTAAATTAATCTAGGTGAACTCCCACTCAAAACAATATCCCTCACATTGTTTTAGTGATCACATGAACCAAATCCACCACATCAAAACCGATCATCACGAGAGTTGATGTAGCTTCAATGGCGAACAATCGACATGTTCATCATATCTAGTATATGATTCATGCTTTAACTTTCGGTGATCCGTGTTCCGAGACCATGTCTGTACATGCTAGACTCGTCAAGATCAAACCTTAGCTTCCGCATGAGCAAATCTGTCTTGCCCACGTTGTATACACTTGCGGAATCTAACACACCCGATCATCACGTGGTGCTTCGAAACAACAAGCTTTAGCAACGGTTCTTACTAAGGATGAACACTTTAGAACTTGAAATTCATGTGCATGAGGGATCATCTTATAATGCTACCGTCGTTAACTAAGCAATACAAGATGCATAAAGGATTAACATCACATGCAATTCATAATATGTGATATGATATGGCCTTTCTTCTTTGTGCTTCCGATCTCCATCTTCAAGAACGAACATGATCTCCATCATCACCGGCATTGCATCAAGGTCAATGATGCTGCTCCATGGTTGTCGTCCACCAGCTTCAACTATTACAACTACTTTGAATAGACACGCGGGTCTTAACAAAAATTAAAGACAACCATATGGATCCTGCCGGTTGCCAACTTACAATAAGGAACATTGCATACATCAAATATAATCACAATCATGGCCATATCACATCACAGCACACCCCTGCAAAACAAAGTTAGACGCCTCTAATTTCTTTCATATTTTACGTGGTTTGGGGCTTTCAATAAGTGTCGATCTAACTTACGAACAAGAACCACAACATTGATGTTTGAACTATCAAGTGCCTGTTGTAAATTGGATCTATACTATAATGGGAGAGACAGACACCCGCAAAGCCACTTATGCAATACAAGTTGCATGTTAAGCGTGGAGCAAGTCTCATGAACGATGTCATGTAAGGTTAGCCCGGGCCGCTTCATCCCATCATACCGCAAGATGCAAAGTACACAAGAAGCAATTGATAATAAAAGCACCACCGCCCACAATGACCATTGTGTTCTACTCGTGCAACGGATCTACATATAGACACGGCTCTGATACCACTGTAGGGGTTCGTAGCATGGAAAACAAAAATTTTCTACCGCATACAAACAAACAAGCCAAGATCTATCTACTAGATTGTAGCAACGAGTCGATAGAATAACTCACCCTCGAAGATTCCAAAGTTTTTAACGAGAGCGGATTCTCGTGGGTGATGTAGTCGTACTCTTGCCGATCTCAAGATCGTGTAGACGATCCTTCCGGCGCTGTGTTCCGGCAGTGCTTCCGCAGTTGGTCACACGTTTGGTACTCGACGAAGACCTTCCTCTCCCTTGTTCCAGCAGGCAGCGGAGGTTGTAGCACTCTCCTCGCGATTCCGGCAGCACGACGGTGTGGTACCGGAAGTAGAGGGGAGATCTCGCAGGGCTTCGCCTTAAGCCGGAGCGAGTATGGTGGACTATGAGAGAGCCTCGGTGATCTAGGGTTTAGACATACCAAGTAGAAGGGGCTAGGCCGGCGGCTAGGGCAACTAGAAGCCCCAACTCGGCGGCTTGGGAGAAACCCTAGGGCGGCGGCTAGGGTTAGGGTTTAGAGGGGCAAGGTGTAGGTCTTGGAGGGGCAGCCCTGCCCCTCCTTATATAGGTGGAGGGGGCGCGCCAAGGGGAGCGGAGTCCCTCCCCAACTCGGCTTCCAAGGCCGGCGGTGGAGGAAGAGGGACTTCCTCCCCAAGTAGGTTTCCTACTCTCCCTCCACCAAACAAAATAGCCGTTTGACTTTTCAAATTGGCGTTTGACTTTTCAAACTAGGATTTGATTTAACCCTTTATTTTGTTCAGCGATGACACCTAGTACATGATGCAACCATTCCAACTTGTTATGACACATTCATGTACCCTTCAACTCCAGAGTGCCGGACCTTCCAGAACCTTCTAGAACATTCCCGATGAAAACACCGGAACCATTCTCCAACCCCGAAACATGACTTTCCTTATATGAATCTTATTCTCCGGACCATTCCGGATCTCCTCGTGATATCCTGGATATCATCCGAGACTCCGAACAACATTCGGTCTCTTACTCATCATTCCATAACTACTCAACAACGTCGAATCCTTAAGTGTGTCTCCCTACGGTTCGTGAATTATGCGGACATGATCGAGACACTTCTCCGAACAATAACCAATAGAGGAATCTGGAAATTCATATGGCTCCCACATATTTCTACGATTACTTTGCGATCGAATGAACCACTTACATATGATACCAATTTCCCTTTGTCTCACGATAGTTTACTTATCCGAGGTTTTGATCGTCGGTATCTCTGCATACCTAGTTCAACCTCGTTACTGATAAGTACTCTTTTCTCGTTCCCGTGATATGTGATCCCTTGTGAGCCAGTCACATGCTTGCAAGCTAATTGGATGACATTCCACTGAGAGGGCCCAGAGTATATCTATCCGTCATATGGATGGACAAATCCCACTCTTGATCCATGTGTCTCAACCAATACTTTCCGAACACTCAATGCCACCTTTATAGCCACCCAGTTACGGTGTGGTGTTTGATGTCATCAAAGCATCCTTCCGGTGATGGTTATAAGCATGATCTCATGGTCAAAGGAATTAGGTTACTATGTATCAGAAAGCATATAGCAATTGATCTATTAAAATGACTTGATCTTTATGGTACGCTTATCTTTAGGAGTATGTCCATCATACCATTCTCCTAACGATATGATCTTGTTGTTAATAACATCTCAATGTTCATGATAGGGAAACCACAATCATTTATTAACCAACAAGCTAGTATTATGAAGAGGCTTTACTAGGGACTTCAATTTAAGTTTACAAATCACACAAGTATTAATGTTTCCTTGTTAATACTATTATAACATGAATGTAAACATTTATCATAAACACAAATATATAATAATAACTACAATTATTATTGCCTCTAGGGCATATCTCCAACACTACCAACATGACACTCATAACGGGATCATACAAATCAGGAGTGGTACAAGTTCTCGTTGACCTGCGAGGTTTCGTAGTAACTTCAATCGAAGTTTCATGATCAACATCATTATCTTCCTCTCTTATTGGTGTAGGAGCCACATGAAATAATTCCGGTGCTGCGCTACTCTCGAGTCCGAGAGAAGGTTCAACAACCTCGTCGAGTTCTACTTTCCTTCCAGTCACTTCTTTCGAGAGAAACTCCTTCTCTAGAAAGGATCCATTCTTGGCAACAAAGATTTTCCCTCGGATCTATGATAGAAGGTATACCCAATAGTTTCCGGTATCCTATGAAGACACATTTTTCCGCTTTGGGTTCAATCTTGTCGGGCTATAACTTCTTTACATAAGCTTCGCAACCCCAAACTTTAAGAAATGACAATTTAGGTTTCTTCCCAAACCATAATTCATGCGGTGTCATTTCAACGGATTTAGATGGTGCCCTATTTAAAGTGAATGCGGCTGTTTCTAATGCATAACCCCAAAACGATAGCGGTAAATCTGTAAGTGACATCATAGAACGAACCATATCTAAGAGAGTTTGATTACGATGTTCGGACACACCATTACGTTGTGGTGTTGCCGGCGGTGTCAATTGTGAAAGTATTCCGCATTTCTTCAAATGCTCGCCAAACTCGTAACTTAGATATTCACCTCCACGATCAGATTGTAGAAATTTAATCTTCTTGTTATGTTGATTCTCAACCTCACTTTGAAATTCCTTAAACTTCTCGAAAGTTTCGGACTTATGTTTCATGAAATAGATATACCCATATCTACTCAAATCATCCGTGAAGGTAAGAACATAACGATAACCACCATGCTATGCTACACTCATTAGACCACAAACATCGGTATGTATGATTTCCAGTAAGTCCGTAGCTCGCTCAAGCATACCAGAAAATGGAGTCTTAGTCATTTTACCCATCAGACATGCTTCACATCTTTCAAGTGATTCGAAATCAAGTGATTCAAGAAGTCCATCGGAATGGAGTTTCTTCATATGCTTAAATCCAATATGACCAATACGACAGTGCCACATATAGGTCGAGTTATCGCTCAATTTGAAACATTTAGCTTCAATGTTATTAATATGTGTATTACTACAATCGAGATTCAACAAGAATAGACCAACTATAAAAGGTGCATGTGCATAAAAAATATTACTCATATAAATCGAACAACCATTATTCTCGGACTTAAACAAGTAACCTTCTCGCAATAAACATGATCCCGATATAATGTTCATGCTTAACGCAGGCACCAAATAACAATTATTTAAGTATAAAACTAATCCCGATGGTAGATGAAGAGGTAGCGTGCCGACCACGATCACATCAACCTTTGATCCATTTCCAACGCGCATCGTCACCTCGTTCTTCGCTAGTTTCCGTCTATTCTGCAGCACCTGTTTCGATTTACAAATATGAGCAACTGAACCAGTATAAAATACCTAGGCACTACTACGAGTACTAGTGAGATACACATCAATAACATGTATATCGGATATACCTTTCTTCTTGATGTTGCCGTTCTTTAAATCCGCCAAGTACTTGGGGCAATTCCGCTTCCAGTGACCTTCTCCCTTGCAGTAAAAGCACTCAGTATCAGGCTTAGGCCTAGCCTTGATCTTCTTCGCCGACGCGGTAACTTTCTTACCGTCCTTCTTGAAGTTTCCCTTTTTCTTAGACTTGCCCTACTTCTTGAATTTGGTGGTCTTATTGACCAACAACACTTGGTTCTCTTTCTTGATCTCCACTTCCACAGACTATAACATGGAGAAGAGTTCGGGCAAGGACTTTTCCATGTTTTGCATATTGTAGTTCATCACAAAGTTCTTGTAACTTGGTGGTAGTGATTGGAGGACACGGTGAATCCCCAAAGCATTAGGAATCACTATACCCAATCTTTGAAGCTTGCTTGCGTGTGCCCAAACATCTTAAGAACGTGCTCGCTGACGGAGCTGCCCTCTTCCATCTTGAAGTTAAAGAACTTTTCAGAAGCCTCATAACTCTCAACTGCCGCGTGAGCCTCAAATATCTTTTCGAGTTCACAAACAATATCATGTGGGTCATGGTTCTCAAACCTTTTCTGAAGCTCCGATTCCAAACCATACAAGATAGCACACTAAACCGTGGAGTACTGATTCTTTCGAGCGAGGAAAACACTATTTACCTCATCGGTAGCATCAGCTGCAGGTGGGTCACCTAGCGGTGCATCCAGCACATAGGTCAAATTACCAGCATTGAGGACAATCCTCAAATTGCGGAACCAATCCGCAAAGTTGCTTCCATTGTTTTTCAACTTTTGTTTGTCTAGGAACGCATTAAAATTGATGGTAGGGGCCGCCATTGATCTACAACATATTTGCAATAGTTTAGACTAAGTTTATGACAAACTGAGTTCTAATTAATAGTTAAATTAATCTAGTTGAACTCCCACTCGAAACAATATCCCTCACATTGTTTTAGTGATCACACAAACCAAATCCACCACATCAAAACTGATCATCACAAGAGTTGATGCATCTTCAATGGCGAACAATCAACATGTTCATCATATCTACTATATGACTCATGCTTTACCTTTCGGTGATCCGTGTTCTGAGACCCTGTTTGTACATGCTAGGCTCGTCAAGATCAAACCTTAGCTTCCGCATGAGCAAATATGGCTTGCTCCCGTTGTATACACTCGCAGAATCTAACACACCCGATCATCATGTGGTGCTTCGAAACAACGAGCTTTAGCAACGGAACACTTTATAACTTGAAATTTTTGTGCTAGAGGGATCATCTTATAATGCTAAAAGGATTAACATCACATGCAATTCATAATATGTGATATGATATAGCCTTTCTTCTTGTGCTTCCGATCTCCATCTTCAAGCACGAACATGATCTCCATCATCACCGGCATGGCGTCAAGGTCAATGGCGCCGTTTCATGGTTGTCGTCCACCAACATCAACTATTACAACTACTTTGAATAATAGACACGCAGGTCTTAACGGAATTAAAAGATAACCATATGGCTCCTGCCGGTTGCCGACTTACAATAAGGAACATTGCATACATCTTATATAATCACAATCATGGCCATATCACATCACAACACACCCCTGCAAAACAAAGTTAGACGCCTCTAATTTTCTTTGCATGTTTTACGTGGTTTGGGGCTTTCTTTAGTGTCATTCTAACTTACGAACAAGAACCACAACGTTGATACTAGTATTGTCAATCACCCGTTATAAATTGAATCTTAACTATGTTGGGATAAACATGCACCCGCAAAGCCACTTATGCAATACAAGTTGCATGTCAAGCGTGGTGCAAGTCTAATGAACAATGTCATGTAAGGTTAGCCCGGGCCGCTTCATCCCACCATCCCGCAAGAAGCAAAGTACACAAGAAGAAATCGACAACAAAAGCATCAACGCCCATAATGACCATTGTGTTCTACTCGTGCAACAGATCTAGATATAGACACGGCTCTGATACCACTGTTGGGGTTCATAGCATGGAAAACAAAAAATTTCTACCGCATGCACACAAACAAGCCAAGATCTATCTACTAGATTGTAGCAACGAGTCGATTAGAGTACTTACCCTTGAAGATTCCAAAGCGGTTAACGAGAGCAGATTCTCGTGGGTGATGTAGTCATACACTTGCCGATCTCAAGATCGTGTAGACGATCCTTCCGGCGCTTAGTTCCGGCAGCGCTTTCGCAGTCGGTCACACGTTCGGTACTTGATGAAGACCTTCCTCTCACTTGTTCCAACAGGCAGCGAAGGTTGTAGTTCTCTCCTCGCGATTCCGTCAGCACGACGGCATGGTGTCGGAAGTAGAGGGAATATCCCGCAGGGCTTCGCCTAAGCCGGTGCGAGTTATGGTAGATCTAGGGTTTTCCGGCGATCTAGGTTTATAAAGCCGAAGAGGAGGAGGAGGTGTTGGCGGCGACTAGGGCAACAGCGACGAGCCGGCGGCGGCGACGGCTTAGCGGCGGCGCGACACGGGTGGGGAGGGCTGGTTGTGTGTTCTTTGGGGCAGCCCTCCCCCTCTATTTATGAGAGGGATGGAGGCTTGGGAGAGGGGAGTTTGAATCCATAACCAAACCCAAGATGGATGGAAGGAAGGACTCTTTCCTTCTTCCACTAGGAAACCATTGTTCCAGTTTGACTTTTCAAACCTCCCTTTTGACTTTCAATTTAGAGCTTTATTTCTCTCTCGCAAATGCCCAACCAAAGTGACTTAGGACATGATCCAATCATTCCACTTACCCATGACACATTCATGGACCATTCCCCTTCCGATCCGGTGAACCTTCTAGACCCTTCTAGAACCTCTCCGGTGAAAACATCGAAATCATTCCCGAACTCCGGAATCAGACTTTCCTTATATGAATCTTATTCTCCTAACTATTCCGGATCTCCTCGTGATATTCCGGATCCCATCCGAGACTCCGAACAACATTTGGTATCCCTACTTACATTCCATATCTACTAAACAACATCGAATCCTTAAGTGTGTCTCCCTACGGTTCATGAATTATGCGGACATGACCGAGTCACTTCTCCGATCAATAACCAATAGAGGAATCTGGAAATTCATATGGCTCCCACATATTTCTAAGATTACTTTGCGATCGAATGAACCACTTACGTACGATATCAATTTCCATTTGCCTCGCGATAGTTTACTTATCCGAGGTTTGATCGTCGGTATCTCTGCATACCTAGTTCAACCTCGTTACCGATAAGTACTCTTTTCTCTTTCCCTTGATATATGATCCCTTGTGAGCCAGTCACATGATTGAAAGATAATTGGATGACATTCCACCGAGAGGGCCCAGAGTATATCTATCCGTCATATGGATGGACAAATCCCACTCTTGATCCATGTGCCTCAACACATACTTTCTGAACACTCAATGCCACCTTTATAGCCACCCAGTTACGGTGTGGTGTTGATGTCATCAAAGCATTCTTCCGGTGATGGTGATTAGCATGATCTCATGGTCGAAGGAATTAGGTTACTATGTATCAGAAAGCTTATAGAAAATGAACTATTGAAATGACTTGATCTTAATGCTACGCTTATCTATAGGAGTATGTCCATCACACCATTCTCCTAATGATATGATCTTGTTGTTAACAACATCTCAATGTTCATGATCGGGAAACCACGATCATATATTAACCAACAAGCTAGTATTATAAAGAGGCTTTACTAGGGACTCTAATTTAGTTTACAAATCACACAAGTATTAATGTTTCTAGTTAATACTATTATAGCATGAATGTAAACATTTATCATAAACACAAAGATATAATAATAACCACTTTTATTATTGCCTCTAGGGCATATCTCCAACACCTTTATGGGCATAACTTTGGGTGCTGCAACAAAACTCCTTGATAATATGATGGTTAATTACTCTGAATGGCACACTGAGAGAGCTCCACATGGTAAGAAGGTAAACTCTGTTGAAGAAACCTCCTCTTTGAGTGATAAGATAGATGTTATTATGGATATGCTTGTTAATGGGAAACCTCCTTTAGATCCAAATAATGTTCCCTTAGCCTCTTTGGTTGCTCAAGAAGAGCAAGTTGATGTGAACTTCATTAGAAACAACAATTTCAACAACAATTCCTATAGGAATAATTTTGGTGGTAACAACAATTATAGGAATTATCCTCCTAATAACGGCAATTCCTATGGAAACTCTACAACAATGCTAGAAGTGCCCCCTCTGAACTTGAAGTCATGCTCAAAGACTTTATGAGTAAACACAGTGCTTTCAACAAGACTGTGGACGAAAAGCTTTTAACTGTTGAGAAGAATATTTCCTCTTTGTCTGAAGCACAGTTCTCCTTTATTAATAAAATGGCTGCTAAACCCGAAACCATGGAAAGTACCTTTGCTGCTACTCATGCCATACAAATTACTATTGATGAAAATGTTAGACTGTTAGCCCAACTTCATTCTAAGTGGGAAAGGGAAGCTGAAAATGATAGAAACAATAGTGTGTGCACCATCACTAGAATGGATACCACTAAACCACAAGAAGTCCCTAATACTCCTCCTACAGTGCCTAAGACCAATGAGTCTACTACTAGTGATGCTAAGTTTGATTTTGATATAGATGGTTGCAATATTTCTGAAGTGATTTTGTTCTTGCAAAAACTTGCTAGAAGTCCTGATGCCAGTGATATGCATGTTGCTTTCACTAAACACATTACAGATGCTCTTGTTAAGATTAAGGAAGACAAGCGAAAACACAAAGCTTCTATTCCTAGGAAGGTAGAAGATAATTAGGAACCCATTATTAATGTGCAAGTAAATGAATTTGACCTCAAAGCTTCATGTGATCTTGGTTCTAGTGTCTCTATTATGCCTAGGAAGATTTATGAAATGCTTGATTTGACACCTTTGGAAGATTGTTATTTGGATGTTCCACTTGATGATAATGCTAAGAAGGAACTCATGGGGAGTATTAATCATGTTATCATTATGGTTAACAATGCTTATGTCCCTGTTGATTTCTATGTTTTGGATGTTGAGTACAATGCTTCTTGTACTATTACTTTGGGAAGACCTTTTCTTAGAACTGTTGGTGCCATCATTGATATGAAAGAAGGCACCATTAAATATCAATTTCCATTCAAGAAAGGTATTGAACACTTCCCTATGAGGAGAGAGAAGTTGTTTTTTGCTCCTCCTTTGAAAGCAAGGTTTGATGTTAATGCTTCTTCATTTGAAAATACTTGATTTCTTGCTTCTTGTGCCTAACTTAAAGGCGTTAAAGAAAAGTACTTGTTGGGAGATAACCCAAGAGTTTACTTGAGTATTGGAAGTTATTACTTCTGTAATGACCTCTCCTTATCCTTTTTGTTTGCTTTTTGTGCCAAGAATGACCTCTAATGAGAGGGAAGTAAGATTTGGGGAGTTGTTGTCCCGAAACAGATTTCTGTCCTCCACCATAAAAAATCGTGAGGAGTATTTGTAAGTAGGATGGAGCTGAAAATTTACGAATAAATCCCCCATTATGTTATCTAACTTTCTTTAGTTCAACACTTTTTGATTTCAGCAACAGAAGGTCATCGAAAAAATCGGTTTCTACCTGCTGGTCTGTTTTGACAAATTTCTGTCATTATTTGCATTTGCTTCTTATTGATTCCTTTTTGGGTTCTTTTTGGGATATTGAGATTTTTAAAGTAGTTTATATAGTAGCTTGTGTTTTTAGTGAAAAGTTTTTCTGTTCTAGAGCTAAGCCCAAAGGTCTATTATCTTTTGAATACACTAATGTTGGTAATGAAGATTGTGTGAAGTTTTGTATGAAGGAAAAATTTCAGGTGTAGAGAAAAAATGATGTAATGAGATGAAGAATGGATAAAAGCTCAATCTTGGGGATGCCACCCCGGTGTCGCCCAAAGAAATATCCAAGAGGTACAAGCGTCAAAGCTTGGGGATGCCCAAGGCATCCCCTTCTTCATCAATAAAAAGCTCAGGTCTGTCTAGACACTTCGTTTTTATTGTTTCATGCACTGTTGTGTTGTTCTTGGAGCATCTTAGTTTTCGTTTGCTTTGCTTAGTTGTTTAGTTTGCTTGAATAAAGTACTTTGGACCCCCGTTCTCGCTGTGTTGTTGCAAATAAGTTGCTTGGTGTTGGAAAGGAGTAGAAAGTTCTTGCTTGATAAGTGCAAGAGGAGCTTGCATTGACTATGACTTAGACTTTAGCATGACATGCTAGGTTTTTTTTTGACCTTATGCTTAGTGATTATTGCTATAGCATGTCTTGCTCCAAACAATTGGGATTTCTTAGTGTGCCTTGAAGAAATCATGCGTTGTTTTAGCATACAAAAACATAGTTTTGTGGTATTCTCCTTTGATGCATTGTTTGGGTTGACTTGTGTAACATCCCAGAATTTAGGAACCAACGAAGGGTAGATTTAGGAATTTGTGATATTGCATGCATTCCTCTGTGAAAATATGGGTAAATTTTTCGCCAAATAAAAACCTAAAGTGATCAAAGTTTCTTTCATGCTTTGAGATTCGGTGTAGTCTTGGAGGATGATTGTTATAAACCTCGATATGATCTTTGTGGATAAGTGTGTTTTGGGAAATGAAATTTGAATTTAAACTTAAGTATTGTATTTATAATTCAAAAGAATTTAGAATTATGATTGAGTATTTTGATTTAGGCAAGAGGTGATAATTAGTAACTTAAACTTTAAATAAATAACATAATCAATAAAAGGAA
Organism: Avena sativa; assembly: GCA_916181665.1. NCBI lineage: Eukaryota > Viridiplantae > Streptophyta > Magnoliopsida > Poales > Poaceae > Avena > Avena sativa. The sequence continues at coordinate 165,999,559 of OV702285.1, read as the reverse complement.
TATTTATTACATATTTTAATAAATAAGTTACAAAAAATTGTAACTTATGTAAATGAGCAACAATCTTTACAATAGTAAATAAATAAAAGAATAATCTTTATATATTAAGTAATAGTACAATCTTTATTACAAAAGAGTAAAATAAAAAGTACAAAGGAATAAAATAAAGAGTACAATTGAATAAGAAAATATTACGAGTAATTATTTACAAAGAAAAAGACAACCTAAAATAAAGTCTTGAATCTTCAAGTCTGGTACCTGCAAATCAAACACAAACTAAAAGAAAGAAAGTTAGGGATTACAAAAATGTTTTACTCTCAGAATTGACAGTGAGGTGCACTGTTCAAAGTTCATCATTGAGTAATCATTTAAGGGGCAAGTTTCACCAATATGAAAGAATATATCTTTCATAATTTCAAGTCATAAGCCAAATAAACAGCAAGGAGGGGCAAATTTCACCAAGACAAGTAAATGTAATAGATAGAAGTAACTTCATATCCAGGTCATATCCACAAGGTGTGCAGCAGGCACACAGGCACCACACACTATCGTGGTATTGCCGACGAGTACGCCATGGAGGGGTCCTCACAGTGCGTGTTTAGAGACGTGGGGGAAGGCGGACGGTTGACGGGTACGAGGTAACACATCTTACCCAAGTTCAGATCCCACAACGGTGGCCGAATCCTACTCCTGCTATAAATCACTATAATGGCAATACGCCGAGTTACAGGGATTGGTTCGCTGTGCGAGGTGTGTGCTAATCGCTACTTGGTCGTGCCCTAAAGGCTCCCATAGGCCCGACTTATATAGTCGCCAGGTCCTAGGATTATAGGGAAAAGTCTTAGCCGGACAGGTTACAGAGTCCTATACCGTCTATTACTAGTCTTGCGTGTCTTGTACTCCAAGGCTGTGGGTACGTCGGTGACTCCACCGTAGCCTTTCTTTATCCGGCATGGGCCTCCCTTCTGGATCCATCTAACTGGGCCGCCTAGCAGGCCATAGGCCATGCTACCAACTGTGGGCCACACAGGTTATCCGGATAGGAGACATGCTATGAGGATACCCATATAGCATATCCCCAACAGTAGCCCCCGGAGAACTCCGAGATCTTGCGCCGTCTTGCCTCTTCAAGTGGAATGCTCCGTCTAGATGGATGTCGGCAAATCGTCAAGCAATATCTTGTAGTCCTCCCAAAGAACCCTGCAAGGTTTTCTCTGTCTTCAATTAGTAAGCCGGAGAATTGCTGAATCTTCCGTCGTACTCTTCCGTAGCCGGACCGGATCCGTCCATGCCGGAATCTTTTGATGTGATGGTTCATCTGCCTATGTCAGCTAGGGCGACGTAGACGTAGGTCAGCAACGCCTCGTAACTCACACATGCATAGAACGCAATCATGTTCACTTTTCCCGCGCGAGCAATACAAACCGTTGGCGGCGATGGTTGGGACGTGGCGAAATTTCTGCGCATGTTCGCGCACACGTCGTCTACGCGGCAACCGTCCGATCAGGCTGCACGAATCTTGATGTTGGAGATCATAAATATTAACTGCGGTGGAAAATTTACTTTTCACCTCATTCTCTCCTTGCATCATCTTCTTCCTCCAGCGAGCGCCCCCTCGAGCTCTCCGCGCAACCTTGCAAAAAACCCTAACTCCCAATCTCGCCATTCACCTCCAAACACACGCAATGGCCAGCAGCAGCTCTACTCCCTCGATGGTGGCATCGGGCGATGCCGCGGCAAAGCCGGAGAGATCCGTCATCGTGCCCCCAGAGGGCCTGGTCATCCCTGTTTCTGCGGTGGTCGAGACCACCGGCGGCGACCACAATCCAGCGGCGCTGGAGCCGCTGGAGGAGGACAACGACTCCCACAAAGGCGATTGGTGCGGTTCGGACATCACGGACCGCGACATTAAGGAGATGATCGTCCAGGGCTACCTCCCCGTGACGGAGGGGCTCGCCTGGTGGGCGGAGCTGGCCGGCGAGGTCACACCTTCTCGCCAAGCCAGAGAAAAGGTGTACCTCAAAGCAATACGCGGCGTTTCCCTGCCCATCTCTAACTTCTTCCTTGCCGTCTTGAACCACTACCGAGTACAGCCCCAAAAACTTTATCCCAATAGTATCCTAGCGCTTAGCAATTACGTGATGCTTTGCGAGGGTTAATTAGGGATTAAGCCTAGGCTAGATCTCTTTGTGTATTTTTTCACCGTCAAGCGCGAAGCCGGGGCCAGCAAGGATGAACTTAGAAATTGTGGCACCATAAGCTTCAAGATCCGTCCTGTCCGGCGGTTCCCCGACATCGTCGGCCACGAGTCCTTCAAGAATTGTCAGCGTACTTACTTCTACGGATCAGATATCCCTCTAGCCGGCCGAGAAATAATGTACCCAGACTTCGTCGATGGAGCCGCCGCCGAAACCTCGACATGGAGATCCCAGGCCTCCCTTCCCTCTGACATCGACGCTTCCAGCGCCATAAGGCGGATAGAGTGGTTCGTAGAGACGGGTTTGACCAGCTTGGACCTAGCCATGTGCTGGTTCATCAGGCGAATCCAGCCTCTGCAGCACCGCTCGAAGCTGATGCACGAGTATACCAGCGATAGAAGGGATAGCCTCCGCATCTCCGTGGACAACTTCTCGAGCGACTCCGTCAAGCTTCGCCTCAAGGACATCATCAAGGTGAAGGACAAGAAGCGTGGCTTCACCATCACCTACGACATGTTCGTAGAGAGCAAGTGCCCAAATGTAACTGTATATCTTCCGTGTATGACATATACTCTAGCTCTTCCGTCTAGGCATTTCCATCCCACTAACACGGTGACTTCTCACTTAACAGCTTAGCGATCTAGAGGAGGATAGCATGGTTGTCCAAATCTATGATCCAAAGATGAAGGAAGTCACGGTCGTGTCCGATGATGATGTTCAGTTATCGCAAAAGCAGAAGAGCTCCACCTCTGACGCTGCCGACAGAGGCAAGAAGAAGAAGACGGAGGGTGGAGCGTCCAAAAAGACTACCGCCGCCCTGGAGGCGGAGAAAAGAAAGACTACTAGGATCCCTTTTGCCAAAGCACCCCCACTTGTGTAAGCTTGTTTCTCTCCGACATTGTCCATTTATCTGTCTTGTTCCTGTACTTATATATTTTGCACGTTTCAGGAAGAAAGCCATGACCAGCTTGAAGAAGACCTCCAAAACATTGGGGGCTTCTATAACCATCAAGGACATGCTACATCGCGACACATCTCCCGCCATAGCCCTTGTCGCTCCCAACGTCAAGCCCTCCTCCACTTCGACAAGCTCACAAGCTAAGGAAGCATCTGGCCCTTCCGCCATGGAAGTGTACTCAGGTGCCTCTACCGAGATTGCTGTCATCAGCGAGCAGGAGATGCAGGAGAGTGCCGCACACCCAATGGCTGAAGCTCCGACTAAGGATGCCATCGGTGGCGGTAAGGCGGTGGTGGAAGCTGGTACTTCTGCCGTAGGCAGTGCCCCCGCACCCAATAAAACCATAGAGTATCCAAAGATAGTCTATCCGGTACTTACACCGGGTAGCACTACTCTGGTTCCTGGTGCGGCGCCGACATCTCCGACATGCGGTCTAGAGGAGCTTCTCCGGCAAGCAGAGATCTTGCAAGGAACAGTGCATCCTTCGGCAAGCTGCTGGCTGAGCGTGCTACCAATCTCAAGATCATTGCACTTTTAAGTTTTATTTGCCTTTTGCATTTCATATGAGTATCCCACTGTAGCCCCCGAGGATTTAGACGGAAAACCATAGGTCTTTGTGTCTGAATGCTCTAAGAGTGACTAAAGTAGAAAACTTCTCACTGTAGCCCCCAAGCATGTAGTTTGAATGAATTAATCCAACTAGATGCTTTAAGAGTAGCATACGCAGTGGTTATAAATTTCAACACTGTAGCCCCCAAGCCTCTAGTTGTAACTGAATTAGCTCCGACTAGATGCTTAAATAAAAGCTAAGCATACATCCGAGTTAAAAAACTTTATACTATAGCCCCCAAGCTTATAATCGAGAACTGAATTAGTTCCGACTAGATGCTTAAAGAAAGACTAAGCATATTGCTAAGTTAAAAACTCTCGCTGTATCCCCCGAGCGTCTAGGTGGAAAATTTCTGGCTAGATGCTCCAAGTAGACCAAACAACGTTTAATTTTTATTTTTTCCACAGAACGAGAATGCTCGGAGGGGCATGGCCAACGGCAAGTACTAGAAGATGCGCGCGGATTTGGAAGCCGAAAAGGGTAAAACTTCCTTCTTGAAGGAATAGATCATCAAGAGCAAGCGTCTGTTTTTCCTTTCTTTTTCGTATTCCGACGTAAACTTGTGTATTCTCCGAGTACTCACTGTGTACTTTGCTTTCTCCGACTTGTAGAAACCATTGCCAAGGCTAAAGATATTGTCGAGCAATACAAGCATATTCAAGAGCTGGATAGCAAGAACAAGATCCTTAAGCAGGAGAGGAAAGACATGCTGAAGATGCATGAGGAGTCAATGAAAGCCCTGCAGGACTCCGCCACCGAAGAGATGAACCGCTTGAAGGAGGATATATCGATCTTAAGAGATCAGAAGAAAGCTGCCGATGAGCAGAATCAGTGCCACCATGAAGCGTACAAGCTCCTACAACAAGAACGGGACTCCTTGGCGGATACCCTCTGGCAAGCTGAGGCTAGCATCTTCAGTAAGTGATTCTCCATCTTGGATTTCTGTAGTCTAGATACTCTGAATTTTTGAACTCATGTGCTCCTTGTCGGAATGTGCAGCTCCTATGGGTTTAACCCGGCCGCCTCCTCCAGCAAAGGAATGCATGGTTCTTGCCGGCAACTTCATCAACACCGCCATCGCGCAAGCCAAAGAGATTGCCAAGCCCCTCCAAATCAACATCAAGGCATCAGACTCTGTGGCGAAGTTCTCGGAGATCGTGCGCCGAGCCCCCGAGCATATCACAAGCTGGAAAGCTTCATGTGCATGGGCCGGTCGAAGGATGGCGCTATCCATGGTAAAGGCACACTATGAAGATGCCGACATTGACACGGTAACCTCTGGCATACCCGACGTAGATGACGATGGCAAGGAGATAAACCATGAGTCCATCTTGTCGTCACTCGCGGGTTACGACACCAGAGTTGCCGAGTTAGTCGACGTCAACTTCTTCATGCCAATGAATACCATCGATGGCGGCAACCAAAGCTCCTCCGAGTCTCTTCACACTGCCGACTTCGAGGGTGGCTCTCCTGCTGCCGATGACGCTGCTTCCAAGTCGCCTGCGCCAAAGGAATGAAAAACAACTTGTAATATTTGTTTCCTTTGATGCGTATGCAGAAAAAACTATGTTTTAACTTAAGGTGGAAAACAATGTTGTATGTCCTGCTACTTAAAAACTAGTTCCAGCATGTATATGTTTTTTAAATTAAGTGCTGGTTTATCCATTACTTTGGTTCTTATGCTTGACTTTTCGTGAGTCGGAAGACTCGTTGTCGGAACCATGCGCTCAGGTGATGATGCCCAATGGAACCATCAATAACGTAAGCACAAAATCGCCGACAATAAGTGCCAAAAGTCACTACTCCAGAATCCACATAAAAACGACAAAGAACGTGTAGACCAGAAAACTTAAGCTAACGCCCGTAGGCGGAATTTTCACAAGTGCAATCACAAAACTTGTGCATAAAGGTTTTATATGATCCAAAAGTGAACACTAACACTGTGTTTGGATGTATGAATTGAAGCTCGGAATCATGGAATCTGGAATTCATGCCACCAATTCTGCCGTTTGGATGCGTTTAGAATCTAGGCCTGGAAACCGGGGCAAATTCCGAGCCCACCTCGCGCCTGTGTCCCGCACCCCACCCGCGATTCGGAGATCGCTACCTCGGAAACGCTCGGAAACTGGCTGCGTACCAGTTCGTCGAACAGAAACAGAGCCACGACCTGGAGCTCCTGCCAATGGAGATGGAGACCATGACCTGAAGGAACCGGCAGCCGTGGCTCCGGTAAGCTCCTCCCCGCCCCCTCTCTCCCCTTCCCCACCATCCTCTCCCTCCTCTGTGGCCTAGTCGTCTGACACCCGTCCGTCCCCTCCGTGAGCCCGCCCCTAACCCTAGGTCGACCGGGCGGCAGGAGGGGAACGGCGGCGGAAGGTGAACGACGGCGGCGGCCTGGACCTCCCCAAGCTGGACTCTTCCCCTGCCCAATTCCAGTTGCACGAGCTGTTCCTCCCGATTGAGTTTTTTCAAAATGTTCTGTTGTCTAATATGTGATCTGTTTGATCTACAGGTCACATGAGAATTTGCAAGAGTTGTTCCTTCCTAAGCCGGTAGCTGTTCTTGAAATTTGTGTTTCTTATATGGAAATTGACATGTGCATTTGACACGCATCTCATTTACAGCCGGGGCTGGTATTGACGTAACAGATATCGTGTAGCTACTCTATCTGCAATAATCTCGTGTAGCCGAGGACACGCATCTCATCTGCAGCCGGATCAGGTGTAAATGTTTCTTAGTACACAATAATCTCGTGTAGCTACTCTATCAGATAATAGATCTTGTGTGGAGTATATTGCAGTGTTCAGACTAGAACACTGTATGTTTCTTTTTTTTATCTAAGTTGAAGCTTGCTGACACCTGAGTTGTCTTCATCCTAGTTGTTCAGACTGCACCTTCATCCTAGTTGTTCAGATTGCAGAACTATGACATCAACGAGGCTGAAAAAACTATTCTGGGTCATGCGGTGTTCTTTTGATTTTATTAAAATACTACATTATTACGTGTAAAAAATAATATATAAACACTCTAATATACAAATGCTATTTTTCATACATGTATAGAACTTTATATTGTTCAAAGTAAACAAAATATTCAATTCCATGGTTTATACATCCAAACAGGAACTGGAATTGGGTACCACCATTCGATTCTAATAGCAGATTCCAAACACATCCAAACAATAGAATTCGAATTGAGAGTCATTTCCTTTCCTTCCTGGATTTGGAATTTCTACTTCAATTCAATTCCAAGGCTAAATTCCGACATCCAAACACAACGTAAAGGAGGTAAAAGACTCAGAAATATGAGTGAACCAAAGAGATTTATTTCATTGATCATATAAGAGGTACACAATTAGATAAAAAATGCTAAGTGTAAAAAGGACGTAGCTGTGCTATGTTCCATGGCCGATCAAGCTCCGGGTAGTCATCATCCGGGTCACGTCGCTTACGCTTATGATCCTCGTTGGGTCTATCCTTTAGTTCACGATTGTCAACGAGGTAGTAATACCCATTGAGTAGCGCCTTGCTTATGATGAACGGTCCTTCCAATGGCAGGGATAATTTGTGTGACTTCTTCTGCTTAAGTCGAAGCACCAAATCCCTCTCTTTAACGAGCGATGCCGAATGCGGTGACTATGGTAGACGCGTAGCTTCTACTAGTAGATGGCGGATCTTTAGCATGCCAAAACGCGCTCCTCCTCGAGAAGGTCCACATCTAGGCGTCTAGATTCTTCAGCGTCATCCTCGTCGTAGGCGGCGACTCTTGGTGCATCATGAAGTATGTCGGAAGGTAGGATAGCTTCTTCTCCATATACCATGAAGTAAGGGGTGTAGCCGGTGGATCTGTTGGGTGTAGTTTGTAAACTCCACAACATAGATGACAATTCTTCCGCCTAGGCTCCAGCTGCTCTATGTAGCGGTGCCTCAAGACGTGGCTTGATTCCCTGCAGAATTAATCCATTGGCTCGCTCAACCTGACCATTGGATTGTGGATGTGCCACAGATGCAAGATCAAGTCGGATGCCCTTCTCCCAACAATAAGCCTCCACTTCTCCGAGTGACAAGTTGCTGCCGTTGTCGGTGATAATGCTATGTGGGAGACCAAATCTCACCACTAGATCCCGGACAAACCTGAGGGCAGTTGCCCCATCAAGCTTTCTAATGGGTTTAGCTTCTATCTATTTAGTGAATTTATCAACTGCTACTAGCAAATGAGTAAACCCACATGGTGCCGTTTGTAACGGTCCCACCATGTCTAGCCCCCAGACTGCAAACGACCAAGTTATTGGTATTGTTCGCAATTCTTCAGCAGGAACATGTGGTTGTCGGGCATAATACTGGCATCCCATGCATATCTCAACGAGTTTGTTGGCGTCCGCCTTCGCGGTCACCTAGTAGAATCCTTGCCGGAAGGCTTTCGCGACCAACGATCGAGGAGCGGTGTGATGCCCGCAATCTCCGAGATGGATTTAGCGTAGGATTTCAATACCTTCTAGCTGGGAACACACTTAAGGTATACACCAGTAGTGCTCCTTTTGTAGAGTTGTCCATTGATTATGGTATAACCCTTTGCTCGTCGTACTATTTGCCGTCTTTCGACCTCGTCGTCGGGCAAAGTTTCGTGTTCGAGATATTCCATGAACGGTTTTGTCCAAGCCAGAGGGACTTTTGCCACCATGTGGACGAAAGAGTCATCTCTATCCGGGTTGTCGATGTTGGCTCCCTTCACGGACGGTGTTCGTAGATGCTCTAGGAAAACTCCTGGCGGAATTTGTTTGCGCCCTGATCCAAGCTTAGATAGTAGATCAGCTGCCTCGTTTTGCTTCCTAGGCACATACTTGACTTCGTAGCCCAAGAATCTCTTGGCTATCTTGTCCACTTTGTCGCGATATGCCGCCATCATAGGATTCCGTGCATTCTAGGTGCCAGCCACCTGCTGGGCAACCAAGTCGGAATCTCCACAGCAAACTATGCGCTTTATGCCAATATCCTTGGCTACGCGTAATCCATGAATGAGTGCTTCATACTCCGCCATGTTGTTCGTAGCCTCGAAGTGGATTTGCAGAACGTAGTGTAGCTTGTCGCCAGTTGGTGACTGTAGCAATACACCAGCCCCCGAGCCGTTGACCAGCTTTGATTCGTAAAAGTGCATCACCTAGTACTCTGGTTCCGGCAACAGAGTAGCATCTGGCATCTCCATCTAATCTGCGATAAAATCCGCCAAGGCTTGTGATTTGATAGTGTCGCGTCTCTTGTAGGTGATCTCGAAGGCGACAAGTTCAATGCCCCACTTCGCGACCCTTCCCGTAGCGTCGCTATTGTTGATAATGTCGGACAGTGGAGTTTTGCTCACCACTGTGATTGGGTGCTCCTGAAAGTAATGCCTCAGCTTCCGAGAAGCAAGGAATACTCCATAAGCTATTTTCTGGTAGTGCGGGTAACACTGCTTGGACTCCGTCAAGACCTCGCTCACATAGTAAACTGGTCGTTGAACTCCGTTCTCATAGCCTGGTTCCTTCCGCTCTACCCCGACGACGATGCTGATTACCCGGTTGGTTGCCACCATGTAGATTAATGGGGATCTCTAGGATCGGGTGCTGCAAGGATGGGCGCTGAGGAAATAATCTCCTTGAGATGCTTCAATGCTGCATCTGCTTCGTCCGTCCACGTCGGCTGACGAACCGACTAATTTTTCCGCCTTCTTCAGCAACTTGTACAGCGGCAGAGCCTTCTTGTAACATCCCTAAATTCATGATTTCAAAGATTGCATATCATTCATGCATGCATATAGATTTGAGATCAATTTCAAACACATTTCAAGAAAACAGAAGCACATAGTGCTATCATTTTATGTGAGCAAACTTAAATCAAATGACCATCCCCATTTGAGAGTTGAATGTTTTAAAACCTAGATTGTTTATCTTCCTTGTTGATTAGTTTGAGTGTGGAGTTAGAACAAATTTTACAAAATGGAAATGGTTTCAAAAACCATTTTCAAACTTATGCAAATCCAGTGCAAAGTCCCTGTTATTTTGTTTCTCCAAAAAATGACCAAGCCTTTTCAAAGTGGCCATATGATCTTATGCCAAGTTTGGTGACTAATGCACACTGCAAAATCCCAAATAAATTTGAATTCAAAAAGAGTATGAATTCATTTGAAAACCATTCCTGAAATTCATCCTGGAAAAAATAAAAGGATTAAAGAAAAAGAAAAAGGCCAGGCGCCCCTATTCTAGCCCAACAGCAGAACCGGCCCAGCTAGCCCACCCGGCCTCCCTCTCTCTCTCTCTCGCACGCACAGACGCACCCGCAGAGCCACTGACACCCAGACCCCACCTCCCTTCTGCTTATTTCGCTGACAAGCGGGCCCCGTCCACGTCACCGTCGTCTTCCCCAAATCCCGCACAGGAACATGTCGCCGCCCGTTTCTTCCCCGCCTCTGCCGCGATTTTAATCCTCTTAATAGGCGATGAATGCGTGCATAATCTCCGCCCCTGCTCTGGCTATAAGAACCCCTCGCCGCCGCGGTCATTTCCCCCCACTCTCCTCGCTCACTCCGCCACCAGGCTGCGGGCATTTGACCTCGAAACCCCGCAACACCGACGACTCCGGCGACTAATTCCGGTGAGCCTCGACCGCCCCCCTCTCTCTGGTTCAAACTATCGTGTCCAGCGTGGTCTCGTGAATCCCCTGATACCTTTCGTTTGCATTCTCGTGACCCAAAACGCCGTCCCCATTCGTGCCCACAACCGACCGAGTCGCCGCTCAACTCCGACGACCAATCGCGGTAAGTCCCGAGCGCCCCTTGCCCCCTCTTGCATACGAGGATGTTCGCCTTCGTCTTGTGCATCTCCTAATCCCTCTGGTTCGTGCTAGGGCGACGCAAAACCTCGGCAACCAACTCGACAACAACCTCCCGACGCCGTGCATGACTCCGACGAGCTCCAGCAGCCCCTGCCGTGCGCCCCTTGCCCAGCCACCTCCACGTTGAGCTTCGCCTCGACCTTGCGGTTCTGGTAAGCACACCCTTCCCTCCCCGAGCGATCTAGAACGCTAGCGCCGCCGCTGACAGAGCGCTCCGCCGCTCGCCGTCGCCGCGCACCGCCAGAACGTGGTCGCTTGATCGAGAGCCCTTGGATCTAGATCCAACGCGTGCGATAGAACCACTTAGCGAAGCGTTATGTTTGATCTGAACCGTGCATCGTCACTTAGATCCTACGGCTCGCGTGCATGATCCGGTGCGAAGCGGTACACGCCAGTAAGGTTAAGACACGTGGCTAGGGTTTGAGTTTAAAACAGAATTTAAAACAGATTTGGATTCAAATTTGATTAGGCTATAACTTTTGATTCCCACGTTAGATTTTTGCAAATTTTATACCGTTGGAATCAGGAAGACAAGCCCTTTCTGTTTATGCAATGTGTTTAGTGAAAAGTTTCTGTTAAAATGACTTTATTTGCAGAAACTTGTTTAAGGCTATTTTGAGTATAGAAATTGTTTAGGAATTTGTTTTAGTGCTAAATAAACTTGGTTTGGCAAAGATTTTGACTTGTTTATGGTTCAGTACTATGCACTTGCTTGGTGGAGTTTTAAAAATCATCACTTAGCATTTTTGCATGCATGCATATTTATTTTTGTTTGTATATGACTTGTATGTGATTGTGGTTATATTCTTTGTGTAGACTTTGGTGCTAGTGATTGTGATTGTGAAGAGTGCTACTCTCCCAACTACCAAGGCAAGTGGTACTTCATGAATATTTCCATCCCTATATTTTGTACAAACAATAGAAATATTTTGCTAAGTTTTGCATGTTACTATTTTTGCCAAATGCCATGTTGGGAAATCCTAAGTAGATATAGAATTGCTAGGAAATTCCTAAGTTAAGTTACTATGCCATGCTTAGTCTAGCTAGTAGTAAACAAGGGTTGGTAAAGTATATACTTGCTATGATGAAAATATTTCTAAGTCCTTGGACTTTTGTTTTTCTTAATAAAACAACTAAGTCAATGAATCACCTGGGTGGAATGGGACTTGAATGGTGGTTTTTGGTTGAGTGGTTACACAAGGCCCATGGATATGGTTTACCTTGTGTATCTCACTTGTGGAATGCCACCCAGGCACAAAGGGATTTTGGAGGCCAAGTGTTGAGAAGCTTATAGTGCAACCACCTGGCAATATGGGCTCTGCCTTGATCACATAGGTTGCTAGAACTTAGTCATTTGGACAGTTGGTGGTAGTGGGATGATAGGTTGGAACGCGTCCATTTGGCTAAGGGAAGGCTTCTGAAAGGTCCTGTCTTGGGAAACCAAGTCTGGTGGGGAAAGTGCACAACCTCTGCAGATGGAAAATCTAAGTACTTAGCCAAGTCCATGGCAATGGACAACTTGAGCATCAAGACATGGAAGCTATCAAGAATCTCATCACTCCAACTTCTAAGTAAAACTTGTGGGTGAACAAGGGTGAAGGACCTCAATGTCTATTGATGGTTTCTTGGGAAAAGTTTTGACAAAGAAAAACTTAGAGATTTCAACTAATAGGAAAAACCTATTTTGAGCAAAGCAAGCCAAGCTACACTTAGCCAAAATGCATATAGTAATATAGTCCACTTAGGTATCACTTGCCAATACTATTCCAAAGTATTGACCCACTGTGGCTGTAACTTGTGATGTTGCAGGTTACTCCGATGATGATTAGGTGTCATGAGTCTACACTCAACATGCTTGCCTGTGGCACATGAATATGAAGACTTATGTTTATTTACTTATTCCAAACTCTTGTATTAGGCATGTGGCCTTGAGTTGTAAAATACTATGTTTTGTCTCTAGAATGGATGTAATAAATGACCTTTGTATCTGTGTACTTCATCTTAAACTGTGAATGCTAGCAATGATCCAGGGACTAGCATTGCAATCACAGGGATCCTTTTCCTTTACAAAGGAGGGATCTTACAGATGGTATCAGAGCACTGTGTTGCCTGTAGGATTATGACCCTAGGATTGGAAACCACTAAGGAAAATTTTCAACTACTTCTACACTTGTCTATTCTTCTCGTAAACTTTTCTAATCTTCTCTATCTCATCTCTATTTGTAGATGAACTCCATCAACAAAGCCGTAAAGAAAGGACCACTCATGACCATGACCTTGGAGTGTGAAACTGAGTTTCCCAAAATTCTCAAGGACCTCATGGTGGCAATGGAAATACATGGTGCAGCTGTGTACAAAGGCTTTCCAGTGATGGATGAAGGAGTTGAGTACTGGTGGGTGCAACTTCACTTGTACAAAAACAAGGAAGACAACCACAAAGAAACAGGATTCTGCATGTACACCAACACTGTGGTGCACACCACATTCTTTGAGTCAGCAAGAGAAGCAGCTTGGAGGACTATCAAAGAACTTAGTGCTAGAGTCAAGTGTAGAATGCTCAACCTCCAAAAAGACTTGATGAAAGAGAAGGAACTTACCCAAGAGTTGGAAGCTACCAACCAAACCTTAAGAGGAGATATTATAGACTTAGTGATGGAATCATGTGAGCAAGATAGGCTGATTGCTTCTAGGAACATTGTGTTAGCCAACAGATCCAGTGAGATAGGATTGTAAACGTACTTCGTTAGTTGGACCACCACCTATCACCTTATTTTCCAAAAGGATACCTTAAATTAAGATTGGACCTTGGTTGATGTAATGGATTCATTTATGCATGACTTGTGTGTTTTGCTTCCCAAGGATATGTATGTGAGTTATGACTTTTGTTTTATCTTGAATTGTGTTGTTCTAACTTTTCTATCTTATAAATAGATGCCTATTACCATCAGCACTGTTGAGGAGTTCCAGGTTACCCGCTTTGGTCCTCGTATCGTTGAGCTTACCACTTTGCTCAATCTCCCTCTTCGCACCATCATGGTGCATCCACTCACCAAGTTCGAGAGGAAGGACCTCTGGGGCTTCAAGGTGAACCAGCCCGGACGCCAGACAGAGCCCACTACGGAGGCCATCGTCTTCAAGCTTATGCACGATGACAGGGAGAGAGGCATGGAGGTAGTTATGCAGGACCTAATAAAACGTCTGCTAGGACGACACTCCCGACAGGTTAGAGTCACTCACTTCCACGTCTTTGGAAGACGTGATGAGGACGGAGAGTTCATCGACTTCGAGGACGACTCGAGGGACGCAGCAGAGCCGATACGCCTGTACCTCCAGGACTTAGAGTCTCTCATTAGGCATGTGGACACGGACATGACCAATGTCATGCTCAGTAATGACGAGCTCCAGGTGCAGCTTTGCGAGAAGGACAAGCTCTTCGCGCAGCAGGACGAGATAGTCAAGGAAATGGAGGCGAAGTTTGAGACCCAGGACAGGAAGTTCAAGAGTCAGGAGAAGCGTGTCTAGGATAGGAACAAGAAGATCCGGGACATGACTGAAGAACTGCAGTCCAAGGACTTCGAGCTAGAGCAGCAGCAGACGGTGATAGAGAGACTTCGTTCCCGGAAGAGGGCTCTTAAGGCCAAGATAGAGTCCTTGACCACTACTATTGAGGAGAACAAGGCCGCGATGGAGAACGCAGGTCTTACCTTTGTCGAGGAGGAGATTGATGCTGATGAGTAGACTTGACTACTCGTTTATCTTTTATTATCGTACTTGTTATTTGAGAACTTGTTATTGGACCATCCGACATGTGGATGGCTTGCTACTTGTGTGTTTTTACTTTGTGAACTTTTTATCTTGTTGTTGAACTTTTATCTTGTGTTTCATGCTATGTGTTTGCTTATGTGATGTAATGTGCATGAAAACATCTATGGGTATCTCATTCTTATCTCTATTTGAACAAACCACAGATGCCTCCCTGTCGTGCAAACCCCAACCCCAACAACAACAACAACAACATCACACCAGAAATGCAACAAATGATGACTTCTCAAACACAGCTGATTCAGATGATGACAACATTCATTCAGAACCAAAACAACAACAACAACAACAACCCCAATAACAACAACAATAACAACAATAACAACAACAACCCTCCGGGCTTTGATATGCTCACCAGATTCTTGCGATTGAGGCCAGCTAAGTTCTCAGGGATGACTGATCCCATGGTGGCCAATGATTGGCTACCTTCTGTAAACAAGGACTTAGTAACCGTGGGCTGCACGGATGCTCAAAAAGTCAGATTTGCAGCACATCTGCTGGAAGGGCCAGCCGCCACTTGGTGGGACAACTTTCAGATCACCACTCCCATAGATGAGGTGACATGGGCTATCTTTGAGGATGGCTTTCACACTGCTCATATCTCATCAGGAATAATGAGCCTGAAAAAGAAAGAGTTCCACAATCTGAAGCAGCGCCACCGCAGCGTGGCTGAGTACATTGAAGAGTTCAACAATCTGGCGCGTTATGCACCGGATGAAGTTGACACGGATGCCAAGAGAAAGGAAAAATTTCTGGAAGGCTTGAATGATGAGCTGAATCTGCAACTGGCTGTGGCATATGTTCCCACTTATCAGTCGCTCTGTGACAAGGCTGCAATATTGGAGAACAAAATGAAGCAAGTCGAGAGTAGAAAGAGAAAGCACTCCGACAAGCACAACTCGGGATCGTCTCACAAACGATCTCACTATGATGACAGTGGAAGCTCAGGATCCCACAAGCATGGGAAATTCAACAAGCACCACAACCACAACCGTCATGACAACAAGCATCATCGCAGTCATGACAATGACAAGTACAAGAACCATAAGAGTGGACATAAGAACCACGACAGTGGTAATGGTAGTGGAAGTGGAAGTCAGCCTGTTAAGAGAGACATCAGTCAGGTTGAATGCTTCAAATGCAAGAAGATGGGACACTATGCAAATGAGTGCCCCGAAAAGAAAGTTGAAGGACCTGTCAAGCCCAATCCTTTCCAGAAAGGACAGGTGAACCACATCAATGTGGAGGAGGTCTATGAGGAGCCTGATGCTGTTGCTGGTAAGTTCAGACTCAATTCCATTCCAGCATTTGTACTCTTTGATACTGGTGCATCTCATTCATTCATATCAAGAGCATTTGTTGAAAGAAATGAACTACCAGTAGAAACTATTGGGTGTCCTATAAAAGTAAGTTCTCCTGGTGGAGAAATGATACTGAATTCAGGATGCCATGATCTAGTCATAGAATTTGGGAAGTATAAGTTTCCCGTTAACTTGATAATTCTAAACTCCCAAGGATTGGATGTCATTCTGGGAATGGACTGGATGACTAAGTACAAAGGAGTGATAGATTGTGCCAACCATACTGTCTCACTCACAACTTTGGAAAATAAAAGGATCAGATTCAAGACCAGCTTTGAAGCAAAAAGGAGTATGCTTAATTCTCTTAAGGGGGTTAGCATGGACAGTGTACCAATTGTAAGTGAGTATCCGGATGTGTTTCTGGAAGAATTGCCAGGAATGCCACCAGATAGAGATGTGGAGTTTCTGATAGATTTGGTACCAGGGTCTGGACCAATAGCAAAGATACCATATAAAATGTCAGTTGATGAACTGAAAGAACTCAAGAAGCAACTAGGAGAACAGTTGCAGAAAGGATTCATTCAACCAAGTTCTTCATCTTGGGGAGCCCCAGTTTTGTTCGTAGAGAAGAAATATAGAAGTCAAAGGTTATGCATAGATTACCGTTCACTCAACGAGGTAACTATCAAGAACAAATACCCTTTGCCTAGAATCAATGACTTGTTTGATCAGCTAGAAGGAGCATGTGTGTTCTCAAAGATTGATCTCCGGTCAGGCTATTTTCAACTCAAGATAAGAGAACAAGACATACCTAAAAAAGCATTCACCACAAGGTATGGATTGTATGAGTATACCGTAATGCCTTTTGGCTTGACAAATGTTCCAGCATACTTCATGAATATGATGAACAAAGTGTTCATGGAATTCCTTGACAAGTTTGTTGTCGTTTTCATCGATGACATCTTAGTCTACTCCAAGAGCAAGGAAGAACATGAAGGACACTTGCGTTTGATACTTGAGAAATTAAGAGAGCATAAACTGTATGCCAAATTCAGCAAGTGTGAGTTCTGGTTAGAGGAAGTTGGTTTTCTTGGTCATGTTATGACAAAGGATGGTGTAGCAGTTGATCCTGCTAAAGTTTCAGCTGTGACTGAATGGGAATCTCCCAAGTCCGTGAAGGAAGTTCGTAGTTTCCTTGGCTTAGCAGGGTACTATAGAAGGTTCATTGAGAATTTCTCTAAGGTAGCTAAGCCCATGACTGAATTGTTAAAGAAAGACAAGAAGTTTGCTTGGTCTGAAGGTTGTGAAGTCAGCTTTCAGGAGTTGAAGAAGAGACTTGTGACAGCACCAGTCTTGTGTCTGCTAGACTTGGAAAAGGATTTCCAAGTATATTGTGATGCATCTCATCAAGGTTTGGGTGCAGTACTTATGCAAGACGGTAAAGTTGTGGCCTATGCCTCGAGACAACTCAAAACTCATGAGGTGAACTATCCCACTCATGATTTAGAGTTAGCCTCTGTCGTCCATGCACTCAAAACATGGAGGCATTATCTTTTGGGAAAGCGTTGTGAAGTGTTCACCGATCACAAAAGTTTGAAGTATATCTTCACCCAGAAGGAAATTAATATGAGACAAAGAAGATGGCTAGAACTTATCAAAGACTATGACTTAAGTTTGCAATACCACCCCGGTAAAGCAAATGTTGTAGCAGATGCTCTAAGTCGTAAGGTATTTGTGAATGGCCTTACCAAAGGAGAATTGCCGGATGATTTGTGTACCCAATTCAGAAAACTCAGGTTGGAGATTGTGCCTGAAGGACATCTCATGTCATTAGATGTTCAACCCACTTTGTTGGACAAGATCAGAGAAGCCTAGAAGACTGATAAGGAAATTGAAGAGATTAAGGAAAAGATTGGCCAAGGGAAAGCTAAAAATTTCCATGAAGAAGAACAAGGTACTTTATGGCATGGGAAACGTATCTGTGTACCACAAGATCCGGAGTTGCGGAAACTGATTTTGCAGGAAGCACACAACTCTCCGTATTCTATTCACCCGGGTAACATTTTTGCAGGAACCAAAATGTACATGGACATGAAAGAAAGATTTTGGTGGAATAACCTCAAGAGGGACATCGCCGAACATATTGCTTTGTGTGATGTGTGTAGTAGAGTAAAAGCGGAGCATCAGAAACCAGCAGGTTTGCTTCAACCACTACCTATTCCTGATTGGAAGTGGGACAAGATTGGTATGGATTTCATTATCGGACTACCAAGGACCAGGTCAGGGTATAATTCCATATGGGTAGTAGTGGATCGCCTAACTAAAGTGGCTCATTTCATACCCGTGAAGACAACTTATACAAGTGCCAAGTTAGCCAAAATCTACATGAGTAGAATTGTATGTCTACATGGTGTGCCCAAGAGTATTGTGTCTGATAGGGGAACTCAATTCACTTCCCATTTTTGGAGACAGCTACATGAGTCATTAGGAACGAGGTTGGAATTCAGCACTGCTTTTCATCCTCAAACCGATGGACAAACAGAAAGGACTAATCAAATTCTGGAAGACATGTTGAGGGCATGTGCCCTAGACTATGGAGCCAGTTGGGATGAAAGTCTGCCTTACGCAGAATTTTCTTATAACAACAGCTATCAAGCCAGCATTGAGATGGCACCGTTTGAGTTTCTCTATGGAAGAAAGTGTACGACCCCATTGTTATGGAATGGTGTGGGAGAAAGAAGTTTGTTCGGGCCATATCTTATCAAAGAAGCCGAAGAGAAGGTCAAGTTGGTTAAGGACAGGTTGAAGATAGCACAGTCCCGACAGAAAAGCTACGCAGATCCTAAGCGTAGAGAAGTCACCTACGAAGTTGGTGATAGAACTTACCTTAGAGTATCACCACTTCGTGGAGTGAAGAGATTCGGAGTCAAAGGAAAGTTGGCACCAAGATATGTTGGGCCATTCAAGATTTTAAGTCGCAAAGGAGAAGTTGCCTATGAAATTGAATTGCCAGAATCTCTGTCAGCTGTCCATAATGTGTTTCATGTGAGTCAGCTTAAGAAATGTCACCCAGAAATGGAAGAAACTTCTTTGAAATATACTATACCTTTGGAGGAAGTGCAACTAGAAAGTGATCTCACTTATGAAGAGAAACCTATCAAAATTCTTGAGACTGCAGAAAGAGTCACAAGGACAAAGACTATCAAGTTTTGCAAAGTGTAGTGGAATCATCATTCCGAAGAGGAAGCAACTTGGGAAAGAGAAGATCTTCGGAAAGACCACCCTCACCTATTTGTTAGCAAATCCGAATCTCGAGGGCGAGATTCACCTTAAGGGGGTTAGATTTGTAACATCCCTAAATTCATGATTTCAAAGATTGCATATCATTCATGCATGCATATAGATTTGAGATCAATTTCAAACTCATTTCAAGAAAACAGAAGCACATAGTGCTATCATTTTATGTGAGCAAACTTAAATCAAATGACCATCCCCATTTGAGAGTTGAATGTTTTAAAACCTAGATTGTTTATCTTCCTTGTTGATTAGTTTGAGTGTGGAGTTAGAACAAATTTTACAAAATGGAAATGGTTTCAAAAACCATTTTCAAACTTATGCAAATCAAGTGCAAAGTCCCTGTTATTTGTTTCTGCAAAAAATGACCAAGCCTTTTCAAAGTGGCCATATGATCTTATGCCAAGTTTGGTGACTAATGCACACTGCAAAAATCCCAAATAAATTTGAATTCAAAAAGAGTTTGAATTCATTTGAAAACCATTCCTGAAATTCATCCTGGAAAAAAGAAAAGGATTAAAGAAAAAGAAAAAGGCCAGGCGCCCCTATTCTAGCCCAACAGCAGAACCGGCCCAGCTAGCCCACCCGGCCTCCCTCTCTCTCTCGCATGCACAGACGCACCCGCAGAGCCACTGACACCCAGACCCCACCTCCCTTCTGCTTATTTTGCTGACAAGCGGGCCCCGTCCACGTCACCGTCGTCTTCCCCAAATCCCGCACAGGAACACGTCGCCGCCCGTTTCTTCCCCGCCTCTGCCGCGATTTTAATCCTCTTAATAGGCGATGAATGCGTGCGTAATCTCCGCCCCTGCTCTGGCTATAAGAACCCCTCGCCGCCGTGGTCATTTCCCCCCGCTCTCCTCGCTCACTCCGCCACCAGGCTTGTCGCCAGTTGGTGACTGTAGCAATACACCAGCCCCCGAGCCGTTGACCAGCTTTGATTCGTAAAAGTGCATCACCTAGTACTCTGGTTCCGGCAACAGAGTAGCATCTGGCATCTCCATCTAATCTGCGATAAAATCCGCCAAGGCTTGTGATTTGATAGTGTCGCGTCTCTTGTAGGTGATCTCGAAGGCGACAAGTTCAATGCCCCACTTCGCGACCCTTCCCGTAGCGTCGCTATTGTTGATAATGTCGGACAGTGGAGTTTTGCTCACCACTGTGATTGGGTGCTCCTGAAAGTAATGCCTCAGCTTCCGAGAAGCAAGGAATACTCCATAAGCTATTTTCTGGTAGTGCGGGTAACACTGCTTGGACTCCGTCAAGACCTCGCTCACATAGTAAACTGGTCGTTGAACTCCGTTCTCATAGCCTGGTTCCTTCCGCTCTACCCCGACGACGATGCTGATTACCCGGTTGGTTGCCACCATGTAGATTAATGGGGATCTCTAGGATCGGGTGCTGCAAGGATGGGCGCTGAGGAAATAATCTCCTTGAGATGCTTCAATGCTGCATCTGCTTCGTCCGTCCACGTCGGCTGACGAACCGACTAATTTTTCCGCCTTCTTCAGCAACTTGTACAGCGGCAGAGCCTTCTTGTAACATCCCTAAATTCATGATTTCAAAGATTGCATATCATTCATGCATGCATATAGATTTGAGATCAATTTCAAACACATTTCAAGAAAACAGAAGCACATAGTGCTATCATTTTATGTGAGCAAACTTAAATCAAATGACCATCCCCATTTGAGAGTTGAATGTTTTAAAACCTAGATTGTTTATCTTCCTTGTTGATTAGTTTGAGTGTGGAGTTAGAACAAATTTTACAAAATGGAAATGGTTTCAAAAACCATTTTCAAACTTATGCAAATCCAGTGCAAAGTCCCTGTTATTTTGTTTCTCCAAAAAATGACCAAGCCTTTTCAAAGTGGCCATATGATCTTATGCCAAGTTTGGTGACTAATGCACACTGCAAAATCCCAAATAAATTTGAATTCAAAAAGAGTATGAATTCATTTGAAAACCATTCCTGAAATTCATCCTGGAAAAAATAAAAGGATTAAAGAAAAAGAAAAAGGCCAGGCGCCCCTATTCTAGCCCAACAGCAGAACCGGCCCAGCTAGCCCACCCGGCCTCCCTCTCTCTCTCTCTCGCACGCACAGACGCACCCGCAGAGCCACTGACACCCAGACCCCACCTCCCTTCTGCTTATTTCGCTGACAAGCGGGCCCCGTCCACGTCACCGTCGTCTTCCCCAAATCCCGCACAGGAACATGTCGCCGCCCGTTTCTTCCCCGCCTCTGCCGCGATTTTAATCCTCTTAATAGGCGATGAATGCGTGCGTAATCTCCGCCCCTGCTCTGGCTATAAGAACCCCTCGCCGCCGTGGTCATTTCCCCCCGCTCTCCTCGCTCACTCCGCCACCAGGCTGCGCGCATTTGACCTCGAAACCCCGCAGCACCAACGACTCCGGCGAGTAATTCCGGTGAGCCTGTACCGCCCCCCTCTCTCTGGTTCAAACTATCGTGTCCAGCGTGGTCTCGTGAATCCCCTGACACCTTTCGTTTGCATTCTCGTGACCCAGAACGCCGTCCCCGTTCGTGCCCACAACCGACCGAGCCGCCGCTCAACTCCGGCGACCAATCGCGGTAAGTCCCGAGCGCCCCTTGCCCCCTCTTGCATACGAGGATGTTCGCCTTCGTCTTGTGCATCTCCTAATCCCTCTGGTTCGTGCTAGGGCGACACAAAACCTCGGCAACCAACTCGACAGCAACCTCCCGACGCCGTGCACGACTCCGACGAGCTCCAGCAGCCCCTGCCGTGCGCCCCTTGCCCAGCCACCTCCACGTTGAGCTTCGCCTCGACCTTGTGGTTCTGGTAAGCACACCCTTCCCTCCCCGAGCGATCTAGAACGCTAGCGCCGCCGCTGACAGAGCGCTCCGCCGCTCGCCGTCGCCGCGCGCCGCCAGAACGTGGTCGCTTGATCGAGAGCCCTTGGATCTAGATCCAACGTGTGCGATAGAACCACTTAGCGAAGCGTTATGTTTAGATCTGAACCGTGCATAGTCACTTAGATCCTACGGCTCGCGTTCGTGATCCGGTGCGAAGCGGTACGCTCCAGTAAGGTTAAGACACGTGGCTAGGGTTTGAGTTTAAAACAGAATTTAAAACAGATTTGGATTCAAATTTGATTAGGCTATAACTTTTGATTCCCACGTTAGATTTTTGCAAATTTTATACCGTTGGAATCAGGAAGACAAGCCCTTTCTGTTTATGCAATGTGTTTAGTGAAAAGTTTCTGTTAAAATGACTTTATTTGCAGAAACTTGATTAAGGCTATTTTGAGTATAGAAATTGTTTAGGAATTTGTTTTAGTGCTAAATAAACTTGGTTTGGCAAAGATTTTGACTTGTTTATGGTTCAGTACTATGCACTTGCTTGGTGGAGTTTTAAAAATCATCACTTAGCATTTTTGCATGCATGCATATTTATTTTTGTTTGTATATGACTTGTATGTGATTGTGGTTATATTCTTTGTGTAGACTTTGGTGCTAGTGATTGTGATTGTGAAGAGTGCTACTCTCCCAACTACCAAGGTAAGTGGTACTTCATGAATATTTCCATCCCTATATTTTGTACAAACATTAGAAATATTTTGCTAAGTTTTGCATGTTACTATTTTTGCCAAATGCCATGTTGGGAAATCCTAAGTAGATATAGAATTGCTAGGAAATTCCTAAGTTAAGTTACTATGCCATGCTTAGTCTAGCTAGTAGTAAACAAGGGTTGGTAAAGTATATACTTGCTATGATGAAAATATTTCTAATAAAACAACTAAGTCAATGAATCACCTGGGTGGAATGGGAGTTGAATGGTGGTTTTTGGTTGAGTGGTTACACAAGGCCCATGGATATGGTTTACCTTGTGTATCTCACTTGTGGAATGCCACCCAGGCACAAAGGGATTTTGGAGGCCAAGTGTTGAGAAGCGTATAGTGCAGCCACCTAGCAATATGGGCTCTGCCTTGATCACATAGGTTGCTAGAACTTAGTCATTTGGACAGTTGGTGGTAGTGGGATGATAGGTTGGAACGCGTCCATTTGGCTAAGGGAAGGCTTCTGAAAGGTCCTGTCTTGGGAAACCAAGTCTGGTGGGGAAAGTGCATAACCTCTGCAGATGGAAAATCTAAGTACTTAGCCAAGTCCATGGCAATGGACAACTTGAGCATCAAGACATGGAAGTTATCAAGAATCTCATCACTCCAACTTCTAAGTAAAACTTGTGGGTGAACAAGGGTGAAAACTCAATGTCTATTGATGGTTTCTTGGGAAAAGTTTTGACAAAGAAAAACTTAGAGATTTCAACTAATAGGAAAAACCTATTTTGAGCAAAGCAAGCCAAGCTACACTTAGCCGAAATGCATATAGTAATATAGTCCACTTAAAATTTACTAAGGTATCACTTGCCAATACTATTCCAAAGTATTGACCCACTGTGGCTGTAACTTGTGATGTTGCAGGTTACTCCGATGATGATTAGGTGTCATGAGTCTACACTCAACATGCTTGCCTGTGGCACATGAAGATGAAGACTTATGTTTATTTACTTATTCCAAACTCTTGTATTAGGCCTGTGGCCTTGAGTTGTAAAAGACTATGTTTTATCTCTGGAATGGATGTAATAAATGACCTTTGTATCTGTATACTTCATCTTAAACTGTGAATGCTAGCAATGATCCAGGGACTAGCATTGCAATCACAGGGATCCTTTTCCTTTACAAAGGAGGGATCTTACACTTCTCTCCAAGTCGGCTGACGAACCGACTAACTTTTGCAACACAACCTGTTAGTTGTTGAATGTCCTTTAGGCACGTCGAACGGTTTATGTTTAAGATGGCTTTGATTTTCTCCGGGTTGACCTCGATTCCACGCTGGGAAATGATGAAGCCCAACAATTTGCCGGCCGGAACACCGAAGACGCACTTCTTAGGGTTAAGCATCATGTTGTATTTCCGGAGATTATCAAAGGTTTCTTTTAAGTCGGAGATTAAGTCATTTGACTTTTTAGACATCACCTCTATATTTTCCACATAGGCGTGAACGTTCCGACCAATTTGGTCGTGAAGGCAACGTTGCATTGTCCGCTGGTACGTAGCACCTGCGTTTTTCAGCCCAAAGGGCATCGTAACATAGCAAAACGTGCCGTATGGGGTAGTGAACGAAGTAGAAAATTGGTCCGACTTCCTCATCTTGATCTGGTAGTATCCTGAGTATGCATATAGAAAACACAAAAGTTCCGAGCCAGCCGCCGAGTCAATGACTTGGTCAATGCGAGGTAAAGCAAACAGATCTTTGGGGCAAGCCTTTTTCAAGCCGGTGTAATCAACACACATTCTTAATTCTTTGATTCCCTTTTTGGGGACAAGTAAAGGATTGGCCACCCATCGGGTGTGAAGGACTTCTCGGATAAATCTAGCCTTAAGTAGCCTAGCTATCTCTTTGCCAATGGTGCGTCTCTTCTCATCTCTGAAGCGTCGTAGAGGTTGTTTCACTGGTTTGTATTTTGGATCAATGTTTAAGCTATGGTCGGCAAGTTCCCTAGGTACACCTTTCAAGTCGGCAGGTTGCCAGGCAAAGATGTCCCTATTCTCACGGAGGAACTCGACGAGCACACTTTCCTATTTGGGATCCAGGTTCGTCCCAATGGCGGTGGTCTTGGAGGCATCGCCTACCACAAGTTCCACCGGCTTGGTCTCGATGGCGGCCTTGAATGCAGGAGAGGAGTCGGAGATCTGCTTCTTCGACGCGGGCATGTCTGAGTCATCGACCTTGCTCTGGATCTTTTTGAATTCTTCGCTGTAGAGGACAGCTTCCGTGAAGGCTGCTTCATTAATCTCGCAGTCCCTTGCCTTGGTAAAGCTTCTGGATACGGTGATGACACCGTTTGGTCCGGGTATCTTGAGTTTTTTGTAGACGAAGCATGGCTTGGCCATGAACGTGTGGAATATGTCGCGGCCGAATATGACGTGGTACACGCTCTTGAAGGGGACCACCTCAAAAGTCATGCGCTCTTGGCGGTAATTATTAACATCGCCAAAGGCAACCTGAAGTGTGATGCATCCAAGGGACCGAGCCTCCCGACCAAGAACTACGCCATGGAAGATAGTGTTGGTCCGCCTTAGGTTTGCCTCCGTCAAGTTCATCTTATGCAATGTATCCAGGTACATGATATTGATGCTGCTTCCACTATCCACCATACACTTGGTGAACTGAACACCGTCAATCAAGGGGTTGATGACCATGGCGTATTGGTTCTTTATAGGAATAAGGTCTGGGTGATCCGTCCTGTCCCAAGTAATTGGAACCTCCGACCAGCACAGGTACTGGGGAACTGAGGGTAGACTAGCCATCAGGATCCTCAAAGAGGTCTTCTGTTGCCGGACGGTGGGGGTGCCAAGGAAAGTGTGGTAGACTGGCGCCTTCTTCACGAAGGGGTTTGTCGTGGTATTGCCGACGAGTACGCCATGGAGGGGTCCTCAAAGTGCGTGTTTAGAGACGTGGGGTAAGGCGGGCGGTTGACGGGTACGAGGTAACACATGTTACCCAGGTTCAGATCCCACATCGGTGGCGGAATCCTACTCCTGCCATAAATCACTATAATGGAAATACGCCGAGTTACAGAGATAGGTTCACTGTGCGAGGTGACTAGAGAGTCTAAGTTATCGTTCCCGAAAGGCTCCCATAGGCCCGACTTATATAGTCGTCAGATCCTAGGGTTACAGGGAAAAGTCCTAGCCGGACAGGTTACAGAGTTCTACACCGTCTATCACTAGTCTTGTGTATCTTGTACTCCAAGGCTCCCGGTACGCTGGTGACTCCACCGTAGCCTTCCTTTATCCGGCATGGGCCTCCCTTCTGGATCCACCTAACTGGGCCGCCCAGCAGGCCACAGGCCATGCTACCGACTATGGGCCACCCGGGTTAGACGGATAAGAGACATGCTATGAGGATACCCATATAGCATATCCCCAACAGTAGCCCCCGGAGAACTCCGAGATCTTGCGCCATCTTGCCTCTTCCCGTGGAATGCTCCGTCTAGTTGGATGTCGGCAAATCGTCAAGCAATATCTTGTAGTCCTCCCAAAGAACCCTGCAAAGGTTTCTCCGTCTTCTATGAGTAAGTCGGAGAAATGCTGAATCTTCCATCGTACGCTTCCGTTGTCGGATTAAATCTATCCATGCCGGAATCTTCGATGGGACGGCTCATCTACCATGTCAGTTATGATGACGTAGGCTGTAGGTCAGCGATGCCTCGTAACTCACACATGCAGAGAACGCAATCATATCCGATTTTCCCGTGCGAGCGATGCAAACCGTTGGCGGCGGCGGTTGGAGATGTGGTGAAATTACCGCGCACGTTCACGAACACGTCGTCTATGCCGCAACCGTCCGATTAGCTGCACGAATCTTGACGCAGAGTAAGATAAATAGTAACCGTGGGACACTTGCCACTTTTTCACCCCATTCTCCCGCGTCATCGTCTTCTTCCTCTAGCCGCACGCCTCCTCGAGCTCTCCGTGGAAAACCTCGAGAAACCCTAGCCTCTCTCTGCACCAGTCGCTTCCTTCCATTCCTTCCATGGCTAGCAGCAGCTCCTCCCCGTCGATGGCGGCACCGAGCGAAGCCACGGCGAAGCCGGCGAGCTCCGTCGTCGTGCCCCCAGAGGGCCTGTTCATCCCCGCGTTGGCGGTGATTGAAACCACCGGCGGCGACCACAATCTGGCGGCGCTAGAGCCTCTGGAAGAGGAACCAGATTCACACAAAGGCGACTGGCGCGGCTCGGACATCCCCGACCGCGACATCAAAGATATGGTCGCCGAAGGATACCTCCCCGCGACGGAGGGGCTCGCCTGGCGGGCGGCGCCGGCCGCCGAGGTGACGCCTTCTCCCCAAGCCGGAGAGAAAGTGTACCTCAAGGCGCAATTGGTACGCGGCGTTTCTCTGCCCATCTCCCACTTCTTTCTGTCCGTCTTGAATCACTTCAAGGTCCAACCCCATAACCTCTCCCCCAATAGTATCTTAGTGCTTAGCAACTTCGCGGCACTTTGTGAGGGTTACCTAGGGATTAGGCCTAGGTTAGACCTGTTTGTGTATTTCTTCACCGTCAAACATGAAGCCGGACACAGTAGGGAGGAGCTTAGGAACTGTGGCACCATAAGCTTCAAGATCCGACCTAGACGGCGGTTCCCCGACATAGCCGGCCACGAGTCGTGCAAAAACTGGTAGCGGACGTACTTCTACGGCCCCAACATTCCTTTGGCGGGCCAAGAAGTAACGTACCCGGACTTCGTGGATGGAGCTGCCGCTGAAGTCTCCACATGGCGGTCCCATGCCTCCCTTCCCTCCGACCTCGACGCTTCTCGCGCAATAAGGCGGATTGAGTGGTTCGTAGAGACGGGTCTAACCGGCTTGGACCTAGCCATGTGCTGGTTCATTAGGCGGATCCAACCTCTGCAGCACCGCACGAAGTATATGCACGAGTACACCGGCGACCGAAGGGATACCCTCCGGATCTCCGAGGACAACTTCTCGAGCGACTCCGTCAAGTTCCGCCTTAAGGACATCGTCAAGGTGAAGGATAAGAAGCGTGGCTTCACCCTCACCTACGACATGTTCGTAGACGGAAAGTGCCCAAAGGTAGATATTTATTTTCCGTGTATGACATTGCTCCAGATTTTCCGTCTTGCCAATACCATCTTGTCTAACACGATGATTTCTCACTTAACAGCTTAGCGATCTAGAGGAGGGCAACCTGGCTGCCCAAATCTACGATCCAAAGATGAAGGAAGTCACAGTCGTGTCCGACGACGATGCCCCGTTGGCGCGAAAGCGGAAGAGCTCCACCTCTGACGCTGCCGACGGAGGTAAGAAGAAGAAGACGGAGGGTGGAGCCTCCAAAAAGAGTACTGCCGCCCTGGAGGCGGAAAAGAAGAAAGCCACCGGGATGTTTGCCAAAGCGCCCCCCCTAGTGTAAGCCTCTCATTCTCCGACATTGTCTATTTATCTGTCTTGCTCCTGTACTTATGCATTTTGCATGTTTCAGGAAGAAAGCCACAACCAGCCTCAAGAAGTCCTCCAAGACTCTTGGGGCTTCTAGAAATATTAAAGATATGCTGCATCGCGACTCTTCCCCCGCCATCGCCCCTGCTACTCCCGCCGTCAAGCCCTCCTCCGCTCCGACAAGCTCCCAAGTCCAGGAGGCACCAGGCCCTTCCGCCATGGAAGTGGACTCTGGCGCCTCAACCGAGCTTGCTGTTGTCGGCGAGCAGGCGACACAGGAGAGTGCTGCTCTTCAAATGGCTGAAGCTCCGGCTAAGGATGCCATCGGTAGCGGCAAGGCGGTGATGGGAGCTGGTACCTCTGCCGAAGGCGGTGCCCCTACTCCTCAGAAACCCTTCGAGTTTCCGAAGATTGTTTACCCGACGCTCATGCCGAGTAACACAACTATGGTTCCTGGAGGAGTGCCGTCATCTCCGACGTGCAGTCTTGAGGAGCTACTCCGGCAAGCAGGCATCTTGCGAGGAAACAGCATTGCCTTTGGCAAGCTGATGGCCGAGAGCGCTACAAGCCTCAAGATCATCGCACTTGTAAGTTTTACTTTACCTTTTGCATTTCGTATGAGTATCCCACTGTAGCCCCCGAGGATGTAGACGGAAAACCATGGGTTTTGCATCTATATGCTCTAAGAGTGACTAAGTTAGAAAGAACTCTCACTGTAGCCCCCAAGCATTTAGATGGAAGAAATTATTCCGACTAGATGCTTTAAGAGTAGCATACATAGTGTTTATATTTTCAGTGCCGTAGCCCCCCAAGCGTCTAGTTGTAACTGAATTAGTTCCGACTAGAGGCTTAGAGGAAAGCTAAGCATTTTCCGAGCTAAAAACTTTATACTGTAGCCCCCAAGATTCTAATCGAGAACTGAATTAGCTCCGACTAGATGCTTTAAAGAAAAGCTAAGCATATTGATAAGTTTAAAAACTCTCGCTGTAGCCCCCGAGCACCTAGATGGAGAATCTCCGACTAGAAGCTGCAAACAGACTAAACAACGACTTGACTTTGTATTTGTTTCCACAGAACGAGAATGCTCGGAGGGGCATGGCCAACGACAAGTACCAGAAGATGCGCGCAGACCTTGAAGCTGAAAAGGGTAAAACCGCCATCTTGAAGGAACAGATCATCAAAAACAAGAGTCTGTTTTCTAATGACGCATTTCCGTCTTATTTTTGTGCCCACAATATCCGAGTACTCACTGTGCACTGTGCTTTCTCCGACTTGCAGAACATGTCGCCAAGGCCAAGGACATTGTTGAGCAGTCCAAGCATATCCAACAGCTGGACAGCGAGAACAAGATCCTGAAGGAGGAGAGGAAGGAGATGCACGAGGATTCTATGAAAGCCTTGCAGGATTTCGCCTCCGCGGAGATCAATCGCTTGAAGGAGGAGCTTGCGATCCTAAAGTATCAGAAGCAAGCTGCCGATGAGCAAAACCTTCGCCATAGCGAGGCGTTTAAGCTCCTCCAACAAGAGAGGGAATCCTTGGCGGACATCGTCTGGGAAGACAAGGCCAGCATCTTCAGTAAGTGTCCTCCGCCTTGTAGTTCTGTAGTCTGGATACTTAGAATTTTTTGAACTCATGCAATCATTGTCGGAATTTTCAGCGCCCATGGGTTTAACCCGCTCGCCTCCTTCGGACAAGGAATGCATGATTCTTGTCGGCAACTTCATCAACACCGCCATCGCCCAAGCCAAGGAGATTGCCAAGCCCCTCCAAATCTATATCAAGGCCTCGGACTCCATGGTGAAGTACTCTCTGCGTCGAGCCCCCGAGCGTGTCGCAAGCTGGAAAGCTTCATGCACACGGGCTGGCGCGAGGATGGCGCTGTCTATGGTGAAGGCACATTATGAAGATGCCGACATCGACACGGTGACATCTGGTATCCCCGACGTGGATGATGACGGCAAGGAGATCGATCACGAAGCCATCTTGTCATCACTCGTGGGCTATGATACTAGGGTTGCCGAGTTGGTAGATGTTGACGTCTTCGTGCCCAGGAACTTTCTCGACAACGCCAACCTGGATTCCTCCGAGTCTCACCATAGCGCCGACGCTGAGGGTGATTCTCCGGCTGGTGATGATGCGGCCTCCAAGTCTCCTGCGCCCAAAGAATGAAAAACACTTTGTAATTTCTGTTTCACCTCTGGAGTGTGCGCGGGAAAAACTTTGTTGATGTAATCTTAAGGAGGAAAACAATGGTTATCGTTCCTGCTAATTAAGAATTAAGTTTCAGCATGTATATTTTTTAAGCAAGTGCTGGCTTATCCATTACTTTGGTTTTTATGCTTGACTTTTCGTGAGTCGGAAGACTCGTTGTCGGAACCATGCGCTTAGGTGATGATGCCCAATGGAACCGTCAATAACCTGACCACAAAATCACTGACAATAAGTGCCAAAAGTCACTACTCCATAATCCACATAAAAACAACAAAGAACGTGTAGACCAGAAAACTTAAGCTAACACCCGTAGGCGGAATTTTCACAAGTGCAATCGCAAGACTTGTGCATAAATGTTTTTATATGATCCAAAAATGAACACTAAAGGAGGTAAAAG
Source organism: Avena sativa (assembly GCA_916181665.1). Lineage (NCBI taxonomy): Eukaryota > Viridiplantae > Streptophyta > Magnoliopsida > Poales > Poaceae > Avena > Avena sativa. Next base: position 165,968,900 of record OV702285.1, on the reverse strand, counting down.
ACTCAGCAATATGAGTGAACCAAAGAGCTTTATTTCATTGATCATATAAGAGGTACACGATTAGATAAAAAATGCTAAGTGTAGAAAGGACGTAGCTGTGCTATGTTCCATGGCCGATCAAGCTCCGGGTAGTCATCATCCGGGTCACGTCGCTTACGCTTATGATCCTCGTTGGGTCTATCCTTGAGTTCAGATTGTCGACAAGGTAGTAAGACCCATTGAGGAGCGCCTTGCTTATGATGAACGGTCCTTCCCATGGCGGGGATAATTTGTGTGACTTCTTCTGCTTAAGTCGGAGCACCAAATCCCCCTCTTTAAACGAGCGATGCCGAACACGATGACTATGGTAGCTGCGTAGCTTTTGCTGGTAGATGGTGGATCTTTGGCATGCCAAAATGCGCTCCTCCTCGAGAAGGTCCACATCTAGGCGTCTAGATTCTTCAGCGTCATCTTCGTCGCAGGCGGCAACTCTTGGTGCATCGTGGAGGATGTCGGAAGGTAGGATGGCTTCTGCTCCATATACCATGAAGTAAGGGGTGTAGCCGGTGGATCTGTTGGGTGTAGTTCGTAAACTCCACAACACAAATGGTAATTCTTCCGCCCAGGCTCCAGCTGCTCTATGTAGCGGTGCCTCAAGATGTGGCTTAATTCCCTGCAGAATTAATCCATTGGCTCGCTCAACTTGACCATTGGATTGTAGGTGTGCCACAGATGCAAGGTCAAGTCGGATGCCTTTGTCCCAGCAATAGGCCTCCACTTCTCCGAGTGACAAGTTGCTTCCATTGTCGGTGATGATGCTATGTGGGCGACCAAATCTCACCACTAGATCCCTGACAAACCTGAGGGCAGTTGCCCCATCAAGCTTTCTAATGGGTTTAGCTTCTATCCATTTGGTGAATTTGTCCACTGCTACCAGCAGATGCGTAAATCCACACGGTGCCGTTTGTAACGGCCCCACCATGCCTAGCCCCCAGACTGCAAATGGCCAAGTTATTGGTATTGTTCGCAATTCTTCAGCAGGAACATATGGTTGTCGGGCATAATACTGGCATCCTGTGCATGTCTCAACCAGCTTCTCGGCGTCCGCCTTCGCGGTCAGCCAGCAGAATCCTTGCCGGAAGGCTTTCGCGACCAATGATCGAGGAGCGGCGTGATGCCCGCAATCTCCGAGATGGATCTCGCGCAGGATTTCCATACCTTCTAGCTGGGAAACGCACTTTAGGTATACACCAGTAGTGCTCCTCTTGTAGAGTTGCCCATTGATTATGGTATAACCCTTTGCTCGTCGTACTATTTTCCGTCGTTCGACCTTGTCGTCGGGCAAAGTTCCGTGTTCGAGATACTCCATGAACGGTTTTGTCCAAGCCGAAGGGATCTTTGTCACCATGTTGACGAAAGAGTCAGCTCTATCCGGGTTGTCGATGTCGGCGCCCTTCACGGATGGTGTGCGTAGATGCTCTAGGAAAACCCCTGGCGGAATTTGCTTGTGCCCTGATCCAAGTTTAGACAGTAGATCCGCCGCCTCATTTTGCTCCCTAGGCACATACTTAACTTCGTAGCCCAAGAAGCTCTTGGCTATCTCGTGCACTTCATCGCGATATGCCGCCATCATAGGTTTCCGCGTATTCCAGGTGCCAGCCACCTGCTGGGCCACCAAGTCGGAATCTCCACAGCAAACTATGCGCTTGATGCCAATATCCTTGTCTACACGTAATCCGTGAATGAGTGCTTCATACTCCGCCATGTTGTTTGTAGCCTCGAAGTGGATTTGCAGAACGTAGTGTAGCTTGTATCCTTTTGGTGACTGTAGCAATACACCAGCCCCCAAGCCGTTGAGCAGCTTTGATCCGTCAAAGTGCATCACCCAGTACTCTGGTTCTGGCAACGGAGTGGCATCTGGCATCTCCGTCCAATCTGCAATAAAATCCGCCAAGGCTTGTGACTTGATAGCGTCGCGTCTCTTGTAGGTGATCTCGAAGGCGGCAAGTTCAATGCTCCACTTCGCGACCCTTCCTGTAGCGTCGCTGTTGTTGATAATGTCGGACATTGGAGTCTTGCTCACTACTGTGATTGGGTGCTCCTGAAAGTAATGCCTCAGCTTCTACGAAGCAAGGAATACCCCATAAGCTATCTTTTGGTAGTGCGGGTAATGCTGCTTGGACTCCGTCAAGACTTCGCTCACATAGTAAACTGGTCGTTGAACTCCGTGCTCATAGCCTGGTTCCTTCCGCTCTACCACGACGACGATGCTAATAACCCGTTTGGTTGCCGCCATGTAAATTAACAGGGGCTCTCCAGGCTCGGGTGCTGCAAGGATGGGCGCTGAGGAAAGAATCTCCTTGAGCTGCTTCAATGCTGCGTTTGCTTCGTCTGTCCATGTGAATTTGTCCGCCTTCTTCAGCAACTTGTACAGCGGCAGAGCCTTCTCTCCAAGTCGGCTGACGAACCGACTAACTACTGCAACATGACCTGTTTGTCGTTGGATGTCCTTTAGGCATGTCGGACGGTTTATGTTTAGGATGGCCTTGATTTTCTCCGGGTTGACCTCGATTCCATGCTGGGAAACGATGAAGCCCAACAGTTTGCCGGCTAGAACCCCGAAGACACACTTCTTAGGGTTGAGCATCATGTTGTATTTCCGGAGATTATCAAAGGTTTCTTTTAAGTCGGAGATTAAGTCGTTTGACTTTTTAAACATCACCGCGATATCGTCCACATAGGCGTGAACGTTCCGACCAATTTGGTCGTGAAGGCAACGTTGCATTGTCCGCTGGTAGGTAGCACCTGCGTTTTTTAGCCCAAAGGGCATTGTGACATAGCAAAACGTGTTGTACGGGGTAGTGAACGAAGTGGCCAATTGGTCCGACTTCCTCATCTTGATCTGGTGGTATCCTGAGTATGCATCAAGAAAACATAAAAGTTCCGAGCCAGCCATCGAGTCAATGACTTGGTCAATGCGAGGCAAAACAAATGGATCTTTGGGACATGCTTTGTTCAAGCCGGTGTAATCAACGCACATTCTTAATTCATTGGTTCCCTTTTTCGAGATAAGTACAGGATTGGCCACCATCGGGTGTGAAGGACTTCTCGGATAAAATCAGCCTTAAGTAACCTAGCTATCTCTTTGCCAATGGCGCGTCTCTTCTCATCTCCGAAGTGTCGTAGAGGTTGTTTCACTGGTTTGCATTTTGGATCTATGTTTAAGCTGTGCTCGGCAAGTTCCCTAGGTACACCTTTCATGTCGGCAGGTTGCCAGGCAAAGATGTCCCTATTCTCACGGAGGAACTCGACGAGCACGCTTTCCTATTTGGGATCCAGGTTCGTCCCAATGGCGACGGTCTTGGAGGCATCGCCTACCACAAGTTCCATCGGCTTGGTCTCGATGGTGGCCTTGAACGCAGGAGCGGAGTCGGAGATCTGCTTCTTCGACGCGGGCATCTCTGAGTCATTGACCTTGCTCTGGATCTCTTTGAATTCTTCGCTGTAGAGGACAACTTCTGCAATGACTGCTTCATTGATCTCGCAGTCCCTTGCCTTGGTAAAGCTTCCGGATATGGTGATGACACCGTTCGGTCCGGGTATCTTGAGCTTGTTGTAGACGAAGCATGGCTTGGCCATGAACGTGTGGAATATGCCGCGGCCGAATATGACGTGGTACACGCACTTGAAGGGGACCACCTCAAAGGTCATGCGCTCTTGGCGGTAATTATTAACGTCGCCAAAGGCTACCTGGAGTTCACCGAGCCTCCCGACCAGGAACTACGTCATGGAAAACGGTGTTGGTCCGCCTTAGGTTTGCCTCCGTCAAGTTCATCTTCTGCAGTGTATCCAGGTACATGATGTTGATGCTGCTTCCACTATCCACCATGCACTTGGTGAACTCCACGCCATCAATCAATGGGTTGATGACCATGGCGTACTGGTTCTCCGTGGGCATAAGGTCTGGGTGGTCCGTCCTGTCCCAAGTGATTGGAACCTCCGACCTGCGCAGGTATTGGGGAACTGGGGGGAGAGTGGCCATCAGGATCCTTAGAGAGGTCTTCTGTTGTCGGACGGTGGGGGTGCCAAGGAAAGTGTGGTAGACTGGGGCCTTCTTTGCGAAGGGGTTCTTTCCCTTGTCGTCGCTCTTGGCGGCGTTCTTGGGGTCAACGTCCTCGTCCATTTCACTTGAATCCTTGGACTCCTCCTCCTTCTTCTTCCCCTTACCCTTGCCTCGCGGTCTGTTCTTCTGACTTCGCTTATAGCCGGACTTCAGGTCTTCCTTGAGATCGTTGACGAACTTGCAGTGTCGATTGGTATGGGTGGCCTTGCCGCTGGCGTCGAGGTGTACGAGGCACGGCATATCGCGGTACTCTTCGTAGGTTTGGGGAACGCGGAGTGGTGCCGAGTTGGTTTCACTTCCTCGTTGCTGCCCGCGGCCTGCTCCCCTTCCTCGGCCACGTTGTCCGCCTTCTCCTCGTCCTGCAAAAGTCATTGCGACCATGTCGGTAGATTTCTTTTCTTCTGGAGCGGTTTTCCGCTTTGTACTGCTGTTCCTCCGAGCTTGAGTTGGAACGGCCGTTGCCGGCAAAGAGCCACGAGAATCGTCGTCGGCAGCTGCGAACTCACTAGCTAACTGAATCATCTGATTCAAGTCAAGCTGATGATTGTCCTGCAAGCGCTTCAGCTTATGTCGGAGCAACGTGCCCCTTTCCAACCCATCGATGAAGGCGGCCATGGCAGTCTGGGCGTGCACTCCTGCGCAGGAATTCTTCATATCCAGCCAGCGGGAGAGGTAGGCATGAGATGTCTCGTCTTTCTCCTGCACGCACCGCTGTAGATCGCCCACAGTGCAGGGACACTTATATGTACCCTCAAAGTTCTTGGTGAATTCTTCTTGCATGTCCAACCAGTTGTAGATAGATCTCTCCGACAAGTCGTCGATCCATTGACGGGCCGTTCCTGCCAACATTAACGGGAGGTACTTGACGGCGACGTTGGGGTTGCCTTCGGCAATCTCCACCGCATTGCCGTAGTCCTACAACCATGTGGCAGGCTTGGCGGTGCCGTCATAGGGCTTGATGGTCTTGTCAATCCGGAAACCTTTGGGGAGTTGCGGACCGTATTGCAGGTCCAAAGCAACGTGGTCCGATGTACGGTCCTTCCCGGGCCTCGTGGATCTTATCGATCCACGGACGTGCATCGTATGGCTCCGGGTTCTTCTTCTTGTTGTCAACAGGGGACGAGCTGCGTGAACGACGCGGGCCTCTTCCGCCATGGTGACTGCTTGGCGGCGACGGAGGCGGAGGTGGCGGTGGGTTAGCCTTCTTGCTGTTACCCTCCTGCGATGCCCCACGCCTATCACGGTTGCTTGTCGGACGCGTATGGTCGTGGTGTGACCTGCTCTTATGTCCTTGGTGGCGCTCTTCATCATGACGATGCCGCACTGCTTTGGTGGAGGCATATCCGTGCGATTGTGAGTCTTGTAGTCTTCCTGACATCGGGGGGATCGGGGCGGTGGCGATGGGCGGCGAGGTTGGGATCTTTCTCCGTGGTCAGAGGATATGGGGATAGCATCCTTCCTGTTGCGCGCATCCCTCCGTCTTCGTTATGATGAACCCGTCCGTGATCCGACATCTTGAGGAGATCTGTCCCTTGGCGGTTTGTACTGGCTAGATCGGCAGAGCGCTGGGTCAGACTCAAGCCTCTGAGAGGTGACCTTTTCCTCCTGCTTTACCGCCTTGGCCACTAGGTCATAAACCTATTCTACTGCCTCAGGCGATCTATCCTACTCTAGAAGGGTCTTGGCGACGGCGAGGTTAAGGAGTGGGGTGGCCATCACCTGTTTGCCTTCACTATCAATGTATGGCTTGGCATGTGCCGGCTTCGAGGGAGCCCATCCTAGGTTGCGCCGTACACCAGGATCGTTGATGACGCGAGCCGGAGCTTTCTTAGCCTTCTGCTGCTGCAGTAGAGTCTTGTACTCGGCCTCCACTGGTCTAGCTTTCTCTATGGACTTCTGCGCATTGACCAGGTCTCGATCTAGTTTAGCGCCTTGCTCCGCGATGGCTTGCGCTTCTTCCAGCAGCTGCTGGCGCTTCTCGTCAAGTTGACTCACGTTCCGGATATGATCAATGGTTAGTGGCTCAACGAGGAGATTTCCGTACATCACTCTATCAGCTGGAGTAACATGGGATGCTGCCAACGTAGATGCTGGAGGCGGCAAGTTTGCGGTGTTGTTGTTGCTCGGACCGGTGCCGAGTTCCTGCGGCTGCTGCACTGGGTTGGGCGGAGGAGGCATGACCTTTGCACGATCATTGTCGGCAGCAATAAGTGGCCCCTTCCATTTTTCCAGCGCCGTAGGCGGAGCTTGCTCGGTTTGGTCTTCATCCATCGCTGTCCCAATGGTGACGAACACCCCTCCGGACATGACGGTGTTATTAGCTTGCTCGTCGCGCGAGTACTCCTCCACCATCTCCTGCATAGCGGAGTCTTGATCTTCTGGACTGAAGTCTATCTCCCCTGAATCTGCACTGAAATCAGCATAAAGTGCGTCAATGACAGAGTCGGAGGGTGCCAGGACTTCCTCGATGACAGGCGGTGGAGGTGCAACAGCCTCGATGATGACTGGAGGTGGTGGTGCTGCTGCGACGATGGCGGCTGGAGGCGGTGGTGGTGGCAGAATCGGAGGGGCTCCGTCAATGAGCGCAAGCGCTGTCTGAGCTGCCGCTTCGGCCTCCGCGTAGTTGTTGACGGTGTTCACCATGCCTTCGAAGGTAAATCGGCCTGACGCCTGTTGCCGCCTTAGAGAATGTCGGAGAAGCGTGCCATGGTCCAGTCCTTCCACAAAGTGATAGATGGCAGCATCATTGGGGTAGTGGGCCAGATCGGTTCGTATACGGAGCCACCTAGCCAGGTAATCGCGGTGGTTTTCGCCCTCTCTCTGAATGCAGTGCGCCACATCGAAGATGGTAATCACGCCGACGAACTTGGATCTCTGCTGTCCAGACGCACGGTCAAAGCCGGCGGATTGGCAGTGATCTGCCACCTTTATATCCTGCACAAGGGGCAGTTTGGGTGGGTCTTGGATTTCTCCGATCTTTGCCGGCAAACTCTGAGGGGAGATCCGACATCGATCCTTCCGCGAACGTATCCTGCCCGTAGGCGGTCCGAGCGGGCCTTGATGCTCCTCCGACTCCCAGGGAACTAGTGCCCGAGTCGGTTTCACCGATGAAGAGGTGGATGTCTCCGATAGGAACGATCGAACATCGCGTAGGGTTCGTCTTCGCCAAGATCCAGAACTCGTCGGGGGGACGATCGGAACGTTGCCGGAGAAGAGAACACGACCGATGGCTACGGTTTTGCCGATTCCCGCGAAGATCTTGGTCCTCGCCCGCTGAAGAGCCTGAAGCGCCTCTTGCCCCACGGTGGGCGCCAACTGTCGTGGTATTGCCGACGAGTACGCCATGGAGGGGTACTCACAGTGCGTGTTTAGAGACGTGGGGTAAGGCGGACGGTTGACAGGTACGAGGTAACACAGCTTACCCAGGTTCAGATCCCACAATGGTGGCGGAATCCTACTCCTGCTATAAATCACTATAATGGCAATACGCCGAGTTACAGAGATAGGTTCGCTGTGCGAGGTGACTAGAGAGTCTAAGTTATCGTTCTCGAAAGGCTCCCATAGGCCCGACTTATATAGTCGTCAGATCCTAGGGTTACAGGGAAAAGTCCTAGCCGGACAGGTTACAGAGTTCTACACCGTCTATCACTAGTCTTGTGTATCTTGTACTCCAAGGCTCCCGGTACGCTGGTGACTCCACCGTAGCCTTCCTTTATCCGGCATGGGCCTCCCTTCTGGATCCACCTAACTGGGCCGCCCAGCAGGCCACAGGCCATGCTACCGACTATGGGCCACCCGAGTTAGACGGATAAGAGACATGCTATGAGGATACCCATATAGCATATCCCCAACAGGGTTCTTGCCCTTGTCGTCGCTCTTGGAGGCGTGCTTGGGGTCGACATCGTCGTCCATGTCACTTGAATCCTTGGACTCCTCCTCCTTATTTTCCCCCTTTCCCTTTCCTCGCGGTTTGTTCTTCCGACTTTGCTTGTAGCCGGACTCCGGGTCCTCCTTGAGGTCGTTGACAAACTTGCAGTGTCGATTAGTGTGAGTGGCTTTACCATTGACATCGAGGTGTACGAGGCACGACATATCATGGTACTCTTCGTAGGTTTGGGGAACGCAGAGCGGTGCCGAGGTAGTTTCACTTCCTCGCTGCTGCCCACGACCAGCTCCCCGTCCTCGGCCACGTTGTCCGCCATCACCTCGTCCTGCAAAGGTCATGGCGACCATGTCGGGAGATTGCTTTTCTTCTGGAGTAGTTTTCCGCTTTGTACTGATGTTCCTCCGGGATTGAGTTGGAACGACCATTGCCGGCAGAGAGCCGCGAGCATCGTCGTCGGCAGCTGTGAACTCACTAGCCAACTGAATCATCTGGTTCAAGTCAAGCTGGTGATTGTCCTGCAAGCGCTTCAGCTTATGTCAGAGCAACGTGCCCCTTTCCAACCCATCGATGAAGGCGGCCATGGCGGTCTGAGCGTGCACTCCTGCGCAGGAATTCTTTATATCCAACTAGTAGGAGAGGTAGCCACGAGATGTCTCGTCTTTCTCTTGCACACACCGTTGTAGATCGCCAACTGTGCAGGGACGTTTGTACGTACCCTCGAAGTTCTTGGTGAACGCCTCTTTCATGTCCAACCAATTGCAGATGGATTTCTCCGGCAAGTCGTCAATCCATTAACAGGCCGTGCCGGCCAACATTAAAAGGAGGTACTTGACGACAATGTTGGGGTTGCCTCCGGCAATCTCCACCGCGTTGCCGTAGTCCTGCAACCATGTGGCTGGCTTGGCGGTGCCGTCGTAGGGCTTGATGGTCTTGTCAATCCGGAAGCCTTTGGGGTAAGTTGTGGACCGTATTGCAGGTCCAAAGCAACGTGGTCCCAGGTATGGTCCTTCCCGGGCCTCGTGGATCTTATCGATCTGCGAACGTGCATCGTACAGCTCCGGGTTTTTCTTCTTCTTGTCAATAGGGGATGGGCTGCGTGAATGACGCGGCCCCCCTCCGCCATGGTGACTGCTAGGTGGCGACGGAGGCGGAGGTGGCGGTGGGTTAGCCTTCTTACTATTACCCTCCTGCGACGCCTCACGCTTGTCGCGATTGCTTGCCGGACGCGGAGGGTCATGACGCGACCTGCTCTTGTGTCCTTGGTTGCGCTCTCCGTCATGACGGGTCTGCTCCGTGTTGTCGCGGATGACGATGCCGCACTGCCTTGGCGGGGGCATATCCGTACGATGGTGCACCTTGGTGTCTTCGAGATGTCGGGGGGAGCAGGCTGGTGGCGATGGGCGACGAGGTCGGGCCTTTTCTCCGTGGTCGGAGGATATGGGGATAACATCCTTCCTGTTGCGTGCATCCCTCCGTCTTCGTTCTGATGAACCCTTCTGGGACCCGACATCAAGAGGAGATCTGTCCCTTGGCGGCTTATGCTGGCTAGACTGGAAAGGGTCAGACTCAAGCCTCTAAGAGGTGGCCTTTTACTGCTGTTTTACCACCTTGGCCACTAGGTCATAGACCTGTTCCACTGCCTCGGGCGATCTATCCTACTCCAGAAGGGTCTTGGCGACGGCTAGGTTGAGGAGTGGAGTGGGAATCACCTGTTTGCCTTCACTGTTAATGTATGGCTTGGCCTATGCCGGCTTCGAGGGAGCCCATCCTAGGTTTCGCCATACACCAGGATCGTTGATGACGCGAGCTGGAGCTTTCTTGGCCTTCTGTTGCTGCAGTAGAGTCTTGTACTCGGCCGCCATTGCTCTAGCTTTCTCTATGGACTTCTGCGCATTGACCAGATCTCGATCTAGCTTAGAGCCTTGCTCCACGATGGCCTGCGCTTCCTCCAGCAGCTGCTGGCGCTTCTCGTCAAGATGAGTCATGTTCTGGATATGAGCTACGGTCAGTGGCTCAACGAGGAGATTTCCGTACATCACTCTATCAGCTAGAGTAACTTGGGCAGCAGCAGACGTAGATGCCGGAGGCGGCAAGTTTGCGGTGTTTTTGTTGCTCGGGCCGGTGCCGAGTTCCTGCGGCTGCTGCACTGGGTTAGGCGGAGGAGGCATGACCTTTGTGCAATCATCGTCAGTAGCGCTAAGTGGCCCCTTCCCCTTTTCTAGCGCTGTAGGCGGAGCTCGTCCGGGTTGATCTTCATCCATCATCGTCCCAATGGTGACGAACACCTCTCAAGACGTGATTGCATTATTGGCTTGCTTGTCGCGCGTGTACTCCTCATCCATATCCTGCATGGCGGAGTCTAGCTCTTCTGGACTGAAATCAATCTCCTCTGAATCTGTACTAAAGTCGGCGTAGAGCGCGTCAAGCACAGATTCGGAGGGTGCCAGGGCTTCCTCGATGATGGGCGGTGGAGGTGCAACAGCAGCGATGATGACTGGAGGTGGTGGTGCGACTTCGGCGATGGCAGCCGGAGGCGGTGGCTGAATCGGAGGGGATCCGTCAATGAGCGCAAGCGCTGTCTAAGCTGCCGCTTCGGCCTCCGCGTAGTTGTTGACGGTGTTCACCATGCCTTCGAAGGTAAGGCGTCCCAATGCCTATTGCCGTCTTAGAGAATGCCGGAGAAGCGTTCCATGGTCCAGTCCTTCCACAAAGTGATACATGGCATCATCATTGGGGTAGTGGGCCAGATCGGCTCGTATACGGAGCCACCTGGCCAGGTAATCGCGGGGGTTTTCACCCTCTCTCTGAACGCAACACGCCAGATCGAAGATGGTAACCACACCGACGAATTTGGATCTCTGCTATCCAGACGCACGGGCGAAGCCCGTGGACTTGCATCTATCTTCCATCGTTATATCCTGCACAAGGGCGGTTTGGGTGGGCCTTGAATTTTTCCGATCTTTGCTGGCAAACTCCAAAGAGAGATCTAACATCGATCCTTCCGCGAACATATCCTGCCCGTAGGCGGTCCATGCGGGTCTTGATGCTCCTCCGACTCTCAGGGAACTAGTGCCCGAGTTGGTTTCGCCAATGAAGAGGTGGATGTCTCCGATAGGAAAAATCGAACACCGCGTAGGGTTTGTCTTCGCCGAGATCCAGAACTCGTTGGGAGGGACGATCGGAACATTGCCGGAGAAGAGAACACGACCGATGGCTACGGTTTCGACGATTCCCGCGAAGATCTTGGTCCTCGCCCGCTGAAGAGCCTAAAGCGCCTCTTGCCCCACAGTGGGCACCAACTGTCGTGGTATTGCCGATGAGTAAGCCATGGAGGGGTCCTCATAGTGCGTGTTTAGAGATGTGGGGGAAGGCGGACGGTTGACGGGTACGAGGTAACACAGCTTACCCAGGTTTAGATCCCACAACGGTGGCGGAATCCTACTCCTGCTATAAATCACTATAATGGCAATACTCCGAGTTACAGGGATTGGTTCGCTATGCGAGGTGTGTGCTAATCGCTACTTGGTCGTGCCGTAAAGGTTCCCATAGGCCCGAATTATATAGTCGCCAGGTCCTAGGGTTACAGGGAAAAGTCCTAGCCGGACAGGTTACAGAGCCCTACACCTCTATTACTAGTCTTCCTTTATCCGGCATGTCGGTGACTCCACCGTAGCCTTCCTTTATCCGGCATGGGCCTCCCTTCTGGATCCATCTAACTGGCCCACCCAGCAGGCCATAGGCCATGCTATGTAAGGTTCCCAACCTTTAATAAGGTAGAGATCCCTGTGTTTACAATGCTAGTCCCTGGATCAATAGCTAGCATCCACAGTTTAAGATGTAATTTCAAGAAACAAAGGTCATAATATAACTTTATAACCAGGAATAAAATAATACATTACATCTTACATAGCTCATTTGGCTATCTCATTACAATGCAGCAGAATTATCTATATAGCATGGAGTCCTTCATCTTCAAAGTGCCACAGGCAATCATGTTGGTTGTAGACTTGTAATCCTAATCAACACAGTTCACTAACATCAAACAAACCTGCAACATAATAAGTTACAGCCACAAGGGTCAATACATTTGAATTGTATTGGCAAGTTTCACTGCTATGTGGAAATAAGTTGGAACCTATCAATATATGCATATTTGGCTAACTAGGGTTTAGGCTCATTTGCAGAAAGCAATATGGTTTTATCCTATCTTTTCAAAATAGTTTTGATCTTTTAATCAATCTTTCTGAACTCCTTGGCAAAATCCAAGTGCTTCTAATCCCTTGTTGTCACCATCAAGTTTTACTTTGAGAAATTGGAATGTCGAGATCTTCCATAGCTTCAGGCCTTAGTTGCTCAGAATTGTCCATAACCGGGGACACGGCTAAGTACTTAGAATTTGATCTTCTGCAGAAGTTGTACACTTTACCCACATGACACAATCTCGTCTTGATGCCACCAGTGGCCGCTGGATAAGTACACACCAAATGGAGTACCGGCAGATCGAGAATGTGACAAAGTCTTTCCATAGAAGTCCTCCCAATACACAATGCTAGCTTGTCTACCAGGCACCAATGTAAGGATATATTTCCAATACACAATTCTAGTTAACCTGAAGATGCCAATGCAAGGGTTTTCCACTATGTAGTTGACTAAGCCAGAGCCCATTTAGCATGTGGCTGTACACGGAAGCCACTGTACGAGAAACATGTTCAATCTCTAAGTCCCTGGGTGGTTTTCTTCTAGTGCACGTACAAAAAGATAGCCATATAAACATGGTCCCCTTTGTTGCCACCTTGTCCAAACGTGAGTATCCTCTTTCCACCCAGGTGGTTCATTGAGTACTTGTTTTATTATATAAAACATATATTTTTCCAACATTTTATATAATCATATCTTGTATTCCATCCCAAATATATAGCAGGGCTAAGCATACTACAACTCCAATGTTTTCACTAAGGAAGATATAAGGATATCCTAATAGGACATAGCATAGCATAGTAATATAATAGCCCTATCATGCATACTACAAAAATATCAAGAAATTGTAGTGAAAATAGTAGGACGTGGATGATAGTGTCACTTGTCTTAGTATTTGGTGGTGTTGGTACACTCTTCGCAATAACACACTTGACAATCAACACAATCTATCAAGCAAAACAACCAAGACAAAACATACACAAGATCAACACTAATGGCAACACAAAATCATGCAAAGTATGCAAACATGCAAGATGGCAATTTTTATTGTACAAATTTTTATAACAAGGTTCTGAACATTACTAAGTGATTTCTGAATATTTTATATTTTCAAGATTACAAATGCAACCATTTGTGCAATTGTAGCAATTAGCAATATTTTCTAACACTTGGAAATGTCATTCTCACTAAATAATTGTCACGGTCTTATTTATATTAGAATAAAATTATATTTTGGTATTACTGTACAGAGGGTTCAATTTACAACCATTTGCAAAAGGATTCACTTAAAATTAATTTACACAACAATTTTTATACTCAAAATACTCCACAAATGGTTCTGTATAAAACGTGATTTTAACAGACTCAAAAATACCGAATTATGGATCCACTGTGTTCTACTTGTTTTTGTGAATCTATAGACATATTATTTGCTAAATTTGAATATACAGAACTAAAGATATGATTTTTACAAGTTTCTATGTTCTTATGTCTAAAAATCCGAAAATAGGAATAGATATGACACTTGGCAGATTCTAATTGGAGGATACCCCTTCGTTTAAGTGATCTATGATGATCTTTAGATGAAGATCTAATGGTTCAGGATGGCTCACCGGAAAAGCTTGCCAGAGAAGTTCGCCGGATTTGCGGGCACGGGCTTGGCGTTGTCGTTCCCGTCGCTAGGGACGTATCCGGAGTAGAAGAAAATGCGGACGGGCTAGAGAACGTCGAGACGGTGCTACTAGACGTGATTGTGAGGTTGTTCGTCCCCAAAGATGATGGCAATCAACGGATGGAGCAACGTGTGACGGCGGCGGCGCGACCAACTACAACAATAGGATGAACAATCATGTCCTGGAGGTAGGCAACATCAAGAATAGTTTACTGGTAGAAGGAATTGACAAGATTCTTACCGAGAACGATGCAATCTAGCGATGAATGCCGATTTTAGGCTGATCTTGGCATGGTTGGTATGGTCACTACAGAGCTCCTCTCGAAAAAGTTTAGGAACGAAAGTGATGGAGGATGACTAGAGGTACGTGTTGGACTTTTCGGTTCGTCTTGATATGGTCTAGAGAGGGAGATCGGAGGGTGTATGCCGACGGGTGGCACTCGGAGCACCGCGTTGGTTTGAGAGATTAAGGCTATGAGATGGAGTACTAATTTCCTGAATGGGACGTCCATAAAATTTGGAGTAACTTTTGTATTTATGTCAAAGTGAAACGGTCACACAATTGATGGGGAGATGAAGGAAAAGAAACAACCATGGTCATGGTGGTAACGTATAGACGTGTAGGTGCTGGAGGTGGAAGACGATCGATCTAGTTGATCGGTCTAGATGGGCCAAGAAGGGCAGCCCAACAAGAAAATGAAGGAGGAAAAAATAGATAGACAAGAGAGTTGGCCAGATGGGCTTGGGCTGCTGCTGCTCCGTTTTTTTCCGAATTGTTTTTCCTTTTTCTTTTCTGTCTTATTTCTATCAAATAATTTAACTTTCGAAATTGATTCAAATTTGTATTAAATCTTTTTAGAAAATTTATATAAAATATAGTTTGACAGTTCAACTAATTTAGAGTATTTGTAATATACTTTTTTTATAAAGTATAATTTATTAAAAAATTAAGCATGGCTGTAAGATCCCTCCTTTATAAAGGAAAAGGATCTCTGTGATTGCAATGCTAGTCCCTGGATCAATGCTAGCATCCACAGTTTAAGATGAAGTACACAGATACAAAGGTCATTTATTACAGCCATTCCAGAGATAAACATAGTCTTTACAACTCCAAGGCCACATGCCTAATACAAGAGTGTGAATAAGTAAATAAATAAAAGTCTTCATCTTCATGTGCCACAGGCAAACATGTTGAGTGTAGACTAATGACACCTAATCCTCATCAGAGTAACCTGCAACATCACAAGTTACAGCCACAGTGGGTCAATACTTTGGAATAGTATTGGCAAGTGATACCTTAGTAAATTTTAAGTGGACTAGATACTATATGGAATTTGGCTAAGTGTAGCTTGGCTTGCTTTGCTCAAAATAGGTTTTTTTCCTATTAGTTGAAATCACTAAGTTTTCTTTGTCAAAAATTCTCCCAAGGAACCACCAATAGACATTGAGGTCCTTCACCCTTGTTCACCCACAAATTTTTACTTAGAAATTGGCATGAGGAGATTCTTGATAGCTTCCATGTCTTGATGCTCAAGCTGTCCATTGCCATGGACTTGGATAAGTACTTAGATTTTTCCATCTGCAGAGGTTGTGCACTTTCCCCACCAGACTTGGTTTCACCAAGACAGGACCTTTCAGAAGCCTTCCCTTAGACCAAATGGACGCGCTCCAACCTATCATTCCCACTACCACCAACTGTCCAAATGTCTAAGTTCTAGCAACTTATGTGATCCAGGCAGAGCCCATATTGCCAAGTGGCTGCACTAAAAGCTTCTTAACACTTGGCCTCTAAAATCTCTTTGTTCCTGGGTGGCTTACCACAAGTGAGATACACAAGGTAAACCATAAAAATGGGCCTTGTGTAACCACTCAACATAAACCAAACCTTCCATTCCACCCAGGTGTTTCATTAACTTAGTTGTTTTATTAGGTAAAACACAAGTCCAAAGACTTAGAAATATTTTCATCATAGCATGTATATTTCACCAACCCTTGTTTGCTACTAGCTAGGCTCAGCATGGCATAGATAGTAACTTAACTTAGAAATTCCCTAGCATTTCTACAACTACTAGGATTTCCCAACATGGCATATAAGCAAAATAATATCATGCAAGACTTAGCAAAAATATTTCTAACGCTTAGTATAAAACATGGGATAAAAATATTCATGAAGTACCACTTGCCTTGGTAGTGGGGAGAGTAGCACTCCTCACAATCACAATCCCTAGCACCAAAATCTACACAAAGATTGGTAGCAACAAATTACACAAAAAACATATACAATCAAAAATATATGCATGCATGCAAGATGATATGTGACGATTTTTAAAACTCAACAAAGCAAGTATTCATTACTGATTCATAAACAAGTCAAAAACTTGCCAAACAACAATTATTTAAACCCTAAATCATTTCCTAAACATTTCATAAACTCTAATTAGTCCTACACAAGTTTCTGCAAATAAAACCTTTTTAACAGAAACTAAACATTAAACACATTGCATATTTAGAAAGAGCTTGCTCTCCTGATTCCAACGGTATAAAATTTGTCAAATTCTAACGTGGGGATCAAAAGTTATAGCCAAATCAAATTCAAACATTAATCAGATTCAAATCCTATTTTAAATCTAAACCCTAGCCACGCGTCTGTTTCTAATTGGCCCGTACCGGTTCGGGTGGATCGATCAACGAGAGCCGCACGATTTAACTAAAGATGCACGGCCAGATCTAACGCGTAACGGTTCGTTAAGTGAACTAATCCTACGCGCTGGATCTAGATCTGACGGCTATGGATCAAGCGACCAAGACTGAGCGGCGCTAGCAGCGGCTACTGGCGGCGGCGAGCTCTGCCTACGGTGGCGCGGTGCTACAGGTCGCCCGGAAAGGTGGGAGGGTGCTCACCAGGTTCGCAGCGACGAGGAGAAGCTCAACTTGGCGGCAGCTTGGCAAGGGGCGCACGGAGTGGGCTGCTGGAGCTCGTCGGAGTCGTGCACGACGTCGGGTGGTTGCAGACGAAGTTGTTGCCGACGCTCTGGGTCTTCCTAGTACCAACCAGAGGCATCAGTAGCTGTGCATGGACAAGGAGAACCTAGTCGTATGCGAGAGAGGTCAAGGGGCGCTCAGTGCTTACCGCAATCGATCGCCGGAGAAGAATAAAACGTCAGGCACTTGCGGTCGTCGTCGTTGGCGAGTCTCCAGACGGTCCTAGCATGCACCAATAGAGTGAGAAGATGCGCATGGTTGTCGTGATCATTCTGGCAAACTTAGACAGCAAGGGGCGACGGGGTCTTACCGGAATACCTCGCCGGAGTTGGCTCTGACTGTGGCCGTGCAATACGAATTAGAGGCAGCCTGGTGGCGAGAAGAGTGTGCAGTGTGGGGGGGGGGAATTACCGCGGAGGGGCGTGGTTTAAGTAGGCCGAAGCGCGACAGGAAATGCTCGCAGAATCAAGGCTAATTACGCCGCGCCATTATCGGCATCAACGGCACCGACGACGTGGTCTGCGGGCGAGATTTGGGGAAGACGACGGTGACGTGGACGGGGCCCAGTTGTCTGTGAGAGAAACAGAGGGGGGTGGGGTCCTGGCGTCAGTCACTCGATGGGTGCGTCTGCGAGTGAGAGAGGGAGAGAGGGAACCCGGGTGGGCTTAGTGGTCTGCTTTCTCAGTTGGGACAAAAGACTGGCGCTGGCCCTTTTCTATTTCCTTTCTCTTTTTCTTTTTCTGCTTTGAATTTCTGGAATGAATTTCAAATGGTTTCAAAAGCTTTTGAATTCAAACTTTTTCAGGATTTTGTAGGGTGCAACATTCACACTTCTGGGCATAAAATCAAGTGGTTACTTTGAATTAGCTTGGTCATTTAGAAAAAAATAAAAATAAACAGTGACATAGCACTTGATTTGGAAATGTTTTGAAAATGGTTTTGAAACCACATTTGTTCTATGAATTTTTATCCAAACTCCACATTCAATCCAATCAACAAGGAGGCCAACAAAACTTGGTTTAAAACACTTATGCTCTCAATTGAGGATGGTCATTTGATTTAAGTTTGCTCACATAAAATAATAGCACTATGTGCTTCTGTTTTCTTGAAAATAGTTGGAAAATGATCTCAAAATATATGCATGCATGAATGATATGCAATCTTTGAAATCATGATTTTAGGGATGTTACAAATCTAACCCCCTTAAGGTGAATCTCGCCCTCGAGATTCGGATTGGCTAGTAAATAGGTGAGGGTGGTCTTTCCGAAGATCATCTTCTCTTTCCCATGTTGCTTCCTCTTCGGAATGATGATTCCACTGCACTTTGCAAAACTTGATAGTCTTAGTCTGTGTGACTCTTTCTGCAGTCTCAAGAATCTTGATAGGTTTCTCTTCATAAGTGAGATCACTTTCCAGTTGAACCTCCTCCAAAGGTATAGTATCCTTCAAAGAAGTTTCTTCCATTTCTGGATGACATTTCTTAAGTTGACTCACATGAAACACATTATGGACAGCTGACAGAGCTTCTGGCAGTTCAATTTCATAGGCACTTCTCCTTTGCGACCCAGAATCTTGAATGGTCCAACATATCTGGGGGCCAACTTTCCTTTGACTCCGAACCTCTTCACTCCACGAAGTGGTGACACTCTAAGATAACCTCTATCACCAACTTCGTAGGTGACTTCTCTACGCTTAGGATCTGCGTATCTTTTCTGTCGGGACTGTGCTATCTTCAACCTGTCCTTAACCAACTTGACCTTATCTTCGGCTTCTTTGATAAGATCTGGCCCGAATAAACTTCTTTCTCCCACACCATTCCATAAGAATGGGGTGGTACACTTTCTTCCGTAGAGAAACTCAAATGGTGCCATCTCAATGCTGGCTTGATAGCTATTGTTATAAGAAAATTCTGCGTAAGGCAGACTTTCATCCCAACTAGCTCCATAGTCTAGGGCACATGCCCTCAACATGTCTTCAAGAATTTGATTAGTCCTTTCGGTTTGTCCATCGGTTTGAGGATGAAAAGCAGTACTGAATTCCAACCTCGTTCCCAATGACTCATGTAACTGTCTCCAAAAATGGGAAGTGAATTGAGTTCCCCTATCAGACACAATACTCTTGGGCACTCCATGTAGACATACAATTCTACTCATGTAGATTTTGGCTAACTTAGCACTTGTATAGGTTGTCTTCACGGGTATGAAATGAGCCACTTTAGTTAGGCGATCCACTACTACCCAAATAGAATCGTATCCTGACCGGGTCCTTGGTAATCCGGTAATGAAGTCCATACCAATCTTGTCCCACTTCCAATCAGGAATAGGTAGTGGTTGAAGCAAACCTGCTGGTTTCTGATGTTCCGCCTTCACTCTACTACACACATCACACAAAGCAATATGTTCGGCGATGTCCTTCTTGAGATTATTCCACCAAAATCTTTCTTTCATGTCCATGTACATTTTGGTGTTACCCGGATGAATGGAATATGGTGAGTTGTGTGCTTCCTGCAAAATCAGTTTCCGTAGCTCCGGATCTTGTCGAACACAGATACGTTTCCCATGCCATAAAGTACCCTGTTCGTCTTCATGGAACCCTTTGGCTTTTCCTTTGCCAATCTTTTATTTAATCTCTTCAATTTCCTTATCAATCTTCTGGGCTTCTTTGATCTTGTCCAACAAAGTGGGTTGAACACCCAAAGTCATGAGATGTCCTTCAGGCACAATCTCCAATCTGAGTTTTCTGAATTGGGCACACAAATCATCTGGCAATTCTCCTTTGGTAAGGCCATTCACAAAAACCTTACGACTTAGAGCATCTGCCACAACATTTGCTTTACCGGGGTGGTATTGCAAACTTAAGTCATAGTCCTTGATAAGCTCTAGCCATCTTCTTTGTCTCATATTAATTTCCTTCTGGGTGAAGATATACTTCAAACTTTTGTGATCTGTGAACACTTCACAACGCTTTCCCAAAAGATAGTGCCTCCATGTTTTGAGTGCATGGACGACAGAGGCTAACTCTAAATCATGAGTAGGATAGTTCACTTCATGAGTTTTGAGTTGTCTCGAGGCATACGCCACAACTTTTCCTTCTTGCATAAGTACTGCACCCAAACCCTGATGAGATGCATCACAATATACTTGGAAATCTTTTTCCAAATCTGGCAGACACAAGACTGGTGCTGTCACAAGTCTCTTCTTCAATTCCTGAAAGATGAGTTCACAACCTTCAGTCCAAGAAAATTTCTTGTCTTTCTTTAGCAATTCAGTCATAGGCTTAGCTACCTTGGAGAAATTTTCAATGAACCTTCTGTAGTAACCTGCTAGGCCAAGGAAACTACGAACTTCCTTTACTGACTTGGGAGATTCCCATTCATTCACAGCTGAAACTTTAGCAGGATCAACTGCTACACCATCCTTTGTCATAACATGTCCAAGAAAACCAACTTCATTCAACCAGAATTCACACTTGCTGAATTTAGCATAAAGTTTATGCTCTCTTAACTTCTCAAGTATCAAACGCAAATGTCCTTCATGCTCTTCTTTGCTCTTGGAGTAGACTAAAATGTCATTGATGAAAATGACAACAAACTTGTCAAGGAATTCCATGAACACCTTGTTCATCATATTCATGATGTATGCTGGAGCATTGGTTAAACCAAATGGCATCACGGTATACTCATATAATCCATACCTTGTGGTGAACGCTGTCTTAGGTATGTCTTGTTCTCTTATCTTGAGTTGAAAATAACCTGACCGGAGATCAATCTTTGAGAACACACAAGCTCCTTCTAGCTGATCAAACAAGTCATTGATTCTAGGCAAAGGATATTTGTTCTTAATAGTCACCTCATTAAGTGAACGGTAATCTATGCATAACCTTTGACTTCTATCTTTCTTCTCCACGAACAAAACTGGGGCTCCCCAAGATGAAGAACTTGGATGAATAAATCCTTTCTGCAACTATTCTCCAAGTTGTTTCTTGAGTTCTTTCAGTTCGTCAACTGACATTTTATAAGGTCTCTTTGCTATTGGTCCAGATCCTGGTACCAAATCTATAAGAAACTCCACATATCTATCTGGTGGCATTCCCGGTAATTCTTCCGGAAACACATCTGGATACTCACTCACAATTGGCACACTGTCTATGCTAACCCCCTTAAGAGAATTTAGCTTATTCCCTTTTGGTTCAAAGTTAGACTTGAATTTAATCCGTTTTCTTTCCGGGGTTGTGAGTGCGACAGTACGATTAGCATAATCTAGTACCCCTTCATATTTAGCCATCCAATCCATTCCCAATATTACGTCCAGTCCTTGGGAATCTAGGATTATCAGACTCACTGGAAATTTATGCTTTCCAAACTCTTTTACTAGATCCCGGCATCCAAGACTCACTATCATATCTCCACCCGGAGAACTAACTTTTATTGGACACCCAATGTTTTCAGTTGGAAACCCATTTCTGTCAACAAATGCTTTTGATATGAATGAATGCGATGCTCCAGTATCAAAAAGAACAAATGCTGGGATAGAATTGAGTCTGAACTTACCAGCAACAGCATCAGGCTCCTCATAGACTTCCTCCACACTGATGTGGTTCACCTGTCCTTCTGAAAAGGGTTGGGCTTGTTGGGTCCTTCAACTTTCTTTTCTGGGCATTCATTTGCATAATGCCCCATCTTCTTGCACTTGAAGCATTCAACCTGACTTATGTCTTTCTTGACAGGCTGGCTTCCACTTCCACTTCCATTACCACTGTGGTGGCTCTTGTATCCACCCTTGTGGTTCTTGTACTTGTCATTGTCATGACTACGGTGATGCTTGTTGTCATGACGGTTGTGGTTGTGGTGCTTGTTGAATTTCCCATGCTTGTGGGATCCTGAGCTTCCACTGTCATCATAATGGGAACGTTTGTGAGACGATCCCGAGCTGTGCTTGTCTGAGTGCTTTCTCTTCCTGCTCTCAACTTGCTTCATTTTGTTCTCCAAAATAGCAGCCTTATCACAAAGAGACTGGTATGTGGGAACATATGCTACAACCATTTGCAGGTTCAGCTCATCATTTAACCCTTCGAGGAACTTTTATTTCCTCTTAGCATCAGTGTCAACTTCATCCGGTGCATATCGCGCCAGATTGTTGAACTCCTCGATATATTCAGCCACGCTGCGGTGGCGCTGCTTCAGATTATGGAACTCTTTCTTTTTCAGACTCATCACTCCAGATGAGATATGAGCAGTACGAAAGCCATCCTCAAAGATAACCCATGTCACATCTTCTATGAGAGTGGTGATCTGGAAGTTATCCCACCAAGTGGCGGCTGGTCCTTCCAGCAAATGTGCTGCAAATCTGACCTTTTCAGCATCCGTACAACCCACGGTTACCAAGTCCTTGTTCACAGAGCGTAGCCAATCATTGGCCACCATGGGATCAGTCGTTCCTGAGAACTTTGCTGGCCTCAATCTCAAGAACCTGGTAAGCATATCAAAACCCGGTGGGTTGTTGTTGTTGTTGTTGTTGTTGTTGTTATTGTTGTTGTTATTGTTGTTATTGTTGTTGTTTTGGTTCTGGATGAACATCGTCATCATCTGCATCAGCTGAGTTTGAGCAGTCATCATTTGCTGCATTTCTGGAGTGATGTTGTTGTTGTTGTTGGGGTTGGGGTTTGCACGACGGGGAGGCATCTGTGGTTTGTTCAATAAAGATAAGAATGAGATACCCATAGATGCTTTCTTGCACATTACATCACATAAGCAAACACAAAGCATGCAACACAATGATAAAGGTTCAACAACAAGATAACAAGTTCACAAAGTAAAACACACACAAATAACAAGCCATCCACATGTCGGATGGTCAATAACAAGTTCTCAAGCAACAAGTACGATAATAAATGATAAATGAGTAGTCAAATCTACTCCTCGGCATCAATCTCCTCCTCGACAAAGGTAAGACCTACGTTCTCCATCGCGGTCTTGTATTCCTCGACACTAGTGGTCAAGGTCTCTATCTTGGCTTTGAGAGTCCTCTTCTGGGAACGAAGCCTCTCAATCACTGTCTGCGGATGCTCGAGCTCGAAGTCCTTGGCCTGCAGTTCTTCAGTCATGTCTCGGATCTTCTTGTTCCTATCCTGGACTCGCTTCTCCTGACTCTTGAACTTCCTGTCCTGGCTCTCGAACTTCGCCTCCATCTCCTTGACTATCTCATCTTGCTCCACAAAGAGCTTGTCCTTCTCGCGAAGCTGCACCTGGAGTTCGTCATTGTTGAGCATGACATTGGTCCTATCAGTGTCCACGTGCCTAATGAGAGACTCTAAGTCCTGGAGGTATAGACGAATCGGCTCTGCTGTGTCCCTCGATCGTCCTCGAAGTCAATGGACTCTCCATCCTCATCACGTCTACCAAAGACGTGGAAGTGAGTACCTCTAACCTGTCGGGAGTGTCTCCCTAGCAGACGTCCTATCAGATCCTGCATAACTACCTCAAGGCCTCTCTCCTTGTCATCATGCATGAGCTTGAAGACGATGGCCTCTATGGTAGGCTCTATCTGGCGTCCGGGCTGGTTGATCTTGAAGCCCCAAAGGTCTTTCCTCTCAAACTTGGTGAGGGGAAGCACCATGATGGTAGGAAGAGTGAGATTGAGCAAAGTAGTAAGCTCAACAATACGAGGACCAAAGCGTGTAACCTGGAACTCCTCAACAGTGCTGATGGTAACAGTAGGCATCTATTTATAAGATAGAAAAGTTAGAACAACACAATTCAAGATAAAACAAAAGACAAAACATCACATACATATCCTTGGAAATCAAAACACACAAGTCATGGCACACATGGATCCATTACAACAACCAAGGTTCAATCTTATTTTAAAGCAACATTTTGGAAAATAAGGTGATAAGTGGTGGTCCAACTAACGAAGTGCGTTTACAATCCTATCTCACTGGATCTGTTGGCTAACACAATGTTTCTAGAAGCAATCAGCCTATCTTGCTCACATGACTCCATCACTAAGTCTATAATGTCTCCTCTTAAGGTTTGGTTGGTAGCTTCCAACTCTTGGGTATGTTTCTTATCTTCCTTTAGATCATTTTGGAGGTTGAGCATTCTGCACTTGACTCTATCACCAAGTTCTTTGATGGTCTTCCAAGCTGCATCCTTTGGTGATTCAAAGAATGTAGTGTGCACCACTGAATTGGTGAACATGCAGAATCCTTTTTCCTGGTGGTTGTCTTCCTTGTTTTTATACAAGTGAAGTTACACCCACCAGTATTCCACTCCTTCATCCATCACAGGAAAACCTTTGTACACAGCTGCACCTTGTATCTCTAATGCAACCATGAGGTCCTTGAGAGCCTTGGGGAATTCTGTCTCACACTCCAAAGTCATTGTCATGAGTGGTCCTTTCCTTACGGCTTCATGGATGGAGTTCATCTACAAATAGAGATGAGGAAGAAGATTAGAAAAGTTTACGAGAAGAATAGACAAGTGTAGAAGTTGCTGAAAATTTTCCTTAGTGGTTTCCAATCCTAGGGTCATAATCCTACAGGCAACACAGTGCTCTGATACCATCTGTAAGATCCCTCCTTTATAAAGGAAAAGGATCCCTATGATTGCAATGCTAGTCCCTAGATCAATGCTAGCATCCACAGTTTAAGATGAAGTACACAGATACAAAGGTCATTTATTACAGCCATTCAGAGATAAACATAGTCTTTACAACTCCAAGGCCACAGGCCTAAAACAAGAGTGTGAATAAGTAAATAAATAAAAGTCTTCATCTTCATGTGCCACAGGCAAACATGTTGAGTGTAGACTCATGACACCTAATCCTCATCAGAGTAACCTGCAACATCACAAGTTACAGCCACAGTGGGTCAATACTTTGGAATAGTATTGGCAAGTGATACCTTAGTAAAATTTTAAGTGGACTAGATACTATATGCAATTTGGCTAAGTGTAGCTTGGCTTGCTTTGCTCAAAATAGGTTTTTTTCCTATTAGTTGAAATCACTAAGTTTTTCTTTGTCAAAACTTTTCCCAAGGAACCACCAATAGACATTGAGGTCCTTCACCCTTGTTCACCCACAAATTTTTACTTAGAAATTGGGATGAGGAGATTCTTGATACTTCCATGTCTTGATGCTCAAGCTGTCCATTGCCATGGACATGGCTAAGTACTTAGATTTTTCCATCTGCAGAGGTTGTGCACTTTCCCCACCAGACTTGGTTTCACCAAGACATGACCTTTCAGAAGCCTTCCCTTAGACCAAATGGACGCGCTCCAACCTATCATTCTCACTACCACCAACTGTCCAAATGGCTAAGTTCTAGCAACTTATGTGATCCTGGCAGAGCCCATATTGCCAAGTGGCTGCACTAGAAGCTTCTTAACACTTGGCCTCTAAAATCTCTTTGTTCCTGGGTGGCTTACCACAAGTGAGATACACAAGGTAAACCATAGAAATGGGCCTTGTGTAACCACTCAACATAAACCAAACCTTCCATTCCACCCAGGTGTTTCATTAACTTAGTTGTTTTATTAGGTAAAACACAAGTCCAAAGACTTCGAAATATTTTCATCATAGCATGTATATTTCACCAACCCTTGTTTGCTACTAGCTAGGCTAAGCATGGCATAGATAGTAACTTAACTTAGAAATTCCCTAGCATTTCTACAACTACTAGGATTTCCCAACATGGCATATAAGAAAAATAATATCATGCAAGACTTAGCAAAAATATTTCTAATGCTTAGTATAAAACATGGGATAAAAATATTCATGAAGTACCACTTGCCTTGGTAGTTGGGAGATTAGCACTCCTCACAATCACAATCACTAGCACCAAAATCTACACAAAGATTGGTAGCAACAAATTACACACAAAACATATAAAATCAAAAATATATGCATGCATGCAAGATGATATGTGATGATTTTTAAAACTCAACAAAGCAAGTATTCAGTACTAATTCATAAACAAGTCAAAAACTTTCCAAACAACAATTATTTAAACCCTAAATCATTTCCTAAACAACTCTAATTAGTCCTACACAAGTTTCTGCAAATAAAAACTTTTTAACAGAAACTAAACATTAAACACATTGCATATTTAGAAAGAGCTTGCTCTCCTAATTCCAACGGTATAAAATTTGTCAAATTCTAACATGGGGATCAAAAGTTATAGCCAAATCAAATTCAAACATTAATCAGATTCAAATCCTGTTTTAAATCTAAACCCTAGCCACGCGTCTGTTTCTAATTGGCCCGTACCGTTTCGGGCGGATCGATCAACGAGAGCCTCACGATTTAACTAAATATGCACGACCAGATCTAACGCGTAACGGTTCGTTAAGTGAACTAATCCTACGCGCTGGATCTAGATCTGACGGTTGTGGATCAAGCGACCAAGACTGAGCGGCGCTAGCAGCGGCTACTGGCGGCAGCGAGCTCTGCCTACGGCGGCACGGCGCTACAGGTCGCCCGGAAAGGTGGGAGGGTGCTCACCAGGTTCGCAGCGACGAGGAGATGCTTAACTTGGCGGCGGCTTGGCAAGGGGCGCACGGAGTGGGCTGCTGGAGCTCGTCGGAGTCGTGCACGGCGTCGGGTGGTTGTAGACGAAGTTGTTGCCGACGCTCTGGGTCGTCCTAGTACCAACCAGAGGCATCAGTATCTGCGCAAGGACAAGGCGAACCTAGTCGTATGCGAGAGAGGTCAAGGGGCGCTCAGTGCCTACCGCAATCGATCGCCGGAGAAGAAGAAAGCGTCAGGCACTTGCGGTCGTCGTCGTTGGCGAGTCTCCAGACGGTCCTAGCATGCACCAATAGGGTGAGAAGATGCGCATGGTTGTCGTGATCATTCTGGCAAACTTAGACAGCAAGGGGCGACGGGGTCTTACCGGAATACCTCGCCAGAGTTGGCTCTGACTGCGGCAGTGCAATACGAATTAGAGGCAGCCTGGTGGCGAGAAGAGTGTGAAGTGTGGGGGGAAATGACCGCGGCGGGGTGTGGTTTAAGTAGGCCGAAGCACGACAGGAAACGCTCGCAGAATCAAGGCTAATTACGCCGCGCCATTATCGGCATCAATAGCAGCGACGACGTGGTCTGCGGGCGAGATTTGGGGAAGACGACGGTGACGTGGACGGGGCCCAGTTGTCTGCGAGAGAAACATAGGGGGGTGGGGTCCTGGCGTCAGTCACTCGATGGGTGCGTCTGTGAGTGAGAGAGGGAGAGAGGGAACCCGGGTGGGCTTAGTGGGCTGCTTTCTCAGTTGGGCCAAAAGACTGGCGCTGGCCCTTTTCTATTTCTTTTCTTTTTTTCTTTTTCTGTTTTGAATTTCTAGAATGAATTTCAAATGGTTTCAAAAGCTTTTGAATTCAAACTTTTTCAGGATTTTTTAGGGTGCAACATTCACACTTCTGGGCATAAAATCAAGTGGTTACTTTGAATTAGCTTGGTCATTTAGAAAAAAATAAAAATAAACAGTGACATAGCACTTGATTTGGAAATGTTTTGAAAATGGTTTTGAAACCACATTTGTTCTATGAATTTTTATCCAAACTCCACATTCAATCCAATCAACAAGGAAACCAACAAAACTTGGTTTAAAACACTTATGCTCTCAATTGAGGATGGTCATTTGATTTAAGTTTGCTCATATAAAATAATAGCACTATGTGCTTCTGTTTTCTTGAAAATAGTTGGAAAATGATCTCAAAATATATGCATGCATGAATGATATGCAATCTTTGAAATCATGATTTTAGGGATGTTACAATGGTACGTAGGCCTATACAATATATTTTCTCAATTCTTGTTTATTTCATATCTTTTGATTTAGGGCTCCAAAAAGGTTCAAATCAATTTTCTTAGTTCTATAATTTTATTATTTATCATAATCACTTATTTAAGAATACTTTTATTTCGTTTTTAATATTTGCCTTAACTTGACTTTATTTCTCTTCCTATATTTTATAAATTACATATCATTTTATCTGGAGCTTTAAATAGAGTCAAACTAATTTCTATGGTTTTATAATTTTTCCCTTTATCTTTTTAGCTCACTTAGGAGTTCTTTTGTATATTTTAAATATGGAATATATCCAAAGTCTCATGTGGTTAAGTGGCCAATTCAATTTTAAGAAGTAAGTTATTTCTCTTAGTTTTAAAATGCAACCATGCATGCTTCATGATTTTGAGGTTTTGAAAACATGCATACAACTTCCACATTTCAAAATTTGCAAAATTTTGGGATATGACAGACTACCACCCTTAAAAGAAATCTCGTCCCGAGATTTGGGAAGGCTAGAGGTTACAAGTTGGCTTCAAGACAATTAGGGTACTACCACCCTTAAAAGAAAATCTTATAGGGTTACATTGATGGTTCACTTGACTATGGGTTTAATACTTGATATCCAAACAAGGAATCCTTATTTGACTCAACGGAGTTAACTAATTCCTGACATCCACATCCTCTATTTCTTTAAGGGTTCCATACATGTCGATGTGGTTCACATGTCCTTTCTGGGCTACATTGGAATCACTTCCATTGGAGTTTCTAGCATCCTTTTTCTTTTTCTTCTCAGGACAGTCTGATGCATAGTGTCCAAGTTCCTTACAATTATATCACTGCAACTGGTAATGTCCTTCTTCCTGGAATTGCCATGTTGGTTCTGACCAATGTCATCTCCATTATCAGTATCATTTCCATTACTATCACTTCCATTGTTGTTGTGGTGATGCTGATGTGGTCCAAAATCTTCATTGCTCTTTTTGAATGAACGCTTCTTTTGTGATGATCCTAAGTGATACTTGAGTTTATGCTTTCTCTTTCTTTTCTCAACTTGATTCATCTTGTTTTCCAAGATGGTGGCTTTGTCACAAAGTGATTGATAAGTTGGGACATAGGCAACAGACAGCTGCAGGTTCAACTCATTATTAAGTCCTTCGAGGAATTTCTCCTTCCTCTTAGCATCTGTATCAACTTCATCCAGTGCATAGCGTGCCAGATTGTTGAATTCTTCAATGTACTCAGCCACACTAAGGTGACGTTGTTTCAGATTGTGGAACTCCTTTTTCTTGAAGTTCATCTCTCCAGATGAGATGTGAGCTGTACGGAAACCATCCTCAAAAATAGCCCAAGTCGCATCCTCAAGGGGAGTGGTGATCTGAAAGTTGTCCCACCATGATGCTGCTGGACCTTCAAGCAGATATGCTGCAAACCTAACTTTTTCCTTGTCGGTGCAGCCAACAGACACTAAGTCCTTATTCACCGAACGTAACCAGTCATTGGCTACCATTGGATCAGTTGTTCCAGAGAGCCTTGGAGGCCTAAGTTTCAGAAACCTGGTGAGCATATCATGTGCTGGAGGATTATTCTGATTGTTGTTGTTTTTGTTGTTGTTGTTGTTGTTGTTGTTGTTGTTCTGATTCTGTATGTACGTGGTCATCATCTGCATCAGCTGTGTCTGAGCTGTCATCATCTGCTGCATCTCAGGAGTGATGTTGTTATTGTTGTTTTGGTTGGGGTTGGCACGACGGGGAGGCATCTGTTGGTTTGATAGGGATAAGTAATGACAGATAGACTAAAGAAGTTCTAACACATCACCCAAAACAATCAAGTTCAAACAAACAATCAAGCAATCAACAAGCAACTATTCACTTAACAACTTATGAGCTTAATTCATGAGTTCAAGGAAACAACAAGTTTTCTTGAAATAATTAACTTAGTATAGTCATACCTCATAGGTCAATATGATCCATACACTAAACATGATATTGATGTTTTGGTAGGCAATCTAATGTCTCTTGGTTCTCATTTGTAGTTCTTAGTGAAATCCTTGGTGAAACTAAAATCGAAGTCATTGGTCATGGTGAAGGCTTTGTCCATCAAGTTGAAAAAGGAAGAGGTGTACAATTCAAACCAAAAGGTTGAGGAAAGAGTCTACAAGATTGTTTGTAAATAAGTTTTTGGAACAAATACAACTCCTATTTTTCTAAGGGGTTTTGTCCAATCCTAGGGTTACAATCCTACAGGCAACACAGTGCTCTGATACCATCTGTAAGGTTCCCAACCTTTAATAAGGTAGAGATCCCTGTGTTTACAATGCTAGTCCCTGGATCAATAGCTAGCATCCACAGTTTAAGATGTAATATCAAGAAACAAAGGTCATAATACAACTTTATAACCAGGAATAAAATAATACATTACATCTTACATAGCTCATTTGGCTATCTCATTACAATGCAGCAGAATTATCTATATAGCATGGAGTCCTTCATCTTCAAAGTGCCACAGGCAATCATGTTGGTTGTAGACTTGTAATCCTAATCAGCACACTTCACTAACATCAAACAAACCTGCAACATAATAAGTTACAGCCACAAGGGTCAATACATTTGAATTGTATTGGCAAGTTTCACTACTATGTGGAAATAAGTTGGAACCTATCAATATATGCATATTTGGCTAAGTAGGGTTTAGGCTCATTTGCAGAAAGCAATATGGTTTTATCCTATCTTTTCAAAATAGTTTTGATCTTTTAATAAATCTTTCTGAACTCCTTGGCAAAATCCAAGTGCTTCTATTCCCTTGTTGTCACCATCAAGTTTTACTTTGAGAAATTGGAATGTCGAGATCTTCCATAGCTTCAGGCCTTAGTTGCTCAGAATTGTCCATAACCGGGGACACGGCTAAGTACTTGGAATTTGATCTTCTGCAGAAGTTGTACACTTTACCCACATGACACAATCTCGTCTTGATGCCACCAGTGGCCGCTGGATAAGTACACACCAAATGGAGTACCGGCAGATCGAGAATGTGACAAAGTCTTTCCATAGAAGTCCTCCCAATACACAATGCTAGCTTGTCTACCAGGCACCAATATAAGGATATATTTCCAATATACAATTCTAGTTTACCTGAAGATGCCAATGCAAGGGTCTTCCACTATGTAGTTGACTAAGCCAGAGCCCATTTAGCATGTGGCTGTACACGGAAGCCACTGTACGAGAAACATGTTCAATCTCTAAGTCCCTGGGTGGTTTTCTTCTAGTGCACATACAAAAAGATATCCATATAAACATGGTTCCCTTTGTTGCCACCTTGTCCAAAAGTGAGTATCCTCTTTCCACCCAGGTGGTTCATTGAGTACTTGTTTTATTATATAAAACATATATTTTTCCAACACTTTATATAATCATATCTTGTATTCCATCCCAAATATATAGCAGGGCTAAGCATACTACAACTACAATGTTTTCACTAAGGAAGATATAAGGATATCCTAATAGGACATAGCATAGCATAGTAATATAATAGCCCTATCATGCATACTACAAAAATAACACTAATTGTAGTGAAAATAGTAGGACGTGGATGATAATGTCACTTGCCTTAGTAGTTGGTGGTGTTGGTACACTCTTCGCAATAACACACTTGACAATCAACACAATCTATCAAGCAAAACAACCAAGACAAAACATACACAAGATCAACGCTAATGGCAACACAAAAATCATGCAAAGTATGCAAACATTCAAGATGGCCATTTTTATTGTACAAATTTTTATAACAAGGTTCTGAACATTACTAAGTGATTTCTGAACATTTTATATTTTCAAGATTACAAATGCAACCATTGTGCAATTGTAGCAATTAGCAATATTTTCTAACACTTGGAAATGTCATTCTCACTAAATAATTGTCACGGTCTTATTTATATTAGAATAAAATTATATTTTGGTATTACTGTACAGAGGGTTCAATTTACAACCATTTGCAAAAGGATTCACTTAAAATTAATTTACACAACAATTTTTATACTCAAAATACTCCACAAATGGTTCTATATAAAACGTGATTTTAATAGACTCAAAAATACCGAATTATGGCTCCACTGTGTTTTACTTGTTTTTGTGAATCCATAGACATATTATTTGCTAAATTTAAATATACAGAACTAAAGATATGATTTTTACAAGTTTCTATGTTCTTATGTCTAAAAATCCGAAAATAGGAATAGATATGACACTTGGCAGATTCTAATTGGAGGATACCCCTTCGTTTAAGTGATCTATGATGACCTTTAGATGAAGATATAATGGTTCATGATGGCTCACCGGAAAAGCTCGCCGGAGAAGTTCGCCGGATTTGCGGGCACGGGCTTGGCGTTGCCGTTCCCGTCGCTAGGGACGTATCCGGAGTAGAAGAAAATGCAGACGGCGTAGAGGACGTCGAGGCGGTTCTACTAGACGTGATTGTGAGGTTGTTCGTCCCCAAAGATGACGAGAATCAACGGATGGAGCAACGTGCGACGTCGACGGCGTGACCAACTACAACAATAGGATGAACAATCATGTCCTGAAGGTAGGCAATATCAAGAGTAGTTTACTGGTAGAAGGAATTGACAAGATTCTTACCGAGAACGATGCAATCTAGCGATGAACTCCGATTTTAGGATGATCTTGGCATGGTTGGTTTGGGCTCTACAGAGCTCCTCTCGAAAATGTTTAGGAACGAAAGTGATGGAGGATAACTAGAGGTACGTGCTGGACTTTTCGGTTCGTCTTGATATGGTCTAGAGAGGGAGATCGGAGGGTGTATGCCGACGGGTGGCACTCGGAGCACCGCGTTGGTTTGAGAGATTAAGGCTATGAGATGGAGTACTAATTCCCTGAATGGGATGTCCATAAAATTTGGAGTAACTTTCGTATTTATGTCGAAGTGAAACGGTCACACAATTGATGGGGAGATGAAGGGAAAGAAATAACCATGGTCATGGTGGTAACGTAGAGACGTGTAGGTGCTGGAGGTGGAAGACGATCGATCTAGTTGATCGGTCTAGATGGGCCAAGAAGGACAGCCCAACAAGAAAATGAAGGAGGAAAAAAAAGAGAGACAAGAGAGTTGGCCAGATGGGCTTGGGCTACTGCTGCTCCGTTTTTTTTTCGAATTGTTTTTCCTTTTTCTTTTCTGTCTTATTTCTATAAAATGATTTAACTTTCCAAATTGATTCAAATTTGTATTAAATCTTTTTAGAAAATTTATATAAAATATAGTTTGACAGTTCAACTAATTTAGAGTATTTGTAATATACTTTTTTTATAATGTATAATTTATTAAAAAAAATAAGCATGGTACGTAGGCCTATACAATATATTTTCTCAATTCTTGTTTATTTCATATATTTTGATTTAGGGCTCCAAAAAGGTTCAAATCAATTTTCTTAGTTCTATAATTTTATTATTTATCATAATCACTTATTTAAGAATACTATTATTTCGTTTTTAATCTTTGCCTTAACTTGACTTTATTTCTCTTCCTATATTTTATAAATTTCATATCATTTTATCTGGAGCTTTAAATAGAGTCAAACTAATTTCTATGGTTTTATAATTTTGCCCTTTATCTTTTTAGCTCACTTAGGAGTTCTTTTGTATATTTTAAATATGGAATATATCCAAAGTCTCATGTGGTTAAGTGGCCAATTCAATTTTAAGAAGTAAGTTATTTCTCTTAGTTTTAAAATGCAACCATGCATGCTTCATGATTTTGAGGTTTTGAAAACATGCATACAACTTCACAACCAAAATTGTTTTTTAACTTTTGTTTTGAAGGAGTTATATTAAATAGTCAAAATGTTTTTGTTCCCTCTGAATTTGCAAGACTTAGTTTTTCATTTTGTTTAAGTTTTTCCACATTTCAAAATTTGCAAAATTTTGGGATGTGACATGCTACCCACTATGGGCCACCTGGGTTATCCGGATAGGAGACATGCTATGAGGATACCCATATAGCATATCCCCAACACACACACCAAACTACATGGTGTGTCCTGTCAGCACATCAGCAACAACTCCACACACAAAACTATCAGCGCAGCTGTGGGAGGCATCCCCACACCATTTCCCTGTTCTTACACACCAAGAACACACTCAGCTTAGTAAAGCCAAACCATATCACACCAACAAAACCCTGGATCATCTCACCAAGATGGTGACATAAGGAGGGGGTAGATCAGGTGGAGAGCAATGACAAGATCAAGCCACCAGGACCAGGAGGTGGAGAGCTAGATCAAGGACAAGACCAGGAGCTGGAAGTATCAGGAAAAGCACCAGATCAAGCTAGCCACAAGATCAACAACTTGCAACAACAACAACCAAGTGTGGTGAGCATCATAAAGCATCCACATATTCTGTTCATTATATTCAAACAGAAAATCATGTGTTGTTTTACAAATTAAACTTCTCAGTGATCACCCAAGTGGGGTGAACCTATCATAGATGAAATTTTAAATATAAGGACAATAGTAAACTCTACCAAATCCACCAGGATCTCAGACCAGCATCATAGATCCTGGTGATCATCAATAACTCATATATATTCCAAAATGTTCTCATATAGCTTATGAAATTTGGGCACATCTCCTAATGGTGTAGCACCATAGATTTCATAAAACTATATGCACCAACATTAAGCTATAATCAAACAAATAATTTTAGCCAACCAGGATCCAAGATCCAGTGAACAACCTTGATACTTAAGCATATCTATTAGGAACAGTAGGATAGGAATTTAATTCCTAAGCCTCAGACCAGCATCATAGGCATTGATCTTTAAAAGAAAGAAGCTTACAAATTATCTTTAACAGATATCCAATCTTAAGCACTGCCATAGTAAAGCCCAGTAGTAGAATCACCACTTGTGTGCCATCCTAGGATGGTGTCACAAGAACCAATTCTAAAAACAAGCCAACAATCACTTAGCTTTCATAAATAAACCAATAAGACAATAACTATCATTTTCCTGGAAAGAATAACCAGGAATCAGGATCAGGTGTATACGTGCAAAGTGTTAATGTAAGAAACCAAGTAACCTCAATATGCACAGGAATTCACAAGCCAATCTTTTCTAATGCACTAAATCACCACTGATAGTGCTACCATCAGTATTAGAGTACTGACAGTAGAGAGACACACTAAGCATCAACCTAACCAACCAAGTTTCACAGTCACACCATCAGCTTAACCAAGCTTTATCACCAATTAGAGGCAACACTACTGAACCACTAGTATCAGGTCAAGAATATCATCAGATAATCAAAACATGACCGAAAGCACTGAGTGCAGTGAGCATAATCTTCACTAGGCATCTCTACCATATCAAATCATCATCATACAAGCACAAAGATGAATGAATACTAGAACCAGGGAAGAACCCTAGAACCAAGATGAACCCTAATGAGGAATGGTCACTAGTTACACACATATGAACTCATAGAAGGTAGAGGCACGAGTATAATCCAAGGACCAACTCACATGTGGTCCTCGCTGTAGATTAGAAGAGGAAGCAGAGGGTCGTCGACAAACACGGCGTCACGGGGAGCACCCCAAGGGGGCGCTACAACCCACACCATGCCGAGGCGGCGACTGTAGGGTTTCGTAGCATGGAAAACAAAAAATTTCTACCGCATACAAACAAACAAGCCAAGATCTATCTACTAGATTGTAGCAACGAGTCGATAGAATAACTCACCCTCGAAGATTCCAAAGTGTTTAACGAGAGCGGATTCTCGTGGGTGATGTAGTCGTACTCTTTCCGATCTCAAGATCGCGTAGACGATCCTTCTGGCGCTACGTTCCGGCAGCGCTCCCGCAGTCGGTCACACGTTCGGTACTCGACGAAGACCTTCCTCTCCCTTGTTCCAGCAGGCAGCGGAGGTTGTAGCACTCTCCTCGCGATTCCGGCAGCACAATGGCGTGGTACCGGAAGTAGAGGGGAAATCTCGTAGGGCTTCGCCTTAAGCCGGAGCGAGTATGGTGGAGTATGAGAGAGCTCCTCGGCGATCTAGGTTTTAGACACACCAAGGAGGAGGTGCTAGAGCCGGCGGCTAGGGTTTGGGGCACCCCAAGTCGGCGGCTAGGGCAACCCTAGGGGGCGGCGGCAAATGCAGGAGGTGGTGGTGCCAAGCTAGGGTTTGGAGGAGAGGTACTTGTGTGTCCTAGGAGGGAGCCCTGCCCCTCCTTATATAGGTGGAGGGGCCGGCCGGCCAAGGGGAGGGAGTGGAGTCCCTCCCCAACTCGGCTTGGGTGGTGCGCCGTCTTGGGGAGGATGGACTCCCTCCCCAACTCGGTTTCACCTTCCTCCTCTTTTCCTCTTTCCAAATTTAGCCGTTTGACTTTTCAATTTAGCTATTTGACTTTTCAAACTAGGATTTGAATTAATCCTTTATTTGGAACAAAGATGCCACTTAGTACATGATGCAATCATACCAACTTGATACAACACATCCATGTACCCTTCCCCTCCGGAGTGCCGGACATTCCGGAACATTCTAGAACATTCCCGATGAAAACACCGGAAACATTCCCCAACTCCGAAACGGGACTTTCCTTATATGAATCTTATTCTCCGGACCATTCCGGATCTCCTCGTGATATCCCGGATCCCATCCGAGACTCCGAACAACATTCGGTCTCTTTCTCATCATTCCATAACTACTCAAACAACGTCGAATCCTTAAGTGTGTCTCCCTACGGTTCGTGAATTATGCGGACATGATCGAGACACTTCTCCGAACAATAACCAATAGAGGAATCTGGAAATTCATATGGCTCCCACATATTTCTACGATTACTTTGCGATCGAATGAACCACTTACATACGATATCAATTTCCCTTTGTCTCATGATATGTTACTTATCCGAGGTTATGATCATCGGTATCTCTGCATACCTAGTTCAACCTCGTTACCGATAAGTACTCTTTTCTCGTTCCCGTGATATGTGATCCCTTGTGAGCCAGTCACATGCTTGCAAGCTAATTGGATGACATCTCACCGAGAGGGCCCAGAGTATATCTATCCATCATATGGATGGACAAATCCCACTCTTGATCCATGTGTTTCAACCAACACTTTCTGAACACTCAATGCCACCTTTATAGCCACCCAGTTACGGTGTGGTGTTTGATGTCATCAAAGCATCCATCCGGTAAAGGTGATATGCATGATCTCATGGTCAAAGGAATTAGATTACTATGTATCAGAAAGCATATAGCACTTGAACTATTAAAATGACTTGATCTTTATGCTACGCTTATCTATAGGAGTATGTCCATCATATCATTCTCCTAACGATATGATCTTGTTGTTAATAACATCTCAATGTTCATGATAGGGAAACCACAATCATCTATTAACCAACAAGCTGGTATTATATAGAGGCTTTACCAGGGACTTCAAATTAAGTTTACAAATCACACAAGTATCAATGTTTCCTTGTTAATACTATTATAGCATGAATGTAAACATTTATCATAAACACAAAGATATAATAATAACCACATTTATTATTGCCTCTAGGGCATATCTCCAACAGTCTCCCACTTGCACTAGAGTCATCTAATCTAGATTACATGGTAATATACCGAACACCCATGGCAGTTTGGTGTTGGTCATGTTTTGCCCTTGGGAGAGGTTTAGTCAACGGATCCGCCACATTCAGATCTGTGTGTACTTTGCAAATCTTTATATCCCCATCCTGGATATGTTCTCGAATAGCATGAAAACGTAGCTTGATATGCTTCAGCTTCTTGTGTGACCTTGGTTCTTGCGCATTGGCTATGGCGCCCATGTTATCACAGTAGATAGACATTGGGTACAGCGCACTAGGAACCACACCCATCTCTGTAATGAACTCTTTCATCCATATCGCTTCTTGTGAAGCCTCCGAAGCAGCCATGTATTCCGATTCAGTTGAAGATCTCGCCACAACGCTTTGCTTTGCACTCCTCCAGCTAACTGCTGCACCATTCAAAATAAATACGTATCCAGATTGTGATTTAGAATCATCCGGATCGGTGTTCCAACTAGCATCGGTGTAACCATTAACAACGAGCTGTTCATCACCTCCATAAGAAAGAACCATATCCTTAGTTCTTCTCAAGTACTTAAGGATGTTTTTGACCGCTGTCCAATGATCCACTCCTGGATCACTTTGATATCTGCTAGTTAACCTAACAGCATATGCAATGTCGGGTCTAGTACATAGCATGGCATACATTAGAGATCCTATGGCTGAGGCATAGGGAGTCTTACTCATCCTTTCTCTATCTTCTGCCGATGTCGGACTTTGAGTTTTACTCAAGGTCGTATTGGGCAACATGGGCAAGAATCCTTTCTTGCTATCTTCCATTCCAAACCTCTTTAGAACTTTGTCCAAA
Organism: Avena sativa; assembly: GCA_916181665.1. Classification (NCBI taxonomy): domain Eukaryota; kingdom Viridiplantae; phylum Streptophyta; class Magnoliopsida; order Poales; family Poaceae; genus Avena; species Avena sativa. The sequence continues at coordinate 165,930,845 of OV702285.1, read as the reverse complement.
TATGTACTTTGTGACAATGATATTTGGCGTTTTGATCTATCTCTATAAATCTTTATGCCTAATATGTAAGCTGCTTCGCCAAGATCCTTCATTGAAAAACTATTATTCAAATATTCCTTGACACTATTAAGAAGGTCTACATCATTCCCAATCAACAATATGTCATCCACATATAGTATTAAGAATGCTACAGAGCTCCCACTCACTTTCTTGTAAATACAAGCTTCTCCATAAGTTTGTATAAAACCAAAACTTTTGATCACCTTATCAAAACGTTGATTCCAACTTCGGGATGCTTGCTTCAATCCATAGATGGACCGTTGAAGTTTGCATACCTTGTTAGCATCTTTAGGATCGACAAAACCTTTGGGTTGCATCATATACAACTCTTCATCAATGTCTCCATTGAGGAATGCTGTTTTGACATCCATCTGCCATATATCATAATCGTAATATGCATCGATTGCTAACATAATCCTCACAGACTTTAGCTTCACTACCGGTGAGAAAGTCTCATCGTAGTCAACTCCTTGAATTTGTCGAAACCCTTTTGCGACAAGTTGAGCTTTATAGACAGTAACATTACCATCAGCATCTGTTTTCTTCTTGAAGATCCATTTGTTCTCGACAGCCTTCTGGCCATCCGGTAAGTCCACCAAAGTCCATACTTGGTTTTCGTACATGGATCCAATCTCGGATTTCATGGCTTCTTGCCATTTATTGGAATCTGGGCTCATCATCGCTTCTTCATATGTCTTAGGGTCATCGGTGTTGTCCACCAACATGACACTCATAATGGGATCATACCAATCTGGAGTGGTACGAGTTCTCGTTGACCTGCGAGGCTCTGTAGCAACTTCAACCGAAGTTTCATGATCATCATCATTAGCTTCCTCTCTTATTGGTGCAGGCACCACAGGAACTTCTTCCGGTGCTGCGCTACTCGCAATTTCGAGAGAAGGTTCGACAACCTCGTCGAGTTCTACTTTCCTTCCAGTCACTTCTTTCGAGAGAAATTCCTTCTCTAGAAAGGATCCATTCTTAGCAACGAAGATTTTGCCTTTGGATCTGTGATAGAAGGTATACCCAATAGTTTCCTTCGGGTATCCTATGAAGACGCATTTTTCCGCTTTGGGTTCAAGCTTGTCCGGCTGTAACGTCTTTACATAGGCTTCGCATCCCCAAACTTTAAGGAACGACAATTTAGGTTTCTTCCCAAACCATAATTCATACGGTGTCGTTTCAACGGATTTAGATGGTGCCCTATTTAAAGTGAATGCGGCTGTTTCTAATGCATAACCCCAAAATGATAGCGGTAAATCTGTAAGTGACATCATAGAACGAACCATATCTAAGAGAGTTCGATTACGATGTTCGGACACACCATTACGCTGTGGTGTTCCCGGCGGTGTCAACTGCGAAAGTATTCCGCATTTCTTCAAATGCTCGCCAAACTCGTAACTTAGATATTCACCTCCACGATTAGAACGTACAAATTTAATCTTCTTGTTACGTTGATTCTCTACCTCACTTTGAAATTCCTTAAACTTCTCGAAAGTTTCGGACTTATGTTTCATGAAATAGATATACCCATATCTACTCAAGTCATCCGTGAAGGTAAGAACATAACGATAACCACCGCGCGATGCTACACTCATTGGACCACACACATCGGTATGTATAATTTCCAATAAGTCCGTAGCTCGCTCCATCATACCAGAAAATGGAGTCTTAGTAATTTTACCCATCAGACATGCTTCGCATCTATCAAGTGATTCGAAATAAAGTGATTCAAGAAGTCCATCGGAATGGAGTTTCTTCATACGCTTCACTCCAATGTGACCAAGACGACAGTGCCACATATAGGTCGAGTTATCGCTCGATTTCAAACGTTTAGCCTCAATGTTTTTAATATGTGTATTTCCACTATCGAGATTCAATAAGAATAGACCATCTATAAAAGGTGCATGTGCATAAAACATATTACTCATATAAATCAAACAACCATTATTCTCGGATTTAAACAAGTAACCGTCTCGCAATAAACAAGATCCCGATATAATGTTCATGCTCAACGCAGGCACCAAATAACAATTATTTAAGTATAAAACTAATCCCGATGGTAGATGAAGGGGTAGCGTGCCGACCGCGATCACATCAACCTTTGATCCGTTTCCCACGCGCATCGTCACCTCGTTCTTCGCTAGCTTCTGTTTATTCTGCAGCACCTGTTTCGAGTTACAAATATGAGCAACCGAACCAGTATCAAATACCCAGGCACTACTACGAGTACTAGTGAGATACACATCAATAACATGTATATCAGATATACCTTTCTTCTTGATGTTGCCGTTCTTCAAATCCGCCAAGTACTTTGGGCAATTCCGCTTCCAGTGACCTTCTCCCTTGCAGTAAAAACACTCAGTATCAGGCTTAGGTCCAGCCTTGGTCTTCTTCGTCGGCGTGGTAACTTTCTTACCACCCTTCTTGAAGTGTCCCTTCTGCTTAGACTTGCCTTTCTTGAATTTGGTGGTCTTATTGACCAACAACACTTGGTGCTCTTTCTTGATCTCCACTTCTACAGACTTCAACATGGCAAAGAGTTCTGGCAACGTCTTGTTCATGTTCTGCATGTTGTAGTTCATCACAAAGTTCTTGTAACTTGGTGGTAGTGATTGGAGGACACGGTAAATCCCCAAAGCATTAGGAATCACTATACCCAAGCTTTGAAGTTTGTTTGCGTGCCCAGACATCTTAAGCACATGCTCACTGACAGAGCTGCCCTCTTCCATCTTGCAGTTAAAGAACTTTTTAGAAGCCTCATAGCTTTCAATTGCCGCATGAGTCTCAAAGATCAATTTGAGATCCTCGACAATATCATATGGTCTGAATTCTCAAACCTTTTCTGAAGCTCCGATTCTAAACCATACAAGATAGCACACTGAACTGCGGAGTACTGAGTCTTCCGAGTGAGGTAAACATTCTTTACTTCATCGGAGGCATCAGCTGCAGGTGGGTCACCCAGCGGTGCATCCAGCACATAGGTCAAATTACCAGCTGTGAGGACAATCCTCAAATTGCAGAACCAATCCGTGAAGTTGCTTCCATTGTTTTTCAACTTTTCTTTCTCTAGGAACGCATTAAAATTGATGGTAGGGGCTGCCATTGATCTACAACATATTTGCAATAGTTTAGACTAAGTTTATGACAAATTGAGTTCAAATTAATATTAAAATTAATCTAGGTGAACTCCCACTCAAAACAATATCCCTCACATTGTTTTAGTGATCACATGAACCAAATCCACCACATCAACACCGATCATCACGAGAGTTGATATAGTTTCAATGGCGAACAATCGACATGTTCATCATATCTACTATATGATTCATGCTTTACCTTTCGGTGATCCGTGTTCCGAGACCATGTCTGTACATGCTAGGCTCGTCAATATCAAACCTTAGTTTCTGCATGAGCAAATCTGGCTTGCTCACGTTGTATACACTTGCGGAATCTAACACACCCGATCATCACGTGGTGCTTTGAAACAACAAGATTTAGCAACGGTGCTAACTAAGGGTGAACACTTTATGACTTGAAATTTATGTGCATGAGGGATCATCTTATAATGATACCGTCGTCTACTAAGAAATACAAGATGCATAAAGGATTAACATCACATGCAATTCAAAATATGTGATATGATATGGCCTTTCTTCTTTGTGCTTCCGATCTCCATCTTCTAGCACGAACATGATCTCCATCATCACCGGCATTGCATCAAGGTCAATGACGCTCCTCCATGGTTGTCGTCCACCGGCTTCAACTATTACAACTACTTTGAATAGACACGCGGGTCTTAACATAAATTAAAGACAACCATATGGCTCCTGCCGGTTGCCAACTTACAATAAGGAACATTGCATACATCAAATATAATCACAATCATGGCCATATCACATCACTGCACACCCCTGCAAAACAAAGTTAGACGCTTCTACTTTCTTTGCATGTTTTACGTGGTTTGGGGCTTTCAATAAGTGTCGTTCTAACTTACGAACATGAACCACAACATTGATAATAGTATTGTTAATCACCCGTTGTAAATTGGATCTTAACTATGCTAGGAGAAACAGGCACCCGCAAAGCCACTTATGCAATACAAGTTGCATGTCAAGCGTGGAGCAAGTCTCATGAACGATGTCATGTAAGGTTAGCCCGGGCCGCTTCATCCCAACATACCGCAAGATGCAAAGTACACAAGAAGCAATCGACAATAAAAGCATCAACGCCCACAATGACCATTGTGTTCTACTCGTGCAACAGATCTACATATAGACACGGCTCTGATACCACTATAGGGTTTCGTAGCATGGAAAACAAAAATTTTCTACCGCATACAAACAAACAAGCCAAGATCTATCTACTAGATTGTAGCAACGAGTCGATAGAATAACTCACCCTCGAAGATTCCAAAGTGTTTAACGAGAGCGGATTCTCGTGGGTGATGTAGTCGTACTCTTTCCGATCTCAAGATCGTGTAGACGATCCTTCCGGCGCTGCGTTCCGGCAGCGCTCCCGCAGTCGGTCACACGTTCGGTACTCGACGAAGACCTTCCTCTCCCTTGTTCCAGCAGGCAGCGGAGGTTGTAGCACTCTCCTCGCGATTCCGGCAGCACAACGGCGTGGTACCGGAAGTAGAGGGGAGATCTCGCAGGGCTTCGCCTTAAGCCGGAGCGAGTATGGTGGAGTATGAGAGAGCTCCTCGGCGATCTAGGTTTTAGACACACCAAGGAGGAGGTGCTAGAGCCGGCGGCTAGGGTTTGGGGCACCCCAAGTCGGCGGCAGCTGCAGGAGGTGGTGGTGCCAAGCTAGGGTTTGGAGGAGAGGTACTTGTGTGTCCTAGGAGGGAGCCCTGCCCCTCCTTATATAGGTGGAGGGGCCGGCCGGCCAAGGGGAGGGAGTGGAGTCCCTCCCCAACTCGGCTTGGGTGGTGCGCCGACTTGGGGAGGAGGGACTCCCTCCCCAACTCGGTTTCACCTTCCTCCTCTTTTCCTCTTTCCAAATTTAGCCGTTTGACTTTTCAATTTAGCTATTTGACTTTTCAAACTAGGATTTGAATTAATCCTTTATTTGGAACAGCGATGACACTTAGTACATGATGCAATCATACCAACTTGATACAACACATCCATGTACCCTTCCCCTCCGGAGTGTCGGACATTCCGGAACATTCTAGAACATTCCCGATGAAAACACCGGAAACATTCCCCAACTCCGAAACGGGACTTTCCTTATATGAATCTTATTCTCCGGACCATTCCGGATCTCCTCGTGATATCCCGGATCCCATCCGAGACTCCGAACAACATTCGGTCTCTTTCTCATCATTCCATAACTACTCAAACAACGTCGAATCCTTAAGTGTGTCTCCCTACGGTTCGTGAATTATGCGGACATGATCGAGACACTTCTCCGAACAATAACCAATAGAGGAATCTGGAAATTCATATGGCTCCCACATATTTCTACGATTACTTTGCGATCGAATGAACCACTTACATACGATATCAATTTCCCTTTGTCTCACGATATGTTACTTATCCGAGGTTATGATCGTCGGTATCTCTGCATACCTAGTTCAACCTCGTTACCGATAAGTACTCTTTTCTCATTCCCGTGATATGTGATCCCTTGTGAGCCAGTCACATGCTTGCAAGCTAATTGGATGACATCTCACCGAGAGGGCCCAGAGTATATCTATCTGTCATATGGATGGACAAATCCCACTCTTGATCCATGTGTTTCAACCAACACTTTCTGAACACTCAATGCCACCTTTATAGCCACCCAGTTACGGTGTGGTGTTTGATGTCATCAAAGCATCCATCCGGTAAAGGTGATATGCATGATCTCATGGTCAAAGGAATTAGATTACTATGTATCAGAAAGCATATAGCACTTGAACTATTAAAATGACTTGATCTTTATGCTACGCTTATCTATAGGAGTATGTCCATCATATCATTCTCCTAACGATATGATCTTGTTGTTAATAACATCTCAATGTTCATGATAGGGAAACCACAATCATCTATTAACCAACAAGCTGGTATTATATAGAGGCTTTACCAGGGACTTCAAATTAAGTTTACAAATCACACAAGTATCAATGTTTCCTTGTTAATACTATTATAGCATGAATGTAAACATTTATGTGACACCCCGGTTCTGATAAGACCGTGGCCTCTATGTGGCATGCCAATCCCTGGATCGGTTCATTGGCCCACAATAGAGTAAGATAGATAATCATAGCAAATAACCGTGTATCATGATCTACAAGATCCAGAGTACCATTATTACAATGTAAAGGCTTAGCATAGAGCTAGCTCAAATTGTTCAGGTAGCAACAAAAGCGAGTAAATCCTCCAATCTTCAAATTGCCCACAAGTGAACAAGTGCCGAGTGGAGTACCGTGGCCTATAACGATCAATCAGAATCGGAATAACCTGCAGCATAAAACGCAACAGCCCCGAAGGGTCAATACATGGAATGTATGACAAGTAGAGCTAGTAAAGGAGACAATAGTACTAACAACTACATGCATATTTGGCAAGTGGAGCTGTGTCTGGCTTGCATTTGCAAATAACTTTGTCCTACTTTCATAAACAGTTTTGAATTTTCTTTGAAAAGATCCCAATTAAGTTAACCCAACAATATTAAAACAATTATGAAATTAGAATGAGCGAGAAACATGTCATGGAATCAATATCTAGCAACTCAGATGTCCATAACCGGGGACACGGCTAATCGATTAGATTATACACTCTGCAGAGGTTAGTACACTTTACCCATGTGACTTGGCCAGTCCAGCTCGTACCATCACTCTCATTTTGGGTGATGATAGGGAGAAGACCAAGAAGAGACTGTTCGGGAAGTAGCTCCTCAATCCCGACGCGCATCGGTCCAACCTACCAAAATTCTACATCTCTGGATACGCGCGTTCGAGTTACCACAACCTACTAAGTCCAACCAACCGCCCATTCTATTATTGGCACATGGTTGTACACGTAAGCTACACAATAAAGAAGCCAATCATTCTCTCTTGATACCTGGGTGCCTTTCCGCAATGAAACCACCAAAAATTATCAATCCCATCACACCCAGATGATTCATTGATTAAGTTGTTTTAGTTTTCGCAAACCAATACTTTGAGAAAACAAGTGTCAATGATGTAACCCGGCCCTCGTTCATCAAGCATGGCTAAGCACATCTACCAACGGTGGTTCATCTACAAAGAGGGTCCTACCACATAATAGGACATAGCATAGCGATAGTATCATCCTACACATGCATCTACAAAATACACGACAATGCAATGAAAATAGTAGGACGATATCATGAACAAAGTAGCATCTACTTGCCTTGGTTGTAGCGGTCGGAAGAACAATCCACACACGAGCAAGGGTTGCACTCCACACAATCTACACGACACAATTGCATTCATAAACAAACAATTCACAAACATATGCAACAAAGATGATGCATGAATGCAAGAACGGCAAGTGAATTGGTGCTACAGCTGCACCACATAGTACTAGTTCATATTACTACCGAATACATGCATGGAAAATAGATTTGGCGCAAGGGAAACTATTAACCAAAAGTAGTGATCACTACTAGAGCTAGAACTTAAATAATTCACTACCGGTAGTAAACAGTTCGTAAAATCCTGGAAAAATTCTACCGCATAGGCATCACTGATAAGAAACAGTACCAATTGGAATTACTCAAAAAGGAGTTATAAAACATCCCGAGTAATTAAAACTCTGCAGAAAGCCATTAGACAAATACTGCAGAAGTTTTTACTGTAAGCCTATCTTTTTATTTCACGATGAGATTCCCCTCGTTCACACGAGTTCAGGGACATATCATACGCGATTTTTGGAGCTACGAAACTTTTACTACGAATTTATTACTCCGAAAAGGCCACTAACTAGTTTGATTAAACTGTACTAAACCTTACAGTAAAAATCTGAACCAAAGCTACAGCAACATTCTACACGACTCACTGAACGCGTACATATTTTATTTGCAATTTTTGGCCAAGCGGTTTAATTTCTACGTAATTTACAAGATTCTACCGAAATCTGTCAACTAATAGGATTAACGAAATTGACCCAGTCAACTGTGTCTGATGACTGGGCGCTGACTGGGCGTCTGACTAGTCAACGTCTGGGATGCTGACCAGTCAACGAACGATCTAAGCCGCTGATCTGAGATCTGACGGTGGCTGCTGTCTTACTGGAAACGGACTGCAAAATGAACTCCGGCGAGCTCCGGACGGCGGCGACGGTTGGTTCCGGCGTCGTGGTTTTACCTGCACGTACACACACGGTCAACTACGGCTCCCGGAACAATAAACGCGTGCGCGTACGCGGTGATCTGCAGGGCGCAGTTGGCGGCGGCGGATGGAGACGCGGAGCACGGGAACGGAAAAAGGGCGGCGAGACGAACCCGGCAACAGACGCGGCGACGAACGGCGACGGAGGGGTGGCCAGCGGCGGCGAGGCGAAGGTGGCAGGTGGCGTACGTGCGCCAGGAGGCGGCGGGGGTTCTGGGAGGCACGGGAATCGAGGCAGGGGTGGGCCCCTTCAAATAGTCCCACGCGTGAGAAGAAGAAAAAGAAAAAAAAAATCCTGACCCGAATCGGTCCAGATTTGACTCCAATTCGGAAATCTGTCCGGATTTTCGGACCGTTTTCCGGTGGTTTACTAAAACGTCCGAGTCTTTTGCATACGAACTCCGATTGGAGCGATTTTCGCGCCTACGGGTTCGTATCGTCGAGGGGCACAACCTTCAGTCGAATTTTACGCGAAAACTCGAACCTACAGGGGTGGTTGTTGCAAGTCTTACTAGAGCTCCCCGCAGGAAACTTGGATCGAAACAAAATAGGGTTTTGCAATAGGCGTTTCGCCGAACCTCTCTACTCGACGGTAATGCATGGTAAGATATGATGCGATGCAATGAATGATATGCAAGACCAAATCTAAAATTTGGGATGTGACAAGACTAACCCCCTTAAGATGAATCTCGTCCTCGAGATTCGGCGCGGCTAGCAAATAGGTGTGGGTAGTCCTCTCGGATGTGATCTTCACGCTCCCAAGTGGCTTCCTCTTCGGTGTGGTGACTCCACTGCACCTTGCAAAACTTGATTGTCTTGGTACGGGTAGTCCTTTCTGCTGTCTCCAGAATCTTGACCGGTTTCTCCTCATAGGTCAAATCATTCTCAAGCTGAACCTCCTCTAGCGGTACAGTGTCTCTCAATGGTGTATCCACCATCTCCGGATGACACTTCTTTAGCTGGGACACGTGGAACACATTGTGAACAGCAGACAGAGCCTCTGGCAACTCCAACTGATAAGCAACCTCTCCTTTGCGTGCTAAGACTCGATACGGTCCAATAAATCGAGGTGCCAGCTTACCCTTAATACCAAATCTCTTAATTCCACGAAGCGGCGATACTCTGAGGTATGCTCTATCACCTATCTCATACACCACTTCCTTGCGCTTGGCGTCAGCGTAGCTCTTCTGTCTTGATTGTGCTACCTTCAGCCTATCTCTAACCAAGGCGACCTTCTCCTCAGCATCCTTGATCAAATCAGGTCCAAACAACTGACGTTCTCCTACTCCATCCCATAGCAATGGTGTTCGGCACCGTTTCCCATACAGTACGTCGAACGGTGACGTCTTGATGCTGGTTTGATAGCTGTTGTTGTAGGAAAACTCGGCATACGGCAAATTCTCATCCCAACTAGAGCCATGAGCCAAGGCGCAAGCTCTCAGCATGTCCTCCAAAATCTGATTCACCCTCTCGGTCTGTCCATCAGTCTGTGGGTGAAACGCTGTGCTAAACTCCAATCTAGTACCAAGTGACTCGTGCAGCTGGCGCCAGAAGTGTGAGGTAAATTGGGTGCCTCTATCAGATACGGTACTCTTGGGAACTCCATGTAGGCACACAATCCTGTCCATGTAAATCTTGGCCAACTTTGCACTCGTATAGGTCGTCTTCACCGGTATAAAGTGGGCTACCTTGGTCAAATGGTCGACCACTACCCAAATAGAGTCATATCCCGACCTGGTCCTGGGCAGTCCTGTGATAAAGTCCATTCCCACTCTATCCCATTTCCAATCCGGCATAGGCAACGGCTGTAGCAATCCTGCTGGCTTCTGGTGTTCTGCCTTCACTCGGCTACATACATCACATAGGGCAATATGCTTGGCAATATCTCCCTTCATGTTGTTCCACCAAAATCTTCTCTTCAAATCCATATACATCTTTGTGTTGCCCGGATGTATGGAATATGGCGAGTCATGAGCTTCCTGCAGAATCAACTTCCTTATCTCGGGATCATTGGGAACACACAAACGATCTCCATACCACAAGGTACCATGCTCATCCTCGCGAATATCCTTTTCCCGGTTCTCCTTCATCTTCTCCTTTATTTCTTCTATTTCCTTGTCTCCCACTTGAGCCTTCTTGATTCTGTCTTGAAGCGTCGGTTGGACTTCCATTGTTGCTAAGTACCCTTCAGATACTACCTCAAGTCTAAGGTCCTTGAATTGCTTGCACAAATCCTCAGGCAATTCACCAATTGTCAATCCATTGGCATAAACCTTCCGGCTCAGAGCATCTGCTACTACATTGGCCTTTCCTGGGTGGTATTGTAGATTCATATCATAATCCTTGATAAGTTCCAACCATCTCCTTTGTCTCATGTTCAGTTCCTTCTGTGTAAATATGTACTTCAGGCTCTTGTGGTCGGTGTACACATCACAGTGTTTTCCCATTAAGTAATGCCTCCATACCTTGAGCGCATGAACCACTGACGCTAACTCCAAGTCGTGTGTGGGGTAATTCCGCTCATGGTGCTTGAGTTGTCGCGAGGCATATGACACTAATCTCCCATCTTGCATCAGCACACTCCCAAGTCCCACTTGGAAATCCTTCTGAAGATCTGGTAAACATAGAACAAGGGCGGTTACTAGTCGACGCTTCAGTTCCTGAAAGCTAGCTTCACACACATCCGTCCATTCAAACTTCCTCTCCTTCTTCAGAAGTTCAGTCATCGGCTTAGCAATCTTGGAAAAGTTTTCAATGAACCTCCTGTAATATCCAGCAAGTCCCAAAAAGCTTCGAATCTCTCCAGCATTCTTGGGTGCTTCCCACTCCGTCACTGCAGTCACTTTGCTTGGATCAACAGCGACTCCTTCTCCTGACACTACGTGTCCAAGAAATCCAACAGTGTTAAGCCAGAATTCACACTTGCTGAATTTGGCGTACAGCTTGTGTCCTCTCAGCTTCTCCATAATCAGTCTCAGATGTTTCTCATGCTCAGCATCATCCTTGGAATATATCAGTATGTCATCAATAAACACCACCACGAACTTGTCCAAATACTCCATAAATACCTTGTTCATCATGGTCATGAAGTATGCCGGGGCATTCGTTAGTCCAAAAGACATAACTGTATACTCATATAAACCATACCTAGTGGTGAAGGCGGTTTTTGGTACATCCTCCTTCCGGATCTTCAATTGAAAGTAGCCTGATCGCAGATCAATCTTGCTGAACACCTTTTCTCCTTCCAGTTGATCAAATAAATCATTTATGTTCGGCAGAGGGTACTTGTTCTTGATGGTTACTTCATTCAGCGAGCGATAGTCTACCACTAATCTCTTGGTGCTGTCTTTCTTCTCCACAAATAGAACAGGTGCTCCCCATGACGACGCACTAGGCTAAATGAATCCCTTTTCCAGCTGTTCCTTCAACTGTTTCTTCAATTCCTTCAGCTCATCGACATCCATCTTATATGGTTTCTTTGCTATAGGTCCTGTTCCCGGCATCAGGTCGATAAGAAACTCTACATCTCTGTCAGGTGGCATACCTGGCAGCTCTTCTGGAAACACGTCGGGGTAATCCCTAATCACTGGCACAGTATCCATGCTAACCCCCTTAAGAGAATTCAACTTACACTTTCTCGGTCGTGCAGCCGACTTGAATCTAATCCTCTTACCATCCGGGGTTTTGAGTGAAACAGCTCGCCTTCTCAGCATCAGTGCATCCAACAGTTACTAGATCCTTGTTGACTGAACGCAACCAGTCGAGAGCAACCATTGGTTCCGTTGCAGTAGAGAACTTAGCTGGCCTTAACCTTAGAAATCTGGTGAGAGCATCTCCCTGAGGCTGATTGTTTCCATTGTTTTTGTTCTGGTTTGCCATGAACTGAGTCATCACTTGGGTCAGCTGTGCCAGAGCTGCCATGAGTTGCTCCATCTCAGTGGGTTGGCGGCGGGGAGGCATTTGCGGTTCAGCATAGGTAAGTTTAGAAAGAATCAACTACGATAATAGGATTCTACCCATGCATATGATCAATCAACAACAAACAATGGCAGACAATCACAAGCAAGCAACACATCAACAAACAAGCGGTCCAACAACATCCCAGGTGTTATCCTAGTAGTATATACCTACTGAAATAGTTTTGCAGGAGTTGGCAATGGTTAGCTAAACAATAGATCAACTAATCAACAAAACAGCAATTCTGCCAGAACTATCCAGCAGCATTCACGAATTTTTTCGCCTGACTTAAACTCGTCAGAAAATTAAGCAAATTTTTGTGCATATGGCACAGAGAGTTTCGCATCAGCCCAATTTTTTTCAGATTTTTCCGAGTTACCAGAAAAATATGAAAAATAGCGCAGTACTGCTGTATCAGCAGAAAAACTGCAGCGAAAAACACACGGATGATAACCAAATTGCCATAACTCTTTCATAAAATTCGCACAAATAAATCCTGGGATATTGGAGTACACAAATAAGCAACTAAACACTTTTAAACTAACACGAACTAAGTTTCACAACGATCGAGCCTAATCCTAACGAATTCGCCTAACGTGGACTAATTGGTGGACTTCTATCTATTTCTTGAAGAGGTTGATGTAGGTCCTTGCGGTCATGCGTTGGCGCTTCGGCTCGCGGTACAACCATGGCGGCGGAGTGTACACCTCTCCTGAACCATCACTTGAGACTTCAAACTCCACCTCTTCTGGATCCTCCTCTTCTTCTTCATCCTCAGCTGCTACAGCAACAGCTTCATCTCCTCCACCATCATCGTCTCCATCATCGTCATCCTCGTCCTCATCATCATCATCGTCTCCATTGTCATCATCATCCCCATTGTTGCCATCATCTCCATTGTCATCGTCAGAGGGTGGATTCAGCTATGCTTGGAGAGCGGCAATCTGGGCTGTCATAGCTTCAATGGTTTGGTCCCTTTCCTGGACGGTCCCTTGCAACTGTTGTATGCTCTGGGTATTCTGTTGCACAGTGCCATGAAGATGGGCTATGGTCTCATCTCTGGCTATCAGGGCAGTCTCCAGAACTCCCACAGCTTCATGCAAAGTGTCAATATCCTGTCCTTGGACCACCATACCATTGCTAGTAAAATCTGCAATCTCCTTTAGCATCCTCACCTTCTCTGCTAGAGCTCCATTCTCCTTTTCCATGTCCTCTATGTGCCTCCGACGGGGCGGCATGTTGTTCCTGTCGCCCGGGGTAACCACAATGTTCCCATTTTCATCACGCCTTCCATAGTCACGGTAGGGTGAATCTGCTGGCAGTAGGTGTCGGACATTATGGCACTGGCGAGACAGGGCTTCATGTACGGCCAAGTTGATCCCAAGTCCCCAATTGCAGTATATCTTGGTGTAGACCAAGTGCGCGGGGTTTGGCAAGGCGGCATCTCTGAATATGAAGGTAGTGATCTCCCATGCATCCTATCCATACCCATAGGTGTACAGCCTTCTTCCCTTGAACATGGGCAGTGGCAATCCCAATGACTGCGAGAGCTGAGCTAACTGCCTTGCAAAGGGCCTTGGTGACTCCATGTTGACATACTCGGTCCTGACGTCTCCCATCTATCAAGTAAAAGAGGAAAGTGTGAGAATAGCATATGGTAAGAATATACGAGGGTGAAAGGCATAAGATGAAAGACAGAGTTAATATAGGCTTTAATAATTCTATGGCTTCCTAATCCAATCCTAGGTCACGATCCTACAGTCGACACACGGGCTCTGATACCATCCTGTGACACCCCGGTTCTGATAAGACCGTGGCCTCTATGTGTCATGCCAATCCCTGGATCGGTTCATTGGCCCACAATAGAGTAAGATAGATAATCATAGCAAATAACCGTGTATCATGATCTACAAGATCCATAGTACCATTATTACAATGTAAAGGCTTAGCATAAAGCTAGCTCAAATTGTTCAGGTAGCAACAAAAGCGAGTAAATCCTCCAATCTTCAAATTGCCCACAAGTGAACAAGTGCCGAGTGGAGTACCGTGGCCTATAACGATCAATCAGAATCGGAATAACCTGCAGCATAAAACGCAACAGCCCGGAAGGGTCAATACATGGAATGTATGACAAGTAGAGCTAGTAAAGGAGACAATAGTACTAACAACTACATGCATATTTGGCAAGTGGAGCTGTGTCTAGCTTGTATTTGCAAATAACTTTGTCCTACTTTCATAAACAGTTTTGAATTTTCTTTGAAAAGATCCCAATTAAGTTAACCCAAAAATATTAAAACAATTATGAAATTAGAATGAGCGATAAACATGTCATGGAATCAATATCTAGCAACTCAGATGTCCATAACCGGGGACACGGCTAATCGATTAGATTATACACTCTGCAGAGGTTAGTACACTTTACCCATGTGACTTGGCCAGCCCAGCTCGTACCATCACTCTCATTTTGGGTGATGATAGGGAGAAGACCAAGAAGAGACTGTTCGGGAAGTAGCTCCTCAATCCCGACGCGCACCGGTCCAACCTACCAAAATTCTACATCTCTGGATACGCGGGTTCGAGTTACCACAACCTACTAAGTCCAACCAACCTCCCATTCCATTATTGGCACATGGTTGTACACGTAAGATACACAATAAAGAAGCCAATCATTCTCTCTTGATACCTGGGTGCCTTTCCGCAATGAAACCACCAAAAATTATCAATCCCATCACACCCAGATGATTCATTGATTAAGTTGTTTTAGTTTTCGCAAACCAATACTTTGAGAAAACAAGTGTCAATGATGTAACCCGGCCCTCGTTCATCAAGCATGGCTAAGCACATCTACCAACGGTGGTTCATCTACAAAGAGGGTCCTACCACATAATAGGACATAGCATAGCGATAGTATCATCCTACACATGCATCTACAAAATACACGACAATGCAATGAAAATAGTAGGACGATATCATGAACAAAGTAGCATCTACTTGCCTTGGTTGTAGCGGTCGGAAGAACAATCCACACACGAGCAAGGGTTGCACTCCACACAATCTACACGACACAATTGCATTCATAAACAAACAATTCACAAACATATGCAACAAAGATGATGCATGAATGCAAGAACGGCAAGTGAATTGGTGCTACAGCTGCACCACATAGTACTAGTTCATATTACTACTGAATACATGCATGGAAAATAGATTTGGCGCAAGGGAAACTATTAACCAAAAGTAGTGATCACTACTAGAGCTAGAACTTAAATAATTCACTACCGGTAGTAAACAGTTCGTAAAATCCTGGAAAAATTCTACCGCATAGGCATCGCTGATAAGAAACAGTACCAATTGGAATTACTCAAAAAGGAGTTATAAAACATCCCGAGTAATTAAAACTCTGCAGAAAGCCATTAGACAAATACTGCAGAAGTTTTTACCGTAAGCCTATCTTTCTATTTCACGATGAGATTCCCCTCGTTCACACGAGTTCAGGGACATATCATACGCGATTTTTGGAGCTACGAAACTTTTACTACGAATTTATTACTCCGAAAAGGCCACTAACTAGTTTGATTAAACTGTACTAAACCTGACAGTAAAAGTCTGAACCAAAGCTACAGAGACATTCTACACGACTCACTGAACGCGTACATTTTTTATTTGCAATTTTTGTCCAAACGGTTTAATTTCTATGCAATTTACAAGATTCTACCGAAATCTGTCAACTAATAGGATTAACGAAATTGACCCAGTCAACTGTGTCTGATGACTGGGCGCTGACTGGGCGTCTGACTAGTCAACGTCTGGGATGCTGACCAGTCAACAAACGATCTAAGCCGCTGATCTGAGATCTGACGGTGGCTGCTGTCTTACCGGAAACGGACTGCGAAATGAACTCCGGCGAGCTTCGGACGGCGGCGACGGTCGGTTCCGGCGTCGTGGTTCTACATGCACGTACACACACGGTCAACTACGGCTCCCGGAACAATAAACGCGTGCGTGTACGCGTCGATCTGCAGGGCGTAGTTGGCGGCGGCGGATGGAGACGCGGAGCACGGGAACGGAAAGAGGGCGGCGAGACGAACCCGGCAACAGACGCGGCGACGAACGGCGACGAAGGGGTGGCCGGCGGCGGCGAGGCGAAGGTGGCAGGCGGCGTACGTGCGCCAGGAGGCGGCGGGGGTTCTGGGAGGCACGGGAATCGAGGCAGGGTGGGCCCCTTCAAATAGTCCCACGCGTGAGAAGAAGAAAAAGAAAAAAAAAATCCTGACCTGAATCGGTCCAGATTTGACTCCGATTCGGAAATCGGTCCGGATTTTCGGACCGTTTTCCGGCGGTTTACTAAAACGTCCGAGTCTTTTGCATACGAACTCCGATTGGAGCGATTTTCGCGCCTACGGGTTCGTATCGTCGAGGGGCACAACCTTCAGTCGAAGTTTACACGAAAACTCGAACCTACAGGGGTGGTTGTTGCAAGTCTTACTAGAGCTCCCCGCAGGAAACTTGGATCGAAACAAAATAGGGTTTTGCAATAGGCGTTTCGCCGAACCTCTCTACTCGACGGTAATGCATGGTAAGATATGATGCGATGCAATGAATGATATGCAAGACCAAATCTAAAATTTGGGATGTGACAATTTATCATAAACACAAAGATATAATAATAACCACATTTATTATTGCCTCTAGGGCATATCTCCAACAGCGACAATAGACACGCTAGAGGCGCGGAACATCACCACGGCACACCGCAGTAGCGGAGGCGACAACACCAGCACCACCCCAAACCCTAGGGTTCGGGACGGAGCTAGTCTGGCCACGGAGAAGCTCCAGGTCCAAATCGAATTGGACAGGAGGGTAGAGAGGGGTCGACAACCTCGTCCTGTACCACGGTGGCGGCCAGGAAGGTCCACGACAGTGTGAATTGCCGACGGTGATACCGCTGAACACGGGGTCGGGGGAGGAGAAGAATAGAGGTGAGCTCGAGAGAGAGAGACAAAGAGAGTTGGCCTGGATTGGGCCAGGACCCTTCGGGGTGTTGTTTTGACTCTGCCCTACTGGGCCACAAGGGCCCAATGAACCAACACAGGCAGCCCATTTACCTAAAGGCAATTTTTAATAAATAGAAAAGACCAAATTCCCCTGAAATAAAATAAATTCTAGAAAATAAAATAAAAGTCCAAAAATTATAAATAAAATATTTTTGGATTCACAATAATTCAAACTATCCAAATAAATTATGAAATAAAATTTTAAACATATAAATTTTATTAAGAATTTGGTACTATATTTATTCCTTTTGGAATTTTACAAAATTATTGAAAGATGATAAAAATAAATAAAAATCACTTTCATTATATATTAATATTGTAGTATTTTAGAAAATACTAAACAAATATTTGATATAAATTTTTGGCATTTAATTCTTAAAAGAATTATTAAATAAATAAAATAAAATAAAATAAATGGATGCAATATTCAATAAATATTAAAAATGAATATTTATAAATCGTTTATTATTAAATGGAATTTTTATAATAATGGGGGAAAATACATAAAAAGCTAAATGATGCATTATATTACTTTGCATAATCATTTTGCTTCTTTAAATATTGTCCTTACTGGGCAATAATGATGTTTTTGTAGACATAGAAGCTCAAGGTCCAGTGCAAGCATCCGACTTCACTACCTTGCAATCACAAGGCAAGTTCATCACTTGCTCATGTCCTTTGAAGAGTCTTTATCAAAGTATTTGCGAATTGTGTGTTATCATCTATATTATAGAAAAAGAAAATATTATTTTCTCAAGATAATAAATCTTAGATATCATCCCAAGTGATGATATGATGGAGCAATAGAACTTAGAGTTATAATTGCAATAATGATGAACAATTAGGGATTAATAACCCATGACATCAGTGATTCTAGCGCCGTATATTACGCGTTAACCATGAGATTTGGAATTGGAAGAAGAAGTCAGTTGTATCCTTTTCCTCTTATATGGAGGCAAGACGAGCTTAACGTGATGTTGTGATTCCTTGTGTGGATCCAACATATGAGTGGGCACCCTTACGCCCCACACTTTTGGTGTCTAGATTATCCATGAATGTTGTTTAGGGATATAGTCCATGTAAATGGTACTATTCCGGGCATCACCATGTCATAGAGTCTTCGGGAGCTCATCAGGGTTTTAGCCTGCCCGAAAGGGGGCTTAACAGAGGTGAGCTAGCCCCGAAGGATCGTGCAGACATATGAGGTCGCGGAGAGGGCAGTGATTGGCTTGGACTAACTACTAGGCCCCACATCATGGAATTGTGGACGGGAAAGTACGCCCGGTTCTGCAACAAGGAGTTGATCTCTCATGGGAAAAGTAACGCACCTTTGCAGAGTGTAAGAATTTTAACTTGTTACTCCCTGTTCCGGGAAGGAGCTACGAACGCGGCAGGAAAGGAACTCCATGAAAGTTCTGATCAACCTGTGAAGGCTGGTGGTCATAGATTTTCATAATAAAATCAATCTTTGAAGAAATATTTACAAAAATTGCATAGTGCCAAAGACTGCTAGTCCGATGTGGTAGATAGAGCATCAAACTTCCTACCTTGCATATAATGAATTTGCTGGGTAACGTTGTTACTCATCCTTTCCTTTGAATCCTTGCTTAGACTCTGAGAATCCCGAAGATACGCCAATGTATGCATCTGAGAGCCAAGAGGAGGTCTTCTATGAAGAGCCCAACCTATATGGAGCCATAGAAGGGGAGGACTACGATCTCGTCTACGGAGGAGAGTTCCAAGAGTCCGAATAATTACTATAGTTCTAGTATCCACTTGAGCCGAGCAACATGAACAATATATAGCAATAAGTTGTTGAGCTCAATTTGGAGTTTCAGTTTTAAATTTGAAACTTCCGCTGAAAAACACTTATATTTTGGTTTGTAAGTTGAATCTTTTGGAAGTCTTGAACTTCCAGTATTGTAATAATAATAACGTGTGTGTATGTTTGTAATATGGACCCACAATGTTTCTGTTGTACCACTCTGAGGGATGTGATATTTACGGAACGATATTCTGTGGATGTCATGTCAACAACTATAGTGTACTACACATGCAGTGGTATGCTGGGTCACCGCAGTTGGTATGAGAGAAAATTGCTTTGACCTTAGGTTGGAAACCTAGTAAGGGTATTACCTGTAGGAGAGTGTAGCAACGATAAAGAATTCTCTAAAAGAAATATAATGGGTATTCAAATAAGAATATTCCTTTATATGATTTAGTGGAATAATTCTTTGTTATGATGCAATATATTATGGTTACTAATAAAAATTATTTTCCTGATATACAGAGCTGTGGCACCAAAGTTTCCAAAACAGACTTTGGTAAGGAAAGAGGAGACTCTTGATGATTATCAAGGATCATTCACAGACCAACTTTGTCAACTTTTAAAGATTTTTAGTTGTCCAACTAGAATTCCAGTGAACACCATAACCTATTATGATGGTCGCATGTTATCAAAGTATCGTGTGAGTATCCAACTCCCAGAGGAGCTTGGATTATATAACGATCTACCTATAGCTGAAGGTAGGAGTCACTTAGCAGCCTATCATGTTGCTATTGTGGAGGCAATAGCTAATATCCGGGAGCATAAATGCAAGGAGTTAGAGGGTAGCACATTTTATGTGATACCCCATGATTCTATAGACTCGGAGCCCGTACCGGATCATCTTACTTTGGTTAATAAGCATCCTATGTTAGCTTCCAAGTTTATGGATAGATATCGAACACTCGTTGCATCTTTTTATAAGACACATCAAGTGATTGTCAAAGATAAAAATGACATGTTAGAGGATCTAACTGATCCGGAAAGGAGGAAGCAGTTAGCATTCCAGTTGGAGAAGGAAGCAAGTAGTAGTGTAACACCTATCTTTAAGGATATACCTATAGATCCTGAATCTTTTATACCATATCCTTATTCACCAAGTCCTGAACCTATACATGATCCTACTATGGATACGAGGTATGCAGTACCACAGGGTTCAGAGGATGGTTCTGATTCAGAACTTCCTATTGAGAATTCTGATGGTTGGAGAAGGGGATCATATGAAGGATCTCATGAATACCAGATGTCCACAGATGGTTCTGACAGAAATGTTGGACAATCTAGCTGGATGGGTGCAAGAATTAACCCTAGTAACAGTAGTAGAAATGCCATGTCGACAGATAATCAGGATGAAGAAGATCTTGAGCAGAGAGTGTTTGAATTATCAAACATCTTCTCAAAACCTAGGGAATATACATTATCCGGTGTTTAACTATCTTTCCCAAAGGAGAACCTGGGCATTAGCAGGATCTACATATTCTGTTGACAACTCAAGGAATGAAGCTCAGGAGATGCAAGTGGGAGATAATGTTGAAAATGTTTTTGAAGACTTTTCAGCTGAGCTGGAGGGGGTCAATGTGCTCAGGTTGAGTAATGACTCAAGTCCTGACACTTCAGTTACTAAGTATGTTCCTTCTGGAAGGCCATTTGTTCCACAAACTGTGTGATGAACGTCACGTCATCATGGTTGGACATCAGGCATGTATGATGAGCGTAGTTACTACTAGAAGTAGGCAACTATTTAGAGGTATCAAGTACCGTGTATTGTACTACAAGAAATAAGATAGTTAGATAAATAAGGTAGTGTTGTGATTATACCAATATGGTATATGTTGTAATGACTTTGTATTATTATGATATTGTAATGTATAATATGTGAAATGCATATTTGGATTTTATTTGGATCTTCATTGCGTGACTAGTTCTGTGTGTAAAGTTGAGCTCAGAACACATGTGCATGATGTAATTATGAGTATTCGCTCTATGTTGCAGGACTAGAAGGTCATGGATACGGGTGTAGAAACCGAAGCTGAACAGCAGTGGATGGAACATGAGGCCAAGGAGAAGGCCGATGCAGATGCAGCAAATCAGGGAGCATTACCACCACCCCCACCAATGAGGCCGTTAATGGAGCAGAACTTTATGCAGTGTATGCAAATGATGCAAGAGACCTAGAATAAGTTCATGGAGGAGTTGCTGGGACGACAAATCAGAGGGCACCTGAAGGTGGAGGAGTGAGTCTGTCTGACTTCCAGAATGCAAGGCCATTAACTTTTGCATCAGCTCCTGAACCAATGGATGCAGAAGATTGGCTAGCAGATACAGAAAGAAAGCTGAAGACTGTAGGTTGCAATGAGGAGGAGAAATTGAGTATGCAACTCATCTTCTGACTGGACCTGCAACATCATGGTGGGAGAATCAGTTGTCCAGGCAACAACCGGGAAGGGAGTACACCTGGGAGGAGTTTAAACAGAGATTCCGTGAATATCATGTTCCAGAGAGTGTTATGGAGTTGAAGCGGAGAGAACTGGAGGAGCTGCAGCAGGGATACACTAGTGTTATGAAGTATATATGGGAGTTTAGTCAACTGTCTCATTATGCTGAGGAAGAAGTTAATATGGACAAAAAGAGGAAGAAACGTTTCTTGCGTGGATTAAATCCATTTGTGAGGATGCAGTTGAGGTTGGCTAATAAGCAAACTTATCAGCAGTTGCTAGATGCAGCTATTACCTTCGAAGATGACTACAAGAATGTCCAAGAGGATAGAAGGAAGAGAGCTAAGAAGGAAACCAAGAGGATACAAGCAAGCAAGCCCAAGCCCAATCTAGAATTCAAACCAAGGATTAGGCCCTATAACAACAACAATTCCAATCGGAGTGCAAATCCAAACGTAAAGAATATTATATTCCACAATTGCAAACTCCTAGGGCATATGAGCAGGGATTGCCTGAAACCAGTAATTGTATGCCATGCTTGTGGTCAGAGAGGTCACATAAAAACAAATTTGTCCAAGCAAACCACAAGGAGGTTGGCCGGCTTGAGATGGAAGGCAATCCAGTGGAGGAAATGGACAGCCCAATAAAGGAGGAAATAATGGCAAGAACAACAATGGCAAGAGAAACAGACCTACCGGGAAGCTGAACTGTGTAACCCTCGAGGAGGTGGATAATTTAGAGCATGCAGTGATAGGTACGCTCAATATCCTTACCAATCCCGGCAAAGTTCTATTTGATACTGGTGCAACTACTTCATTCATTTCAGAAGAATTCTGTGATAAGTTCGGGATTAGAAGGGCAATGTTAGAAAACCCTATGACCGTAGTTACGGCAGGGGTAAATGTGACTGTACGCCACATTAAACAAGACCAGGTTATCTCGATCTATGGTTGTACATACTTTGCAGACCTTTACGTGATTCCTTTGAAGGGAATTGCAGTAGTGTTGGGGATGGACTGGATGATGGAACATGGGGCTCAGATAAATTGTGAGGAGAAAACTGTCTCAATCAAAACTCCAAGTGGAGCAAGGATAGTTTACCAAGCAGATAAACACAGTCATATCATGGTGGATCTGCAGTTAAACTCAATGAAAGAGGTCAAATTGGAAGATATTCTAGTAGTAAATGAATTTCAAGATGTTTTTCCAGCAGAGCTACCTGGAATTCCACCATATCGGGAGATAGAATTCACTATTGATCTAATTCCCGGTACAACACCAATAGCTCAAGCACCATATAAGATGGGACCAAAAGAATTAAAAGAACTCAAAGAACAAATTGATGAGTTAGCCAGAAAAAGGTTTATCCAGGAAAGTGTATCCCCATGGGGAACACCATTAATCTTTGTGGATAAGAGGGATGGTGGAAGAAGGATGTGTGCAGATTATAGAAATCTGAACAATGTTACTATCAAGAATAAGTATCCTTTACCAAGGATTCAAGATTTGTTTGATCAAGTGAAAGGAGCCGGAGTATTTTCAAAGATCGACTTAAGATCTGGATACCATCAAATAAAAATCAAACATGAAGATGTTCCAAAGATAGCATTTGTCTTAAGATATGGACACCATGAGTACCTGGTAGTACCATTTGGTTTGACCAATGCACCAGTAATATTCATGAATCTAATGAACAAAATCTTCATGCCATATTTGGATAAGTTCGTCATAGTCTTTATTGATGATACTCTGATATATTCCAAGGTTAATGAAGAGCATGCTGATCATTTGAGAATAGCATTGCAGACTTTAAGGGAACATAAACTTTATGCTAAGTTTAGTAAGTGAATTTTGGCTAGATGAGGTAGAATTCCTCGGCCATGTGATCAGTAAAGATGGAATTGCTGTAAATTCATCTAAAGTTCAGTCAGTACTAGAGTGGACTGCACCAACCAATGTGAAGCAAATTCGAGGTTTCTTGGGAATGGCTGGTTATTATCGAAGATTCATTGAAGGTTTCTCCAAAATAGCTGGACCAATGACCAAATTGTTAAGAAAGAATACACCATTCAATTGGGATGAGAAGTGTGAAACAAGTTTTCAGGAGTTGAAGACTAGGTTAACCACAGTTCTAATCTTAGCAGTTCCTGAAACAGGGAAGGACTTCACAGTATACTGTGATGCATCTAAAGAAGGTTTGGGTTGTGTGTTAATGCAAGATCGAAAGGTGATTGCTTATGGTTCAAGACAACTGAAACCACATGAAGTCAATTATCCAACTCATGATTTAGAGTTAGCAGCAGTAGTCTTTGCGCTGAAAGGATGGAGGCATTTTCTTTATGGAGCCAGATGTGAGTTATACACTGACCATAAAAGTCTTAAATATTTCTTCACTCAAAAGGAGTTAAATATGAGACATAAGCGTTGGTTGGAACTGATCAAAGATTATGATTTAACAATCAACTATACTCCAGGGAAAGCAAATGTTGTAGCTGATGCTTTAAGTAGAAAGAGTGCAGACATTCAGCCTAGCAATCGGGAGCTACCAAAAGAGTTACAAATGGACTTGGAAAGATTAGAGCTTCAATTCATTAGAACAGAGGTTCTTGGAGGATTAGCTACTATGCAAGTAGTTGCAGAGCAGGACATTGATCTTAAGCACGGAATTTTTAGACATCAAGGAGAAGATCCTTTCATTGCTGAGGAAATTCGGAGGATATCTCAAGGGCAAAAATCAGTTTTTCGCCTTGGAGATTATAAGTCTTTGTGGTTTCAAGACCGTCTCTGTGTTCCTGATGTGACTGAGATTTGTAACGTCATACTTAGGGAAGCACATGAAACACCATATTTTGTACATCCAGGAAGTACTAAGATGTATATGGACTTAAAATAACTATTCTGGTGGAATAACATGAAAAGGGACATTGCTAAATATGTATCAGAATGCCATACTTGCCAAAGGGTGAAGGCTGAACATCAAAGTCTAGCAGGACCATTACAACCTTTGGAAATTACCGAATGGAAGTGGGAGGAAATAGGTATGGACTTCATCACAGGATTTCGCATGACACCTAAACGGAAGGATATGATATGGGTAATTGTGGACAGACTCACTAAAAGTGCACATTTTATTCCGGTAAATCAGAAAGATAATGCCGAGAAGTTAGTAGAAGTTTACATCAAAGAGATAGTAAGTAAGCATGGAGTGCCCAAAAATATCGTAACTGATAGGGGATCCGTGTTTACTTCAGCATTTTGGAAGAAATTGCATGAAACAGTTGGTTCAAAGTTAGATTTTAGCACAACCTATCATCCAGAGATAGGAGGTCAAATAGAAATAACAAATCAGATACTAGAAGACATGTTAAGAGCTTGTGCATTAGATTTTGGAGGTACATGGGAAGATCATCTACCATTGGCAGAATTTTCCTACAATAATAGCTATCAGAGTAGTCTGAAGGCAGCTCCATATCAGGTTCTGTATGGAAGTAAATGTAGATCACCAATATGTTGGTATGAGCCTGGAAGCAGCAAGGAATTTGCGCCAGACTATATCAAGGAAAAACAAGATATCATTGATAAAATTAAGGATAGACTGAAAATAGCTCAGAGTAGGCAGAAAAGTTATGTTGATCAAAGTCAAAGATCTTCGCATCTAGAAGTGGGAGACATGGTATATTTGAAAGTAAGTCCAATCAAAGGGGTTAAAAGGTTCGGAGTTAAAGGAAAATTGAGTCCAAGATATATCGGGCCATTCAAGATACTGAGTCAGAACAGAACTATAGCTTATGCTTTAGAGTTACCCTCAAGATTAGCTCAAGTGCATAATGTTTTCCATGTATCACAACTTCGTAAATGTGTGAAAGTTCCGGATGATGCAATCACACATCAAGAGATAGAACTACAAGAAGACTTGACCTATGTTGAAAAGCCCTATAAAATTTTGGAAGAAAACTGGAAAAGGTTGAGAAATAGGGCAATAAAATATTGCAAGGTACAGTGGGAACAATACCCTGAAAGGGAAGCCACTTGGGAAAAAGAAGAGGACTTAAGAAAAGCCTATCCAGAACTATTCAGGTACACTTCAACAAACTTTGGGACGAAGTTTAATTTAAGGGGGCAAGTCTGTAACATCCCAGCATTTAGGAACCAACGAAGGGTAGATTTAGGAATTTGTGATATTGCATGCATTCATCTGTGAAAATGTGGGTAATTTTTTCTCCAAATAAAAACCTAAAGTGATCAAAGTTTCTTTCATGCTTTGAGATTAGGTATAGTCTTGGAGGATGATTGTTATAAACCTTGATAGGATCTTTGTGGATTAGTGTGTTTTGGGAAATGAAATTTGAAATTAAACTTAAGTGTTGGATTTATAATTCAAAAGAATGTAGAATTACGATTGAGTATTTTGATTTAGTCAAGATGTGATAATTAGTAACTTAAACTTTAAATAAATAACATAATCAATAAAAGGAATATTTATTCCATATTTTAATAAATAAGTTACAAAAAATGTAACTTATGTAAATGAGCAACAATCTTTACAATAGCAAATAAATAAAAGAATAATCTTTATATATTAAGTAATAGTACAATCTTTATTACAAAAGAGTAAAATAAAAAGTACAAAAGAATAAAATAAAGATTACAATTGAATAAGAAAATATTACAAGTAATTATTTACAAAGAAAAGACAACTTAAACTAAAGTCTTGAATCTTCAAGTCTGGTAGTTGCAAATCAAGTACAAACTAAAAGAAAGAAAGTCAGGGATTAAAAAAATGTTTTACTCTCAGAATTGACAGTGAGGTGCACTGTTCAAAGTTCATCATGGAGTAATCATTTAAGGGGCAAGTTTCACCAATATGAAGGAATATATCTTTCATAATTTCAAGTCATAAGACAAATAAACAGCAAGGAGGGGCAAATTTAACCAAGATAAGTAAATGTAACCAGATAGAAGTAACTTCATATCCAGAGCATATCCACAAGGTGTGCAGCAGGCACACAGGCAGCACACACTCCAAACTGCATGGTGTGTGCTGTCAGCACAACAGCAACAACTCCACACACAAAACTATCAGCACAGCCATGGGAGGCATCCACACACCATTTCCCTGTTCTTACACACCCAGAACACACTCGGCTTAGCAAAGCCAAACAAGATCACACCAACCAAACCCTGGATCATCTCACCAAGATGGTGACATAAGGAGGGGGTAGATCAGGTGGAGAGCAAGGACAAGATCAAGCCACCGGGACCAGGAGGTGGAGAGCTAGATCAAGGAAAAGACCAGGAGCTGGAAGTATCAGGAAAAGCAGCAGATCAAGCTAGCCACAAGATCAACAACTTGCAACAACAACACCCAAGTGTGGTGAGCATCATAAAGCATCCACATATTCTGTTCATTATATTCAAACAGAAAAGCATGTGTTGTTTTATAAATTAAACCTCTCAGTGATCACCCAAGTAGGGTGAACCTATCATAGAGAAATTTGAAATATAAGGCCAGTAGTAAACTCTACCAAATCCACCAGGATCTCAGGCCAGCATCATAGATCCTGGTGATCATCAACAACTCATATATAGTCCAAAATGTTCTCATATAGCTTATGAAATTTGGGCACATCTCCTAATGGATTAGCACCACATATTTCATAAAACTATATGCACCAACATTAAGCTATCATTAAACAAATTATTTTAGCCAACCAGGATCCAAGATCTAGTGAACAACCTTGATACTTAAGCATATCTATTAGGGACAGTAGGATAGGAATTTAATTCCTAAGCCTCAGATCAGCATCATAGGCATTGATCTATAAAAGAAAGAAGCTTACAAATTATCTTTAACAGATATCCAATCTTAAGCACTGCCATAGTAAAGCCCAGTAGTAGAATCACCACTTGTGTGCCATCCTAGGATGGTGTCACAAGAACCAATTCTGAAAACAAGCCAACAATCACTTAGCTTTAATAAATAAACCAATAAGACAATAACTATCATTTTACTGGAAAGAATAACCAGGAATCAGGATTAGGTGTATATGTGCAAAGTGTTACTGTAAGAAACCAAGTAACCTCAATCTGCACATGAATTTACAAACCAATCTTTACTAATGCAGTAAATCACCACTGACAGTGCTACCATCAGTATTCGAGTACTGACAGTAGAGAGACACACTAAGCATCAACCTAACCAACCAAGTTTCACAGTCACACCATCAGCTTAACCAAGATTTATCACCAATTAGAGGCAACACTACTGAACCACTAGCATCAGGTCAAGAATATCATCAGATAATCAAAACATAACCGAAAGCACTGAAGTGTAGCGAGCACAATCTTCACTAGGCATCTCTACCAGATCAAATCATCATCTTACAAGCACAAAGATGAATGAATCCTAGAACCAGGGAAGAACCCTAGAACCAAGATGAACCCTTATGAGGAATGGTCACTAGTTACAAACATATGAACTCAAATAGGGTAGAGGCACGGGTGATAATCCAAGGACCAACTCACCTGTGGTCCTCGCTGTAGATTAGAAGAGGAAGCAGAGGGTCGTCGACGACCACGGCGGCACAGGGAGCACCCCAAGGGGGCGCTGTAACCCACACCACGCTGAGGCAGCGACAATAGCCACGCCAGAGGTGCGGAACATCACCACGGCACACCGCAGTAGCGGTGGCGACAGCACCAGCGCCACCCCAAACCCTAGGGTTTGGGATGGAGCTAGTCTGGCCACGGAGAAGCTCCAGGTCCAAATCGAATTGGACAGGAGGGTAGAGCGGGGTCAACAACCTCGTCCTTCACCACGGCGACGGCCAGGAAGGTCCACAGCGGCGTGAATCGCCGGCGGTGACACCGCTGACCACGGGGTCGGGGGAGGAGAAGAAGAGAGGTGAGCTCGAGAGAGAGACAAAGAGAGTTGGGCTAGATTGGGCCAGGACCCTTCGGGGTGTTGTTTTGACTCTGCCATACTAGGCCACAAGGGCCCAATGAACCAACACGGGCAGCCCATTTACCTAAAGGCAATTTTTAATAAATAGAAAAGACCAAAATGCCCTTGAAATAAAAAAAAGTCCAAAAATTATAAATAAAATATTTTTGGATTCACACTAGTTCAAACTATCCAAATAAATTAAGAAATAAAATTTTAGACATATAAATTTTATTAAGAATTTGGTACTATATTTATACCTTTTGGAATTTTACAAAATTATTGAAAGATGATAAAAATAAATAAAAATCACTTTCATTATATATTAATATTGTAGTATTTTAGAGAAATACTAAACAAATATTTGATATCAACTTTTGGTATTTAATTCTTAAAAGAATTATTAAATAAATAAAATACAAATAAAATAAAATAAAATAAATGAATGCAATATTCAATAAATATGAAAAATTAATATTTATAAATACTTTATTATTAAAAGGAATTTTTATAATAATGGGGGAAAATACACATAAAGCTTAATGATGCATTACATTACTTTGCATAATCATTTTGCTTCTTTAAATATTGTCCTTACCGGGCAATAATGATGTTTTTGTAGAAATAGAAGCTCAAGGTCTAGTGCAAGTATCCGACTTCACTACCTTGCAATCACAAGGCAAGTCATCACTTGCTCATGTCCTTTGAAGAGTCTTTATCAAAGTATTTGCGAATTGTGTGTTATCAACTATATTATAGAAAAAGAAAACATTATTTTCCCAAGATAATAAATCTTAGATATCATCCTAAGTGATGATATGATGGAGCAATAGAACTTAGAGTTCTAATTGCAATAATCACGAACAATTAGGGATTAATAACCCATGACATCAGTGATTCTAGCGTCGTATATTACGCGTTAACCATGAGATTTGGAATGGAACGAAGAAGTCATCTATATCCTTTTCCTCTTATTTGGAGGCAAGACGAGCTTAACGTGATGTTGTGATTCCTTGTGCGGATCCAACATATGGGTGGGCACCCTTACGCCCCACACTTTTGGTGTCTAGATTATCCATGAATGGTGTTTAGGGATATAGTCCATGTAAATGGTACTATTCCGGGCATCACCATGTCATAGAGTCTTCGGGAGCTCATCAGGGTTTTAGCCTGCCCAAAAGGGGGCTTAACTGAGGTGATCCAGCCCCGAAGGATCGTGCAGACATATGAGGTCGCGGAGAGGGCAGTGATTGGCTTGGACCAACTACTGGGCTCCACATCATGGAATTGTGGACGGGAAAGTACGCCCGGTTGTGCAACAAGGAGTTGATTTCTCATGGGAAAAGTAACGCACCTCTGCAGAGTGTAAGAATTGTAAATTGTTACTCCCTGTTCCGGGAAGGAGCTACGAGCGTGGCAGGAAAGGAACTCCATGAAAGTTCTGTTCAACCTGTGAAGGCTGATGGTCATAGATTTTCATAATAAAATCAATCTTTGAAGAAATATTTACGAAAATTGCATAGTTCCAAAGACTGATAGTCCGAGGTGGTAGATAGAGCATCAAACTTCCTACCTTGTATATAATGAATTTGCTGGGTAACGCTGTTACTCATCCTTTCCTTGAATCCTTGCTTAGACTCTGAGAATCCAGAAGCTACAGCAATGTATGCATCTGAGATCCAAGAGGAGGTCTTCTATGAAGATCCCAACCTGTATGGAGCCATAGAAGGGGAGGACTACGATCTCATCTATGAAGGTGAGTTCCAAGAGTCCGAATAATTACTATAGTTCTAGTAGCCACTTGAGCCGAGCAACATGAACAATATATAGCAATAAGTTGCTGAGCTCAATTTGGAGTTTAAGTTTTAATTTGAAACTTCCGCTGAAAATCTGATATTTTGGTTTGTAAGTTGAATCTTTTGGAAGTCTTGAACTTCCGGTATTGTAATAATAATAACGTGTGTATGTTTGTAATATGTACCCGCAATGTTTCTTTTGTACCACTTTGAGGGATGTGATATTTCTGGAACGGTGTTCTATGGATGTCATGTCAACGACTATAGTGTACTACACATGCAGTGGTATGCTAGGTAACCGCAACTTGGCACATTCTCACACCATGTTATGACTATGAACAAGTCACCATAGCCTATATGATCATTTAGTCCTTGACTTGTAGTAACACTCTATGCTTTGATTAGTAATGTTTTGTTGCTCTGCATGATTATGGCCATTATTGCTCTCTTAGTTGGTTGCTCCCAGTCTTTCGCTACCCTCCACTTGTATGAGTAAGCTCTACTCATGCTTGCAACTCCCAAGAAACCAATTTATTCCAAAGTGTCCACTATAAACTCATATGCATGGTGTGTTACACCATTCCAAGTATATTCTTGTTTTAAGCTATCTTTCAATTAAAAAGTATTTTGTTATGTGAAAACTTAGTGATTAAATCCGTCACGAACTTGATGGCACCTTTATATTCTTTGCCCCTAATAAACTTGAACCATTGTGCCATCTATGTTGTATATGCTTGCACTTATACGTTGGAATTAGCAGAACCATGCTGTCATGGGGAACATTTTCAACATTGCACTTGTACTTTGTACACAGTTGATATCATGCTGTTTTGTCTATGGATGTCACTGCTGTAAAATAAAGAGGGACCTTGTAAGTCCGTGGAGTTATGTATTTTGTGTTATAGAAACGCCTGGGCCGCTAGCCTAAGCCATGCCTAATCATGGTGGAAACTTGCAGCATCACCATAATGAGCTATCTATGAAGCATCCTCAATTAAAATCTATGCACATAGTAAATAAAAATACCACTGAGATGCTCATTGTCTGCTTGCCTTGTCATTTTGGTTATGGGATAGCTCCTGTACCATGTGCAAGGGGTACCCCGTTGGAGGTTCTCTATGATACACATGTACTTACTATGACAACAACTTACAAGTGACTGAAGTTGAGTAGCATGAGGTGTGACCCTCGTATTCAAGGGACTTGAGATTGCCAACTTATACTTTGTCAAGCATATACTACATAGTTTGTTCACTTTAACCTTAATCACTTCAAGATGCTTATGATAGGGGCAATGAGGCCTGAAAGCTAACAAGTACCATAATTTTTGGAAGCTCTTTTTGAAACTTGAAATCCCTGCTTCCCTTTATGAAGGGCCTTTCTTCCACTATTATGTTGAGTCTCCACCTTCTACCTTTAGGCACCATTAAGAGAGCATAGTTGCCATTCTGTGTGTAGTGTCCCAAAACTTATTGATTGATGCATATTGTGATATTGCTTGTTCTTGTGCTACTTGTATCTAGTCACTCGTATGAACTTTGAAGGTGTCCTATGCATCTATTTTCTACTCCATGAGTGACAAGCTGAGTGCCACTATGCCATGTTTTCTGTATGTGAAACAAACAAACGTTTTTCAATGCATGTTATTCATGATCTTTGTTTGTAGCCTTTCTTGTTGCATGCATAGTTACTACTCCCTCCGTTTCAAAGAATAAGGCGCACACGGATTCCAATGCAAAGTTTGACCGAGTAAATAGAACAACTAAAATTTGATTATATTATGTAAAATTAGCATCGTTGGATTCGTATTGAAACACACTTTCCAATGATGCTAATTTTATACCAATATTCTTTGTATATTTAGAGTAAATCTTGGTCAAAGAAAAATCACGCAAAACAAGGGCGCCTTATTCATTGAAACGGAGGTAGTATGTCCTATTGTTAGAACTCCATCTTTCATGCACATGTTTAGGGTTCTTTGATCCCAGATTTAAATGCTTGCAAATGGTTTGATCTTGGTTTTGATGGTGCATGTCACCTCAAAAATTATTCTTTTTATCACTTACCTACTTGAGGACAAGCAGGAGTTAAGCTTGGGGATGCTTGATACGTCGGAAACGTATCTATAATTTTTGATGCTCCATGCTTGTTTTGTATCTACTTTGCTTTGCTTTGTCTACACTTTGAGGTGTTTTTATATCTTTTCTGGAACTAACCTATTAACAAGTTTCCAAAGTGCCAGTTGCATGTTTTCTCCTGTTTTTGGTTCCAGAAAGGAAGAAAATCAATATTCTCGGAATTGGATGGGACAAAAGCCAAAGTCAATTTACCGTGGGCGACACGAAGCCAGAAGACAAGACGGAGAGGCGCTATAGGGCGGACAACCCCCCTAGGCCCCCTGGGTAGGATGTGGCTCCCTGGTGGCCCTCTAGCCTCGCCTCTTCGCCTATAAGAAGCCCCGGATACAGAAACCTTAGGCACCCGATCAAAACTCCAAGAAACCTTCTGTAGCCGCCGCCACCATCGTCCCTAGATCAGGGGGATCTGAAGTTCTTCCCGGCATCCTGCCGGAGGGGAGATCATCCTGGAGGCCTTCTTCTCCAGTATGAAGCGTGACTAGTTCCACCTTGGACTACGGGTCCATGTAGTAGCTAGATGGTTGTATCTCCTCCTTGTGCTTTCATGTATAGATCTTGTAAGCTCCGTTCATGATCATGATCTAATCTATTTGTAATCATGCATGTTGTGTTTGCGGGGATCCGATGGATATTGAGATTACTATGTCAGATTGATTAATGGTTTTGTCTATTTTGATACTATCATGTCTGTGTTGTTTGTGATCTTGCATGCTCTCTGTTGTTAGTAGGTATCTTGGCCAAGTAGTTGCTAGTGACTTCAAGAGGGGTATTTATGCTCGATAGTGGGTTCATGCCTCTAGTTTCCAAGGGAAGTGACAGAAATCTCTTCGGTTGTAGATGTGTTGTTGCCACTAGGGAGAAAACAACGGTCTCTTGTTCATAGAACAAGTGGATTGTTTACCTTACACACTTTGCTTAAAGCAGTTGTCTATTGCTCGCAACTTAATACTGGAGGGGGTTCAGATGATAACCTGAAGGTGGACTTCTAGTCATATATGCAGTTGTATTGCGGTCTATGTATATTGTTGTATTTCCCAATCGAATCTCATAGGATCTTTTTGTCTAGTATTGCATTGTTATGCCTTGCTCAGTTCCTGTCAATTGCCCTGCTGTAATTTGTTTACCCCTCATGCCATGTTGTTTATCTAAGGAGAGCACCTCTAGTGAACTATGGACCCCGGTCCAATATTTACCATTGATACATCCTCCACTGTTACTTGTTTACTTGCTGTAAACCGTTATCTTCCACACCATACGTTTAATCCTTTGTTATAGCAACTAGTGAGATTGACAACCTCACTGTTAGTTGGGGCAAAGTCTTGAGTTTGTGTTGTGCAGGTTTCCATGTTGCTTGCAACACCTGTGTGACATTTCCTTCCTCCTACTGGTTCGATAACTTCGGTTTCGTACTGAGGGAAGACTTGCTGTTGTGCTGCTTCACACCTTGCTCTTGGGGTTCCCAACAGGCTCCACATCAACTGAGCCATCAATGGACTTACAAGCTCCCTTTTTATTTCACACCGTCGACATCCGCAAACAAAAGAGCGTGATATAAACTGGATGAGTATCCATAAGTGTTGAAAGCGTTCCCCATGACAGCACGGTTCTGCTAATCCCAACGTATATATGCAATCATATACAACTTCGATGACACAATGGTTCAAGTCTATTAGGGGTAAGAAAATAAGGTGTGCCATCAAGTTCGTGAGAGCTTTACTAACTAGTTTTCACATAACAAAATAGTTTTTAATTCAAAAGATAGACGAAGCTTGAGAATTTGCTTGGAATAGAAATAATGCTAATAGGTAGATATGGTGGACACAAATGGCACAAGTTTTGGTTCAAAGGGATTGGAAACATGAGAAGTATGCCTTCTCAAAACAGGTTTTTGGCTAGCAAGGCTGGGTAGCAAGCAAAAGAGTTGGAAGAAAAAAGCAAACATACAAGTGATAAAGCCAAACATGCAATCTTCCTTGAAGACGCAAAAGATCTTAAATAAAGAATACTAAGCTTATGAGCCAATCAAGAAAGAAAATAAATGATACAAAATACCTGTACGCTTTTTCTCTTTTTATTTCAAAACTCAAAAAGTGTTTCTACTGACCAGAGCTCGGTTTGCCAAAACCAATTTAAATTTACTTGATGCTCCCAAAGTGATGCCAATACGGATCAACAAGATCAATCATATAATATAGATTGCAAAATAAAATAAGAAGTGCAAAAAGTAAAAGATGAAACTTATCATTAATATTCCATAAAGGCACTCACACCAAGGGATACATAGATAATCAACTAAAGGAGAGATACTTCCACATGCAAACCAACCTATAAGATAACTTCTCTACCAAAGATAGAGCTCTACTAAAGAGGTAAAAGATAAATGATAATGATGTGATACCACGACACTCCCCAAGCTTGGAATAAGCCAAGGGGATGCCAAACCTGATGAAGAATTACTCCTTCGGTGGTGGTGGTGTTCTCTTGTTTAGGGTAAGGAGATCCTTCAGCATCTTACGAATCCTATCATTCTCTTTTTGAAGTATATCCACCCTCATCCTCAAAGCACGATACTTATCACAAAACTCGTTAGTGGTTCGGAGGGCTTCCACTGCCTCAGGGCAGGATCTGAAGTCTGAAACGGAGGCTATAATCCGTTGCATACGAGAAAAAGCGCGTCCAGTGTTAGTTGCTCCTACAAAAGTAGGTTTCCTTCCCCTTGACCCTATGGCGGTTTGTTCCTCCATCTTTACTTCCTCTACGGGCTTCTTGCCTTTGTCGTTGGAGGAGACCATGGTGCTCTAAACTTGAGAAGATTTCCTGAGAGAAACAGATCAAAATGAAAACACGACGAGAACACGATGCACGAACCTCGGGGGATCCGGGGGTTATATATTATGAAGTTTCAATGCATAAGGAAGGTACTGTTATGAAAAACGAGGCGGAGACGGAGCTCGGGGAGCACACACCCCCTCTAGGCGCGACCAGCTGGGGCTCGCGCCTGGGGTGGGTTTGACCACCCTGTCCTCCGTTTCCTCCTCTATTCCTTCTCGTAACCTTCCTTATGTAATAAAAACATCAAAATATAAAAAGATTAGGCTTTCACGAACCTTTTGTTTTCACCACTTTTACCTATTCAAAGACGAACTCTATAGACTCCTTTTCTCCCTCTCCTGGAAATTCCTTTCCTACAAGGTCTCACACAAACCTCAATGGCAACATTAGTGTAAGCAAAAACAATAAACCTTTAGGTTCACACTTCAACTGAAATCCATCAAAATAAAGGCTTCTGTAAGAGGCAAATGCAAATGATAACAGAAATCTATCAAAACAGACCAGCAGGTAAAGATTGTTTTTTTTGAAAAACTTCAGTTGCTCAAATTAAAAAGTGCAAAACTAATGAAAGTTGGGTAAAAACTTGGAGAACAAGCATAGAAAACGAGAGCTCCATCCGAAGTACTGAGATCTCTCACGAATTTTTGCAGTACAGCACAAAAATCTGTCCCAGGACAGCCACTTTTCACAACTCCTCTACTTCTCAAAAGTAGTTGAACTTGACACAAAAACCAAAACAAAAAGAATAAGGAGCGGTTATTACTGAGGTAATAACTTCCAAGACTCAACCAAACTCTTGGGTTATCTCCCAACAAGTACTTTTCTTTAATGCCTTTAAGTTAGGCTTGAAAGTTTCAAAGATGCTCACAAAGGAGATATATATTTGAAGTGAAAGAGAGCATCAAGAGGCAAATAACCAACACATTTGAGTCTAACCCACTTCCTATGCATGGGGGTGTCATGAGAAAACAAATTGTTGAAACAAAATGCCAGTAGCATAGGAAGACAAAACAATGCAACTTCAAAGCTTTCGACATAAAACGGAGAAACTTAACATTATTGAGATACATAAAACCATGTTTCCCTCTCTCATACTAACTTTCAGTAGCACTTTGAATAAAGTTGACAATATAACTGTCACTGGCAACAAATTTATCATAAGAATGAGCATACTTACTATGACCAAAAAGAGGTCCAAGGTCATAAACAGGATCAATAGAAGCAAGTTGTTCCATCCTGAAATCTTCATTAGGCAAGCTATTTTCACAAGGAGCTTTAACAAATTTGGAAAAGTTAAACTCATAAGAATATCCATCAAACTTAGTTAAAACTTTATCCTTCTTACAATCTATAATAGTTCCACAAGTGTTCAAGAAAGGTCTACCAAAAATGATAGGACAAGTTTTGCTAGCCGCTGAATTAAGCACTAGAAAATCTGCAGGATATTTAATCTTATTACAAAGAACCTCCATGTCTGTTACAATACCAATAGGGCAAGTGGTATCCTTGTTAGGAAGGTGAATAACCACATCAATGTCCTCAAGGTCACAAGGACCAATTTCATGCATAATTTACCTGTAAAGCTCATAAGGAATAACACTAGAACTAGCACCAATATCACATAAACCATAATAGCAATGATCACCAATTTTAATAGAAAGCACATGAACACTAGCTTTTCTAGCTCTACTAGGATGAGAGATAATATTAGAAGCGTCTTCACAGAAGACAATGTGCTCATCATCTATATTTCTAGTGTCAAGATCTTTCACAATAGTTACCACATGCTCAATATTTATTTGCTCATCGGGTTCCACAGTTTTCTTAGTACCTTTATTATTCGCACTAGTAATCATAGAATACTCCTTTACTTTAGCTGGGAAAGGTGTTTTCTCAACATAAGGTCCATGCACAATATGATTAGTAGTACAAACTTCGGTGCTTCTAATAGGAACATGACTAACAACATCTTTATAAGGAGCGTGGTACTTATTCCACTTCTTCTTCGGAATTTATATGTAAGAGTCAAAGGCCTTAAAACAATAGGCTATACTTTGGGAGTCAAGACCAAACTCGTTACTAATATCACGGAAGTCATCAGTTCCCATAAAAGATTTTATGCATTCATAATCATAGTTTATACATGACTTTCTTTCTTTGTCATTCTCCCAAGCTTCAGTGTTCTGTTGAATACGGTCTAGGAGATCCCATTTAGCTTATTCCTTCATACGTGTGAATGATCCAGCACAAGAAGCATCTAGTAAATCTTTATCATGACGAGAAAGCCTAGCATAAAAGTTATCGATAATAATATTGTTAGGGAGTTCATGAATAGGACATTTAAGCATTAGTAACTTCAATCTACCCCAAGCTTGAGCTGTACTCTCTCCATCACGAGGACAAAATTTATATATCAGATTCCTATCCTTATGAATCTCACTGGGAGGATAGAATTTAGAATAAAAGAGAGATGCCATTTCCTCCCATTCCATGGATTGTCCATTCTTCAGCATCTTATACCATTCTTTAGCTCTCCCTTTCAAGGATATATAGAGTAACTTATTCTTCACCTATTCAGTTGTGATACCTGCACACTTAAACAACCCGCATAATTCATGGATCAAAAGAAAGTGATCACCAGGATGGACAGTTCCACCCCCTAAATAATAATTATCCATAACACGATCAACAATACTTGTAGGTATCTTAAAAGGATCTATCTCAACAGGTGGTGGTTCATCTACTACCCTAACAGTGGTAGTAGTTTGAAGGGAATATGCCTGAGAGGCAATAATAAAGTGGTTATTATCATATTCCTTATTTATGAGAAATGTTTATTTTGCATGCTATAATTGTATTAATACGGAAACATTAAAAAATGTGTGTTTTAATAAACAAAAAGAAAGTTCCTAGTTATATGTAAGGTTCCCAACCTTTAATAAGGTAGAGATCCCTGTGTTTACAATGCTAGTCCCTGGATCAATAGCTAGCATCCACTGTTAAGATGTAATATCAATAAACAAAGGTCATAATACAACTTTATAACCATGAATAAAATAAATCATTACATCTTACATATCTCAATTGGCTAGCTCATTACAATGCAGAAGAATATAACAATAGCATGGGGTCCTTCATCTTCAAAGTGCCACATGCAATCATGTTGGTTGTAGACTTGTAATCCTATTCAACACACTTCACTAACATCAAACAAACATGTAACATAATAAGTTGCAGCAACAAGGGTCAATACATTTGAATTATATTGGCAAGTTTCACTACTATATAGAAATAAGTGGATCCTATCATTACATGCATATTTGGCTAAGTAGGGTTTAGGCTCTTTTGCAGAAAGCAATATAGTTTTGTCCTATCTTTTCAAAATAGTTTTTATCTTTTGTCAAATCTTTCTGAACTCCTTGGAAAACTCCAAGTGCTTCAAATCCCTTGTTGTCACCATCAAGTTTTACTTTGAGAAATTGGAATGTCGAGATCTTCCATAGCTTCAGGCCTTAGTTGCTCAGAGTTGTCCGTAACCGGGGAAACGGCTAAGTACTTAGAATTTGATCTTCTCTAATTCCCTGGGTGGTTTTCTTCTAGTGCACATACAAAAAGATAGCCATATAAACATGGTTCCCTTTGTTTCCACCTTGTCCAAAACTTGAGTATCCTTGTCCACCCAGGTGGTTCATTGAGTACTTGTTTTATTATATAAAACATATATCTTTTCAACACTTAATATAGTCATATCATGTATCCCATCCCAAATATATAGCAGGGCTAAGCATACTACAACTACAATGTTTTCACTAAGGAATTTATAAGGGTATCCTATTAGGATTTAGCATAGCATAAAATATAGTAGTCCTTTCCATGCATGCTACAAAAATCCACTAAGTGTAATGAAAATAGTAGGACATGGATGATAGTGTCACTTGCCTTTTTAGT
The DNA here is from genome assembly GCA_916181665.1 of Avena sativa. Lineage (NCBI taxonomy): Eukaryota > Viridiplantae > Streptophyta > Magnoliopsida > Poales > Poaceae > Avena > Avena sativa. The sequence goes on along the minus strand of OV702285.1, from coordinate 165,891,513 downwards.
AGAGAATGATGGTTCACTTCTTGATCTTGTAAATATCACACTCTTCTAACTTCACTACAATTCAATCAAGCAAACACAAATTCAACTAACATTCAAACCATTTCACACACATAAAATAACAAAAACAAGGTCATGCATGCAAGCAAGCAAAATATAGCTTTATTTGGAAAAGTGGTTTCTACTAGGATCTAAACATTTTAAGGCTCAAAGTGGTCATTTACTAAAGTGGTAAAACCATTTGCAAAAGTTTTTATCTTATAAACCAAATATTATGCTAAGGTGATATTTTATGTTGTTGAAAATATATTTTAGCAAAGCAATAACTTTATATGGTTCATCAAATATGTTCTTAATGTCAAAACTTGGTGTTTAGGGTCAGAAGGTTTGAATCATATCATTTCCCAAAGGTTTTACTCAAAAATCATTTCTAAGCCACAAACAATATTTTTATTTGACTAGAAATGTGCTAACTCAAATATTTATTCCTTAACTTCACAAAATACATTTTTAAATCCATAAGTTGGTTCCTATGTTCAGTAGGTTCAAAACAATCCATTTAGCAAATATTTCACCTTAAAATTATATCTAGAACAATTTTTATATTCAAAATATGCCTACACATGTTTCTGCAAATTCAACCAATTTTCCAGAAGCAAAACATTAAACAAAGTGCATGGTTGCAAAGTATTTGTTCTGCTGATTCCATTGATATAAAATTTGCAAAATTTGGACGTGCAGAACTAAAGTTATGAATTTTACAAGTTTGCATATCTAATAGAACAAAAATTGCTGTTTTAAACAGACTCTGTCCACGTGTCTTGTTCTGATAGGCTGAAAATGTTTCGCGTGGATCAGCTGCTGTGGGGTGTTGGATTAAAATGAGATCGTGCAGCTCTGGTTCAACCTTACCCCTTCGTTAAGTCGTCTATTTCTACGTGTCTAATCTAAATCGAACGGTTCAGATCTACTCGACCACAAAGTGGCAGCGCTGCGACGGCGACAGGCGGTGGCGCGCTCAGACGAGGGTGGCGCTGGCGATGGAGGAAGTGAGGGAGAGGGAGTAGTAGCTCACCGTGCTTGCAGAGGTGCGGTGAAGCTCGAGGTGTGGTCAGCTTGATGAGGGGCGCTCTAGGTGGACGGCAATTGCTCGCCGGAGCTAGCGGCATCGTCAGAAGCTTCTGCTTGTCGACGGGGACAGTGCTGCAGTCCACCAGAAGGCAAGAGAAAGGTACGGTTAGATGCGGGATAGTGCGTAGATCATAGGAGCTTCAACGGAAGAGATCGGGGCGGTCTGTTCTCACCGGGGAAACTCGCCGGAGGAAAAGGCAGACGACAGTGGTGCTTGGTGTCGAGGTTGCCGACGTTCTGGAGCGGGCGTGGCCAAGCAGTTGGCACTGGGAGATGTGCCAGGCGATGGGGAACAGGCTCGCGTGCAGTGGGAGGCGAGGGGCGGCTCGTCGACGCCAGAATTTGCTGGAGAAGCTCGTCGGAGCAGTGGGGTTCGAGCTCACGATTCTCGCAGCCTGGAGGCAGAGAGGAGGTGCTGCTTGGGGGATATGGGAGAGGAGAGCGTGGAGTTTAATCGGGCAGGGTCACTGGCGAGTTTAATCTGGCCATCAACGCGAATTCAAGAATATTAAACACGGCAGTAAACGGCGAGGGGAACGGTCGACGCGGTGAAGACGATGATGAGGTGGCCAGTGGGTCCCGTTGACATCGAGAGAGAGGGAGGGGGAGTGGGGTCCTGTTGTCAGTGACTTAGCGGGTGTGTTCCTGGGTAAAAACGGTTCGCGAGTGGGGAGAGCTGGTGGGCTGCGAGTGGGCTTGCTGGGCCTGTTGGCTGGGTTGGGTTTGATTCATTTTTTTATACTAAACCTTTTTCTTTTTCTGTTTTGAATTTCCTGATTTGATTTTCATTCAAACAATTCAAACTCCAAATCAATTCAAACCACCACCAAACTTTGGGTAAATTTTAATTCTGTTTAACAACATAATCCAAAGTCCAAAATAAAATAATTCTTTTATTCTTTTAGGATCTATTAATAATTAAATAAATAGACCTTAGTCTTTATTTCAAATAGGATTTAATTTATTTTAAAACTCTATTTGAAATCTAATTAATACCAAAACCTTTTCAGTAGGTTTTATTTGAAAAAACTAAAACACTTGGAATTTTTATTTTAAAAAACTTTAATAAGTTTTAATGTTTATTTGAAAGGAAAAAGCCTTTACTTAAATAAAATTGGATATTAATAAATCCTTATTATTTTATTTAAATAAACCTTTACTCTTTTTAACAAATAGAAATATTTTATTTCATTTTCTTGGCCAAGATTTAATTTGGCTCTTTTAAAATAAGCCTTATTTATATTTCTACCTTTGCTTATCAAAACCATATCTTTTTATTAAAAGATCCAAAAATGGTAATTCCAACTATTATGACTTTATTTATTATTTGTTTATCTTTGTAAATCCCTTTAGGATTCTATTTGATCAAAAATAGGTTTTGATGTTTCCAATTGGAATCAAAAAGTTTCTTCTCACCCTAAATTTCAACAAAATTTTATTTTGTTTATTTATTTTTCACATTTCAAAATTTGGAAAATTTGTGACATTATGCGTCTCTTATAAACTAGCTCATTGATTAACAAGATGATCAAAGGTTTCCTGATCATGGACATTGGATGTTGTTAATAACGGGGTCATAAAATTATTTGAATGGTGTGATGAACATCCATCCGAAGTATAACATTGCCATCAAGGTCATTGTGTTTATATTGCTATAACATCATACGAAGTAATCTTAGTCCTTAGACCATGAGATCATGTCAATCACTAACACCGGAAGAGTATCTTGATAACATCAAATGTCACACCATAACAGGGTGACTATAAAGATGAGTTCAGTGCTATGAAGGTGTTATGTTGAGGCTCATGGATAAAGAGTGGAATTTGTCCATCCCGATGATAGATAGATATACTCTGGACCCTCTCGGTGATATCATATTAGTTAGCTTGCAAGCAAGTGATTTGATCACTAGAATGTTATATCACGGGAACGAGAAAAGAGTAGATGTCAGTAACAAGATCAAACTAGGTACGTGGATACCAATGATCGAATCTCGGACATGTAATATATTGAGAGACAAAGGGATTGAGTTACATGCGTATAAGGTACACACGATCACAGAAGTCATCATTGAATATGTGGGAGTCAGTATGGATCTCCAGGTCCCGCTGCTGATTATTGATCGGAGAGGGGTCTCGATCAAGTCTAAATTATTCGCGAACCGTAGGGTGACACACTTAAGGGATACCGACACTATTTGGAGAAAATAATATGCCAGAGAAATAAAAAGGAAAGCACAGGAATTTATTTCACTAGACACTGAAACTGTTTCGATTGAAATTGCTGAAACTGGTTCTGCATGTGAAATTGAAATGTTATAAGGGGTTTTATGTGAATGTTTGTTAATTAGAGTAATTAACAAAATTCTGAATAAATAAATAAAAGAGTTTTATTTAATGAGATCTTGCATTAAATTTGGTGGAAATTTAATGCATGTGAGTGGATTTTTTAGTGGAGGCATATTTATGTGAGTGGAGGCTTTTCATTTTGAGTGCGAGCTTGATGACCCACAAGTGTAGGGGATCGCAACAGTCTTCACGGGTAGTATTACCCAATTTATTGATTCGACACAAGGGGAGACAAAGAATACTTGCAAGCCTTAACAACTGAGTTGTCAATTCAGCTACACCTGGAAATAGTTCTTGCTCACAGAAGTTTATCAGTAGCAACAGTTTGTAGTAGTAACAGCAAAGCAACAACAATAGTGAAACAAGAGCAATAGTAACAGTAACGGTAAAAAGTGGGATTCGAGTGTGGTAGGCATAGGGATGGATGGACGGGCGTTGCATGGACGAGTCTAAACATGTAATTTCAAGATCTAGGGCATTGCAGATAAATAATAACAAGCATCCAAGTACTAAACAATCCTAGGAATGTGCTCCAAATATAGTCATACATGCTCGCAATGAGAACTTGCACAACATCTTCTGTCCAGCCAGCCCGTGGCAGCGGGGCCTCTAGGGAACTACTGGAAATTAAGGTGCTCCTTTTAATAGAGCACCAGAGCAAAGCATTAACACTCCGTGAACACATGTGATCCTCACACCACAGCCATCCCCTCCGGTTGTCCCAATTATTGTCACTTTGGGGCCTTTGGATCCGGACAATGATAAGTGTACACAACTTGTAGATAAGATCACAAACAATACTATCATAATGATTCAATAATAAGTTCAGATCTGAGATCATGGCACTCGGGCCCTAGTGACAATCATTAAGCACAACAAGTTGCAACAAAGTCAAATAGGACTAATAGAGATACTAGGCACTATGCCCTAACTTATCTTATTCGATTACATGATAGAACTCATCCAATCCCTACCATCCCCAAGCCTACAACGGGGGATTACTCACTCATGGATGAGGGAAACATTGATGGTTGATGGAGATGCGTTGGTGATGACGATGGCGATGATCCTCTCCAAATTCCCCGTCCCGGCAGGGTGCCAGAACGGAGTTTCTGGATCCGAATCTTGGTTTCTGATGGTGGCGGCGGAGCGGAACTCTTTCTAGAAAACTATCGACCCCCCCTCCCCCGCGTTTTTAGGTCGAGAGGCAACTTATAGGCGTAGAGGGAGGCCGAGGGGGTGCCTGGGGTGGCTGCACCCCCCAGGCGCAGCGAGTGGTGGGCCCGCGCCTGGCAGGGGTGTGGCCCCCCCCAGGCCCCTTCTCCGTCTCGTCTTCTGGCTCCGTGGATCTTCTGGTGAAATAGTATTTTGCCATATTTTCCTGGATCCTGATAGTTGATTTTCTGCACAAAAACTAGACACTAAGGTAATTCTGCTGAAAACAGCATCAGTCCATGTTAGTTGTATCCAAATCACACAAGTTTAGAGGAGAAACAATAGCAAAGTGTTCGAGAAAGTAGATACGTTTTGGACGTATCAACTCCCCCCCAAGCTTAGCTTATTGCTTATCCTCAAGCAATTCAGTTGAAAACTTAGTGCGATAAAATAACTTTCATGAACACATTTGCTTCATACGATGTATATATTCTTAGCACAAGAGTAGATGCTTAAACTATTCATAATAAAGAGTATGCAACTAAGTCTACTCAATAGTCATTGCAAGCTATGAAGAGAAACCAACTCAATAATAATAAGTAGCAAGAAACATAAACATAAGCAACATTGCAATGCTCATAAGAAGGTATGATAGAGTGGTATCTCGCTTGCCTTTGTTTGAAGAGCACAATATAAATTCCAAGGCACCTCTGAAGTTCAAGTGAAGACTAGAGATAAAGATATCAGAGATACAAGCATCAAAGTCATGGCATAATTAACCAAGTTTTGAGACAAACACAAGAATGACAACTATGCTCTCAAGAAGGTGCTCATAGAATAGATGGTGACTCAACAAGGAAGTGAAAATGTTTTAAAAAGTTTGAAAGGCTTCCAAATGCTGAAAGTAAGGTACTCACTAGTTTTGAGCTCTCATTGCCCCTATCATAGGCATCTTTATATGGTTAAGGTGAAAGTGAGGTCCACTCTGAATCATATGCTTGACAGACCATAAACTGGAAATCCCAAGTCCCTTGAATACGAGGGCCGCTCCACATGTTACTCAACTTTGGTTACCTGTAAGCTCTTGTCATTGTAAATACATGCATATCATAGAGAACCGCCAATGGGGTACCCCTTGCACATGATACATGAGCTATCCCATGATCAAAATGACAAGGCAAGCAGACAATGAGCATCTCAGCGATCTTTTTATTTACTATGTGTATAGCTTTTTATTGAGGATGCTTCATAAATTCTCATTATGGTGATGCTGCAAGTTTCCACCATGATTAGGCATGGCTTAGGCTAGCGGCCAAGGCGTTTCTCTAACACAATGTATAGACTCCATGAACTCAAGTCCCCCTTTTATTTCACATCGACGACATCCGCAAACAAAAGAGCAAGGCATCAACTGGATATAAATATCCAAAAAGTTTTGAAAGCGTTCCCCGTGATAGCACGGTTCTGCTGACTCCCGGCATATAATTTGCAAGCATATAACTTTCATGGACAGGTCACAATGGTTCAGAATTATTAAGTGCACAGAATAAAGTATGCCATCAAGTTCGTGAGAGCTTTACTAACTAACTTTCTCAAAATAGACAAACATTTTATTTTGGAAGAAAACATGGCATATAGAATATGCACTGAAATAGGAAACAATGCTAATAAGTAGGTATGGTGGACACAGTGGCAATATTGGTTTTCGGGAGTTGGAAGCAGAGGTAGAGCTCATACTCAGTGCATGTGAAGGCTAGCAATAGAAAGGGAGCGACAAACGAGAGAGCAATAACTGTCATAATCATGCTTGCAACAAAACAGAACTAATTATGGCATGAAAATGATACAAGAACTTTGAGGAAAAATAAATCAGCGAGGCTTCCTGACTATTGTTTAGTCATATGCATGCGTGAGCATGTGCCAAGTCGATTCACATGAACAGTCAGAGGAGGATACCACAATATCATATCAAGATATGAATAAAACAATGCAAGCAAACATTCATATGACATGCTACAAACTATTAGCAAGCTGGAGCTAATCATAGACAAGCAAGAACTACTAAGCATCCATAATGACATACACCTTACAAAAATAGGCTAAGAATGTCACAATGATGAGTATATGTACAAAAATGAAACAAATAGAGTCCGTTACCAGCCTCTTACCACACCTCAAGTTGTCTTAATCTTCATTATTGCCCTTCACTTGTATGACTTGAATAATAACATGAAACCAAAATCCACTGAGGACGGCTGAACCCTGCAAAGAATTCACAAAACCAAACAAGAACAACAAATATTTTTGGTGTTTTCGATTTTTTTAGAAATAAGAAAACAAAGAAAAACCAAACAAGAGGCAAACAAAGCAAAAGAAACAAACAAAGCAAAATATTTTTGTGTTTTTCTTTTAAGGCAACCCAAAACCAAAAAGCAAAGAACAAACCAAGCAAAACAACAAAAATATTTTTGGTATTTTTGTGTTTTTTAGAAAACAGCAACAAGAACCAAAAAGAAAGCGAAACAGTGGATAAACAAAGAACCAACCGAACATGATATATAGATGAGTGTGATGTCGGTGTACCTCCCCCCAAGCTTAGGATTTTTGCCTAAGTGGGGCTCAATCCCATGGTTTCCAAGAAGATGCACCTCCATAGTATGTTGAGGAAGCTCCCTCGTCCTGATATGAGCTCGAGGCCTCCCCTGTGTAATACACAGAGGGGTCGTATGATGGTGCTTCCTACTGATAGTGGCATTGGAAGTTAAGAGAGCTTAGCTTGGCATCCATCTCCTCCTTTGAGCGTGACAAAGGTCCCTGAGAAATACTAAACAAAGTGGTTTGGGGTAGAGGGATCTCTCTCTCTCTTCCCCGTCAATAAACAACATTCTATAAACGAATTTCTCAAGGGTAGAGCCATTAGTGACAAAGTGGTGCGCCTTCATGGCAGCAAGATCAAGCCTCTGAGGAGCCAAAACTGTATCATTTGGATCAACAGCAATGTCCAAAGCATTAGCAACACGCATAGCAATAATTCCCCCATAAATGGGTCCCTTAGCAGTTAAGCGACGAGCAATGAGAGAACCAAGATTATACTTAGTTTCATTGTTGAGCGCAGCAGCTAAGAAAGCCAAATGATAGCTGGAAATATTACTAGTGTTCTCCCTACCAAGAACACTAGTGGAAAGATAGTAAGCAAAGTACCTGATGGCTGGAAGCTGAATATTTCTTATCTTTCCCCGTTGAGCTCTCCGGTTATCATCATTGGTTATCCCGCGATAGAGCTCCAACAAATCAGCGGGTTGAGCTAGAATCTTCTTTGCTGACCCAGCTGTACCAAGTCCTAGAGCTTCACAAAATTTCTTCAATGACATATGGTAAGACCTGTCATAAACTTTCAAAGAAACATCTGGATTGAACATGCTGCTAGTAAAGGAGAAACTCTCCACAAATGTTTTAGTGAGCAAAGCATATTGCGCGCTCTCATCCTGCATAAGGCTTGTTAGTCCAGCCCTCCGAACCAAGGTCATAAAATCATCAAGAATCCTAGCAGCCCGCAAGAAGGTTTGGTAAGGAAAGGTGGAGGAATGCGCATCCCCCTCATCTCCCTCGTCACAAAATCGTGGAGTAATGAGATCCTCATTGTATGAGAGCCTGACACTGGTGGATGATCTTGGAAGCCTTGCTCTTCTAGGTGCATCACCCTCAAATATTTCACCAAATGTGTGGTGGTCCATGACCTCTCTTTTCTGAAATTTTAGACAAGCATCAAACCAAGTGATTTCTAAGTTGATAAATGATGAGCAACTACTATAGGAACTTGCTAGAGGGATACAAATGCATCGAAATGAAATTTCTAAACATAGAACAAGCATGCAAGCTCAAACAACCTGACACCTATAGAAGCAAAATACTCAAAATACAATCTACCAATCAGAAATCTAATTGGACAAGTGGAGGAGGCACACACCAAGGAGTAAAACCTCCAAAAATCAGCACTTGAGATGGGATGAGCAAGGAGATCGAAAATCGCGAGCAAGAACAGCAAGAACTCGAGCTAGAGAAAGTTCTCCGGTGTTTTTCGGCAGAGAGAAAGAAGGTGGCTTTGAGGAGACAGTCTGGAGGGGCCTAGGTGGGGCACACCCCCCTAGGCGCCACCCCTAGGTAGGCCGCGCCTACCATGGGTGTGGTGGCCTGGGGTGCCCCCCTGGGTCATTCCAGGTGTCCCTCTGCCCCTTTTTTCGAGGAAAAATTTATTTTGAATTTTCTGGGATTTTTTGAGAAACTTTATTTTTAACCAATTTTCAGGGTATGAAAATTGATTTTCTCGCAGAAACAGTTTTTTCATAAGAAGCAAAATCAAACAAAAAACCAAACTACAAAAATTCTAAGACACTCTAACAAGCAAACAACTAGCCAAAACCAAAGCTAGCAAAAGAAGGGCAAAGACTAGGAAGGAGAAAAAGTAAAAGAAAGCAAGTATAACCACAGTGAAAACATTATTTTGATCATTAAAATCCTTTTGTTAACAAGGTTGATCAAGTATTGTTACCAAAACAATCTTATATGAAGCAAAACTTTGTATTCCACCAAGTGATTATGTTACCTCAAGCTTGATTTCAATAGTCCCAATCATAATAGTTTCAAAATTTTCTTGTGGAATGGGACAATATATTTCTCCGACCTTGATGCTCTCAATATTTTCAATGGAGTTTAGGCAACAACTCTTAGTAACCTTCTTGGGGAAATAGACAGTATGCTCTTTGTCATTAATATTGAATGTTACTTTTCCTTGATTACAATTGATGGCAGCACCTGCAATATTAAGAAAAGGTCTCCCAAGAATAATAAACATATTATAATCTTCAGGCATTTCAAGCACAACAAAATCAGTTAAAACCAAGCAATTATGAGCCACTTGAACAAGAACATCCTCACATATACCAACAGGAATAGTAGTTGACTTATCAGCCATTTGTAAAGACATATCAGTTGGTATCAACTTTTCTAGCTGGAGTCTCTTATAGAGAGAAAAAGGCATCACACTAACTCCAACTCCCAAATCACATAAAGCAGTTCTAACATAATTATTCTTAATAGAGCAAGGAATAGTTGGTATACCTGGATCACCAAGTTTCTTTGGAACCTTACCATTGAAGGAGTAATTAGCAAGCAAAGTAGAAATCTCCTCATTAGGAATCTTCCTTTTATTAGAGACAATATCCTTCATATACTTCGACTAAGGAGGCAATTTAATAGCATCAGTCAAAGGAATTTGCAAAAATAAAGGTTTCATCCACTCACAAAACTTGTTGTAGTGTTATTCTTCCTTTGACTTATGTTTCTTACCTGGAAAAGGCATAGGTTTCTGCACCCAAGGTTCTCTCTCTTTACCATGTTTGTTTAGCAATAAAATCTTCCTTTGTGTACATAGTGTTCTTAGTGTGCTTCTCAGGTTCTTCCTCAACTTCCTCCTTATCAGGAGCATCATTTTTATCATTACCACTCCCAGTTTCAGCATCAGAGACAGATATACTACTAGGATCTACAGCAGGTTCAAGGGGTTCCTCAACTTCCTTATGTTTCTTTTTCTTTCTCTTACGAGGACTACCACTATCAACTTGTTGAGAATCCTGCTCAATTATTTTAGGGTGTCCTTCAGGATATAAAGGATCTTGAGTAGCTATACCACTCCTAGTTCTAATTCCATAAGAATGTTTATCTCATGAGGCATTAACTAGCATATCCTTTTGTACTTTTGCAAGTTGATCAAGTTGGGTTTGAACCATTTGAAAGTGTTTACAAAGCATCTTAATATCATTTGAAGTTCTTTCCACAATATATTTCAACTCTTTAATAGCTCTAGAGTTTTCCAATAAATGATTATGAACTTGATTATTAAAATGATCTTGTTTAACAATAAAAATGTCAAGTTCCTCTAAGCATTGATCATGGGGCTTACCATAAGGAATATCACCTTCATCAAAGTGTTGGAGAGAGTGTACCTCAATAGTAGATGAGTGGGAAATTGGCTTACATAATTATTCTATAGGAGGTAGATTCTTAACATCTTCATCTCTAATACCTTTCTCCTTTAAACACTTCTTAGCTTCCTTCATCACTTCATCATTTAATGCAATAACTCCTATCTTATTTGGTGTTGGTGTTGGAACTGGTTCAGGAACATCTAGTTCAGGACTAATAGGCTCAGGTGCATTCAGCTCAGTTAAAGTCCAATCATCATAATTCTTGCTTATCTTAGCCATTAATTCTTCAGCATCTGTAGGAGTTCTTTTCCTGAAAACACAATCAGCAAAGCATTCTAGGTATGTCCTAGAATCATCAGTTAGTCTATTATAATAAATATCAAGCAGTTCATTCTTAGGCAATGGACATCTAGGGTGTGCATGAATCAAGGCACAGAACCTTGTCCATGAATCAGGCAATTTATCTTCTTCTCCCTCTTTAAAATCAAAAAGTCTTTGCAAAGAAGCATGTCTAGCACTAGGAGGAAAATATTTCTGGAAGAAAGAAGCAATCAAGCAATCAGGGCTATCAATGGAACCAGGAGGTAATCTATTAAACCAAGCCCTAGCTTATCCTTTTAGTGAAAAAGGGAAGATCTTAGTAACAAAGTACTTGCACATATTAAAATCATCAGAGAATAAAGCACTCATAGTAGAAAGCTCATTCATATGAGCCACAGCACTCTCATTTTCAGTCCCACAAAAAGGTTCTTTCTCAACAATATCTAAATAGGATAAATCAAGAGATAAATCATAATCTTTATCTTTAATATCTATGGGAGAGGTGGCAAACTTAGGATCAGAGGACAACTTAGGAATAATGGTGCGTCTAGCAAGGAGACTCTTAATAGCACTAGTACCATGTGTGTTTCTTCACTCTTCAACAAATTCATCAGTAAACTCAATGTAGCCATCATTAATCATATCTCTCTCTAGACTCAGGTGAGCTAATAGGTGTTATAGTGTCTTCACTAGGAGTTTTGGTATTTCCTAGACTAGTTATAGTAGCATCTAGGAAAGGACCTAATGAACCACTCGCATCAAGCACAGTAGAAGTAACATCATGAGTATCAAAAGCAATTTTAGACTCAGCAGTAGTAGCAATGTGTGTAGCATGAGTATGTGGTGGTGGTGTAACAAGCTTACTTATAACAGACGGTGAATCAAGAGCAGCAGAGGTGTTTAGGACTATACCTCTTCTTGTAGTGGATGGTAAAATAGGGAACTTTCCATCACGAGACTTCCTCATGATGAAAGGATTAACAGTGAAGAATAATAGATCCAAGTGAACGTACAAATAAAGCTATGCTCCTCGGCAACGGTGCTAGAAAATAGTCTTGATGAACCACAAGTGTAGGGGATCGCAACAGTCTTTGCGGGTAGTATTACCCAATTTATTGATTCGACACAAGGGGAGCCAAAGAATACTTGCAAGCCTTAACAACTGAGTTGTCAATTCAGCTGCACCTGAAAATAGTTCTTGCTCACAGAAGTTTATCAGTAGCAACAGTTTGTAGTAGTAACAGCAAAGCAACAGCAACAGTGAAACAAAACAAATAGTAACAGTAATGGTAAACAGTGGGATTCGAGTGCGATAGGCATAGGTATGGATGGACGGGTGTTGCACGGATGAGTCTAAACATGTAACTTCAAGATCTAGGGCATTGCAGATAAATAATAACAAGCATCCAAGTACTAAACAATCCTAGGCATGTGCTCCAAATATAGTCATATGTGCTCGCAATGAGAACTTGCACAACATCTTCTGTCCAGCCAGCCCGTGGCAGCGGGGTCTCTAGGGAACTGCTGGGAATTAAGGTGCTCCTTTTAATAGAGCACCGGAGCAAAGCATTAACACTCCATGAACACATGTGATACTCACACCACAGCCATCCTCTCTGGTTGTCCCAATTATTTTCATTTTGGGGCCTTTGGATCCGGACAATGATATGTGTACACAACTTGCAGATAAGATCACAAACAATACTATCATAATGATTCAATAATAAGTTCAGATCTGAGATCACGGCACTCGAGCCCTAGTGGCAAGCATTAAGCACAATAAGTTGCAACAAAGTCAAATAGCACTAATAGAGATACTAGGCACTATGCCCTAACAGATCTTATTCGATTACATGATAGAACTCATCCAATCCCTACCATCCCCAAGCCTACAGCGGGGGATTACTCACTCATGGATGATGGAAACATTGATGGTTGATGGAGATGCGTTGGTGATGACGATGGCGATGATCCTCTCCCAATTCCCCGTCCCGGCAGGGTGCTAGAACGGAGTTTCTGGATCCGAATCTTGGTTTCTGGTGGTGGCGGCAGAGCGGAACTCTTTCTGGAAAACTATCGAACCCCCCGTGGTTTTTAGGTCGAGAGGCAACTTATAGGCGTAGAGGTATGTCGAGGGGGTGCCTGGGGTGGTTGCACCCCCCTAGGCGCGGCCAGTGGTGGGCTCGCGCCTGGCAGGGGTGTGGGCCCCCAGGCCCCTTCTCCGTCTCATCTTCTAGGTCCGTGGATCTTCTGGTGAAATAGTATTTTTGGCATATTTTCCCGGATTTTTTCTGATAGTTGATTTTCTGCACAAAAACTAGACACCAAGGTAATTCTGCTAAAAACAACATCAGTCTGTGTTAGTTGTATCCAAATCACACAATTTTAGAGGAGAAACAATAGCAAATTGTTCGAGAAAGTAGATACGTTTTGGACGTATCAGAGCTCCACCCACATGAATGTGGAAGAGGTGGGGGCATCCCACCATGGCTAGGCGCATAGCCCCTTGGGTGCCCCCTCTCCCTATAAAAGGCCCCCTCTCCTCCTCTCAAAGCACACCTCCTCGCGAAGGATCCCTCTCCCCCCTTTAGAATTTCCCCATGGTCTCGGATCAGCGAGATACATGTTCCCAGTGGCTTTTCTGGAAGGATTTGTTGCTTCCGCTTCTTCGCTGGAGCGCGGAGGTTTTCGGGGTACCCGGACGTGTGTGCGATCATGGATGCACCACTGCTTTGCGGTGCTGGACTTGATGGTGCTGGACCAGCTGGACTAGATGGACTTCATCACGATCTTGAGATCGACAAGCGTTCGTCTACATCATCCACGAGTACAACCTCGTTAATGATATTCGGTATTCGAGGGTGTGTATTCTATGGATGTATATCCACCCGTTGCTTGTATCTAGTAGATAGATCTTGGTACTTAGTTGTTCCCATCATAGGAATTTTTTGTTTTCTATGCTGCGAACCCTACAGTGGTATCAGAGCCGGATCTATGCATAGATGCTTTGCACGGGTAGTACACATATGCGTATGTGGGAGATGATGATCATTTTATTGCTTCTTAGTTGTACTTTGGATATTGGTGGCATAGTGGGATGAAGCGGCCCGTACAAACTTTACATGTCCTCGCACATGAGACCTGTTCCACGCTTGACATACAACTAGTTTTGCATAAGTGGCTAGCGGGTGTCTGTCTCTCCTACTATAGTCAATATCTAATTTGCAACGAGTTGTCAACAATTTGGTTATCCCCGTTGTGGTTCATGTTCGTAGGTAAGAACGGTTCTATCTTCAAAAGTCCTAAGCTACGTAAAACTTGCAATGGATAAATTAGAGGCGTCTAGTTTAGATTGGTGCTGGGCTAGTGTCATGATATGGTGATGTTGTAAGTAGAAGTATAAGTTGATACTCTTATAACACACATAACGTGTAAGTTCCATAGACCTTGGCCTTACACATAGAAGTATGATGGCGATCATACCATGATGCACATGATGGAGATCAAGTGCAAGAACCATATCATTTCACTTATTGACATGTGATGTTTGTTGTATCTTATATTGCTAGTTTGGCGTTTTATTAGCATAATAAGATGATCCCTCATTTATATATCAAGATAAAAATGTGTTCTTCCTTAAGTATGCACCGACTATGTTTCGTCGCTCCAAGACATCACGTGATGATCGGGTGTTCTTGGATCCACGATCATATTTCGGGTGTAAGACAGTTACACACGAGAATACTAAGGTTCTTACTTGGCGACTCTAGCATGTATAGACATGGCCTCGGAACACGGACCAAAAGGTTAAGCATGAGTCATATGGAAGATATGATGCCCAATTTATGCTCTCCTTTGAAGCTACACTGACTCACGTGATAATCATACTTGGTGTAGTGAATTTGGTTCATGTAATCACCAAAAAGACACGACAGATGTTGTTTTTGAGTGGGAGTTCATTTCTAATTTGAATTAGTAGAACTCAATTTATCATAATTTAAATCAAAGTGAATTTGCCTAATTTGTTGTAGTCATTGTCATTTGTTCACCACTTTATGCTTAGTTGTAATTGAGATAATAGAACTATAGAATTCTGGATATTTACTTTACAAACTGGCATCGTATTGTGTTGAGTGTCAATCTAAAGTTTAAAGTCCTATTGCAAACTTTCAGCAAACTTTGTTTACTCCGTAAAATTTAATAATTGGTATTAAATCGAGAGTAACAATTCTAGTGTTAGTATCTTAAGTATCATGTTTGCCTCCATGATTCTTGATTGTTTTAATATCAAGTTTATCCAGGAGCTGAAAGAATTGTTTCAGAAACCATCATGTCTGGCTGATATAACAATATCTGAAACAATGTTTTGGTTGCAATATGATAAAGTATAATATATGTTCTCATATTGGATGAGAATTTGCGAAGGTTGGAGATGCTAGACATCCTAATCATCCAAAAAGGTTTTGAAAAGTAACATTATACTCATGATTCGCCTTCATAAGCTAAATTAGCTTGATCATGAAAGTCGTCATGATAAGGATGAATAGAAGATGTATGTAAAGTGTTTACTACACTAAAAGATTACTAAAGAATGAATTTTGAAAGAATACCGATCATTTGATGATGGTGATCTACTTTAAAGTGCAAGTCCAAAGGTATTAGTATTTGAATATACATGCTTTGGACTATGTGTCATGTAGATGGCGCCAATGTTGATGTTAATAGATTCTTTTAAAAAGGAAAATAAAATGCTAAAAAAAATCTATAAAATATATTTGGAATATAAAATATATTTGGAAGTGAGAACGCTTACCGGCCGTGGGTTCTCGCACCCACCTGGTCATAGGGTCTGTCGATAGACGGCATGACAGTAAAAACCCTCGCCGATCGCGAATTCTTGCAGAGAGAATGTGCCGTAGGTCTCATTTGTGCGGAAGAACGGCTCCCACCACCAGGTGATGGACCCGGCACTTGTTGAGGTGTAATCTATTTCTCCGATGCCAAGTGATCGTGTGGGGTCGTGTCCAGGATCTTCACCCGCCTATCCTGGTTCCAGTATTGACGTGCATATCATTCACAGACTCTCGAATGCGTCTATTTTTTTTTTAACCTTATGACGGTAGGGACTCATAACTTATATTAAAAAGAGAGAAGTTTACATATATGTACAAAGCTACCGGGATGAATTATAGGGAGCCCACTAGACTATATAGATGAAGGGATGTAGCTCGGACCTAGTCATGTGAACGACTGCCACTATTATGGAACATGTGAGTTTTGTGTTCCAGATGCTCTATGGGGCCAGCGCTCGAGAACCGTTCGCCTCTCCACAAAGCACGTATCTTGCTTACTGGTGGGTCTGAATCTAGGAACATACCAAGATCAACTCTGGGTTGTATGTCTACTCGCTTTGTCATCACAGGTAAATAGTGTCTTCGTACGCGCGGATTCTTGCGCTCATATATGCAGCAGGGTGCGCGCGAGAATGCTCTCTTGCTGTACTTACACAGACACTTTCTACTACACGCATGTCGTAACCCATATCATCGCCTCTTATGACGAACCGCCTTACTTCCCCTATGCGTCTCCGGCCCTAGCCCATCCTTTGCTCCAAGAAGCCTATCTCCTTGCTCCTCCCGACTACTCATGTCCAGTGACGAATCTAGAATGAGAACGGAGGGTGGGTTCAAAGAACCAATATACAAGAATTTAACTCGTCAACCTAATTCGTGGTAGGAATGAAGCATAAATCGCCATCGCCAGTCATTAAGTAAGGGTCGATGAAATTGGGGGCCTTTCGTTGAAGATCTCAGTTAATGTGTTAGCTCACTGATGGAAAGCTCAACATACAGTGTGTTTCACTATTTAGCGAGGCTGATGGGCAATGGGTAATGCTAGCTCAGGTTGGCAAGGCACTCACTGTGTAATGTGTATAGCTTTATTTTAACATCGATTTGCTCTTCCGTCGACCCGTTTTTTGTTCTCTCACTACTATATATGGCTTGGGCACATATATTTGATAAACTTTTGCTCAAATGAGAGGGTAGGCTCAAGCCTATCGAAGCCTACACGGTAAATTCGCCCGTGCTCATGTCCACGGCTCTTCAGCCATTTTTTAGACAAAAAATAGGTACGTTTTCATTCTTTTAGAGGCATCGATCGGGTCTTTGTTTTAGAGCAGAAAAGTGTCACTATTACATAAACATCTTACTTTGTTGACGTGCACCTCCGTGTCTCGGATTCTGGCTAGATCTATCTGCATGAGCAGGATGATTTGGGTTGTAGGTCGAACACAGTCGGGCCCCGTACTACTCTCAATGCACATTTTCTGGAGTTTGATTCTTTTATGGGTGCGACTAGACAGCCTCTGGAGGATGGTTAGTCTTACCGAGCCCTCACCTCAAAATAGAAGGACTGGCCAACGGCTATTATGCATGCATATTAAATTTTATGTGTGATAAAATTAAAAAGTCATGACTTATAAACCGTGTGTTAAAATTGTGATCCATTTTCACCGTTGGGTCTCTCGCGATTAGATCTTTAAAACTAAATCAAATTTGCATATATTTCAACCAACTTTTTTTTTCAAAAAACAACTACCTATTGTTTTAAAACAACTTAGTATCATAGAGAAAGCAACTTCCTACAATAGTTGATTGCAGTACTTTTTTATATTTTGTAGCAACCTAATTTTTGAAATACCCACATGGCAACAAATAGTCATCAACTTCATAATTCCGAGACCCTCAAGTTTACAGTAATAGTTACCTACCTACTTTTAATATCATCTGTAACTTGTTTCCTAAGACAGACAACTTAGTAGAAAATGAAAATAAAACTTCATACAAAACATTATTCAAACTTTGTAGCAGTGTTAGGAAACTTCGTGACAAACAGTACACACAACTTCACAACAATGATGCTATACAACTTAGGACTATTGGTAGGCAACTTGGTATTAATTATATACAACTTAGCATTGGTGTCTATACAACTTAGCGTTAGTATGTATACAACTTAGCGTTAGTATGTATTTACTAAGTGGGTATATTGAACAATGAGTGTAACTTAAACCTATTTGGTATACAACTTAGCAAATAGTGGGCATACAACTTAGCACTAGTCGAAAACTATAAATTTGTGCTGCGTGTACAACCTAACAACACTGTGTGTGTGTGACTTAGTGTTTGTAGGTATTCAACTTAGCACCAATGGGTATATAACTTAGCATTGGTGGCCCTTTCCCCGGCGCCACCTGTTGTGATAGCCTCTATCCAACGTCGACGATGTCATAGTTTGAGTAGGCGACCACTAGCCGAAGAACAAGAATAACAGAACAACGACCAACAACTGTATAGTATAGTACCAAAACACACAACTTTACATTATTAGTTGCATATCGTACTTACCAATATCGTTGGTAACATGGTTATTGATGCAGACAACTTAGTGGCAATAAAAATACAATTTTATAACAAACAGTGCACAACTTAGACTTAGTGGATAGACTAAATGCATCCAGATCACTAATATAGATCAGAGGAAGTAACCTATTTTGCTAATTCATGCAAATGGAACACGAAGAAAAATGCAAAGAGGATAAGTTGCAAAAGTACATGTACTTATGCGTGAATGCAAATAGGACTACACGGAAAATAGCCAAAGTGATAAGGTTGTTGTCTTCTTTCTTCTGCTGAACGGTTTCAGTGCCAGTGCATCGTGCGAGCACTGCCTCTGCCTTTGCCACATGAGGATTCCACATGCCTCTGCCTTTTTCATCAGTACTTGTTGGGTTGTATGTATCGAGATGGAATTTGTCCCTCCCGAGTTGGAGAGATATACTTCGGGCCCACTCGGTAATCGATATCAACACTGCTTGCAAGCACGTGGTTAAGGAGTTAATCACAAAGTGATATCGGATTATGGAACGAGTAAAGTACTTGTTGTGAACGAGATTGAACTAGGTATGCCGATACCAACGATCGAATCTCGGGAAAGTAAAATATCGCGTGACGAAGGGAATATATATATATATGGGATTAATTGAATCCTGGCATCGTGGTTCATCCGATATGATCATTAATGAATATCTGGGAGTCAATATGGGTTTCCAGATCCCGTTATTGATTATTGATAGAAGATCATGTCTGCATATTCTCGAACCTGTAGGGTCACACACTTAACGTGCATCGATGCTAGGATAGAATGGATAATTGGTTTATGACTTTTTGTTCGGACTCTCGGATGAGATCCAGGACATCACGAGAGATTCCCGAATGGTCCGGAGAATAAGATTCATATAAAGGAAAGCAGTTTTTGGATTTCGGAATCGTTTCGGAGTATTCGATATTGTACCGGAAGGTTCTAGAAGGTTCCGGAGTGGTACCAACGTGGGCCCACTTGTCGGAGGGCTGCGTGGGCCTAAGGGGGAGTATCCTGGCCGCTTTGTGCCAGGGGCACAAGGCCCCAAAGGCCCAGCTGGCCAAACCCTAGGGGAAACCCTAAAGGGATCGTCACTCTTCACCTTCAACTTCAACTTCAAGTTTTTCTTGCCTGACACACCACATGCTCCCTCTCGGCTAGCTTGAATTGATTCTACACTTGGCGCCTCCTTTCTTCTCCACACGAGCTTGTATTTTCGCGCAACCACCTTCTTCTTGTCATCTCTTCATGGAGCCCTCTGAATCTGAACGCGAACCTTCTTCATATGACCCTGCAAAACAGGTGCAATGTCTGGACCACACAATTGACGAACACATCCATCTTTTCCTTTGTGTATATGCACTCCTGCTTCAACTCTCCAAACAACTGCTCCAACAAATCTACGGTCTATGACCCTCGCCTCCATATGCACTGGTACAAGATCATCACGAATATCATCGGTCTGAATGCCTTTATCGACAAAACTGGAAGTGTAGCACTTGCTGCATCATCCTTCCTTTCTTCGCTAAGAGACTTGCCTTCAACCGACTTGTCACTAACATGCATAGCTGAAACATCTGTATTATCATCAACATGTATAGTTGAAATATCATGAGTAATGATGCTCCCATTCTTGAAGCATGACCATTCTCGGTCGCGATGTATCCTTGTGCGCCTTATCCTTGCGCACCACCAACACCACATTAGATGTGATCCTATCATCCGCCATAGGCTTCAGTGTCCTCTTTTTTCAATCATGTACAAAAGTATAAGTATTGGTGATAACTGCAAGTGCACCGATCGTTTGTAGCTAATTTCGAAGTTAAGATATCGATTCCACAGGAAGCCCAAAGGTAAGTGTTTATGGGTGAAGTCTCTGTCACACTCAAAGTTGTCACAGGTCTTTGAGTGAATTGACTGCAATTGTTAAAATAAGAATAAAATTTGGATTAAATGAATGTATTTAAATAGGGATTTCTATTTTCGTGCCCCTGGTTCGTTAGCTGTACTCACTTTTCCCCATCCGCTTAGTTTTTCCTCATTATCCAGCTCCTACTATGAAACTCTCACATCGGTCTGAAACTCACTCTCCGTTGGGTCCCGTTAGTGGACCCTCGCCGTCACGTGCTGACAAGTGGGGCCGCATTCAAGTGGGTCCCATAGTGGACCCTCGCTTACGTGCTGACAAGTAGGACCCACCCCCATTGCGTGATGACAGGTGGGTCCATGTTCAGTCTGGTCCCGTAGTAGGACCCCCCATGGTGTGGGCCGGCTTGTTGGGAACGCGTTTTGGGGGATGTGGTGTGGGACCATGTGGGGCGCGTATGGTAGCTACGTGCGCCCTGTTGCCTAAATTGGAAGATTTATTTTTTATTATTTTTTTGATTGGACTTTTTAAGAGCGCATTTTTCCCTTTATGTCGCTAACAGTTGTTATTTTTTCCCAAAAAGGCAGCGAATCTAGAGCAGCTTCTCTCTTCATTCATGGTTCCTTTTGGCCCTCGTATTTTCCCAATATGGTAGCAAATCTAATTGCAACATAAATATGTAGATGAACAGAGCAGATGTAAATAAAGCAACTAATAAAGGATTATACAGTACGATACTTAAACCAGGTTCGACAATTAGGCTGCTCAGCATAAGCAGCTTATAAGTTCAACAGACAACAAAACAAAAGAAGCTGCTTTACAACAGCAGCATCATCATATGATCAATGGCCCCTCATGGCCTGCGCTAGGAGGGCCTCCGCCTCCTCCCTGTGGCGCTTCCTCCACTTCCTTATGCCTAGTACCTTGACCTTGGGCGCCTTGGGCTTGATCGGGGGCATGCGAACCTCCTCGATGGCTACCTTCTGGAGGTTGCGGAGGTGAAAACCGAGCGCCTTCTGCTGGCTTTGAAGGCGTTGGCGTTCTTTGACGGGTCGTAGGTCTTCACGTCCTTAGCATGCATCACAAGGGAGTTATAGTCGGTAACGAGGCTCCTAGTGTAGAAGGGGCACCTAGAGACGTCGCCAGCGAAGAATCCGTTGAACTGCCGGACTTCATCTTCCTCAGCACCTGACGAGTCTTGGTGTCCATAGACTCGTCGTCGCTACAGACGTCGGTGTTATCCACCTATTCCAAAAAATAGTAGCGTGCAATAAGGACATGATTGAGATACCATGATTATTGGGATTGATTACTTGCATAAATTAACCAATTGAGATCCCCTGATTATTCTCCAATCCCGAAATCTCAAACCAAATCAAATACTAATCCCAACTACAGATCGGTGCTAGTACTGATCCCAACTATAGATCGGTGCTAGTACTGATCCCAACTACAGATCGGTGCTAGTACTGATCCCAACTATAGATCGGTGCTAGTACTAATCCCAACTAGGGGCATTCATCGAAATACAAGATCTAACACAAGGGGATTAGATACTGTAAAAATACCTTGCATCCACCGATTAGCCGAGCCCTAATAACACACGATCTAGCATCCAACGATGGGAATGGGGGAAGAACAAAGGAAGGAGAGAAAACCCTTGTTACCTCCGACCATGGGTCCGCTAAGCTGGTGTCGAAGGGGTTCTCCGGCCTGATGTAATCATTGTCCCCGTAGGGATCCCAGCCGTGCGGGATCTGTAGGAGAACGGCAGGGGCCTGTACGCATACGGGGGCCTCCTCGCCGGTAGCTACGGCCACTAGAGGAAAAAGGGCCATCCGTTCGCGACCCCTCCGAGCATTAGTCCCGGTTGCGCCACCAACCGGGACTAATGCTGGCACGCGTCCCGGTTGGAGCGGGCACGGGGCCAGGGGGCATGCGTCCCAGTTGGTAAGGGGGAATACGTCCCGGTTGGAGCCACCAACCGGGACTAAAGGTTTGGCCACAGCCACGTGGCGTGGCACGCACCTTTAGTCCCGGTTGCTGGATCCAACTGGGACTAAAGACCCCTTGCCCTCTATAAATGCAACGCCCCAGTCCCCTCTGCCTCCACTCTGTTTTTTCGAATGGTGTAAGGTGTGAGGGTGTGTGCTAGTTTTTTCTCATGCATGCATTGAAGGTGTTTGTTGAAATGTTTGAGTGAAAAATCCCGTTGAATTTCTCATAGAACAAAAATATAGAAGGTGTCCGAGACGCACTTGAGCTTTCTCCTCTTTATTTCCCTCGATCGAGGTTAGCAATCTTATCTTTTCTAGGTCATTGATACAATTCATGTGTCGGTGTGAATTGGTTATTTCACAATTTATGATGTCCTGTTTTTTGATAAACTTACTTATATGATGCAGATGAACGGTCGGGAATGGATGTACGGTGACCGGCGGGTAGCCGGGTATATCAAAGGCGTGGATAAATTTATCGATGTGGCTACGGCAAACAAAGAGAATGGATTTATACGTTGTCCATGTGTTCAATGTCGGAACAACAAGGAGTACTCTTCCTCAAAAATCATTCGCGGCCACCTGATTATGAAAGGTTTCATGCCCAACTATAATTGCTGGACCAAGCTCGGGGAAAGAGGGGTTATGATGGAAGATGGTGAAGAAGAAGATGATGATAACAACTATCATCATATGTTTCCTGAATAAAGTGATACTACAATGGAAGACAATGGAGAGGAAAAAGGTGAAGAACGGGCATCAGATGAGCCGGCTGATGAACTTGGTAGGGTCATTTCTGATGCAAAGCGAGACTGTGAAACAGAAAATGAGAAGTTGAAGTTAGAGGGCATGTTAGAAGATCACAAGAAATTGTTGTACCCAAATTGTGAAGATGGCAGCACAAAGCTCGGTACCACACTGGAATTGTTGCGATGGAAGGCAGAGTGTGGTCTAACTGACTCCTCATTTGAAAAGATGCTGAAAATAATGAAGCCGAATTTTCCAAAACATAACGAACTTCCCGAGAGTACCTACGAAGCAAAGAAGACTCTCTGTCCTCTGGGATTAGATGTGCAAAAGATACATGCATGCATTAATGACTGCATCCTCTACCGCGGTAAGGAGTATGAGAATTTAGATAAATGCCCGGTATGCAACGCGTTGCGGTATAAGATCAGACGAGATGACCCTGGTGATGTTGAGGGAGAGCCCCTCCGGAAGAGGGTTCCTGCTAAGGTTATGTGGTATGCTCCTATAATACCAAGGTTGAAATGCATGTTCAGAAACAAAGAGCATGCCAGGTTGTTGCGATGGCACAAAGAAGACCGTAAGAAAGACGGGGAGTTGAGACACCCTGCTGATGGGTCACAGTGGAGAAAAATCGAGAGAGACTTCCCAGACTTTGCAGGTGACGCAAGGAACTTATGGTTTGGTCTAAGTACGGATGGCATGAATCCTTTTGGGGAGCAGAGTTGCAGTCACAGCACCTGGCCCGTGACTCTATGTATCTACAACCTGCCTCCTTGGTTGTGCATGAAGCGTAAGTTCATTATGATGCTAGTGCTCATCCAAGGCCCGAAGCAACCGGGCAACGACATTGATGTGTACCTTAGGCCATTAGTTGAAGAACTCTTACAGTTGTGGGGCAAACCAGGTGTATGTGCGTGGGATGAGAACAAACAGGAGCCATTTAATCTACGAGGGTTGTTATTCGTAACCATCAATGATTGGCCTGCTCTTAGTAACCTTTCAGGACAGACAAACAAAGGATATAAGGCATGCACCCACTGTTTAGATAAGACCGAAGGTACATATTTGCATAAATGCAAGAAGGTTGTGTACCTGGCGAATCGACGATTTCTTCCGACCAATCATCCCGTAAGAAAGAAAGGCAAGCATTTCAAAGGTGAGGCAGATCACCAGAAGAAGCCTGAACTCCCTGCTGGTGATGATGTATTTGGTATGGTCAAGGACATAGAAGTAATCTTTGGAAAGGGTCCCGACGGTCAATCAGTTCCGAACGACGTCGCTACAGGACACGCACCCATGTGGAAGAAGAAATCTATATTTTGGGAGCTGCCATATTGGAAAGTCCTGCGTGTCCGCTCTTCAATCGACGTGATGCACGTGACGAAGAATCTCTGCGTGAACCTGCTAGGATTCCTAGGCGTGTATGGGAAGACAAAAGATACACCTGAAGCACGGGAGGACCAACAAATTATGAAAGACCCAAAGAACATGCATACAGATAACAAGACGGATAAAGGGCGTCACTTAAGTCGTGCCAGCTATGCTCTTACCAAAGCAGAGAAGGAAATCTTTTTTGAAGTCCTTTACAGTATCAAGGTGCCGTCGGGCTTCTCATCTAATATAAAGGGGATAATAAATATGGCAGAGAAAAAGTTCCAAAACCTGAAGTCTCATGACTGTCACGTGATTATGACGCAGTTGCTTCCGATTGCATTGAGGGGGCTTCTACCGGAAAATGTTCGAGTACCCATTGTGAAGCTGTGTGCATTCCTCAATGCAATATCTCAAAAGGTAATCAATCCAGATATTCTGCCAAGGTTACAGAAGGATGTGGTACAATGTCTTGTTAGTTTTGAATTGGTGTTCCCACCATCCTTCTTCAATATTATGACGCATCTCCTGGTTCATCTAGTGGAAGAGATTGCCATTCTCGGTCCGGTATTTCTGCACAATATGTTCCCCTTTGAGAGGTTCATGGGAGTCTTAAAGAAATATGTTCATAACCGTGCTAGACCAGAAGGAAGCATCTCCAAGGGATATGGAACAGAGGAGGTCATTGAGTTTTGTGTTGACTTTATTCCTGACCTTAAGCCGATTGGTGTTTCTGACTCGCGGCATGAGGGAAGACTAAGTGGAAAAGGCACGCTGGGAAAGAAAACAATGATATGTAGGGACGGGGATTCTTTCACTAAAGCACACTACACAGTTCTACATAATTCCACCTTGGCAGCTCCGTATATCGAGGAACACAAGAATATTGTACGCTCCAAAAACCCGGGGAAGCCTGAATCATGGATTACAGATGAACACATGAAGTCTTTCGGTGGTTGGATGCGGACACATCTCTTGAATGACACCACTATTGGAGATCAGCTATACTTGTTGGCCGCATCACCATCTTCTACTGTATTGAATTTCCAAGGGTACGAAATAAATGGGAATACATTCTACACGATCGCCCAAGATAAAAAGAGCACCAACCAAAATAGTGGTGTCCGCTTTGATGCAATAGACGAGAATGGACAAAAGGACACATATTATGGTTACATAGAGGAGATATGGGAACTAGACTATGGAGTCTCTTTTAAGGTCCCTTTGTTTCGCTGCAAATGGGTTAACCTGAATGGGGAAGGGGTAAAGATAGACCAGTTGTACGGAACGACAACAGTGGATCTCAACAATCATGGTTATAGAGATGAACCATTCGTCCTAGCCAATGATGTGTCTCAGGTTTTCTATGTGAAGGACATGTCCTCCAGACCGAAAAAAGAAAAAATATGCAAACGAATACATCATATGATGAGCCAAAGCGTCACATAGTTCTTTCAGGGAAAAGAAACATCGTGGGAATCGAGGACAAGACAGACATGTCAGAAGATTATAATAAGTTTGATGAAATTCCGCCCTTCATAGTGAAAACTGACCCAAGCATTCCGTTAAGTAAAGAAGATGCTCCATGGTTACGTCTGAAGCGGTCATAAGGAATGACATATGCCAAGAAGTTCATGCTCATATTATGTAACTCTAGTTCATGTCTTTCGCGGTTTGTGGCTTGACCGAAGGATATCTTTCGCGGTTTGTGGCCTTTAGTCCCGGTTTTGTAGTCTCAGTTTTTAATATTAATAAATGTCTTGAGTGTTAGTCCCGTTTTGTGGCTGGACCGGGAGTGCCTCTATGACCAGTTTCTTGGAGATGCCGGAGGACTGGGCTCCGTCGGCATCTCCCTGAAACTGGTCGTAGTGGTGTCCCTGCTCTCGAAAACCATCTTGCAGCTTGTAACTTCACTAACTAGATCAATACGCCTCGGAGCTAACTAATTTCACATATTAGGGAGTGCCTCTATGACCAGTTTCTCGGAGATGCCGGAGGACTGGGCTCCGTCGGCATCTCCCTGAAACTGGCCGCAGTGGTGTCCCTGCTCTCGAAAACCATCTTGCAGCTTGTAACTTCACTAACTAGATCAATACGCCTCGGAGCTAACTAATTTCACATATTAGGGAGTGCCTCTATGACCAGTTTCTTGGAGATGCCGGAGGACTGGGCTCCGTCGGCATCTCCCTAAAACTTGCCGTAGTGGTGTCCCTGCTCTCTAAAACCATCTTGGAGATGCCTCAAACTGGCTGGAGGACTGGACTCACAAGGATGCATATTTATAGTACAAGCAACTCGGCATAATGTCGACACTCACCCCTATTATTAGTGCTGACTCATCTTTAGTCCCGGTTGGTGTCTCCAACCGGGACTAAAGGTTCATCTTTAGTCCCGGTTGGTGACACCATCCGGGACAAGGTACAAGCCGCACGACATAATGTCGACACTCACCCCTATTATTAGTGTTGTCTGGCCCACTCTGCCGCAATCCCTTCAGTCGCGGTTTGTTTCTCCAACCGAGACTAAATATGAACCCTCTCTTTATATAGACATTTCCCTCTATTTATTAGGTAACACTTAAGACATTATTAATATTAAAAACCGGGACTAGCTAACACTCAGGCCTAAAGCCGCCCCCTTTAGTCATAATCATGCCTAGTCCTATAGTACGCAGCTTCAGGGTCTTCATCGTCGTCGTCATCATCATCGTCATCGTCACCTGCCACTCCGGGGATCCTCAGCCCATCCATGGCATATACCAGGGGCCATTCCAGCCTCGGATTCACGGCGGGTGGGAGAGGGGTCTCCTGGAAGACGATGCCGCTACCGCCGGGACAGTGTGGGGCCTGTGGCGGGTGGACTCGTGGGCACCGTAGGCGAGGATGGTCACCCCCGGCGATGTAGCGCATCACTTTGATGATAGTACGGTTCGCCCACCACAGACGACGGCCGACTTCGTTGTGGTTCACCGGTGGCGGGCCATCACCCTCGTACCTGGCGAGCTCCCTTTCCCGCCTATTAGCGAAGAAGGCATTCCAGGTGTCATAGTTGTCGGGATCCCACTGGGGATCCATCCGCTGCTCCGGCGTGAGCTCGTGGTAGAAGTGGTTTGTGATGGCCGCCTGGCGTGCGGAACCTTGAGGGACAGGAGGGACAGGAACCCCTCCAGCGCTCAGCATCCAGCCGGCGGGCGGCCGGTACCCCGGTGGACAAGGGTAGTTGGAGGCGCACAGCGCCTCGGTCTCCTCGAGGGTCAGAATGGACCAGTAGGCGTTGTCCATTGTTCTAAGAGAGGAAGGTGTGGATGCGTGGATAGCCATGACACGATCACCCTAAATATAGAGGGAAAGGGCGGGAAAACTTGGCGTGAAGCTTTGGGAAATGGCAGGAAATATCTTTAGTCCCGGTTAGTGACTACATCCGGGACTAAAAGCTCTAGTAGAAAGGAAAGGGCGGGAAAACTTGGCGGGAAGAGGTGGGAAATGGCGGAAAATATTTTTAGTCCCGGTTTGTGACTACATCCGGGACTAAATGTGTGCCGAACAATGATCATGTTTCGAAAAAACCTTCACAAAATGACCTATCATGTTCGAGGTTTCATGGCTTTCGGTCCAAATGACCGATGTTATGTGCTGAATCACGGCATAGTTTGTGATGTTGTGCCCATATTATGCATGTGTGTGGACATTGGTATGGAGAACAATGTTGGAGGAGGAAGTTTTCCTTTTTGTCGCACGGAAAAGCCCTTTTCCATTTTCCGAGCGCAAAAAACGGGTCGTTTTGTGAAGTAACCACCAAAATGCCGTTTCACAATGCTACCGTCCCATTTTCCTAAAATACTAGACCACCTTACATGGACTATCTCCCAACCGGTACATCTCAAACCTTTTCGTCCATCCCGGGTAAAAAGGACAAATGTCTGCCGAATCGGCAGGAAGTGGGTCCGGTTTCTACTACAGGTACATGATCTATCGCCCGTGATTTTTTGAAAAAATCATTTTTAGACTCGCAATATGTGGTTTCTTCAGAGATCCAATGCAAGTTCTAACGATGCCCGTCCCCTATCTTCATGCACACCGGTTCGACCATAGTTAGAAATTCAGATAATTCAAAACGGGCATAATAAATTCAAAAAAAATCCGAACAATGAAAATCCTTCGCGTGGTGTCATATTATGTTACATAGTTGAAAGGAAAAATACCAGACTTGGTATATTGATCATGTTTCGAAAAAACCTTCACAAAATGACCTATCATGTTCGAGGTTTCATGGCTTTCGGTCCAAATGACCGATGTTATGTGCTGAATCACGGCATAGTTTGTGATGTTGTGCCCATATTATGCATGTGTGTGGACATTGATATGGAGAACAATGTTGCAGGAGGAAGTTTTCCTTTTTGTCGCACGGAAAAGCCCTTTTCCATTTTCCGAGCGCAAAAAACGGGTCGTTTTAAAAATTAATATTCAAAAATAGAATAAAGTTAATTCATTTTAAAAGGTTACATTAATTATTTTTTAAAAATAGAATATGTTTTTGAATTATTTATTCAAATCCATACACTTCTTATGTTTAAAGTTTTTCTAAATTCCAAATTGATATTAAAAAAATATAAGTTAATTCATTTTTAATTGTAAATGGTTCATATTTTAAATGGTTACATTAATTATTTTTGAAAACAGAAAATGTTTTTGAATTA
Source organism: Avena sativa (assembly GCA_916181665.1). NCBI lineage: Eukaryota > Viridiplantae > Streptophyta > Magnoliopsida > Poales > Poaceae > Avena > Avena sativa. The sequence continues at coordinate 165,862,473 of OV702285.1, read as the reverse complement.
TTTATTTAAATCCAAACACTTTTTATGTTTAAATTTTTTCTAAATTCCAAATTGATATTAAAAAAATATAAGTTAATTCATTTTTAATTGTAAATGGTTCATATTTTAAATGGTTACATTAATTATTTTTTAAAACAGAAAATGTTTTTGAATTATTTATTTAAATCCAAACACTTTTTATGTTTAAATTTTTTCTAAATTCCAAATTAATATTAAAAAATTTAAGTTAATTCATTTTAAAAGGTTACATTAATTATTTTTTAAAAATAGAATATGTTTTTGAATTATTTATTCAAATCCATACACTTCTTATGTTTAAAGTTTTTCTAAATTCCAAATTGATATTAAAAAAATATAATTTAATTCATTTTTAATTGTAAATGGTTCATATTTTAAATGGTTACATTAATTATTTTTTAAAACAGAAAATGGTTTTGAATTATTTATTCAAATCCAAACACTTTTTATGTTTAAAGTTTTTCTAAATTCCAAATTAATTATCATTTAAAAAACAATACAAATTTAAACCCCAAAATAAAAAATAAGGCGGGAACAGAGAGAAAATACCTGAAATTTTTTGAAAACAGGGGAATATGTCCCGGTTGGAGCCACCAACCGGGACTAAAGACCCCCTGCGCGCCAACCCTTGGTCTGCTGAAAATATTGGAGTATAGGTCCCGGTTGGTGGCTCCAACCGGGACGTATAACCCTTTAGTCCCGGTTGGAGCCACCAACCGGGACATATTCTCCCCCTTATACACGACGCCCGTTCCTCTCCTTCCCCTTCTCCATTCTCTGCAACTCCGACGTGCGCGCATAGGAAGACGTCGCCGCCCCGCCGTCAGGCTGCCCAGCGTCGCCTCTGTCCGCCGTCGTGCGTCGCGGTGCGTTCTCTCCCTCTTTCTCCCCCTCGCGTGCGTTCTCTCCCTCTCTGGCAAACGGAATCGTCGCCAACCTCGTCGTCTTCGTCCCCGACCCCGACAAAGCTCGCCGTCATCGATTAGCTCACCTTCGGCCTCGCCTGGATTCCAAGACCCCACGTCGAGCACCGTGGTGAGCTTCTTGTGCTCAGGGCACCCTCCGTTTGCCTCCTAGATCTTTGTAGCCACCGCGTGCCGTTCGTTTGTGAGCTCCGTCGCCGCCGCTCGTCGCAAGCCTCACTCGGGTGACCCTAAAGGGGCGACGCCACCACTATGTGGTTCCCCTTGTCACGCTCTTTCCAGCGCACCCCTCCGCGCGTGCTGGGGTGGCCCAGATCGTCGCCGGCGACCACCGCCTGACGCCTCCCGCGCCGCCGCGTCTGACATGGCGCCAACGTGGCCACGGGGTGGACCCAGATCGGCCTAGGGCCCCCTAGTAAGTGGTTGTGGGTAGGAGCAGCCCCGGTGTAGAAAGTTAGGGATAGGGTTGATGACGTCAGGGTGATGCAGTAATGGCTTAATCCTTTTCAGAAATGTTTAAAAATAGCAGAAATTAATATAATTTTGTAAAATCAATAACTAATTCATATTTAATCATAAAAATATGTATAATGTATCAAAATGTTCAGAAATTTGAGAGCCATGTGTCAAAGCAATCATAATACATTGTCAAGAAACTTTAAACCCTTGTTTAGTTGGAAGAACATCGATACCCCTCATATACATGTGAGTTTGACGATGCACCTTTGCCAGGGCATTCCAAACCCTCTTCTTCTTCTTCTTCTTCTTCTTCTTCTTCTTCCCCATCTCATTCATCGACGCGCGCACACAGGAACCCCCCCCCCCCACGACGCCGGCAGGCTTCCCGCCGAGCTCGTCGCCGAGGAGCTCCGCCGTGCTGGACTGCGTCTCTACGCCAAAGGAATCGTCCCCGCTCGGCCTTAATCAAGCTCTGCAACCCATCTTCCCGAGCTCCGGCCGCCGTTGATTCGCCTCCGTTCGGCCACCCCTTAATTAGAAAACAAAATCAACCCCTCTCATATACTCCGGAGTTTCGCCGAGTTAGGGTTTTCACCCCTCGGAACCACGTTTAAATTGCCGAGCATGTCTTAGGGTTACTTTTTAATACAAATTAACTTGTCATATCATTATCCTTGTTTTAATCTATAAGTCATAAAAATATGAATAATATATCAAAATGTTCAGAAAAATGAAACCTAGCTATCTAAGCTATAATCATGCATTGTTCAACAACTTAAATTACAAGTTTAATTAGAAGAACAAATCCACCCCTCTCATGTGTTCCAGAGTTTCTCCGAGTTAGGGTTTTCACCCCTCGGAACCCCGATTAAATCGTCGAGCATTTCTTAGGGTTACATTCCAATGCAAATTAACTTGTCATATCATCATACTTGCTTGAGCATTGCATCGATGCCATGTGTTGATTGTTTCCCTTTCTTTTTGGTGTTTGGATTATTAGGTTTATTATTAGTTAGGTATTATTAGGTTTATTAATTAGTTTGGTATTATTGGTCTTCGGCCCCACTGGTCAGTCACTGTGGGTAGCCCCAGACCCGATTCACATTTTCAAGCAACTTAGGTGCATGTGGGTTCGACGATGTGCCTATCTACTACACGGTTTCCCTTTATCTTCATTTTTATTATTGTGTATGTATATATTAGGGTTTCTCTGAATTAGGGTTTATATCTCTCAACACCGTACTTAACTTTCTCCTTTAGCCGCTTTGACTTATTCGTTTTTCCACCTATGCAGAAAATATGGACCCACACGTCAGAGACGAAGAAAAGGAAGAGTTGATCCAAGGTGTGATCCGTGGGGAAGATAATTTAGATGTATCAACATTTCTGAACAACTCCGGTGAGGGTGATCCTCTTTTTACCGGAGTAGACAACTTGTTTGAGGTTGAAGGTGTTGCCTTCCGCGAGGGAGAAGGCGATGCCTTGTGTAATCGAGAAGACGACCGCTCCGGCGAGGTGCATGTAATATAAATCAATTCATTAATTAATCATCTGCTATCTATATAGAAATAGTAACGACGATCTTTCTTCTTTTAGCCCTCCGGATCGAAGGAATCTACTGAAAAGAGCAGACGAGGCCCAACCAAAAAGTTGCAAGACCATGAGAGGTTCAGGATCGAAGATGTCGCTGAAGACGGCAGACCGACAGCTCCCGAAGTTGTCGCAACCAAATTTGTGGCACAATGCGGAGTAATCGTTAGGGACTTAATCCCGATCACCATTAGAAATTGGAATAGGCCTGCTAATGCGGATGAAGAGGGAACATGTTTATTTGTCCCTAACCACGCCAAAGATTTACTGTGGAAGATGCTCATGGTTAATTTCAAACTACCGAAGATAGAGCTGGATCCAAATGCGGAGGATCCAGTTGAGGACGCCTTACAACATGGGAGAGCCATGGAGGCTAAGGTCAGGGAGTGGGCTTTGAAGAAGATGGCCCAGTGTTTCACCAACTGGAAGAAAAGATTGCACCTTGACTATGTCGTGAAAAATAAGACTCCCGATTTCAAGAATATTCAGTTTGAGAAGATAAAACCATTCTGGGATGAGTTTGTGGAATACAAGAAATCAGAAAAAGCTAAGGAAATGTCTGAAACGAATAAGCTGAATGCTGCTAAGAAGAAGTATCACCATACTATGGGGCAAGGTGGCTACAAGGTTGGCATTCCTAAGTGGGAGAAACTTGAGCAGGAACTACGTGATAAAAATATCACCCCAGAGACAGACGATTGGGTAGAACGTGCAAGGAATTGGTTTTACGGGCATGGGGGCACGTTGGACTCGGAAGGGAGGTGTATATATAACATACGACATAAAGAAGACCCCTTGCCAATTGAGAGGATCAGAAAAGCAGTAAAGGTTGTTAAAGATGGGGACTTCATTCCCGATAGAGAGAATGATGAGCTCACACTCGCCCTTGGAAATAAGGAACATGATGGACGAACACGAGGCACAATAGGCTCCCAATCATGGAGGACTGGGTTTCCCGAAGAGAGGAAGAAATATCCTGATAGAAGCCGTCAGAGGAGTAAGGACAGGGCGGCAGTTGAAGCAGAAAGTCAGAAAGAGCGAATGCGTTTAATTGAAGAACGATTAAAGCAACAACAAGATGAAATTAACACACTTAAAGAGCAAAGTACTACTGGCCCATCTCAGCAGCACACTGCATTCGATGCTACCGGCCTATCGAATAATCGAAAAAGCAGTGTGGCTTCCACCGAGGTCCCGGGTGATGACAATGGCGATGACGATGATGCACCGACGATGGCTCCTGTTGGCTACCCAGTGGATGATATCACAGAGATGACACACTGCGAGCTACATGTCAAAGTTGTGAACATATCAATGAAGGTGGCGGTCGACTATGCCTTACCAATTGGACCCACACCAACTTACCACTATTGTCCGGTTCCAGAGGGCTACGCTGTTGTCGGCGTGGATGAAATCATGCCCACCTTTGAGGTTTTGGATCTTCACTACCCTGCTGGTGAAGGGGATGTGACTGTGCTGGGTGACGCAAAAAACGTCACCATTCTATGGCAGAAGGATTGTATCGTGCTTCGAAATCACACGCCAAGGCCATCTTCGCCGCCGCCTCACCCGTCTCCAGCGAGGTCGTCGCCGCCGCGGCAGCCGTCTTCGTCGCCTCACCCGGCTCCGTCGCCTCACCAATCTCCGGTGCAGCCATCGCCGCGGGAGCCATCGCCGGCGCCTCAGGATAAAAAGCGTAAGCGTACCGCTACTGTGCGTCGTAAGCGATCGCCGAAACGTAAACAAGAGCCTCTTCCAAAAGTACCAACGGTTCCTCCCAAGAGAGCTTATGACTGTACTGAAGAGGAGACTGCGGCGATCGTTGATGCGGAAACGACAGCGTTTTTCGCTAAGCTGAGAGCGGCCGAAAGAGCCAGAGTTCCCCAGAACCAAAGAAGAAAAATCCAAAGTGTTGAAAATGCTAAAGAATCTTCATCAACCCGAGCCAAAGCTGTCATCAGACTATGAGCGTTCTATTCTCAAGTCACATGCGGCACAAAAAGCCTCGAAGAGCAGTACTGATGCAAGCGGGAAATCTGTTGCCCAGCTCGGAGAACAAGCAAAACAGACTTGCGCCCCTCTCAAGGTGATTTCTCAAACCAATATGGGGTCGAGCAAATATGGGGCCGAAGAGCAGTATGATCCAGAGGTAGTTGCACAATACGGAGAAGCTGCCGCTGCTCAAGGTATGAGTATTGCCCAGTACTTATCCCAGTTAGAGTTCTTCCCCGTGAGTGAAGTAGCATACCAATACCAGTACGGAAAACCTCTCGTCAAACCTGAGGAGGTAAACAATCTTCCAACAAAAATGCGAAGATTGCATAACTGGTACATGCATGCCACAAGGGCCGGGGCTAACTGGATAGTGCTGAGGGTTACAAAAAAGCATCATGGGAAAGATAAGGATGACATGATATCCATTGAATTTGATGAACTATTTCAATTATTCAATCAAGACGCCTTGGACAAATCGATCATGAGTGCCTATTGTCTGTAAGTACTAATTCTGTAATTAATTTAGTCTCCATCTATATTATTTTGTTTATTGCATGTATATAATCATACTGTAATATGTAGAATGAAGATTCTCGAATGCAGCAGAGGACAAATCTATGACATTGGCTTCATTGACCCATATTGGGTTCATGAAGCTAATCTCAAAATAAGCCCCCAGGATACGGAGGATAATATAGTACACGCGTTAAGGTTTCAAGAAACCAAAAGGGAAATACTATTTCCTTACAACTTCCAGTGAGTCTTATTGTCTTGTATACACTTTCTATTTCGCTTACTCGATGTTAAGTATATAATTTATTAGTTCTGCATTCGCAGGTACCACTATATTCTGTTAATCATTCAACTTGACAAAGGGCGTGTACTAGTCATGGACTCGAAACATAAACCCCTTGAGACGTGGAAGGACATGCAGATACTTCTCCAGCGGTAATTCTAATCATTACGACACTATATCAGCAACGTTCGTGAATTTTATGATATCAAGTACTTAATAACTTATTTTATTCGTTTTCTACGCCGGGCAGCGCTTGGAAACGGTTCACCAAGAAGGCTAGGGATGTTTGGAAAGAGGATCTTACATTTCAACCACTAGATGTAAGCACCACTAGCTATATCCGCGCATCTCTTTGATTCTAGTTTTGATACAGTTATTATCATGCTTGATTATTATTTTGATTGAACTCTGTTCTCGTAAAGTGCCTGACGCAGGGACCAGGTAACAATCTATGTGGATACTATGTATGCGAGTTCATCCGGCAGACGTGCGATGAGAAGGGCAGAAATTTAGAGCAACTCCACGTACGTAAACAATTTCTATAGTTTTTTATTACAATCAAATTGTGTTTAGTTTCATATTCATATAGGCTGACTCCTTTTTTAAATCAGATCGAACGTCTACGGGACGGTCTTCTGCCAAAGGATCGCATACGAGCAATTCAGGAGGAATTGGCGGGATTCTTGGATGCAAAAGTCCTAAACACACAAGGGGAATACTACTCGGCTGTGTATAGACAATAGGAATTGTAAAAATAGCAACTTTCAAGAAATTGGCCGGTAGCATCGAATAGCAACTTTTGTATGTAGTGCATGAACTCGATCCGTGTATTGAATGTAATGTTGTCATGATGATCTTGTGTAATATAAGGTTCCTTCGTTGATAAGTGCAAAACACTAAATAAACAATAAAACAACCTAAATGAATTCTCTGCCGCGGCACAAAAAGTGGCGAAAATGCTGCCGCGGCAACAAAATGTGCCAAAATGAATTCTCTGCCGCGGCAGAGAAATGGGCCAAATCTCTGCCGCGGCAGTAGGTTATTAGTCCCGGTTCGTGTTACGAACTGGGACTAATGCTCCACCCCCCCCCCTCGCGCTCTGATGCCGCCACGTGTGCCCCATTTGTCCCGGTTGGTGGGGCAACCGGGACTAATGGTTAGAGCTTTAGTCCCGATTGCCCCGTCCCGGTTGGGCAACCGGGACTAATGGCCCTTACCAACCGGGACGCATGGGCCCTTTTCTACCAGTGGGAGGAAGCGGGGACAGGGGTCTGGACGGGGATGGTGGCTGCCTTCACTGCCTCGACGGGGATCAGTACGGGGACGGGGGGCTCCTCGTCGGCCGCCTTGGAGGCGACGATGGACACCGCTCCGTTCTCCTCCATCGGCGGCGTGGTTGGGGTTTTCTTGGGGGTTTGAAGAAGGTGATGGGACAGTGGAGATGGTTGCGTGAGTGAGTGAGTGAGTGATGAGTGAGAGTGAGGATGCCTCTATAAAGGTGAAAGGAGTAGAAGTTTCGTTGCACCACTATGCACCGTGTAATCGCGTGCGCTACTACATCGTGCATGGCCACACGCGTCTGCTACCACCCCGTGCACCGCGACACATGTACCGTGTGTCACGTGTTCCCCATCGTGTGTAACCTTGGCCACTTAGTTGTGCACATTTATACCCTCGAGTGTAGCACTGGCAGTTTGGTTGTACTCAGTTTTGCCCTCCAGTACTAACACCGTCGTGTGCAATATACTCACTTTTACCCTCTGGTGGCTGGTCAACAGCGAGTCAACAGCGAGTCAACGAATGGGTTTTAGCTAGCTAACTGAGTCATTTTATGCACAACAAATTCAAAAAAGATCAAAACATAGTGGCATCTACACAGGAAGTCTTATTATGTGACCTGCCACCATAAGAAATGTATATAAATCAAATTTTAACCTAAATCACCACTTCTCAAATCACCTACTATCTATGAAGGTTCATGGCTTTCTACTCAAGCCTCTCCCCAAAACATAATTTGTCTGAATGAGGCAATAATTGTCAAACTGATGTATATTTGAATTTCAAATAGTTTGATGTGTGCCAATATGTATTTTATTGTATAAAAGAAGCATTTTCCATTTTTTAAATGTCTTTTTGTTTTATATTTGAACCCCCTTGTCAGTTTTGCGCTTGGTTTTTAAGTTCTACTCAATTTTCCCGTCCCTCTTAGTGACAAACTCTCACACATGTGCTCATCTTGGCTGCTACGCTCTTATTGGCCGAGACAGTTGTCACGCAGATTATACCCACCAACCGTTGATCCTCTGATTTATCCTCTGTGATCTAGAGGACAGGATAACCCTTTTATCTGTGGGGGGCACCCTCTATCCATGCAAAATAACGAGTTTCCCATGGATGCTTTAACTCCATAAACAAATGATTTTGAATATAATTTGAAGGGAAAGTGTTCAAAGGTGTATAATTTTTGCATTATATTTCACTCCATGTCCTAAGTGCGATTTCAAAGAGTTCAAAGGTGTATAATTTTTGCCATATGCAAGTTTATGCATTACATCCCTACATTCTACGAAAATGATAATCTCTCAAGATTTTCTTAGAACATCATTATCACGTATTAAGTACGATTTCACAGTGTTCAAAGGTAAACACCCTTTTCCTTTATATTAAGAGTTGTATAATTTTTCAATTTGAAAGTGTTCAAGAGTAGTGTCAATTATAAACACTCTTTTACATTAAGAGTTGTATAATTTTTCAATTTGTAAGTGTTCAAGAGTAGTGTCAATTATAAACACTCTTTTCCATTAAGAGTTGTATAATTTTTCAATTTGAAAGTGTTTAAGAGTAGTGTCAATTATAAACACTCTTTTTTACATTAAGAGTTGTATAACTTTTTTAAATTTGAAAGTGTTCAAGAGTTGTGTCAATTATAAACACTCTTTTACATTAAGAGTTGTATATTTTTTTAATTTGAAAGTGTTCAAGAGTTGTGTCAATTATAAACACTCTTATACATTAAGAGTTGTATAATTTTTTTTAATTTGAAAGTGTTTAAGAGTAGTGTCAATTATAAACACTCTTTTACATTAAGAGTTGCATAATTTTTTCAATTTGAAAGTGTTCAAGAGTTGTGTCAATTATAAACACTCTTTTACATTAATAGTTGTATGTTTTTTTTTAAATTTGAAGTGTTCAAGAATTGTGTCAATTATAAACACTCTTTTACATTAAGAGTTGTATAATTTTTTAAAATTTGAAAGTGTTCAAGAGTTCTGTCAATTATAAACACTCTTTTACATTAAGAGTTGTATATTTTTTTAATTTGAAAGTGTTCAAGAGTTGTGTCAATTATAAACACTCTTGTACATTAAGAGTTGTATAATTTATTTAATTTGAAAGTGAATCGCTAGCCGTGCGAGAGTTGTGTCAATTATAGTTTCAGACCGCGTGAGAGTTTCATAATTATAAACACTCTTGCAAACCAACTAAATTGCCACTGCTCCAGGGGAATTTACAATAGATTTTAGGGAGATTTTATCTATCTCTGATAGTTATGGAGGTTGAAACCACCACTGGGAAGTAAAATCCAGAGAGATATTGTTCACAGCCACGAATTACTCCAGCACTCGATCAATCCTATTCAAAAATCAAGGCAGTTAGTTGAGCACCAAGGATTCGCGTTCAAATACTGCGAATAATCAACCCACAAAATAGAAACGATGCTTACCCATATGGAATCCATGCGTTAGATCCCTGTGATTCCACTAAATCTTCTCCGTGCTCGACGGGGATGGACACTACACCATCCGACATTGCATACTGTTCCGCGAAAGGGGTAGATCTAGCAAGGGTGGGAGCAGATCCCGAGGTGGAGTGGGATCCACGGCTAGGGGGAGGGGCGGATCTAGGGCCGAGGACGACATAAGGTAGGAGGGCACGACGGTGGGGCAGCGGAGTGGCAGCTATTCTAGGCTTGGGGGAAGCGAATGCTTTGGGTGAGCGAGAATGTCCGGTCCGACGTGTCTCCATGCGGCCCCAGTCTTCACCACTTATGCAATACACGTCCCAACGTGGCCCCACCCTTCACCACGTATGCACGACCCGTCCCAACGCGGCCCCACCGATCAGGCATGTAACGGTCGAGGCCTTGTAACGTAACACTCAACGCCCGACCCGACCCATCGCGGTCCCACCAGTCAGCATGTAACAGTCAAGCTTTTGACCTGACGACATCCCTCCGTCTGAGCGCCCGCAGGGGTTTCTTAACATGGCGAGGGGAAAAGTGAGGAAAATTAAGCGGCTAGTGACGAGGTTTAATCTCATCAATGCCCATTGTTATGGACTTGGGTTTTGGAGAAGATGGGGATGCTGGAGATCGTGGCACGGTTAACAGACAAGCAACCAGGGGACACGAGATTTACCCAGGTTCAGGCCCCCGGAGGGAAAACCCTACTCCTGCTTGTCTGCTCTTGATTACGGCGGAACCGAAGGTTACAGGGTGCGCAGATTCGATCTGGCGTGGAGGGGCGTGCGAAAGTATGAGTCGAGAGATCTAGGACGTGCCCTACTGGCCTTTATATAGACTTAGGCAGGTCCCGGGCATAGTCCTAGTCGGTTACAAGTTCTAGGGTTTTACCCCTTTGAATTTCCTATCTGTGCTAGTCTTGCTCTCCAAGGATCCGAAAGCGTCATGGGCCTTGGCCACCCAAAAATCTTCATGGGCTAGCGTGTATCTGCTGTGGGCCTTCCTTGGGTTGGACCAGGTATGCTGAAGTCACGTACCCGTAGGGTATAACCATGTCAGTAGCCCCCGAGTGATCAGTCGAATCGTAGATTCAGCTGAGGACTCTTCCATCTTTCGGGTGCAACTATGTATTAATAATATAAATGTGTAGGGATTGTTGATGCGTGTGCCTGACTCACCCGACGGATCAAGGTCAGTTAACTGTCTTAGGACGAAACAACATGATCTTCTTCAAGTTCGAGTCCCTCAACTCGAACCTGGAACATATGCTGGGGTAATTCGACTCAGGCCACGGAGGACTTACAGGAGTGGAATTCCAGTGATTTTAATTAACGTACCCAACGCGTCTGTTGGGATTTTTTATCACGCCTGTTGACATGGATTTGTACTAGCAGAGCATAGTCATGTATGTTGCCAGGCCGTTAGATGATATCTGCAGGTCTTATCTTTGTGTCGCAGACACAACATCCGAATGTTCGTCACCGCAGAGGTATTTCGTGTGGCCAAGGAGTTCGTTGCTCACTCAGCGTTTTTTTGGGGCATAGATGCCAAAAAGTTTTTGCGTGTTGATCCGAAAGATCACAGTCGAAGAGTTCATAGGGTGCGCGACCAGCGCTCCCTATGGGAGTAGCCCCCGAGTGTCTGTTCGAGTCGTAGACTCGAGCAGAGACTTTAGTTCAAGCATTTATTCGGTTGTTAGGTCCGCAGGACTCAAAATTTTTTGGATGATTAAATCCATCCTCCCTATGGGAGTAGCCCCCGAGTCCGTAGTGGAGTCACAGACTCGTCGTAGGACTCGAAGAAATACTTTGTCGTTATTCATCTTCCGGGTGCGCGGTCAGCGCTCCTGATAGGAGTAGCCCCCGAGTATTTAGTCGAATCGAAGATTCGAGTGAGTACTCTTAGCTCTTAGCTGTGGAGCCGAAGAATCGTAATTGGTGCTAGTATAGCTTTTTATGACATCAGTGCTGACGATCGATGACCTCAAGCGTCTGCTACGCCAGAGATGACTTGACTGGACGAACATGGGTCCCACTTGCTGACTTTGAATTGACCGGTCACGCGGGGCGTGGAGATAATTACGGCGTCTCCTCGATTTCCGCGCGTAGTGAACGGCGTGGTAACGACGGTTCGTTGTGGTGTTGACACGTGTATGGCCAGATCTGCCGTTGGCGTTAGGTCTTCTGGATGAACGGCTGCCATGCGTCGTCTTCGCTGTTATAATCATTGAGGGGAACCATGGTTTGTTTTCACTGCACCAGTTCTTGTTTTTCACTGCCTCCTTGCGCTCGGGCGATTCTTGCTTCGCGCTGGGATTTCCTTCCACATTTCCGTCGTTCTTTGTACGTTTTCACCCCCGGCGCCGCCGTAGCGCTATGGGGAAACCAAAGAAGTCTTCATCTGCGGTTGGGACCAGCGCCGCCGGAGGAAAGAAGGGCGCCGCTGCTGCTCGCGTCACCGATGGTGGCTGGCGGCGATCAGAGACGCGGGAGAGCGATCTCCGCAAGCTGCGCGAGCGGGGCTTGATCCTAGAGGACAGGGAGGCCGTTAAACTCCCCGGCAATGAGGTAATCCCCCGTCCCCCATCTGGGTACCGGGTTATGTTTCTCGCCTTCGTTTTGCGTGGGTTTTCGTATCCAGTCCATGACTTCCTTCGTGGGCTGCTCTTCTTCTATGGGGTTCAGCTGCATCATCTGTCTCCCAATTCTCTTCTCCACATTGCTTGTTTTATCACTTTTTGCGAGTGCTGGATTGGCATTGAGCCACACTTTGGCCTCCTCCGGAAGCTCTATTCCGTGAAGAGGCAATCTGGTTCGGATGGTGTGTATCCCATTGGGGGTTTCATCATCTCTCTTAGTCCCAATCTGCTCTTCTTTTCCTTTTCCATGTCCGAATCTGTCCAGTACTGGCGGAGGCGATGGTTTTATATCCGCGACTCCGTAGTTCCCGGGCAAGATTTTGGTCTTGTTCCCTTTGACCCCTCCCAAATGATTGAGAAGAAAAGGTCTTGGAAAAACCAAATCTTAGACGGTGAGGTGGCGGAGATAGAGGCCCTGTACCGTCGGGTGGAGGATCTCCAACTGATTCCTGAGAAGGAGGTGAACGGTGTGGACATCATCCGGACATTTCTTGAGCGTCGGGTGCAGCCTCTCCAAGCGAGGGCGCACCCGATGTTTCTTTATTCTGGGCATCGTGATCCGACGAGGGTTTTGAGTGAGAAAATCTCCAAGGGGGATCTTGACAAGGCTCTTCGCGCGCTGTTGAAGTTCAAGGCCGACGAAGAAATCCCGGGGAAGTCGCTGACTCCTCCCTTTTCTTCGACGTTGGTCGTACCGAAGGTGTAGATTTGCGCACGTAGTGCTCCCCCTTTTTTTTGTCGGCTCTGTATTTGTTTCCTTTGTTTGCTAACAAAGTTCCTTCTGATTTTGTAGAGCTTCAAGGTGCCGGGGATGGTACCACCATTGCCCGAAAGGTATCCGAATGCCCCGGATAATGAAGTGGTTGATTCCGTGTCCGAGCTACCGTCAGCGCGATCTCCAGCGGAGGATGCCGACGAGTCGAGTGAGGACCATTCGCGCAAGCGATCACGGAGCTCCAGCGAGTCTTCGGATGCCTCGACTCCTGCGACTCCCAGAAACCCTCTGGGCCTTGAGTGTCATGATGATGGTCATGGAGGCTCTTCCTCTCCTATTCCTGCCATTCCTGTGCGGGCTGCAGCGCCGCACCCGCCAGCAAAGCGGAAGAAGGAAGAAAAGAAGGAGGAGAAGAATGAAGAGAAGAAAGAGGAGAAGAGGGCCCGAAGGGCTTCTCCTATCTTCGACCTGAGCGCATTGGGCTCGTAAGTTTTCTTGTTATACTAGTGTCCTTGTTCCTTCATGATTTTTGCGCTTGTGCTGAGTGGTTTGTATGCAGGCAATCCTCCCATGATTCCTCCAGTGATGGTGAACGGGAGATGATGGGGGAGTCGAAAATTGCGTCTCCTCCACCTCAAACGGTGGCGACTTCAGGTGACACGCCTCCGGATCCCCCATTGCAGGAGGTGCAGGTGGTTGCACCTCAGAATTTCGCAGGGGGTCCTTCGGGGTCGTCATCAGAGCATGTAAGTTTTTCCGGCCTCATGGGGGGAGCCCCCGAGTGTCTTCGTGTGCGAATCTTGTTTTTACTCCTTTGTGTTGGGCGTAGCCCCCAAGCCCTTTTCTTACTGACATTTCTTTTTCTGCAGCCTTTTGTGCAAGAGGCCAAGCGGCTTGTGCAAGAGCGCCTGGTGCTGGAGGCGAACCTTCGACAGCTTCAAGGTATCTATCTGACTTTTCTCTTATGTATCCTGGTTTAGTTTTTAACACTTGTTTGTTTTGAATGCAGAGGAGCATAACAAGTCTCTCCGTGAGGTTGACGCTCTTAAGAAGATCCTTGTTCAATCGGACCAGAAGGCCGGAGCCGCCGTTGGTGCAAAAGAACGCCTTGAGCTAGAGCTAACTAAGGCAGCCGAAGCGAAAGAGTGTCTGCAGCAGGAAGCCGCAGATCGTGAGGAGCAGCTGGCCACGGTTGCGGCTGTCCGCGAAAAAGAGGTGGCGACGAAGCTCATGGCTGCTGCCAAGGCTATTTCGGGTGAGTACTAGTTTTGTACTTTTTCTTTTCCTTCGGGTCTACTTTTATCTCGCTTTTCTTCATGTCTTTCTTCTTTTTGTCTCAGATGCCGCAGGCATCGAGTTCGACCGCGGTGCTCTGGAGCACGGTAGTGCTCTAGATGATGCCACTGCGGCGGTCGAAGACCGCTGCAGCACCGTCGTCAACTCCCTTGCCAAGGCGAAAGAGGTCCTTGGGCGCTTCTACAAGGAGCTTGTCCCGAAGGGCGCAGCCCTTGACGATGTGGATGCTCTAGCGGAGGCTCTGTCAGCCGAAGCGCCTGTGGCGTACAAACGCAAGCAGAAGGGCATCGGCGCGTCCGTCGGGCTGGCGATGGCCATGGCGGCTGGAGCGGAGCTGGATTTGCCCCAGATCACTTCTCGGATGCCGACGGCTGCGGATGGATCCGAGGTAGCCTTTGCTGCCTATTCTGCTCGCTGCAGGCGATATGGGCCCAAGCTCATTGATTTACTGTCTGAGTATGCGCTGCGGCAGCAGGGTGGGGCCAAAGCTAGGCAGTCTGGCTCCGAAGCGACTCACGCTCCTGCATCTTAGGCGTAGTAAATGTAGGATAGTTTGTAGTTTTTTTTTGTTGTAAATATCTTGAAGAACACCATCCTTGTGCCACGTGGTGGCTTTATATATTCAATGAATTTCTCTGAGTTGTGCTCCATCCTTGGCTGAATGTTTGTGTTCCTTTCTTTTGCTGCCGCTCTAGGTTCCTTCGGGTGCTGACCCTGTTGACGCCCCATCCGCAACGCCGTTGCGCCCATCCTTGGATGATTCCTCGCAGCTTACTTTCCTTCGGGATCGTGTTGCTCGGGCTACGCGGTCATGCCGACGTTTGGAAGTCCAAGGCAGATCGTGGCGCAGCCAGAGAGGAGTACTTGATGGCGGAGTTGGTCCGTCTGTCCGAGCAGCTGCAATGTAAGTTGTTCTTTGGTCGAGCTGTAGCTCTGGTCTTCGGGTGAGCCTGTTGGCCTTACTCTTATTTTGTCCGATTGCTGCAGGTGCAAATCTTTCTCCGAGGGAAGAAAAAGAGCGTGTCGCTGTTCGGGTCAATTGCTTGACTCAATAGGACATGGAGGCCAGCGGATTCTTCTGGATGGATCGTGATCGTGCCATAGCCCTGGCGACGGTGCAGGATCGTGTTCATCAAGTTTCGCGGGTGCTCCGCCAAGTACAGACATCGCTTTCCTCGGTGTTGCACGTCATGTTCCCTTTGGATGCCGCGCCAATAAACCTTGCGGGTCTTCTGTCGAAATTTCAGAACGTAAGCAATGTCAAGGAGTTTGACATGGTTATACCCTATGGGTACATGACTTCAGCATACCTGGTCCAGCCCAAGGAAGGCCCACAGCAGACATACGCTGGCCCATGAAGATTTTCGGGTGGCCAAGGCCCATGACGCCTTCGGATCCTTGGAGAGCAAGACTAGCCTAGATAGGAAATTTAAAGGGGTAAAACCCTAGAACTTGTAACCGACTAGGACTATGCCCAGGACCTGCCTAAGTCTATATAAAGGCCAGGAGGGCACGTCCTAGATCTCTCGACTCATACTTTCGCACACACCTCCACGCCAGATCGAATATGCGCACCCTGTAACCTTCGGTTCCGCCGTAATCAAGAGCAGACAAGCAGGAGTAGGGTTTTCCCTCTGGGGGCCTGAACCTGGGTAAATCTCGTGTCCCCTGGTTGCTTGTCTGTTAGTCGTGCCACAATCTCCAGCATCCCCATCTACTCCAAAACCCAAGTCCATAACAATGGGCATTGATGAGATTAAACCTCGTCAATTGGCGCCGTCTATGGGAATCGGGGCTGCTGATTATGCGATCGTGACGGTCCCAACCCGATCGATCTACAACTCCGCAGCGACGGAGAATCACCTCCTCTTCGGGACTTTCGACTTCACCGCCTACTCGCCGGCCACCATGAAGGATTTCGAGCCCGTAGGCGACGGACTCGAGATTTTGTTCGGGAGCTTCTGCTTTCAGGTGGGACAAACTGGCACCCTCCGCCTTCCTGAGCGGGTGCCCGTGCCATCAATCAGGCCCGCCTCGTGGGCTCCACACCCCGTGCTACGCACGTCACCATCGACAGATGAGTTCTACAGCAGCAGCAGCTGCAAATCCGATCTGTGCGATCCACCTTCGGATGAAGGGACCTACGGTTCCGGACCCGAAAGCTGCGGCAGTAGCGAACCGATCTATGAGAGCTACCTATGCGCCGCGGTCATCCAGGATCAACAAACGCCCAACCCGCCGCCCAACATGAACCCCAACCCGCAGGACGGAAACAGCGGGAACAGAAGAAGCAAATCCCCCCCACCCGAAGGGGAGAACAACGGCCACGTCATCCAACTTAGCAAAGAAGGATGGGTACAGGCACGTCGTGCCGTCGCAGGCGACATAGTCCTGCCTGTGGATTCACCACGCGACCTACTGATGGCGTACCACTACCTCCTCATCGAGGAGCACTAGAAGCAAGTCAAGATGCAGGAGACGCTCGATAAACGCAAGCAAGCAGCCTCCGAGTCCAGCGCGCGACAAGCTGCGCTCTCCGCCATGGCCCCCGGCTCTAGCACGAACGGAAATCAGGGAAACAAGCATCGCTCGCGGGTGGAGAACATGGATCCCAAGGAACGCCGTGATGTGACCCGAACTCTCCACACGTCGTTCATGGATATGGATGCCGACGGCAACATCATCCCGAAGACACCACAAGCTGCGATCCTGGCAGCCACCGCGTATCTCGCGGCCCACCAACCTCCAGAGGGGGACCCGAAAAGAGCCATGCATAAGTCCGGACTCACCGGACTCGGACTCGTTGGAGCCGCGCTCCGCGAAGACGCTCCTGCGGAGCCGAAGAAGAAAGCTCCGGTCAGGATCGACCGTAGCCCCACCCCTTCATCCGAAGAGGAAGAGGAGCACGACCTTCCTCGAAGGAGGAAGAGCTCGCATCGCCATAAACGCGACTACGATGCCAGAGACGCGCTTAAACAGCGCAAAATCGACAAAGCGCGAGCCAAACGCGCATGCTTGTCCGAGTCCGAGATGGATGAAGATGAAGGAGAACTCTGTGGAGCTCGATGCTTCAGCAAATCTGTTCGGCGAACAAAGATGCCACGCAATTTCAAGCTTCCTTCGGATACTCCGAAGTTCAACGGCACGCAAGATCCAAAATCTTGGCTCAGCGATCATCTGTCATCCGTCAAGCTGCACGGCGGTAACAAAGAAACCGCCATGCAATGCCTCCAGCTGCACCTGACAGGCGCAGCGCGGGTCTGGCTCAGCAGCCTATCATCAGGATCCATCCGAAGTTGGGAGGAGCTAGCTTACAGCTTCATCCGAAATTTCAAGGGCACCAGCAAGAGGCCCGCCTCAATTGAAGAGTTGCGAGCCTGCACTCAGAGAACGGGGGAATCTATCCGCTCGTACATATTACGCTGGTCTACCACCAAGAACTCCGCAGCGCATATCTCCGAGGAGAGGGCCATCGACGCCTTCAGAGACGGCGTCAAGCGACAAGATTTCAAGGAAGAACTTGGGCGTGTCAAACACAAGACACTCGACCACCTCATGGAAATTGCCAACAGTTGGGCAGACGGCGAAGATTGTATCCAGCGAGCGCAATCAGATGAAGAGGACGACTACGACCGAAGGCGAGAACGCCGCAGCAAGAGGAGATCACGTGTCTATGAAGACCGCGACGGACCAAACATGGTCGCGGCTGGCTACGCCGACCGCCGCAACGACAACAGCCGCAACAGCGGAGGTTACCGCAGAGGAAATCTCCGAGACAGCGGACGATCATCACAATCGTGGCAACGCCGCGATCGCGACAACGGACCCTCAGCATTCGAAAAACTTTCGGGTCCATGCACCATCCACTTCTACATCGACAAGCAAGATGGCAAAAAGAAAGCCAGTCACATGCTCAAGGATTGCCGCGAGTTCCAGAAACTCAGCGAAAGCATGGCGCAGATGAGGCAACAAGCCCCAATCCCCGCGTTCGGAAACGCACCCGCGCAAGGAGAAATAGCACACGGAGCTCCTCCTCCGCCACCTATTGGAGGCCCAAACCAACGAGTCGCACCAGCGCAAAACAACGCCGGGGTTGTATACCCCCCACCAAAGGGAGCACTAAATATGATCCAGAAGGGACGCCCCACAAACAGGGTGCAGAAGAAAATCACCCGACAAATCAACTTGGCCGTGGCAACTCCACCTGCAATCCCTGAGTACCTCAGCGGATCGGAGTCCTGCATCACGTTGACGCGCGCGGATCACCCTTGCCAGATCCCTCGCCCAGGTCATGCTGCCCTGGTGCTGGAGGCGCAGATCGGAGGCTTCGAGATGAGTCGCGTCTTCATGGACGGTGGCAGCGGCATCAACCTAATGTTCGCAAGCACCCTGGCAGCTATGCGGATCCCGCAATGCAGCCTGGAACAATCAGACCCAACGTTCCACGACATTGTACCAGGAAAAGGCATATTCCCCCTGGGCAAAATAGGACTCGACGTCATCTTCGGGAAGCCGGACAACTTTCGGCAGGAGCGACTCGAATTCGAAGTGGTGGACTGGCCGTCACAATACCACGCCATCCTGGGACATGTAGCATTCGCAAGGTTCCTGGCCGTCCCACACCACGCATACCTACTACTCAAGATGCCAGGACCAAGGGGCGTCATCACAGTCCATGGGAGCTTCACCCGATCGGAGCAATGCGACAGGGATTCCAATAAAATCTCCCAGTCTTTCGGCATGCAAGACGAGCTTGTAAGGCTCCGCGAGGTGACGGACAATGGGCTACCCCCAGTCACAAGGCAGAACGCACCTGACATGTCCTTCGACTCCACCGTCAACACCAAGAAAGTGCAGGTCCATCCGACGGATTCCTCCAAGACGGCCTTGATAGCCAACGACCTCAGCACCGCATAGGAAGGCGCGCTCAACGAATTCTTCCGTGAGCGCTGGGAAATCTTCGCCTGGTGTCCTGCGGACATGCCAGGAGTTCCCAGGGAATTCGCCGAGCATGCATTCAATGTCTTCCCAGACACCAAGCCAGTCAAGCAGTCCATCCGAAGACTGTCGGAGCCACGAGCCGAAGCTATCGGCAAGGAAATCAATAGACTGCTAGCTGCAGACTTCATCAGGGAAATCAAAGAAAGCGAGTGGCTTGCAAACACGGTGATGGTCCCAAAGAAGGACACGGACATCCTGCGGATGTGTGTGGACTTCACGTCACTAAATAAGCATTGCCCAAAGGAACACTTCGATTCGACTGCAGGTTGCGAGAAACTCTCCTTCCTCGACGCCTACTCAGGCTATAACCAGATTTGGCTCAAGGTCGAAGATCAGGAGAAAAAGGCGTTTATCACACCGTTCGGAGTATTCTATTACAACACAATGCCCTTCGGGCTAAAGAACGCGGGTGCCACGTACCAGCGATGCATGCAGGCCTGTCTGAAGGACCAGATTGGTCGCAATGTCCAAGTTTATGTCGACGACATAGTAATAAAAACCAGAGAGGCAAGGACACTTATCGACGATCTCCGTGAGACGTTCGACAACCTCGATCGCTACAGGATCAAGCTCAATCCCGAAAAGTGCGCCTTCGGCGTCCCATCAGGTCAGCTTCTTGGGTACTTCATCTCTCAACGAGGGATCGAGGCGAACCCGAAGAAAATCAAAGCCATCATGACGATGGAGAAGCCGAAAAACCTCAAGGGCGTCCAGCAGCTCGCAGGACGAGTAGCGGCGCTAAGAAGGTTCATCAGCCGTATGGGTGAGAAGGCCCTACCATTCTATCAGCTGCTGCGTAAAGCAGACAAGTTGGAGTGGACACCAGAAGCCAACGACGCATTCGAAAGCCTCAAGCGGCTCCTCTCCACCTCGCCCGTTTTGGTCACGCCAAAGGAGCGCGAGCCCTTGCTAATGTACATAGCAGCCACACATCAGGTGGTCAGCACCGTACTCGTGGTCGAACGACCCGAAGAAGGCAAGACCCACGGGGTCTAGCGCCCAATTTACTACCTCAGTGAGGTACTGACACCAACAAAGAAGAGGTACCCTCACTACCAGAAGCTAGCCTACGGCGTGTTCATTACGGCTCGACGGTTGAGCCTTTACTTCCAGGAGCACCAGGTGATGGTCGTCAACGAAGCACCCCTGAACAGCATCCTGAATAATCCAGAGGCCACAGGACGGGTGGCCTTGTGGGGCATCGAACTATCACCCTTGGACATCGTCTACGAGAAGCGACACACAATCAAATCTCAAGTCCTTCCGGACTTCCTGGTGCACTGGATGGAGTTGTAGCTGCCAGACACCCTAGACATGTCGCAGTCCTGGACAATGCATTTCGACGGCTCCAAGCGCGAAGCCGGAGCAGGGGAAGGGGTCATACTAACCTCCCCGCAGGGTGACAAGATGAAGTACGTCCTTCGGATGAAATTCAGGGCCTCCAACAACAAAGCCGAATACGAAGCCCTCATCCATGGCATGAGGATGGCAAAGATATGGGGCGCAACGCGCCTGGTCATCTACGGTGACTCCAACCTCGTCGTCCAGCAGACGATGAATGAGTGTGACGCACACGCCGAAAACATGATCGCGTATCGCGCGCTCTACAACGCACTCGAAGGAGAATTCGACGGCTGCGAACTTCGGCACGTTGGAAGAGAGAGCAACGAGGAAGCCGATAGACTCGCCAACATCGGCTCCACCTGCGCAAAGGTGCCACCAGGTGTGTTCCTCGAACAAATCTGCGTGCCATCCATCAAACGGAAATTCCCCAAGGGATCACCCGAAGAAGCAGAACACTCGGGGGCTACGCTACCCGAAGGACACGAAGGACCCGAGAAACTGGACACAGAGGTCGCTATGGTCAACCTGATGCAGGTCATGGCAGTCGAAGAAGCTTGGACACGACCATACCTCCAGTTCTTGATAACTGGAGAATTGCCTGATAGCCCAACAGACGCCCGGCGCATATCTCGCCGGTCAAAAGCCTTCACCGTCATCAACGGCGAGCTGTACAAGCGCAGCATCACGGGTATACTTCAGCGGTGCGTCACCATCGACGACGGCAAGGCCATACTCCAAGACATCCACGAAGGCATCTGCAGCCACCACGCAGGCAGCCGCTCCCTTGTCGCTAAAGCTCTACGAGCAGGATTCTACTGGCCGACGACCATGAGCGACGCAAAGGACATCGTCCGAAGATGCAACGGATGCCAACGGTTCGCCGACAAACCGCACGCACCTGGGTCCGAGCTCAGGCCCATACCTATAGCTTGGCCTTTCGCTCAATGGGGCCTCGACATGATCGGCAAACTGCCAAAATCCTCGAAAGGAGGACACGTCTTCCTCCTGGTTGCGGTCGACAAATTCACCAAGTGGATCGAGGCCATGCCGGTCACCAATCAGAAAGGCAAAACTACCGTCAAGTTCTTCGAGTCCATTGTCTACAGGTTCGGCGTACCACACAGCATCATCACCGACAACGGATCGAACTTCATCTCCGAAGAATTCCAGGACTTCTGCGAAGGCCTTGGGATCAACATCACATATGCTTCAATGGCGCACCCGCAAACGAACGGGCAAGTGGAAAAGGCCAACGGCCTAATCGGAGCAGGCATCAAGAAGCGCCTCATGAGCTCACTCGAACACAAAGCTGGAAATTGGACGAAGGAGCTACCCTCCGTCCTGTGGAGCTTACGAACTACGCCAAACAGCTCCACCGGCTACACACCGTTCTTCATGGTACACGGAGCCGAAGCCGTGCTACCAGCCGAAGTATGCCACCAGGCCCCACGGGTCGTCGCCTACAGTGAAGCTGAATCCATGGCTGCACTCGAAGACGCTATCGATACACTCGACGAAGCACGGGATATAGCAGCAGCTCGATCAGCGGTGTACCAGCAGAGTCTCCGCAACTACCACAGCCGCCGGCTGCGCCCAAGGTCCTTCGTCGAAGGAGACCTCGTCTTGCGACTGAAGCAAAAGAGACCGAATAAATTCGAGTCGCCATGGGAAGGACCCTACGTCATCACCGAAGTTATCCCAGGTGGCGCCTATCGCCTCAAGAACGTGGAGTCTGGAGTCGCATACTCCAACCCATGGAATATCTCGCACCTGCGACGGTTCTATCCGTAGCAACCTACCCCCTTCTTTTACTTTCAATAAGGCTTCCAGCCAAGGCTAGTCAGCCGAACAATGTATCTCCTCCATTACGATATAAATAAAGCTAAGTGTCTCGCCCCAAAACTTCGTTTCACTATTATCTGCAATTATACTATATGCTACAAACGCACTCGGGGGCTCCCCCCACCTCACGATTTCATCGACTGAGGGCCAAACGTGTACACCTGAGTAGTTGACAACGTCAGGCAAACGAAAAGGACACGTATCCAATTGAGGCACTGCGTGCTCACATACAAACAAACCTTTACAACAAAGGGCACAACACGCCTAGCCGACATATACAAATTTTACATCTCTCTCTTTCTACAAGTACTACCTATGTTGAAGAATAACCTGGGCACGCTGCTCAAACAAATCTACAATCTGTTCGGCATACTGCCTCACAGCCGCGTAATGCGGACGCATGTCCCACTCGCTACCATCAGGGCGAAGAGGTGGAGCAGCAGCCACGGCAGCCAAATCCACATCAGGCCGGTGCAGCCTCACAAGAGACAACGCAGCCTTCACTCCGGCGACAAGCTGCTGCCGCACCAACTCCTTGACATTGCTTACGTTCCGAAATTTTGACAGAAGACCCGCAAGGTTTATTGACGCGGCATCCAAAGGGAACATGACGTGCAGCACCGAGGAAAGCGATGTCTGTACTTGGCGGAGCACCCGCGAAACTTGATGAACACGATCCTGCACCGTCGCCAGGGCTATGGCGCGATCACGATCCATCCAGAAGAAGCCGCCGACCTCCATGTCCTGTTGAGTCAATAAGTTGACCCGAACAACGACACACTCTTTTTCTTCCCTCGGAGCAAGATTTGCACCTGCAGCAATCGAAAAAAATAAGAGTAAGGCCAACAGGATCACCCGAAGACCAGAGCTACAGCTCGACCAAAGAACAAATTACATTGCAGCTGCTCGGACAGACGGACCAACTCAGCCATCAAGTACTACTCTCTGGCTGCGCCACAATCCGCCTTGGACTTCCAAACGTCGGCATGACCGCGTAGCCCGAGCAATTCCCTCTCCAGACTGCGCACACGATCCCGAAGGAAAGTAAGCTGCGAGGAATCATCCAAGGATGGGCGCAACGGCGTTGCGGATGGGGCGTCAACAGGGTCAGCACCCGAAGGAACCTAGAGCGGCAGCAAAAGAAAGGAATACAAACATTCAGCCAAGGATGGAGCACAACTCAGAGAAATTCATTGAATATATAAATCCACCACGTGGCACAAGGATGGTGTTCTTCAAGATATTTACAACAAAAACAAACTACAAACTAGCCTACATTTACTACGCATAAGATGCAGGAGCCTAAGTGGCTTCGGAGCCAGACTGCCTAGCTTTGGCCCCACCCTGCTGCTGTAGCGCATACTCAGACAGTAAATCAATGAGCTTGGGCCCATATCGCCTGCAGCGAGCAGAATAGGCAGCAAAGGCTACCTCGGATCCATCCGCAGCTGTCAGCATCCGAGAAGTGATCTGGGGCAGATCCAGCTCCGCTCCATCCGCCATGGCCATCGCCAGCCCGACGGACGCGCTGATGCCCTTCTGCTTGCGTTTGTACGCCGCAGGTGCTTCGGCTGACAGAGCCTCCGCTAGAGCATCCACATCGTCAAGGGCTGCGCCCTTCGGGACAAGCTCCTTGTAGAAGCGCACAAGGACCTCTTTCGCCTTGGCAAGGGAGTTGACGACGGTGCTGCAGCGGTCTTCGACCGCCATAGTGGCATCATCTAGAGCACTACCATGCTCTAGAGCACCGCGGTCGAACTCGATGCCTGCGGCATCTGAGACAAAAAGAAGAAAGACATGAAGAAAAGCGACATAAAAGAAGACCCGAAGGAAAAGAAAAAGTGCAAAACTAGTACTCACCCGAAATAGCCTTGGCAGCAGCCATGAGCTTCGTCGCCACCTCTTTTTCGCGACCAGCCGCAACCGTGGCCAGCTGCTCCTCACGATCTGCGGCTTCCTGCTGCAGACGCTCTTTCGCTTCGGCTGCCTTAGTCAGCTCTAGCTCAAGGCGTTCTTTTGCACCAACGGCGGCTCCGGCCTTCTGCTCCGATTGACCAAGGCTCTTCTTAAGAGCGTCAACCTCACGGAGAGACTTGTTATGCTCCTCTGCATTCAAAACAAACAAGTGTCAAAAACTAAACCAGGATACATAAGAGAAAAGTCAGATAGATACCTTGAAGCTGCCGAAGGTTCGCCTCTAGCACCAGGCGCTCTTGCACAAGCCGCTTGGCCTCTTGCACAAAAGGCTGCAGTAAAAGCAATGTCAGTAAGAAAAGGGCTTGGGGGCTACGCCCAACACAAAGGAGTAAAAACAAGATTCGCACACGAAGACACTCGGGGGCTCCCCCCATGAGGCAGGAGAAAACTCACATGCTCTGATGACGACCCCGAAGGACCGCCTGCGAAATTCTGAGGCGCAACCACCTGCACCTCCTGCAACGGAGGATCCCGAGGCACGTCACCCGAAGTCGCCACCGTTTGAGGTGGAGGAGACGCAATTTTCGACTCCCCCATCATCTCCCGTTCACCATCACTGGAAAAATCATGGGAGGATTGCCTGCATACAAGCCAATCAGCACAAGTGCAAAATTGACGAAGGAACAAGGACAACAGTATAACAAGAAAACTTACGAGCCCAGTGCGCTCAGATCGAAGATAGGAGAAGCCCTTCGGGCCTTCTTCTCCTCTTTCTTCTCTTCCTTCTTCTCCTCCTTCTTTTCTTCCTTTTTCCGCTTTGCTGGCGGGTATGGCGCGACAGCCCGCACAGGAATGGCAGGAAGGGGAGAGGAAGAACCTCCATGAACATCATCATGACGCTCAAGGCCCAGAGGGTTTCTGGGAGTCGGAGGAGTCGAGGCATCCGAAGACTCGCTGGAGCTCCGTGATCGCTTGCGCGAATGGTCCTCACTCGACTCGTCGGCATCCTCCGCTAGAGATCGCGCTGACGGTAGCTCGGACACGGAATCAACCAATTCATTATCCGGGGCATTTGGATACCTTTCGGGCAATGGTGGTACCATCCCCGGCACCTTGAAGCTCTACAAAATCAGAAGGAACTTTGTTAGCAAACAGAGGAAACAAATACAGAGCCGACAAAAAAAGGAGGGAGCACTACATGCGCAAATCTACACCTTCGGTACGACCAACGTCGAAGAAAAGGGAGGAGTCAGCGACTTCCCCGGGATTTCTTCGTCGGCCTTGAACTTCAATAGCGCGCGAAGAGCCTTGTCAAGATCCCCCTCGGAGATTTTCTCACTCGAAACCCTCGTCGGATCACGGCGCCCAGAATAAAGAAACATCGGGTGCGCCCTCGCTTGGAGAGGCTACACCCGATGCTCAAGAAACGTCTGGATGATGTCCACACTGTTCACCTCCTTCTCAGGAATCAGTTGGAGATCCTCCACCCGACGGTACAGGGCCTCTATCTCCGCCACCTCACCGTCCAAGATTTGGTTTTTCCAAGACCTTTTCTTCTCAATCATTTGGGAGGGTTCAAAGGGAACAAGACCAAAATATTGCCCGGGCACTACGGAGTCGCGGATATAAAACCATCGCCTCCGCCAGTACTGGACAGATTCGGACATGGAAAAGGAAAAGAAGAGCAGATTGGGACTAAGAGAGATGATGAAACCCCCAATGGGATACACACCATCCGAACCAGATTGCCTCTTCACGGAATAGAGCTTCCGGAAGAGGCCAAAGTGCGGCTCAATGCCAAGCCAGCACTCGCAAAAAGTGATAAAACAAGCAATGTGGAGAAGAGAATTGGGAGACATATGATGCAGCTGAACCCCATAGAAGAAGAGCAGTCCACGAAGGAAGTCATGGACTGGATACGAAAACCCATGCAAAACGAAGGCGAAAAACATAACCCGGTACCCAAATAGGGGACGGGGGATTACCTCATTGCCGGGGAGTTTAACGGCCTCCCTGTCCTCCGGGATCAAGCCCCGCTCGTGCAGCTTGCAGAGATCGCTCTCCCGCGTCTCTGATCGCCGCCAGCCACCATCGGTGACGCGAGCAGCGGCGGCGCCCTTCTTTCCTCCGGCGGCGCTGGTCCCAACCGCAGATGAAGACTTCTTTGGTTTCCCCATCACGCTACGGCGGCGCTGGCGGTGAAAACGTACAAAGGACGACGGAAATGTGGAAGGAAATCCCAGCGCGAAGCAAGAATCGCTCGAGCGCAAGGAGGCAGTGAAACACAAGAACTGGTGCGGTGAAAACAAACCATGGTTCCCCTCAAAGATTATAACAGCAAAGACGACGCATGGCAGCCGTTCATCCAGAAGACCTAACGCCAACAGCAGATCTGGCTGTACACGTGTCAACACCACAACGAACCGTCGTTACCACGCCATCCACTACGCGCGGAAATCGAGGAGACGCCCCGCGTGACCGGTCAATTCCAAGTCAGCAAGTGGGACCCATGTTCGTCCAGTCAAGTCATCTCTGACGTAGCAGACGCTTGAGGTCATCGATCGTCAGCACTGATGTCATCAAAAGCTATACAAGCACCAATTACGATTCTTCGGCTCCACAGCTAAGAGCTAAGAGTACTCACTCGAATCTTCGATTCGACTAAATACTCGGGGGCTACTCCTATCAGGAGCGCTGACCGCGCACCCGGAAGATGAATAATGACAAAGTATTTCTTCGAGTCCTACGTCGAGTCTACGACTCCACTACGGACTCGGGGGCTACTCCCATAGGGAGAATGGATTTAATCATCCGAAATTTTTTGAGTCCCACGGACCTAACAACTGAACGAATGCTTGAACTAAAGTCTCTGCTCGAGTCTACGACTCGAACAGTCACTCGGGGGCTACTCCCATAGGGAGCGCCGACCGCGCACCCTATGAATTCTTCGACTGTGATCTTTCGGATCAACACGCAAAAACTTTTTGTCTTCTCTGCCCCAACAAAATGCTGAGTGAGCGGCAATCTCCTTGGCCACCCGAAGCACCTCCGTGGTGACAAATGTTCGGATGTTGCGTCTGCGTCGCAAAGATAAGACCTGCAGATATCATCTGATGGCCTGGCAACGTACATGACTACGCTCTGCTAGTACAAATCCATGCCAACAGGCGTGATGAAAAATCCCGACGGACGTGTTGGGTACATCAATTAAAAACACTGGAATTCCACTCCTGTAAGTCCTCCGCGGCCTGAGTCGAATTACGCCAGCATATGTTCCGGGTTTAAGTTAAGGGACTCAAACCTGATGAAGACCATGTTGTTTCGTCCTAAGACAGTTAACTAACCCTGATCCGTCAGATGAGTCAGGCACATGTATCAACAATCCCTACACACATATATTGTTAACACCTAGTTGCACCCGAAAGATTGAAGAGTCCTCAGCCGAATCTACGATTCGACTGATCACTCGGGGGCTACTGACATGGTTATACCCTACGGGTACATGACTTCAGCATACCTGGTCCAGCCCAAGGAAGGCCCACAACAGACATACGCTGGCCCATGAAGATTTTCGGGTGGCCAAGGCCCATGACGCCTTCGGATCCTTGGAGAGCAAGACTAGCCTAGATAGGAAATTTAAAGGGGTAAAACCCTAGAACTTGTAACCGAATAGGACTATGCCCGGGACCTGCCTAATTCTATATAAAGGCCAAGAGGGCACGTCCTAGATCTCTCGACTCATACTTTCGCACACACCTCCACGCCAGATCGAATCTGCGCACCCTGTAACCTTCGGTTCCGCCGTAATCAAGAGCAGACAAGCAGGAGTAGGGTTTTCCCTCCGGGGGCCTGAACCTGGGTAAATCTCGTGTCCCCTGGTTGCTTGTCTATTAACCGTGCCACGATCTCCAGCATCCCCATCTTCTCCAAAACCCAAGTCCATAACAATGGGCATTGATGAGATTAAACCTCGTCAGAGTTGGGGCGGCAGCAGCTTGTCGCAGGAGTGAAGGCTGCGTTGTCTCTTGTGAGGCTGCACCGGCCTGATGTGGATTTGGCTGCCGTGGCTGCTGGGCCACCTCTTCGCCCTGATGGTAGCGAGTGGGACATGCGTCCGCATTACGCGGGTGTGAGGCAGTATGCCGAACAGATTGTAGATTTGTTTGAGCAGCGTGCCCAGGTTATTCTTCAACATAGGTAGTACCTGTAAAAAAGAGAGAGATGTAAAATTTGTATATTTCGGCTGGGCGTGTTGTGCCCTTTGTTGTGAAGGTTTGTTTGTATGTGAGCACGCAGTGCTTCAATTGGATACATGTCCTTTTCGTTTGCCTGACGTTGTCAGCTACTCAGGTGTACACGTTTGGCCCTCAGTCGATGAAATCGTGAGGTGGGGGGAGCCCCCGAGTGCGTTTGTAGCATATAGTATAATTGCAGATAATAGTGAAACGAAGTTTTGGGGCGAGACACTTAGTTTTATTTATATCGTAATGGAGGAGATACATTGTTCGGCTGAGTAGCCTTGGCTGGAAGCCTTATTGAAAGTAAAAGAAGGGGGTAGGTTGCTACGGATAGAACCGTCGCAGGTGCGATATATTCCATGGGTTGGAGTATGCGACTCCAGACTCCACGTGCTTGAGGCGATAGGCGCCACCTGGGATGACTTCGGTGATGACGTAGGGTCCTTCCCATGGCGACTCGAATTTATTCGGTCGCTTTTGCTTGAGTCGCAAGACGAGGTCTCCTTCGACGAAGGACCTTGGGCGCAGCCGGCGGCTGTGGTAGTTGCGGAGACTCTGCTGGTACACCGCTGATCGAGCTGCTGCTATATCCCGTGCTTCGTCGAGTGTATCGACAGCGTCTTCGAGTGCAGCCGTGGATTCAGCCTCACTGTAGGTGACGACCCGTGGGGCCTGGTGGCGTACTTCGGCTGGTAGCACGGCTTCGGCTCCGTGTACCATGAAGAACGGTGTGTAGCCGATGGAGCTGTTTGGCATAGTTCGTAAGCTCCACAGGACGGAGGGTAGCTCCTTCGTCCAATTTCCAGCTTTGTGTTCGAGTGAGCTCATCAGGCGCTTCTTGATGCCGGCTCCGATTAGGCCGTTGGCCTTTTCCACTTGTCCGTTCGTTTGCGGGTGTGCCACTGAGGCATATGTGATGTTGATCCCAAGGCCTTTGCAGAAGTCCTGGAATTCTTCGGAGATGAAGTTCGATCCGTTGTCGGTGATGATGCTGTGTGGTACGCCGAACCTGTAGACAATGGACTCGAAGAACTTGACGGCAGTTTTGCCTTTATGGTTGGTGAACGGCATGGCCTCGATCCACTTGGTGAATTTGTCGACCGCAACCAGGAGGAAGACATGTCCTCCTTTCGAGGATTTTGGTAGTTTGCCGATCATGTCGAGACCCCATTGAGCGAAAGGCCAAGCTATAGGTATGGGCCTGAGCTCGGACCCAGGTGCGTGCGGTTTGTCGGCGAACCGTTGACATCCGTTGCATCTTCGGACGATGTCCTTTGCGTCGCTCATGGCCGTCGGCCAGTAGAATCCTGCTCGTAGAGCTTTAGCGACAAGGGAGCGGCTGCCTGTGTGGTGGCCGCAGATGCCTTCATGGATGTCTTGGAGTATGGCCTTGCCGTCGTCGATGGTGACGCACCGTTGAAGTATACCCGTGATGCTGCGTTTGTATAGCTCACCGTTGATGATGGTAAAGGCTTTTGACCGGCGAGATATGCGCCGGGCGTCTGTTGGGATGTCAGGCAATTCTCCAGCTATCAAGAACTAGAGGTATGGTCGTGTCCAAGCTTCTTCGACTGCCATGACCTACATCAGGTTGACCATAGCGACCTCTGTGTCCAGTTTCTTGGGTCCTTCATGTCCTTCGGGTAGCGTAGCCCCCGAGTGTTCTGATTCTTCGGGTGATCCCTTGGGGAATTTACGCTTGATGGATGGCATGCAAATTTGTTCGAGGAACACACCTGGTGGAACCTTTGCGCAGGTGGAGCCGATGTTGGCGAGTCTATCGACTTCCTCGTTGCTCTCTCTTCCAACGTTGCGAAGTTCGCAGCCGTTGAAATCTCCTTCGAGTGCATTGTAGAGCGCGCGGTACGCGATCATGTTTTCGGCGTGTGCGTCACACTCATTCATCGTCTGCTGGACGACGAGGTTGGAGTCACCGTAGATGACCAGGCGCGTTGCGCCGCATATCTTTGCCATCCTCATGCCATGGATGAGGGCTTCGTATTCGGCTTCGTTGTTGGAGGCCCTGAATTTCATCCGAAGGACGTACTTCATCTTGTCACCCTGCGGGGAGGTCAGTATGACCCCTGCCCCTGCTCCGGCTTCGCGCTTGGAGCCATCGATATGCATTGTCCAAGACTGCGACATGTCTGGGGTGTCTGGCAGCTGCAGCTCCATCCAGTGCACCAGGAAGTCCGGAAGGACTTGAGATTTGATTGCGTGTCGCTTCTCGTAGACGATGTCCAAGGGTGATAGTTCGATGCCCCACAGGGCCACCCGTCCTATGGCCTCTGGATTATTCAGGATGATGTTCAGGGGTGCTTTGTTGACGACCATCACTTGGTGCTCCTGGAAGTAATGGCTCAACCGTCGAGCCGTCATGAACACGCCGTAGGCTAGCTTCTGGTAGTGAGGGTACCTCTGCTTTGTTGGTGTCAGTACCTCACTGAGGTAGTAAATTGGGCGCTGGACCCCATGGGTCTTGCCTTCTTCGGGTCGTTCAACCACGAGTACGGTGCTGACCACCTGATGTGTGGCTGCTATGTACAGCAGCAAGGGCTCGCGCTCCTTTGGCGTGACCAAAACGGGCGAGGTGGAGAGGAGCCGCTTGAGGCTTTCGAATGCGTCGTTGGCTTCTGGTGTCCACTCGAACTTGTCTGCTTTATGCAGCAGCTGATAGAATGGTAGGGCCTTCTCTCCCATACGACTGATGAACCTGCTTAGCGCCGCTACTCGTCCTGCGAGCTGCTGGACGCCCTTGAGGTTTTTCGGCTTCTCCATCATCATGATGGCTTTGATTTTCTTCGGGTTCGCCTCGATCCCTCGTTGAGAGATGAAGTACCCAAGAAGCTGACCTGATGGGACGCCGAAGGCGCACTTTTCGGGATTGAGCTTGATCCTGTAGCGATCAAGGTTGTCGAATGTCTCGCGGAGATCGTCGATAAGTGTCCTTGCCTCTCTGGTTTTTATTACTATGTCGTCGACATAAAATTGGACATTGCGACCAATCTGGTCCTTTAGGCAGGCCTGCATGCATCGCTGGTACGTGGCACCCGCGTTATTTAGCCCGAAGGGAATTGTGTTGTAACAGAATACTCCGAACGGTGTGATAAATGCCGTTTTCTCCTGATCTTCGACCTTGAGACGAATCTGGTTATAACCTGAGTAGGCGTCGAGGAAGGAGAGTTTCTCGCAACCTGCAGTCGAATCGATTATCTTGTCGATCCGTGGAAGAGGGAAGTGGTCCTTTGGGCAATGCTTATTTAGCGACGTGAAGTCCACACACATCCGCAGGATGTCCGTGTCCTTCTTCGGGACCATCACCGTGTTTGCAAGCCACTCGCTTTCTTTGATTTCCCTGATGAAGTCTGCAGCGAGAAGTCTATTGATTTCTTTGCCGATAGCTTCGGCTCGTGGCTCCGACAGTCTTCGGATGGACTGCTTGACTGGCTTGGTGTCTGGAAAGACATTGAGTGCGTGCTCGGCGAATTCCCTGGGAACTCCTGGCATGTCCGCAGGACACCAGGCGAAGATTTCCCAGCGCTCACGGAGGAATTCGACGAGCGCGCCTTCCTATGCGGTGCTGAGGTCATTGGCTATCAAGGCCGTCTTGGAGGCATCCGTCAGATGGACATGTACTTTTTTGGTGTTGACGGTGGAGTCGAAGGACATGTCAGGTGCGTTCTGCCTTGTGACTGGGGGTAGCCCATTGTCCGTCACCTCGCGGAGCCTTACCAGCTCATCTTGCATGCCGAAAGACTGGGAGATTTTGTTGAAATCCCTGTCGCATTGGTCCGATCGGGTGAAGCTCCCATGGACTGTGATGACGCCCCTTGGTCCTGGCATCTTGAGTAGTAGGTATGCGTAGTGTGGGACGGCCAGGAACCTTGCGAATGCTACACGCCCCAGGATGGCGTGGTATTGTGACGGCCAGTCCACCACTTCGAATTCGAGTCGCTCCTGCCGAAAGTTGTCCGGCTTCCCGAAGATGACGTCGAGTCCTATTTTGCCCAGGGGGAATATGCCTTTTCCTGGTACAATGTCGTGGAACGTTGTGTCTGATTGTTCCAGGCTGCATTGCAGGATCCGCATAGCTGCCAGGGTGCTTGCGAACATTAGGTTGATGCCGCTGCCACCGTCCATGAAGACGCGACTCATATCGAATCCTCCGATCTGCGCCTCCAGCACCAGGGCAGCATGACCTGGGCGAGGGATCTGGCAAGGGTGATTCGCGCGAGTGAACGTGATGCAGGACTCCGATCCGCTGAGGTACTCAGGGATTGCAGGTGGAGTTGCCACGACCAAGTTGATTTGTCGGGTGATTTTCTTCTGCACCCTGTTTGTGGGGCGTCCCTTCTAGATCATATGTAGTGCTCCCTTTGGTGGGGGGTATACGACCCCGACGTTGTTTTGCGGTGGTGCGACTGGTTGGTTTGGGCCTCCAATAGGTGGCGGAGGAGGAGCTCCGTGTGCTATTTCTCCTTGCGCTGGTGCGTTTCCGAACGTAGGGATTGGGGCTTGTTGCCTCATCTGCGCCATGATTTCGCTGAGTTTCTGGAACTCGCGGTAGTCCTTGAGCATGTGACTGGCTTTCTTTTTGCCATCTTGCTTGTCGATGTAGAAGTGGATGGTGCATGGACCCGAAAGTTTTTCGAATCTTGAGGGTCAGTTGTCGCGATCGCGGCGTTGCCACGATTGTGATGATCGTCCGCTGTCTCGGAGATTTCCTCCGCGATAACCTCCGTTGTTGCGGCTGTTGTCGTTGCGGCGGTCGGCGTAGCCAGCCGCGACCATGTCGGGTCCGTCGCGGTCTTCGTAGACACGCGATCTCCTCTTGCTGCGGCGTTCTCGCCTTCGGCCGTAGTAGTCCTGTTCATCTGATTGCGCTCGCTGGATGCAATCTTCGCCGTCTGCCCAACTGTTGGCAATTTCCATGAGGTGGTCGAGTGTCTTGGGTTTGACACGCCCAAGTTCTTCCTTGAAATCTTGTCGCTTGACGCCGTCTCTGAAGGCGTCGATGGCCCTCTCCTCGGAGATATGCGCTGCAGATTTTTTGGTGGTAGACCAGCGTAATATGTACGAGCGAATAGATTCCCCCGTTCTCTGAGTGCAGGCTCGCAACTCTTCGATTGAGGCGGGCCTCTTGCTGGTGCCCTTGAAATTTCGGATGAAGCTGTAAGCTAGCTCCTCCCAACTTCGGATGGATCCTGATGATAGGCTGCTGAGCCAGACCCGCGCCGCGCCTGTCAGCTGCAGCTGGATGCATTGCATGGCGGTTTCTTTGTTACCGCCGTGCAGCTTGACGGATGACAAATGATCGCTGAGCCAAGATTTTGGATCTTGCGTGCCATTGAACTTCGGAGTATCCGAAGGAAGCTTGAAATTGCGTGGCATCTTTGTTCTCCGAACAGATCTGCTGAAGCATCGAGCTCCACAGAGTTCTCCTTCATCTTCATCCATCTCGGACTCGGACGAGCATGCGCGTTTGTGTAGCGCTTTGTCGATTTTGCGCTGTGTAAGCGCGTCTCTGGCGTCGTAGTCGCGTTTATGGCGATGCGAGCTCTTCTTCCTTCGAGGAAGGTCGTGCTCCTCTTCCTCTTCGGATGAAGGGGTGGGGCTATGGTCGCGCCTGATCGGAGCTTTCTTCTTCGGCTCCGCAGGAGCGTCTTCGTGGAGCGCGGCTCCAACGAGTCCGAGTCCGGTGAGTGCGGACTTATGGATGGCTCTTTTCGGGTCCCCCTCTGGAGTTTGGTGGGCCGCGAGATATGCGGTGGCTGCCAGGATCGCAGGTTGTGGTGTCTTCGGGATGATGTTGCCGTCGGCATCCATATCCATGAACGACGTGTGGAGAGTTCGGGTCACATCACGGCGTTCCTTGGGATCCATGTTCTCCACCCGCGAGTGATGCTTGTTTCCCTTATTTCCGTTCGTGCTAGAGCCGGGTGCCATGGCGGAGAGCGCAGCTCGTCGCGCGCTGGACTCGGAGGCTGCTTGCTTGCGTTTATCGAGCGTCTCCTGCATCTTGACTTGCTTCTTGTGCTCCTCGATGAGGAGGTAGTGGTACGCCATCAGTAGGTCGCGTGGTGAATCCACAGGCAGGACTATGTCGCCTGCGATGGCACGATGTGCATGTACCCATCCTTCTTGGCTAAGTTGGATGACGTGGCCGTTGTTCTCCCCTTCGGGTGGGGGGGATTGGCTTCTTCTGTTCCCGCCGTTTCCGCCGTTTCCGTCAGGCGGGTTGGGGTTCGTGTTGGGCGGCGGGTTGGGCGTTTGTTGATCCTGGATGACCGCGGCGCATAGGTAGCGCTCATAGATCGGTTCGCTGCTGCCGCAGCTTTCGGGTCCGGAACCATAGGTCCCTTCATCCGAAGGTGGATCGCACAGATCGGAGTTGCAGCAGCTGCTGCTGTAGAACTCATCTGTCGATGGTGACGTGCGTAGCACGGGGTGTGGAGCCCACGAGGCGGGCCTGATTGATGGCACGGGCACCCGCTCAGGAAGGCGGACGGTGCCAGTTTGTCCCACCTGAAAGCAGAAGCTCCCGAACAAAATCTCGAGTCCGTCGCCTACGGGCTCAAAATCCTTCATGGTGGCCGGCGAGTAGGCGGTGAAGTCGAAAGTCCCGCAGAGGAGGTGATTCTCCATCGCCGCGGAGTTGTAGATCGATCGGGTTGGGACCGTCACGATCGCACAATCAGCAGCCCCAATTCCCACAGACGGCGCCACTTGACGAGGTTTAATCTCATCAATGCCCATTGTTATGGACTTGGGTTTTGGAGAAGATGGGGATGCTGGAGATCGTGGCACGGTTAACAGACAAGCAACCATGGGACACGAGATTTACCCAGGTTCAGGCCCCCGGAGGGAAAACCCTACTCCTGCTTGTCTGCTCTTGATTACGGCGGAACCGAAGGTTACAGGGTGCGCAGATTCGATCTGGCGTGGAGGTGTGTGCGAAAGTATGAGTCGAGAGATCTAGGACGTGCCCTCCTGGCCTTTATATAGACTTAGGCAGGTCCCGGGCATAGTCCTAGTCGGTTACAAGTTCTAGCGTTTTACCCCTTTGAATTTCCTATCTGTGCTAGTCTTGCTCTCCAAGGATCCGAAAGCGTCATGGGCCTTGGCCACCCGAAAATCTTCATGGGCCAGCGTATATCTGCTGTGGGCCTTCCTTGGGCTGGACCAGGTATGCTGAAGTCACGTACCCGTAGGGTATAACCATGTCAGCTAGGGAAAACTGAGTATAACTAACGAACCAAGGGCATGCAAATAGAAATCCCATTTAAATAAAACTAAAATGTAAACTTCAGAAATAAAAAGCATAAAAGTAAAGAACGATTGATTGTTTCTTGTTTTCTGTAGATGACAAAGTAGGCGCGGGGAGATACAGTTCATGGTGATAGTAAATGTGCCAGGTGGGTGAGTGATAAATATAATAATTATAATCTTATAGATATATGTGTAGGCGAGCAACCCATAATTAGCTAGAACTCCTCTTGGTAGATTTCATCACAACTTCAATAATACTACTAGTCTATTACCAAAACCATGGTCAGTCACTAGACAATTAAGATCCTTCAAATTGCTTAGCAATTAAGCTCCTTGGATCAGACTAATGCAATAGGCACATTGTCTCCTCGTGCTCCTCGAGTTCAAATAGTTTTCCATTGATATCTCCATGTCACTCGGGGGTCGCCGGTATACTAGCAAACAATATCTTATCTATGTAGAAGAAAGTATCATGTTGCCTGGGCCCTTGATTGGAAAACAAGCATTAAGCATCCCACAGATAGTTAAACACAAATAATATAATAATTAAAATAATCACACACTAATGGAAAATATATAGGCAGATCACATCTAACCAATCCCTTACATCTCCCACGCCTAAGGGAACTTACTCACACATGAGAGAAGAAAGCATCATCGATATAATTAATTAAAGGGAGTTCTTCTTGATATTACCGTGAAGATCCACAATAGATATAGAAAAACAATCCAACACAATTCAAGATAGGAAGAAAAAATCTTAAACCCTAATCTTGCAAGGTGGAGATCTCTCTCTCTCAAGTACAAGTAATGGCTATGGGGGTGTGGTGGCTAGGAGGTCGAAGATTGTGGAGCAAGATGAAGAACGTCTGCCCCTTCTTCTCCAGATCTCTTCTTTCTCCCTTCTGGATGGAACGGTGGCTGCTCTGTTATGTTTTCATCCTTGACCTCTTCACGAAAGTTGTCCCTTTTGACAAGACGGAGGCGGGGTAAACTATACAGCGGGAACTATACGACCGGATAAAATGTTCCCGCCATATAGTTGCTCGTTAAAGCTACTATATGCCTTCCCCATTTGCTTCCAAAAGAGACTTTCTTGTTTTCGCCTGAATATTGTGTTACTGTTGTTAAAACCTTCTGTTGATGTTCAAAACCTGAAACACGCATTAAAAACCAAAGTTTTCTTCGCTACTGAAGTAGTAGCGTTAGGTAAAGCTAGAAAACCATCAAATCCGGACAAAAACCGTCAGTAAAAACAATAAAAAATGTGTCGAATCTCACAGCTATCAACTCCCCCAAGCTTATATGTTGCTCGCCCTCGAGTTACAAGAAAATAAGGAAGAATAGCGTAGATTTGAAACTGAAATAAAAGAACTTACAAGCTCGAATTGGTGCCAAATTATTTTCTTCATAATTCCTGCAATCTTAAACATGATCATACAAGTATTCAGAAGATTGCACTGAGTCTACTTCCTAACCACGTATATCTTGCTAGCAAATAAATCATATGCCTTAGCAAGTATCAAAAGTTTAGCTAGGAAAGTGAAACGGATTCTTTTGGTTTATCTCTTTGTTGAGAGATGAAAACTTTTTGTTCTTGTTTCTTTAATCAATTAAGAGTACTCAAGTTGGCACCAAAAGAATTCAATTAAAGAACAACTCATCTACTCCCACATCAAAATTTCAAGACTCTCAAAGAACATCTTTCCTTTCCTTGTTTTTCAAAAAATTTAGCTCTTTCATAGATAAATCATGCCACTATTTTTAACATGTCAATTGGGACTGTGTTGCGCACTTGTGACCATGCCAATAGATAACTGTTGAGAAATACTGGGTCAGAGGAGTACTACAACTTCACTTGGAACGTGAAACCATGAGGAGACTAAAATTTTACCCATCATAGCATTGCAGCTACATACGCTTACATAACTCAATAGCCGAAATCAAGTGGTTTCCCATATTTAGATCATTCGTTAGCCATCGGAGTTAATAGTTCCCCATGGAGCATGGCAGTGTTGTAATGACACGCGTAAAGCAATATCTTACTTTAATTATTAGAAAAAAGTTGTGGCAAAATCTCTACTACTTCGAAGCATCCATTTTATCAAACAATTTCATTCAAGGGTGCTATCAAGTATATTTACATTAAGCTCAATGGGGTTGAGTATTTACTAAAATCAAATCCTTTGGGATAAATATGGACTCAAGTCATATTTTGGATGCGTTTTCTTGTTGTAAAAATGTTAGAAATATTTTAACCAAGTTCATTGCTCATTATTTCAAAGCTAAAAAGGAGACACTAGTAAAGGAATAGAATTTATAGGATAACAAGCTAAGTGGGGAGTGACTCAAGTGCAAGCGAGTAAATAATTGCAGGGTAAATTTAAAGTTGCAGAAGAGGTAATGAAAGGAATGTGATACCTCCTTTTGCTTGCTTCGTTCTCGTACTTGAGTTGAACCCCGCTATATTTCCCTTTTGCCAAGTCACCTGAAATTGAGCAATCTCCGAGAGAAACAAAGAAACAAATTTGCAATAGAAGTTACAACTAATTTTTTGTGTTTTTGATTTAGGAATGCAAAACTGAAAGTAAACATGCAATTTTTAGAAAAGAAAATAAATCAAAAGAAGAAATAAAAATATGAATGCAAAGTTTGGAGGTTTTCAAACCTCCCCCAAGCTTAGGCTATTGCCATGCTTAGTTGTTGCCGTCATTCGGCGGCTGGTACGAATACTGCTGGTAGTAGTTGGGGAAGTGGGTCTTGAAGTGACTAAAGTTGTGAGTTAAGGCACTCACATCCTTATTCACTCCCTGCAAAGTTTGGTCGATCTACCCAACGTGCTGGTTGAGCTACGGAAAATCTTGATAGGGTACGTTGTTGAACCCGTGCTGTTGGGGATATGCTATATGGGTATCCTCATAGCATGTCTCCTATCCGGATAACCCGGGTGGCCCACAGTTGGTAGCATGGCCCACGGCCTGCTGGGCGGCCCAGTTAGATGGATCCAGAAGGGAGGCCCATGCCGGATAAAGGAAGGCTACGGTTGAAGTCACCGACGTACCTGGAGCCTTGGAGTGCAAGATACACAAGACTAGTAATAGACGGTGTAGGACTTTGTGACCTGTCCGGCTAGGACTTTTCCCTGTAACCCTAGGACCTGGCGACTATATATGTCGGGCCTATGGGAGCCTTTAGGGCACAATATCAGACGTTCATAGACAACTTCAGACAATCTCGCATAGCGAACCAATCCCTGTAACTCGGCGTATTGCCCTTATAGTGATTTATACCAGGAGTAGGATTCCTCCACCGTCGTGGGATCTGAACCTGGGTAAGCTATGTTACCTCGTACCCGTCAACCGTGCGCCTTCCCCCACGTCTCTAAACACGCACTGTGAGGACCCCTCCATGGCGTACTCGTCGGAAATACCACGACAGTTGGCGCCCACCGTGGGGCAAGAGGCGCTTTAGGCTCTCCAGCGGGCGAGGACCAAGATCTTCGCGGGAATCGGCAAAACCGTAGCCATCGGTCATGTTCTCTTCTCCGTTAACGTTCCGATCGTCCCTCCCGACGAGTTCTGGATCCCGGAAAAGACGAACCCTACGTGGTGTTCGATCGTTCCTATCAGAGATATCCACCTCTTCATTGGCGAGACCGACTCGGGCACTAGTTCCCAGGGAGCCGAAGGAGCATCAAGGCCCGCACGGACCGCCTACGGGCAGGATACATTCGCGGAAGGATCGATATCGGATATCTCTTTGGAGTTTGCCGGCAAAGATCGAAAAAATTCAAGGCCCACCCACACCGCCCCTGTGTAGGATATAAAGGTGGAAGATCACTGCAAATCCGTCGGCTTCACCCGTGCGTCTGACAGCAGATATCCAAGTTCGTCGGAGTGGTTACCATCTTCGATCTGGCACGCTGCGTTCAGAGAGAAGGAGAAAACCCCCGCGATTACCTGGCTAGGTGGCTCCGTATACGAGCCGATCTGGCCCACTACCCCGATGATAACGCTTTGTATCACTTCGTGGAAGGACTGGGCCGTGGCATGCTTCTCCGACATTCTTTAAGACGGAAGCAGGTAACAGGACGCCTTACCCTTGAAGAGATGGTGAGCCCCGTTAACAACTACGCGGAGGCTAACGCAGCAGCCCAGAAAGCGCTTGCGCTCATCGACGGAGAACCTTCGATTCAGCCACCGCCACCACCGCCTCCGGACGCCATCATCGCAGCTGCACCGCCACCTCCAGTCATCGTTGCTGCTGTTGCACGTCCACCGCCCATCGTCGAGGAAGTCCTAGCACCCTCCGACTCTGTCATTGACGCGCTTTATGCTGACTTCAGTGCAGATTCAGAGGAGATATATTTTAGTCCAGAAGAGCTAGACTCCGCTCTACAAGAGATGGAGGAGGAGTACACGCGCGACGAGCAAGCCAACAATGCCGTCACATCTCGAGGGGTGTTCATCACCATTGGGACGACGATGGATGAAGATCAACCCGGACGAGCTCCGCCTATAGCGCTGGAAAAGGGGAAGGGGCCACTTATTGCTGCTGACGATGATCGCGCAAAGGTCATGCCTCCTCCGCCTAACCCAGTGCAACAGCCGCAGGAACTCGGCACCGGCCCGAGCAACAAAAAACCCGCAAACTTGCCGCCTCTAGCATCTATGTCTGCAGCAGCTCAAGTTACTCCAGCTGATAGAGTAATGTACGATAATCTCCCTGTCGAGCCACTGACCGTTGCTCATATCCGGAACGTGACCCAGCTTGACGAGAAGCGCCAGCAGCTGCTGGAGGAAGCGCAGGCCATCACGGAGCAAGGCGCTAAGTTAGATCGAGATCTGGTCAACACGCAGAAGTCCATAGAGAAAGCTAGAGCAATGGAGGCCGAGTACAAGACTTTGCTGCAGCAGCAGAAGGCCAAGAAAGCTTCGGCTCGCGTCATCAACGATCCTGGTGTACAGCGTAACCTAGGATGGGCTCCCTCGAAGCCGGCACAAGCCAAGCCATACATTGACAGTGAAGGCAAGCAGGTGATGCCCACCCACTCCTTAACCTCGCCGTCACCAAGACCCTTCTGGAGCAGGATAGATTGCCCGAGGCAGTGGAACAGGTCTATGACCTAGTGGCCAAGGCGGTGAAGCAGCAGGAAAAGGCCACCTCTCAGAGGCTTGAGTCCGACCCAGCACTTTGCCAGTCTAGATAGTATAAACCGCTAAGGGACAGATATCCTCTTGATGTCGGGTCCCAGACGGGTTCATCAGAACGAAGACGGAGGGATGCACGCAACAGGAAGGATGCCATCCCCATATCCTCCGACCACGGAGAAAAGGCCCGACCTCGTCGCCCATCGCCACTGCCCCGGTCCCCTCAACATCACGAAGATGACAAGGCTCACCATCGTACGGATATGCCCCCACCAAAGCAGTGCTGCATCGTCATCCGCGACAACGCGGAGCAGACCCGTCATGATGGAGAGCGCAACCAAGGACATAGGAGCAGGTCACACCATGACCCTCCGCGTCGGACAAGCAACCGTGACAGGCGTGAGGCGTCGCAGGAGGGTAACAGCAAGAAGGCTAACCCACCGCCACCTCCGCCTCCGTCACCACCAAGCAGTCACCATGGAGGAGGAGGCCCGCGTCGTTCACGCAGCCCATCCCCTGTTGACAAGAAGAAGAACCCGGAGCCATACGATGCACGTTCGTGGATTGATAAGATCCACGAGGCCCGGGAAGGACCATACCTGGGACCACGTTGATTTGGACCTGCAATACGGTCCGCAACTTACCCCAAAGGTTTCCGGATTGACAAGACCATCAAGCCCTATGACGGCACCGCCAAGCCAGCCACATGGTTGCAGGACTACGGCAACGCGGTGAAGATTGCCGGAGGCAACCCCAATGTCGCCGTCAAGTACCTCCCATTAATGTTGGCGGGCACGGCCCGTCAATGGATCGACGACTTGCCAGAGAAATCTATCTACAACTGGTTGGACATGCAAGAAGCGTTCACCAAGAACTTTGAGGGTATATAAAAACGTCCCTGCACCATGGGCGATCTACAGCGGTGCGTGCAAGAGAAAGACGAGACATCTCGCGCCTACCTCTCCCGCTGGCTGGACATGAAGAATTCCTGCGCCGGAGTGCACACTCAGACTGCCATGGTCGTCTTCATCGATGGGTTGGAAAGGGGCACGTTACTTCGACATAAGCCGAAGCGCTTGCAGGACAATCACCAGCTCGACTTGAACCAGATGATTCAGTTGGCTAGTGAGTTCGTAGCTGCCAATGACGATGCTCGTGGCTCCTTGCCGGCAACGGAAGTCCCAACTCAAGCTCGGAGGAACAACAGTACAAAGCGGAAAACCGCTCCAGAAGAAAACCAATCTACCTACATGGTCGCTATGACTTTTGCAGGACGAGGCGATGTCGGACAACGTGGCCGAGGAAGAGGAGCTGGTCGTGGGTAGCAACGAGGAAGTGAAACTACCTCGGCGCCGCTCCGCATTCCCCAAACCTACGAGGAGTACCGCGATATGCCGTGCCTTGTACACCTCGACATCAACGGCAAGGTCACCCATACCAATCGACACTGCAAGTTCGTCAACGACCTCAAGGAAGACCCGGAGTCCGGCTACAAGCAAAGTCGGGAGAACAGACCGCGAGGCAAGGGCTAGGGGAAGAAGAAGGAGGAGGAGTCCAAGGATTCAAGTGACATGGACGAGGACGTTGACCCCAAGCACGCCGCCAAGAGCGACGACAAGGGCAAGAACCCCTTCGCGAAGAAGGCTCCAGTCTACCACACTTTCCTTGGCACCCCCACCTTCCGACAACAGAAGACCTCTCTGAGGATCCTGATGGCTACTCTCCCCCCAGTTCCCCAGTACCTGCGCTGGTCAGAGGTTCCAATCACTTGGGACAGGACGGACCACCTAGACCTTATACCTACGGAGAACCAGTACGCCATGGTCATTAACCCCTTGATTGACGGCGCGGAGTTCACCAAGTGTATGGTGGATAGTGGAAGAAGCATCAAAACAATGTACCTGGATACACTGCAGAAGATGGACTTGACGGAGGCAAACCTAAGGCGGACCAACACCATCTTCCACGGCGTAGTTCCTGGTCGGGAGGCTCGCTCCCTTGGGTGCATTACACTTCAGGTTGCCTTTGGCGATGTTAACAATTACCGCCAAGAGCGCATGACCTTTGAGGTGGTCCCCTTCAAGAGCGTGTACCACGTCATATTCGACCGCGACATATTCCACACATTTATGGCCAAGCCATTCTTCGTCTACAACAAACTCAAGATACCCGGACCAAACGGTGTCATCACTGTATCCGGAAGCTTTACCAAAGCAAGGGCCTACAAGATCAATGAAGCAGCCGTTGCAGAAGCTGTCCTCTACAGCGAAGAATTCAAAGAGATCCAGAGAAAGGTCGATGACTCAGAGATGCCCGCGTCGAAGAAGCAGATCTCCGATTCCGCTCCTGCATTCAAGGCCGCCATCGAGACCAAGCCGGTGGAACTTGTGGTAGGCGATGCCTCCAAGGTCGACGAAATTGGGACGAACCTGGATCCCAAATAGGAAAGCGCGCTCGTCAAGTTCCTCCGTGAGAATAGGGACATCTTTGCCTGGCAACCTGCCTACATGAAAGGTGTACCTAGGGAACTTGGCGAGCACAGCCTAAACATTGATCCAAAATCCAAACCAGTGAAACAACCTCTACGACGCTTTGGAGATGAGAAGAGACGCGCCATTGGCAAAGAGATAGCTAGGTTACTTAAGGCTAGATTTATCCGAGAAGTCCTTCACACCCAATGGGTGGCCAATCCTGTACTTGTCCCCAAAAAGGGAACCAATGAATTAAGAATGTGTGTTGATTACACCGGCTTGAACAAAGCATGTCCCAAAGATCCGTTTGCTTTGCCTCGCATTGACCAAGTCATTGACTCGACGGCTGGCTTGGAACTTTTGTGTTTTCTCGATGCATACTCAGGATACCACCAGATCAAGATGAGGAAGTCGGA
This sequence comes from Avena sativa, assembly GCA_916181665.1. Lineage (NCBI taxonomy): Eukaryota > Viridiplantae > Streptophyta > Magnoliopsida > Poales > Poaceae > Avena > Avena sativa. Next base: position 165,818,653 of record OV702285.1, on the reverse strand, counting down.
CCAATTGGACACTTCGTTCACTACCCCATACGGCACGTTTTTCTATGTCACGATGCCCTTTGGGCTGAAAAACGCAGGTGCTACGTACCAGCGGACAAGGCAACGTTGCCTTCACGACCAAATTGGTCGGAACGTTCACGCCTATGTGGACGATATCGCGGTGATGTATAAAAAGTCAAATGACTTAATCTCCGACTTAAAAGAAACCTTTGATAATCTCCGGAAATACAACATGATGCTTAACCCTAAGAAGTGCGTCTTCTGGGTAACAGCCGGCAAATTGTTGGGCTTCATCGTTTCCCATCGCGGAATCGAGGTCAACCCAGAGAAAATCAAGGCCATCTTAAACATAAATCGTCCGACATGCCTAAAGGACATTCAACGACTAACAGGTTGTGTTGCAGCAGTTAGTCGGTTCGTCAGCCTACTTGCAGAGAAGGCTCTGCCGCTATACAAGTTGCTGAAGAAGGCGGAAAAATTCACATGGATGGACGAGGCAGATGCAACACTAAAGCAGCTCAAGGAGATTCTTTCCTCAGCGCCTATCCTTGCAGCACCCGAGCCTGGAGAGCCCCTGTTAATCTACATGGCGGCAACCAACCGGGTAATCAGCATCGTCGTCGTGGTAGAACGGAAGGAATCAGGCTATGAGCACGGAGTTCAACGACCAGTTTACTATGTGAGCGAGGTCTTGATGGAGTCCAAGCAGCGTTACCCGCACTACCAGAAGATAGCTTATATATGGAGTATTCCTTGCTTCTCGGAAGCTGAGGCATTACTTTCAGGAGCACCCAATCACAGTGAGCAATACTACACTGTCCGACATAATCAACAACAACGAAGCTATAGGAAGGGTCGCAAAGTGGGGCATTGAACTTGCCGCCTTCGAGATCACTTACAAGAGACACGACGCTATCAAGTCACAAGCCTTGGCAGATTTTGTTGCAGATTGGACGGAGATGCCAGATGCTACTCCGTTGCCGGAACCAGAGTACTGGGTGATCACTTTGACGAATGAAAGCCGCTCAACGGCTCAGGGGCTGGTGTATTGCTACAGTCACCAACAGGAGACAAGCTTCACTACGTTCTACAGATACACTTCAAGGCTACAAACAACATGGCGGAGTATGAAGCACTCATTCCCGGACTACGTGTAGCCAAGGATATTGGCATCAAGCGCATAGTTTGCTGTGGAGATTCCGACTTGGTTGCCCAGTAGGTGGCTGGCACCTAGAATGCGCGGAACCCTATGATGGCGGCATATCGAGACGAAGTGGATGAGATAGCCAAGTGCTTCTTTGGCTACGAAGTCAAGTATGTGCCTAGGGAACAAAATGAGGCGGCTGATCTCCTGTCTAAGCTTGGATCAAGGTGCAAGAAAATTACGCCAGGAGTTTTCCTAGAGCACCTGCGAACACCATCTGTGAAGGAAGCCGACATCAACAACCCGGACAGAGTTGACTCTTTCGTCAACATAGTGACCAAGGTCTCTCCGGCCTGGACAAAACCGTTCATGGAATATCTCGAACACGGAACTTTGCCCGATGACGAAGTCAAAAGACGGCAAATAGTACGACGAGCAAAGGGTTATACCATATTCAATGGGCAAATCTACAAAAGGAGCACTACTGTTGTATACCTAAAGTGTGTTTCCCAGCTGGAAGGCATGGAAATCCTACGCGAAATCCATCTCGAAGATTGCGGGCATCACGCCGCTCCTCGATCGTTGGTCGCAAAAGCCTTCCGGCAAGGATTCTACTGGCTGACCGCGAAGGCGTACGCCGACAAGCTGGTTGAGACATGCATGGGATGCCAGTATTATGCCCGACAACCACATGTTCCTGCTGAAGAATTGCGAACAATACCAATAACTTGGCCCTTTGCAGTCTGGGGGCTAGACATGGTGGGACCGTTACAGACGGCACCTTGTGGGTTTACGCATATTCTTGTAGCAGTTGATAAATTCACTAAGTGGATAGAAGCTAAACCCATTAGAAAGCTTGATGGGGCAACTGCCCTCAGGTTTGTCCGGGATCTAGTGGTGAGATTTGGTCACCCACATAGCATTATCACCGACAACGACAGTAACTTGTCACTGGGAGAAGTGGAGGCTTATTGTTGGGAGAAAGGCATCCGACTTGATCTTGCATCTGTGGCACACCCATAGTCCAATGGTCAGGTTGAGCGAGCTAATGGATTAATTCTGTAGGGAATCAAGCCACGTCTTGAGGCACCGCTACATAGAGCAGCTGGAGCCTGGGCGGAAGAATTACCATCTGTGTTGTGGAGTTTATGAACTACACCCGATAGATCCACCAGCTACACCCCTTACTTCATGGTATATGGAGCAGAAGCCATCCTACCTTCCGACATCCTCCATGATGCACCAAGAGTTGCCGCCTACGATGAAGATGACGCTGAAGAATCCAGACGCCTCGATGTGGACCTTCTCAAGGAGGAGCGCGTTTTGGCATGCCAAAGATCCGCCATCTACCAGCAGAAGCTACGCAGCTACCATAGTCGCCACGTTCGGCATCGCTCGTTTAAAGAGGGGGATTTGGTGCTCCGACTTAAGCAGAAGAAGTCACACAAATTATCCCCGCCATGGGAAGGACCGTTCATCATAAGCAAGGCGCTACTCAATGGGTCTTACTACCTTGTTGACAATCGTGAACTGAAGGATAGACCCAACAAGGATCATAAGCGTAAGCGACGTGACCCGGATGATGACTACCCGGAGCTTGATCGGCCATGGAACATAGCACAGCTATGTACTTTTTACACTTAGCATTTTCTATCTAATTGTGTACCTCTTATATGATCAATGAAATAAAGCTCTTTGGTTCACTCATATTTCTGAGTCTTTTACCTCCTTTAGTGTTCATTTTTGGATCATGTAAAACCTTTTATGCACAAGCTTTGCGATTGGACTTGTGAAAATTCCGCCTATGGGCGTTAGCTTAAGTTTTCTGGTCTACACGTTCTTTGTTGTTTTTATGTGGATTCTGGAGTAGTGACTTTTGGCACTTATTGTCGGTGATTTTGTGCTTAGGTTATTGACGATGCCATTGGGAATCATCACGTGAGTGCATGGTTCCGAAAACGAGTCTTCCGACTCACGAAAAGTCAAGCATAAGAACCAAAGTAATGGATAAGCCAACACTTGCTTAAAAATATATACATGTTGGAAACTAGTTCTTGAGCAGCAGGAAATAACAACCATTGTTTTCCGCCTTAGGTTACATAAACAAGTTTTTTCCACATATGCACCAAAGGTGAAACAAATATTACAAAGTTGTTTTTCATTCCTTTGGCGCGGGTGACTTGGAAGCAGCATCATCACCAGCCGGAGAACCACCCTCAAAGTCGGTGTTGTGGTGGGACTCAGAGGAACCTTGGTTGCCGCTGTCGATGATGTTCATTGGCACAAAGACGTTGACGTCTACCAACTCGGCAACTCTGGTGTCATAGCCCGCGAGCGATGACAAGATGGATTCATGGTTAATCTCTTTGCCATCGTCGTCTATGTCGGGAATGCTAGAGGTCACCGTGTCGATGTCGGCATCTTCATAGTGTGCCTTCACCATTGACAGCACCATCCTTGTCCCAGCCCGTGCACATGAAGCTTTCCAGCTTGTGATACGCTCGGGGGCTCGGCGCAGAATCTCCGAGTACTTTACCACGGAGTCTGATGCCTTGATGTTTATCTGGAGAGGCTTGGCGATCTCCTTTGCTTGCGTGATGGCGGTGTTGATAAAGTTGCCAGCAAGAACCATGCATTCCTTGGCTGGAGGAGGCGATCGGGTTAAACCCATAGGAGCTGCAAATTCCGACAAGGAGCGCATGAGTTCAAAAATTCTAAGTACCCATACTACATAAATCCAAGACGGAGAAAACTTACTGAAGATGCTCGCCTCAGCATGCTAGAGGGTATCCACCAAGGATTCATTCTCTTGTTGGAGGAGCTTATACGCCTCGCTATGGAGTTGATTTTGCTCATCGGCAGCTTGCTTCTGATCTTTTAAGATCGCAATCTCCTCCTTCAAGCGATTGATTTCCTCGGTGGCAGAGTCCTGCAGGGCCTTCATCGACTCCTCATGCATTTTCAGCATGTCCTTCCTCTCCTGCTTAAGAATTTGTTCTCGCTATCCAGCTCTTGAATGTGCTTGGATTGCTCGACAATATTCTTGGCCTTGGCGATGGTTTCTGTAAGTCTGAGAAAGCAAAGTACATAGTGAGTACTCGGAGAATATGGGCACAATACCAAGTCGGAATGTGAAAAAGAAAACAGACGCTTGCTCTTGGTGATATGTTCCTTCAAGAAGGCAGTTTTACCCTTTTCAGCTTCCAGGTCTACGCGCATCTTCTGGTACTTATCATTGGCCATGCCCCTCCGAGCACTCTCGTTATCTAGAAAAAACGTCAAAGTTAAAACGTTGTTTGGTCTGCTTGGAGCATCTAGCCAAAAATTTTCCACCTAGGCGCTCGGGGGCTACACCGAGAGTTTTTGACTTAGTAATATGCTTAGCTTTTCTTTAAGCATCTAGTCGGAACTAATTCAGTTCTCGATTAGAGGCTTGGGGGCTACAGTATAAAGTTTTTAACTCGGATATATGCTTAGCTTTTATTTAAGCATCTAGTCGAAACTAATTCAGTTACAACTAGAGGCTTGGGGGCTACAGTATGGAAATTTATAAACACTGCGTATGCTACTCTTAAAGCATCTAGTCGGAACATTTCATTCCAACTACATGCTTGGGGGATACAGTGAGAGGTTTTCTAACTTAGTCACTCTTAGAGCATATAAATGCAAAAACCTATGGTTTTTCCGTCTACATCCTCGGGGGCTATAGTGGGATACTCATATGAAATGCAAAAGGCAAATAAAACTTACAAGTGCGATGATCTTGAGGTTTGTAGCTATGTCGGCCTACAGCTTGCCAAAGGATTCGCTGTTTCCTTACAAGATTTCTGCTTGTCGGCGGAGCTCCTCTAGACTGCACGTCGGAGATGTCGGTACCGCACCAGGGACCAAAGCAGTGCTACCCGGTGTAAGTACCGGATAGACTATCTTTGGATAGGCTATGGTTTTCTTGGGTGCGGGGGCGCCGCCAACGACAGAGGTACCTGCTTCCACCACCGCTTTACCGCCACCGATGGTATCCTTAGCCGGAGCTTCAGCCGTTTGGTGGGTGGCACTCTCCTGCGTCGCCTGCTCGCCGATGACAGCAACCTCGGTAGAGGCACCTGAGTCCACTTCCATGGCGGAAGGGCCAGATGACTCCTTAGCTTGTGAGCTTGTCGGGGCGGACGAAGGCTTGACGGAGGGAGTGGTAGGGGCGATAGCGAGAGATGCGTCACGATGCAGCATGTCCTTTATGGTTCTAGAAGCCCCCAGTTTGGAGGTCTTCTTGAGGCTGGTCGTGCCTTTCTTCCTGAAACGTGCAAAATTCATAAGTACAGGAGCAAGATAGATAAATAGACAATGTCGGAGGAAGAGAAGCTTACACAAGTGGGGGTGCTTTGGCAAAGGGGATCCCAGTAACTTTTTTCTTTTCTGCCTCCAGGGCGGTGGTAGTCTTCTTGGAGGCTCCACCCTCCGTTTTCTTCTTCTTGCCTCCGTCGGCAGCATCAGAGGTGGAGCTCTTCCGCTTTCGCGCCAACAGAGCATCATCGTCGGACACAACCGTGACTTCCTTCATCTTTGGATCGTAGATTTGGGCAGCCAGGTTGTCCTCCTCTAGATCGCTAAGCTGTTAAGTGAGAAATCACCGTGTTAGATGAGATGACATTTGCAAGACGGAAGAACTTGAGTATATGTCGTACACGGAAAATAAATACCTACCTTTGGGCACTAGCCGTCTACGAACATGTCGTAGGTGATGGTGAAGCCACGCTTCTTGTCCTTCACCTTGACGATCTCCTTAAGGCAGAGCTTGACGGAGTCGCTCGAGAAGTTGTCCACGGAGATGCGGAGGCTATCCCTTCTATCGCTGGTATACTCGTGCATGAGCTTCGCGTGGTGCTGCAGAGGTTGGATTCGCCTGATGAACCAGCACATGGCTAGGTACAAGCCGGTCAAACCCGTCTCTACGAACCATTCTATCCGCCTTATGGCGCGGGAAGCATCGAGGTCGGAGGGAAGGGAGGCCTAGGATCTCCATGACGAGGCTTCAGCGGCGGCTCCATCAACGAAGTACGGGTACGTTACTTGTCGGCCAACTAGAGCAATGTCTGGGCCGCAGAAGTACGTCCGTTGCCAATTTTTGTAGGACTCGTGGCCGACGATGTCGGGGAACCGCCGGCCAGGTCGAATCTTGAAGCTTATGGTGCCATAGTTCCTAAGTTCTTCCTTACTAGCTCCGGCTTCACGTTTGACGGCGAAGAAGTACACGAAGAGGTCTAGCCTAGGCTTTATCCCTAAGTAACCCTCGCAGAGCGCCGCGTAGTTGCTAAGCGCTAAGATACTGTTGGGAGAAAGATTCTGGGGCTGGACTCTGTAGTGGTTTAAGATGGAGAGGAAGAAGTTGGAGATGGGCAGGGAGACGCCGCGTACCAGTTGGGCTTTGAGGTACACCTTTTCTCTGGCTTGGGGAGAAGGTGTCACCTCGCCGGCCAGCGCCGCCCGCCAGGCGAGCCCCTCCGTCGCAAGGAGTTAGCCCTCGTCGATCAGCTCTTGGATGTCACGGTCGGTGATATCTAAGCCGCGCCAGTCGCCCTTGTGCGAATCTAGCTCCTCCTCCAACGGCTCCAGCGCCGCCAGATTGTGGTCGCCGCCGGTGGACTCAATCACCGCTGAGGCGGGAATGACCAAGCCCTCTGGAGGCACGACAATTGAGCTCGCTGGCTTCGCCGTGGCTTCGCTCGACGTTGCCCTGGAAGGGGAGGTGCTGCTGCTAGCCATGGAGAGAGGTTGGATGTGACTGGTGCAGATTGAGGCTAGGGTTTTTCGCGAGTTCGGCGCGGAGAGGTCGAGGAGGCACGCGCTGGAGGAAGAAGATGATGCGAGGAGAGAATGAGGTAAAAAGTGGAAATTCTACCACAGTTACTATTTATCATCTCCAGCGTCAAGATTCGTGCAGCTTGACCGGACAGTTGCCGCATAGACGACGTGTTCGCGAACGTCCGCGGAAATTTTGCCACGTCTCCAACCGTCGCCGCCAATGGTTCGTATCGCTCGCGCGGGAAAATCGGACATGATTGCGTTCTCTGCATGTGTGAGTTACGAGGCGTCACTGACCTAATCCTACGTCGTCCTAGCTGACATGGGCAGATGAGCCATCACATCAGAAAATTCCGGCATGGACGGATCCAGTCCGGCTACGAAAGAGTACGATGGAAGATTCAGCATTTCTCTGACTTACATATTGAAGACGGAGAAAGCCTTGCAGGGTTCTTTGGGAGGACTACAAGATATTGCTTGACGATTTGCCGACACCCATCTAGACGGAGCATTCCACACGAAGAGGCAAGACGACGCAAGATCTCAGAGTTCTCCGGGGGCTACTGTTGGGGATATGCTATACGGGTATCCTCATAGCATGTCTCCTATCCGGATAACCTAGGTGACGCACAGTTGGTAGCATGGCCCATGGCCTGCTGGGCATCCCAGTTAGATGGATCTAGAAGGGAGGCCCATGCCGGATAAAGGAAGGCTACGGTTGGAGTCACCGACGTACCCGGAGCCTTGGAGTGCAAGATACACAAGACTAGTAATAGACGGTGTAGGACTCTGTGACCTGTCCGGCTAGGACTTTTCCCTGTAACCCTAGGACCTGGCGACTATATAAGTCGGGCCTATGGGAGCCTTTAGGGAACAATCTCAGACATTCATAGACAACTTCAGACAATCTCGCACAGCGAACCAATCCCTGTAACTAGGCGTATTGCCCTTATAGTGATTTATAGCAGGAGTAGGATTCCGCCACCGTCGTGGGATATGAACCTGGGTAAGCTGTGTTACCTCGTACCCGTCAACCGGCCGCCTTCCCCCACGTCTCTAAACACGCACTGTGAGGACCCCTCCATGGCGTACTCGTCGGCAATACCATGACATGTGTTGCTGCTGCTGGTTGGGCCATGGGTCCTAGGGTCCCTCCTGTTGCTGTTGTTGTCCTTCCCAAGCAGGGTTGTACTCCTGCTCCTGCTCATGCTCTCCTTCTTCTTCTTGATCTTCTTCTTCTTCTTCTTCTTGGTTAGGCTAGAGTTCAGCCATGATCGCCACAACTTGATCCTTGGTGAGGATCCAGTTGTTCTTCTCCGAAATCCAGAAAGCTTTTGGACAAGGAAATGACACCTGCTCATCCAGTAAGGCATCAAGATAACCAAACTGGTATGCTCGGAGTCTCTTATCATCTCAGTAAACATCGAAGAAGCCACACGCAATTATATATTTGACATCCATAAGTATGGAGCCATCTACAGTTTTCATAACAGGTATTGGAATATTCAATGCTTGGACAAGGTGGGTTACCAATCCACCAATGAGAATTTCACCTTTCTTTTTGTTGCTCTGGTGGAGAAGGTGTTGGAGGAGTAGAGCCGCAAGATTGGGGCTTTGCGGTGCATCGGGTAAGAGTGCCTTGGTGATCATGGCCATGTCTGCGTTAGCCATGGAACCGGTATTTTTGGGAGGTGACCCCGGATCGGGTAAGGACGGAGAAAGACGAAAGGAGGTTCCCCGTCCAGTTTCCGAGTTACAGTCTAAATCGGCCGAATCCTGTAAAGGTCGGCCGAGGTATGCAAGAGCAGGACCCTTATAAGAAGAGCAAGGCGTTACCCGGCCGAGATACTATGTAAGTCGGCCGGGTCAGCCCGAATAATTTGAATGCAGGTGAAGGCCAAGCCGAGTTAAGCGAGACAGGGCCGAATGATATGAAGCTTGCAGGAGAAGGAGATGCCTATAGTCAAACTCTAGTCACAGGCTAGGAAGAATCTGAGTAGAGCCAAGCACAAAGGACAAGGCGCAGAGCGATAGAAGGGCAGAAGGAGGTCACGGAGGTGACAGTCCTGAAGCCCGAGGCATGCAGGTGGGGTCCTCTGGAACCTTGCCGTCATTAGAAGGGCGACACGGAAAGGAGGCCGCCGAGTTACTATATTGGGACAAGCATATTCCTCGAATATGCTTGCCACGTCAGCCCTAGAGGAGCCCAGGGCTCTCCTTTATAAGGAGAGGCTTGGACTCTGAGAAGGGCATCGACTCATTTGGTACCGTTAGGCTGGTAAAGTTCTTCTTCTCCACTTGTATACAGCTCAAGGAGCACTTGTAGCCCAAGAAAGGAGAAATAAAGATCTTTATGTTAGTCTTCTGTGTGTAGAATCAACTACATCTTCCCTCCCCAGATCCCTCTGGCATCCATTGGTCCCATACTTTAGCCTACCCATGGCATCTGCCATGCCACCACCACGACAGTTGGCGCCCACCGTGGGGCCAGCAGCGGTGCTAGCTGGAGTCATGATCCGGACGGGAAACTTCATCCACACGGGCGAGCACATTGTCTCTGGCTTAGTCCGGAGATTTGATCTCTGTGACTACGTTAGCGACAACGCAGGCAGCTTCAAGGGAAAAACTCCTCCGCGCAAAGGCGTCTTCATCAACTTGGGCATGCACCAGATCTACGTCGGCGTCGACACCTCCGGCGTTTATCCTCACCAAGTTGTTGTTGCAGGAGAGCCTCCCCTAGGCGCCGCAAACAGTCCGTGCGGAGTGCGCCCCGTCAGCAGCGTCGAGGTGATGGTCGCAGCCGGGGTGCAGGCGGGAACAGCGGGCGCCGGATCAAGCAAAGATCCGACGACGGGTGTGTAGGTGGCCACCAAGGAGGCAGCTCCACAGCCCACCGAGGTAATTCCTTCAGCGGCCAACCCAGCCGAGGTGCAGGAGACGACCCCAAAGGCACCAAGGGTAAGAGGGCCACCTCTGGAGAGACCAGAAAACATTCTCTAGGTAACTATAGATAATCTGACTACACCTATAGCGCCGATACTTGATCCGGCTAATGCTCAGGCAGAGTTAGAAGAGACCAGGCAAAAAGTGCTGGTAGAGGCAAAAAAGGTGTCAGCATTGCGGGAGTCCTTAAACAGGACCCTGCGAGAATATGCCAGGGCAAACAAGCTTGACGTCGCCCCCGAGCGGGTTGACGAGTTAAGATTAAGAGGGAAGAACCTCATAGAGGATATCAACAAGGAGCATGATGCTCATCAGGCAGAATCAGTTGATCTAGGCTTGCCGAGGTACAGTACCCCGGCAAAGAACCTAAGGGCGGCAAATGCCGCTGCACTAGAGTTAGAAGGATTGACCGGCGAAGCCGGCAAAAACAGCAAGAAAGAGTGAATGAGCTGGTGCGCATTGCGAACCAGCAGAATGAAGAAATGCTCAGGGCAGAGCCGGCAAGGCCTGATACCTCGCGAATGGTTCATTCGGCTGGTGCAGCACCTTCCTTATCTGTGGCAGCAGCATCCTCGCCCGGAAACAATGCGCGGAAAGAAAGAGCGGTAACTTCAGGAAAAAGAAATAAGCAAATTGTTCCATATGATCCGGCGATAGCCAGAAAAGCAAATGAGAATAGAGGCAATGGAAGCCGAGGTAACAGTGGCGAGAGAAACCCAGGCCGTGCCGAGAAAGGCAACGAAAGCCGAGGTAATGGAGATCTCAGAAGAGGAGAACTCGGAAGAGGAAATCACGAGAATAATATCCCGGCTAAAGGAAGGAGAGAACCGCCACCCAATCCACAACCGAGACATGAACATCAGCAGGAAAGAGAAGTGAGACCAGCTCGCCACAATCAAGTGAATGAGAGGTATAATGATGGTTATTCCGAGATGGAATATGCGTTTCATGGTGGAAATAACCACTATGGAATGCAGGAGAGAATTCTGTATAGAGATTTGCCGTCAAGTGATGCGAGAGTAAAGCTGGACCGGCTATACCAGTCCGAGTTGTTAGAAGAACAAGGTCCACCAGGTCCGGCATGCTTCGGACCACGGATCATGGGCGAGCCGCCAGTGCCGAACTTTCAGCTGGCAAGAGGCACAAAAACATATAATGGGAGCACCAAACGACAGGATTGGTTGATTGATTATGCCACTGCTGTAAAAATAGCAGGCGGAAACTTGCGATGGGCAGTACGATATGTCCCGTAAATGTTGGAAGGACCAGCTAGAGTATGTCTGAATAACCTGCCAGCAGGCAGTATCAACTGTTGGTTGGATTTTGAAGAAATGTTCGTTAGTAACTTCACCAGTACTTACAAAAGGCCAAACAGGCCGCAGCAGCTAGCCATGTGCAAGCAAAGGCCAAATGAGACAGACACAGAATTCTTAACTCGGTGGTGTAATCTCAGGAATTCATGCGAGGGAGTAATAGAATCACAGGCGATAGATTGGTTCGCTCAAGGATGCCCCTATGGCAGTGTATTATGGTAGCGATTGCAAAGAGATATGCTAACCACTTTGGCAGAAACCATCAGGATAGCGGATTCCTATGCATTGGGAGATCCGACGCAACCAGAACTAATGTCAGTAGATCATCGGGAACATCAAGATCAATATGCAAGAGATGCGGCCGGGTCATCAAGGCGCAATGAGTTCAGAGGAATAAGAAGAGAAGAAAGACCGGATTATAAATATGGCTCAAATCAGGTGGCAGTGGTAGTGCAAGATCAGCCGAGTCACGGAAACAATCAGCGGCAAAAGAATGGTCCTCAGCAATGGACACCAAGGAATGAAGGGAAAAGATAGTGGACACCAGAACAGAAGAAGCAATGGCAGGAAAGGCCGAAGTACACGTTTGAGTCTATGTTAGATCAACCGTGTAAATTTCACACGTCAAACCCGGCCAAGCCAGCCAATCATACAACTCGGCAGTGTGCCTGTATGAAAAATGCAATGGGTAACCCGGCAGGCATGCAAGCAACATCCCACCAGGCACATCAGCAGCATCAGCCACAGTTGACTGGAGCAAATGCACAACAACTAATGTTACCACCTCCTCCCCCGAGGTATGATAACTCGGACCAGAGAGATGCAGTGCATCAACTGATAAATCAGGGTCTGGATGGAAGGACGAACCCAGGAAATAGTGGACACAATGATTACAGGGAACATCATCAATCATATTGCGTGTTCACAACAGAACAGCAAGACAAGCAAAGTGTACAGCACCGGCATATGGAAGTAAATGCAGTTATGCCGGCAGTACCAAGATATGTGCCTTGGTCAAATCAAGAAATAACTTGGAGCATAAAGGATCACCCCAAAATAATGCCGAATCCGGGGTCGTACGCACTCGTACTAGATCCGACATTTGTCGGACTGATCATTAATGTGAAATTTTCAAAAGTACTCATTGACAATGGGAGCAGTATCAATATCATGTACAAAGATACAATGCATAGACTCAGAATATCATAGAACATGCTGCAATCCACGAGGACCACATTCCATGGGATAGTACCAGGGCTTTCATGCGAACCCATTGGAAAGGTTCGAGTGGATGTGTTATTCGGCACAAGAGATAACTGCAGAGCAGAAAATTTGGAGTTTGAAGTGGTGGATCTAGAGAGTTGTTATCATGCTCTACTCGGACGGCCGGCATTGGCCCAATTCATGGGTAGATGCCACATAACTTACTTGAAAATGAAGTTACCCGGACCACAAGGGGTAATAACAGTAGCAGGAGATTACAGGAAGTCAATGGAATGTGCTTCAGCCGGATCAAATCTGGCCGAGTCATTGGTAATAGCAAGAGAAAAAAGAAGGATTCAGGAGGTAGCGGCCCTCGCTCAGTCGGCACAACTGAATATGCCAGCATTGGCCAATCCGCATGGAAGTGTCTCTTTCTAGCCGACTAAAGAAACAAAAAAGTTCCAGATAGATGAGCAGTTCCCAGAGCGCACTGTCACCATTGGTGCCGGCCTAGATGCTAAATAGGAAAGCGAGCTCACCAACTTCCTCCATGACGATCGGGATATCTTTGCATAGTCAACTCAGGATCTGCAAGGTGTGTCGTGGGAGTTGGCAGAGCACTCTCTGAATGTAAGGCCAGGAGCAAGGCCGGTGAAGCAACCTCTCCGCCGCTTCGCCGAAGACAGGAGAAAAATAATAGGGGATGAAATAGCCCGTCTCCTTGCGGCCGGGTTCATCATGGAGGTGCTGTATCCGGATTGGCTATCGAACCCGGTGCTAGTGGAAAATAAGAAGGATGATCCAAATGTAGCCATTGTATGGCGAATGTGTATTGATTACATGAACCTGAACAAGGCGTGTCCAAAATATCCTTTTCCTTTACCTAGAATAGATCAAGTCATTCATTCGACCGCTAGTTGTGAACTATTGTCATTTGTAGACGCGTATTCTGGTTTTCACCAGATACCAAAAACTGCGTTTATGACCCCGTACGGGGCTTATTGCTATCGGACCATGCCATTCGTCCTACGTAACGCGGGGGCAACGTACCAGAGATGTATGCAAAAATGTCTGCATGACCAGATAGGAAAAAATGTACAAGTATATGTAGATGATGTGGTTATCAAAACCAAAGAAAGCAAAACGCTACTGGATGATATTCGGCAGACTTTCGCGAACTTGAGAAGGTTCCGAATGAAGCTTAACCCGGAAAAATGCACCTTCGGTGTACCAGCGGGAAAACTACTCGGTTTTCTCGTATCTAGCCGAGGTATAGAGGCCAACCCAACAAAGATAAGAGCAGTACAAAGGATGGAATTGCCGAGATGCCTAAATGACGTACAAAAGTTCACAGGTTGCCTGGCCTCGCTTAGCCGATTTGTATGCCGGCTGGGAGAGAAAGCATTACCACTTTATCAACTTATGAAAAAATCTGATAAATTCATTTGGACACCACAAGCAGACAATGCGTTCCATGAATTGAAAAAGATGTTGGTCACAGCGCCAATCCTAGCTTCTCCATTGTCGAAAGAGCCTATGTTACTTTACATAGCCGCCACGAACAGAGTAGTAAGCGCTGTGATCGTGGTGGAACGAATTGAAGATGATAAATCAGTACAAAGGCCGGTGAATTACCTAAGCGAGGTACTATCAGCCTCAAAACAAAATTACCCACATTATCAGAAGATGGCATATGGGGTATACATGTCAGCAAAGAAACTTAAACATTACTTCGAAGACCACCCCATCAAAGTGATCTGTGAAGCACCCATAGCCGACATATTGAGCAACAAATATGCAAGTGGCTGAATAGCAAAATGGGCAATTGAATTGTCACCTTATGCTCCGCAATTTGATAGGCGAGAAGCAATCAAATCTCAGGCTGTGGCCGACTTCTTCGTGGATTGGGCCGAGGTACAGTATGAGCCACCATTACCAGATCCGAATTATTGGACGATGCACTTCGACGGTTCCAAACTAAGAAATGGTTTGGGGGCAGGAATAGTGTTAACCTCGCCAAAAAGATATCAGCTGAGATATGTGTTGCAAATACATTTTGCCGCATCAAACAATGTAGCCGAATATGAAGCACTGGTCCATGGATTGAAGGTGGCGAAAGAGATTGGCATACGCCGAATCTTATGCTACGGAGATTCAGATCTAGTAGTACAACAAGTGTCAGGCAATTGGGATGCGTTAGATGCCAATATGGCCTTATATAGGTTTCATGTGCAAAAACTCAGTGGATACTTCGATGGATGTGAATTTCATCGTATACCTCGGGCAGAAAACGACGCCGCAGACACATTGTCAAAACTCGGATCAACCAGACAATCAATTCCCCCAGGTATCGCCTTAGAGCACCTGAGGAAACCATCAATAACACCATCACCAGAGTCCGAATCCATCTTTATTCCGGCAAAATCAAGAGAAGATAGTGTGCCGATGGAAATTGACAAGGAATGTAACCCGGAATTTCCAAAAATAAACCCGGCCAATGCAAGGATGGATATGGGGAAATCCGAGGTAGTTATGTCGGCGGAAAATATGGAAATAGATAGTGAGATTACCCCAGAAAAAAGCATACCAACATGGGCGCAACCCATATTTTATTTCCTTAAAGATGCGAGTTTGCCGAATGACGAGGTATTGGCAAGACAGACAGTGAGAAGAGCTAAAGCTTATACAATCATAAACAATGAGCTGTATAAAAGGAGCGTCACAAGCGTGTTGCAAAGATGTGTGAATTCGGTGGAAGGCCAGGAGATCCTCCTAGATATACATCAAGGAGAATGCGGGCATCACACCTCGTCCAGAGCTTTAGTGGTCAAAGCATTCATGCATGGGTTTTATTGGCCAACAGCGTTGAAAGAGGCCAAAGAACTGGTCGAAAACTGTAATGGTTGCCAGAGATATGCCAGCAAGATACATATGCCATCGTCCGAGTTAAAAACGATACCAATTACTTGGCCATTTTCTATATGGTGCTTAGATATGGTGGGACCATTCAAGCCGTCCCGAGGCGGGATGACCCACATCTTAGTCATGGTCGACAAATTCACAAAATGGATTGAAGTAAAAGCAATAAAGAAGTGTGATGGGCCCACAGCAGTAAAATTCCTCAAAGATATTATCTTGAGATATGGTTACCCACACAGTGTTATTACAGACAATGGTACAAACTTTGCTGAAGGAGCCTTCGCTAGATTCTGTCAAGAAAAGCACATAAGACTAGATGTCGCCTCGGTGGCTCACCCAGCATCTAATGGGCAAGTAGAAAGATCTAATGGACTAGTACTGTCCGAAATAAAACCACGACTCATCGAACCACTGCAAAGGTCGGCAGGGTGTTGGATTGAGGAACTACCAGCAGTACTATGGAGCCTCAGAACTACCCCTAACAGATCAACAGGGTATACACCATTTTTTCTAGTATATGGGGCAGAAGCTGTGCTTCCAGCCGACATAATACATGACTCGCCAAGGGTTACCCAGTATACAACCAGGAGGTAAATGAAATAGCTTGGCAAGATGATGTCGATCTGCTAGAAGAAGCTAGGGAGTTGGCACTATCAAGATCAACTATTTATCAGCAGGACTTGATCACAGCAAGAAAGTAAATCCAAGAGTGTTTAAAGAAGGAGATTTGGTTCTTCGGTTAGTGCAACGTACGGACGGCATGCATAAACTATCACCCCCATGGGAAGGACCGTTCATCGTGAGCAAAGCATTGCACAATGATGCGTATTACCTAATTGATGCTCAGTCACCAGAAAAGAACAAGGAAGACAAAGCCGGCGAAGAATCGAAAAGACCATGGAATGTGGCTTTACTTCGTCCATTTTACTCGTAGGAGTCATCTACGACACGTTGTAAAGTAACGCTCCAGGACAAAGTATCAACTATGTATTAAACCTCGGCACCTTGAGCAGTGGCTCGGGGACTGCCCTATATTGTTTTTGAGTGTGTCTTATGTATTAAACCTCGGCACCTTGAGCAGTGGCTCAGGGACTGCCCTATATTGTTTTTGAGTTTGGGTTATGTATTAAACCTCGGCACCTTGAGCAGTGGCTCGGGGACTGCCCTATATGTTTTTGAGTTTGGGTTATGTATTAAACCTCGGCACCTTGAGCAATGGCTCGGGGACTGCCCTATATTGTTTTCGAGTTTGGGTTATGTATTAAACCTCGGCACCTTGAGCAGTGGCTCGGGGACTGCCCTATATTGTTTCTGAGTTTGGGTTATGTACTAAACCTCGGCACCTTGAGCAGTGGCTCAGGGACTGTCCTATATTGTTTCTGAGTTTGGGTTATGTATTAAACCTCGGTACCTTGAGCAGTGGCTCGGGGACTGTCTTATATTGCTTCTGAGTTTTGGGTATGAATTAAACCTCGGCATCTTGAGCAATGACTCGGGGACTACCATATTTTGTTTTTGAGTTTGAGTTATGTATTAGACCTCGGCATCTCCAGCAATGACTCGAAGACTGGCCAATATTATTTCGCATTTTTAGTGATATGTTGAGTCTCGATTTTTAGAGCAGTGATTAAAGAATTGCCCCACAATTGTCCCTTGTTACAAAAATGGGTATCAAACTTCGGCACCCAGAGCGATATTATCTCGTTCTCCCCAGATATAGGCTTCGAGATTGACAAATTGGATAAAATTCAAGAACACAATGGTTGAAGTGTCAAATTCATCAAGGTCAGCCAATATTAGACGCCAAACTACCATACGACAAAGGAAAACACACAATCCGAACTTAAGAAATTAAAGGCCACCAAAGCAAAGATTTAAACAAACAGGATTAGTTTAAATGGAATAATAAAGATCACAACCATATGTGCCTCAGCGGCAAAAGGAAAAAAAGGTTCATACCACACAGAAAGTCGGACAAGTGTTTGACACACATCATACGCCCGGCATACCGGGGATAAGAAACGACTTAGAGTTTTTTAAACTGAAGGGGCAGCGACTTGATCAGGAATTGGGCGCTCCGAGGTAGATGGCACCTCGGCCGAAGTTGCTTCGCCCTCCATAGAACCAGGAGCGACTTCGGCGGAAGCCCGGGGCTGTTGAGAAACATCAGCTTGAGCTGTGGAATGCCCAGTACCTTTGGAGGAGGATCGCGCGTCGCCATTGCCATCCGAGCTCGAGCTGGAATCACCAGAAGTATTCGAGTCGCCCTCAGCCTCGTCTTGGCTGGCTGAATCATCATCAGAGGCATCTTCAACTTCGACCTCATCCGCCGGGTTAGAAAGGAAACTCGGCCCTTCAATCCAGTTATGCATGTCCGCATACTCAACGAGCTGGAAGGCACAAGCTTGTCGGCGAGCGACGAATTCTGAATCCTCAACCCAACGGGAGCCACTGCGCAAATTTATCAGGGTATCAAGGGAAATATCCTCATACCATGACATAACGACTGTGAGCGCCATATCAGCACCAGCTCGTCCAGCGGATTCCCTCCAAAGATTCAAATGATTCTGGGATGCCATCAATCTTTCCACCAATATTTTGATTTCATCAATATAAGGAGTCCCAGAAGTATTCGGCCAGAGAACATGGTAGGCCCGAATGGCTGCTTGTACCAAGTCCCTGCCCATAATCTTCATCGGACCAACGGTAGCGCCAACGGCAACCAAGAAATCTTCCATCGAGTATTCTCGGCTCGCTTTAGCAGGAACACCTCGGCGTACACGAGCATTAATCACAACTCTAGAGCTCACGGGCTTAGCTTCTGGAAAATGGTCTGCGCAAAACAAAAGTACGTCGGTCAACAGTAAGAAAGGGAAAAAGATAACTCGGCCGCGGTCAGAGGCTTACGATGAATATAGGTCAGCATTATATGAAGATCTTTAGCCCAGTCACCCTTGGTTTTCTCAAAGCGAGTGATCTCCTCGCTCATTGCCCATGTCTTGAGTTCGGCAGCCTCGAGGAGTTCTTTATTTTTCTGCAATTGCAGAGCCAGCCGATTCTTCTCCTCGGAGAACTCCTGGTCAACTTTTTCTAACTCAGATTTCTGAGAAAGCTTGAGGGACTCCACCTCGGCGCGCAAGCGAGTTATCTCGTCATCTTTATCTTTCAGCTGCGCCGAGTGAGTGGAGGCTTGTTCTAAAAAATGCAGCATCATATCAGGCATGGGTATGCATTCTTGGTGTGACGCTGCAAAAGTTTGTAACTCGGCTATACGAAGCCAAAAGGGTTAAAAGAAACCCGGTGCACATTTCAAATAGATATCTGTAAAAGCAAAAAGAGTAACTAACCTTCTAGAGCCTTGACTTTCTTCTCAAGACGGATGTTAAGATTGTTGATATTACCTATTTACCAGCAAAGTGAGCTAACACCTCACGTCCAAAACAATAAGAACTTTAGGGATAATGCAAAAGTTTGTTAAATTACCAGCTTTCTTCACCACGGGAATGACCTTCTCATACTTATCTTGCAATTTTTTATGTGCGAAGAGCAGCCTTTGGAATTCGGCGGTCCTCCGGTCATGCGCAACCTAAGAAACAAAACAAATAGCAATAAGATATTCGAACCTAAGACAGATCCAAGTCAAGCAAAACTTAATTCAGATCTAGGTGGCTGGATATTCGAAGCTAAGACAGATCCGAGTCAAGCAAAGCTTAACTCGGATCTTGGTGGCTGGATATTCGAACCTAAGAAAGATCCGAATCAAGCAAAGCTTAACTCGGATCTAGGTGGATGGATATTCGAAGCTCAGATACATCCAAATCAAGCAAAGCTTAACTCGGATCTAGGTGGCTAGATATTCGAAGCTCAGATAGATCCAAATCAAGCAAAGCTTAACTTGGATCTAGGTGGCTGGATATTAGAAGCTCAGATAGATCCAAATCAAGCAAAGCTTAATTCGGATCTAGGTGGATGGATATTCGAACACTAACGCAAAACTGAACCAGGTAAAGCCTAATAAAACTTCCAAACGAATAACAAATTATTCGATTGCAAGTTTTGGGACTATAGTATATATAATATCATTCGAATGACTAATCGAACGTCCATAAAAACAATTACCTCATTCATCTTGTCGCTATCAAGAACGATCTTGGCAGCCAAATGTAAGCGACTGCTGATATCGGAGAGTTGAAAGGGCTGGCTGCTTGGATTGCCCTCGAGCTGATCAGCAGCATTCCAATTGTTGGCATACTCAACCAACGATCCGAGGCTGTTCCCACTCTCTGTACGATTCAGGACTTTACCTCGGACGTGTTGTGTAGCCACCGCCGCCACGGGACTCTTGTGAAGAGCGAGCTGTGTATCAGCAGTCGGGGTAACAATTGTCTTGGCAGAAGAAACCCCCTTGCGCAGCGCATGAGAAATTGTAGGCTGAGAAGAGCTGGCAAGCCCTTTCTGAGATGAGGGAGGCTTGGTGACAACGACCTTTCTTGCCTTAGAAGAGGTGTCGGCAGGATCCGTTACCTCGGCATTGGGAATGGCATCTTTGGGGGCCGGAGGGATTACGGTTTCTGAGGGCGCCGAGATATTGGTATCCTCGTCTGGAGTCGGAGTCGCAGTAAAGGTTGTGGGGGTCGAAGGGATCTCAGGGGAATCTTTGGGATTCACGGAGGAGGAAGCAGGCCTAGTAGAAATACATACGGGCCGAGTTGTATCGGCATCAACAGGAGAGACCTCAGGCGCATCCTGGCGGGATGACGTATGATTCGGAGCGGGAGGAGAGTCGACACGAGCAGGACTAAGAACTCTAGTATCTTCAGGAGGCGGAGGAGAAGGCGGCCGAGTCATGTGACTCGTCATGCTAGGACCACTAGGCTTAACAGAAAGAGGAGCCCTGCAAAGACAAAAAAGATCAAGTCAAAAGGCAGAAAGAGAGAAACAAGAAATACAAATAAAAAGCAACTCACCCAGTAACCCCGGGCATAGTTTTACGCTTCGGAGGGTGCTGGGCTGACTTCTTCATTCGTTTCTTGGGAGCGGCTTCCGAGGCACCTGCTGGAGCGCTACGTTTCCCCGAGGTAACAGGACTTTGGGAGGCGAGAGGCTCGGCGTTGTGAACCTGACCGGCCGGATTAGTTGAGAAAGTAGAAGCCGGAAATGCATAAGAAATTGGCATTGCGGCAACTACCTCAAGAACTTGGACCTCGTCCGAATCACCTTCCTCCTCGTGGGTCGGGGTCTTGCCACGGGCACGAGCCGGAGCAAGGTCCGACTTGGGAACGAACTCCTCCAAGTCTGGCTCCCCGCTGTCCGGAGTATTCCGATCCACGGGCCACGGGAGGGACAAAACCTCGGCATCCTCAGTCTTCTGCTCCTCAAACCTCTGCAGGACAAGAAAGAGAAAAATTAACAAGAGAAAACACAGATGCGATTAAAAGGCAAAACACAACTGCAAGAACTTACTCTGGGAGGGGGATGCTCGCGGGTGAACGGCTTCAGTCCCTAGGCCCAGTCCTCCGGCATCTCTGTCTTAAAGATAGCCCGGACGCGCTTGAAGATAAGGTAATTGTCCAGCTCCACCGTTGAGACTCGGTTGGGATCAAGAGGACCGCTCATATAGCAGAGCTTATGCGTGCGTTTCTGGAATGGGCAGATCCGGCTGCTGACGAAGGTGGTCATCAGATCCTCGCCGCGTAGCCCGGAGCGGATCAGTTCCTTCAGCTAAATCTCAAAGGCCTCGGCCAGAGCATGACTCTTCCTCGGGTTATAAGTCCAGTTCTTCTTGGAAGGGGGGCCAATGGAAAAAGCAGGGAGCCAAATCCTGTCCTCCTTCCCAGAATTCTTGACATAAAAGAACGATTTATGCCATTTCTTGCACGACTCCAGACCAGCAACGCGAGGGAACTCGGACTTCCTCCGAGGTGTGATCGATGCAGCTCCACACTGGGTGAGCAGTTTCTCGGAAGGATGAAGGGATTTGTCTGGGACGACATTGGAGCGGATCTGAAAGAACTTCGACCAAACATGCACAGACGGCCATAGGCCGAAGTATCCTTCCGAAGCAGAGATAAGGCAGAAAGAGAAGCGATGGCATTAGCCGGAAGATGATGCGGCTGCAGGCCAAAGTAATCAAGGAACTCCCTAGCGAAATCGCTAAGGGGGAGACCAAAATCGCGAGCGAAGTGTGACATAAAGACGACATACTCGCCCTCGTTGAGAACGGGAGAAAATTCACTGTCGGGTAAGCGACAGGCTACCTCGGCAGGAATCCGGCAAGTTCGAATTAACCACTCAACCTGTCGCTGGGTGACGAAAGAGCCCTGCCAGGAGCCCCGCTCGGGCCCAGATGCAGCGTCGTCATCCTCAATAAGCGCACCTCTAACAGAGCTCGACATGGGGTCGCTGGAGGATATCTACGAAAGATGAACAAGCGATGGAGCGAAGCCTAGAACTGCAAGGCCCCGTCTTGATTCTATGCGAAAACGGCGGTGGAGCAGAGAAGGAACCGCCGCGGGAAAACTAAAGAAAAGCAGATGCGTCTAGAGGATAGACTAGGCAATAAGACCGGATGAACTCACCGGCAACGGCGCCGGAGCAAGTATATGGGGACGAGGTCGACGGAGTAGGGCGGTGGGAGCCTTGCCGTCAAAGATCCCGATGGGCGCACGGCGGCGGAAGCACGAACAGGCGCAGAAGCGAGAGGAGGAAGAAGGGCACCGGTAAGCGGAGGAGGAAAGTAAATCCCCTAGCCCCGTGCCCCTCTTTATAACCACGCGGCCTGAGTAGTAGTGGGATCGTGCGTGTGGCGGTTAGCTGTGTAGATCGTGTATGCGGCACAACTGCACGCCGCTGAGTGGAACCGCACCAACGACCACACGATGATAGAAAGGGTCAAGATCCCTGACGAAAACGGTGCGCGAGGCATTGCAGCGCCGACGCGACAGGCACAGTAATTACTGTAGCCTGTCAGTGGGCACTGTAGAGGAACAAAAAACTAGAGAAACAATGATGAGTGTGACATGTAGGACGAGGCGTACGCGAGAAGATACGCAGATACCTCGAACAAGAGAAAGGTAACTTGGAAACAAGGAGAAACGAATATTGTGAAACTGATACGGCCCGGCCGAGGTTATAGGCAGGACCATACCAGCTTCGGGGACTAATGTTGGGGAGGTGACCCCGAATAGGGTAAGGACGGGGAAAGACGAAAGGAGGTTCCCCATCCAGTTTCCGAGTTACAGTCTAAATCGGCCGAATCCTGTAAAGGTCGGCCGAGGTATGCAAGAGCAGGACCCTTATAAGAAGAGCAAGGCATTACCCGGCCGAGATACTGTGTAAGTCGGCCGGGTCAGCCCGAATAATCTGAATGCAGGTGAAGGCCAAGCTGAGTTAAGCGAGACAGGGCCGAATGATATGAAGCTTGCAGGAGAAGGAGATGCCTATAGTCAAACTCTAGTCACAGGCTAGGAAGAATCTGAGCAGAGCCAAGCACAAAGGACAAGGCGCAGAGCGACAGAAGGGCAGAAGGAGGTCACGGAGGTGATAGTCCTGAAGCCCGAGGCATGCAGGTGGGGTCCTCTGGAACCTTGCCGTCATTAGAAGGGCGACACGGAAAGGAGGCCGCCGAGTTACTATATTGGGACAAGCATATTCCTCAAATATGCTTGCCATGTCAGCCCTAGAGGAGCCCAGGGCTCTCCTTTATAAGGAGAGGCTTGGACTCTGAGAAGGACATCGACTCATTTGGTACCGTTAGGCTGGTAAAGTTCTTCTTCTCCACTTGTATACAGCTCAAGGAGCACTTGTAGCCCAAGAAAGGAGAAATAAAAATCTTTACGTTAGTCTTCTGTGTGTAGAATCAACTACATCTTCCCTCCCCAGATCCCTCTAGCATCCATTGGCCCCATACTTTAGCCTACCCATGGCATCTGCCGTGCCACCACCACGACAGGTATCTCCTCTTCTCAACAGTGTATTGGCGAGGAACACGGCGAAGTAGTGATTTTTTGGGTTCTCGATGGTGGACATCTTCTTCTGGTAGAAGTCCCTGCCACTGTTAACAACAATAACCTCCCAAGTTTTTCCACTTGAGATGCTATATAAATTTGTATCAGTTGACTCCCCAATGTGAGGGAATCCAAAAGCATCACAAAATTGTTGGAAAGATATTTGATATAGCTGTTGGTTTATAGTGAGGCTCACCATGCACGAATTACCTTTATCCTTGTAATCATCATAGAACGAGGCGAGGAACTCAAAGGTGACCTCAATGTAGGTGTAGTGTCTTGTGTAGGCGAGGAGTAATAGCCCTACATTTGCACACATGAGGTCTGTTAGCCGGTTTTAATCTAGTCGTTAGTCAGCTAGTTAGCATATTATGTTCTTTATTTCTGTTTAGTAGCTTCAGATAAGCATGCGCTCGCGACTTGTGCGGTCGTGCACGTAGCATCGTGGTAGGAGCTGACTCCGGGCTCGTGGGATAGCGCGAGCGATTACCGGATCCTAGAGCCTAGGTAGGATCTCTACCGGCCACTTCTTTCCTTTTACGAATAAATACCGAAGAGCAGAAATAGAAAAGTTGCAAGACTACGCGCAACGCAAAACAACCCGAGTCCATGTCGTTCTCTTTTAGTGTTTACGAGTTTCAAGTTTTCTCCAGTGCTAACACAAGTGGCATCAGAGTCGCGTTCATGACAGGGATCATGGTGGACTCGCCGAAGCCAGATGACACGCCACGGGCGGTCGCGTCCAGGACGCCGGACGGCTCATCGAGCGGCGGCGGCTCGTGAAGTAATCGGTCGCCAAGCCGCGACCGGAGTTGCACACGCAGGCACGGTAAGGAGGTCATCATGCACCAACACACAGTGCAGAAGCACGGGGTGCAGGCCAGCGCGCTGGTGTGGCCAACTCTCTCCACTACGAACTACGTCGAGTGGGCTCTCATGATGCAGATCAATATGGAGGCCTATGTCCTCTGGGATGCGGTGGAGGAAAATCGGCCAAACGTGCCGACAGACATGTCCGCGTTGGCGGCAATCATACGGGCGGTGCCACTAGAGATGGTGGGCATGCTCGTGGTGAAGAAGACGGCGAAGGAGGCATGGGACGCCATCAAGCTGATGCGGATTAGCGTCAGTCGCGTCCGTGAAGCCACGACGCAACGGCTTCACAAGGAGTTCGAGGAGATTGTGTTCCGAGACAGTGAAATGCTGGATTCCTTTAGCATGCGCATCACGACCCTTGTCAACAACCTCCTATCCATCGGCGACACCGTCGATGAGGTAAATATCATGCAGAAAATCCTCCGCGAGATGCCCAAGCAGTACGCGTAGATGGAATGATCCATCAAAACTCTCCTTCACCTGAGCACTGTCTCAGTCGCCTGTGATCGTCGGAGGAATGTCGTGGGATGATGACCCCGGCACCAGGTGCTGGTGGCGCCCTGCTCCTCACGGAGGAGGAGTGGAACACGCGCCGTAAGCAGCGAGAGCAGGACTCTGGTTCGCCCGACACCAGGAATCTGAACAAGGGAAAAGGAAAATAGCAGCCTCGAGCGCGCGAGGGCCAGCAGAACGGCGAGCGCGACATGAGCAAGGTGAAGTGTTATAATTGCAAATCACTTCTCTAGGGACTGCCCCGAGCCACGACGCGAGCACAAGGAACACGCAAATCTGGTGCAAGGCTAGGCTGAAGAGCCTTCACTGCTGCTCGCCAGTGTGTGCGCGGTCACCATCACGACCGAGCACGCGTGGAGCATGTGCTACTCAATGAGGAAAGATCGCAGGCACGGCATGCGGCGAGTGGCAAGAACTGCGACACCGCCTGGTTCTTGGACACGGGGGCGAGCAACCACATGTCCGGGTAGCGAGAGATCTTCTCCGAGCTCGACACTGGCATCCACGGATCTATCGAGCTTGGGGACAGATCAGAATTACAAATTGACGGGAGAGGATCGATCCTCTTCCTGTGTCGCAACGGTGAGAACCTTGTACTGTCAAAGGTATACCCCGATTGTAGAGCAATATTGTCAGCATAGGGTAATTGGACGAGCTCTAGTACGACCCTCACATTCGCCATTGATCACTGCAGCTAAGGGACCCTGACGGCCGCCTTATTGCACGAGTACCGCGCACACAAGGGCGCATGTACATGCTGCAGCTGAAGGTGGCGCGACCGGTGTGCCTTGCTGCCCACGGCGGAGAAGAAGCATGGCGCTGACACACCCGTTATGGCCACATCGGCTTCCAGGCGCTACGATAGCTCGCACGCGACGAGATGGTGCGCGGACTGCCCCTTCTCGATGAGGCTGGCCATGCTTGTGAGGCCTGCCTGGTAGGCAAGCATCAACGCACACCGTTCCCTCGTCAAGATCTGAACCGCATCGAGGATGTGATCGATCTCGTTCACGCTGACATCTACGGGCCCATCACTCCACCGACCCCTGCATGGAAATCCTATTTCCTGCTGCTTGTCGATGACAAGAGCAGGTTCATGTGGCTGTGGCTTCTTGCAACCAAGGACGAATGATACGTCGGAAACGTATCTATAATTTTTTATGTTCCATGCTTGTTTAGTATCTACTTTGCTTTGCTTTGTCCATACTTTGAGGTGTTTTTCATATGTTTTCTGGCACTAACCTATTAACAAGTTGCCACAGTGCCAGTTGACTATTTTCTTCTGTTTTTGGTTCCAGAAAGATAGAAAATCAATATTCTCGGAATTGGACAGGACAAAAGCCAAATTCAATATTTTACCGTGGGGAACACGAAGCCAGAATACGATATGGAGGAGATTCACCAAGGGGCCACACCCCTGGCCACGCAGGTGGGCCCACCCCATGCCTGGGGGTGTAGCCGCCCTCGTGCCGGATACGTTTGAAACGTATCTATAATTTTTGATGCTCCATTCTTGTTTAGTATCTACTTTGCTTTACTTATCCACACTTTGCGGTTCTTTTTACATGTTTTCGTGTACTAACCTATTAACAAGTTGCAACAGTGCCAGATGCCTGTTTTCTGTTGTTTTTGGTTTCAGAAAAGTTAGTAAAGAAATATTCTCGGAATTGGACGGGACAAACATCAAAGTCAATTACTTTCCGTGGGGAACAAGTAGTTCAGAGGAGAGCCGGAGTGGACGGCCAGGGGGGCCAGACCCACCCCCGGCGCGAGGGCAGGTGGTCCCGCTCTTGGCTAGGGTTTGGTGGCCCTGGCCGCCTCCCGGTCTCGCCCCTTCGCCTATAAGAAGCCCCCGATGCAGAAACCCTAAGTACCCGATCAGAAATCCACGAAACCGTCTGTAGCCGCCGCCACCATCGTCCCTAGATCGGGGGGGATCTGAATTTATTCCCGGCACCCTGTCGGAGGGTAGATCATCCCGGAGGCCTTCTCTCTAGTATATCTCCTCCTTTGTGCTTTCATGTATAGATCTTGTGAGCTCCGTTCATGATCAAGATCTAATCTATTTGTAATCATGCATGTTGTGTTTGTGGGGATCCGATGGATATTGATATTATTATGTTGGTTTGATTAATGGTTTTGTCTTTATGATTCTATCATGTCTGTGTTGTTTGTGATCTTGCATGCTCTTCGTTGCTAGTGGTTATCTTGGCCAAGTAGTTACTAGTGACTCCAAGAGGGAGTATTTATGCTCGATAGTGGGTTCATGCCTCTATTTTCCAAGGGAAGTGACAATAATATCTTCTGTTGTAGATGTGTTGTTGCTACTAGGGAGAAAACAACGGTCTCTTGTTTATGGAACATGTGGACTGTTTACCTTACACACTTTGCTTAAAGCAGTTGCCTTTTGCTTGCAACTTAATACTGGAGGGGGTTCGGATGATAACCTGAAGGTGTACATCTAGTCATAGATGTAGTTGGATGACGGTCTATGTATATTGTTGTATTGCCCAATCAACCTCATAGGATCTTTCTGGCTAGTAATTGCATTGTTATGCCTTGCTCAGTTCCTGTCAATTGCCCCGCTGTAATTTGTTTACCCTTCATGCCATGTTGTTTATCTAAGGAGAGCACCTCTAGTGAACTATGGACCCCGGTCCAATCTTTACCATTGATACACCTCCCACTGTTACCTGTTTACTTGCTGCAAACCATTACCTTGCACACCATACGTTTAATCCTTTGTTACAACAAACCGGTGAGCTTGACAACCTCACTGATTCATTGGGGCAAAGTCTTGAGTTTGTGTTGTGCAGGTCTCCGCGTTGCTTGCAACACCTGTGTGACGTTTCCTTCCTCCTTCTGGTTCGATAACCTCGGTCTCTACTGAGGGAAGACTTGCTGCTTCACATCTTGCTCTTGGGGTGTCCAACGAAGTGCTCCACGTCAGCACCATCAACAAGTTTTCTGGAGCCGTTGCCGGGGACTTAAAGAAGAAGAAGCTCCCTCGTCAACAGCCAGCCATCAAGTTTTCTGGCGCCGTTCCCGGGGAGGCTAAGGACTTCTTCACTAGGGGAGTCCTTCACTTCCTTTCTCTTTACTTTGTTTTTAGTTTTTTTTCTTTTGCTTGGTTTTGTTTGCCTCTTTTCAAAAAACCCAAAAAAATAGTCTAGTTTGGTTTGCTTGCTTTATTCAAAAACACAAAAAAATTAGTTCCTGCTCTAGTTGCTGGTCTGTTGTTGCCTTGCTTGGTCATGCTTTCTATCAATGGATGGTTTCTTTGAAACTAGTTCTTATTGGCAAGGTGGGTTCACGGAAGAACAAAAGTATTATTATAAGGAACACCGTTTGTCACAAAAAGGGAAACACTTATGGGAACAAATTGATAAGTTGAATACTATTGCGAGAGTCTTGTGCTCTACTTATAATGTTACTTATTGCTTTGATAAATCTTGTTGATGTAGGAGGTATAAACACCTGCCTTTTCAATGTGAGTATAATGATAATGTTACCATATCTTCTTATGTTAAAGGAAACTATGACATTTATGATGTGGAACAAATTGAAGAACTTATTGCCTTTAAGGGTGCATTTGAACTTGCTAGTTTGCTTGAAAATACTGATGATGCACCTTATGAACATGAGGTTTATGAGATACTTAAATTTTGCTTTGACAATTACAAGGAAGCAAATGGCTATATTCTTGAAAATTTTAATAGGTGCTTTCCACAACTGGAAGAGACTAATGCCTTGCAGGAGCCTATGGAAGAAGAAATTGTTGAAACTGGAAGCTCATTAGATGAAAAAGAGGAGGAGAGTGATGAACAAACAGAGGAAGAATGGATCTACCCAAGTCTACCTTTTAATGAGAGTAAGTCTTTACCTCTTATATTATTTGATTGTCCCCCATGCTTACCAAAGGAGGATGAATGTTATGTTCCTGTGGATCCTTTTGAAACATCTACTTTGGGTAAAACCTGTGAAGGTTTTAATCCCACTATTTTTGATCTTGATAGAAATTATGTGTTTGTAGATCATGAAGAGCATGCTTTATGTGATAGCTATATTTTTGAGTTTTATTCATGATGCTATTGAAAATTATTATGAGAGAGGAAAGTATGATCGTAGAATTTTTCATTGTACTAAAACACCTCTCTATTTGCTGAAAGTTTTGAAGTTGCTCTTGTTTCATCTTCCTATGCCTGTCACTTTGTTCTTTGTGAATTTATTTGCATACAATATTCCTATGCATAGGAAGTGGATTAGACTTAAATGTGTTTTGAATTTGCTTTTTGATGCTCTCTTTGACTTCAATTCATAATTCTTATGTGAGCATCTTCTCAAGCTATCATGCCTAACTTAAAGGCGTTAAAGAAAACCCAAGAGTTTCCTTGAGTCTTGGAAGTTATTACTTCTGTAATAACCTCTCCTTATCCTTTTTGTTTGCTTTTTGTTCCAAGAATTACCTCTAATGAGAGGGGAGTAAGATTTGGGGAGTTGCTGTCCCAAAACAGATTTCTGTCCTCCTCCAAAAATATTCGTGAGGAGGCTCTGTAACTTTTATTGAGAGAAAAATTTACGAATAAATCCCCCAGTATGTTAGCTAACTTTCGTTAGTTCAACACGTTTTGATTTGAGGAACAGAAGATGTTCGAAAAAATTCGTTTCTACCTGCTGGTCTGTTTTGACAGATTTCTGCTATTATTTGCATTTGCTTCTTATTGATTCCTTTTTGAGCTCTCTTCAGGTAAATTGAGTTTCTTTGAAGGAGTTACTACAATAGCTTGTGTTTTTAGTGAAAATACTTGCTGTTCCAAAGCTTTGCCAGAGGTCTAATATCTTTTGAATAAGCTAATGTTGCTAATGAAGATTGTGTGAAGTTTTGTATGAAGGAAAAAAATTCAGGTGTAGAGAGAGAATGATGCAATGAGATGAAGAATGGACAAAATCTCAAGCTTGGGGATGCCACCATGGTGTCACCCCAAGAAATATCCAAGAAGTACAAGCTTCAAAGCTTGGGGATGCCCAAGGTGACATGGTTATACCCTATGGGTGCACGATATCAGCATACCTGGTCCATACCAAGGAAGGCCCATGAAAATATACATGGCCCATGAAGACTTTCGGGTGGCCCAAGCCCATGACGTCTTCGGATCCTTGGAGAGCAAGACTAGATTAGATAGAATATTCAAAGGGGCAAACCCTAAACCTGTAACCGACTCGATCTGTGCCCGAGACCTGCCTACCTCTATATAAAGGCTAGGAGGGCACGACGAGGAGGGCACCTCGCGTACCACCGCATACACAACTCCACGCCAGATTGCATCTGCGCATCCCTGTAACTTTCGGTTCCGCCGTAATCAAGAGCAGACAAGTAGGAGTAGGGTTTTCCCTCCGGGGGCCTAAACCTGGGTAAACCTCGTGTCCCTGCGTTGCTTGTTTGCTAAGCGTTCCCCGATTCTAGCATCCCCATCTTCTCCAAAACCCAAGCTCATAACAATGGGCATTGACGAGATTAAACCTCATCAATTGGCGCCGTCTGTGGGAACTGGGGGTGCTGATTGTGCGATTGTGGCGGTCCCAACCAAAGCGATCTACAACTCTTCAGCGACAGAGGGCCATCTCCTCTTCGGCGCTTTCGACTTCATCGCCCACTCGCCAGCCACTCTGAAGGACTTCGAGCCCGTTGGCGACGGGCTCGAGATCCTGTTCGGGAGTTTCTGCTTCCAGGTGGGGCAGACCGGCACTCTCCACCTCGTAGAGCGGGTGCCCCTGCCATCAATCATGCCCGCCTCGTGGGCTCCAAATCCCGTGCTACGCACATCACCATCGACCGATGAGTCCTATGATAGCAGTAGCTGCAACTCAGATCTATGCAATCCGCCGTCGGATGAAGGGACCTACGGTTCCGGATCCGAAAGTTGCGGCAGCAGCGATCCGACCTATGGACGCTACCAATGCGCTGTGGTCATCTAGAGCGATGTGGATCAGCATCAACCCAACTCGCAGGGTAGAAACGACGAAAACAGGAGGGACCAATCCCCCCGCCCAATGGGGACGGCACCGATGCCAATCGGGTAATCCACCTCAGCGAGGAGGGATGGAACCAAGCATGCGAAGCCGTGGCGGGCAACAAGATCCTTCCTATGGGTGCCTCACGGGACCTACTGATGGCATACCACCTGCTCCTCATCGAAGAGCACAAAAGGCAGGTGAAGATGCAAGAGGTGCTTGACAAACACAAGCAAGCATCCTCGCAGTCCAGCGCACGGCAAGCTGTGATCTCTGCCGTCGGCGGCTCCAGCTCGCAGGACAACCATGGCAACAAGCACCGTTCTCGCGTAGAGAACATGGACCCCGCCGCGCGTCGTGAGGTGACCAGAACCCTCAACACATCCTTCATGGAGATGGATGCCAATGGCAACGTCATCCCGAAGACGCCGCAAGTTGTGATCATGGTAGCCACCACATACCTCGCGTCCCATCCACCTCCGGTGGGGGACCCAAAGAGGGCCATGCACAACTCTGCACTAGCTAGACTTGGACTCATTGGAGCTGCACTCCACGGAGAAGTCCCTGAGGAGCCGAAGAACAAGGCTGCGGTTAGATTCAACCGCAGTCCCACACCCTCATCGGACGAGGAAGAACATGACCTACCTCGATGGCACAAGAGCTCACGGCGTCGCAGCCCCGACTATGACGCTCAAAGCGAGCTCACCCAATGCAAGATCGACAAGGCACGCTCCAAGAGTGTATGCTCGTCCGAATCCGAAGAGGACGACGACGAAGGAGAACTCTGCGGAGCTCGATGCTTCAGCAGATCCGTTCGGCGGACGCGGATGCCGTGGAACTTCAAGCTTCCTTCGGACACTCCGAAGTATGATGGCACGCAGGACCCTAAGGCGTGGCTCAGCGACCACCTATCGTCCGTCAAGCTACACGGCGGAAACAAAAACACCGCCCTGCAATGCCTTCAGCTGTAGCTGACAGGCGAAGCTAGGATCTGGCTCAGCAGCCTATCATCGGGATCCATCCGAAGCTAGGAGGAACTGGCGTACAGTTTCATCCGAAACTTCAAGGGAACCAGCAACAAGCCAACCTCGATCAAAGAGCTGAGGGCCTGTACCCAACGAACGGGCGAATCCATTCGCTCGTATATACTATGTTGGTCCAACACCAAGAACTCCGCGGCGCACATCTCTGAGGAGAGATCAATCGACGCCTTCAAGGACGGCGTCAAACGCCAAGACTTCAAGGAAGAACTTGGGCGCGTCAAGCCCAAGACACTCGACCACCTCATGGACATCGCCAATAGGTGGGCAGACGGTGAGGACTCCGTCCACCGAGCACACTCGGAGGAGGAATATGACTACGGCCATCGACGTGAATGCCGTAGCAAGCGAAGATCGCGAAGGACCCGACATGGTCGCGGCTGGCTACGCCGACCGCCGCATCGAAGGCAACCACAGCAGCGGCGGATACCGTGGAGACAACTTCCGCGATGGAGGACGACCAGCGCAGTCATGGCAATGCCGTGGCCGCGACGACGGACCCTCTGCATACGACAAGTTGTCGGGCCCATGCACCATCCACTTCTACATCGACAAGCAGGATGGTAAAAAGAAGGCAAGCCACATGCTCAAAGACTGCCGCGAGTTCCAGAAACTCAGCGAGAGCATGTCCCAGATGAGGCAGCAAGCCCCGAACCCTGGGTATGGGAACGCACCCGCACTAGGTGACATCGCCCACGGAGCTCCTCCACCACCACCCATGGGAACTTTGAATCACCCAATCGCACCTGTGCAGAACAACGGCGGAAACGGGTACCCCGTGCCGAAAGGGTCACTGATGATCCAAAAAGGGCGCCCAACAAACAGGGTGAAAAAGAAGATCACCTGTTAGGTTAGTTTGGCTGTGACCGCTCCACCCGCCATCCCTGAGTACCTCAGCGGTTCGGAGTCATGCATCACGTTCAGCCGTTCGGATCACGCCCCGCCAGATCCCTCGCCCAGGTCATACTACCCTGGTGCTCGAGGCGTAGATCGGAGGGTTCGATATGAGCCGTGTCTTCATGGACGACAGCAGCGGCATCAATCTGATGTTCGCTAGCACCTTAGCAGCAATGCTGATCCCGTTGTGCAGCCTGGAACAATCTGACACAATGTTCCACATCATCGTTCCAGAGAAGGGCATATTCCCCCAGGGAAAGATATGGCTCGACGACATCTTCGGCAAGCCCGATAACTTTCGGTGCAAGCGACTCGAGTTCGAAGTGGTGGACTGGCCATCACAATAACACGCCATCCTCGGGTGCGTGGCATTCGCACGGTTCCTGGCAGTACCACACTACGCGTACCTGCTACTCAAGATGCCAGGACTTAGGGGCGTCATCACGGTCCAAGGAAGCTTCACCCGATCAGATCAATGTGACAGGGACTTCAACAGAATCTCCCAGTCATTCGGCATGCAGGAGGAGCTCATAAGGCTCCGAGAGGTGACAGACAACGGGGCACCCCCAGTCTCGAGGCAGAATGCACCTGACATGTCCTTCGACTCCATAGTCAACACAAAGAAGGTGCAGGTCCACCCGACGGACACCTCCAAGATGGCGCTGATCGCCAACAACCTCAGCCCCGCATAGGAAAGCGCGCTCGTCGAATTCCTTCGTGAGCGCTGGGGAATCTTCGCCTGGTGTCCTGCGGACATGCCAGGAGTTCCCAGGGAATTCTCCGAGCACGCACTTAACGTATTTCCAGATGCCAAGCCCGTCAAACAGTCCATCAGACGACTATCTAAGCCACGGGCTGAAGCCATCGGAGTCGAGGTCAATAGACTGCTCGACGCTAACTTCATCAGAGAGATCAAGGAGAGCGAGTTGCTGGACAACACCGTGATGGTCCCTAAAAAGGACACGGACATCCTACGGATGTGCGTGGACTTCACATCGCTGAACAAGCACTGCCCGAAGGATCACTTCCCTCTTCCTCGGATCAATCAGATCATCGATTCGACTGCAGGATGCAAAAAACTCTCCTTCCTTGATGCCTACTCAGGCTACAATCAGATTCGGCTGAAGGTCAAAGATCAAAAGAAAACGGCGTTCATCACGCCGTTCGGAGTGTTCTACTACGCCCTTCGGGCTGAAGAACGCAGGTGCCACGTACCAGCGGTGCATGCAGGCATGCCTGCAGAACCAGATCGGCCGCAACATACAAGTCTATGTCGATGACATAGTAATAAAAACAAGGGAGGCCAAGACACTGATCGACGATCTCCACGAGACGTTTGATAACCTTGATCGATATAAGATCAAGCTAAACCCAGAAAAGTGCGCCTTCAGCAACCCATCTGGCCAACTGCTCGGCTATTTCATCTCCCAGCAAGGGATTGAGGCTAACCCGAAGAAAATCCGAGCCATAATGGCCATGGAAAATCCGAAGAACCTCAAAGGCTTCCAGCAGCTCATTGGGCGAATAACGGCGCTGAGCAGATTCATCAGCCGCATGGGTGAAAAAGCCCTGCCTTTATATCAGCTGCTACACAAGGCAGACAAATTCGAGTGGATGCCTGAAGCGGACGACGCATTCGAAGATCTGAAGCGGCTGCTCTCCACCTCTCCCGTCTTGGTCACACCAAAGGAGCGCGAGCCTCTACTGCTATACATAGCTGCGACATACCAGGTGGTAAGCACCGTGCTCGTGGTCGAACGACCCGAAGATGGCAAGACCGATGGGGTCCAACACCCAATCTACTACCTCACCGAAGTATTGACGCCGACAAAGCAGAGGTATCCTCACTGCCAGAAACACTCCTACGGCGTGTTCATGACGGATCATCGGCTGAGCCACTACTTCCAGGGGCATCAAGTGATGGTCGTCAACGAAGCACCCCTAAACAGCATCCTAAACAACCCGGAGGCCACAAGACGCGTGGCCCTATGGGGCATCGAGCTATCACCTCTAGACATAGTCTATGAGAAGCGCCATGCGATCAAGTCCCAGGTCCTTCCAGACTTCCTCGTCCACTGGATGGAACTGCAGCTGCCGGATACCCCAGACATGACACAGTCATGGACGATGCACTTCGAAGGCTCCAAGCGCGAGGTACGAGCAGGAGCCAGGGTCATACTAACATCCCCGCGGGGAGACAAGATGAAGTACGTCCTCTAGATGAAATTTCGAGCTTCCAATAACGAAGCCGAATACGAGCCCCTCATCCACGGCATGAGGATGGCCAAGATCTACAGCGCAACACGCCTAGTCATCTACGGCGACTCAAATCTCGTCATCCAGCAGACGATGAACAAGTGCGACGCGCACGACACCAACATGATTGCGTACCGCACACTCTACAACTCACTCGAAGGAGACTTCGATGGCTGCGAGCTTCGGTACGTTGGAAGAGAAAGAAACGAAGAGGCCGACAGACTCGCAAACATCGGCTCCACCTGCGCGCGGGTGCCACCAGGTGTGTTCCTCGAACAGATCTGCGTGCCATCCATCATAAGGAAATTCCCCAAGGGATCACCCGAAGAAGAAGAACACCGGAGAGCTGCGCTACCCGAAGGACAGGAAGGACCAGAAAAACTCGACACAGAGGTCGCAGTGGTCAACCTGATGCAGGTCATGGCAGTCGAAGAAACATGGACAGATCCATACCTCCGATACCTGATAGACAGGGAACTGCCTGATAACCCGACAGATGCCCGGCGCATATCTCGCCGGTCCAAGGCCTTCACCATCATCAATGGTGAGATGTACAAGCATAGCATTTCGGATGTACTCCAAAGGTGTGTCACCATCAGTAACGGCAAAACTATTCTCCAAGACATCCACGAGGGCATATGCGGCCATCATGCAGGCAGCCGCGCCCTCGTCGCCAAAGCACTGCGAGCTTGATTTTACTGTCCAACGACCATGAACGATGCCAAGGACATCATCGGAAAGTGTAACGGATGCCAGAGGTTCGCAGACAAACCGCACGCACCAAGATCGGAGCTCAGGGCCATACCCCCGGCCTGGCCTTTCGCCCAATGGGGCCTCGACATGATCGGCAAACTGCCCAAGTCCTCGAAAGGAGGCCACATTTACCTCCTGGTCGCAGTCGAAAAATTCACCAAGTGGATAGAGGCCATGCACATTACTAATCAAAAGGGTAAAACGGCAGTGAAATTCTTTGAATCCATAGTTTACAGGTTCGGCGTACCGCACATCATCATCACCGACAACGGGTCGAACTTCATCTCCAAAGAATTCTAGGACTTCTGCGAAGGCCTCGGGATCAACATAACAGACGCCTCAGTGGCGCACCCGCAAACAAACGGGCAGGTCGAAAAGGCAAACGTCCTCGTTGGCGGCGACATCAAGAAACTCCTGATGAGCCCACTTCAACGACTTGTGGGAGCCTGGCCAGAAGAGCTACCCTCTGTCCTTTGGAGCCTGCGCACAATGCCAAATAGCTCACCTGGCTACACGCCTTTATTCATGGTGCATGGAGCCGAAGTCGTGTTGCCTGCAGAAGTAAGCCACAAGGCCCCACGGGTCGTCGCCTACATCGAAGCCGAATCGACGGCCGCACTCGAAGACGCCGTCGACACACTCGACGAAGCACGCGACATAGCCGCGGCTCGATCGGCGGTCTATCAACAGAGCCTCCGCAACTATCACATCCGTCGGCTGCGCCCAAGGTCCTTCGTCGAAGGATACCTAGTCTTACGACTCAAGCAAGAGCAACCGAAGAAGCTCGAGTCACCCTGGGAAGGACCCTACGTCGTCACCGAAGTCATCCCAGGTGGCGCCTATCGCCTCAAGCACGTGGAGTCTAGAGTCGCATACTCCAACCCATGGAATGTCGCACAACTGCGACGCTTCTACCCCTAGCTACCCCCTCCTTTTACTTTCAATAAGGCTACTCAGCCAAGGCTACTCAGCCGAAAAATGTACCTCCTCATTACAATATGAATAAATCTAAGTGTCTCTCCCCAAAAATTTATCTCTTATTTGCATTTTTCTTCATGTTACAATACAATCGGGGGCTCCCCTCACCTCACGACTTCGTCGGCTGAGGATAACGCATGCACACCTGAGTAGCTAATCACGTCATGCTAACGAAAAGGGCATGCATACAAACAAAGCACCACGTGCTAAAAACAATCAACCTTTACAGCAAGGGGCATAACATGCCCAGTCGAATACATAAAAGTTTTACGTCTATCTTATTTAGAGGACCTACCTATTCTGAAGAATCACCTGCGCACGATGCTCAAAGAGATCTACAACTTGTTCGGCATACTACGTTACAGCCGCATAGTGCGGACGCATGTCCCACATGCCACCATCTGGCCGAAGAGGCGGCCCAGCCGCAACAGCAGCAAGATCTACATCAGGGCGATGCAGCCGCACGAGGGAAAGCGCAGCCTTCACCCCCGCAACCAACTGATGCCGCACCAGCTCCCTGACATGACGCACATCTCGAAACCTCGCCAGAAACGCGCTCCTTTTCCTCCCTAGGAACAAGGTTAGCACCTGCAGAACCTACAAAGTGAGATGACAAACCAACAGGGCGCATCCAAAAATAAGCAGCAGCTCGAAGAAACTTACACTGAAGTTGTTCGGCCAAACACCGCAACTCCCCCATCAGATACTCCTCTCTGGCGGTGCCTCGCTCCGCCTTCGACTTCCAAACATCCGCGTGGCCTCAGATGCCAAGCAACTCCTTCTCAAGACTACGAACGCTGTCACGAAGAAATACAAGCTGTGACGCATTATCCAAGGATGGCCGTAGCTGCGGCACAGACAAAGTATCGACGGGATCATCACCCGAAGGTCCCTAGAGGAAAAGAAGCAAGGATATGAATAAACACACGAACGGGCAACAGCTCGAAGATTCATTATATACAACAAAAGCCACTGTGAGGCACAAGCAGTGTTTGTAAATATATTACAACAAAAGCAGACGAAAGCTATCCTACAACTACTAGGCCTAAGCAGCTGCATCCTGAGTGGCCTCGGAGCCGGATTGCCTGCTCTTGGCCTCCCCCTGCTGCCTCACCGCGTACTCCGCCAGCAGGTCAATCAGCTTCGGCCCATAGTGTTTACAGCGGGCAGAATAGAGGGCAAAGGCTAGCTCGGATCCGTCGGGAGCCGTCGGCATCTGGGAGGTGACCTGATGAAGATCCATCTCCACTCCAGACGCCATGGCCATCGCCAGCCCCATGGACGTGCCGATGCCTTTCTGCTTGCGCTTGTACACCGCAGGCGTCTTAGCTGACAGCGCATCTGCCAACAAGTCGACATCCTCGAGGGTGACGCCCTTGGGGACCAGCTCCTTATAAAAGCGTCCGAGAACCTCCTTGGCTTTGGCAAGAGAGCCAACCACAGTGCTGCAGCGGTCTTCGACTGCCACATTAGCATCATCTAGAGCACTTCCGTGCTCCAGAACACTGCGGTCAAACTCAATGCCCGCGGCATCTAGATAAAAGGAAAAGGCAAAGTGAGAATCAAACAAAACCAGAGAGTCAAGGAAGCCAAAAAGGAACAAGTAATAGACGAAACTACTCACCCGAAATAGCCTTGGCAGCAGCCATCAGCTTGTCAGCTACCTCCTTCTCGCATGAGGCCGTAGTGGTGGCGAGCTGCTTCTCGCAGTCCGTGGCCTCTTGCTGCAGGCGCTCCTTGTCCGCAGCTGCGTCGGCTAGCTCCTGCTCGAGGCTCTTCGTAGCACCAACGGCGTCCTCAGATTTTCTCTCCGCTCGCCCGAGGCTCTTTTTGAGAGCATCAAGCTCGCGGAGGGCCGTATTATTCTCATCCGCAAAAAGCAACAAGAACATGTGTGAGTTTTATAAGCTAGCAAGTAGACGAAGAAGTAGAAGACATAGTTACAGATGTACCTTGAAGCCGCTAGAGGCTGGCCTCCAATGCTAGATGCTGCTTCACCAGCTGGTGAACGCCTTGCAAAAAAGGCTGCGAGAAGACGCAACTTATCAGGAAAAAGGCTCGGGGGCTGCGCCCAAGAAACGAGCAAAACAAAATCAAGCACACAAAAATCGCTCGGGGCTCCCCTCGAGACACGCAGAAAACAGAAGCAATGATCAACAGATCATACGAAAAGCACTCGGGGGCTTCCCCCATGGCAAGAACAAAAACACTTACATGATCAGACGGAGACTCCGAAGGTCCGGCTGTAGTCTTCTGGGATACGATCACCCGAGCCTCCTACGGAGATGGGTTTGGAGCAATGCCCCCAGAGGCGGCCACCATCTGAGAGGGAGGAGGCGCAATCTTTGACCCCCCCCCACCATCTCCTGAGTGCCTGTAGGGTTCACAGCATAGAAAACAAAAATTTTCCTACGATGGGAACTATGTACCAAGTGAAGGGAATATGCCCTGAGAGGCAATAATAAAGTGTTTATTATGTGTATTCCAAGTATATGATAGATGTTTATTTTTGCATGCTATAATTGTATTAATACGGAAACGTTAATACATGTGTGTTTAATAAACAAACAGAAAGTTCCTAGTTATGCCTCTCTCATAAACTAGCTCGTTGATTAACAAGATGATCAAGGTTTCCTGATCATGGACATTGGATGTTGTTAATAACGGGATCACAACATTAGTGTAATGGTGTGATGAACATTCATCTGAAGTATAGCATTACGATCAAAGTCATTGAGTTTATATTGCTATAACAACTTACGAAGTGATCCTAATCCTTAGACCATGAGATCATGTCAATCACTAACACCGGAAGAGTTTCTTGATAACATCAAACGTCACACCGTAACAGGGTGATTATAAAGATGGATTCAGAACTAATAAAGTGTTATGTTGAGGCTCATGGATCGAGAGTGGAATTTGTTCATCCGATGACGGATAGATATACTCTGGGCCCTCTCGGTGATATCACATTGATTAGCTTGCAAGCAAGTGATTTGATCACTAGAATGTTATATCACAGGAACGAGAAAAGAGTGCATGTCGGTAACGAGATCAAACTAGGTATGGAGATACCGATGATCGAATCTCGGACATGTAATATATCGTGAAATAAAGGGATTAAGATACGAGCGTAAAAGGTTCCGACGATCACAAGAAAGTCATCGTTGAATGTGTGGGAGTCAGTATGGGTCTCCAGATCCCGCTTCTGATTATTGATCCGAGAGGGGTCTCGATCATGTCCGCATTATTCACGAACCGTAGGGTGACACACTTAAGAGACACCGACATCCAATTGGAGCAAATGTTTCATGCCGAAAGAATGAACAAGCGCAGGAATTTATTTCACTAGATACCGAAACAGGTTTTCGGGTGAAATTGCATAAAGTGGTTATGCATGTGAAATAGAATTCTAGCAAGGGGTTATTTGTGAATGTTTGTCATTAAAGTAATTGACAAAATTCTGAATAAAATAAAAGAGTTTTATTTAATGAGAGTTTGCATTAAATTTTGTGGAAATTTAATGGGAATTTGAGTGGACTTTTGAGTGGAGGGAATTTAAAGGAGATTTGTGAGTGGAGTGTCCACCAACATGAAGAGGGGAGGGCAAGGGGGCAGCCCCCATGTGCCGGACACCCCCTTGGGGTTCCCCCCCTCCTCCTATAAAAGGAGCCCCCCTCCTCACTTGTCTCTCACACCTCCTCGTGAAGGATCTCTCTCCCCCTCTAGAATTTATCCCCCATGGTCTCGGACTAGCGAGATACATGTTCCCGGTGGCTATTCGGCAAGAAAGAGTTGTGCTTCCGCTGCATCGCTGGAGCGAGGAGGCGGAGGTTGCTCGGTGCCTCGAACGTGTGTGCGAGCACGGATGCGCTGCTGATTTGCGGCGCTAGGACTTCCTCTCGATCTTGAGATCGGCAAGAGATCGTCTACATCAACCACGAGTTGAACTCGTTAAGCTTTGTCGGTCTTCAAGGGTATGTTCTCTACGGATATACATCTGCCCGTTGTTTGTATCTAGTAGATAGATCTTGGTATATAGTTCACATCGTAGGAAAATTTTTGTTTTCTATGCTGCGAACCCTACAGTGGTATCAGAGCCGGATCTATGCGTAGATACTTTACACGGGTAGTACACATATGAGTATGTGGGCGATGATGATCATGTTTTTGCTCCTTTGTTGTAATTTTGGATATTGGTGGCATAGTGGGATGAAGCAGCCCGGACAAACTTTACATGTCCTCGCACATGAGACCTATTCCACGCTTGACATGCAACTAGTTTGCATAAGTGGCTAGCGGGTGTCTGTCTCTCCTACTATAGTCAATATCTATTTTGCAAGCGAGTTGTCAACAATTTGATTATCCTCGTTGTGGTTCATGTTCGTAGGTAAGAACGGTTCTATCTCGAAAGCCCTAAGCCACGTAAAACTTGCAATGGATAAATTAGAGGCGTCTAGTTTAGATTGTTGCTGGGCTAGTGTTATGATATGGTAGTGTTGTAAGTAGAAGTATGAGATGATACTCTTACAACACACATAGCGTGTAAAATCCATAGACCTTGGATTTACACATATAGGTATGATAGTGATCATACCACGATGCACATGATAGAGATCATCTGCGGGAACCATATCATTTCACTAATAAACATATGATGTTTTGATAGCATTTTATATTGCTTGTTTAGCGCTTTGTTAGCATAATAAGATGATCCCTCATTTAAATATCAAGATAAGAATGTGTTCTTCCTTTAGTATGCACCGATTATGTTTTCGTCGCTCCAAGACATCACGTGATGATCGGGTGTTCTTGGATCCACGACCATATTTCGGGTGTAAAACAGTTACACACGCGAATACTAAGGTTCTAACTTGGCGAGCCTAGCATGTACAGACATGGCCTCGGAACACGGACCGAAAGGTTAAGCATGAGTCATATAGTTGATATGATGCCCATTTGATGCTCGCCTTTGAAGCTATACCGACTCACGTGATGATCGGACTTGGTGTAGTGGATTTGTTTCATGTAATCACCAAAAAGGCACGAGGGATGTCGTTTTTGAGTGGGAGTTCATTCGTAATATAGATTAGTTGAACTCAATCTATCATACACTTAGTCTAAACTTTACAAATTCTGTTGTAGATGGCACCACCTGCTTTTAATTTCAATGTGTTCATGGAGAAAGAGAAACTAGCAACGAACGGTAGTCCCTTTACCGAATGGGCCATGAATTTGAGGATTCTCCTCTCTGCTGCACAAAAGCAATATGTGCTAGAAGCGCCGTTAGGCCCCCCACCTTTAGATGATGCCCCTGACGAGGAGAATAATGTCTATCAGACTCGTCAGGAGGACCACAACTTAGTTCATTGCGGCATATTGTATGGGCTAGAGCCGGAACTTCGAAAGCGTTTTGAAAACGGCAATGCATTTGATACAATGGGTGAGTTGAAAATGATTTTCGACACACATGTTGCTGTAGAGAGCTACAACGCTTCAGAAAAGTTCTTTAGCTGCATGATGGAAGAGCACAGCTCCGTTAGTGAGCATGTACTCAAGATGTCGGGTTACGCCGATAAGCTTGTGTCCTTGGGAATATCGATTCCCATTGACTTAGGCATCCATCGTGTTCTGCAGTCTCTGCCACCTAGCTATAAGAGCTTCGTGATGAACTATAATATGCAAGGCATGAAGAAGTCTCTCCCCGAGCTTCTGTCAATGCTTAAAACTGCAGAAGTGGATATCAAAAAGGAACATCAAGTGTTGATGATTAATAGGAACACTGGTTTCAAGAAAGACAAGAAGGGAAAACGGAAGGGAAGTAAGGGCGGCAAGCCAGTTGCCGCGCCTGAAAAGAAACCCCGAGTTGGACCTAAGTCTGATTCCGAGTGCTACTATTGTAAGGGGACTGGCCACTGGAAGCACAACTGCCCCAAGTATCTGGCAGACAAGAAGGCCGGCAAGGCAAACAAAGGTATATATGATATACATGTTATTGATGTGTACTTGACTAGTGCTCGCAGTAGCACCTGGGTATTTGATACCGGTTCAGTTGCTAATATTTGTAACTCGAATCAGGGGCTGCGGAACAAGCGACCGCTAGCAAGGGGTGAGGTCAAGATGCGTGTCGACAATGGATCAAGCGTTGATGTGATCGCCGTCGGAATGCCGCCTCTCCACTTGCCGTCGGGATTAGTTATAAACTTGAATAAATGTTATATGGTGCCTGCACTGAGCATGAACATTGTATCTGGATCGTGTTTGATGCGAAGTGGTTATTCATTTAAATACGAGAACAATGGTTGTTCCATTTATATGAATGAAATCTTTTATGGTCATGCACCGATGATGAATGGTTTATTTCTATTAGATCTCGATGATAATGTTACACATATTCATAATGTTGATGCTAAAAAGATTAAACTTAATGATGATATATCCGCATATATGTGGCACTGCCGTCTAGGTCATATTGGCGTTAAACGCATGAAGAAGCTCCATTCGGATGGACTTTTGGAATCACTTGATTATTAATCATTTGATACATGTGAGCCATGCCTTATGGGCAAGATGACTAGAACGCCGTTTTCCGGTTCAATGGAACGGGCGACAGATTTATTGGAAATCATACATTCTGATGTATGTGGTCCAATGAGTGTGTCGGCGCGAGGTGGATATCGTTATTTTGTTACTTTCACGGATGATTTGAGTAGATACGGTTATATCTACTTGATGAAACACAAGTCTGAAACCTTTGAAAAGTTCAAGGAATTTCAGAATGAAGTGGAAAATCATTGTAATAGAAAGATCAAATTTCTACGGTCCGACCGTGGAGGTGAGTATCTAAGTTACGAGTTTAGCACTCACATGAAAGAGTGTGGAATTGTTTCACAACTCACACCTGCCAGAACACCACAGCGAAATGGTGTGTCGGAACGTCGTAATCATACTTTATTAGATATGGTTCGATCTATGATGTCTCTGACGGACTTGCCGTTGTCATTTTGGGGTTATGCACTAGAAACTGCTGCATTCACTTTAAATCGGGCACCATCTAAATCCGTTGAAAAGACACCGTATGAATTGTGGTTTGGAAACAAACCTAAGCTGTCATTTCTTAAAGTTTGGGGATGCGATGTTTATGTGAGGAAACTTCAACCGGATAAACTCGAACCCAAAGCGGAAAAATGCGTCTTCATAGGATACCCTAAAGAAACTATTGGGTATTCCTTCTATCATAGATCCGAGGGCAAGGTTTTTGTTGCCAATAATGGATCCTTTCTAGAGAAAGAGTTTCTCGCGAAAGGTGTGAGTAGTCGGAAGGTAGAACTCGAAGAGGTTGTGGAACCTTCTCTTCAAAGTATGGCGAGTAGCACAGCGCCGGAAGTTGTTCCGGAGTTGGCTCCACCTGTTAAAGAGGGAACTAATGATAATGATCATGAAACTCCGAAAGAGAGTACTACCGAACCTCGTAGGTCAAACAGGACGCGTGCAGCTCCCGAGCTGTACGGAAATCCTGTCATGAATTTCATGGTTGATGAAAATGATGACCCTGCGACGTATGAAGAAGCGATGATGAGCCCGGATTCCAACAAATGGTTAGAAGCCATGAAATCCGAGATGGAATCCATGTATGAAAATCAAGTTTGGAACTTGGTGGAATTACCTCACGACCGAAAGGCCGTGGAGAACAAATGGATTTTCAAAAGGAAAACTGATGCTGATGGTAATGTGACCGTCTATAAAGCTCGACTTGTCGCAAAGGGGTTTCGAAAAATTCAAGGAGTTGACTACGATGAGACTTTCTCTCCCGTGGCGATGCTAAAGTCAGTTAGGATTATGTTAGCAATTGCTGCATATTTCGATTATGAGATATGGCAGATGGATGTCAAAACCGCGTTTCTCAATGGTAATATTGAAGAAGAGTTGTATATGATACAACCAAATGGTTTTGTCGATCCTAAGGATGCTAACAAGGTGTGCAAGCTTCAGCGATCCATCTATGGATTGAAGCAAGCATCACGAAGTTGGAATCTCCGCTTTGATGAGGTGATCAAAGAGTTTGGATTTGTCCAAACTTATGGAGAAGCTTGTATTTACAAGAAAGTGAGTGGGAGCAATGTGGCATTTCTGATATTATATGTGGATGACATATTATTGATCGGAAATGATATAGATCTTTTAAATAGTGTTAAAAGTTATCTAAACAGC
Organism: Avena sativa; assembly: GCA_916181665.1. Lineage (NCBI taxonomy): Eukaryota > Viridiplantae > Streptophyta > Magnoliopsida > Poales > Poaceae > Avena > Avena sativa. Next base: position 165,773,790 of record OV702285.1, on the reverse strand, counting down.
AAATTTTCAATGAAGGACCTAGGTGAAGCGTCATACATATTAGGCATAAAGATCTATAGAGATAGATCTAGGCGCCTAATAGGGCTATCGCAAAGTACATACCTTGATAAGATTTTAAAGAAGTTTAAAATGGACGGAAGTAAGAAGGGGTTCTTACCTATGTTGCAAGGCAAGACATTGAGTAAGACTCAAAGTCCGGCTTCGGCGGAAGAAAGAGAGATAATGGACAAAGTCCCCTATGCTTCAGCCATAGGCTCTATAATGTACGCCATACTATGTACAAGACCGGATGTGGCACATGCTATTAGTTTGACTAGTAGGTACCAATCGGATCCAGGTTCGGAACACTGGATAGCGGTCAAGAATATCCTTAAGTACTTACGAAGAACTAAGGATATGTTTCTTGTATACGGAGGTGAAGAAGAGCTCGTCGCTAAGTGTTATGTCGACGCTAGCTTTGACACCAATCCGGATGACTCTAAGTCTCAATCCGGATACGTATTTCTCATGAATGGCGGAGCGGTTAGTTGGAGGAGCTCCAAACAACCTGTGGTAGCGGGATCAACAATGGAGGCCGAATATGTTGCTGCTTCAGAAGCGGCTCAGGAAGCAGTTTGGATGAAGGAGTTCATATCCGAACTAGGAGTGGTGGCAAACGTGTTGGACCCAATGGTGATCTATTGTGACAACAATGGTGCCATTGCCAATGCCAAAGAGCCAAGGTCTCACAAGCATTCCAAGCATATTAAGCGCCGGTTTCACTCCATCCACGAGCATGTCAAGGATGGAGATATAAAGATTTGTAAAGTACATACGGATCTCAATGTAGCAGATCCGTTGACTAAAACTCTCCCTAGAGCAAAACATGATCAACACCAGAACTCAATGGGTGTTAGATTTATCACAATGTAACTAGATTATTGTCTCTAGTGCAAGTGGGAGACTGAAGGGAATATGCCCTGAGAGGCAATAATAAAGTGTTTATTATGTGTATTCCAAGTATATGATAGATGTTTATTTTTGCATGCTATAATTGTATTAATACGGAAACTTTAATACATGTGTGTTTAATAAACAAACAGAAAGTTCCTAGTTATGCCTCTCTCATAAACTAGCTCGTTGATTAACAAGATGATCAAGGTTTCCTGATCATGGACATTGGATGTTGTTAATAACGGGATCACAACATTAGTGTAATGGTGTGATGAACATTCATCCGAAGTATAGCATTACGATCAAAGTCATTGAGTTTATATTGCTATAACAACTTACGAAGTGATCCTAATCCTTAGACCATGAGATCATGTCAATCACTAACACCGGAAGAGTTTCTTGATAACATCAAACGTCACACCGTAACAGGGTGATTATAAAGATGGATTCAGAAATAATAAAGTGTTATGTTGAGGCTCATGGATCGAGAGTGGAATTTGTTCATCCCGATGACGGATAGATATACTCTGGGCCCTCTCGGTGATATCACATTGATTAGCTTGCAAGCAAGTGATTTGATCACTAGATTATTATATCACAGGAACGAGAAAAGAGTGCATGTCGGTAACGAGATCAAACTAGGTATGGAGATACCGATGATCGAATCTCGGACATGTAATATATCCTGAAACAAAGGGATTAAGATACTAGCGTAAAAGGTTCCGACGATCACAAGAAAGTCATCGTTGAATGTGTGGGAGTCAGTATGGGTCTCCAGATCCCGCTTCTGATTATTGATCCGAGAGGGGTCTCGATCATGTCCGCATTATTCACGAACCGTAGGGTGACACACTTAAGAGACACCGACATCCAATTGGAGCAAATGTTTCATGCCGAAAGAATGAACAAGCGCAGGAATTTATTTCACTAGATACCGAAACAGGTTTTCGGGTGAAATTGCATAAAGTGGTTATGCATGTGAAATAGAATTCTAGCAAGGGGTTATTTGTGAATGTTTGTCATTAAAGTAATTGACAAAATTCTGAATAAAATAAAAGAGTTTTATTTAATGAGAGTTTGCATTAAATTTGGTGGAAATTTAATGGGAATTTGAGTGGACTTTTGAGTGGAGGGAATTTAAAGGAGATTTGTGAGTGGAGTGTCCACCAACATGAAGAGGGGAGGGCAAGGGGGCAGCCCCCATGTGCCGGACACCCCCTTGGGGTCCCCCCCTCCTCCTATAAAAGGAGCCCCCCTCCTCACTTGTCTCTCACACCTCCTCGTGAAGGATCTCTCTCCCCCTCTAGAATTTATCCCCCATGGTCTCGGACTAGCGAGATACATGTTCCCGGTGGCTATTCGGCAAGAAAGAGTTGTGCTTCCGTTGCATCGCTGGAGCGAGGAGGCGGAGGTTGCTCTGTGCCTCGAACGTGTGTGCGAGCACGGATGCGCTGCTGATTTGCGGCGCTAGGACTTCCTCTCGATCTTGAGATCGGCAAGAGATCGTCTACATCAACCACGAGTTGAACTCGTTAAGCTTTGTCGGTCTTCAAGGGTATGTTCTCTACGGATATTCATCCGCCCATTGTTTGTATCTAGTAGATAGATCTTGGTATATAGTTAACATCGTAGGAAAATTTTTGTTTTCTATGCTGCGAACCCTACACCAAGATCTATCTACTAGATAAAAATAACGGGCGGATGTATATCCGTAGAGAACATACCCTTGAAGACCGAAAAAGCTTAACGAGTTCAACTCGTGGTTGATGTAGATGATCTCTTGCCGATCTCAAGATCGAGAGGAAGTCCTAGCGCCGCAAATCAGCAGCGCATCCGTGCTCGCACACACGTTCGAGGCACCGAGCAACCTCCGCCTCCTCGCTCTAGCGATGCAGCGGAAGCACAACTCTTTCTTGCCGAATAGCCACCGGGAACATGTATCTCGCTAGTCCGAGACCATGGGGGATAAATTCTAGAGGGGGAGAGAGATCCTTCACGAGGAGGTGTGAGTGACAAGTGAGGAGGGGGCTCCTTTTATAGGAGGAGGGGGGAACCCCAAGGGGGTGGCCGGCGCATGGGGGCTGCCCCTTGCCCTCCCCTCTTCATGTGGGTGGACATTCCACTCACAAATCTCCTTTAAATTCCCTCAACTCAAAAGTCCACTCAAAGTCCCATTAAATTTCCACCAAATTTAATGCAAACTCTCATTAAATAAAACTCTTTTATTTTATTCAGAATTTTGTCAATTACTTTAATGAAAAACATTCACAAATAACCCCTTGCTAGAATTCCATTTCACATGCATAACCACTTTATGCAATTTCACCTGAAAACCTATTTCGGTATCTAGTGAAATAAATTCCTGCGCTTGTTCATTCTTTCGGCATGAAACTTTTGCTCCAATTGGATGTCGGTGTCTCTTAAGTGTGTCACCCTAGGGTTCGTGAATAATGCGGACATGATCGAGACCCCTCTCGGATCAATAATCAGAAGCGGGATCTGGAGACCCATACTGACTCCCACACATTCAACGATGACTTTCTTGTGATCGTCGGAACCTTTTACGCTAGTATCTTAATCCCTTTGTTTCACGATATATTACATGTCCGAGATTCGATCATCGGTATCTCCATACCTAGTTTGATCTCGTTACCGACATGCACTCTTTTCTCGTTCCCATGATATAACATTCTAGTGATCAAATCACTTGCTTGCAAGCTAATCAATGTGATATCACCGAGAGGGCCCAGAGTATATCTATCCGTCATCGGGATGAACAAATTCCACTCTCGATCCATGAGCCTCAACATAACACTTTATTAGTTCTGAATCCATCTTTATAATCACCCTGTTACGGTGTGACGTTTGATGTTATCAAGAAACTCTTCCGGTGTTAGTGATTGACATGATCTCATGGTCTAAGGATTAGGATCACTTCGTAAGTTGTTATAGCAATATAAACTCAATGACTTTGATCGTAATGCTATACTTCGGATGAATGTTCATCACACCATTACACTAATGTTGTGATCCCATTATTAACAACATCCAATGTCCATGATCAGGAAACCTTGATCATCTTGTTAATCAACGAGCTAGTTTATAAGAGAGGCATAACTAGGAACTTTCTGTTTGTTTATTAAACACACATGTATTAATGTTTCCGTATTAATACAATTATAGCATGCAAAATAAACATCTATCATATACTTGGAATACACATAATAAACACTTTATTATTGCCTCTCAGGGCATATTCCCTTCAGTCTCCCACTTGCACTAGAGACAATAATCTAGTTACATAGTGATAAATCTAACACCCATTGAGTTCTGGTGTTGATCATGTTTTGCTCTAGGGAGAGTTTTAGTCAACGGATCTGCTACATTGAGATCCGTATGTACTTTACAAATCTTTATATCTCCATCCTTGACATGCTCGCGGATGGAGTGAAACCGGCGCTTAATATGCTTGGAATGCTTGTGAGACCTTGGTTCTTTGGCATTGGCAATGGCACCATTGTTGTCACAATAGATCACCATTGGGTCCAACGCGTTTGCAACCACTCCTAGTTCGGATATGAACTCCTTCATCCAAACTGCTTCCTGAGCCGCTTCTGAAGCAGCAACATATTCGGCCTCCGTTGTTGATCCCACTACCACAGGTTGTTTGGAGCTCCTCCAACTAACCGCTCCGCCATTCATGAGAAATACGTATCCGGATTGAGACTTAGAGTCATCCGGATCGGTGTCAAAGCTAGCGTCAACATAACACTTAGCAACGAGCTCTTCTTCACCTCCGTATACAAGAAACATATCCTTAGTTCTTCGTAAGTACTTAAGGATATTCTTGACCGCTATCCAGTGTTCGGAACCTGGATCTGATTGGTATCTACTAGTCAAACTAATAGCATGTGCCACATCCGGTCTTGTACATAGCATGGCGTACATTATAGAGCCTATGGCTGAAGCATAGGGGACTTTGTCCATTATCTCTCTTTCTGTAACTACCTCGGTGAATTACGCTCCTAGTTACAAGCCTGGATGAGCGGAAATGGTTAAAATAGTACGGTGGGGCCCAAATGCCACTCACAGGTAGACCTTTCGGCCGTCCTAACCATTTCCAAACATCGAGACAAGAACGGGCGGCGTAATCGGCAGGCGAAGGGATCAACTACATACACAAATGAGTATGTATGCAAGCCACCATACAACAGTCCTCAGAGCCATTCCATCTAAAAGAAATAGAAATTTGCAACGCCATACGGCAAGATCCAAATGTCCTAGATAGATATAATAGATTAGGATATCTCCTCATACATCAAACATCAGAGTATCAGGCGGAAGCGGCAAACAAGATCCGAGTACGGATAAGAAGCAAATCGGCATAAGATGCCCCATAATAAACACATCCCGCCCACAGATCTCACGGATCCCCGTTCCCGAAATCTCTACACCGAATGATCGTTGCCCACATCGTCCGTCTCCTCCACCCAGTATCCATATCGTGAGTGTACCTGTTCAACTGAATCAAATAATTTATCGTGTGAGACCCTAGGGGTACTCAGCAAGTCTTTATGCCTCTAAAGGGGACACAACCTGGGGTGACGCAATTGCAGCAAAAGATAATACCTAACAGTCCTATAGATACTCGCTAACCATCCGCCTAACCAAAGATAGACGGATGTCCGTGAATTAATAACAACAGTTATAACAGTAATATTAACAGATCCATCCTCCTCCTCGCTTACCAACGAGGAAGCGGACGAACAACCCCCATCCGTTGGCAGTTTTATTATCCATTCCATGAGTGTTGCACTATTTACTAGTCAGTTACTTAGTCAAATTAAAAGTGGTACTTTAGTTATACTTGTCTATGATCGAGAAACTGTGCTCCAAGTCGTCCATAACCGCGGACACGGCTTTCAGAAAGTTTTACCCTGCAGGGGTGCACAAATAGCAACACACACTCGATCAACCTCGGAAAAACCAAATCAAAACCCAATGAGGCTTTCACGACAAAGCAATCACAAGATTCAGAAATATTTCAGGGGGCCACCCCATTAAGTATACCCGCAACGAAGCTGGCCGGCTCCGAGACGGACTCAAGGTTTGTGGGGACGGCTGTAAACGACTGGGAACCCGAAAGTGTGACTGGGCTTGTCGATACAGCGAAAACGTGTCACGGCCCTAAACAGTACAGGTGCAGTACCTCGCACAATTTTAATAAAGCAGTAAAGCATGGCATAAGTACAGGATAGTAAATAAAACCTCAAACTAGTTTGTGGCCCCAAGAAATAAGAATGAATCAAGCTCTGGCTCAGGGGGGTCCCATAAGCCTCCCGGATGTGGATAGCGCGAATATTCAAGGAACAGGAATCAAGTACTCGGGGTCCTACGGGACACAAGTGAGCATGAAAAACCAAATAGCAGATATTGCTCACCGGTGCCACTTTCATTAGTTATCCCATACTACTCAGGTTAAGTTGTTTAGGTACCTCGTTATCCATCAGACACTCACATACCCTACACATGCTGTTCTACGACTCGCATGGCTCAAACAACTCCTGTAGTAATGGCTCATGGGATGGAGGAACAAGCTTCGGTGGGGTTTAAAAGTAAAGGCTATGCAGTACTTGGGATTCAGTTTAATGCAATCGTGACTCGATGATGCAAGAATAAGATAGAGGCAATAGGTACTGTATGTATGCAAGCATGTGGTAGTGCTTGCCTGGCAGCTCAGTTGAAGCGAGAGAAGGATCTGGGTAGTGCTCCTGGGTTTCCTGATATATCCCCTGCTCAGCGTCTATTCGAAGAAGAACCAAACAAACAAGGGCCAACATAAATAAAGTGCACAAGCATAAGAATAAAATGCGACAAGCAAACAATCATGCCATGATGAATGATGCACAATTTGCATGGCAATAAGGTAGCATGGCATGGGTGAGGTGTGGAATACAAGAATAAAGCCTTTTATTGAGTTTTAAACATATTTTATACTCATATAAGTTGCTGTATACTTTATATTTATATGATGCATGCTGCAATTCAGGACATGGAATGCATAACCAGAAAGGTCTCGTCGAGCTGATCATTTTAGACATATCATTTGTCAAATTTGGAGTTATAAAACGAAAGTTATTAATTAATTAAGAAAAGGGCATTTTATTGTAATTTTAATCAACTCGAAATTTTATGTGTTCAAAATATATTTTGAAGGGCATATTTGAATTCCTCACATTTTTCTGATCTCAAAACATATATTACATGTATTATTTGGAATTATATTTTGAAAGTTATTTAAAAACAGATTTGAATTTGAATTTAAAACAAATTTGAAAAGGTTTTAATTAAACAGCACGCAGAAAACATTTTGTACTCGCTCAGACCTAGCCACAGACAATGACAGGTGGGGCCTGGCTGACTGGACGCCACAGCGCGCAGAAAAGTTTCTGTCACCGCGAGTTGAGCTAGACCTGGAGGCCGACAGGTGGGGCCACGGCAGCCTCAGGGCCACACGCGGGCGCGCCAGCGGGGACGCGACACGTGGGAGATCCGGGGTAGCGCGGGTTTAGGGGATGGAAAGCTGGGGGGTGTTTCTGCAAAACTAACTGGGATGCTGACTAGCGAGCCACGCTGTACCGCGGGTTAAGCAGAAAAAGATGCAGGGAGCTTTCTGCAAAACGAGCGCGCGCACTGTGCTTCTTCTCTGAACTTACTGACGACAAAACGGTGCTCGACAGCGGCAGAGCGCGGCGCGCGGGGCTCGAACACACGACCTGGGCGTGCGCGCGGAGGCGGCCACCGCTGGGCTAGGGCGGGGTAGTTGTTAGGGGGCGGACGGGGCCTGGATAGGGTTTTATGCGGTGCGGGAGCGAGTAGACAGCAGCGAGCGGCGGTGCACCGAGGGCGCTCGACGGAAGGGCCGGAGGATCTAGGGCGGCACGGCGAGGCGGACCATGTCAGGGAGGTCAGGGAGCTCACCGTGGTTAGGTCGGTGTGGACGGATCGAGCAGAGGAGCAGACGATCGTCGACGAGGCAGAGGCCGGGCGGAGCTAGGGTTTGGCTCGGTGTCGACGACGCGCAGATCAACCTGGGGCCCCTCCTTCACGTCTGCGGTTACAGGGGTGGTGCAGGTGGTCGTCTAGGTCTTCCCTAACGCCCAGACTCCTCGCCCTCCTTCTGCTACGGTGGTGGTAGGGTGATGCCGACGGTGGCCGGCTATGGGGTAGCTGGTGGCAGTGGAGAAGAAGGGAGGAAGGCCAGGGCGCCTCGGCCAGATCTGGAGAAGGCAGCAGGCGAGAGAGAGGGAGTGGAAAAGCAGAGAGGGAGAGGGGGTGCCGTGGGGGAGTGGGTAGGGTTAAAGGTGGCTCGGGTGCCACCTTTCCCTCTCCTTCACGTGCTCGAGCGGGGAGGCCAGGCAGGCACGGGCAGGGGCTTCCAGGTGGGGCAGGGTGAGGCTAAGGAGGGTGGCTCGGTGGTGGGGCACGCCAGGCAGAGAGAAGAGAGGAAGAGAGGAGAGGAAAGGCTCGGGCTAGGTAGGGTGGCCTCGGGTAGGGTTTGAGTTAGGGTTGGTGAGAAGAGAGGTGAGGTGAGAGGGAGATGGGTGTAACTAGGGTTAGATTAGATGAGGTGTTAGGTTTATTGATGGTTTGGTTTAGCCAAACCAAAGGGTAGGTTTATATTATGGTTTAAGAGATTCAAAAACAAAGAAACATCTAGTTTGAATTAAAAGCAAGGCTCCAACCAAGATAAAACAAAACTAAGAGAAGAAGGCCAAGGGTTATGATTGCATGGCCCATGCATGAACATTAATGCTAGGTTTCATCTTGTGAAAAAAAAAATATCCATAGCATTTATACATATGCATTCCAAAAATATGGAATAAGCCAAGCTAAAATAAGTGAAAGGATGCCCCATGTGGAGTAGATGGAGATGACCATATTTGAATAAAATGGGACATGATAATGTGTATATTCCACTAGATGTTTAATAGTCCCAAAAATATCCCAACATGAGCATAAATCCATGATAATCCATATGAAAGCTAGGAAAAAGGAGCACTACTCATAATGCATGCAAAGGTGGCTCCACATATTAATAATGTGAAAACAACCTGATGCTAAGATGAGAGCATGTGGAAATAGACTTGGATCCATCCCAACCCACATGAGCTAGAGGTAACAACAAATAAGTTGCAATGCTCATATATGGTGGAAGGGTGGAATGATGGGGTGATGACAAGAAGGTGGTGGAGTCAATAAAATATATGCCCCCAACTCAACTTGGGCATTTAAACAATATATCAAGAACCAAATACAATATCAAGAGGCAAATACAATTTACAATGCATATGAGAGAAGAACCAAATCAAAAGGGTTTTATATGATGCTCAAATGCAAGGTGGCATGATGACATGAGCATGATATAATGATGATGCAACAATTGTATATATGAAGTAGCCATTATATTACTAGACCAAGTAGCATTACAATTGTTAGACAATTGGGATGCTACAACTCTCCCCCACTAAACAGGAATCTCGCCCCGAGATTCTAGGAAGAAGAAGAAGACACAAAGAGGGTAGGATACTTGGCACGGAGCTCATCTTCACGTTCCCAAGTGGCTTCATCAACAGAATGGTGCGACCACTGCACCTTGCAGAACTTGATGGACTTGTTGCGAGTCCTTCTTTCTGCGATCTCAAGGATTTTTGTGGGGTGTTCTTGATAAGACAGGTCTTCTTGGAGATTTATAAGCTCATGATCCACGGTCCTGCCGGGATCCTTGAAGCACTTCTTGAGTTGAGAGATGTGGAAAACATGATGGACCTTGAGTTTTTCCGGGAGCTCAAGAGCATAAGCAACTTCTCCTCTTCTTCCACGAATTTTGAATGGACCGATGTATCTAGGAGCCAGCTTTCCTTTGATACCAAAACGGTGCGTGCCTTTCATGGGAGTGACACGAAGGTAAACGAGATCACCAGGGACATACTCCATGTCCGTGTGCTTTCTGTCATAATTGCTCTTCTGGCGACTTTGAGCAATCTTCAGATTTTCAAGAATGATGTGCACCTTCTCCTCCGCTTGAGTTACAATGTCAGGGCCAAACCATATTCTTTCTCCTGCACCCGACCAACCAATCGGAGTTCTGCATTTGCGGCCATAGAGAGCCTCAAATGGTGCCATCTTTAGACTTTTCTGGAAGTTGTTGTTGTAAGAGAATTCAGCATAAGGAAGACATTCTTCCCACTTCATGCCAAAAGATATGACGCAAGCACGAAGCATATCCTACAGAATCTGATTGATCCTTTCAACTTGTCCTTGCGACTGAGGGTGGTAAGCTGTGCTGAAGTTCAATTTTGTTCCCAAAGCATTTTGGAAACTTTCCCAGAACTTAGAAGTGAAGATGCTCCCACGGTCTGAACTGATCTCAAGTGGAACCCCATACAGAGAGACAATTCTGTTGATATAGAGCTCAGCCAACTGAATTGCAGAAATTGTTTCCTTGACGGGGAAGAAGTGAGCCACTTTAGAAAGCCTGTCAATGACAACAAAGATTGCATTGTTGCCCTTCTGCGACCTTGGAAAACCAGTGATGAAGTCCATCTCTACTTTCTCCCATTTCCATTCTGGGGGTTTCAATGGCTGTAGAAGACCGGAAGGTTTCTGATGGACAGCTTTAACTCTGCGGCAGACATCACACTCCGAGACATACTTGGCACAATATCGTTTCAAACCCGGCCACCAATATTGTGTTTTCAAGTCCATGTACATCTTTGTGCTGCCAGGGTGGATAGAAAGAACAGAATCGTGCGCCTCCTTGAGAACTTGCTCTCTCAAACCCGGGTAGTTCGGAACAAACATCCGGTGTTCAAAGAAAAGTGTGCCTTGATCATCGACGTGGAAGGACTCATACTTCGGAAGCTGAAGTTTTGAGATGATCTTTCTGGTGTGCGGATCACCAAGCTGAAAGGAGCGAACCTTTTCTTCCAAGAGAGGAGTAGCCAGAAGGTTTAGGAGATACCCTTGTTCCACAATTTCAAGGTTGAGCTGACGGAATTCCTCGCACAAGAGAGGCTGTTGTTCTTCCATCATGAGGTTGTTGACATAAGCTTTGCGGCTGAGAGCATCGGCCATGACATTAGCTTTGCCCGGAGTGTAGTTGATGGTCAAATCAAAATCATTGATTGCTTCAATCCACCTCCTCTGCCGAAGGTTGAGATCAGGCTGAGTGAAGATATACTTCAGACTCTTGTGATCAGAAAAGATTTCACAACGGTTGCCCAGCAAGTAATGCCTCCATAGTTTCAAAGCAAAAACAACTGCTGCGAGTTCGAGGTCATGTGTGGGATAGTTGATCTCATGCGTCTTCAACTGTCGAGAGGCATAAGCAACAACTTGTTTTTCTTGCATAAGGACCGCACCCAATCCTTGCAAAGAGGCGTCACAGAATATCTGGAAAGGCTTAGATGTGTCCGGAGGAACCAAGACTGGTGTGGAAGTGAGCTTCTCTTTGAGTGTGTCAAAGCTTGCTTGACATGCAGGAGTCCAAAGGTATTTCTTGCCTTTCTTGAGGAGATCGGTAAGAGGCTTCGCTATCTTCGAAAAGTTCTGAACGAAGCGACGGCAATAACTAGCCAAACCAAGGAAACTCCGCACTTCTTTGACATTAACAGGAGGAAGCCATTCAACAATTGTCTTTACCGTTTCCGGGTTGACTGCAATGCCCTTGGCAGAGATGACGTGACCAAGATAGGTTACTTGAGGCAGCCAAAACTCACACTTGGAGAACTTTGCATACAAGCGGTTCTCACGAAGCTTGTTTAGGACACATCGAAGGTGTTCTTCATGTTCTTCCTTTGACTTAGAATAGACTAGGATGTCATCCAGATAGACCACAACGAACTTATCAAGATACTCCATGAAAACCGAGTTCATGAGCCTCGACAAGGTGGCAGGTGCGTTGGTGAGACCGAAAGACATGACCGTGTACTCATACAGGCCATAACGGGTGGTGAAAGTTGTTTTAGGAACATCTTCCTTGCGAATCTTGATTTGGTGATAACCACTTCTCAAGTCAAGCTTAGAGAACACCACAGCTCCAGCTAGCTGATCGAAGAGATCATTAATCCGCGGAAGGGGATATTTATTCTTGATGGTTTTAGCATTGAGAGCCCGATAGTCAACACAAAGTCTATCAGTCCTGTCTCGCTTCTTCACAAAGATTGTTGGGCTACCCCAAGAAGAAGTACTGTGTTGAATGAAACCCAACTTCTCTTGTTCATCAAGCTGACGTTTGAGTTCAGCCAACTCAGCAGGACCCATTTTATAAGGCCGCTTGGAGATAGGAGCCGTTCCAGGTTCAAGCTCAATTACAAACTCAACCTCACGATCCGGAGGCATACCTGGCGACACTTCAGGAAAGACATCTGGGAACTCACAGACCACCGGAACACTCTGAATAGCTTCCATAGCATCATCATTCAGAGCCGCCAAAGAGAAAAGCTGGATAGCAGGAGTCAGACTTGGAGAATAGACTATATGGCCTTCAGGAATCTTCAGAGAAACCGAGCGTTCAGCACAATCAATCACAGCTGCATTTGCTGTCAACCAATCCATGCCCAAGATGACATCAATGTCAGAATTGCCCAGAAGAATTAAGGACGCCGAGAACGAAGAGCCACCAATCTCAATTTGATTGCCATGGCTGATATGAGCAGCCCTCATGTTTGAACCAGGAGATTGTACCACCAGACGACGTGATAAAGGAACCCTAGCCAGGTCATGCTCTTGCGCAAACTTATGCGAAACAAAAGAATGCGAAGCACCAGAATCAAACAAAACTCGTGCAGGGACTGAGTTAACGGGAAGCATACCCATCACAACTCCAGGTGTATGCTCAGCTTGAGCGGCGTTGACACAGTTGGCACGAGCAATAGTAGACCCGGGCTTGGTGTTGATGTTGAGAGCCTGAGGTGGTGGTGCACGAACCATAGGAGAGCTTGCCGCAGATCTTGGAGGTGGTGGAGGAAGAGCTTTGTTTTTCATCGGACAGTTCCAGTTTTGATGCCCAGTGTCTCCACAAATGTAACAAGCACCAGGTGGACGTGGAGCAACGTAGCCAGGGACTCCGCCAGGCGCTCCAGGGTAGTGGTGGTTGTAGCCCCTGGGAGCAGCAGTGAGGAAGTTTGGTGGCCTTGCCGCGTAGCTTGAAGGTCTTGGTGGAGCCGGGAGCGACGGTGGGGTGTTAGGAACCCAGACACTACGCTTAGAAGGAGTTGACATAGCTGAAGAGCTTGCTGCATCACGGTTGTGTTTCTTTGACTCCTCAAACACTTGCCTACTTGCTTCTTCCTGCAGAGCTGTATGCTGAAGTTCCAGAAAAGACGCCGGCCTTGCATGTGTGATTGCATATTTAATCGATGCATTGAGCCCTTGCCGGAACCTCTTTTGCTTCTTCTTGTCATCAGAGATCTCATCGCCACCATAACGAGAAAGGTTCATGAAGTTCCTGATGTAGGTATTGACATTATCATTGCCCTGCTTGAGGTTGAGAAACACTTCCTTCATCCTCTCCATGACAATTTCTGACAGATACTGCTCTTTGAAGGCTCCAGTGAACTGTTCCCAAGTAGGCTGAAAACCAATGCAGTTTGCCTTCAGGTAATTCTCCCACCAGAGAGCTGCATCTCCCTTCAGAAGGTGAGTGGCACAGTTTACCCATTCTTGCTCAGGAACATCAGCAGTCGTCAGTAGCCTTGACATCTCACGCAACCAATCATCAGCATCAAGTGGTTGATCGGACACATCAAATTGGCGTGGGTTGAACTTTAGAAAGCTTTTGATGTCTCCTCGCTTGGGAGGTGGAGGTAGCGGAGCAAACTCATTCCTCCTGACACTTTCTTCGAAACGCTGCTGGTTCTGCTGCATTGCTGCCAAGGCATTGGCGATGCTTGACAACGCGGCCCCCAGTTCAGGTGGTATGTCCTCCTCAGAACGGCGTGGTGGTGCCATCCTGTTATTGATATAAAACACAAGTCAGTACTATAATGGAGAATAATAATAATCCAAAATAGTACCAAGATGGAATTAACCAATATTAAAGGATACAATTTACTAAGATGATATTAAAATATCAACAAAGTTCAAAGCACCTAGAAGATATTAAGCATATCGCACACGACTGAAAAGGAGTGTGGTACACAGATATATCAAAGAAAAAATTTCCGCAAATTTCGGCATTAAAAATACCAATAGATGCGCAAAATCACTTAATGAATCAAGATTAGTGACTCTACCAATTCAATATACAAGAGCGAATGATAAAAGTAGTGGTATGGTCGCGACTCCATCCCGCACTCAAATCATTACTCCGTACATGATTAAGTAGAACACGTATCTCAACACCTTCTTCTCAAGATGAACCTAAAGATTAGTAACTACGGAAACGAACACCCCAAACAAGATAACGTCGGATAACAAAAAGTAAGACAGATCGCGGCGGTATACAACGAATCAGATAGATCGCGTCGGTTTGCAAAAGCCTGTCGGTATGGAATGTACCAACAGTTGATAACCAAGAGGCCGATTGTGATAACAACTTGGATGCAACAGATAGACAAGGAATTACACACACACACACACACAACCTATGGTACTATGGAAACCCAGAACACGTGAATCCTAGTTTGAATTTTAAGAAGAGGATTGAAAACGTTACACTTCCTTACCAGAAAAGGGTGGGTGGGTGGGTAAGAAGAAAAATGGAAGCAGTCCTACTCTTGCGTTTTGTTTTTCCCTAGTATACATAGCTACCAAACATATTTGCTAGACTGACAACGACCATTTGGCTGAGACCCTGAAGGGCGGGATGGCTCTGATACCAATTGTAACTACCTCGGTGAATTACGCTCCTAGTTACAAGCCTGGATGAGCGGAAATGGTTAAAATAGTACGGTGGGGCCCAAATGCCACTCACAGGTAGACCTTTCGGCCGTCCTAACCATTTCCAAACATCGGGACAAGAACGGGCGGCGTAATCGGCAGGCGAAGGGATCAACTACATACACAAATGAGTATGTATGCAAGCCACCATAGAACAGTCCTCAGAGCCATTCCATCTAAAAGAAATAGAAATATTGCAACGCCATACGGCAAGATTCAAATGTCCTAGATAGATATAATAGATTAGGATATCTCCTCATACATCAAACATCACAGTATCAGGCGGAAGCGGCAAACAAGATCCGAGTACGGATAAGAAGCAAATCGGCATAAGATGCCCCATAATAAACACATCCCGCCCACAGATCTCACGGATCCCCGTTCCTGGAATCTCTACACCGAATGATCGTTGCCCACATCGTCCGTCTCCTCCACCCAGTATCCATCTCGTGAGTGTACCTATTCAACTGAATCAAATAATTTATCGTGTGAGACCCTAGGGGTACTCAGAAAGTCTTTATGCCTCTAAAGGGGACACAACCTGGGGTGACGCAATTGCAGCAAAAGATAATACCTAACAGTTCTATAGATACTCGCTAACCATCCGCCTAACCAAAGATAGACGGATGTCCATGAATTAACAACAACCGTTATAACAGTAATATTAACAGATCCATCCTCCTCCTCGCTTACCAACGAGGAAGCGGACGAACAACCCCCATCCGTTGGCAGTTTTATTATCCACATGAGTGTTGCAATATTTACTAGTCAATTACTTAGTCAAATTAAAAGCGGTACTTTAGTTATACTTGTCTATGATCGAGAAACTGTGCTCCAAGTCGTCCATAACCGCGGACACGGCTTTCAGAAAGTTTTACCCTGCAGGGGTGCACAAATAGCAACACACACTCGATCAACCTCGGAAAAACCAAATCAAAACCCAACGAGGCTTTCACGACAAAGCAATCACAAGATTCAGAAATATTTCAGGGGGCCACCCCATTAAGTATACCCGCAACGAAGCTGGCCGGCTCCGAGACGGACTCAAGGTTTGTGGGGACGGCTGTAAACGACTGGGAACCCGAAAGTGTGACTGGGCTTGTCGATACAGCGAAAACGTGTCACGGACCTAAACAGTATAGGTGCAGTACCTCGCACAATTTTAATAAAGCTGTAAAGCATGGCATAAGTATAGGATAGTAAATAAAACCTCAAACTACTTTGTGTCCCCAAGAAATAAGAATGAATCAAGCTCTGGCTCAGGGGGGTCCCATAAGCCTCCCGGATGTGGATAGCGCGAATATTCAAGGAACAAGAATCAAGTACTCGGGGTCCTACGGGACACAAGTGAGCATGAAAAACCAAATAGCAGATATTGCTCACCGGTGCCACTTTCATTAGTTATCCCATGCTACTCAGGTTAAGTTGTTTAGGTACGTCGTTATCCATCAGACACTCACATACCCTACACATGCTGTTCTACGACTCGCATGGCTCAAACAACTCCTGTAGTAATGGCTCATGGGATGGAGGAACAAGCTTCGGTGGGGTTTAAAAGTAAAGGCTATGCAGTACTTGGGATTCAGTTTAATGCAATCGCGACTCGATGATGCAAGAATAAGATAGAGGCAATAGGTACTGTATGTATGCAAGCATGTGGTAGTGCTTGCCTGGCAGCTCAGTTGAAGCGAGAGAACGATCTGGGTAGTGCTCCTGGTTTTCCTGATATATCCCCTGCTCAGCGTCTATTCGAAGAAGAACCAAACAAACAAGGGCCAACATAAATAAAGTGCACAAGCATAAGAATAAAATGCGACAAGCAAACAATCATGCCATGATGAATGATGCACAATTTGCATGGCAATAAGGTAGCATGGCATGGGTGAGGTGTGGAATACAAGAATAAAGCCTTTTATTGAGTTTTAAACATATTTTATACTCATATAAGTTTCTGTATACTTTATATTTATATGATGCATGCTGCAATTCAGGACATGGAATGCATAAAAAGAAAGGTCTTGTCGAGCTGATCATTTTAGACATATCATTTGTCAAATTTGGAGTTATAAAACGAAAGTTATTAATTAATTAAGAAAAGGGCATTTTATTGTAATTTTAATCAACTCGAAATTTTATGTGTTCAAAATATATTTTGAAGGGCATATTTGAGTTCCTCACATTTTTCTGATCTCAAAACATATATTACATGTATTATTTGGAATTATATTTTGAAAGTTATTTAAAAACAGATTTGAATTTGAATTTAAAACAAATTTGAAAAGGTTTTAATTAAACAGCACGCAGAAAACATTTTGTACTCGCTCAGACCTAGCCACAGACAATGACAGGTGGGGCCTGGCTGACTGGACGCCACAGCGCGCAGAAAAGTTTCTGTCACCGCGAGTTGAGCTAGACCTGGAGGCCGACAGGTGGGGCCACGGCAACCTCAGGGCCACACGCGGGCGCGCCAGCGGGGACGCGACACGTGGGAGATCCGGGGTAGCGCGGGTTTAGTGGTTGGAAAGCTGTGGGGTGTTTCTGCAAAACTAACTGGGAGGCTAACTAGCGGGCCACACTGTACCGCGGGTTAAGCAGAAAAATATGCAGGGAGCTTTCTGCAAAAAGAGCGCGCGCACTGTGCTTCTTCTCTGAACTTACTGACGACAAAACGGTGCTCGACAGCGGCAGAGCGCGGCGCGCGGGGCTCGAACACGCGACCTGGGCGTGCGCGCGGAGGCGGCCACCGCTGGGCTAGGGCGGGGTAGTTGTTAGGGGGCGGACGGGGCCTAGATAGGGTTTTATGCGGTGCGGGAGCGAGCGGCGGTGCACCGAGGGCGCTCGACGGAAGGGCCGGCGGATCTAGGGCGGCACGGCGAGGCGGACCATGTCAGGGAGGTCAGGGAGCTCACCGTGGTTAGGTCGGTGTGGACGGATCGAGCAGAGGAGCAGACGATCGTCGACGAGGCAGAGGCCGGGCGGAGCTAGGGTTTGGCTCGGTGTCGACGACACGCAGATCAACCTGGGGCCCCTCCTTCACGTCTGCGGTTACAGGGGTGGTGCAGGTGGTCGTCTAGGTCTTCCCCAATGCCAAGACTCGTCGCCCTCCTTCTGCTACGGTGGTGGTAGGGTGATGCCGACGGTGGCCGGCTATGGGGTAGCTGGCGGCGATGGAGAAGAAGGGAGGAAGGCCAGGGCGCCTTGGCCAGATCTGGAGAAGGTAGCAGGCGAGAGAGAGGGAGTGGAAAAGCAGAGAGGGAGAGGGGGTGCCGTGGGGGAGTGGGTAGGGTTAAAGGTGGCTCGGGTGCCACCTTTCCCTCTCCTTCACGTGCTCGAGCGGGGAGGCCAGGCAGGCACGGGCAGGGGCTTCCAGGTGGGGCAGGGTGAGGCTAAGGAGGGTGGCTCGATGGTGGGGCACGCCAGGCAGAGAGAAGAGAGGAAGAGAGGAGAGGAGAGGCTCGGGCTAGGTATGGTGGCCTCGGGTAGGGTTTGAGTTAGGGTTGGTGAGAAGAGAGGTGAGGTGAGAGGGAGATGGGTGTAACTAGGGTTAGATTAGATGAGGTGTTAGGTTTAGGGATGGTTTGGTTTAGCCAAACCAAAGGGTAGGTTTATATTATGGTTTAAGAGATTCAAAAACAAAGAAACATCTAGTTTGAATTAAAAGCAAGGCTCCAACCAAGATAAAACAAAACTAAGAGAAGAAGGCCAAGGGTTATGATTGCATGGCCGATGCATGAACATTAATGCTAGGTTTCATCTTGTGAAAACAAAATAAATATCCATAGCATTTATACATATGCATTCCAAAAATATGGAATAAGCCAAGCTAAAAGAAGTGAAAGGATGCCCCATGTGGAGTAGATGGAGATGACCATATTTGAATAAAATGGGACATGCTAGTGTGTATATTCCACTAGATGTTTAATAGTCCCAAAAATATCCCAACATGAGCATAAATCCATGATAGTCCATATGAAAGCTAGGAAAAAGGAGCACTACTCATAATGCATGCAAAGGTGGCTCCACATATTAATAATGTGAAAACAACCTGATGCTAAGATGAGAGCATGTGGAAATAGACTTGGATCCATCCCAACCCACATGAGCTAGAGGTAACAACAAATAAGTTGCAATGCTCATATATGGTGGAAGGGTGGAATGATGGGGTGATGACAAGAAGGTGGTGGAGTCAATAAAAGATATGCCCCCAACTCAACTTGGGCATTTAAACAATATATCAAGAACCAAATACAATATCAAGAGGCAAATACAATTTACAATGCATATGAGAGAAGAACCAAATCAAAAGGGTTTTATATGATGCTCAAATGCAAGGTGGCATGATGACATGAGCATGATATAATGATGATGCAACAATTGTATATATGAAGTAGCCATTATATTACTAGACCAAGTAGCATTACAATTGTTAGACAATTGGGATGCTACATTTCTTCCGCCGAAGCCGGACTTTGAGTCTTACTCAATGTCTTGCCTTGCAACATAGGTAAGAACCCCTTCTTACTTCCGTCCATTTTAAACTTCTTTAAAATCTTATCAAGGTATGTACTTTGCGATAGCCCTATTAGGCGCCTAGATCTATCTCTATAGATCTTTATGCCTAATATGTATGACGCTTCACCTAGGTCCTTCATTGAAAATTTGCTGTTTAGATAACTTTTAACACTGTTTAAAAGATCTATATCATTTCCGATCAATAATATGTCATCCACATATAATATCAGAAGTGCCACATTGCTCCCACTCACTTTCTTGTAAATACAAGCTTCTCCATAAGTTTGGACAAATCCAAACTCTTTGATCACCTCATCAAAGCGGAGATTCCAACTTCGTGATGCTTGCTTCAATCCATAGATGGATCGCTGAAGCTTGCACACCTTGTTAGCATCCTTAGGATCGACAAAACCCTTTGGTTGTATCATATACAACTCTTCTTCAATATTACCATTGAGAAACGCGGTTTTGACATCCATCTGCCATATCTCATAATCGAAATATGCAGCTAACATAATCCTAACTGACTTTAGCATCGCTACGGGAGAGAATGTCTCATCGTAGTCAACTCCTTGAATTTGTCGAAACCCCTTTGCGACAACTCGAGCTTTACAGACGGTCACATTACCATCAACATTAGTTTTCCTTTTGAAAATCCATTTGTTCTCCACGGCCTTTCGGTCGTGAGGTAAGTCCACCAAGTTCCAAACTTGATTTTCATACATGGATTCCATCTCGGATTTCATGGCTTCTAACCATTTGTTGGAATCCGGGCTCATGATCGCTTCTTCATACGTCGCAGGGTCATCATTTTAATCAACCATGAAATTCATGACAGGATTTCCGTACAGCTCGGGAGCTGCACGCGTCCTGCTTAACCTGCCAGGTTCGGTAGTACTCTCTTTCGGAGTTTCATGATCATTATCATTAGTTCCCTCTTCAACAGGTGGAGCCAACTCCGGAACAACTTCCGGCGCTGCGCTACTCGCCATACTTTGAAGAGAAGGTTCAATAACCTCTTCGAGTTCTACATTCTGACTACTCACACCTTTCTCGAGAAACTCTTTCTCTAGAAAGGATCCATTCTTGGCAACAAAAACCTTGCCCTCGGATCTGTGATAGAAGGAATACCCAATAGTTTCCTTAGGGTATCCTATGAAGACGCATTTTTCCGCTTTGGGTTCGAGTTTATCCGGTTGAAGTTTCTTCACATAAACATCGCATCCCCAAACTTTAAGAAAAGACAGCTTAGGTTTGTTTCCAAACCACAATTCATACGGTGTCTTTTCAACGGATTTAGATGGTGCCCGATTTAAAGTGAATGCAGCAGTTTCTAGTGCATACCCCCAAAATGACAACGACAAGTATGTCAGAGACATCATAGATCGAACCATATCTAATAAAGTACGATTACGACGTTCCGACACACCATTTTGCTGTGGTGTTCCGGCAGGCGTGAGTTGTTAAACAATTCCACACTCTTTCATGTGAGTGCTAAACTCGTAACTTAGATACTCACCTCCACGGTCGGACCGTAGAAATTTGATCTTTCTATTACGATGATTTTCCACTTCATTCTGAAATTCCTTGAACTTTTCAAAGGTTTCAGACTTGTGTTTCATCAAGTAGATATAACCGTATCTACTCAAATCATCCGTGAAAGTAACAAAATAATGATATCCACCTCGCGCCGACACACTCATTGGACCACATACATCAGAATGTATGATTTCTAATAAATCTGTCGCCAGTTCCATTGAACCAGAAAACGGCGTTCTAGTCATCTTGCCCATAAGGCATGGCTCACATGTATCAAATGATTCAAAATCAAGTGATTCCAAAAATCCATCCGAATGGAGCTTCTTCATACGTTTAACGCCAATATGACCTAGACGGAAGTGCCACATATATGCAGATATATCATCATTAAGTTTAATCCTTTTAGCATCAACATTATGAATATGTGTAACGTTATCATCGAGATCTAATAGAAATAAACCATTCATCATCGGTGCATGACCATAAAAGATTTCATTCATATAAATGGAACAACCATTGTTCTCGGATTTAAATGAATAACCACTTCGCATCAAACACGATCCAGATACAATGTTCATGCTCAGTGCAGCACCAGATAACAATTATTCAAGTTTATAACTAATCCCGACGGCAACTGGAGAGGCAGCGTTCCGACGGCGATCACATCAACGCTTGATCCATTGCCGACACGCATCTTGACCTCACCCCTTGCTAGAGGTCGCTTGTTCCGCAGCCCCTGATTCGAGTTACAAATATTAGCAACTGAACCGGTATCAAACACCCAGGTGCTACTGCGAGCACTAGTCAAGTACACATCAATAACATGTATATCATATATACCTTTGTTTGCCTTGCCGGCCTTCTTATCTACCAGATACTTGGGGAAGTTGCGCTTCTAGTGGCCAGTCCCCTTACAATAGTAACACTCGGTATCAGACTTAGGTCCAACTCGGGGTTTCTTTTCAGGCACGGCAACAGGCTTGCCGCCCTTACTTCCCTTCCGTTTTCCCTTCTTGTCTTTCTTGAAACCAGTGTTCCTATTGATCATCAACACTTGATGTTCCTTTTTGATCTCCACTTCTGCAGTTTTAAGCATTGACAGAAGCTCGGGGAGAGACTTCTTCATGCCTAGCATATTATAGTTCATCACGAAGCTCTTATAGCTAGGTGGCAGAGACTGCAGAACACGATGGATGCCTAAGTCAATGGGAATCGATATTCCCAAGGACACAAGCTTATCGGCGTAACCCGACATCTTGAGTACATGCTCACTAACGGAGTTGTGCTCTTCCATCATGCAACTAAAGAACTTTTCTGAAGCGTTGTAGCTCTCTACAGTAGCATGTGTGTCGAAAATCATTTTCAACTCACCCATTGTATCAAATTCATTGCCGTTTTCAAAATGCTTTCGAAGTTTCGGCTCTAGCCAATACAATATGCCGCAATGAACTAAGTTGTGGTCCTCCTGACGTGTCTGATAGACATTCTTCTCCTCGTCAGGGGCATCATCTAAAGGTGGGGGGCCTAACGGCGCTTCTAGCACGTATTGCTTTTGTGCAGCAGAGAGGAGAATCCTCAAATTCATGGCCCATTCGGTAAAGTTGCTACCGTTCGTTGCTAGTTTCTCTTTCTCCATGAACACATTGAAATTAAAAGCAGGTGGTGCCATCTACAACAGAATTTGTAAAGTTTAGACTAAGTGTATGATAGATTGAGTTCAACTAATCCATATTATGAATGAACTCCCACTCAAAAACGACATCCTCGTGCATTTTTGGTGATTACATGAACCAAATCCACTACACCAAGTCTGATCATCACGTGAGTCAGTGTAGCTTCAAAGGCGAGCATCAAATGGGCATCATATCAACTATATGACTCATGCTTAACCTTTCGGTCCGTGTTCCGAGGCCATGTCTGTACATGCTAGGCTCGCCAAGTTAGAACCTTAGTATTCGCATGTGTAACTGTTTTACACCCGAAATATGGTCGTGGATCCAAGAACACCCGATCATCACGTGATGTCTTGGAGCGACGAAGACATAATCGGTGCATACTAAAGGAAGAACACATTCTTATCTTGATATTTAAAAGAGGGATCATCTTATTATGCTAACAAAGCGCTAAACAAGCAATATAAGATGCTATCAAACATCACATGTTTCTTAGTGAAATGATATGGTTCCCGCAGATGATCTCTATCAAGTGCATTGTGGTATGATCACTATCATACCTATATGTAAATCCAAGGTCTATGGAGTTTACACGCTATGTGTGTTGTAGGAGTATCATCTCATACTTCTACTTACAACACTACCATATCATAACACTAGCCCAGCAACAATCTAAACTAGACGCCTCTAATTTATCCATTGCAAGTTTTACGTGGCTTAGGGCTTTCGAGATAGAACCGTTCTTACCTACGAACATGAACCACAACAAGGATAACCAAATTGTTGACAACTCGCTTGCAAAATAGATATTGACTATAGTAGGAGAGACAGACACCCGCTAGCCACTTATGCAAACTAGTTAGATGTCAAGCGTGGAACAGGTCTCATGTGCGAGGACATGTAAAGTTTGTCCGGGCCGCTTCATCCCACTATACCAAGATCTATCTACTAGATACAAACAACGGGCGGATTTATATCCGTAGAGAACATACCCTTGAAAACCGACAAAGCTTAACGAGTTCAACTCGTGGTTGATGTAGACGATCTCTTGCCGATCTCAAGATCGAGAGGAAGTCCTAGCGCCGCAAATCAGCAGCGCATCCGTGCTCGCACACACGTTCGAGGCACCGAGCAACCTCCGCCTCCTCGCTCTAGCGATGCAGCGGAAGCACAACTCTTTCTTGCCGAATAGCCACCGGGAACATGTATCTCGCTAGTCCGAGACCATGGGGGATAAATTCTAGAGGGGGAGAGAGATCCTTCACGAGGAGGTGTGAGTGACAAGTGAGGAGGGGGCTCCTTTTATAGGAGGAGGGGGGAACCCCAAGGGGGTGGCCGGCGCATGGGGGCTGCCCCCTTGCCCTCCCCTCTTCATGTGGGTGGACACTCCACTCACAAATCTCCTTTAAATTTCCTCCACTCAAAAGTCCACTCAAATTCCCATTAAATTTCCACCAAATTTAATGCAAACTCTCATTAAATAAAACTCTTTTATTTTATTCAGATTTTTGTCAATTACTTTAATGACAAACATTCACAAATAACCCCTTGCTAGAATTCTATTTCACATGCATAACCACTTTATGCAATTTCACCCGAAAACCTGTTTCGGTATCTAGTGAAATAAATTCCTGCGCTTGTTCATTCTTTCGGCATGAAACTTTTGCTCCAATTGGATGTCGGTGTCTCTTAAGTGTGTCACCCTACGGTTCGTGAATAATGCGGACATGATCGAGACCCCTCTCGGATCAATAATCAGAAGCGGGATCTGGAGACCCATACTGACTCCCACACATTCAACGATGACTTTCTTGTGATCGTCGGAACCTTTTACGCTAGTATCTTAATCCCTTTGTTTCACGATATATTACATGTCCGAGATTCGATCATCGGTATCTCCATAACTAGTTTGATCTCGTTACCGACATGCACTCTTTTCTCGTTCCCGTGATATAACATTCTAGTGATCAAATCACTTGCTTGCAAGCTAATCAATGTGATATCACCAAGAGGGCCCAGAGTATATCTATCCGTCATCGGGATGAACAAATTCCACTCTCGATCCATGAGCCTCAACATAACACTTTATTAGTTCTAAATCCATCTTTATAATCACCCTGTTACGGTGTGACGTTTGATGTTATCAAGAAACTCTTCCGGTGTTAGTGATTGACATGATCTCATGGTCTAAGGATTAGGATCACTTCGTAAGTTGTTATAGCAATATAAACTCAATGACTTTGATCGTAATGCTATACTTCGGATGAATGTTCACCACACCATTACACTAATGTTGTGATCCCATTATTAACAACATCTAATGTCCATGATCAGGAAACCTTGATCATCTTGTTAATCAACGAGCTAGTTTATGAGAGAGGCATAACTAGGAACTTTCTGTTTGTTTATTAAACACACATGTATTAATGTTTCCGTATTAATACAAATATAGCATGCAAAATAAACATCTATCATATACTTGGAATACACATAATAAACACTTTATTATTGCCTCTCAGGGCATATTCCCTTCAGTACCATCGCTAAACGAGCCATCGGAGGAGTGTCTACAAAAGAAAACATCAGTCAAATACAAGCAAGCAACAATGAAAGATAGCAAAAGTCAACCGAAGGTACTCACGAGTCCATATCTCTCAAGTTGAAGACAGGCAAGGTCCTCTTAGCCAATCTTCTCTTCCTTCTTCTCTTCCTTCTTTCGCTTCGCCGACGGCTGCGGCGCTACAACCCGCATAGGCACGGCCAGAATAGGAGAGGAAGAGACACCATCACCTCCACTGTGACGCACAAGGCATGGCGGGTTCCTAGACGTCGTTGGAGTCGAAGCATCTGACGACTCGCTCGAGCTCCCTGTCCGGTTTCGAGTCTGCTCCTCGCTCGATTCAAAGGTCTCTTCAGCCGGTGACCGCGCCGAGGGAAGCTCAGACATGGAGTCCACTACCTCATTGCCCGGCGCATCCGGAAAACGTTCGGGTAGTGGAGGCACCATGCCCAGTACTTTGAATTCCTGCACAAAGAAAGCAAACTTTAAGAACAAGCAAGTACAAGAAAAACAAACTCGAAAATAGCACTACGCGCACGACCCAGATCTACACCTGCGGAACCGGACGAGAGATGGTGAACGGAGGGTCAGCGACTTCCCCGGAAGGTCCTCTTCAGCTTTGAACTTCAGAAGCGGTCGAAGGATTCTGTCGAGATCCCCCCTGGAAATCTCTTTAGTCGCAACTCTCGTCGGGTCGTGGCGACCAGAGTAAAGGAACATCGGGTGCACCCTAGCCTAGAGCGGCTGCACCCGACATTTTAGGAAGGTGCGAATGATATCCACACTGTTAACCTCTTTCTCCGGAATAACCTGGAGGTCCTCCACCCGATGGTAGAGCTCCTCTATCTCTGCCACCTCACCATCGAAGATATGGTTCTTCCAGGACCGCTTCGGCTGGATTATCTATGTGGAACCGAAAGGAGCAAGGCCAAAATTTTGCCCGTCCACTCTGGAGTCACGGATGTAAAACCAACGCCTCCACCAGTATTGGACAGACTCAGACATAGAAAAAGAAAAGAAGAGAAAATTGGATTTAAGGGAAATGATGCAGCCGCTAATGGGATAAACGCCATCGGAGCCAGATTGCCTCTTCACGGAATAGAACTTCCAGAAAAGGCCAAAGTGTGGCTCGATACCGAGCCAGCACTTGCAGAAGGTGATGAAACAAGTGATGTGGAGAAGGGAATTTGGTGAAATATGATGGAGTTGGATGCCATAGAAGAAAAGAAATCCACAGAGAAAATGGTGGACTGGAAGAGAGAGGCCCCGAAGGACAAAAGCAACAAACATGACCCGAAACCCAGCGGGTGGACGGGGAATTACCTCGTCACCGGGAATCTTGATGGCCTCCTTGTCCCGTGGGATCAGACCCATATCACGAAGGTTGTGCAGGTCGCCCTAGCGTGTCTCCGACCGTCGCCAGCCACCGTCGGTGACGCGAGCGGCGGCGGTACCCTTCTTGCCGCCGACAGAAGCGCTGGTGCCCACTGCGGCGGAGGCCTTCTTCAGTTTCCCCATTGCAGTACGACGACAGCGGCAGTGTGAGCACAGAAAAGAAGATGGGAAGGATTGAAGAACTTCTAGCGCGCAGCGAGAAAAGCTCAAGAAAATGGAAGCAGTAAAACGCGTATGGCTGCGGTGAAAACAAACAAAAAATTTCCCACATATTATAAGGACGAAGATGATAAACAAGGACCGTTCATCGGGAAGCCCTAGAGCCAACATCAAAATCCAACCGTCCACGTGTCAGCACAGCAGCGAACCGTCGCTCGCACGCCGTCCACTACACACGGAAACCGAGGCGACGCCATAATTATCTCCACGTCGCGCGTGTCAATTCAAAGTCAGAAGGCGGAACCCATGTTCGCCCAGTCACGTCACCTATGGCATCGCAGACGCTTGAGGTCACCGATCATCAGCACTGACATCATCATAGCTATACTAGCAACGTTTACAAATATTTGACTACACAGCTAAAGTACTCACTCGAATCTGCGATTCGAGTAACTACTCGGAGGGCTACTCCTATCAGAAGCGCTGGCCACGCACCCGAAGTATGACTAAGGTACTACACCGCTAAACTATTCTTCGAGTCCTACGTCGAGTCTACGACTCCACTACGGACTCGGGGACTACTCCCATAGGGAGGATGGATTCAAGTATCCAGAAAATTTGTGTCCTACGGACCTAAAGTCAACAACGACTGAATTAAAGTCTCTGCTCGAGTCTATGACTCGAACAGATACTCGGGGGCTACTCCCATAGGGAGCGCTAGTCACGCACCCTATGAATTCTTCGACTGTGATCCTTCGGATCAGCATGCAAAAACTTTTCGGCAACTCTGCCCCAGCCAACGCTAAGTGAGTAAACATCCTCCTTGGCCACCCGAAACACCTCCGTGGTGATAAAATTTTGGATGTTTTGTCTGCGACACAAAGATAAGACCTAGAGATACCATATGATGGCCTGGCAACGCACACGACTATGCTCTGCTAGTAATAATCCGTGCCAGCAGGTGCGATGAAAATCCAGACGGACGCGTTGGGTACATCATTCGAAAATTACTGGAATTCTACTCCTGTAAGTCCTCAACGGCCTGAGTTGAATTACGCCAACATTTGTTCCGGGTTCGAGTCGAGGGACTCGAATCTAAAGAAGATTGTGTTGTTTTGCCCTAAGACAGTTAACTGGCCCTGGTCCGCCGGGAGAGTCGGGCACACGCATCAACAATACCTACACACTAAGATCATTCTCTAATGAACAGAAAGCAGCTGCACCCAAAAGATTGAAGAGTCCTCAGCCGAATCTACGATTCAACTGAACACTCGGGGGCTAATGACATGGTTATACCCTACGGGTGCACGATATCAGTATACCTAGTCCAGCCCAAGGAAGGCCCATGAAAATATACACGGCCCATGAAGACTTTCGGGTGGCCCAAGCCCATGACGTCTTTGGGTCCTTGGAGAGCAAGACTAGATTAGATAGAATATTCAAAGGGGCAAACCCTAAACCTGTAACCGACTCGATCTGTGCCCGAGACCTGCCTACCTCTATATAAAGGCTAGGAGGGCACGACGAGGAGGACACCTCGCATACCACCGCATACACACCTCCACACCAGATTGCATCTGCGCACCCCTGTAACTTTCGGTTCCGCCGTAATCAAGAGCAGACAAGCAGGAGTAGGGTTTTCCCTTCGGGGGCCTAAACCTGGGTAAACCTCGTGTCCCCGCGTTGCTTGTTTGCTAACCTTTCCACGATCTCCAGCATTCCCATCTTCTCCACACCCCAAGCTCATAACAATGGGCATTGACGAGATTAAACCTCGTCACAACGCATCCCCCTCTTCATCAATAAAAAGCTCAGGTCTGTCTAGACACTTCATTTTTATTGTTTCATGCACAGTTGTGTTGTTCTTCAAGCGTCTTAGTTTCCGTTTGCTTTGCTTAGTTTGTTTAGTTTTCTTGAGTAGTTTGGACCCCTGTTTTCGCTGTGTTGTTTTGCAAATAAGTTTGGTTGGTGTTTGGAAAGGAGTAGTAAGTTCTTGCTTGAAGTGCAAGAGGAGCTTGCATTGACTGTGACTTAGACTTTAGCATGACATGCTAGGTGTTGTTTTAGCATTATGATTAGTGATTATTGCTGTAGCATGTCTTGTTCCAAACAATTGGGATTGCTTAGTGTGCCTTGAAGAAATTATGCGTTGTTTTAGCATGTAAAAGCATAGTATTGCGGTATTCTCCTTTGATGTTTTGCTTGGGTTGACTTGGCACATGCTCACACCATGTTATGACTATAACAAGTCACCATTAGCGTCTGTGATCATTTAGTCCTTGACTTGTAGTACCACTCTTTGCTTTGATTAGTTTGCTTTCTTGCATTGCATAATTATGGCCATTATTGCTCTCTTAGTTTGTTGCTCCCAGTCTTTTGCTAGCCTCCACTTGTATGAGTAAGTTATACTCATGCTTCCAACTCCCAAGAAACCAAGTTATTCCAAAGTGTCCACTATAAATTCCTATGCATGGTGTGTTACACCATTCCAAGTATATTCTTGTTTTCAGCTATCTTCCAATTAAAATCTATTTTGTTATGTGAAAACTTAGTGATTAATGCCCTCACGAACTTGATGGCACACTTTATTATTTGCCCCTAATAAACTTAAACCAATGTGACAACTTTTTTGTATATGGTTGCACTTATAAGTTGGAATTAGTAGAACCGTGCTGTCACGGGGAACGTTTTCAACATTGCACTTGTACCTTGTTGTACTCAGTTGATATCATGTTCTTTTGTCTATGGATGTCACCGGTGTGAAATAAAGAGGGAACTTGTAAGTCCATGGAGTTTGTATCCTGTGTTAGATAAACGCCTGGGCCGCTAGCCTAAGCCATGCCTAATCATGGTGGAAACTTGCATCATCACCATAGTGACATCTATGAACCAGTCTTCTTATAAAAAAAGAGACACATTGAGAAAAGAGAAAGAGAGAAAAAAGCACCATATTCCCATGGTACATAAGAAGAATTGCTGAGATGCTCATTGTCTGCTTGCCTTGTCATTTTGGTTATGGGAAAGCTCCTGTACCATGTGCAAGGGGTACCCCTTGGCGGTTCTCAATGATATGCAAATACTTACTGTGACAAGAACTTACCTGGACCCAAAGTTGAGTATGTATGAGGTGTGGCCCTCGTATTCAGTGGGCATGAGATTGCGAACTTATACTTCGTCAAGCATATACTCTAGATTTGCCACTTTAACCTTAACCACTTCAAGATGCTTATGATAGGGGCAATGAGGGCTGAAAGCTAACAAGTACCATAATTTTTTGAAGCTCTTTTTGAAACTTGTAATCCCTGCTTCCTTTACAAAAAGGCCTTTCTTCCACCACTATTGAGTCTCCACCTTCTACCTTTAGGCACCATTAAAGAGCATAGTTGTCATTCTGTGTGCAGTGTTCCAAAGCTTATTAATTGATGCACTTTGTGTTATTACTTGTTCTTGTGATATTTGTTTCTAGTCACCCTTGTGAACTTTGTAGGTGTCCTATGCATTATATTGCTACTCTATGAGGGACAAGATGATTGCCACTATGCTATGTTTTCTGCATGTGAAACAAACAAACGTTTTTCAATGCCTGTTATTCATGATCTTTGTTTGTAGATTTCCATGTTGCATGCATAATTACTATGTCCTATTGTTAGAACTCCATCTTTCATGCACATGTTTAGAGTTCGTTGATCCTATCTTTCAATGCTTGCAAATGGTTGGATCTTTATTGTGAGGGTGCATGCCACCTCAAAAATTATTCTGTTTATCACTTACCTACTCGAGGAGGAGCAGGAGTTAAGCTTGGGGATGCTGATACGTTGGAAACGAATCTATAATTTTTGATGCTCCATGCTTGTTTAGTATCTACTTTGCTTTACTTGTCCACACTTTGAGGTGCTTTTTACATGTTTTCTAGTACTAACCTATTAACAAGTTGCAATCGTGCCAGATGCATGTTTTCTATTGTTTTTTGTTTCAGAAAAGTTAGTAAAGAAATATTCTCAGAATTGGACGGGACAAATGTCAAAGTCAATTACTTTCCGTGGGGAACAAGAAGTCCAGAGGAGAGCCGGAGTGGACAACCAGGGGGGCCAGACACACCCCAGGCAGGTGGGCCCGCACTTGGCTAGGGTTTGGTGGCCCTGGACGCCTCCCGGTCTCGCCCCTTCGCCTATAAGAAGCCCCCGATGTAGAAACCCTGAGTACCCGATCAGAAATCCACGAAACCGTCTGTAGTCGCCACCATCACCGTCCCTAGATCGGGGGGATCTAAAGTTCTTCTCAGCACCCTGCCAGAGGGGAGATCATCCCGGAGGCCTTCTCTCCGGTATGATTCCTGAGTAGTTCCACCTTGGACTATGGGTCCATGTAGTAGCTAGATGGTTGTATCTCCTCCTTTGTTCTTTCATGTATAGATCTTCTGAGATCCGTTCATGATCAAGATCTAATCTATTTGTAATCATGCATGTTGTGTTTGTGGGGATCCGATGGATATTGAGATTATTATGTTGGTTTGATTAATGGTTTTGTATTTATGATTCTATCATGTCTGTGTTGTTTGTGATCTTGCATGCTCTCCGTTGCTAGTGGTTATCTTGGCCAAGTAGTTGCTAGTGACTCCAAGAGGGGGTATTTATGCTCGATAGTGGGTTCATGCCTCTAGTTTCCAAGGGAAGTGACAATAATCTCTTCGGTTGTAGATGTGATGTTGCTACTAGGGAGAAAACAATGGTCTCTTGTTCATGGAACATGTGGACTATTTAACTTACACATTTTGCTTAAAGCAGTTGTCTGTTGCTTGCAACTTAATACTGGAGGGGGTTCGGATGATAACCTGAAGGTGGACTTCTAGTCATAGATGCAGTTGGATGATGGTATATGTATATTGTTGTATTGCCCAATCAACCTCACAGGATCTTTCTGGCTAGTAATTGCATTGTTATGTCTTGCTCACTTCCTTTCAATTGCCCTGCTGTAATTTGTTTACCCTTCATGCCATGTTGTTTATCTAAGGAGAGCACCTCTAGTGAACTATGGACCCCGGTCCAATCTTTACCATTGTTACACCTCCCACTGTTACCTGTTTACTTGCTGCAAACCATTACGTTCCACACCATACGTTTAATCCTTTGTTACAGCAAACTGGTGAGCTTGACAACCTCACTGATTTGTTGGGGAAAAGTCTTGAGTTTGTGTTGTGCAGGCCTCCGCATTGCTTGCAACACCTGTGTGATGTTTCCTTCCTCCTTCTGGTTCAATAACCTCGGTATCTACTGAGGGAAGACTTGCTGCTTCATGCTTTACACCTTGCTCTTGGGGTTTCCAACGAAGTGCTCCACGTCAGCACCATCAGTGCCCCCTAGCCTCGCCTCTTCGCCTATAAGAAGCCCCAGATCCCTAAACCATAATTACCCGATCAATATTCCACGAAACCGTCTGTAGCCACCGCCATCATCGTCCCTAGATCGGGGGGATCTGAAGCTCTTCCCGGCACCCTGCCGGAGGGGAGATCATCCTGGAGGCCTCCTTCTTCATCATGCCAGCCTCCGGTATGAAGAGTGAGTAGTTGATACGTCCAATTTGCATCATCATTCTATATCATAATTTTCCTCTATCCATTGATATATGTCTTATTATGAGGTATTACTTATGTCTTTTCCTCTGTTTTTGCATGTTGGATGATTCTTAGAGGATGGACTGCCAGAGTCAGGTTTCTGATTGAAAAAGAGGTGTTTTTATGCAATTTCGCGAAGATCATAAAAATACCAGAAAAATATCGGAAAATTATATTTTCCCAGAAGACGGATGAAGCCAGAGGGGGAGGCGTAGCCGGGACACAGGGGGCCCACACCCCCTAGGAGTGGGCCCACCTTGCCCCGCGCCTAGGGCAGGTGTGGCCCACCTGTCCGGCTCCCGACTCTGCCCTCTCGCCTATATCTTTCTCACGGAACCCTAAGACCAGGGAGAGACCACAGAAAGATTTCCGCCGCCTCTGCGGGGTGGAAAACACCGAGAGAGAAAGAGCTATCCGGCAGACAGATTTATGCCAGGGAAAACCCTTCCCAAAGAGGGGAGATCATCGCCATCAACACCGTCATCAATATAGGCTTCATCGGGATCATCATCATCATCCACACCATCATATCCACCAGCACCATCTGTAACACCCTCAGAATCGACCCTATGCAAGTTTTAGCGAAACCCGCCAAACCCGCATAGAAATGATTCAAAGGTGCCCACCAGGAACTTTCGTGCGGGTGGAAAACGAAGTAATAACATTACACAACAGTCCTCGATGGGACCCACAGAACAGATATATATAACAGCGACTCAATGAGTCAAGAATACAGATATAATATACAAAGATCCAAATCACCTTGAAATGATAGAACGTCCGTCTACGGACAAGATGCAAATGGGGCTAAGAGCCCTGAAGAATAACCAATGGCGTCCATAACCCTGCCCAGGCCAAGCCGGAAGGGTAACCCTGCTAACGACGTCGATCTCAAAACCTGCTTAGACAAAAGGGGTGCCGACAAAGGGCAAAGGAAAAAGAGGAGCGTCAGTACTGAGGCCAATACACGGCGAGACTAGAATTCGGCGGTCCTCGCCTACATAGGTATGGTGGACTGAGCGGCAGCGGCAACATGCACTAAACAACCTATAGAGACTCGATACAACTGGCGGTTATCAGAGAGGGATAAGAATGACCTATCCGGGTCCAACCTGAAGCTAAACCCCAAACAAACCCATCCTGGTGTTTCCCCCTCGAGACCAAACGAGGAAGTCAACCGAGGAACTCACACAGTTGGCAGTTTTATTTATTCGGTTATCGTTGCGGCAATTACTAGTCAGGTATAGATAACCGTCCTGATAAAATAAGCAGTGGGCCATTTTAGTTAACCATTCCGTTGTAGTTGCGACACTTACTAGTCAAATACGATTAGCATGAGATATCCCAAAAACCCAGCAGTTGTTGGTACTTTTATTTAGCCATTCCGTTGTACTTGCAATACTTACTAGTCAGGTACAATGGTCGCAAGCGACAACCCAAACAAGCAATTGTTGGCAGTTTTATTTATCCATTCCATTATAGTGGAGCTGCTTACTAGTCATGATAAAGTCAAATTTATAGCACTACTTTAGTTATAGTTGTCTATGATCGAGATACTGTGCTCCAAGTCATCCATAACCGCGGACACGGCTTTCAGAAAGTTTTACCCGGCCGGGGTGCACAAATAGCAACACACACTCGATCAACCTCGGAAAAACCAAATCAAAACCCAACGAGGCCTTCACGACAAAGCAATCACAGGATTCAGAAATATTTCAGGGGGCCACCCCTTAAAGTAGACCCGCAACGAAGCCGGCCGGCTCCGAGACGGACTCAAGGTTGTGGGGACGGCTGTGAACGACTGGGAACCCAAAACTGGGCTTGTCGACACCGCGGAATCGTGCCACGATCCTAAACAGTACAGTGTGCTCCTCGCACAATCGTAAATAAAGCAGTAAAGCATGGCATAAGTACAGGATAGTAATAAAACCCCAAACTAGTTTGTGGCCCCAAGAAATAAGAATGAATCAAGCTCTGGCTCAGGGGGGTCCCATAAGCCTCCCGGATGTGGATAGCGCGATAAAACAAGGAACATGTATCAAGCACTCGGGGTCCTACGGGACACAAGTGGACGGTTAACAACCAAATAACATCTATTGCCCACCTGTGCCTCTGCTTACCTACTTCAATTTTAGTTGTTAAACAATAATTAAAGTGAACAATAAATAAAGCCATGAGCATCTCCAACATTAAACAGGCGGCAATTCTCCAACAACTGTGGTACTCGACGACACGCAACAGCACTTGAGCAAGCGACTACGCCGCGCAAGTCCAACTATCTACCAAACAACAGGTAATAGGAGGTGTCCAAGGCAATATAGGGCTGCAAGTGATATCACGGGTACGGAAACTAGAGCAACGCAACACAGATAGCAATAGATCAACAGGAGGGAAGTAAATACTATAAAAGTAAGATAGGTAGAAAGGGGGGGATGCTCGCCTGAAAATATTGTCGAAGGTTCAACCAAAGATCGGGGCGAAGCTCACATCAACTCAATGGCCCAATCCGCGAAGAAGCAAACACTAGAAGAAACACCGGATGCAATATTTAATACTACGACAGAAGATCGGGCATGATGCATGTATGATGTATGACATGGCAAAGATGCGATGCAATTAGGCAATATTAAGTGGAACCAGGGTCCCGACAATTAATTATATGGTTCTAGTAGTTTAGATACCCCGCATTTTAAATGTTGTCTTAACATGGTAAAATAAGTTACCGGTTCGCTACACCAATTTAAATGAGGCCAATATGAGACTAGATTTGCCCGCATATGGGCCCCATATTTAATTATATGGTGAATCGGCATAAGGCCCCCAAACCACACAAGATGCATGCGAGATGAACAATTAATATGCGACAAGTTGTATTATATTATAAAATAGGGTTTCGTAAAGGGGTTCACACATTAGGGGGTCTCGACGATCTTGAGGTTCCGGGGTTCGGGGTCGGTCTCAGGGTCCAGGGTTCGACGGGTTCGGTCTCGGCGGGCTCGTTCTCGAATACAGAGTAGATCTTGGCGTTCCGCGAAGAAGGACTTGGTTCGGTGTCGGGGGTGCATCGGACTCGCCCTGGTCGGTGCCGATCTTGTCGTCGATGGCGAACTTGAGTGGGTCGGGTACCGGGGTCTTCGGATCCGTGAAGTAGACCTTGTCGCACGGTGTCCGGGGTAGACGAACTTGGCGTATTCGCATCGGCGACCTTGGCGTTCTTCAGATTCGGGTTCTGGCGCTACGGATCGGTCTTCAGGGGTCCGGGAAGTAGATCTTGGCATCCGGGTTCTCGGGCATCAGATCCGAGAAGAAGTACTTGTCGCATCTGCGGTCTACGGGGGTTCGCCAACGGATCCGTGCAGGGGGGCTCGAGGCTTCGGGTTCGCGAAGGGGAACTTGACATCCATGTAGGCGATCTTGTCAGATCCTTGTCGAAGACCAAGGCGATACGGTACGGAGACATCTGATCTCAGTGGCATCTCCCTAGGTTCCTTCTGCGGTCGATTGCGATGGACTTGAAATACATGACGAAGATCTTGGAGTAGGGCGCCATCTGGGTTCGGTGTCGATCTTGTTTGTCGGTGAGGGACTCCTTGTCGATAGTGGACAGAAGTACACCAGCAACGCAAAATCCAATGCTTTGAACCGGTCAAAGCTCCTGGCCACGTGGTTGGACGCGAGCTTGCGGAACAAGAACACCGAGACGTTGCAGGGCATGGCGGTGACGGGACCCTGCCGGCACGGGCGGCCAAGGGGCGGCGCCCAGGTCTCTGGCTAGCGGCGATGTACCCGAGGGAGGTGGAGGAGATGCACGCGGCGGCGCTGTCGGCTGGAGGCAGAGGCGCTGCAGAGGGGAGATCGGCGGCGGGCCCTGCGAGTTTGGCCGGGAGGTGCCGGGGAGAGGCCGTCGGAGGGGCGGCGGTCGGAGGAGGGCGGCATGAGGCGCGGCGACGAGCTCGGGTTGGAGGCGACGGGGGGGGGGGGTTGGGGACTGGCGGCCGGCGGAGGAGGTGGCCGGAGAGGAGGCCGCGGCCGGCGGTGGTCGGGACGAGGGGGAGCGGCCGCGGGCGGGTCGAGGCGGGAGGCGAGGGGACGCGACGGAGACCCGGGGAGGAGGAGGAAGAGGTGGGTGGCGGCGTAGCAGGGGCCGACGGAGGGCACGGCGCCGGCGCCGGGCACGGGGGAAGCCATGCGGCAGAGGAGGGAGGGAGACGCGGGTGGTTGGAGGGAGCCTGGCGGCGGCGCCATGGGAGGGAGCTGCGGGGCGAGGCGGTGGAGGTTGGGGCGTGGCGGCGAGCGGAGGAGGAACGCAGCGGTGCGCGAGCGGAGGAGAGGAGGGGGAGGCGCGGGCCGGCGAGCGGCGGCGACCGCGTCGGGGTGGACGGGTGCGGGAGGAGGAAGAGGATGGGGGAGAGAGGAGAACAGGGAGAGAGCGGGGGACGCGGGCCAGGGGAGAGAGGACGAGCGGGGTGGGGCGCGTGGTGGGGCCCAGGGGCGGGGCGTGCGAGGGTGTGGACAGGGAGGCTCGGGGTGTGCGTGTGTGGGTGTTGTGTGGTGTGAGTGCTGCGTGGGTTGGGGTGGGACAGGTGGTGTTGAGTGTGTGGGGTTGGGGGTGATGTGGCAGATTAGGAGTGGCTAGGAGTCTGGGTCAGGGTGACGTGTCGGGTGGGGATTGGCCGGGGTGAGGTGGCTGGAGGGGTGGGTAGATTAGGTTAGGTAGCCTTAGGATTTGGTGGGCTGGTTTAGGTGGACCGTTTTAATACTGGGGGTGGTCGACTGGGTCGAATCGGCCCGTTCGACTGCCCCACTAAAAAAAATAAATGAATATTTTATTTATTTATAACAAGGCTTTTGCAAATCGATAGCAGACAAAACAAAATAATCCGGAGACCCGGGTTTTGCGTTTGAATAAAGACGGGGCGTTTAGAAAACAAATTAGGTTTTCCGAAAATAGTTTTATGCAAGAAAATACAAGATGATGACGATGCTCAAATGCAATGTGGCATGATGACATGAGCATGCGGTCATGATGATGCAATGCACAAAAACAACGCGATTTTTTAGTAGTGGTTTTGCGGGATGCCACACCATCATCACCACTCCATCCTGCTATAACAATTGTGTTGGATCTTGCATTAGTTCTTAGGGGAAACTTTCTCGGTGTTAATTACTATCGTAGTTGATGCTTGTGAGTGGAACCATTATGTTCAGATTGTTATCCATTACCATATCATCTTTGATCTTGATCCATATGATGTCGTGTGAGTAGTTCGTCTAGTTCTTGAGGGCATGGGAGAAGTCCTGTTGTTATTAGTGGATTTTTCTTGAGTTATTATTCAATGGTTTAGTACTTAAGTTGTGGTGCTATTATTCTAGTGGTGTCATGTGAACGTCGACTACATGATACTTCACCACTTATGGGCCTAGGGGAATGCATTGTGTATTTGACTACTAATTGCGGGGTTGCCGGAGTGATAGAAACCTGAACCCCCGTTAGGACACCATTGCATAAGGGAGCGTAGGATCTTAGAGTTTAAGGTTGTGATTAGGTTTATATCTTAATTACTTTCCTGTAGTTGCGGATCCTTGTAGGGGGTTTAATCACAAGTATGTATTAGTCCAAGTAAGGTCGGTACATTAACACAGGTTCACCCACACAACACTTACAACACCAAAGAAGAGTACTTAGCTATTTGAAGCGAAAGCACTTGATAGAATTCCCATGTGTCCTCGAGAACGTTTGGTCCTTATAAGTATTTCCACCGGCTTGTCCTTTGCTAAGAAATGATTGGGCCACTTGCTACCATTATTCGTTGTCTTTATTACTTGCACTTTGTTTTGTTGCTTTACCAGAAAAACCCTAAAAATCCGTTTGCTAACTATTTACAGAGATTTCCTGCTCCATACCACTAGTCAACACCTTCTGCTCCTTGTTGGGATCGACACTTCTATTTATCGAAAGTACTACAATACACCCCTATACTTGTGGGTCATCAGTACTATTTTCTGGCGCCGTTGCAGGGGAGTGAAGCGCTATTGAATAGTGGAACTGGTAAAGGAAACTTCTACTATGAGTATTTCTTTTTGTTTCTGTTTGTTACTTTGTTTCCAATATGGATAATCCAGTTGGTTTTCTATTTGGGAAAACTACTACCACTATAAGGGTAGTAGATGAACCACCACCTGTTGAGATAATCCTTTTAAGATTCCTACAAGTATTATTGATCGTGTTATGGATAATTATTATTTTGGGGATGGAACTATCTATCTTGGTGATCATTTGCTTTTTATCCATGAATTATGCGGGTTGTTTAAGTGTGCAGGTATCACAACTGAACAGGTGAAGAAGAATTTACTCTCCATATCCTTGAAAGGGAGAGCTGAAGAATGGTATAAGCTGCTAAAGAATGGACAATCCATGGAATGGGAGGAAATGACATCTCTCTTTTGTTCTAAATTCTATCCTCCCAGTGAGATTCATAAGGATAGAAATATGATATATAACTTTTGGCCTCGTGACGGAGAGAGTACAGCTCAATCTTGGGGGAGACTAAAGTTACTAATGCTTAAATGTCCTATTCATGAACTCCCTAACAATATTATTATCAATAACTTTTATGCTAGGCTTTCTCTTTATGATAAAGATTTACTAGATGCTTCTTGTGATGGATCATTCACACGTATGAAGTAAGAAGCTAAATGGGATCTCCTAGACCGTATTCAAGAGAACGTTGAAGCTTGGGAGAATGACAAAGGAAGAAAGTCAGGTATAAACTATGATTATGAATGCATTAAATCTTTTATGGGAACTGATGACTATGATTATGGTCTTGATTCTCAAGTTCTTGCAAAGTGTTTTAAGGTTTTTGCCTCTTATATTGAAATTCCCAAGAAAGAGTGGGACAAGTACCATGCTCCTTATAAAGACATTGTTACCCATGTTTCTGCTAGCATAGATGTTTGTACTGTTGATCCTATTTTGCCTGAGCCTTATGTTGAGAAAATACCTTTTCCTGCTAAGATAAAGGAGCATTCTATCATAGCTAATGTGGTTAGCAAAAGTGCTGAGAAAACCGTGGAACCCGATGAGCAAATTAGTATTGAGCTTGTGGTAGCTATTGCGAAATACCTTGTCACTAGAAATATAGAGGATGAGCATATTGTCTTCTGTGAAGATGCTTCTAATATTGTCTCTTATCCTAGAAAAGTTAGAAAAACTAGTGTTCCTATGATTTCTTTTAAAATTGGTGATCATTGCTATTATGGTTTATGTGATATTGGTGCTATTTCCAGTGCTATTCCTTATGAGCTTTACAGGGAAATTATGCATGAAATTAGTCCTTGTGAGCTTGAGGATATTGATGTGGTTATTCACCTTGCTAATAGAGAGACAGTCTGTCCCATTGGTATTGTAAGAGATGTGGAGGTTATTTGTGGTAAGATTAAATATCCTGCTGATTTTCTAGTACTTGGTAAAGAAGCTAGTAAAACCTATCCTATTATCTTTGGTAGACCCTTCTTGAATACTTGTGGGGCTATTATAGATTGGAGGAAGGAAAAAGTTTTGACTAAGTTTGATGGAGAGGCTTATGAGTTCAATTTTTCCAATTTTGCTAAAAGTCCTTATGAAAATGAACTACCTAATGAGGATTTGAGGGTTGTACAACTTTCTGCTATTTCTCTTGCTACTAACAATGCCTTGCAGCAATTTATGGAACATCATGAGAGCAAAGTCTTCATGAAAGAAAAAATGAGATTGACGAGGTTTTCTTCGTCAGCCTAAGAAACTTAAGCATAACCTACCTGTGGAAGATTTGGGTACCACACAACCACCTAAAGGGGACCCTGTTTTCGAATTAAAACCTTTACCTGATGATCTTAAATATGCTTATCTTGATGATAAGAAAGTATATCCTGTTATTATTAGTTCTAAACTTTCAGGAAAGGAAGAAGAAAGGTTATTGGAAATACTGAAGAAACACCGAGGAGCTATGGGTTATACTCTTGATGATTTAAAACGAATTTCTCCCACTATATGTCATCATGCTACTAATATGGAACCTGATGCAAAACCAGTTGTTGCGCACCAACACCGTCTAAATCCTAAGATGAAGGATATGGTAAGAAATGAGGTATTAAAACTCCTTGATGCTGGTATTATTTACCCTATTGCTAATAGTCAATGGGTTAGCCTTGTTCATTGTGTTCCCAAGAAAGGGGGAATTACCGTTGTGCCTAATGAAAATAATGAGCTTATACCCCAGAGAGTAGTGGTTGGGTATAGGATGTGCATTGCTTTTAGAAAGGTTAATAAACTTACTAAGACAGATCATTATCCTTTGCCCTTTATTGATCAAATGCTTGAGAGGTTGTCTAAAAAACGCACTTTTGTTTCCTTGATGGTTATTTTGGGTTCTCTCAAATTGCTATGAAAGCGCAAGACCAAGAGAAAACCACTTTTACTTGTCCTTATGGAACTTATGCTTATAGGCGTATGCCTTTTGGTTTATGTAATGCTCCTGCTACCTTTCAGAGATGTATGTCTGCTATCTTTCATGGTTTTTGTGAAGAAATTGTGGAGGTTTTCATGGACGATTTTTCCGTCTATGGAACTTCTT
Source organism: Avena sativa (assembly GCA_916181665.1). Lineage (NCBI taxonomy): Eukaryota > Viridiplantae > Streptophyta > Magnoliopsida > Poales > Poaceae > Avena > Avena sativa. Next base: position 165,732,849 of record OV702285.1, on the reverse strand, counting down.
TTGATAACTGTTTGCACAACCTTGATAAAGTTTTGCAGAGATGTGAAGAAACCAACCTTGTTCTTAATTGGGAGAAATGCCATTTCATGGTTAATGAAGGGATTGTTCTTGGACACAAGATCTCTGAAAGAGTATTGAAGTTGATAGAGCCAAAATTGAAGCAATTGATAAGATGCCTTGTCCTAGAGATATTAAAGGTATTCGTAGTATCCTTGGTCATGCTAGTTTCTATAGGAGGTTTCTTAACGATTTCTCCAAAATTTCGAAGCCCCTTACTAATCTTCTTCAAAAAGATGTACCTTTTGTTTTTGATGATGATTGTAAGGAAGCTTTTGAAACTTTGAAGAAAGCTTTAACAACTGCTCCTATTGTTCAACCACCTGATTGGAGTTTACCTTTTGAAATTATGTGTGATGCTAGTGATTTTGTTGTGGGTGCTGTCCTTGGGCAACATGTTGATAAGAAGTTGAATGTTATTCATTACGCTAGCAAGACTCTAGATGCTGCTCAAAAGAATTATGCTGCTACTGAAAAAGAGTTCTTAGCTATAATTTTTGCATGTGATAAGTTTAGGCCTTAGATTGTTTATTCAAAAGCCACTATTCATACTGATCATGTTGCTATTAAGTACCTTATGATGAAGAAGGACGCTACGCCTAGGCTTATTAGATGGGTGTTGATTTTACAAGAGTTTGATCTGCATATTGTAGATAGGAAAGGTGCTGAAAATCCTGTTGCTGACAATTTATCTCGTTTGGAAAATATTTGTTTTGACCCTTTGCCTATTAATGATAGTTTTCCAAATGAGAAGTTGGCTGCAATAAGGGTGAGTCCGCATGAAAGTCCTTGGTATGCTGATTATGCTAACTTTGTTGTTTCCAAGTATCTGCCTCCAACTTTTACAGCGCAGCAAAGAATAAAATTCTTTTATGATCTAAGGCATTACTTTAGGGATGACCCTCATTTATATAAATAAGGAGTAGATGGTATTATGCGAAGATGTGTTCCAGAATTTGAACAACAAGAGATATTGAGAAAATGTCACGATAGTGCTTATGGATGACAGCATCTGGAGATAGGACTGCACAAAAGGTTTTACAATGTGGATTTTATTGGCCTACCCTTTTTTAAGGATGCAAGGAAGTTTGTCTTATCATGTGATGAATGTCAACGAGTTGGTAATGTTTCTAGACGCAATGAAATGCCTATGAATTATTCTCTTGTTATTGAACCTTTTGATTGTTGGGGATTTGACTTTATGGGTCATTTTCCTCCTTCAAAAGGGTATACTCATATTCTTGTTGATGTTGACTATGTTACAAAGTGGGTAGAGGCCATACCTACAAACAACACTGATGGTAAGACCTCTGTAAAAATGCTTAAGGATGTTATTTTTCCTAGTTTTGGTGTGCCTAGATATCTCATGACTGATGGCGGCTCTCATTTTATTCATGGGGGTTTTAGAAAAACTCTCGCTAAGTATGATGTAAACCATAGAATTGCTTGAACTTATCAGCCCCAAACCAGTGGGCAGCTAGAACTCTCTAATAGGGAAATTAAATCTATTTTGCAAAAGACTGTCAATAGATCTAGGAAAAAATGGGCTAAAAAGTTGAATGACGCTTTATGGGCTTATAGAACTGCTTATAAAAATCCTATGGGGATGTCTCCTTACAAAATGGTCTATGGGAAAGCTTGTCACTTGCCTTTAGAATTAGAACACAAAGCTTATTGGGCAGTGAAAGAGTTGAATAGAGATTTTAAAATTTTTGGTGAGAAAAGATTGCTTGACATGAGTACCTTAGATGAGTGGAGAAGTGAAGCTTATGAAAATGCTAGACTCTTTAAGGAAAAAGTAAAAATATGGCATGATAGGAGGATTCTAAAAAGGGAATTCCATGTTGGTGAGAAAGTTCTTTTGTATAGGTCTCGCCTCTGATTTTTTTGCAGGGAAACTACTCTCAGAATGGGAAGGACCTTTTGTTATTGAGGAAGTATATATTCTTTGAAGGATGACACAACACAAGTGGTGAATGGTCAAAAAGTAAAACACTATATTTCTAGAGACTCTTATAATGAAGATGTTGATATTATTCAAATGGTGACTCCGAAAGAATTTATCAGAAACCAAACACCAGAAACTGCAGAGTTCAACCTCGAATACGTAAAAGAGGTGAAAACAAAAGGTTCGCAAAAGCCTAATATTTTTATATTTTTGGTTTTTTATTACATAAGGGAAGTTACAAGATGAAACAGAGGAGGAACCGGAGGCCGGGGTGGCCAAACCCACCCCAGGCACAGGCCCACCTTGCCCGCGCCTGGAGGGGGTGTGAGCCCCCGAGCTCCATCTTTGCCTCGTTTTTGTATCAGTACCTTCGTTATGCCTTGAATCTTCGTAATATATACCCCCCGATCCTCCGAGGTTCATATATCGTGTTCTTATCGTGTTTTCGTTTCGATCTGTTTCTGTCAGGAAATCTTCTCAAGTTTAGAGCACCATGGTCTCCGCCAACGACAAAGGCAAGAAGCCCGAGGAAGATGATCCTCACAAACCTAAGGAGGAGGAGATTTTGGTAGGTGATGAAGAAGAAATGGATGAGGACAAGCATCCGGATACCCTCTCTACCATCGCAAGCATTGGAGTGGTGGCAAAACCTATCAAGCTTAAGAGGACAGCATGGATGTCTACAGGAGGGAAACCTCCACGTCATGTCCTCTCTCCACGGTCATCTCCTCCACGTACCAAGAGACCCTTCCATACTCTTATACATGATCATCAATATCAACATGTGCCCAAAGGTTGCCCTTGATGTGGGATATGCCTCGTTCTAACCATGCAGGGGAGGAACACGCTGAGAAGGAAGAGTGGGGAAAGAATAATAAGGACTGGAATTCTCGGTCCGATATGATCATGAACCGCATTGAGCAAAACTAGGAGTTGATTCATACTCTAACCTTTCAGATTGAGGAGTTGAGGAAGCTGATTAAGGAGCTTATCAAGAGAACACCACCACCACCATAATTCGTCATTAGGTTTGGCATCCCCTTGGCTTGTTCCAAGCTTGGGGGAGTGACGTGGTATCACCATCATTGTCTTTCGTTTAACTTTTTAGTGTATTCATATCTTTGGTAGAGGTGTTATCTTCTAGTTTGGTTTGCATGTGGAATTATCTCTCCTTTAGTTGATTATCTATGTATCCCTTGGTGTGAGTGCCTTTATGGAATATTAATGAGAAGTTTCATCTTTTACCTTTTGCACTTCTTATTTTAGTTTGCAATCTCTATTATATGATGGATCTTGTTGATCAGTATTGGCATCACTTTGGGAGCATCAAGTAAATCTAAATTGGTTTTGGCAAACCAAGTTCTGGTCAGTAGCAACACTATTGGAGGTTTGAAAGAAAAGAGAAAACGCTTATAGGTATTTTGTATCATTTATTTTATTTCTTGTTGGCTCATAAGCTTAGTATTCTTTATTTAAGATCTTTTGTGTCTTCAAGGAAGATTGCATGTTTGGCTTTATCACTTGTATGTTTGATTGTTTCTTTCAACTCTTTTGCTTGCTACCTAACCTTGCTAGCCAAAAACCTTTTTGAGAAGGCATACTTCTCATGTTTCCAATTCCTTTGAACCAAAACCTGTGCCATTTGTGTCCACCATATCTACCTATTAGCATAATTGCTATTCCAAGAAAATTCTCAAGCTTCATCTATCTTTTGAATTAAAAAACTATTTTGTTATGTGAAAACTAGTTAGTAAAGCTCTCACAAACTTGATAGCACACCTTATTTTCTTTCCCCTAATAGACTTGAACCATTGTGTCATCGAAGTTGTATATTCTTGCATCTATACGTTGGGATTAGAAGAACCATGCTGTCACGGGGAACACTTTCAACATTGCACTTGTACGTTGTACACGGTTGATATCATGCTATTTTGTTTGCGGATGTCGACGGTGTGAAATAAAGAGGGAACTTGTAAGTCCATGGAGTGATTTATGTGTGTTAGAGAAACGCCTGGGCCGCTAGCCTAAGCCATGCCTAATCATGGTGAAAACTTGCAACATCACTATAGTGACAATTCTATGAAGCATCCTCAATAAAAATCTATGCACATAGTAAATAAAAATATCGCTGAGATGCTCACTGTCTGCTTTCCTTGTCATTTTGGTTATGGGATAGCTCCTGCACCATGTGCAAGGGGTACCCCGTTGGTGGTTCTTTATGATACACATGTACTTACAATGACAAGAACTTACCGGTGACTAAAGTTGAGTAGCATGAGGAGCGGCCCTCGTACTCAAGGGACATGAGATTGCCAACTTATATTTCGTCAAGCATGTACTCCATCTTTGTGCACTTTAACCTTAATCATCTCAAGATGCCTATGATAGGGGCAATGAGGGATCAAAGCTAGTAAGTACCATAATCTTTTGGAAGCTCTTTATGCCTTGAAATCCCTGCTACCCTCTATGAAGGGACCTTTCTTCTATTCTCTAAGTTAAGTCAGTAAACCTACTTCCTCTCTATCTCCAGCAAGCATTTGAGTTGTTGTGTTGAAAGCATTCATATGGTGATTTATTCAATCATGTTCTTTATCTTCCTTGTTTGCACAAGACTCTTATCTATTGAGTATTACTTTGAAAGCCTTCATTGTGAAAAAACTTTTTGAGCAAAGAGTGCTCCTGTTATAAAACTTCTACAAAAAGCTTTTTGTGAAACTTTTTGCCAGCTGCTCTCTGTGTAATGACCTTGGATCGATAAGGATCCTAAGTCCCTATGATTAACATGCTAGTCCCTGGATCAATAGCTAGCACTCACAGTCGATGAAATATCATGTAAAACACAAAGTCTTTATTACACGGAGAATCCAGAGTATGAATTTATTACAAAAATTGCTTAGCATTATGCTAGCTCAAATAACAGCGGAAACATAAAAGCAGCATGAGTCCATCAACGCCTCAGGCTTGTCGAGTTTAGACCCGTGATCCCTACGCACCTTTCAATCTTTGGTTTCTGCACATAAGACGTGCAGCCAACAAGTTGGGTCAATACTTTGAATGTATTGGCAAATTACACCAAGGAGAGAAAAGACTATCTCTACATGCAAGGCTGGTATAGGATATAGAGTTCATTTGCTCAAAGCTAGTTTTATTAAGTAGAGAGAAAAGGAGAGGATTGTCCTACTTTGTAAATATTTTTAGATAAAATAAGGTCGAGTGGCACACGAGGATATTACGCACCAAGTGTCCAAACAACCAAACACTTGGATATTACGCACCAAGCGTCACTTGGATATTACACACCAAGTTTCCAAATTCCCACCCATTAGCGATATTACGCACGCCATGGGGTTTCAAAACTTTGTTTTTAGAAAAGAGAGAGGAAGATCCTTCAGAGGCTCCATCCTTCAGACGCTCATTGTTGTTCTGTTACCGTGAACACGGCTGATCGATCAGATTGCAATACTCTCGAGAGTTTGTGCACTTTACCCACAATCCACGATCAAGTCCTTTTACAGACAAGGACATGGCGAGGATTTCCCTTAGTAGCCCCTCTACCTTCCGGATCCAACCGTGCCAAGAACCTCCAAATGTTGGTACCCAGGTGAGGTTTCCCACTAAGTACTAGGCCAAGACAGAGCCCATAATGTATTGTGGTTGCACTGGAAGCTTCCGAATTCTGAAACATGGCAGACTTCTTTGATTCCTGGGCGGCCGTCCTCCACCAAAATCTCACTCGTTGTCCCTACAACCATTCCGCCCAGAAGAAAACTTATTTTTATTTTGAAGTAGATTTGAGAAGAAAAGTTTGCTCTAGAGAGCCTTTATACTTAGAAAAATTCTTTGTCTTTCGAACCCCCCAACGGTACTTTGTATAAATAGCATAGCAAGCAATACTTAGCAAAAACATGGGTAACCTATTAGGATGGAAAATCCTAAGTATAGAGCTACTCATGGCATACTACAAAATCATCGCACTTGCAAAATAATACTAAGGAAAATTCTACTAGATCATCCTACACATGCATACTACAGAGTTTTGAAGATCACATGCATAGAATCAAAACTGGGACAAAAGTTATGAACAAGTGGTGTAACTTGCCTTGATCCGAGCAACACTCTACACAATAGCACTCCTTAGCGCACTCCGAGCAATCTAACGAATCACAAACATAGATCTGATCACAACTTGCTCAAGGCATATCACAAAGAAAATCATGCATGCATGCAACATGGTATCTTATGCAAGGTTGGTTCTTCTAATATTAATCAAGGTAGCAAGTTTGTGTTGTGATAGTGTAAGGTTATCACTAGGATTGATTTTCCCCAAGGGTTTAGATCTAATAGAGTCACTAAAACAAATCCTAGGATTATAGGAGATCAAACCATCTAAATAGCCCCGAGCTAGATATAATTATCCTAGCAAAGTTTAACGATTTGGATCAGTAGGTACTGTGGAAACAAATTCATTGCAACAAGAATCAATTAAAACAAAATTTTAATTAATTTTCTATAGGATAAACACCCTAACCTAAAGATCAAAATCTACACCTAAAACTTTACTGTGAACCTGGGATATTATTGTAGATCTGGATTCTACTCAAAATTAGGAATCCAACGGTATATTGTAAGCTAAGTTTGGCCAAAAATTCGATTTTATATGAATTTCGCAAGTTTTAATTCAAATCTGCAACAGATCTCAACTTCACTTAAAGGAGCTTGCCAAGTGGCAGCTTCTGACCGGCCCCGCTGGCAACGGGGGGGGGGGGGGTGACGCGGCGCAGCGCGGTGTGGTGAAGCGGCGAGCTGATGTGGCAGCCACGCGGCGGCGTGCGATTGGCGCATACCCCTTCGGGTAAAATCTAATCTGAGCCACAGATCGAAGATCGAACGAAGGAGGTGGGCGCGGCGACTTACTGTTGCGACGACGGTGGCGGTGGGCGGCGGCGGTGTCGGTGGTGATGACGGTGGCGCTCGGGTGCACTTCAAGGAAGAAGAAACTGCCGCTAGTGATCGTCTCCTCCTCGCGGTCCCGTCTGTCGCCTCGATTTCGCCCCCCTCTTCCTCTAACGGTGGCGGTGGCAGCGTCTCTCCCGCAGCTCCGGCGAGCAATTGGCGATGGCACGCTGCGGTAGACATTGGGCAAGGCAGGTGAGACGAAACAGTCGAGCGTAGGGTCACCCCAGGGAGAAGAACAGGGAGAGGGGAGCTCGACATCGACTCAACTCACCTGGTCAGCGGCGGCTTGTACCAGCGGAATCGGGGAAGGCTTAGGGTTTCGCGAGTTTGGGGACGGTGGGGGTGAGTCGCGCGGCTGAGCATATATACACGGTCTAGGGGAGCCCTGGCCGGACACGGAGGGCAGGGGAGGTCGTGGTCGTCGCGGACTCTGTCCTCGTCGGAGAAGAAAGGAGAAGGGCGACGGGTGGGGCCCGGGTGTCGGTGGTGGAGGGGGAGAAGTGGGCCGACGTGCGCGGGCAGGCTTGCTGTTGCGCGGGCGCTGGGGGCGGGGTGGGCTGGCGAGCCGGCCCAGCTAGGTCAGCTGCTGGCCTTGCTGGCCCTTTCTTTTTTTTGTTTAACATTTTTTCCTTTTTCTGATTTAGTAATCCTTTAATAACTTTTGCAAACTAAACCCAAACTTGATAAGAATTATTTCTAAATTTTTATAAAATTAAGGTGGTCAACATAGGGCCATAGTTTAATGTTTTACAAGGTTTTTAGAAGGGTCATTACTTGACTTCTACAATAATGCTCACATAAGGCAACCACCATTTGGGTTTTCTAGGTTTAGGTGTTAGGATTTTTATTTCAATTTTCAATTGTAGGATGCAATGATGATGCATGACACTAATAACATCCTAATACAAAATCTGGGATGTTACAAACCTACCCCCCTTAAGAAGAATCTCGTCCTCGAGATTCGGGTTGGTTAGCAAATAGGTGTGTGTGCTCTGTCCTCATGTCTTCTTCACGCTCCCACATAGCTTCTTCCTCGGAGTGGTGGTTCCATTTTACCTTGCAGAATCTTATAGTCTTGGTGCGGGTAACCCTTTCGGCTGTTTCCAGTATTTTGATGGGTTTTTCCTCATAGGTAAGGTCATTCTCCAATTGAACCTCATCTAGGGGAACGGTGTCTCTTAGCGGTGTTTCAGCCATCTCTGGGTGACACTTCTTTAGTTGTGACACATGAAACACATCATGAACAGTCAGTCCTTCCGGTAACACCAACTGATAGGCAACTTCTCCTCTACGGGCCAGAACCTTATATGGTCCTATGAATCGTGGGGCTAACTTGCCCTTGATTCCGAACCTCTTAACTCCATGTAGGGGTGAAACTCGGAGATACGCATGGTCCCCTATTTCATAAGCCACATCTCTGAGTTTGGAATCAGCGTAGCTCTTCTATCGGGACTGGGCTACCTTTAGCCTATCCTGAATCTGTCGTACCTTTTCTTCGGCATCCTTTATCAAGTCAGGTCCAAAAAGACTGCGTTCACCAACTCCATTCCATAGCAATGGAGTCCTACACTTCTTGCCATATAGAACTTCAAACGGAGCCATCTTGATACTTGTCTGGTAGCTGTTGTTGTATGAAAACTCAGCATATGGCAGGTTATCGTCCCAACTAGACCCATAGTCTAGTGCGCAAGCTCTCAACATATCTTACAAAATTTGATTCACCCTTTTTGTTTGGCCATCTGTTTGAGGGTGGAAGACAGTACTGAATTCTAGTCGGGTCCCAAGAGACACATGTAGTTGTCGCCAAAACTTTGAAGTAAACTGGGTGCCTCTGTCTGAGAAAATTCCCTTGGGAACACCATGCAGACTTACAATTCTCGACATGTATATCTTAGCAAGCTTAGCACTTTATATGTGGTTTTTACGGGGACGAAGTGAGCCACCTTGGTAAAGTGGTCCACCACTACCCAGATAGAATAAAATCCAGAATGAGTCCGGGGCAATCCCGTGATGAAATCCATGCCTACCTTGTCCCACTTCCAGTCGGGTATAGGTAGTGGTTGAAGTAATCCTTCCGGTTTCTGATGCTCGGCTTTAACTCTGTTGCACACATCACATAGAGAAATATACTCTACAATATCTCTCTTTAGGTTATTCCACCAGAATCTATCCTTCACATCCATGTACATCTTCGTGTTACCTGGATGAATTGAGTATGGAGAATCATGGGCTTCTTGTAAAATCATCTTCCTGATATCGGGGTCATTGGGAACGCACAAACGCTTCCCATACCAGAGGGTTCCTTGTTCGTCCAGACGAAATTCTTTAGTCTTTCCTTCACTTATCCTGACTCTTATTTCTTCCAACTCTTTATCCCCCTTTTGTGCTTCTTGGATCCTTTCTTGGAAGGTGGACACTATTTCCATAGTCGCTACGTGTCCTTTCGGGACTATCTCTAGCCTGAGATCCCTGAATTGCTTGCATAAATCCTCTGGAAGTTCCCCTGCGGTAAGTCCATTCACATACACCTTACGACTTAAGGCATCAGCCACCACGTTTGCCTTTCCGGGGTGGTATTGTAAATCCAAGTCATAATCCTTAATTAGCTCAAGCCATCTCTGTTGTCTCATATTCAACTCCTTTTGGGTGAAGATATACTTCAAACTCTTGTGATCTGTGAACACATCGCAATGTTTGCCCATGAGGTAGTGTCTCCATACCTTGAGTGCATGAACCACAGACGCAAGTTCCAAATCATGTGTGGGGTAGTTGTGTTTGTGGTTCTTAAGTTGCCGGGAGGCATAGGATACCACTTTCCCATCCTGCATCAATACACTTCCGAGTCCTTGTCGAGAAGCGTCACAATATACTTGAAAATCCTTCTGGATATCAGGAAGACACAGAACTGGTGCCGTTACAAGGCGTTTCTTCAACTCTTGAAAACTTGCTTCACATGCCTCGGTCCAAAGGAATTTCTTTTCCTTCTTTAACAGTTCCGTCATGGGTTTTGCTATCTTGGAAAAGTTTTAGATGAACCTCCGGTAATATCCTGCGAGGCCCAAGAAACTCCTAATATCTCCCACATTCTTGGGTGACTCCCATTCCGTCACGGAAGCTACCTTACTAGGATCAACGGCAACTCCTTTTGCCTACACAACATGTCCAAGGAACCCCACTTCCTTTAACCAGAACTCGCACTTGCTGAATTTGGCGTACAACTTGTGTTCTCTTAGTTTCTCCATAATAAGGCGCAGATGTTTCTCATGTTCCTTCTCATCCTTAGAGTATATGAGTATATCATCTATGAATACCACGATAAACTTGTCCAAATATTCCATGAACACCTTGTTCATCATGGTCATGAAGTATGTTGGGGCATTGGTTAGACCAAAAGACATCACAGTGTACTCATACAATCCGTATCTTGTGGTGAATGCTGTTTTGGGAACATCCTGTTCTCGAATCTTCAGCTGAAAATAGCCTGATCGTAGATCGATCTTTGAGAACACACTGGCTCCTTTTAACTGGTCAAACAGGTCATTGATGTTGGGTAGAGGATACTTATTCTTGATCGTCACCTCGTTTAACGAGCGGTAGTCCACAACCAGCCTCTTGGTTTTATCCTTCTTCTCAACAAATAGGACGGGTGCTCCCCAAGAGGACGCGCTGGGTTGAATGAACCCCTTGTCCAATTGTTCCCTAAGTTGTTTCTTGAGTTCCTTTAACTCGTCCACATCCATCTTGTATGGTCTCCTAGCTATCGGCCCCGTGCCTGGCATTAAGTCAATGAGGAACTCGATATCACGGTCGGGGGGCATTCCTGGTAGTTCCTCCGGGAAGACATCTGGGTATTCCTTTACAATGGGTACCTCCTCCAAGCTAACCCCCTTAAGAGAGTTCACCATGACTTCTTTGAGTGCGAAATTCGACTTGATACGAATCCTCTTCCCTTCCGGTGTTGCGAGCATGACCGTTCTCTTGGCACAATCTATGACTCCTTCATACTCGGTCATCCAATTCATGCCCAAGATTATGTCTAATCCTTGTGATTCTAGAACTACTAGACTGGTGGGAAAAATGTGTGTCCCAATCCTTAGTTCTAATTCCCGGCAACCGGAGTTTTCCACTATTTCTCCCCCAGGAGAACTTACCCTTAGAGGAAAGTTTATAGTCTCCGTTTGTATCTTGCCTCTATCCACAAATACCCTTGATATGAATGAATGCGATGCACCGGTATCAAAAAGAACAACTGCGGGAATAGAATTGAGTTTGAACTTACCAATCACAGAGTCTGGCTCATCACAAGCATCCTCCATAGAAACATGATTCACCGTGGCTTTGACAAACGGATTTGGCTTCTTCCCGTTTCCATTGCCATGGTTGTGTCCATTTCCATTCCCATTGCCATTGCCATTGCCATTCTTCCTCTCGGGGCAAGAGGTTGCATAGTGCCCTGTCTTGTTGCACTTAAAGCATGTCACCTCACTGAGATCCTTTCCATTGTTGCCATTCCCATTGCGGTTCTGATGCCCATTTTGTTTGTGGCCACCATGGTTATGACCGTTATAGTTGTGGCCATTATTGTTATAAGGTGGTGGTGAGGAATTGCGCTGCTTCTGGTATGGAACAGAGTGTTTGTGAGGGTTAGATTTACTCTTGCGGTTTTCTATGCTCTTCCTCTTTGATTCAACCACAATGGCTCTGTCCAGGAGTTCCTGAAAGTTGTCAAATTTCTGAGCCACAAGCTGAATGGATATCGCATCATTGAGCCCTCTTAAGAACTCCTCCTATCTCTTGGCATCAGTGGAAACATCATCGGGTGCATAACGGGCTAGCTTATTGAAAAGCTCACAATACTCCGTGACAGAACGGTGCAGCTGGTTTAGGTCGTGAAACTCGCGCCTTTTCAGAGTCATTACACCAGCGGCCACATGATGAGTGCGAAAAGCTAATTCAAACTGTTCCCAAGTGATAGCATCAATATCCGGGTGGGTGACTTGGTAATTATCCCACCATTCCGCAGCAGGTCCTTCAAGCTGGTGTGCGGCATAACGCACCCTGTCGGCTCCGACAGCTTGCACGGTGTCTAGCTTCTTGTTGATCGTACGCATCCAGTCATCAGCGATGATTGGTTCAGTGCTGCTAGTGAAGGTAGGTGGGTTTAGCCTTAAAAACCGAGTCAAGCGATCCTATTGAGGAGGTGGCGGAGGTGGTGGTGGCGGCGGGTTGTTGTTGTTGTTTTGCATGTTCTGAGTGAGCAGTTGGATCAGCTGGTTCTGAGTGGCCAAAAGTTGCACTATTTCTGGCGGGATTTCGGGGTTCGCACGTCTTGGCGGCATCTGTGGGTTTAAGAGAATAGTTAAGAAATATACAGAAAGACTAAGTAATAAACTCCTACCCTTATGAAAACACACCAAGCACACAAGGCACACAAGACATAATAACACAGATTAACACAGAAAACAACCAAGTTTAACTAAACCAGACTTGTCTTGGTATTTATTACATTTGCGAATAATGTTCTACTATAGAGTTAAAGGTGGTCCAACTATTACACATCTTCCACGCCTTCCTCTTCCTCGTCCTCGAACGAGTAACCTTCCTGCTCTAGAGTTGTCTTGTATAACTCCATCTCCTTTGTGGTGGCTTCAAGCTTCTCCTGGAGGTCCTTTATCTCATCCTGTAGCTTTTTGGTAGTGGCTTCCAGCTGCTCCTAAAGTCCCTTCTTCTCGCTTTGTAGCTCCTCCACTAAACTTGACTTCTTTGCGGCTTCAAGTTGCTTTGCCAAGTCCCTCTTAGAAGCACGCACATCATTGATTATCTTGCAAAAGCCTTCAGTTTGCACTTCATCTCCATCGATCTGCTCTTTGAGTTCCCTCATTCTCTTGTTTTTATTTATCCCCCTCTTCTCTTGGTTAGCGAACTTCTTCTCTTGGTCCTAGAATTTTATCTCTTGGAGCTTCATTGCCTCCTCCTGCTGCTTGATCATTTCTTCCTTCTCCTTGATGAGGGCGCATAGCTTGTCGTTCTTCAACATCTCGAGGAAGGTACCTTTTTCATGGTCATGGATGTGGCACTCCAAGTCTTGATATTGTGTTCTTCGGCGCTTGGTAGGAGTTCTTTCCTCAAAGGTTAACTCCATGGGAATTCCTTCCTCATCTCTTCTTCCAAACAGGCCGCCGCAGTGTCCTTGGAGAGCTTCATGATGGCGTCCACATAGGCGTCCAATGAGTTGTTGCAAGCTAATGCTAAGGGCCTTCTCCTTGGAATCGCTAACAATGTGGATTGCTATGTCTTCCTCCGAATTCTTGCCTCGCTCTTTCCTGGCTGGATGACCTTGACTCCCCAACAGCCGTCCTTGTGGAGTTTCTTCATTGTGCTCCCCTGGATTGTTGGGAGAGGAAGGTCCAAACGTGTGAGTAGATCCATGAGGCATCCACCAAAGCGAAGGGGCTCGATGTCCGCGACGGTGTCGTAGAGGAAGCTTGTCATCTTTGAGTCAGAAGAATGAAGGTTAGATACTTAAACAAGTAGAGGAAAGTAGATACTAGAAGTGCGGAAAATAACTTAGTAGAAGAACGGGTAAGGCACAAAAGTTAGAGGTGGTTGCAATCCTAGGGTCACGTCCTATAGACAACGATGTGCTTTGATACCATCTGTAATGACCTTGGATCGATAAGGATCCTAAGTCCCTATGATTAACATGCTAGTCCCTGGATCAATAGCTAGCACTCACAGTCGATGAAATATCATGTAAAACACAAAGTCTTTATTACACGGAGAATCCAGAGTATGAATTTATTACAAAAATTGCTTAGCATTATGCTAGCTCAAATAACAGCGGAAACATAAAAGCAGCATGAGTCCATCAACGCTTCAGGCTTGTCGAGTGTAGACCCGCGATCCCTACGCACCTTTCAATCTTCGGTTTCTGCACATAAGACGTGCAGCCAACAAGTTGGGTCAATACTTTGAATGTATTGGCAAATTACACCTAGGAGAGAAAAGACTATCTCTACATGCAAGGCTGGTATAGGCTGTAGAGTTCATTTGCTCAAAGCTAGTTTTCTTAAGTAGAGAGAAAAGGAGAGGATTGTCCTACTTTGTAAATATTTGCTTAGATAAAATAAGGTCGAGTGGCACACGAGGATATTACGCACCAAGTGTCCAAACAACCAAACACTTGGATATTACGCACCAAGCGTCACTTGGATATTACACACCAAGTTTCCAAATTCCCACCCATTAGCGATATTACACACGCCATGGGGTTTCAAAACTTTGTTTTAAGAAAAGAGAGAGGAAGATCCTTCAGAGGCTCCATCCTTCAGACGCTCATTGTTGTTCTGTTACTGTGAACACGGCTGATCGATCAGATTGCAATACTCTTGAGAGTTTGTGAACTTTACCCACAATCCACGATCAAGTCCTTTTACAGACAAGACCATGGCGAGGCTTTCCCTTAGTAGCCCCTCTACCTTCCGGATCCAACCGTGCCAAGAACCTCCAAATGTTGGTACCCAGGTGAGGTTTCCCACTAAGTACTAGGCCAAGACAGAGCCCATAATGTATTGTGGTTGCACTGGAAGCTTCTGAATTCTGAAACATGGCAGACTTCTTTGATTCCTGGCGGCCATCCTCCACCAAAATCTCACTCGTTGTCCCGACAACCATTCCACCCAGAAGAAAACTTAGTTTTATTTTGAAGTGGATTTGCGAAGAAAAGTTTGCTCTAGAGAGCCTTTATACTTAGAAAAATTCTTTGTCTTTCGAACCCCCCAACGGTACTTTGTATAAATATCATAGCAAGCAATACTTAGCAAAAACAGGGGTAACCTATTAGGATGGAAAATCCTAAGTATAGAGCTACTCATGGCATACTACAAAATCATCGCACTTGCAAAATAATACTAAGGAAAATTCTACTAGATCATCCTACACATGCATACTATAGAGTTTTGAAGATCACATGCATAGAATCAAAACTGGGACAAAAGTTATGAACAAGTGGTGTAACTCGCCTTGATCTGAGCAGCACTCTACACAATAGCACTCCTTAGCGCACTCTGAGCAATCTAACGAATCACAAACATAGATCTGATCACAACTTGCTCAAGGCATATCACAAAGAAAATCATGCATGCATGCAACATGGTATCTTATGCAAGGTTGGTTCTTCTAATATTAATCAAGGTAGCAAGTTTGTGTTGTGATAGTGTAAGGTTGTCACTAGGATTGATATTCCCCAAGGGTTTAGATCTAATAGAGTCACTAAAACAAATCCTAGGATTATAGGAGATCAAACCATCTAAATAGCCCCGAGCTAGATCTAATTATCCTAGCAAAGTTTAACGATTTGGATCAGTAGGTACTGTGGAAACAAAGTCATTGCAACAAGAATCAATTAAAACAAAATTTTAATTAATTTTCTATAGGATAAACACCCTAACCTAAAGATCAAAATCTACACCTAAAACTTTACTGTGAACCTGGGATATTATTGCAGATCTGGATTCTACTCAAAATTAGGAATCCAACGGTATATTATAAGCTAAGTTTGGCCAAAAATTCGATTTTATATGAATTTCGCAAGTTTTAATTCAAATCTGCAACAGATCTCAACTTCACTTAAAGGAGCTTGACAAGTGGCAGCTTCTGACCGGCCCCGCTGGCAACGGGGGGGGGGGGGGAGGGAGGGGTGACGCGGCGCAGCGCGGTATGGTGAAGCGGCGAGCTGACATGGCAGCCACGCGGCGGCGTGCGATTGGCGCATACCCCTTCGGGTCAAATCTAATCTGAGCCACAGATCGAAGATTGAACGAAGGAGGTGGGCGCGGCAACTTACTATTGCGACGACGGTGGCGGTGGGCGGCGGCGGTGTCGGTGGTGATGACGGTGGCGCTCGGGTGCACTTCGAGGAAGAAGAAACTGCCGCTAGTGATCGTCTCCTCCTCGCGGTCCCGTCTGTCGCCTCGATTTCGGCCCCCTCTTCCTATAACGGTGGCGGTGGCAGCGTCTCTCCCGCTCCGGCGAGCAATTGGCGATGGCACGCTGCGGTAGACATTGGGCAAGGCAGGTGAGACGAAACAGTCGAGCGTAGGGTCACCCCAGGGAGACGAACAGGGAGAGGGGAGCTCGACATCGACTCAACTCACCTGGTCGGCGGCGGCTTGTACCAGCGGAATCGGGGAAGGCTTAGGGTTTCGCGAGTTTGGGGACGGTGGGGGTGAGTCGCGCGGCTGAGCATATATACACGGTCTGGGGGAGCCTGGCCGGACACGGAGGGCAGGGGAGGTCGTGGTCGGCACGGACTCTGTCCTCGTCGGAGAAGAAAGGAGAAGCGCGACAGGTGGGGCCCGGGTGTCGGTGGTGGAGGGGGAGAAGTGGGCCGACATGCGCGGGCAGGCTTGCTGCTGCGCGGGCGCTGGGGGCGGGGTGGGCTGGCGAGCCGGCCCAGTTAGGTCAGCTGCTGGCCTTGCTGGCCCTTTCTTTTTTTTGTTTAACATTTTTTTCCTTTTTCTAATTTAGTAATCCTTTAATAACTTTTGCAAACTAAACCCAAACTTGATAAGAATTGTTTCTAAATTTTTATAAAATTAAGGTGGTCAACATAGGGCCATATTTTAATGTTTTACAAGGTTTTTAGAAGTGTCATTACTTGACTTCTACAATAATGCTCACATAAGGCAACCACCATTTGGGTTTTCTAGGTTTAGGTGTTAGGATTTTTATTTCAATTTTCAATTGTAGGATGCAATGATGCAAGGATGATGCATGACAATAATAACATCCTAATACAAAATTTGGGATGTTACACTCTGACTAGGAACAAAAGTTTGCCAATTACAATTATGATTTTATCTTTATGCATCTCTATTGTGACTCCTGTACTTTTTGCAAGCTAAGCTATATAATGGTGAGTTGCTTTCTTCTATGAGTTGTGTAATGGTAAGTGTGATGCTTCTTGTCAGTATTCTTTTATCGACACTTCACTCCATAAACCTATGGACATGTTTTCTTATCTCAGTTTTTGCTTGGGGACAAGCGAAGTTCTAAGCTTGGGGAAGTTGATATGTCCAATTTGCATCACCATTTGTCGTGGTGGTGGCACGGCAGATGCCATAGGTAGGCTAAAGTATGGGGCCAATGGATGCTAGAGGGATCTGGGGAGGGAAGATGTAGTTGATTCTACACACAGAAGACTAACGTAAAGATCTTTTTTTCTCCTTTCTTGGGCTACAAGTGCTCCTTGAGCTGTATACAAGTGGAGAAGAAGAACTTTACCAGCCTAACGGTACCAAATGAGCCGATGCCCTTCTGAGAGTCCAAGTCTCTCCTTATAAAGGGGAGCCTTGGCTCCTCTAGGGCTGACGTGGCAAGCATATTCAAAGAATATGCTTGTACCAAAATAGTAATTCGGCGGCCTCCTTTCCGTGTCGCCCTTATAATGACGGCAAAGTCTTAGAGAACCCCACCTGTACTCCTCGGGCTTCAGGACTATCACCTCCGTGACCTCCTTCTGCCCTTCTGCCACTCTGCGCCTTGTCCTTTGTGTTTGGCTCTGCCCAGATCCTTCATAGCTCGTGGCTAGGGTTTGACTATCAGCACTTCCTTCTCCTACAAGCTTCACATTAATCGGCCCTGCCTTGCTTAACTTGGCTTGGCCTTCACCTGCATTCAGATTATTCGGGCAGACCCGGCCGACTTACCCAGTATGTCGGCCGGATAACGCCTTGCTCTTCTCATAAGGGCCCTGCTCTTGCTTACCTCGGCCGACCTTTACAGGATTCGGCCAATTTAGACAGTAACTCGGAAACTGGACGGGGAACTTCCTTCTGTCTTTCCCCGTCCTTACCCTATCCGGGATCACCTCCCCAACATTAGTCCCCGAAGCTGGTATGGTCCTGCCTATAACCTCGGCCGGGCCATATCAGTTTCCCAATATTCACTTCTCCTTGTTTCTGAGTTATTTTTCCCTCGTCCGAGGTATCTGCGCATCTTCTCGCGTATGCCTCATCCTACGTGTCACGCTCATCATTGTTTCTCTAGTTTTTTGTTCCTCTACAGTGCTTACTGACAGGCTACAGTAATTACTGTGCCTGTCGCGTCAGTGCTGCAACGCCTCGCGCACCGTTTCTGTCAGGGATCTTGATCCTTTCTAGCATCGTGTGGTCGTTGGTGCGGTTCCACTCAGCGGCGTGCGGTTGTGCCGCACACACGATCTACACAGTTAATACCCACACGCACGATCCCACTACCACTCAGGCCGCGTGGTTATAAAGAGGGGCACGGGGCTAGGGGATTTACTCTTCTCCTCCGCTTACCGTTGCCCATCTTCCTCCTCTCGCTTCTGCGCCTGTTCGTGCTCCCTCCGCCGTGCGCCCATTGGACTCTTCGACGGCGAGGCTCCCATCGCTCTGCCCCGTCAACCTCGTCCCCGTAAACTTGCTCCGGCGCCGTTTGCCGGTGAGTTTATCCGGTCTCATTGCCTAGTTTATCCTCTAGACGCATCTGCTTCTCTTTAGATTTCCCGTGGCGGTTCCTTCTCCGCTCCGCCGCCGTTTTCGCGTAGAATCACGACGGGGCCTTGCAGTTCTAGGCTTCGCTCCGCCGCTAGTTCATCTTCCATAGATTCCTCCGGCGACCCTATGTCGAGCTCTGTTAGCGGCGCGCTTATTGAGGATGATGATGCAGCGTCTGGGCCCGAGCGGGGCTCCTGGCAGGGCTCTTCCGTCACCCGCCAAGAGGTTGAGTGGTTAATTCGAACTCGCCGGATTCCTGCCGAGGCAGCCTGTCGCTTACCCGGCAGTGAATATTCTCCCGTTCTCAACGAGGGCGAGTACGTCGTCTTTATGTCACACTTCGCTCGCAGGTTTGGTCTCCCCCTTAGCGATTTCGCTAGGGAGTTTCTTGATTACTTCGGCCTGCAGCCGCATCATCTTTCGTCTAATGCCATCGCTTCTCTTTCCGCTTTTATCTCTGCTTCGGAAGGATACTTCGGCCTATGGTCATCTGTGCACCTTTGGACGAAGTTCTTTCAGATCCGTTCCAATGTTGTCCTAGACAAATCCCTTCAACATTCCGAGAAACTGCTCACCCAGTGCGGAGCTGCGTCAATCACACCTCAGAGGAAATCCGAGTTTCCTCGCGTTGCTGGTCTAGAGTCGTGCAATAAATGGCATAAATCATTCTTTTATGTCAAGAATTCTGGGAATGAGGACAGGATTCGGTTCCCTGCTTTTTCCATCGGCCCCTCTTCCAACAAGAACTGGACTTATAACCCGAGGAAGAGTCATGCTCTGGCCGAGTCCTTTGAGATTCAGCTGAAGGAACTGATCCGCTCCGGGCTACGCGGCGAGGATCTGATGACCACCTTCGTCAGCAGCCGAATCTGCCCATTCCAGAAACGCATGCATAAGCTCTGCTATATGAGCGGTCCTCTTGATCCCAACCGAGTCTCAACGGTGGAGCTGGATAATTACCTTATCTTCAAGCGCGTCCGGGCTATCTTTAAGACAGAGATGCCGGAGGACTGGGCCTGGGGACTGAAGCCGTTCACCCGCGAGCATCCTCCTCCCAGAGTAAGTTCTTGCAGTTGTGTTTTGCCTTTTAATCGCATCTGTGATTTCCCTTGTTAATTTCTCTCTTTCTTTTCCTGCAGAGGTTTGAGGAGCAGAAGATTGAGGATGCTGAGGTTTTGTCTCTCCCGTGGCCCGCGGATCGGAACACTCCAGACAGCAGGGAGCCAGACTCTGAGGAGTTCGTTCCCAAGTCGGAACTTGCTCCGGCTCGTGCCCGTGGCAAGACCCCGGCCCATGAGGAGGAAGGTGATTCGGACGAGGTCCAAGTTCTTGAGGTAGTTGCCGCAATGCCAATTTCTTATGCATTTCCGGCCTCTACTTTCTCAGCTAATCCGGCCGGTCAGGTTCACAACGCCGAGCCTCTCGCCTCCCGACCTCCTGTTACCTCGGGGAGACGTAGCGCTCCAGCAGGTGCCTCGGAAGCCGCTCCCAAGAAACGAATGAAGAAGTCAGCCCAGCACCCTCCTAAGCGTAAAACTATGCCCGGGGTTACTGGGTGAGTTGCTTTTTATTTGTATTTATTGTTTCTCTCTTTCTGCCTTTTGACCTGATCTTTTTTGCCTTTGTAGGGCTCCTCTTTCTGTTAAGCCTAGTGGTCCTAGCATGACGAGTCACACGACTCGGCCGCCTTCTCCTCCGCCTCCTGAGGATTATAGAGTTCCTAGTCCTGCTCGCGTCAACTCTCCTTCCGCTGCGAATCAAACGTCATCTCGCCAAGATGCCCTAGAGGTATTTCCTGCTGATGCCGATATAACTCGGCTAGTAGATATTTCTACCGAGCCTGCTGCCTCCTCCGTGAATCCCGAAATTTCCCCCGAGATCCCTTCGACCCCCATAGCCTTTACTGCGACTCCGACTCCAGCCGAGGATACCAATATCTCGGCGCCCTCAGAAACCGTAATCCCTCGGGCCCCCAAAGATGCTGCTCCGAGTGCCGAGGTAACGGCTCCTGCCGACGCCTCTTCTAAGGCAAGAAAGGTCGTCGTCACCAAGCCTCCCTCATCCCAGAAAGGGCTTGCCAGATCTTCTCAGCCTACAATTGCTGATGCGCTGCGCAAGGGGTTTTCTTCTGCCAAGACTATTGTTACCCCGGCTGCTGATACACAACTCGCTCTTCACAAGAGTCCCGCTGCGTCGGTGGCTACACAACACGTCCGAGGTAAAGTCCTGACTCGTACAGAGAGTGGGAACAGCCTCGGCTCGTTGGTCGAGTATGCCAACAATTGGAATGCTGCTGATCAGCTCGAGGGCAATCCCAGCAGCCAGCCCTTTCAACTCTCCGACATCAGCAGTCGCTTACATCTGGCTGCCAAGATCGTTCTTGACAGCGACAATATGAATGAGGTAATTGTTCTTATCGACGTTTGATTAAACACTCGAATGATATTATATATACTCTAGTCCCCGAAACTTGCAACCGAATAATTTGTTATTCGTTTGGAAGTTTTATTAGGCTTTGCCTGGTTTAGTTTTGTCTTAGTGTTCTAATATCCATCTACCTAGATCCGAATTAAGTTTTTCTTGATTTGGATCTTTCTAAGTTTCGAATATCCAGCCACCTAGATCCGAGTTAAGTCTTGCTTGATTCGGATCTGTCTGATTGTCGAATATCCAGTCACCTAGATCCGAGTTAAGTTCTGCTTGATTTGGATCTATCTGAGTTTCGAATATCCAGCCACCTAGATCCGAGTTAAGTTTTGCTTGACTCGGATCTATTTTAGTTTTGGATATCCAGCCACCTAGATCTGAGTTAAGTTTTGCATGACTCGGATCTGTATTGAGTTCGAATATCTTATTGCTATTTATTTTGTTGCTTAGGTTGCGCATGACCAGCGGACCGCCGAATTCCGAAGGCTGATTTTCGCACATAAAAAATTGCAAGATAAGTATGAGAAGGTCATTCCTGTGGTGAAGAAAGCTGGTAAGTTAACAAACTTTTGCATTATTCCTAAAGCTCTTATTGTTTTGGACGTGAGGTGTTAGCTCACTTTGCTGGTAAATATGTAACATCAACAATCTTAACATCCGTCTTGAGAAGAAAGTCAAGGCCCTGGAAGGTTAGTTACTCTTTTTCTTTGCATACTTCCATTTGAAATGTGCACTGGGTTTCTTTTAACCCTTTTGGCTTTGGTAAAGCCGAGTTACAAACTTTTTGCAGCGTCACATCAAGACTGCACACCTATGCCTGATATGATGCTGCATTTTTAGAACAAGCCTCTACTCACTCGGCGCAGCTGAAAGATAAAGACGACGAGATAATTCGCTTGTGCACCGAGGTGGAGTCCCTGAAGCTCTCTCAGAAGTCTGAGTTAGAGAAAGTTGACCAGGAGTTCTCCGAGGAGAAGAACCGGCTAGCTCTGCAATTGCATAAAAATAAAGAACTCCTCGAGGTTGCCGAACTCAAGACACGGGCGATGACCGAGGAGACCACTCGCTTTGAGAAAACCAAGGGTGACTGGGCTCAAGATCTTCAGAAAATGCTGACATATATTCACCGTAAGCTTCTGACCGTGGCGAGTTATCTTTTTCCCTTTCTTACTATTGACCGACGTACTTTTGTTTTGCGCAGACCACTTTCCAGAAGCTATTGATGGAAGATTACTTGGTTGTCGTTGGCGGTGCCGTTGGCCCAATGAAGATTATGGGCAGGGACTTGGTGCAAGCCGCCATTCGGGCCTACCATGTTCTCTGGCCGAATACCTCTGGGACTCCTGATATTGATGAGATCAAAATACTGGTGGAAAGATTTATGGCATCCCAGAACTAGTTAAATCTCTGGAGGGAATCCGCTGGACGAGCTGGTGCTGATATGGCGCTCACAGTTGTTATGTCGTGGTATGAGGATATTTCCCTTGATACCTTGATAAATTTGCGCACTGGCTCTCGTTGGGTTGAAGATCCAGAGTTCGTCGCTCGCCGACAAGCTCGCGCCTTCCAGCTTGTTGAGTATGCGGACGTGCATAACTGGATTGAAGGGCCGAGTTTCCTTTCTAACCCGGCGGATGAGGTCGAAGTTGAAGACGCCTCTGATGATAACTCAGTCGACCAGGGAGAGGATGAGGGCGACTCGGATACTTCTGGTGATTCCAGCGCAAGCTCGGATGGCAATGGCAACGCGCGATCCTCCTCCAAAGGGACTGGACATTCTCAAGCTCAAGCTGATGTTTCTCAACAGCCCCGGGCTTCCTCCGAAGTTTCTCCTGGTTCTGTGGAGGGCGAAGCAACTTTGGCCGAGGAGCCGTCTACCTCGGAGCGCCCAGTACCTGACCAAGTCGTTTCCCCTTAGGTTTAAAAAACTCTAAGTCGTTTCTTATCCCCGGTATGCCGGGCGTATGGTGTGTGTGCAAAAATTGTCCGACTTTATGTGTGGTATGAACCTTTTTTGCCTTTTGCCACTGAGGCACGCATGGTTGTGATCGTTGTTATTCTGTTTAAACTGATCCTGTTTGTTTAAATCTTTGCTTTGGTGGCCTTTAATTTCTTAAGTTCGGATTGTTTGTTTGCCTCTGTCGTACGGTAGTTCGGCGTCTAATATTGCCTAACCTTGATAAATTTGACAATTCAACCATTGTGTTCTTGAATTTTATCCAAGTCGTAAATCTCGAAGCCCATATCTGGGGAGAACGAAATAATATCGCTCTGGGTGCTGAAGTTTGATACCCATTTCTATAACAAGAGACAATTGTGGGGCAATTCCCTAATCACTGCTCTAAAAATCGAGACTCATCACATCACTAAAAATGCAAAATAATATTGGGCAGTCCTCAAGTCATTGCTGGAGGTGCCGAAGTTTAATACATAACTCAGAAACAATATAGGACAGTCCCCGAGCCACTACTCAAGGTGCCGAGGTTTAATACATAACCCGAACTCAGTAACAATATAGGACAGTCCCCGAGCCACTGCTCAAGGTGCCGAGTTTTAATACATAACCCAAACTCAGAAACAATATAGGACAGTCCCCGAGCCACTGCTCAAGGTGCCGAGTTTTAATACATAACCCAAGCTCAGAAATGATATAGGACAGTCCCCGAGTCACTGCTCAAGGTGCTGAGGTTTATTACATAACCCGAACTGAGAAACAATATAGGACAGTCCCCGAGCCACTGCTCAAGGTGCCGAGTTTTAATACATAATCCAAACTCAGAAACAATATAGGACAGTCCCCGAGCCAATGCTCAAAGTGCCGAGTTTTAATACATAACCCAAACTCAGAAACAATATAGGACAGTCCCCGAGCCACTGCTCAAGGTGCCGAGTTTTAATACATAACCCAAACTCAGAAACAATATAGGACAGTCCCCGAGTCACTGCTCAAGGTGTCGAGGTTTAATACACAGTTGATACTTCGTCCTGAAGCGTTACTTTACAATGTGTCATAGATGACTCCTACGAGTAAAATGGACGAAGTAAAGCTACGTTCCATGGTCTTTTCGATTCTTCGCCGGCTTTGTCTTCCTTGTTCTTTTCTGGCGACTAAGCATCAATTAAGTAATACGCATCGTTGTGCAATGCTTTGCTCACAATGAACGGTCCTTCCCATGGGGGTGATAGTTTGTGCATGCCGACCGTGCGTTGCACTAACCGAAGAACCAAATCTCCTTCTTTAAACACTCTTGGATTTACTTTCTTGCTGTGATATCGTCACAAGTCCTGCTAATAAATAGCTGATCTTGATAGTGCCAACTCCCTGGCCTCTTCTAGCAGATCGACATCATCTTTCCGAGCTATTTCATTTACCTCAGCGGTTGTATACTGGGTAACCCTTGGCGAGTCATGTATTATGTCGGCTGGAAGCACGGCTTCTGCCCCATATACTAGAAAAAATGGTGTATACCTTGTTGACCTGTTTGGGGTAGTTCTGAGGCTCCATAGTACTGCTGGTAGTTCCTCAATCCAACACCCTGCCGACCTTTGCAGTGGTTCGACGAGTCGTGGTTTTATTCCGTACAATACTAGTCCATTAGATCTTTCTAGTTGCCCATTAGATGCTGGGTGAGCCACTGAGGCGACATCTAGTCTTATGTGTTTTTCTTGACAGAATCTAGCGAAGGCTCCTTCAGCAAAGTTTGTACCATTGTCTGTAATAACACTGTGTGGGTAGCCATATCTCAAGATAATATCTTTGAGGAATTTTACTGTTGTGGGCCCATCACACTTCTTTATTGGTTTCACTTCAATCCATTTTGTGAATTTGTCGACCATGACTAAGATGGGGGTCATCCCGCCCCGGTCCGGCTTGAATGGTCCTACCATATCTAAGCACCATACAGAAAATGGCCAAGTAATTGGTATCGTTTTTAACTCGGACGATGGCATATGTATCTTGCTGGCATATCTCTGGCAACCATTACATTTTTCCACCAGTTCTTTGGCTTCTTTCAACGCTGTTGGCCAATAAAACCCATGCCTGAATGCTTTGGCCACTAAAGCTCTGGACGAGGCGTGATGCCCGCATTCTCCTTGATGTATATCTAGGAGGATCTCCTGGCCTTCCGCTGAGTTCACACATCTTTGCAACATGCTTGTGACGCTCCTTTTATACAGCTCATTGTTTATGATTGTATAAGCTTTAGCTCTTCTCACTGTCTATCTCGCCAATACCTCATCATTTGGCAAAATCGCATCTTTAAGGAAAGAAAATATGGGTTGCGCCCATGTTGGTATGATTTTTTCTGGGGTAATCTCACTATCTATTTCCATATTTTCCGCCGACATAACTACCTCGGATTTTTCATATCCATCCTTGCATCGGCCGGGTTCATTTTTGTAAATTGCGGGTTACATTCCTTGTCAATTTCCATCGGCACACTATCTTCTCTTGATTTTGCCGGAATAAAGATGGATTCGGACTCTGGTGATGGTGTTATTGATGGTTTCCTCAGGTGCTCTAGGGCGAAACCTGGGGGAATTGATTGTCTGGTTGATCCGAGTTTTGACAATGTGTCTGCGGCGTCGTTTTCTGCCCGAGGCATATGATGAAATTCACATCCATCGAAGTATCCACTGAGTTTTTGCACATGAAACCTATATAAGGCCATATTGGCATCTAATGCATCCCAATTTCCTGAGACTTGTTGTACTACTAGATCTGAATCTCCGTAGCATAAGATTCGGCGTATGCCAATCTCTTTTGCTACCTTCAATCCATGGACGAGTGCTTCATATTCGGCTACATTGTTTGATGCGGCAAAATGTATTTGCAACACATATTTCAGCTGATCTCTTTTTGGCGAGGTTAACACTATCCCCGCCCCAAACCATTTCTTAGTTTGGAACCGTCGAAGTGCATCGTCCAATAACCCGGATCTGGTAATGGTGGCTCATATTGTACCTCGGCCCTGTCCACGAAGAAGTCGGCCACAACCAGAGATTTGATTGCATCTCACCTATCGAATTGCGGAGCATAAGGTGACAATTCAACTGCCCTTTTTGCTATTGGGCCACTTGCATCCTTGTTGCTCAATATGTCGGCTATGGGTGCTTCACATATCACTTTGATGGGGTGCTCTTCGAAGTAATGTTTAAGTTTCTTCGCTGACATGTATACCCCATATGCCATCTTCTGATAATGTGGGTAATTTTGCTTTGAGGCTGATAGTACCTCGCTTAGGTAATATACTGGCCTTTGTACTGATCTGTCATCTTCAATTCGTTCCACCACGATCACAGCACTTACTACTCTGTTCGTGGCGGCTATGTAAAGTAACATAGGCTCTTTTGACAGTGGAGAGGCCAGGATTGGCGCTGTGACCAACATCTTCTTCAATTCATGGAACGCATTGTCTGCTTGTGGTGTCCAAATGAACTTATTAGATTTTTCATCAGTTGATAAAGTGTTAATGCTTTCTCTCCCAGCCGACATACAAATCGGCTAAGCGAGGCCAGGCAACCTGTGAACTTCTGTACATCATTTAGACACCTCGGCAATTCCATCCTTTCCACTGCTCTTATCTTGGTTGGATTGGCCTCTATACCTCGGCTAGATACAAGAAAACCGAGTAGTTTTCCAGCCGGTACACGGAAGGTGCATTTTTCCGGGTTAAGCTTCATTCGAAATCTTCTCAAGTTAGCGAAAGTTTGCCGAATATCATCCAGTAGCGTTTTGCTTTCTTTGGTTTTGATAACCACATCATCTACATATACTTGTACATTTTTTCCTATCTGGTCATGCATACATTTTTGCATACATCTCTGGTACGTTGCCCCTGCATTACGTAGGCCGAATGGCATGGTGTGATAGCAATAAGCCCCGTATGGGGTAATAAACGCAGTCTTTATTTGATCGGCCGGGTTTAACGGTATCTGGTGAAAACCAGAATATGCGTCTACAAATGATAACAATTCACAACCAGCGGTCGAATCAATGACCTGGTCTATTCTAGGTAACGGAAAAGGATCTTTTGGACACGCCTTGTTCAGGTTCGTGTAGTCAATACACATTCGCCATACAATGGCTACATTTGGATCATCTTTCTTCTTTTCTACTAGCATCGGGTTTGATAGCCAATCCGGATAAAGCACCTCCATGATGAACCCGGCCGCAAGGAGCCGAGCTATCTCATCCCCTATTATTTTTCTCCTGTCTTCGGCAAAGCGGCGGAGAGGTTGCTTCACCGGCCTTGCTCCTGGCCTTACATTCAGAGAGTGCTCAGCCAACTCCCTCGCCACACCTTGCAAATCCTGAGTTGACCATGCAAAGATATCCCGATTCTCACGGAGGAAGTTGGTGAGCTCGCTTTCCTATTTAGCATCTAGGCCGGCACCAATGGTGACGGTACGCTCTAGGAACTGCTCATCTATCTGGAACTTTTTTATTTCTTTAGTCGGCTAGAAAGAGACACTTCCATGCGGATTGGCCAATGCCGGCATATTCAGTTGTGCCGACTAAGCGAGGGCCGCTACCTCCTGAATTATTCTTTTTTCTCTTGCTATTACCAATGACTCGGCCAGATTTGATCCGACTGAAGCACATTCCATTGACTTCCTGTAATCTTCTGCTACTGTTATCACCCCTTGTGGTCCGGGTAACTTCATTTTCAAGTAAGTTATGTGGCAGCTGCTCATGAATTTGGCCAATGCCGGCCGTCCGAGTAGAGCATGATAACAACTCTCTAGATCCACCACTTCAAACTCCAAATTTTCTGCTCTGCAGTTATCTCTTGTGCCGAATAACACATCCATGCGTACCTTTCCAATGGGTTTGCATGAAAGCCTTGGCACTATTCCATGGAATGTGGTTCTCGTGGATTGTAGCATATTCTGCGATATTCGAAGTTTATGCATTGTATCCTTGTACATGATATTGATACTGCTCCCATTGTCAATGAGTACTTTTGAAAATTTCACATTAATGCTCGGTCCGACAAATGTCGGATCTAGTACAAGTGCGTACGATCCCGGATTCGTCATTATTTTGGGGTGATCCTTTATGCTCCAAGTTACTTCTTGATCTGACCAAGGCACATATCTTGGTACTGCCGGCATAACTGCATTTACTTCCATATGTCGGCACTGTACACTCTGCATGTCTTGTTGTTCTGTTGTGAACATGCAATATGATTGATGATGTTCCCTATAATCATTGCGTCCACTATTTCCTGGGTTCGTCCTTCCATCCGGACCCTGATTGATCACTTGATGCACTTCATCTCTCCGGTCCGAGTTATCATACCTCGGGGGAGGAGGTGGTAACATTAGTTGCTGTGCATTTGCTCCGGTCAACTATGGCTGATGCTGCTGATGTGCCTGGTGGGATGTTGCTTGCATGACCGCCGGGTTACCCATTGCATTTTTCATCCAGGCGCATTGCCGAGTTGTATGATTGGCTGGCTTGGCCGGGTTTGAAGTATGAAACTTACACGGTTGATCTAACATAGACTCAAACGTGTACTTTGGCCTTTCCTGCCATTGCTTCTTCTGTTCTGGTGTCCACTGTCTCTTCCCTTCATTCCTTGGTGTCCACTGCTGAGGACCATTCTTTTGTCGCTGATTGTTTCCGTGACTCGGCTGATCTTGCACTACCGCTGCCACCTGATTTGAGCCATATCTATAATCTGGTCTTTCTTCTCTTCTTCTTTCTCTGAACTCATTGCGCCTTGATGACCCGGCCGCATCTCTTGTATATTGATCTTGATGTTCCCGATGATCTGCTGGCATTAGTTCTGGTTGTGTCGGATCTCCCAATGCATAGGAATCCGCTATCCTGATGGTTTCTGCCAAAGTGGTTGGCATATCTCTGTGCAATCGCTGCCACAATACACTGCCATAACGACATCCTTGAGCGAACCAAGATATCGCTTGTGATACTATAACTCCCTCGCATGAATTCCTGAGATTACACCACCGAGTTAAGAATTCTCTGTCTGTCTCATTCGGCCTTTGCTTGCACATGGCTAACAAACATTTCGTCAAAATCCAACCAACAGTTGATGCTGCCCGGAGGTAGATTATTCAGCCATACTCTGGCTGGTCCTTCCAGCATTTGCGGGACATATCTCACTGCCCACCGCAATTTTCCACTTGCTATTTTTTCTGCAGTGGCATAATCAATCAACCAATTCTGTGGTTTGGTGCTCCCGTTGTATGTTTTCGTGCCTCTTGCCAGCTGAAAGTTCGGCACTGGCGGCTCTCCCATGATCCGTGGTCCGAAACATGCCGGACCCGGTGGACCCTGCTCTTCTAGCAATTCGGACCGATACAGCTGGTCTAGTTTTACTCTTGCATCACTTGACGGCAAATCTCTGTACAAAATTCTTTCCTACATTCCATAGTGATTATTTCCACCATGAACCACATATTCCATCTCGGAATAACCATCATTATACCTCTCGTTCACCTGATTGTGGCGAGCTGGTCTCACTTCTCTTTCCTTCTGAGGTTCATATCTCGGTTGAGGATTGGGTGGCGGTTCTCTCCTTCCTTCTGCCGGGATATTATTCTCGTGATTTCCTCTTCCGAGATCTCCATTACCTCGTCTTCCGTTGCCTTTGTCGGTACGGCCGGGGTTTCTTTCGCCACTGTTACATCGGCTTCCATTGCCTCTGTTTTCATTTGCTTTTCTGTCTACTGCCGGATCATATGGAATGATTTGCTTATTTCTTTTTCCCGAAGTTACCGCTCTGTCTTTCCGCGCATTGTTTCCAGGCGAAGATGTTGCTGCCACAGATAGGGCGGGTGCTGCACCAGCCGAATGAACCATTCGCGAGGCACCAGACCGTTCCGGATCTGCCCTGAGCATTTCTTCATTCTGCTGGTTCGCGATGCGTACCAGCTCATTTACTCTTTCTTGTTGCTTCTGCCGGGCTTCGCCGGTCAGTCCTTCTAACTCTAGTGCAGCGGCATTTGCCGCTCTTAGGTTTTTTACCGGGGTGCTATACCTCGGCAAGCCTAGATCAACAGAATCTCCCTTATGAGTCTCATGCTCTTTGTTGATATCATCCATGAGGTTCTTTCCTCTCAATATTAACTCATCAACCCGCTCGGGGGCGACGTCAAGTTTATTTGCCCTAGCATATTCTCGCAGGGTCCTGTTTAAGGACTCCCGCAATGCCGACACCTTTTTTGCCTCTACCAGTACTTTTTGCCTAGTTTCTTCTAATTCTGCCTGAGCATTAGCCGGATCAAGTATCGGCGCTACAGGTGTAGTCAGATTATATATAGTTGCATGGAGAACATTCTCTGGTCTTTCCAGAGGTGGCCCTCTTATCCTTGGCGCCTTTGGGGTCGTCCCATGTGGATGAAGTTTCCCGTCCGGATCATGACTCCAGCTAGCACCGTTGCTGGCCCCAAGGTGGGCGCCAACTGTCGTGGTGGTGGCACGGCAGATCCCATAGGTAGGCTAAAGTATGGGGACAATGGATGCTAGAGGGATCTGTGGAGGGACGATGTAGTTGATTCTACACACAGAAGACTAACGTAAAGATCTTTTTTTCTCCTTTCTTGGGCTACAAGTGCTCCTTGAGCTGTATACAAGTGGAGAAGAAGAACTTTACCAGCCTAACGGTACCAAATGAGCCGATGCCCTTCTGAGAGTCCAAGTCTCTCCTTATAAAGGGGAGCCTTGGCTCCTCTAGGGCTGACGTGGCAAGCATATTCGAAGAATATGCTTGTCCCAAAATAGTAATTCGGTGGCCTACTTTCCGTGTTGCCCTTCTAATGACGGTAAAGTCTCAGAGAACCCCACCTGCATGCCTCGGGCTTCAGGACTGTCACCTCCGTGACCTCCTTCTGCCCTTCTGCCACTCTGCGCCTTGTCCTTTGTGCTTGGCTCTGCCTAGATCCTTCATAGCTCGTGGCTAGGGTTTGATTATGAGCACTTCCTTCTCCTGCAAGCTTCACGTTACTCGGCCCTGCCTTGCTTAACTCGGCTTGGCCTTCACCTGCATTCAGATTATTCAGGCAGACCCGGTCGACTTACACAGTATGTCGGCCAGGTAACGCCTTGCTCTTCTCATAAGGGCCCTGCTCTTGCTTACCTCGGCCGACCTTTACAGGATTCGGCCAATTTAGACAGTAACTCGGAAACTGGATGGGGAACTTCCTTCTATCTTTCCCCTTCCTTACCCTATCCAGGGTCAACTCCCCAACACCATTCTGTATCATAATTTGCCTCTATTCATTGATATATGTCTTATTATGAGGTATTACTTATGTCTTTTCCTCTGTTTTTGCATGTTGGATGATTCTTGCACTACTAGGAAACAGGCCGTTAGTGGCGCACCAGAAATGCCCATCCGTGGCGCACTAGCAGTGCGCCACGGGCCTTGCGCTACGGCTATCTCTCAGCCGTGGCGCACTGCCTAGTGCGCCACGGTTGTGTAGAGATAGGCGTAGCGCACCTCCTAGTGTGCCACAAAAGTTTGGCATGGTGCGCTACCCCTGGGATCTTCTGTGGCGCACTACCTAGTGCGCCACTAAACTTCCATAGTGCGCTTTAGGTGTAGTGCGCCACAGAAGGTAGACCATGTGCGCCACAGATGTATTTTTTGTTTTTTTTTTAATTTCTGAGTCAGATTATATGCAATACAGATTATATACAATATTACAGCAGATATACACACACAGATACAAGATATACACTTATATATATAAATACTCAATATGAAAAACAAGATTGAAACAAATACATATAGATAAGTCTCATACATGAATACATAGTCTAAGTTACATTGTTTCGATCATGTTACAAAGTAGTAGTTGGTGACATGCTAATACATGTGTCGATCGAACAAGTTAGAGCTCGGAAGCTCGCCTAGACATCTAAACTAGCTAGCTAGACACAAACGCGGGATAAATAACCAAAGAAGATAAGCATGATCACCGCCGCGACGAAGGTGTAGGTCTTCATCCGGTTCCTTGTCCTAACTCCCGCTAGATAGCGCGTGTATCTAGCTTCCGCCTCCGCCATAGTGTTGTACCCTTTGTAGCTATTGCCGCTGAAATGGTGCACCTGTCTCCAGCAGTCTTCCCAATCATCGTAGACTCCGGGAACCCGTCCCTTGTACACGACGTACCACGTCATCTATAACTTGACAATAATAATTAACCGACTATTGAAAAAAACATATATAATTAAAGTCGCATATGAAGATACACTTATAGAAAGTACTCCTAAATCAAAAAGACCAAACTCAGAAAGCATGCCTCATATATAACTAGGTTGTTCGACACAGGAATATGCTACGATGGAACTGTTCGCCAAGTAGGATGCACAACACCTGGACCTGTGCATAGCACAAGGCGAACAATCCCATCGCAACACATTCACATATAGTGTGCCACGACATTTCAATCATCGGCATTATTCTCGAAAAAGACCAAAGTAACTCAAAAAGCATGCCTCATATATATACATAGGTCGTTGGACACAGGAATATGCTACAATGGAACCGTACGCCAAGTAGGATGCACAACACCTGGACTTGTGCATAGCACAAGGCGTACAATCCCATCGTAGCACATTCACATATATAGTGTGCTACGACATTTCAATCATCGGCATTATTCTCGAAAAAGACCAAAGTAGCTCGAAAAGAATGCCTCATATATAACTAGCTAGGTCGTTGGACACAGGCATATGCTATGACGGAACAGTTAGCCAAGTAGGATGCACAATTCCTGGACTTGTGCATATCACAAGGCTAACTATCCCGTCATAGCACATTCACATATATATTGTGCCACGACATTTCAATCATCGGCATATTCTCGAAAAAGACAAAAATAACTCGAAAAGAATGCCTCATATATATACATAGGTCGTTGGACACAGGAATATGCTACGATGGAACGGTGAGCCAAGTAGGATGCATAAGACCTGGACTTGTGCATATCACAAGGATCACAGTCCCATCGTAGCACATTCACATATATAGTGTGCCACGACTTTCAATCATCGGCATTATTCTCGAAAAAAGAGTAAAGAAAAAAAGAAGGACCAAATTGAGCAAAGGACCAAAGAGTAAGCAAAAAAACCAAGCATTGATTGATATATAATAATAAGAAAAATAAGTTCACTTGTCGTCCACACACACACACAAAGGTCATCTATAGTTTGTAACTACAACTAGGCCAACATCAAGCCTTCTGGATCGGCTTAGGGAACGGGAGGACGCCTTGTCTCGTCATGAACTTCCTATAGTCACCCTGCATCTCTAGGCGATCTTCTATGTCACGGTTATTCGGGATATTTCCTCCGTAGAGGATCCCCCCCAAAGTCATGACATCACGAAATATGATTGCCCCAAACTGCTGCTGGATGCGATACATCTCTTGTCTAATATCCGAATCATTGATCTTGGCCTTTGCTTCGGCCCACTGTTTGAGATGATCTAGCAGCGTAGAATTCTGCTGGTCAAGTAGGAACGCCCTCATGTGATGGAGTGCGTAGTAGGCTTCCTTCTTACTGTTTTCCGGCTGCTTCACGCAAGGGAACTCCATTACATGGTTGAAGACGTGCCTGCCGAACTTGACCTTCTTACGCACGAAGCTGGTGCCTTCCGTCGAGGCAAAGCCAGTGAGAGCATCATCCAGAACTTCCTTGATCTTGTCGTAGTTTTTCTTATTTTCTAGACTCCCCGAGTCGAAATACGTGGCGTGGGTGCTTTGGCGATAAGGAGATGAGCGTGCAGTGTTCATCTCTGTGCAAAAAATTCAAATGGAATGTGTTGGAAAAAGAATGATGATGATCTAATAAAGCCAATCGACGGTGGCGAGTGAATAACGACTTACTCGGGAAAGTAAGGCACGAGAATGTATTCCTTTGTCTTGTTCGCCACGAGGATTCTTTTTAGGTACGAGGCCACGATACGTCGTTCGGCGGGGGAACCCAAGCAGCCGTCACGCATGTAGTAGGGGTCCACTATAGCCATGCCCGGTGTGTTCTCTCTAATGATCTGCATGGCCAGGCTGAGAGAAAAGAGACGGACCATGGTATAGTGCAGCGGGTATAGGTGGAACATATTGAAGATGTCCTCGAACCGCAGGAAGAACAGATCCGCGGGGGCAGTGTCGACGAAGCCCAAGCCTGGTGGCACCTTAACCACGAATACCGGGTGCGAGGGATCTTTCTCTGATAGAAGGCGTCTCTCTATCGTCAGCACGCCGTCATGCACACTCTGCAGTTCCGAACTGGCGAGCTTCCGCAAATTCTTAGGTAGCATGGGCTCACCCGCCACATGAATCCTCCACATAATACCCTCGGGTCTTGGTGGCCCGTCCCGAAACCTGATCGGATTCGCAATTGTTGACGCCACCGGCTGGCTCGAGCTGCTAGATTTTCTTTTCCTGCCCTTTTTTCCTTTTGGAGAGCGGGCAGGCACCGCAATCTGAGCATCGGCCGCCCTATGTAGTGTGTCATGGCTTAGAATAAAGGGCCGGTTGGTTGTATCAGCTGGCTCTGTAAAGGCGCAAGCTGGAGGCGTCTCCTGAGAACCAAACAGACGCTTGGTGATAGTGGCTTTCTCTGTGGGGCCACCAGCTAGGTCTTCTTCGTTGCCAAACTGAGTGCTGAAGAAGTGATCATTCCAGTCTTCGTCGTCCTCGGCCGGATCCTGCGCCATGTGCATATCATCAACATGATCATCCGACCCACCGCGTGGAGGTGACGGCGAGGGCGGTAAGGGGGCCTTGCCACCGCTTGTCGCTGGCACGATAGGCGGTGCTGTTGTCTGTGGCGTGATGGCCCCCGCCGTCCCCAAACGGATCATGCTCTTTGGCCATAGCAAGAATAAGCCGAAGCAACTTCTGAGGACAAACGGCTCTTCTTCATCCGCTCCTGGGGGTTGAATGGGAGGTTCCAGGTCGTCGCAGCGCCTTAGCACCCGACTAATTTTAACCCTGTGCACGCTATCTGGCATCGGCTTTGAGTGGAACGTGCGCTGCAAGGGTTGAACAATGGTACCCTTGGCAACATCCCTCAGCTTGTTGTTCACGTAGCATAAGAGAGTGCAAGGAACATCCGTCTGCGAAAAACATGTACGGCGTCGTCAGAGCGAGATGCCATAAGAGTAATATATAGATGGCATGAAATAAGGCGGTAATTAAAGCAATTTGTTTATCGTGATGGCGTCGAGATCGGCTAATCTCGACGCACCACATACGGCGACGGGCGTGCAAGAGACGGAAGGGCTGCTTGATGGCGCGGTGCTGGCCGCCGGTGTATTCTCCCTACCGACGGGTGCTTGGAGCTCCGGTGCCGCCGCGACGATGGCAGGGGGGCACCAACATGTACTCCGGCACCGCGGTGATGGCAGGGGGAGTCACCAACACTTGCGGCGCCGCGGTGCTAGCGGGCGGAGTCACGAACACGTAGTTCGCCTGATTCGTCGGCGCCGCGTTGTTCGAGTGGCTGCTGACCATGCTTGGAATCGGGCACGGCCCTACTCGACCACCCGCACTCCAGTTCTCTATTGACTCCACCAAGGTAGGCAGGAAGGACGTGAGGGTGATTGCCAGGTTGTCTTGGACGATCTGCGGGATCCGCGCCACTTGTGCCTTAAGTTCTTGAACCTCTCGGTTTTCCTCCTCGATCCTTCCCGACGGCGCCACATGCGTCCTCGGCGGTGGACCAAAATGATCCACCCAATTCTTACCCCCGAGGCCGGCCAGACGGCCAGCCGACGACGGCTTCTTCGTAACCGGCTCTATTTTCTTGGCCCGGTTCATCGCCCTGTTAAAAGGGTTATCCCACCGGGTGGCCGCCGTCGACCCCTGGGATGAGGAACCCTGGGATCCATGACTAGCAACAATTTCCTCCTCCTGCAGAAGAAGTAACAGTTAATCATTTAGATCACCGATTAGATTGCAATCGTGTTGATCCGCGGTAATTAGATTATACTTACCACAATTTCCTCGAATTCCTTCACCGCAGGATCCGCGGTGAGTTGTTTGGTTTTTGGGTCCACATGGTAACGGGCCCTGATGAAGTTTCGAACCTGCCCGGGTTCGAATTTGGCAAAGGGGTTTTCTATCCCCTTGGATCTATACTCTTCGTCCTCCTTATTCCATTTGGCCTTCGCGGTTCTGTATTCCACCAGATCCGAGATGGTGATGACCTATATTCATCGCCTGCAGCACCTTTCCCCGATTACTATTGGCCAGGGCTCTTTCGGATTCACACCTCTCCTTGAACTCCCGGAACTAATCTTTGGTGATCTGCGGGTCAATCTTCTAGATCTCCTCGAGACTTTTTCTTTCTTTATAGATCTTCTTCTTTATCCGGGTTCTCCAGCTGGCCAGGGCGGTGCTCATCTTTGTGAGGGCGGATTTGTTTACTTCATTCCCATGATAATTTGTGTTCTGATACTTAGCGGGGAACTTGTATCTTGCGTGCAGCTTCTCGAAGAGGAGTGTGCGCAAGTGGCCATTATCTTTATGCCGGAGATTCTCGGTGTTGATCGAGATGGTTGTCCGGGTGATCGCCGCCACTTGCCCACCGTACCCTTTGACGACAAGGGCGGGCTCCAAAGGAACCCCTGATGGGCTCACTTCGGTAATTTCCTCCCTGACCGTGCCAACCGTGTTCGGGCGCCGGTCCTTCGGCTTCTTCTTCTTCTTCTTCTTAGGAGGGTTGCTACCACTCCCTGTGCCCTCGCCGCCATCAGTGGTTTCATCGTCCGCCGTTCCTTCGGCATCTTCCTCCGCGTCTTCCATCTCATCATCCTCGCTCTCCTGGGGATGGTATTCTTCATCGTCTTCTAGACGCTGGGCCGCCTCCCAGAATGTCAATTGTTTATTCGGAGGTCTGAGTTCTCCTTCAGCGCTGATGCGCTTAGAACATACAGCCTCATCCATGTCACACATCTTTGCACTAATAAAAAACAAATAATTGGTTAAATGCACGGAAAAATCTGGCATGACCTTTGCTAATTTTCTTAAACTAGGAGTACCCGATTTCTGCCAAAACGGAAGTTAATCAACATTCCGGCAAAAATCGGGACTCATTTCATACAAGAACCTGCATATATATGGCCAGCATAGCTAGCACACAATAAATGGTACACACAAGTTTGCACAAATAGTACACACAGGTTTGAACAAAGATAAAATACCAAGAAGTGCAGTAGCTTATCACAGTACTGTCTTGTTTCAGTTTCAGTTTCAGCAAATAAGTAAATAAGCATTTCACAGCATTACACAGCTAGCTACTGTCTTGTTTCAGTTTCAGCTAGCATTTCATCACCAGGAGCACTTCATCACTAAAGCAAATAAGCTAGCAAATAATCAAGCAACACCTACTGCCTAAAGATGGTTCAGCACTAAAACTACTAGCTAATCCAGAGCACATGCATGGGCCATTACTGTGAGAGTTAGCAGTTAATCTCGCAGCTGTAGTATGAGGCTCTGCGTATGATTTGATTGGCCCAGACCACAGAATGATGATGACAAAAACAATATACCGACACTTATTATGGATCGGAGGAGTACATTTTTGGTTCATGGATGACAACCAAACATTTTGGGCCGTGGATCACAACCTGGTGACAATGGCTCATGCTTTACTCACAGGAAGTGCATACATATAAAGATCTACAAGAGCAAAGTTTTCCAAATTAGCATTTATTGATTTCAATAGCACTGCAAAAGCTTCACAAACACAGGTAACCACAAGAATGATCACTGAACAATCTATTAACAATCCAGATTTGTGAAGCCGAGAGCAGCACCTTAAACAAGCAAGTAATACTTGCAAGTACAGATTAAATTAGTGATCACTGAACAACCCGCTGCTATCCATGATACGCTCACTAATGGCAATGAAACTGGCAGGCTACAGGAGCAACCAAGTACACTACTCTAGCTATCTAGTTGTAGCATAAAGCCTGAGACAGATATGGTCCACCAAATCCCAAGCTTACTTACTGAATGTGTAAACTGAAAAATGCTCTCAGCAGTTATTTGTTTCTTTTCAGTACAAGGTCACACTCAACTCAGCTGGACTTGTGTTCTTCCTTCCCTGCAGCAACCCACATCCTCACTACCGCGACTCCACAGAACAGACCAAACTATCATTGCTACATCTACTACAGGCCAGCAAATCCAAGCTCAGTTACTGGTTAAACGAATGTGCTCATCCTCTACCGAACAAAGACCTCTTCTGGACTTGGATTCCTGCACCACTCGCATCCTCACCACTGCATGCGACTCCACACAAAACCCTAGTCTCTGTCAAAGACAAGGAGAAAAATAGCACTAATCGTCTCTGTCATGACCTCGCCTCTGTACTACAACAAAGCTACTGTGCAATTGACTGCATATATGTCTGCAGATTATATGTCACCGTCAGCAGCTTACTATCGACAAACGAGACAAACTTCATGATGTTCTAACTTCACTGGAAGCACCCATCCAACACAAAACCACAAGGCTTAATATCCAAGCAAGGAATTCACAGCTACTGCTTTCACAAGTACCTTTGTTCATCTGACTTGTGATTAGCATAAGTGCCAAGAAACTGAAACTTACTAAAGAGTCAGACAATAAAGCTTCTAACAGTAAAATGTAAGCTTGATGCAATCATAAGTGATGACAGATCTTCCTATAGTTTGCTGTACGAACTGATAATTCATACAGCACATGTCATGGATTTGTCACGGGTATAGATCATGGACATTTCTGAACCACCACCTAGCAAATGTCATGGATTTGTCACTGACATTTCTGAACCACCACCTAGCAAACTGATAATTATATGTCTGAATCCCCTAAGTGAATGGATGCAACGAGAGAGGAGAGGGGGGGAGAGGGGAGAGGGTGATGCTCACCTCCAAGACAAGGACGACGACGAGCACGCAGACGATGAGGGCCTTCTCCTTCACGGACTGCGCGGCGACTGCGACCTCCTCCTCCATGGAACGAGCGCGACCCCCTCCTCCTGGCGTGGCGACTGTGACCTCCTCCTCCTGGGATGCGGTGGTGGCGGTGGCACGGGCCTGCTCCGGCCTCCTGGGATGCGACCTCCTCCTCCTGGGATGCGGTGGCACGGGCCTGCTCCTCCTCCTGACCTCCGGCGGCGGCATGGCTCGCTGCTCCTCCTCCTGATCTTCGGCGGCGGCGGCGTGGCTCGCTGCGACGATGGGGATCGATCTGTGTCTGAGAGGAGATGGGGATCGAGGGCGACGGTTGACTAGTCCTACGCACTTAGGCGTAGCGCACCCTGGCCAAACCGTAGCGCACTTGGCCAGGGTGCGCTACGCCTAAGTGCGTAGGACTAGTCTGATAAGAGGGCTACCACCCCCATTCTTATCACTAGCACTGCCTTATCACAATGGCTCCGCCCGCTGCTCTATTCTAAACCTGTGAGCACCCAGGTTCGAATCCTGGTGCCCACCTTTTTTATTTTTATTTTTAAAATATTTTTAAATGACCCAAAAAAATGCCCAAAAGTGGTGATATATTCCATAAAAATTTTGTTTTGTTTTTAAAATACTTTTAAATATTCCAAAAATGCCCAAAGGTGATAATATATGTCATAAAAGTGGTACCAATATGATTCAAATATGTCATAATAATTTGTCCATTAATATTACAATCTTTTTCGACCACGCGTTTTACAATATTTTTTGAGCTAGCGTTTTACAATCTTTTTTCCCTTCTTTGTCGCGGTTGAATAATTTAGCCCCGGTACTTTAATGTTTCTTCTTTCGAACGGGCTACCTTTTTTGGGTAGGGTTGTCCTTTTTCTTCTTGTGATGTATGTTGTTGCATCGTAGTCGTCGTCATCTTCAATCTTTGGATCGCCGTACTGGTCGAAGTCTTGCTCGTTGGCGACTCCATCCATTCCGATGATGTTTCTTTTTCCTCTCCTCACGACAACACGGCTAGGCTTTGTCGGGTCGGTAATGAAAAAACATTGGTCCACTTTGGTAGCCAGTACCCACGGTTCATTTTTCGCGGCCACGTTTGCACCAACGGCCTTGGATTTGGCTGCTTCGGGTATAACCATGGTTGTGAAATACCGGTCTTATCTTTCGACGCTCTTTGCCCATCTGACACGGAACATCGGCACCTTTTCTCCACAGTAGTCGAGCTCCCAGATCTCCTCGATTCTTCCGTAGAATCTTTCCTTCACGTTGTCATCGGTGTAGAATTCCGATGTTACGCCTGAGTTCTGATAATCACACTTGTTGTCCTTTTCCTCCGTGTAGAATGTGTAGCCGTTGATATCATACGCCTGATAGGTCACCAGGTTTTGCATCGGTCCCTGCGACAAGGTGAATATGATCTTTTCCGTGTCAGAAGAATGCGAGCGCGGGGGATTATCAAGGAGCGTCTGCCTAAACCAACGCATGAAATCTGAGTTGTGCTCTTTGATTATTTCTTCCTACGTCCTCTGTATTCCCCGGTCACTGTACTTCTTCTCGATTAACCTTTTGTGCTTCTGTACCCAAGGATCGACCAGTTCTAAATGTTGTAGCGCGACGAGGTTTGCTCGATGAAAGTCTGCGCGTCGAAAATCGAAGTCTGCATGCAGTATGCGACGACCCTCTCGGTGACCAGATCCGTCGAGCTTGCCAAGGTGTTTGTTGACGGGAAGACCGACAGGGTTCTCGATGTCTAGATAATTCGTGTAGAAAGAGATGCACTCTTCGGCCAGAAAGCCCTTGGCTATGCTTCCATCTGGACGGGACCTGTTGCGAACGTATCCTTTGATGTGTCCGTTCATCCTTTCGAACGCCATCATGCTGCGGAGGAACATCGGCCCGAGTTGTACGATGTCCTCCACGACATGGACCAGCAGATGCACCATAATGTCGAAGAATGCGGGTGGGAAGTAGACCTCAAGCTCACATAGTATCACCACGATCTCCTCCTGTAGCCTTCCGAGCTGATTCAAGCCAATCGACTTCCTAGAGATGACGTCGAAAAACTTGCATAGGCCAAATAACGTTTCACGGACGTGCTCGTCCATTATCCCTCTTAGTGCGACCGGAAGTACCTGCGTCATTAGCACGGCACAGTCGTGAGACTTCATGCCACTGAACCTCTGCTTCGCCTCGTCTAGGTATCTGCTTATCTTGCCCGCGTAGCCGTAAGGAAATTTGACTCCTAGAAGGCACTTGAAAAACTGTTTGATCTCATCCTGGCTTAGAGTGAAGCAAGAAGGAGGGAAGTAATATTCGTTCTTCTTGAACTTTTTACCCTTCCGGCGACCTTGTGTCGTCTCTGACTCATGATCATCGTCATCTTCCTGATCATCAGGAGTAGTGCGCCCTCCGTGAAGCTCCTTCCGGATACCCAAGCATATCAGGTCGTGACTTGCTTTCGGACCATCTTTCGTCCTATCTGGCATGTTGATTATGGTGGCGACCAGACTCTCGCACACATTTTTCGTGATATGCATGATGTCGAGGCTATGAGGCGTGCGGAGAAACTTCCAGTATGGCAACTCCCAGAAAACAGACCTTGTTTTCCATACCTTCATCAGCGGCTTGTCTTGTTGTTGCCTCTTTCGCTTCTTTCCTGGCTTAGGACAATCTTTCCAGTTTTTCAGCAACTCTTCCACTTCTTCGCTGCTCCTATGCTCTGGGATTCCTCGGGTCTCTGATTTGCCATCGAACAGGTCTCCACGTTTTCTCCATGGATCATTCTTGCCGAGCCACCTCCGGTGCGCCATGAACACGGTTTTCGATGACCCTGGATCTTTCTCTAGTTGGAGATAGCTTGTGTTATCCATGCACCTAATGCATGCGCAGAATCCTTGGATAACCTGCCCCGAGATATACCCGCAACCTGGATAGTCTTGCACCGTAGTGACCAACGCGGCTCTCATAGTGAAATAATCTTGTGCGACGGCGTCGTAAGTATTGGCTCTAGATTCCCATAACGTGGCTAGCTCCTCTTTCAACAGCCCGAGATACAGATTGATGTCGGTACCAGGTTGTTTCGGCCCTTGAATTAGCATACTCATTTGTATGTACTTGTTCATGCACAACCATGGAGGGAGGTTGTACATCCATACAAACACGGGCCAAGTGCTGTGCATGCTGCTCTGGCTACCGAACGGATTGAGTCCATCGGTGCTTGCACCAAGCCTGATGTTCCTCGAATCTCCACCGAATTCTGGGAATTCGAGGTCCAATGCTTTCCACTGGCTAGCATCTGAAGGGTGCGTCAGCAGCTCATCCTTTTCGGGGTCATCATCATCTCCTGGCTTCTTCCTTTCCGCATGCTATCGCATGAGCTTCGCTTCCTTAGGGTCCGCGAAATAGCGCTGCAGACGAGGAGTGATAGGAAAGTACCATACCACTTTTCGAGGTGCTTTCTTCCCTTTCTTGTATCGACTCATGCCGCACACCGGACATGTGGTTTTCTCCACGTCCTCTCCCCGATAAATGATGCAATCGTTGATGCATACGTGATATCTAACGTGCGGTAGATCGAGAGGACAGACGATTTTCTTGGCATCCTCGATACTAGTTGGACATGTGTTCCCCTCCGGCAGACGATCGTGCCAGAATGCCATCATATCGTCGAAGCTTGCGTCGCTCAATTTGTGCTTTGCCTTCATCTCCATAGCCTTGAGCGTTACATTCAACCGGGTATCATCGGGCCTGCATCCTTCATACAATTGAGTAACCGCGTCTTTCTCAAGTTGCGCAAGCTTGGCTTTCTCTCTAGCGGCAGCCCTGGCGTTACTCGTCTGCTTGAGAAGCAGCTCTTGCACATAAGGGTCCTGCACCCAGCCTGACGTTGTTCCATCGTCGTCTGCTCCTCCGGCATCTAGATCATCATCATCCCGGTCTGCTTCCGCACCTTCACCATCTCCAGGAGACTCTTCATCATCTCGCCCGTTCTCGCCATGATGATGATCATCGTCATGTTGGCCACCTTCTTCACCGTCTCCATCATCTACGTCATCGCTTATCCAACGAGTGTATCCATCCATGAAACCATGGCGGAGCAGGTGCGCCTGCAGATTCCCGGAATCTGGGTCGATCACCCAGTTGAGTTTGCATCTTCTGCACGGACATCTTATATCTGTCTTGTTATTTCGTATCATGTCGGCCGTCGCACATTTCAAAAATCTAGCCACAATGCCTTCGCTCATTATGCGGACCATTTTTTCCTGCACGATGTACACGGTACAATTTTGAAGTCTATTAGAACCACATAATGAATGCATGCATGCAATGGTCGATAGAAAATTTCGGCATGACCTATCCTAAAATTAGGACCTTTGCGAAATGCCAAAGTCTTGCCAAAATGGAAATGAATCAACATTTTGGCAAAACAAATGGCAACCTATTCACATACAAACACAAGAGAGAGAGAGAGAGACCGATCCATACACACATGAACATATCATTATCCTCTCCATACACACATGCATGAGCATCATCGATACTCTCCATATACACACACATATGACCATCGATCCTCTCCACATACACACATCATGAGCATCGATCATCTACATACATATGAGCACATCATCCATATACACATGACCACATCCTTACATGGACAACTTACCGAGATGAGATACCGATCGTGAGAAAGATGGAAAGGAGAGGTGCGCGGGTCGACCGGAGAAGGATAAATGAGAGACCGGAGACCTCCTCTATTACTTATGTAACATCCAAAGCAAGTTTTACATGCTAAAAATGGTGAATGTGTGGAGAAATTGAGGTGGGAGGGAGAAGATCCCGACTAGATCTAAGGAGGAAGAAGAAGGGGAAAGTGAAGTGTGGGGTGGTGGATGTGGTCACACATGTGCACATAAAGTGCTGCCCTAAAGAAATCGACACATCCGTGGCGCACACGGCCCTAGTGCGCCACAGGGAGTACAAACATCTGTGGCGCACTATGCCGAGTGCGCCACAGAAGTTTGTGGCCGTTTCAGAGCAGAGGGGGGCATGCGCTTAGGCGTAGCGCACCAGCCCCATGTGCGCCACAGATGACCCTAACAACCGTGGCGCACCTGACTATAGTGCGCTACAGATGTTTGGCGTGCGGCCAACAGGGCCCTGGCCCACACACATCTGTGGCGCACTATAGTCATGTGCGCCACAGTTGTTCTAGTTATTAGTAGGGCACTGCCCACAGGTGAGCCATGCCTGTTTTAGCCGTGGGGCACTTCAACCATGTGAGCCACGGATGTGCTGATTACCTATAGCCGTTTTCCTAGTAGTGTTGGAGGATGGACTGCCGGAGTCAGGTTTCTGATGGAAAAGGAGGTGTTTTGATGCAATTTCGCAAAGATCAGAAAAATATCTGAAAATTATATTTTCCCAGAAGACAGAGGAAGCCAGAAGG
The DNA here is from genome assembly GCA_916181665.1 of Avena sativa. Taxonomy (NCBI): domain Eukaryota; kingdom Viridiplantae; phylum Streptophyta; class Magnoliopsida; order Poales; family Poaceae; genus Avena; species Avena sativa. The sequence continues at coordinate 165,688,548 of OV702285.1, read as the reverse complement.
GGAGGCTTAGCCGGGACATAGGAGGCCCACACCCCCTAGGCACGGGCCCACCTTGCCCCGCACCTAGGGAAGGTGTGGCCCACCTGGTCGGCTCCCGAATCCACCCTCTAGCCTATATCTTCCTCACAAAACCCTAACACAAGGGGAGCGACCACAGAAAGATTTCCGCCGCCTCTGCGGGGCGGAAAACACCGAGAGAGAAAGACCTCTCCGGCAGACAGATTTCTGCCATGGAAATCCCTTCCCGGAGAGGGGAGACCGTCGCCATCAACACCTTCATCAAGCTAGGATTCATCGGGATCATCATCATCATCCACACCATCATCTCCACCAGCAAGATCTTCACCAGTACATCCCGCTGTGACAATTGTGTTGGATCTTGCATTAGTTCTTAGGGGAAACTTTCCATGTGTTAATTACTATCATAGTTGATGCTTGTGTGTGGAACCATTGGATTATTTTTTATGTTTAAATTGTTATACATTACCATATCATCTTTGATCTTGATCCATATGATGTCTTGTGAGTAGTTCATCTAGTTCTTGAGGACATGGGAGAAGTCATGTTCTTATTAGTGGATTTGTGTTGAGTTATTATTCAATGGTTTAGTATTTAAGTTGTGGTGCTATTCTTCTAGTGGTGTGATGTGAACATCGACTACATGATACTTCACCATTTATGGGCCTAGGGGAATGCATTGTGTATTTGGCTACTAATTGCGGGGTTGCCAGAGTGACAGAAACCTGAACCCCCGTTAGGACACCATTGCATAAGGGAGCGTAGGATCTCAGAGTTTAAAGTTGTGGTTAGGTTTATATCTTAATTACTTTCCTATAGTTGTGGATTCTTGCAGGGGTTTTAATCACAAGTATGTATTAGTACAAGTAAGGTCGGTACATTAGCACAGATTCACCCACACAACACTTACAACACCAAAGAAGAGTACTTAGCTATTTGAAGCGAAAGCACTTGACAGAATTCCCATGTGTCCTCGAGAATGTTTGGTCCTTATAAGTATTTCCACCGGATGTCCTTTGCTAAGAAAGGATTGGGCCACTTGCTGCAGTTGTTTGTTGTCTTTATTACTTGCACTTTGTTTTTTTGCTTTACCAGAAAACTCCTAAAAATCTGTTTAAGTATTTACAGAGATTTCCTGCTCCATACCACTAGTCAACACCTTATGCTCCTCGTTGGGATCGACACTCCTATTTATCGAAAGTACTACGATACACCCCCTATACTTGTGGGTCATCAGCAATTCCACCTTGGACAACGGGTCCATGTAGTAGAGAGATGGTTGTATCTCCTCCTTGTGCTTTCATGTCTAGATCTTGTGATCTCTGTTCATGATCAAGATCTCATCTATTTGTAATCATTGATGAGTGCAGCAGCACTTCGTTGGGAGAACCCAAGGGGAAGGTATGATGCAGTTCAGCAGGAAAGATTCCCTCAGTAAGAAACCAAGGTTATCGAACCAGTAGGAGGAAGGAAACGCCCCAAAGGTGCTACAAGCAACATGGAGACCTGCACAACACAAACTCAAGACTTTGCCCCAACTGACAATGAGGTTCTCAATCTCACTAGTTGTTGTAACAAAGGATTAAACGTATGTTGTGGAAGGTAATGGTTTGCATCAAGTAAACAAGTAATAGTGGAAGATGTATCAATGGTAAAGACTGGACCGGGGTCCATAGTTCACTAGTGGTGCTCTCCTTAGATAAACAACATGGCATGAACGGTAAACAAATTACAGCAGGGCAATTGACAAGAACTGAGCAAGGCATCACAATGCAATACTAGATAAAAAGATCCTATGAGATTCGATTGGGCAATACAACAATATACATAGACCGCCATCCAACTGCATCTATGACTAGAAGTCCACCTTCAGGTTATCATCTGATCCCCCTCCAGTATTATGTTGCAAGCAACATACAACTGCTTTATGAAAAGTGTGTAAGGTAAACAATCCACTTGTTCCATGAACAAGAGACCATTGTTTTCTCCCTAGTAGCAACATCACATATACAACTGAAGAGATATGTGTCACTTCCCTTGGAAACTAGAGGCATGAACCCACTATCGAGCATAAATACCCCCTCTTGGAGTCACTAGAAACTACTTTGCCAAGATAGCTACTAACAACGGAGAGCATGCAAGATCACGAACAACACAGACATGATAGTATCAAATAGACAAAACCATTAATCAATCTGACATAATAATCTCAATATCCATCGGATCCCCGCAAACACAACATGCATGATTAAAAATAGATTAGATCTTGATCATGAACGAAGGTCACAAGATCTATACATGAAAGCACAAGGAGGAGATACAACCATCTAGCTACTACATGGACCCATAGTCCAAGGTGGAACTACTCACGCATCATACCGGAGAGGAAGGCCTCCAGGATGATCTCCCCTCCGGCAGGGTGCCAGGAAGAACTTTAGATCCCCCCCATATAGAGACGACGGTGGTGGCGGCTACAGAATGTTTCGTGGAGTTTTGATCGGGTCCTAGGGATTCTGCATCGGGGGCTTCTTATAGGCGAAGAGGTGAGGCTAGGAGGCGGCCAGGGGCCCCACACCCTTCCCAGGCGTGGGGTGGGCCCACCCACGCCTAGGGGGGGTCTGGCTGCCCTGGTTTGCTTCTCCGTCTCTCCTATGAACTTCGTGTCCCCCACGGTAAAATATTGACTTTGGCTTTTGTCCCGTCCAATTCCGAGAATATTGATTTTCTGCCTTTCTGGAACCAAAAACAGAAGAAAACAGGCAACTGGCACTGTGGCAACTTGTTAATAGGTTAGTTCCAGAAAATATATAAAACACCTCAAAGTGTAGACAAAGCAAAGGAAAGTAGATACTAAACAAGCATGGAGCATCAAAAATTATAGATACGTTTCCGACGTATCAATCATGCATGTTGTGTTTGCGGGGATCTAATGGATATTGAGATTACTATGTAAGATTGGTTAATGGTTTTGTCTTATTGATTCTATCATGTCTGTGTTTTTTGTGATCTTGCATGCTCTCTGTTGTTAGTAGTTATCTTGGCCAAGTAGTTGCTAGTGACTCCAAGAGGGGGTATTTATGCTTGATAGTGGGTTCACGCCTCTATTTAATCAAGGGAAGTGATAGAAATCGCTAAGGTTGTAGATGTGATGTGGCCACTAGGGAGAAAACAGCTGTATCTTGTTCATGGAACAAGTGGATTGTTTACCTTACACACTTTTCTTAAAGCAGTTGTCTGTTGCTTGCAACTTAATACTAGAGGGGGTTCAGATGATAACCCAAAGGTGGACTTCTAGTCATAGATGCAGTTGGATGGCAGTCTATGTATCTTGTTGTATTGCCCAATCGAATCTCATAGGATCTTTATGTCTAGTATTGCATTGTTATGCCTTGCTCAGTCCTGTCAATTGCCTTGTTGTTATTTGTTTACCCAGCATGCCATGTTTGTTTATCTAAGGAGAACACCTCTAGTGAACTATGGACCCCGGTCCAATCTTTACCATTGATACATCTTCCATGGTTACTGTTTACTTGCTGCAAACCATCATCACCTTCCATCCCATACAGTTAATCCTTTGTACAGCAATCGCTGAGATTGACAACCTCACTATTAGTTGGGGTGAAGTCTTGAGTTTGTGTTGTGCAGGTTTACATGTTACTTGCAACACCTTTGAGACGTTTCCTTCCTCCTACTGGTTCGATAACCTCCATTTCTTACTGAGGGAAAACTTGCTGTTGTGCTACATCATACCTTGCTCTTGGGTTTTCCCGATGAAGTGCTCCACGTTGACGCAACGCCATCAACGAAATGCGGACAGCGCTGAATAGGTTCCAGGCAGCTGTAGAGCTCGAGTCCGGCAAGCGACTCAGAGCATTGTGCGCCGACCGAGGAGGAGAGTTTAATTCCACGAGCCTTGGGGAGTACTTCGCCGATCAGGGGGTGCGACACCAGCTCACAGCACCCTACAAGCCCCAGCAGAACAGTGTCATGGAACGCCAGAACCAAACCATTGTCGGCATGGCGCGGAGCCTACTGAAGGCGAAGGGCGTTCCCACAAGGTTCTAGAGCAAGGCCGTCACGACGGCGGTCTACTTGATAAACCGAGCGATGATGAAGAGCGTGGCCAAAATGACATTGTTACAGACTTGGTCTGGGAAGCGGCCTACTGTCCACTACCTCTGTACCTTCAGATGTATCGCTCACGTCAAGGTGACCATCCAGATGTGAAGAAGCTAGATGATAGGAGCGTTCCTGTGGTGCTTCTCGGCTATGAGTCGGGCTCTGCCACGTACCGTGTTTTCCATACGCCAACTGGCCGTGTGCATGTTTCCAGGGACGTGGTGTTCGACGAAGACGCCGCGTGGGACTGGAACTCCACGAACGCGGGGAGCAGACATGTTGACAAGCTCGAATCCTTCACTATCGAGCAGGCGCGCTGGACAGAGTTCAGCACTACGCGCTCTGTCAAAACTAAAGCTATGCCGACGACGTCTTTGCGATCAACGACACCAACGAGCACGCCCGCGCCCTCGTCATCAGCACCCGCCACTCCAGCGCCCTTGACGCCAAGATCTACATCACCAGCGCTTGCTACACCAACTACCACCATGCCCACGGTGGAGTTCGTGTCGCCCCTGACCGGTGCATCGGTGCCATCCCCTGGCGAGGAGGCGCCACGGAGATACCGCACCGTGCAGAACCTGGTCGACACGACCCCAGTGGTGGAAGCTGGTCCTGGTGAGCTATGCTTGTTCGCAGGAGAGGAGCCGTCCTCGTTCATTGAGGCAGAAATGGAAAAGGTCTGGCGTGATGCCATGGACGAGGAAATGCAGAGCATCATCGACAACCGCACATGCCATCGGGATCAAATAGGTATACAAGCTGAAGAAGAATGCCCAAGGTGCAGTGGTGAAGTGCAAGGTGAGGCTCGTCGCAAAAGGCTATGTCCAACACCCTGGTGTGGACTCTGAAGACGTCGGGCCGGTCGCTCGCATGGACTTTGTGCGTGTCGTCGTCGCCCTCGCCGTGCACCGAGGCTGGCAAGTGCACCATATTGACGTGAAGTCCGCGTTCCTCAATGGCGACCTGCTAGAGGAGGTATACGTACAGCAACCACCAGGGTACATCGAGCTTGGCAACGAGGAGAAGGTGATGCACCTCCGCAAGTCCCTGTACGGGCTCCATCAGGCTCCGAGGTCCTAGAACGCCAAGCTTGAAGAAAGCTTGTGCTCTCTCGGCTTAGAGAGATGCCCGTCGAAGCACGCGGTGTACCACAGAGGAACGGGAGATGCGCCGCTGCTCGTGGGTGTCTATGTCGATGACCTTATCATCACCGGTGTCGATACGGTAGAGATTGATCTCTTCAAGCAGCAGATGACCAAGATGTTCCGCATGAGCAACCTGGGCATGCTGAGTTACTACCTCGGCATAGAGGTTCGTCAGGATCATGACCGCATCACGCTCTGCCAGGCTGCATACGCTAAGAATCTTTTGGAATGAGCGGGGCTCGAGGATTACTATCCCTGCACTACGCCAATGGAGGCACGGCTCAAGCTGAGCAAGGAAGGCGTGGGTGATCCAGTGGAGGTGTCCCTCTACCGGAGCCTCATCGGTGGACTACGATATTTGGTTCACACGAGACCCGAAATAACATTCGCCGTTGGCTATCTAAGAAGGTTTATGGAAAGGCCCACTGCAGATCATTACGCTGCGGTGAAGCACCTGCTGAGGTACATAGTAGGAACCCTGGACCATGGTTGCGCATATGCGCGCGGCAAAGGAGCACTGGAATTGATCGGATACAGTGATTCTGATCACGCTGGAGACACGGACGATCGAAATAGCACTACTGGCATGATCTTCTTCCTCGGCAACAGCCTAGTAAGTTGGCAGTATTAGAAACAAAGGGTGGTGGCGATCTCATTCCGCGAGGCCGAGTATGTGGCCGCCACTACGGCTGCCTGCCAAGGAGTTTGGCTGTCACGGCTGCTCGGCGATATGTTGGACGAGGAGCCCATTTAGCCGAAGCTGTTCATTGACAAAAAGTCTGTAATCTCACTATCGTAGAACCCTGTCTTCCACGACCGCAGCAAACACATTGAGATCAGGTACCACTTCATACGGGAGTGTGTGGAGCAAGGGAACATCATTGTTGAGTACATCAAGACCAACGATCAACTGGCCGATCTTCTTACCAAAGCACTTGGACACATCATTTTCCAGGAGTTGAGGACAAGGATCGGGATGACAGAAATAATTCGACCATGACAAGATTAAGGGGGCGATTTGTTAGCCGGTTTTAATCTAGTCGTTAGTCAGCTAGTTAGCTTAGTATCTTCTTTATTTTTGTTTAGTAGCTTCAGATAAGTATGCGCTCGCGACTTGTGCGGTCGTGCACGTAGCATCGTGGTAGGACGTGACTCCGGGATCGTGGGATGTCGCGAGCGATTACCGGATCATAGCGCATGGGTAGGATCTCTACCGGCCACTTCTTTCCTTGTACGAATAAATACATAACAGCAGAAATAGAAAAGTTGCAAGACTGCACGCAACGCAAAACAACCTGAGTCCCTGTCGTTCTGTTTTAATGTTTGCGAGTTTTAGGTTTCCTCCAGCGCTAACAAGGTCAAAGTCCGCCCTCAACCATGTCGTGGTGAGAAAGCCATCATTGGCCCAACGTGTGGGCATCACCTTCCTTGACGAAACCATGACATACTTGTTTTTGAGCTCAGCCCGGAGCCCCGAGCCCTCGCCACGTTGGCGCTTGCTCTTGCAAAAAATACCACCAAGCTTTTTCATGTTGATGCACTAAAATTTTTTAGCATAAAATCTTAGGCATATAGTTTCTATATGATATATGAACGATTGTACATGGAGAAATTTAATCCTAACGTGAGAAATCAAAAGGGAAAATCAAACAAGCTTGAGTTCATCCACTAAATCAATGTGAGGATTTTAACCATGAAATTCTGAAAATAAAGCATGGATAAGGAGAGAAACATACCGATCTGTTGATTCCCCAACTCAAACGAACGAAATCCACGAAGAATCAAGAGTTCTAGGTTGGTTTTGAGAGGTTTTGAGATAGAATATGAGAGAAATAATGAGGAGGAGGAGACCTAGCCGTCCTGGCACAATTAAGTGGTAGCACCGAACTATACGACGAGAGCTATACGGGCGGGATAGGTAGCTCCCATCGTATAGTTGCGGCGGCGTCGAGAATTAGGGTTTCTCCATGCCAGATCATAGCTATACGGGTGAAACTATACGACTGGACTAAAATGGTCCCACCGTATAGTTGGTCGTTAAACCTTCTGTATCCGAGATACATTTTGTGAGATAGTTGTCGATAACTATACGGACACAACTATACGGCTGGAATAAATATTCCCGTCATATAGTTGGTCGTTATAACTCCTGGACCATGCTTTTTTGCCCAAATTTTCAGAGATTCACTTTTTGACAATATGATTAAGCTAGTTTTTGCAAATAAACCTCAAACTTTATTTTCTACACTAAATCTATGATTATTCAGTCGATATTTCTACTACTTTTTGACAGCTACATCTTCACGGGCGCGCGTCCGCAAGAATGTCTATGAAAAAGTTGTAGGAATGCGATGAACATTTTATTCTTTAACTTATTTTATCAATGTGATGCGTTGACTCCCATTAAGCATTTAATTTAAAAATGGTCAAAAATTTCAACTCCTTCTCTATTCTCGAATTCTTACCTTGGGTTGCCGCTTATCAAGGGAATTTACCACATGAACTCATTTTTCTAGTGGAACATACCTTTCTCCTGCTTCTAGTTTCTTTGGAAAATACCGGATGATTTCAGCATCATAAACATTGAAGATTATTTTTCCTTCAGCACAATCAACTAACGCTCCTACAGTGCTAAGAAAAGGTATCCCAAGTATTATAGATAATTTATCATCCTATGGCATTTTAAGAATAATAAAATTAATGGGAATAACATGCTTGTCTATTCTAAGTAGAACATCCTCAATCATAGCAATAGGTTGTTTAGTGGATTTTCCAGCCATCTGTAAAGTGATAGAAGTGGGGGAATACTTATTGCATTACACTAACTCCTGCACCTAAATTACACAAAGCATTATGAATATCAGTTTTGCCAATTGAGCATGAAATAGTTGGTATTTTGGGATATCTCGACTTAGACAATAATTTCCCATTAGCAGGATAACTAGTCATCATGGAAACCGTTTCAGTTATTTCTTTCTTTCTATTAAGAATATCACGGAGAAATTTAGAATAGGTAAGAACTTTAATTGCATCTGCAAGTGGAATTTCTAGTCTAAGGTCACCAAGTGCCTTTTTGAAAGTATCATAGATTACCTCATCTGGTGCTTTCTTTTTGCAATATGGATACGGAAGTTTTTTCTCACATTTCTTATTCTTGTCTTCTACCTTTTGTGGGGGATCAGGCTCTTTAGTTGTTTTATTTTGTTGCTGCTTACCGCCTTTCTTATTTTCTACTGCAACAACTTCATCTTCATTGCTTGTCCATTTTTCTTCTGTTGGATCAACAGTCTCTGTGTCAGAGTCATAGCGGTCATCTTGTGCATCATTTTGCTCCTCCAAGGTTTGGTCTTGTGTTTCTTGAGCAGTTTCATCTTGAGGATCCACCGGCGATCTCCTTGGCTTGCTTTGAGCAAGGCTTTTTCCCTTCGATATTTTTTAGCTTCATATTCTGGTGGTCCTAATGGTCCTGTAACAACTACACCTCTCCTTGTAACAACATTAGTAGAAACAGGAATATTTATATCATCTTAAAGAAAAATTTGATAACCAGATGCTATTTGTTCACATTGGGTTTCAATCATACTTAGGTACTTGTGAAATAATTTTATTTCTTGGCTAATCTCATCATAATTTTCCGTGAGTTCTGCCAAAATCTTATTATGTCTCTGAAATTGCTTATGTAGGTTATTATGGAATTTGGCCTGTCGATGTTTTGATCCTTGACAAACTTCTCTAGTTTCATCTTCTTCATTAAAAACTTGTAACAGATCTACTTTGTTTTCTTTAACAAGTTTAGAAGGTATACATTTTTCTTTCATTGTTTTGCGTACTTCAGGCATAAGATCAGGAGTTATACGAAGTATCCCTTTTTCCAGCTTAGTACCAAAATCAGGATTATAAAGAGAATCATTCTTAGCCCTAGTGGACATCAATTCCAAACAAGATTTAGTAGTTAAAGTATTTATCGATCCTCCTGCTGATAAATCAAGTAATTATCTCCATTGTGTATTAAGACCATGGTAAAATAAGTGGCAAACAGTTGATTTAGAATAGCCATGATTAGGAATACTATTTGTCATTTCAAAAAAATTATCCCAAGCTTGTGGGTAATTTTATCCCACGTTCTGACTGAAGTTGCCTATATTCTTTCTAATTTCAATAACATTTTTAAAAGGATTAAACCTATTTATGACTTTAACAATACAGTTCTCCCAACATTTAATGTAATGACGAGGGAGAGAATATAACCAGTCTAGAGCCTTACCTTTAAGAGACCAACGAAATAATTTTAGACGAGAGAAATCTCTAGGAAAACCTTTTGGTCCAAGTGATGTTATCACATCGTCAAACTCTCTAAGATTTCTTCCTGGGTACTTATCTTCCCTTCCGCTGAAACCTTTTTCCTGCAAAATTTTAATAATCTCACCATCAAATCGATATTCTCTAACTTCAGGATTAGGAAATTCTATTGGTTGTTTAAGAAAAGCAGAATTTGGAGCATTGTATTCTCTGAGAGTTTTCTCAGGTTTCTTGGGAGTTGTCCTGTGAATGGACATGATTTCCATGAAATCACTCGGGTTTTCAACTTCAAACTTATTTGATCTCAAAAGTTTTTCAATAATTTCTTCGCATCTTTGAAAAGGTACACGATCAAAATAATCTAGTAGATAGGTCCTACCATAGCTTGTAGACCCTTTGTCTCCTAGGGAGACCATTTTGTAGTAGTAACACCTGAAATATCAAAAATACAAACACTTAGCGCTTAGCTCCCCGGCAACGGCGCCAGAAAATAGCTTGATGACTGCAACTGCACAGATCGTTTGTAGCTAGTTTCAAAGTTAAGATACCGATCCCACAGGGAGCCCAAAGGTAACTGTTTATGGGTGAAGTCTCTATCACACTCAAAGTTGTTACAGGTCTTCGAGTGAATTGACTGCTAGTGTTGAAATAAGAATAAAATTTGGATTAAATGAATGTATTTAAATAAAACTAAAATATAAACTTCAGAAATAAAATCATAAAATTAAAGAATGAATGATTGTTTGTTGTTTTCTGCAGATGACAAAGTAGATGCGGAGAGATACAGTTTATGGTGATAATGAATGTGCCTGGTGGGTGAGTGATAAATATAACAATTATAATCTTATAAATATATGTGTAGGCGAGCAACCCATAATTAGTCGGAATCCTCTTGGTAGATTTCATTCCAACTTCAATAATCCTAGTAGTCTATTACCAAAACCATGGTCAGTCACTAGACGATTAAGATCCTTCAAGTTTCTTAGCAATTAAGCTCCTTGGATCGGACTAATGCAATAGGCACAGTGGCTGCTCATGCTCCTCGAATTCAATTAGTTTTCCATTGATATCCCTGTATCACTCGGGGGTCGCCGGTCTACTAGCAAACAAGATCTTATCTATGTAGAACAAAGTATCATGTTTCCTAGGCCCTTAATTGGACAACAAGTATTAAGCATCCCACAGATAGTCAAGCACACATAATATAGTAACTAAAATCAATCACAGACTAATGGAAAATATATAGGCACATCACATCTCACCAATCCCTTAAATCTCCCACGCCCAAGGGAACTTACTCACACATCAGAGAATAAAGCATCATCGATATAATTAAATAAAGAGAGTTCTTCTTGATATTACCCTGGATATCCACAATATATATAGAAAAGCAATCCAACACAATTCAAGATAGGAAGAAACAATATCAAACCCTAATCTTGCAAGGTGGAGATCTCTCTCTCTCTATCTCAAGTACAAGTTATGGCTATGGGGGTGTGGTGTCTAGGAGGTCGAAGATCATGGAGCGAGATAAAGAATGTCTTCCCCTTCTTCTCTGGATCTCTTCTTTCTCCCTTCTGGATGGAACGACGGATGTTGTGTTATGTTTTCGTCCTTGGCCTCTTCACGAAAGTTGTCCCTTTTGACAAGATGAAGGTGGTGGAAACTATACGGCCGAAGAAAATGTCCCCGCCATAGAGTTGCTCGTGGAGAACCCAATGCTGCCACCATTTCCTTGCTTATTTCATTAGTACAACTACCACCATCAATCATTAATTTTGATGCTTTGCCTTTGATCATACACTGAGTCTAAAATAAATTCCAGCGCTGACCTCTATTAAATTCCGTGCAAGCGCCATCATGTACTCTTTTGAGTTACATATTCAGCCCATTCAATGATACTACCTCAACCAGAACAACCACCTTGTCCTCTATCTTTTATTATGCCAAAAATTTAGCATGTAAGAAGTTCCTATAGTCCTCCCAAACAGTATCTCTTGAGACACCTCTCGCATGTATGTCCTCATTGTTAGATTGATCTCAATCGTGACCGAGCCCAACGGCTCGATCACACCCCTATCTGTGCCCTGATCGGGGGCGCCCAACCTCCTCATGGTTGGTGGGCCCCTATCGCCGCGCTATATATAAAGCGTGGGGTCCGGCAGCACACAACACGAGGTTCGTCGCTGTGCCGCACGCCCCACCGATATCCCTACCCATCTAGGGTTAGCGTGAGCCGACGAGAAGCACCGCCACCACCGCACACCCATGCCGTCGCCTTTTCCCCATGGCCACCAGCACCAGCTCAGGCATCCCCTATGGCTCGTGCTCCTCGAGCCAAGGCGCTGGTAGTTCCTCTCCGATCTCTCTCTCTCATATCTCATATATTGAACCCAAATAGCACTACCGTGACTATCTAGACAAGAATATCTAAAAGCCTAGTCAATCAATGGTATCAGAGCAAGGTTCTAGTCCTAGATTTTTTGGTAGAAAAGCAAAAGAAGAAAGGGGAAACCCTATATCCCAACCCAACAGAGCGCCTGCCTTACGCCCGGGCCGTTCCTCTCGATCTAGATGGGCATCCCTTGTGAGACATCTAGAATAAGAACAACCCCTTCGGGGGCAAAGCAAATCAAAGAAAAATTCAAAAAAGAACCCCTAGTTCCTCCCTAGATCCCGACCCCGAAAAGAAAAGTCAAAAGAAAATCGGCAAGATGCAAACCCTAACCCTAAAATCGAAACAGAAAAGGGCGCACCGGCCATCGCCGGCAAGGAGATCTGCCTCCACCTCGGCCACTTGACGGTGGCGCACTCACCCTCAGGTGGATGCGCGCATCGGCAAGGATCCAAGGAAGGCGCCGCGCCGTTACCTCTTAGTTGTTGTTCGTGGCTTGGTAGGGAGGTGGACAGGAAAAGCAAGGAGGGGGAGGGGACTTGCGTCAGGGAGAGGGGGAGGGTCTCGTCGCCGGCGGGGACGCCGGGCGGCGCAGCCAGCTCGTCACTCTCGCCGAGAGCGCCGCCAGAGAGGTGGGAGAGCCAGAGAGTGGGGGCGCAGGGCTGGTCGTTTTGACCAAGCTATCCTCGCACGTGACCATCTGATGGAAATCAACGGGCGAGATTCGGTGGCATCGCGGGGGGCTGGGCGGTGGCAGGCTTTAGGCCACGGCTGGCTGTGGGCCGGCGCGGGCCGCGTGCTGCGCAACAGGGGCGCTGGCTGAGCGGCTGTTCTACTTCGTGCGTGCGGCACAGATTTTGTGGGCCGCTTACAGAATAGGCCCAGAAGGGCGACCCAATGCAGTTTTCTGTTTCTTATTTTTACAGAGGCTGTTTTGATGGTTTTATCAAGTTTTTTGATGAAATTTTGCACAGCTTTTTCTATTCAAAACATTCCAACGAAATTTTGTTTAGAGAATTCAAAAGTGACAAAAAAATTCTGTAAAGTTTTAAAAGTTGATTAATTGTATTATTTTTTCGCTACAAATAGTTAAAAGAAATTGTAAAAATGCAATAAAGTGATAATTAATTTTTTTGAAGATGTGATAAAGTGAATATTAAAGTTGGTTATGGTCCTGTTATTAAATGACCAACTTTATTAATAGCATGATCATGATTTGTTTATTATGTGTCAAAGGTGCACTTATCTTTAATTTTGCCCAACGGTGATATAATTTTAATTGCACAAATAGTTGTATGTTTAATTTATACCAACGTTGGATTAATGCATACAATTGTTTTTGTAATCTCACATCTTTTGTGGTTTTCAGGAGGTATCAACTTGAAGAGTTTCCTCAAGGACATTCCGATGCTCAGGGGTGATAACTTCACTGAGTGGACGGAAGAAAGTGGACCTGACATTCGTGTGTTCCGAGGTTGACTGGGTTGTGGAGACCCCACAGCCAGTCAAGCCAAAAGACCCCGGAAGAGATCCTGCCGATGAAAATGCTGCTTGGGAGAAGAGGAAAAGGGACCATGCTCCACTGGAGTTGGCTTACTCCATTGACAACCAAAAGTGGGTAAATGCCAATAAAAAGTTCATGGAGAATACTATTGAGAATGCCATTGTGGGCTGAATCGAAGAGTGCACTACCGTTGGGGAGTTTCTTGGAAAGATAAAGAGTCAGTTCACTGGATCTTCAAAGATGTATGCCACCCAGCTGCTCAAACAGCTGGTCACAGAAAAGTACACATGAGGTGCACATGGCATCAGGGAGCACATCCTAAGGATGAGCAACATGGCTGCTAAACTAAAGCCCATGGATGCTGACCTCGAGCTCAATCCTTTTCTGCTGGTTCACCTTGTCATGGCTTCCCTTCCCTAACAGTTTGAAAAATTTGTGATCAACTACAACGTGTCTCCTGAAAAATGGGACATTGAAAAGACCATTGGCATGTGTGTGCAAGAGGAAGAAAGGATCAAGTCCATTCATGGTGGTTCTTTGAACTACGTGAAGGACAACAGGAAGAGAACCTTCAACAACAGTAACCATGGTGGTTCCCCCTCCAAGCCACATGGAAAATGCCCCCAACAGTATCAGCATCAGCAGAGTCTCCCAGGGGACAAGGACCAGTGTCACCACTTCAAGAAGTATGGGAACTTCAAGAAAGATTGCCCAGAATGGCTCAAGTCCATCATGGCAAAGAAAGGTATAGACACAGGTTCTTTTGTAAATGAATCCTTGTATACACAGTTTTCGAAATCCACTTGGTGGATTGACTCAGGTGCAACTGTTCATGTTGCTAATTCTTTACAGGGATTCCATTCAACAAGAACTATGCAAAGAAGCGAAAGATGCATTGAAGTTGCGAATGGAGTTCAAGCAGAAGTTGAAGCTGTTGGCGACATCCCATTGGAGCTAGCTGATGGTTTCTTTATTCTTTTAAAAGATGTTTTATTTGTTCCCTCGCTTCACAGAAACTTAATAAGTGTGTCATGTTTGGAAAAGACAGTTATGAATGTTACTTTGGACATGGCAAGTGTGCCATATGGTTTCAAGATGCTTGTGTGGGTACTGCTTTACTTCACGATAAGCTTTATTTGTTATCCTTGCATGAAAAAGTGCTTTCTGTGTGTGATGTGAGTGAGCAAATTTCCTTGTCGAACAAAGAACAAAATAAAATAAAGCGAACTCATGACTCGTCGAAGTTATGGCACTATCGATTAGGCCATATTTCGAGGGGAAGAATAGAAATCCTCGTTAAAAATGATATTCTTCCTCCGTTAGAGTTCTCAGATATCGAACAATGCATAGATTGCATAAAAGGAAAATATGTAAAGCAAATCAAAAAGGGTGCAAACTGAAGTACAGCAAGACTAGAAATCATTCACACTAATATTTGTGGACCGTTTCCTATGAAAAGTGTGGATGGTTATGATTCGTTCATAACATTAGCAGATGATTACTCCCGATCTGGTTATATTTAAGGCACTGGATAAATTTAAAATATGCAAAGCTGAAGTTGAAAATCAACATGATAAAAGAATTAAAATAGTCCTGTCTGACCGTTGGGGGAGTACTACGGTCGGCACACTCCATATGGTCAAGTACATCGACCTTTTGCAAAGTTCCTACACGAAAATGGAATAGTCGCCCAGTATTCTATGCCGGGCGAACCTCAGCAAAATGGAGTAGCTGAAAGGCGTAACCGTACCCTTATGGATATGGTGTGCAGCATGATGAGCTATCCACCCTCCCATTGGGATTATGGATGGAGGCGCTTAAAACCGTCATTCACATTCTCAACAAAGTACCAAGCAAGTCGGTTCCCAAAACACCGTATGAGTTGTGGACAGGCAGAGTCCCCTCTCTGCACCACTTGAGGGTCTAGGGGAGCCCAGCTGAGGCAAAAGTATTTAATCCAAATATTGCAAAGTTAGACCCCAAAACAGTGATTTGCCACTTCATGGGCTATCTCGATAGATCAAAAGGTTATCGTTTCTACTGTCCTGATAAATACATAAAGTTTGTAGAAACGAGAGATGTAGTATTCTTGGAGGACGAATTGATGAGGGGGAGCATGGTAGCTCGGAAAATCGATCTTGAGGATAAGAGGGTGCATGCACCTAATCCGATGACTCAGGAACCATTTTTCTCGCTACCTCTTGTGCCACCATCGACAACCCCTAAGGTTTTGGTGCAGGCATCTGTTGTGACTCCACATGTGAAAACAATGGGAGAAGGTTCGGAACCTGTCCGTCAGGATCCGCCTAAACCCACTGTTGAGCACGAAAGGGAGCCGAAACAGCCACACACAGCAAATGTGCCAGAACCTGAGGCACGAAATGAGCAAGAGTCTGACGAACTCAGAAGGTCTAAAAGAGAAAGAAGACCAGCCATTTCTAAAGAAATTTACAAAGTTTACAACACAGAAACAGTTCACATGGAGGGTGATCCCACCTCATATCAAGAAGCCATGAGAAGCCCTCACTCAGCCAAGTGGGTGGAGGCCATGAAAGATGAAATGAAATCGATGAGTTCCAACAATGTTTGGGACTTAGAGGAAATTCCTAAAGGAGCCAAAATAATAGGATGCAAATGGGTCTACAAAACAAAGTATGACTCCAATGGGAATGTAGAAAAGTATAAAGCAAGACTTGTGGCAAAAGGCTTTACGCAAAGAGAAGGGGTAGATTACAATGAGACTTTTTCTCCGGTCTCATGTAAGGATTCTTTCAGAATCATAATGGCACTAGTTGTGCATTTTGACTTAGAGTTGCATCAAAAGGATGTAAAAACGTCATTTCTAAATGGAGTTTTAGAAAAGAATGTTTACATGAAACAACCCAAGGGTTTTCTCATGGAGGGGAAGGAACATATGGGATGCCATCTAAAGAAATCCATTTATGGGTTAAAGCAAGCCTCTAGACAGTGGTATTTAAAGTTCAATGATACAACTAAAAGATTTGGATTTAAAGAGAATGTTGAGGACAACTTCATTTATGCAAAGTTTAAAAGTGGGAAATACATTTTCCTAATTCTTTATGTGGATGATATCCTGCTTGCTAGCATCGATGGCAGTCTACTACTAGAAACAAAGAAGTTCTTGTCCTCAAATTTTGATATGAAAGATCTTGGTGAAGCTTATCATGTTTTGGGCATAGAAATTCACCGAGATAGAAAGAATGGAGTGTTAGGACTGTCACAGAAGGCATATTGTGAAAAAATTCTAAAGAAATATAATATGCATGCGAGTAATGCCACACCTGCTCCCATAGTCAAGGGCGACAGTTTTGGAAAATTTCAATGTCCAAAGAACCAATATGAGATCGATCAAATGAAGTCAGTACCATATGCTTCGGCAGTTGGAAGCTTACAGTATGCACAAGTGTGCACTCGCCCTAACTTAGCTTTTATCACCGGTGTACTCGATAGATATTAAGAGAATCCAGGCATAGAGCACTAGAAAATGGTAAAGAAAGCTTTGCGTTATGTGGAAGACACAAAAGGCCTCATGCTAACATATAAAAGATCTAAATCCCTAAAAATAAAAGGGTATTCAGATGCAGATTTTGCGGGAGATAAAGATGATAAAAGGTCCACGATAGGATATGTCTTTACTCTCGCAGGACGGGAAGCACCGCCACCACCGCACACCCACGCCGTCGCCCTTTTCCCCATGGCCACCAGCACCAGCTCAGACATCCCCTCTGGCTCGTGCTCCACGAGCCAAGGCGCAGGTAGTTCCTCTCTCTCTCTCTCTCTCTCTCTCATAGATCAAACCCAAATAGCACTATCTGACTAGAAGATCCAAAAGCCTAGTCAATCACTCATTCCACCACCTGCAAATTCACGCATCCTCATGCCTTTTTGTAAGACGAAATGCGATAGTGTCATCAAACTGTAGACCAGGGGAAAGTTCAACGCATAAACGAAACTCACGCTGCATTGTATGTGTCCCTTGCTGAATAACGACTAACCTTTTCATGAGAATCCATCTCTGAATTGCAGAAAACTCCTGACCAACAATCCGAGTCGTAGCATGAAAACCGTACAGCGGCAGAAAAACTAGCTCAAAAACGGTCGGCAAGAGAGGAAAATGGTCCACGGCAGCGAAAAAGGGACGGAAAAATGTCGTTGCAAGCGTCGCAGCAACGATTCGTTTTTTTCGCATGCTGGACTACTTCACGCAAGAGGGCCGACACCTCTGTGCTCTAGCGATAGCGAGGGGAGTTTCCTTCTTTTTGGGCTCGTTTGGTAACAAGGGGCAAAATAACCAGGGAAGCAAACGCGAATGAGAAGATTTCCATGTGCACGCGGGATCCACTCCCATCATGGGGAAAAGGCAGCCGTCCCCTGATGCCATTTGGTACTCCCTCCGGTCCATATTAGTTGACTTCAATTTGGATGTATCTATCATAAAAACATGTCTAGATATATCCAAATTGAAGTCAACTAATATGGGTCAAAGGGAGTAGCAAAAACTGGAGGGAAGGAAGCCCCAGCATCCCATAGAAAACTCCATGTTTCTTGAAAGAATTACAAGAAGTACGTTATGAAAAATCATAATTTATCAAGATAGCTCATACGCATGCCAGATTTACATTATTTTCAGCTGATTACAAATAGACAAGAATTATAAAACTTGGCAACGTTCAACCATAACAAGTCAGCATTATTTTCACACGTGCACATAAAAATACAAGCTCTGCATGGTACCTCAGCCCAGAAACAACATATTTGATCCACAACAGCACATGCATACAATTGTTCTTACGTACCAAGTCTAGAAATAAAGCGGCAAGGATAAATATAGCATGCTAATTATATTTTTAAAATGGAAATGGTAGTTATGATGAATTATTCAGCAAGATAAAGTATATTTCTCCATGAGGAAACATCAAATATTTCATATATCCATGATGAAAATTCTCATCGACTTTGCTGCAAAGAACCTGCAAAGAATAAGGAATTGAATATAAGCAAGAGAAAGTGTGTTTCAAGCATGATTATTATCACTTCTTAAGAATGATGCATGTTCACTTGTCATCTCTAGTAAGCTTTTTTTTAAAATGGGGGCATACCCAATCGATGCATGCAGCCTTTTATTAACTTATTAACTCAGTATTCAGTTTACAAAATAATTAAATCACGGATCACATAGTAAGCTACAACAATGAAAGGGTACAATTAATCCTGTGATATTTTACTCAACGAGGACTTAGAAACAACAACTCTGCACACTATTGTCTTGCAAACTGAAGCATACAAACTACTGCTACCTTATGACCAAAGCGGGGATCCTTACATATATTGTAAATTGTGAAATGTTCTAGGAGCCATCCCAATTGCTCTTCAACACTCACCCTCGATGTTCCTTCCAATAGATGCTCTCTTCCAAGATAAATTTGAGATGGATCTAAAAACCTTGGGCTCCATCCGAAATTTGACCATGCCCTTCTAATATCTCCTTGACCGATCTAGCATAGGGTAAAGACAACGTGTGTACTAGCCGTTTTTCCTCATAGAGAGAGGAGTATATAGACGGCACCAAAGCAAAGAAGAGCTCATTGTCTTCTTCTTGTTCGTTTCTAACATCTAGGTACCAAAGTTACAGGCCGGTATATGCAAAGCATATGATTTATGTATGCACGTAATGTCAATAGAATTGCATGTCGATTAGTATGAGAAAGACTAAATGTATCTGCTGTTGCGGTCGTACATGCCGTCGCTAAGGAAACTATATACATATGATGTTCATTGAGCATAGCCATAAATTAAGAATTGCATAAGAAAGGAAATAGTGAGAATCGGTAAATTCTTGTGCATAACTAGTATTCTTTAACAAGTGAGAACCTTTTTCAAAATTCTTCGGTGCTAAAATACTACAGTATAGTTATAATATTTTTTCATTTCGTTTGACAGCTGACTTACACATTAGGCATATGAATGCAAAGGTCACCAGATTTGGTCTGCACCTAATTAACCTGGTTACACTTTTCAAGAACAAAATCTTGGAAGTGGAGGTGGCGGGCGACTACGGGGTGGCAGCACAGGCGAGTCGAACCTTAGCGTCACCCGTCACTCGGTCTCCCTGTTCGCGCAAGAGAGCGGTGACGAGGTTTAATCTCGTCAATGCTCATTGTTATGAGTTTGGGTTTTGGAGAAGATGGGGATGCTGGAGATCGTGGAACGGTTAGCAAACAAGCAATACGGGGACACGAGGTTTACCCAGATTCAGGCCCTCCGAGAGAAAATCCTACTCCTGCTTGTCTGATCTTGATTACGGCGGAACCGAAAGTTACAGGGGTGCACAAATGCAATCTGGCGTGGAGGTTTGTATGCGGTGGTATGCGAGGTGCCCTCCTCGTCGTGCCCTCCTAGCCTTTATATAGAGGTAGGAAGGTCTCGGGTACAGATCGAGTCGGTTACAGTTCAGGGTTTGCCCCTTTAAATATTCTATCTAATCTAGTCTTACCCTCCAAGGATCCGAAGACGTCATGGGCTTGGGCTACCCGAAAATCTTTACGGGACGTGTATATTTTCATGGGTCTTTCTTGGGCTGGACCAGGTATGCTGATATCATGCACCCGTAGGGTATAACCATGTCAAGTGGGTTTCCTTTCCGACCTCCACACCAGTGGCGAGATTTTCCAGGGAAAGGGCGTGCAAAGAGCCTATTTTCCCCGCACATTGAGAACCAAAGGCTCGGTGGGCTGTCCCAGGTCAACTTAGGCCCACATTTTATTTGGCCAGGGAAAAGGCCAGGATCCCTGGCATCCAAACGAGCCCTTAAATTCTCATGTATAGACTCACGTACACCTCACGAGCGCTAAGGGCATGTACAATGCTAGAGAAGGCGGGTTTTTCTTAGCCCTCCACGTAATCTAGAGAAGATAATAAAAATAAATTATATAATGAGTCATCTCTTATTGCCATCTCTAAGAATTAATGTGATTGACTAATTATAGTAAAAAATTGTGTTAATAAGAGAATACATAAGGTATATGAAGAAAAATAGTCTTCTTTTATTTTTAAGAGATCATTCCTTAGCTAAGGGAAGACAACCTTCTCTTTCTTCATTCTCTCTCCTCCAACTAAGCGAAAATCCGACGTGGCAACTGTAAGAGAAGGCTGACATCATCACATTGTACATGCCCTAAGAAGCTAGAGAAACGATCGATGACTTCTCTGTTTTTTACTCTCCATGACTCCCACGTTGGAAGCTAAGGTCACGTACAATACTAGGGAAGCATGCCTTTTTTATCTCTTCATATCATTTAAAAAAGACATAATATATAACTTGTACAATATATTATCTTTTATTGCTATATCTCGCAATTAATAAGGATTAACTATTTTTAGTAAAAAATTGGTTGACTAAAGGAAAGCATATGGTACAATTGAGAAAATAGTCTTCTCTTATTTTTAAGAGATCATCCCTTAACTAAGAGAAGATAACCTTCTGTCTCTTGTTTCTCTCTCCTCCAACTAAGAAAAATTCAACATAAGGGTAGGCTTACATCACCGCACTATACGTGCCTAATAGAAACCGGACTCCTTGACTCTTTTCTTTTTGTCCAGGAATTCACGCTGATTGTATCCTTCCGCTCGCGATGGAAATGAAAAAAAGAGTAGCGACAGCCCCTTCAATCCGAAACGATGCAACCGGTAAAAAATTTGGTCCACCCAATTTGTTGCCAACCCGGAATCCTTCCCCCTATTTCTATTCTATTTCTCCATGCTAGGAATCCTACCAACTAATTCCAATCTAATCAATGCTCGACCGATATCCAATCCACGCTGTTAGATGTATATTTGTATATTGTATGTCCCCACTTGTTAGGGGGTTTTCCTGCATATTTCCACCTGTACATGTACTATATATTGTGGCCTTTGACCCCCAGAGGAATACAAGTTGTCTATTCCTAACATGGTATCGGAGCCACATTAGCCGTCCTCCTTCTCGCAACTTCGTCGTCGTAGCCGCCACCGTCCCTGTCGCCGACGGCCTTGCCATCGTCGCCGCCGCCGGTCGCCGCCCGTTTTGCGCCGATCAATTTTGTTTGATCTTCCCCAACTTCAGCTGTCAATCCAGACAGTTTCGATCGAGATCGATTTCCCAGATCCCCAGACTCCACCCGTCGATCTCCTCTGCTCTGCTCGATTTCCCAGATCGATCCAGATGCCACGCGCGGGCCATCGTTCTAAGCCCACGCGCGGGATCTTCTCTGCCAGGCCACCTCCCGAGCCTCGCGCGAGCCATCGATTCGCGTGCCCGAGACTCTCCGTCATCGACCTGAACCTGTTGCCGCCCGCCTGCTGTCCTCTCTGTCGTCGACCTGCTGCCACCCGCCCGCTGTCAGATCTCCCTGCCGAGCTTCTCCGCAACCTCCCACCGTCGCTTCTAGTTCGCCGGACTTCCGCAGCCGCCGGCTGTCGTCGCCGCCGGGAATCGATCACCGGCGTCCGGAATTGGCCTACCCAGGCCCTTAGTGTAGGGTTCGCAGCATAGAAAACAAAACGTTTCCTACGATGGGAACTATGTACCAAGATCTATCTACTAGATATAAACAACGGGCGGATGTATATCCGTAGAGAACATACCCTTGAAGACCGACAAACCTTAACGAGTTCAACTCGTGGTTGATGTAGACGATCTCTTGCCGACAAACCTTAACGAGCACGGATGCAGCAGCGCATCCGTGCTCGCACACACGTACAAGACACCGAGCAACCTCTGCCTCCTCGCTCCAGCGATGCAGCGGAAGCACAACCCTTTCTTGTCGAATAGCCACCGAGAACATGTATCTCGCTTGTCCGAGACCATGGGGGATAAATTCTAGAGGGGGAGAGAGATCCTTCACGAGGAGGTGTGAGCGAGAGAGAGGGAGAGGGGTGCCTTTTATAGGAGGAGGGGGCACCCAAGGGGGTGGCCGCCGGCCATGGGGGCTACCCCTCCCCTCCTCACAAAAACCTCTTCATTTCCCTCCACTCAAAATTGCTACTCCCTCCGATCCTAAATAAGTGTCACGGTTTTGAACTAACTCTAGTTCAAAATGGCGACACTTATTTAGGATCGGAGGTAGTATTAAATTTCCACCAAATTTAATGCAAACTCTCATTAAATAAAACTCTTTTATTTATTCAGAATTTTGTCAATTACTTTAATGACAAACATTCACATATAACCCCTTGCTACAATTCTATTTCACATGCAAAACCACTTTATGCAATTTCACCCGAAAACCTGTTTCGGTATCTAGTGAAATAAATTCATGCGCTTGTTATTCTTTCCGGCATGAAACATTTGCTCCAACTGGATGTCAGTGTCCCTTAAGTGTGTCACCCTACGGTTCGCGAATAATGCGGACATGATCGAGACCCTTCTCCGATCAATAATCAGTAGCAGGACCTGGAGATCCATACTGACTCCCACACATTCAACGATGACTTTCCTGTGATCGTCGGAACCTTTTACGCTTGTATCTTAATCCCTTTGTTTCACGATATATTACATGTCCGATATTCGATCATCGGTATCTCCATACCTAGTTTTATCTCGTTACTAACATGCACTTTTTTCTCGTTCCCGTGATATAACATTCTAGTGATTAAATCACTTGCTTGCAAGCTAACCAATGTGATATCACTGAGAGGGCCCAGAGTATATCTATCCGTCATCGGGATGAACAAATTCCACTCTTGATCCATGATTCTCAACATAACACTTTAGTAGTTTTGAAGCCATCTGTATAATCACCCAGTTACGGTGTGACATTTGATGTCAACAAGAAACTCTTCCGGTGTTAGTGATTGGCATGATCTCATGGTCTAAGGATTAGGATCACTTCGTAAGTTGTTTATAGGAATATAAACTCAATGACTTTGATCGTAATGCTATACTTCGTATGGATGTTCATCACATGATTACACTAATGTTGTGATCTCGTTATTAACAACATCCAATGTCTATGATCAGGAAACTGTGATCATCCTGTTAATCAACGAACTAGTTTATGAGAGAGGCATAACTAGGAACTTTCTGTTTGTTTATTAAACACACATGTATTAACGTTTCCATATTAATACAATTATAGCATGCAAAATAAACATCTATCATATAATTGGAATACACATAATAAACACTTTATTATTGCCACTCAGGGCATATTTCCTTCAGTCTCCCACTTGCACTAGAGACAATATCTAGTTACATAGTGATGTATCTAACACCCATGGAGTTCTGGTGTAGATCATGTTTTGCTCTAGGGAGAGTTTTAGTCAACGGATCTGCTACATTGAGATCCGTATGTACTTTACAAATCTTTATATCTCCATCCTTGACATGCTCGCGGATGGAGTGAAACCGGCACCTAATATGGTTGGAATGCTTGCAAGACCTTGGTTATTTGGCATTGGCAATGGTACCATTGTTGTCACAATAGATCACCATTAGGTCCAACGCGTTTGCAACTACACCTAGTTCGAATATGAACTCCTTCATCCAAACCGCTTCCTGAGCCGCTTCCGAAGCAGCAACATATTCGGCCTCCGTCGTTGATCCCGCCACCACAGGTTGTTTGTAGCTCCTCCAACTAACCGCTCCGCCATTCATGAGAAATACGTATCCAGATTGAGACTTAGAGTCATCCGGATCGATGTCAAAGCTGGCATCGACATAACACTTAGCGACGAGATCTTCTTCACCTCCGTATACAAGAAACATATCCATAGTTCTTCACAGTACTTAAGGATGTTCTTGACCGCTTTCCAGTGTTCCTAACCTGGATCCGATTGGTACCTACTAGTCAAACTAATAGCATGTGCCACATCCGGTCTTGTACATAGCATGGCGTACATTATAGAGCCTATGGCTGAAGCATAGGGGACTTTGTCCATTTTCTCTCTTTCTTCCGCCGTAGCCGGACTTTGAGTCTTACTCAATGTCGTGCCTTGTGTCATAGGTAAGAAGCCCTTCTTACTATCTTCCATTTTAAACTTCTTTAAAATCTTATCAAGGTCTGTACCTTGCGATAGCCCTATTAGACGCCTAGATCTATCTCTATAGATCTTTATGCCTAATATGTATGACACTTCACCTAGGTCCTTCATTGAAAATTTGCTGTTTAGATAACTTTTAACACTGTTTAAAATATCTATATCATTTCCGATCAATAGTATGTCATCCACATATAGTATCAGAAATGCCACATTGCTCCCACTCACTTTCTTGTAAATACAAGCTTCTCCATAAGTTTGGACAAATCCAAACTCTTTGATCACCTCATCAAAGCGGAGATTCCAACTTCGTGATGCTTGCTTCAATCCATAGATGGATCGCTGAAGCTTACACACCTTGTTAGCATCCTTAGGATCGACAAAACCCTTTGGTTGTATCATATACAACTCTTCTTCAATATTACCATTGAGAAACGCGGTTTTGACATCCATCTGCCATATCTCATAATCGAAATATGCAGCAATTGCTAACATAATCCTAACTGATTTTAGCATCGCTGCAGGAGAGAATGTCTGATTGTAGTCAACTCCTTGAATTTGTCGAAACCCCTTTGCGACAAGTCAAGCTTTATAGATGGTTACATTACCATCAGCATCAGTTTCCTTTTGAAAATCCATTTGTTCTCCACGGCCTTTCGGTCGTGAGGTAAGTCCACCAAGTTCCAAACTTGATTTTCATACATGGGTTCCATCTCAGATTTCATGGCTTCTAACCATTTGTTGGAATCCAGGCTCATCGTCGCTTCTTCATACGTTGCAGGGTCATCATTTTCATCAACCATGAAATTCATAACAGTATTTCCGTATAGCTCGGGAGCTTCACGCGTCCTGCTAGACCTACAAGGTTCGGTAGTACTCTCTTTTGGAGTTTCATGATCATTATCATTGGTTCCTTCTTCAACTGGTGAAACCAACTCCGGAACAACTTTTGGTGCTGCGCTACTCGCCATACTTTGAAAAGAAGGTTCAATAACCTCTTCGAGTTCTACCTTCCGACTACTCACACCTTTCATGAGAAACTCTTTCTCTAGAAAGGATCCATTCTTGTCAAAAAAAAACCTTGCCCTCGGATCTGTGACAGAAGGAATACCCAATAGTTTCCTTAGGGTATCCTATGAAGACGCATTTTTCCGCTTTGGGTTCGAGTTTATCCGGTTGAAGTTTCTTCACATAAACATCGCATCCCCAAACTTTAAGAAATGACAGCTTAGTTTTGTTTCCAAACCATAATTCATACGGTGTCTTTTCAACGGATTTGGATGGTGCCCGATTTAAAGTGAATGCAGCAGTTTCTAGTGCATAACCCCAAAATGACAATGGCAAGTCCGTTAGAGACATCATAGATCGAACCATATCTAATAAAGTACGATTACGACGTTCCGACACACCATTTCGCTGTGGTGTTCCGGCAGGTGTGAGTTGTGAAACAATTCCACACTCTTTCATGTGAGTGCTAAACTCGTAACTTAGATACTCACCTCCACGGTTGGACCGTAGAAATTTGATCTTTCTATTACGATGATTTTCCACTTCATTCTGAAATTCCTTGAACTTTTCAAATGTTTCAGACTTATGTTTCATCAAGTAGATATAACCGTATCTACTCAAATCATCAGGGAACGTAACAAAATAACGATATCCACCTCGCACCGACACACTCATTGGACCACATACATCAGAATGTATGATTTCCAATAAATCTGTCGCCCGTTCCATTGAACCGGAAAACGGCGTTCTAGTCATCTTGCCCATAAGGCATGTCTCACATGTATCAAATGATTCAAAATCAAGTGATTCCAAAAGTCCATCCAAATGGAGCTTCTTCATGCGTTTAACGCCAATATGACCTAGATGGCAGTGCCACATATATGTGGATATATCATCATTTGTTTAATTCTTTTAGCATCAACATTATGAATATGTGTAAGATTATTATCGAGATCCAAAAGAAATAAACCATTCATCATTGGTGCATGACCATAAAATATTTCATTCATATAAATGGAACAACCATTGTTCTCGGATTTAAATGAATAACCACTTCGCATCAAACACGATCCAGATACAATGTTCATGCTTAGTGCTGGCACCAGATAACAATTCTTTAAGTTTATTACTAATCCCGACGGCAAATGGAGAGGCAGCGTTCCGACGGCGATCACATCAATGCTTGATCCATTGCCGACACGCATCTTGACCTCACCCCTTGCTAGCGGTCGCTTGTTCCGCAGCCCCTGATTCGAGTTACAAATATTAGCAACTGAACCGGTATCGAATACCCAGGTGCTACTACGAGCACTAGTCAAGTACACATCAATAACATGTATATCATATATACCTTTGTTTGCCTTGCCGGCCTTCTTGTCTGTCAAATACTTGGGGCAGTTGCGCTTCTAGTGGCCAGTCCCCTTACAATAGTAGCACTCGGTACCAGACTTAGGTCCAACTCGGGGTTTCTTTTCAGGCGCGACAACCGGCTTGCCGCCCTTACTTCCCTTCCGTTTTCCCTTCTTGTCTTTCTTGAAACCAGTGTTCCTATTGATCATCAACACTTGATGTTCCTTTTTGATCTCCACTTCTGCAGTTTTGAGCATTGACAGAACCTCGGGGAGAGACTTCTTCATGCCTTGCATATTATAGTTCATCACGGAGCTCTTATATCTAGGTGGCAGAGACTGTAGAACACGATGGATGCCTAAGTCAATGGGAATCGATATTCCCAAGGACACAAGCTTATCGGCGTAACCCGACATCTTGAGTACATGCTCACTAACGGAGTTGTGCTCTTCCATCATGCATCTAAAGAACTTTTCTGAAGCGTTGTAGCTCTCTACAGCAGCATCTGTGTCGAAAATCATTTTCAACTCACCCATTGTATCAAATGCATTATCGTTTTTGAAACGCTTTCAAAGTTCCCGCTCTAGCCCATACAATATGCCGCAATGAACTAAGTTGTGGTCCTCCTGACGAGTCTGATAGACATTCTTCTCCTCTTCAGGGGCATCCTCAAACGGTGGGGGGCCTAGAGGTGCTTCGAGCACATATTGCTTTTGTGCAGCAGAGAGGAGAATCCTCAAATTCATGGCCCATTCGGTAAAGTTGCTACCGTTCATTGCTAGTTTCTCTTTCTCCATGAACACATTGAAATTAAAAGCAGGTGGTGCCATCTACAACAGAATTTGTAAAGTTTAGACTAAGTGTATGATAGATTGAGTTCAACTAATCCATATTATGAATGAACTCCCACTCAAAAACGACATCCTCGTGCCTTTTTGGTGATTACATGAACCAAATCCACTACACCAAGTCTGATCATCACGTGAGTCGGTGTAGCTTCAAAGGCGAGCATCAAATGGGCATCATATCAACTATATGACTCATGCTTAACATTTCGGTCCGTGTTCCGAGGCCATGTCTATACATGCTAGGCTCGCCAAGTTAGAACCTTAGTATTCGCGTGTGTAACTGTTTTACCCGAAATATGGTCGTGGATCCAAGAACACCCGATCATCACGTGATGTCTTGGAGCGACGAAGACATAATCGGTGCATACTAAAGGAAGAACACATTCTTATCTTGATATTTAAAAGAGGGATCATCTTATTATGCTAAAAAAGCGCTAAACAAGCAATATAAGATGCTATCAAACATCATATGTTTATTAGTGAAATGATATGGTTCATATAAGATGCTATCAAACAGCATATGATCTCTATCATGTGCACCGTGGTATGATCACTATCATACCTTTATGTGTAAGTCCAAGGTCTATGGAACTTACACGCTATGTGTGTTGTAAGAGTATCATCTCATACTTCTACTTACAACATCATCATATCATAACACTAGCCTAGCAACAATCTAAACTAGACGCCTCTAATTTATCCATTGCAAGTTTTACGTAGCTTAGGTCTTTCGAAGATAGAACTGTTCTTACCTACGAACATGAACCACAACGAGGATAACCAAATTGTTGACAACTCGTTCCAAAATAGATATTGACTATAGTAGGAGAGACAGACACCCGCTAGCCACTTATGCAAACTAGTTGCATGTCAAGTGTGGAACAGGTCTCATGTGCGAGGACATGTAAAGTTTGTCTAGGCCGCTTCATTCCACTATGCCACCAATATCCAAAATTACAACTAAGGAGCAACAACATGATCATCATCGCCCACATACTCATATGTGCACTACCCATGTAAAGCATCTACGCATAGATCCGGCTCTGATACAACTGTAGGGTTCGCAGCATAGAAAACAAAAAAATCCTACGATGGGAACTATGTACCAAGATCTATCTACTAGATACAAACAACGGGCGGATGTATATCCGTAGAGAACATACCCTTGAAGACCGACAATGCTTAATGAGTTCAACTCGTGGTTGATGTAGACGATCTCTTGCTGATCTCAAGATCGAGAGGAAGTCCTAGCGCCGCAAAGCAGCAGCACATCCGTTCTCACACACATGTACAAGACACCGAGAAACCTCAGCCTCCTCTCTCCAATGATGTAGCGGAAGCACAACCCTTTCTTGCCGAATAGCCACCGGGAACATGTATCTCGCTAGTCCGAGACCATGGGGGATAAATTCTAGAGGGGGAGAGAGATCCTTCACGAGGAGGTGTGAGTGAGAGAGAGGGAGAGGGGTGCCTTTTATAGGAGGAGGGGGCACCCAAGGGGGTGGCCGCCGGACATGGGGGCTGCCCCCTCCCCTCCTTCATTCATGTGGGTGGACACTCCACTCGCAAAAACCTCTTCATTTCCCTCCACTCAAAATCCGACTCAAAATTGCTATTAAATTTCCACGAAATTTAATGCAAACTCTCATTAAATAAAACTCTTTTATTTATTCAGAATTTTGTCAATTACTTTAATGACAAACATTCACATATAACCCCTTGCTAGAATTCTATTTCACATGCAAGACCACTTTATGCAATTTCACCCAAAAACCTGTTTCGGTATCTAGTGAAATAAATTCCTGCGCTTGTTATTCTTTCCGGCATGAAACATTTGCTCCAACTGGATGTCAGTGTCCCTTAAGTGTGTCACCCTACGGTTCGTGAATAATGCGGACATGATCGAGACCCTTCTCCGATCAATAATCAGTAGCGGGACCTAGAGATCCATACTGACTCCCACTCATTCAACGATGACTTTCCTGTGATCGTCGGAACCTTTTACGCTTGTATCTTAATCCCTTTGTTTCACGATATATTACATGTCCGAGTTTCGATCATCGGTATCTCCATACCTAGTTTGATCTCGTTACTAACATGCACTTTTTTCTCGTTCCCGTGATATAACATTCTAGTGATCAAATCACTTGCTTGCAAGCTAACCAATGTGATATCACCGAGAGGGCCCGGAGTATATCTATCCGTCATTGGGATGAAAAAATTCCACTCTTGATCCATGATTCTCAACATAAAACTTTAGTAGCTTTTAAGCCATCTTTATAGTCACCCAGCTACGGTGTGACGTTTGATGTCAACAAGAAACTCTTCCGGTGTTACTGATTGGCATGATCTCATGGTCTAAGGATTAGGATCACTTCGTAAGTTGTTTATAGCAATATAAACTCAATGACTTTGATCGTAATGCTATACTTCGGATGAATGTTCATCACATCATTACACTAATGTTGTGATCTCGTTATTAACAACATCCAATGTCTATGATCAGGAAACTCTGATCATCTTGTTAATTAACGAACTAGTTTATGAGACAGGCATAACTAGGAACTTTCTGTTTGTTTATTAAACACACATGTATTAACGTTTCCGTATTAATACAATTATAGCATGCAAAATAAACATCTATCATATACTTGGAATACATATAATAAACACTTTATTATTGCCTCTCAGGGCATATTGCCTTCACTTAGGCGCCACCTCTCGCCCCGACTGGCCGGAATTTTTTTACGCCCCTGCTGCTCGGGTTGACCAAATCTGAGAGAGAGAGAGATGTCTTCTGCATCGGGCTATGTTGCGATTCCTCGCTGCGCGGTGATCTTCGATGCCGCGAATTATACTTATTTCGCTGCCTTTATGCGCGTTCACATGCGCGGTCTCCATCTATGGGGTGTGCTCTCTGGCCAGGTCTCCTGTCCGCCGTGCCCCACTGCTCCTCTGGCTCCTCTTCCTCCACCGCCGATCGTTCTTGGTGCTAATGCTTCTTAGGAGGCCAAGGATGTTGCTCAGAGTGCCGATGATATTGATGTTGATGCATATGAGCTGAAGCTCAAACAATACTCTGCTGATCTCGAGACCTATCACCTCGATCTGACGGCCTACACTCAGTGGGTAGATGAGGATGCTCGTGCTGCTGTTGTTCTCACCTCCAGTGTTCTGCCCCAGTTTGCTGCTGAGTTCATGAGTCTTCCTACTGTTGCTGCTCAGTGGGCCCATCTCCGTCAGCGCTATCAGCTGTCTAGGGATGCTCTTTACCTGTCTGTGGTCCTCCAGGAGCATGCTCTTCAGCAGGGTGATTCCACTATTGATGAGTTCTATACTCAGAGTGCTGCTATCTGGTGTCCGCTTGATTCTCTCCGTACTATTGTTTGTGGCACATGCCCATGCTGCCAGATTGTGCGCTCGGATTTGGAGTTCCACCGCATCTATGAGTTTCTGTCTCGGCTCCGCCAGGAGTTCGAGCCCCGCCGTGCTCAGTTGAATGCTCGTGGTCATGTTCCGCTCTCTGAGGTGTTATCTGACCTTCGGGCTGAGGAGACTCGTCTCCGTGGTGCTGGTCTTCTTGCGGTCCCGTCTGTGCTTGCTACTCGTGGTCCTCGTCTGCCACCTGCTCCCTCGACGTATCCGCGGTCCTCTGTGCCACCTCCGATAGTACACACTCCTCCGGGTTAGGGTCAGAGTCAGCACCAGCAGTCTCAGGGTCAGAGTCAGCACCAGCAGGCTCGTGGTCAGGGTCGCCATGGTTCTCTTTATCACTGCACTTACTATAGCAGGGATGGCCACACTTGGGCCACCTGTTATACACAGGATCCCAGTTTACGTCATCAGCACCAGGCTCGTGGTCAGTCGGCTCCTTTCGGATCTTCAGCAGTTGCTCTCTCTGATCAGGACATTATCAGGAGTCTTTGCAGTCTGCTTGCTGCTACAGGCTCTTCTTCGACGGGAACCGCTGGTTCTGTGACTGATTCTTCAGGCACTGCGCGACCACCACCTTCTACACAGTCAGGTACGTCCCCATGGTATCTGGATTCTGGAGCTTCTTTTCATATGACATCTGAGTCTTCTCTTCTGTCTGCTCTTCGTTCTCTCCCTTCTCCTGTCCGTGTTCTCACGGCCAATGGTACCTCTCTTCCTGTTTCTAGTCGGGGCACCCTTTCTACTTCTTCTTTTTCTGTTCCAGATATTTCTCATGTTCCTCGTCTTAAGATGAATCTATTCTCTACTAGCCAGCTTACTGACTCTGGTTGTCGCGTCATTCTTGATGCTGATTCTTGTGTTGTCTAGGATCATCGCACACAGGCCCTGGTTGGAGCTGGCCCTCGCAGCCGTGACTCCTCAGGACTTTGGGAGTTAGACTGGCTTCGTGTTCCTTCCACTGCCACTTCATCTGCCAGTTCTTCTCTGGTCGTCGCCTCTGCTACCAGCTCTTTTAAGCAGTGGCATCATCGTCTTGGTCACCTTTGTGACTCTCGCCTGTCGTCATTAGTTCATCGTGGTCTTCTGGGGTCTGTCTCAGGAGATGGGTCTTTACATTGTTAGGGCTGTAGGTTGGGCAAACAGATTCAGCTTCCCTATGCTACTAGCGCGTCTGTATCTCAGCGACCTTTTGATTTAGTTCATTCTGATGTTTGGGGTCCGGCTCCTTCCGCTTAGGAAGGGGGCCATCGCTACTATATTTTATTCATCGATGATTTTTCTTGGTACACTTGGTTGTATTTTATGCACTCTCGTAGTGAAGTGCTCTCCATATATCAGCGTTTTGCGGCCATGGTCCGTACTCAATATTCTACACCCATTCGTGTGTTTCGTGCTGATTCTGCTGGTGAGTATATCTCCCAGATGTTGCGAGGTGTTCTTGCTGAGAAAGGTACCCTTGCTCAGTTCTCCTGTCCCGGCGCACATGCCCAGAATGGTGTCGTTGAGCGTAATCACCGCCATCTTCTTGAGACCACTCGTGCCATGATGATTGCTTCTTCCCTTCCTCCGCATTTCTGGGTTGAGGCTGTCGCTACGTCGACTTACCTCATCAATATTTAGCCCTCTGCCACTCTGCAGGGGTGGTATCCCTCTTGAGCGCCTATATGGACATTCTCCAGACTACTCCATGCTTCGCTTGTTTGGTTGTGTTTGCTATGTTCTCCTTGCCCCTCGCGAACGCACCAAACTGACCGCTCAGTCTGTTGAGTGTGCCTTCCTTGGATACAGTGATGAGCACAAGGGCTATCGCTCTTGGGACCCTGTTGGTCGTCGGATGCATATCTCTCGTGATGTTACTTTTGATGAGACACGCCCTTTCTATCCTCGTCCCACCGCCGGTACCTACCCGGTGGAAGATATCTCTTTTCTTCTTTTTCCTGACACACGTCCTTCTACTCCTATTGTGTCTTCTTCAGGACCCACTCTCCCTGATGTCTCTTATTCGACACCATCCTCCTCTGCTCCGTCTAGTTCCCCTAGTTCTCCACGTTCTCCGGAGCCTTCCTCTGCTCTTTCTTCTTCTTCATCATCGTCTCATGAGTCGTCTTCCTCTGATGAGCCTCCCTCTACTCATCCTGTTTGTCAGCGCCGTGCCCCCAACCGTTACTCTCCTAGTCAGTATGGTCTTTCTGTTGCCTCTGAGCTGACTTTTTATCGGGATGCTGAGCATCATCCTGAATGGCAGCTGGCCATTGCTGAGGAGATTGCTGCGCTTGAGCGCACTAGCACCTGGGATCTTGTTTCTCCCCCTCCCGATGTTCGTCCTATTACGTGTAAGTGGGTCTATAAAATTAATAACCGCTCTGATGGATCTCTTGAGCGCTATAAAGCACGTCTTGTGGCTCGTGGTTTTCCGCAGGAGCACGGTCGTGACTATGATGAGACCTTTGCTCTTGTGGCTCATATGACCACTGTGCGCACTCTTCTTGCTGTCGCTTATGTTCGTCACTGATCTGTGTCCCATCTTGATGTTCAGAACGCATTCCTCAATGGTGAGTTGAGTGAGGAGGTTTATATGCAGCCTCCTCCTGGGTATTCTGTTCCCGCTGGGATGGTTTGCCGTCTTCGGCGTTCTCTTTATGGCCTGAAACAGGCCCCTCGTGCCTGGTTTGAGCGCTTTGCCTCTGTGGTGACTGCTGCTGGTTTCTCTCCTAGTGCTCATGATCCAGCGCTGTTTGTTCACACTTCCCCTCGTGGACGCACTCTTCTTCTTCTCTATGTTGATGATATGATCATTACTGGTGATGATCCTGAGTATATCGCCTTTGTTAAGTCTCATCTTCATGATCAGTTTCTTATGACTGATCTTGGTCCTCTTTGATATTTTCTTGGGATTGAGGTTTCCTCCACTTCTGATGGTTTTTTCATCTCTCAGGAAAAGTATATTCAGGATCTTCTTGCTCGTGCTGCTGTTGGGGATGAGCGCACTATTGAGACCCCTATGGAGCTTAATGTTAAGCTTCACCCTACTGATGGTGATCCTCTTCCTGATCCAACGCGTTATCGCCATCTTGTTGGGAGTATTGTTTATCTTGCTGTCACTTGTCCTGACATATCTTATCATGTTCGTATTCTGAGTCAGTTTGTTTCCGCTCCTACCACTGTTCACTATAGTCATCTTCTCCGTGTTCTACGTTATCTTCGTGGTACGATTACTCGTCGTCTTTTGTTTCCTTGTTCCAGCTCCCTCCAGCTCCAGTGCTATTCGGACGCTACATGGGCGAGTGATCCTTCGGATCGCCGTTCACTTTCTGCTTACTGTGTGTTTCTTGGTGGTTTGCTCATTGCTTGGAAGACGTATAAACAGAAAGCGTTTTCCCGTTCGAGTGTTGAGGCTGAGTTGCGTTCTATGGCCTTGTTGACTGCTGAGGTGACCTGGTTACGGTGGTTACTTGCAGATTTTGGGGTCTCTATTACCACACCCACTCTGGTTTTGTATAACAGTACAGGTGCTATTAGTGTTGCACGTGATCCGGTCAAGCATGAGCTTACTAAGCATATTGGTGTTGATACTTTCTATACACGTGCTCAGGTGCAGGCTCAGGTTGTTGCGGTTCAGTATGTGCCTTCAGAGTTACAGTTGGTGGATTTCTTTACGAAGGCATAGACCATTGCGGAGCATACTTTCTTTCTCTCCAAACTCAGCGTTATGAAGCCACCATGAGTTTGAGGGGGGTGTTTGATGTATATTTGTATATTGTATGTCCCCACTTGTTAGGAGTTTTCCTGCAAATTTCCACATGTACATGTACTATATATTGTGGCCTTTGGCCTCCAGAGGAATACAAGTTGCCTATTCCTAACACACGCGATCTCGTCGAGATCAAATACAAAATCCACCAAGGCATGACTCTAGATCGATCTGCAATAACTCACAAGAACAGAACAACCTCCAATATAAACTCGTCGCCCAACGATCAAGGATCCAACAGAAACAAACAACTCCTGGGCGCATGCAATTCTTTCCTTCTCTCAGCAATCAATCTGATATGAAGACTGCCAGGAAAGAACAATCTATAGATCAATCAACACAAAATACTCGTAGTGATAAATCCAGTAATCTGATACCACATGATAAGGATCATGCCGATGATCCTATGAGTTTTGACTGATCTTTCACAGCGAATCAAACAGGTAGATAATCTCCTAATTACGCAATGAACGCAATCTGAAGAAGAGGAATGAATCCAGTGATCAACGTATTGATAAATAACAAGACTCATACCATAGCTCGATAATCCTTGATGCACATAAGAACCTTCGCATCAATCACTCAATATGATAGATAACAGGTATTGTCGTCCCTCGGAGGGTGATACACAACCCGTGTGACAGGATATCTAAATCTCAATACTGAACCCCCTAAACCTAGGCGCCTAGCTCATTTATATAGGAGTCCTGCAACTAGTCGATTGGACGGACCCAAACAGAACTTAAACCGACTCGGACTCAATAACATAGCAGCAACATTTGACACAATATTAGACTTATCCTGGTGTTCCTATTTTCAATGAAATTCCGGTATCACTGACGCTTCGGGAAACGCATGCAATCGAGTTCCCGGTGGCTGGAGTCCTACGGGTAGGATGGACCTGTCCTGTTAGCACTATTTTTGTCGGCATGCTCATGAAGACCTTTAAGGGAAAAATCTCCCTAAGCAAAAACATTGCATGCAAGTGGTACATTAACGCAGAAGACCACCGAGCTAGTGGCGGAGCTTGAAATAAATCATGGGAGGGAAAAACTAAAGCACACCACAAAAGAAATGCCATTTTAAACAATATAATTTTGTAGATCTCTGCTCTTGCAGTTGGATCGTTGTGACCACGGGTTGGCTGTCTAATTGTCCAGGACGTAATAATAGTATCTTGTACCTGTATCTAATACTCAATAGTATCGGTTCAGAAAATCATACATATATGATAGGTGTATACATATGAATTGCTCCAAAACAAAATAAATCATACTAAGATTCAGTTTTACCATAAGGCATGTAATTACATACTACAGATCTGCTGTCCGACCGTTTTCACTCCTATAGTTAAGTGTAGCATAAGATCAAGTAATTTCAATGGTTTGTTTTCTATAAGCTTTTAGATACATAGTAACCTAAATCCTTCGACCATGAAATCATGTTAATCACCATCATCGGATGTATGCTTTGATGACATCAAACACCACTTCGTAACTGGGTGGTTATAAAGGTGGCATTGAGTGTTCGGAAAGTATG
Organism: Avena sativa; assembly: GCA_916181665.1. Taxonomy (NCBI): domain Eukaryota; kingdom Viridiplantae; phylum Streptophyta; class Magnoliopsida; order Poales; family Poaceae; genus Avena; species Avena sativa. The sequence goes on along the minus strand of OV702285.1, from coordinate 165,652,097 downwards.
TGAAAGGATATAGATGTCGCCTAGAGGGGGGTGATTAGGCGATTAAAACTTTTCCGAGAGAGGATCAACAAAGGCGGAATTAAACTAGTGTTTACTTTGCAAAACCTAGAACAATCTAGGGTTCACCTATGTGCACCAATAACTTATGCTAACCAAGACAAACAACTATGTAATAGCAAGATATATACTTCAAGCACGAAGGCTATCACAAAGTAAGGTGTATTAGTAAGAGCTCGGGTATATAGATAACCGAGGCACGCGGGGACAACGATATTTTACCGAGTTCCTCCTAACATGGTGTATGTCTCGTTTGGAGAGGGGGTGGTATCTAACCACCTGCGCCACAAAAGTCCTCCCTTATTCTCCTGTGAATCTCACTCCACCGGGATCGATCCACACTTCCACTGTCGGTGCACTTGTCGGTGGCAATCCGGAACCTCTCACAAGGTTGGGGCACTTCTCCACAACTTAATTGGAGGATCCCAACAAACAAGCTTGGGGAGAGATCCACAACTTAATTGGAGGCCCCAAGTAATCCACAACCTTCAACACAACAAACCATCTAGGGTTCCAAGAACCCAAGAGTAAAAAGCTTCTCAACTTTCACTCACCAAATCCTCCGGGGAGAACTCAAACCGATGCACCGAATGCAAATGGAAAGAACACCATAAAGGTGCTCCAATCCCTCACTCTCAATTTCCAACAAAGCTGCTAAAGCTATTGGGGGAACAAGAGAGGAGGAATCAAAGAGGAACACAAAATATCCCAAGATCTAGATCCCAAAGGATTCACTCACAAAGAGATGAATCGGTTAGGTCAAAAGGTGGATCTAGATCACCTCTAACTATCCCTCAAATATAGGCAAGAATCAATGGAGGGGTGTGTAGAAATCAATCTCAAAGAGTAGGGCAAATAATAGGCAAATCTTGACAAGATAGAGGAAGAAGAAGCAGTCCAAATGCTAAAGAGGCAAAGCTATTTAAAGGGCAGGACAAATTCTACCCGTTGATACTAAAAAACGGCCCTGTTCGGTAGTACCGTAAATCCCCGGTACTACCGCATCCTGGAAGCTCCTAGCGTAGGCGAGCAAGCAACAGACGAGTGAAGTCAGCAAGCGGGGCGAGCAAGTGGGCAGGGCGCGCAGCGACAGCGAGCAGCACGCGCGCGAGGTGGGCCAGCAGGGCGGCAGGCGCGTGGGTCAACACGAGGCAGTTACGCGCGCGCAAGGGAACTGTGCAGCGCGCGAGCGACCCAGAGTGGCAGGAGCGAAGCGAGCGAGCGTGAGGCGCGCGAGTGGCTGCGGGCCCAGCGAGGCGTCCGATCTGGCGGCCGCTGGTCACGCAGGTAACGCGACCAAGAGGCGCGTGAGTGGGCATGAGGCAGCATGCGCGGATCAAGCGGAGGAAGCAGGATGGAGTGGCGATGGGCGAGATGTTCCTAGGCCGGCTAGTACTACCGGCCCACCCGGGTGGTACTACCGGGCCAGGCCGGTAGTGCCGGATATGACTACCGTGCAAGGCAGAGGATAGTGGGGAGGCGCACAGGGGAGGACGGTAGTACCGGCCTGCCCGGGCAGTACTACCGCTCGGCCCAGAAAACTGATTCCTTTCCTTTTTAATTAAAACGGGGAAAATTTAAATTGCGATAACTTTTGATTAGTAGATCCGTTTGACTCGATTCCAATTGCGTTGGAAAATATTAGTTATCACCAAGTGAGAAAGTATCAAGTATAGTAATTTGAGATACCTCACTTGGTGATAAAACGGAAAGCCGCCAAGATCAAAATCACAACAAGATACAAATGGAAGATCCGATTTTGATGAACAAGAGCTTGTTATGGAGATTACCACAAGCTCTAAATCCTCACATGGATAATACCAAACAATAACCAAATATGATGATGCAAGTATGCAAAGGTTTGATCTCTCTCCGAATGATATGATTGAGTTACTCATTCGAGAGCCCCTCTTGATAGTACGGTTATCTATCCTAAACCCGGTCTCCCACACACAACATGAGACCGGCAAAAGGAAAAACCTATCAAGATTATACCTTTTCCTTGAGCATTCCACTTGAGCTCGATGTAGACGAACTTGACCTTCTCAATATGGAATGCCTTTCTTGATTCCTCATCATCGATCCATGATCACCGAGGATGGCAATCATCAAACATGAGATCTTCTATATATGGCACATTTTGAGCTTACATAACATATCTTCTTCGCATTTCATCGACCTTGAAGCGAACACATGCTCCAAGAAATGCCAATGGACAATTCCTACAAGTACAACTTAATACACACATTAGTCCATGAAGATTGTCATTAATTACCAAAACCACACATGGGGGCCCACATGTTTTGTCAGTATGTGTTGAGGCACATGGATCAAGAGTAGGATTTGTCCATCCATATGACGGATAGATATACTCTGGGCCCTCTTGGTGGAATGTCATCCAATTGGCTTGCAAGCATGTGACTGGTTCACAAGAGATCACATATCATAGGAACAAGTAAAGAGTAATTATCATTAACGAGGTTGAACTATGTATGCAGAGATACCGACGATCAAACCTTGGATAAGTAAAGTATCACGAGACAAAGGGAAATTGAAATCGTATGTAAATGGTTCATTCGATCACAAAGTAATCGTATAAATATGTGGGAGCCATATGAATTTCCATATTCCTCTATTGGTTATTGATCGGAGAAGTGTCTCGATCATGTCTGCATAATTCACGAACCGTAGGAAGACACACTTAAGGATTCGATGTTGAGTAGTAGATGGAATGTGCATAAGAAGACCAAATGTTGTTCGGAGTCTCGGATTGGATCCAGGACATCACGAGGAGATCCGGAAAGGTTCGAAGAATAAGATTCATATAAGGAAAGTCCAATTCTGGAGTTCGGGAATGGATTCGGTGTTTTCACCGAAATGTTTTAGAAGGGTCTAGAAGGTCCACCGATCCGAAGTGGGAAGGGTACATAGATGTGTCATGAAAAAGTGGAATGGTTGCCTCATGTCCTAGGTCACTTGGCTGGGCAGTGGGAAGAGAGAAATCAAACTCTAGTTTGAAAGTCAAACGCCAATTTGAAAAGTCAAATACCAACATGGTTTCCTAGGGAGGGAGGGAAGGAATCATACCTAGGGGAGGATTCCTACCTCCCCTTGCCGCCGGCATAGTAGGGGAGTTAGGGTACATGAAACGACACCGTATGAATTATGGTTTGGGAAGAAACCTAAATTGTCGTTCCTTAAAGTTTGAGGTGAAGGAAATATGCCCTAGAGGCAATCATAGAGATGATTATATTTCATAATTATCCATGAGTTATTATAATGTTCCTTGAATATCCATATCAGGAAACTTGTATTGATTGGCAATTATGTGAATTGTTTGTGAAACTCTTTACTTGTATGGTTATCTAATAGTTGTCCCTGGTCAGAGTTCATGTGAGGACACACGTGAATATTAGACTAGCACATCGATTGGTTGATGACTATGTTTCGCAAGTCATAGACATGGAGATGTCAAACCACTGATGTGGACACATGTTATGAACATGGGGTTGGACTGGCCCAACTGGAGACTGACAATTAGACTTGCAGCTCTCTCTACACATCATGTACGTTTTATTCTTAGACCTGAGATTGTCGCATGTACTTGAGATGTGGATCGACCTACTTTGGGGCTAAAAGACGCTGCTCCATAACTGGGCAGTTATAAAGGTAGCTTTCGAGTTTGTCCTGAAGCATGTTGCAATTCATTGGTCAATCATGATGGGATTTGCCCCTATCTACTTGAGAGAGATATCTCTAGGCCCCTCGAGTGATCGGATCTAGAAATGCATGGTCGTGCTACATAAGGTTAAGAGTTAACCTTGTAAAAGGATTCCGAATCATAGTATCGAGAAAGATAGGTCAGCTTGGAGCTAGAACAAATATCGTGAGGCAAAGGGAAAGACATGTACTAAACCTTGTGATGGTTTGTCCGAATGATCTTTGTATGCGTTGAGGAGTTGGCACGTCTTGCTAGAGGCCGCTACCAACTATTGATAGAATAAGTGTACTCATGTCATGTCTATACGTATATGAACCTATAGGGTCACACACTTAAGGGGCTGGAAGCCTAATGAGGATTGGATCCAAACTAGACCAGGCTTAGGCTACTAATGGGCTGCTAATGTAGAAGCCCACTAGGGACGACTATATAAGAGAGGGTGGGGCGAGCTGACCAGGGTCGAGCATTCCACCCAGCCACCACTCCTCTTACGCATGTGTTGCACATGCGGACCTAGCAGTCTGGCGTCCAACGCTTCCATCCTGTACGTGTGGATACCTCGGAGGTGCTGCAGCTATAGCACTTGGACGAGCCGCACAAAGGGGAGATTCTCGTGGTACGAGGACAAGGAGGAGACGTAGAACATCTACACTGCCTCGACACGCTTCATAAAGTTCCACAACTGCGCATATAGTGGTAATCCCGAGATCTATGACAACAGTATTCCTAGTTTATGTAGTAGATTTTTTTCTATTTGCGCTAGTGTAGCCTACCCGTATTCCTACATGGGGTTGCGAAGCTTATGTAAAGAAGTTAGAGCCTGACAAGTTTGAACCCAAAGAGGAAAAATGTGTCTTCATAGGATACCTAAAGGAAACTATTGGGTATACCTTCTATCGTAGATCCGACAGAAAAATCTTCGTTGCCAAGAATGGATCCTTTCTAGAGAAGGAGTTTCTCTCGAAATAAGTGACTGGAAGGAAAGTAGAACTCGATGAGCTTGTTGAAGCTTCTCTTGGATTTGAGAGTAGCGTAGCACCAGAAGTTCCTGTGGCGCCTAAACCAATAAGAGAGGAAGCTAATGATGGTGATCATGAAACTTTGAACGAAGTTAGTACGGAACCTCGCAGGTCGACGAGGACTCGTACCACTCCCGATTGGTATGATCCTGTTATGAGTGGCATGTTGGTCGACAACACCGACGACCCTGCGACATATGAGAAAGCGATGATGAGCCCAGATTCCAATAAATGGCAAGAAGCCATGAAATCCGATATTTGATCCATGTACGAAAACCAAGTATGGACTTTGGTGGACTTACTGGATGGCCGGAAGGCTGCCGAGAACAAATGGATTTTCAAGAAGAAAACAGATGCTGATGGTAATGTAATTGTCTATAAAGATCTACTTTTTGCAAAAGGGTTTTGACAAATTCAAGGAGTTGACTACGATGATACTTTCTCACCGGTAGCAAAGCTAAAGTCTGTGAGGATTTTGTTAGCAATCGCTGCATATTATGATTATGAGATATGGCAGATGGATGTCAAAACGGCGTTCCTCAGTGGATACATTGATAAAGAGTTGTATATGGTACCCAAAGGTTTTGTCGATCCTAAAGATGCTAATAAGGTATTCAAACTTCAACAATCAATTTATGGATTGAAGCAAGCATCCCGAAGTTCAAATCAATGTTTTTATAAGGTGATCAAAAGTTTTTGTTTTATACAAACTTATGGAGAATCTTGTATTTACAAGAAAGTGAGTGGGAGCTCTGTAGCATTCCTAGTAATATATGTGGATGACATATTGTTGATTGGGAATGATATAGACCTTCTTCAAAGTGTCAAATATTATTTGAATAATATTTTTTCAATGAAGGATCTTGGCGAAGATTCTTACATGTTAGGCATAAATATTTATAGATATAGATCGAGACGCCTAATAGCGCTTACACAGAGTACATATTTGGACAAAGTTCTAAAGAGGTTTGGAATGTAAGATAGCAAGAAAGGGTTCTTGCCCATGTTGCCCAATGCGACCTTGAGTAAAACTCAAAGTCCCGCTACGGCAGAAGATAGAGAGAGGACGAGTAATACTCCCTATGCCTCAGCCATAGGATCTATCATGTATTCCATGCTATGTACTAGACCGGAGATTGTATATGCTGTTAATTTGACTAGCAGATATCAAAGTGATCCAGTAGTGGATCATTGGATAGCGGTCAAAAACATACTTAAGTACTTGAGAAGAACTAAGGATATGGTTCTTTCTTATGGACGTGATGAACAACTCGTTGTTAATGCTTACACCGATGCTAGTTGGAACACCGATCCGAATGATTCTAAATCACAATATGGATACGTATTTGTAACATCCCAAAAATATTAAACTAGAATCATCCAACTCTAGGATTCAAAATTAGGGTTAACAAAAACTTTTCTAAATAAAAATATGAAAGCATGCATGTGTGTATGCATCCCATTTTGAATTCTTTTGAATTTCCTTGTTTATGTGTTTATTTTCTTGTAAAAGGATTCTTAGGTGAAATAAACATCATCTAAACAATCCCCACACTTTTCCCAAAGACAAATAAATCAAAACAAACAAAATGAGTGAATGGTCACTTTGGCCAAATTAACTCCCATGCCTACTTTGGTTGTCTCTAACTTTCAGAACTTAACAGAAACTTGTTTGGATCTTTGCACCCCTTGATAGTACTCATAACAAAGTATTAAGGCCCACCTTGTGATCATCCAGAAACATTCAAATGCATAGTTTAAATGACAGTTTAAAACTGAATCTATATCATATGGGAAGATCCCACTTTTTCAAAAACCACTCAAACAAGCTCAACTTTCAAAACCCAAGCATCTACAGACTCACCAGCACCTACCTAGCACACCCACCAAAAATCTTTTCAAAATTCAAAACTTGAATTAATGCGGCCATTTCATCAAACACCTTGCAGATGCAAATCAAATAAAATCCAAACACTATTTGGAGCAGTGATTAGAGCCTAACTTGTTCCCTCTCTGGTTGCAACTAGGCTTTAGTAGATTATCTAGCTCATTTGTAAACGTCTAGCACCACTGTAAGCTTGGCAATGTCATCGATGGTGAACAACCGAAGCCACCCATGCCACCCCAGTGTAGACAGCAAGCTAGGAGAGGAACTAGCCGTGCCAACCTTGTCTGGGAGGTAGCCCATGCCTCACCGCCCCCTCTCGACCATCCCTGCCTTGAAGACATCGACCAGAGCACCCAGGAACGCCGCGCCCATGCCTCTGTCAACCATGCCGAGCGTGCGCCAGAGCGCCACCCTCGACACACGCCCACAGACCACGCGCCGCCCTCACCGCGTGCATACGCAATCACCACCGTTCCAGGAGACCGCCAGACATCCCCGTTCGCCGCCCCATGCCTCACAGCCACCGCTCGCCGTCGAAAACGCCGCCTCTGCCGCGCAGAGCATCACATGTTCCAGACCGTTTTCCACCGCCCCTACACGCGCATTAAAGCCATAGAGCATCGCCAGGAGACCACCGATCGATCGCCACCGCCGGCCATGCCTCTAGCAGCCCGTAGCCATGTCGCCACCGTCGCCTTCCCATTCCGTTCGGTCTCGTCGTCGAGACTATAAATAGAGGCCTCCCCCACTCAAACTATTCACACCATCTCACTCCCCTCTCCTCACTAATCGTTCCACCCTGTTCCCGGAGCAAGGCGAGCAGCGCACCGCCGGAATTTGGCCGGAGCAGGCCGTCTCTAGAGAAGAAGGGCGCTGTCGATTTCTTCCACCCCGGGAGAAGCTGCCGGTACCAGGAGGTTCGCTATCGTCGACTTCGTCGTTCACCCGCCTCGCCGACCCTCGCCTGAGCCCCGGTGAGCCCCCGACGACCCCCACCTGCCACGTTTGGTTTCTGTCTCGCCGGCGCCGCCCGACGTGGACGATGAGTAGCATCCGTTCGATTAGACTTAGATCGTGCAGATGAGATTGCCCCGTACCGCTTCCCGTTTAAAGAGCCACTGACTGGTGGAACCCCCCTATCAGTTGAGCCCCGCGCCACGGAGTGACACTGGGCCGGCCCATTAGCAGTTCCCGCGCCGCCCAGTCGTTTGAATTTAACTTTTTCCATTTTAATTCAAACACAGTTCTGTACCTAGTTTAAAAAATCAACCCAGCTCGATTCAGTGCACCAAATTGAATGATACCAATTTTGTTAGAAAGATATTGAAATTCTTAATCCAAGACCGTTGGATTCAAATCATTTGAATCTATAGATGAACCTTGGTAAAAATAACAAGGCAGAACCTTTTCTGCATTCAAAATTTTTTCAAATTTAAACCATAATAGCTTTTGAGTTGATTCCAACTCTCAAAAATCACATTTGATCATACCTTTCAGAATATATAAAAACATTTCGGTTTACTTACAGAAATATTGTTCAAGTAATAAAATAATGCCACATAGGCATTTCTAGTCACTTTATTTAAGTAAAATAAAAGGTTAAACCTTATTAAATTGTGACACCACTTTAAATCACATTCCCATGGACTAAAATCTGTGGTGATGACATGTGTCAACATGATCCCATGTTTGGTTTGGAGAATATTAAATCTTAAGTAGTTTTTCAATGAGTAGAAATTACTTTTCTAAAAATAAAAGAAATTAAACCAAGATTTAATCTTGTAATGTTAGTGATGATGCTAGATCATCTATAGGACCATTTTGTGTGATGATTGAAAGTAGTTAAGTATTGTTTGGTGATTGTGTACCTCGTATTTATTTATAGACGCTAGTACGGACCAAGGATATGAGGAAGAAGGAGGATACGAAGAAGAAGAAGCCGAGGAGAACTTCAACCACTGCTCTGCACAAGGCAAGCTGATACTATACCTATGCAAGCAAATACTTGCTTGTTACCATGCCAACAATATTCTTTAAGCATATATGATCATAACCACTTGATAAACCAATCCTAGTTTTACTTTCAAGCTTTATACTTTATTTCTTTATCAAAGCTAGTACTTAGAGCTTACTTAAGTGAACTGTAGATACTAGAAAGATAATTGAAGGTTGCATAAAGAGCATCAAATTTGGCCTAAGCTAGATAATCTTTATGTCATCCTAAGGCATGAGATTGAACTTAGTTAAACTCCACTAGTTTACCACCCCTCATTAGTACTTACCCCCACTTGTAGATGCTAGTGCTGAGCATAAAACCTGATCAACTTAGATGGGAATACTTGGTGGAAAAATGGTTATGAAAACCTTGAAATGATGGATCATTCTATTGAAATGTTTTGGACATGTGTTTCCGAACACCAGATGAATTATGGTGATGAAAATGTTGAGGCATGAGCCTTAGCCCTTTATAAAACTGATGGTTATCTGGATGCGATACCATTCCAATTTTACCGTACAACCACAATACCCGAGAATTGGGTAGGGCTTGACTGGAAGCTTATATACCTTAGTATTGGTTCCCTCATGGCCAAGGTCTGAGCTGAGGCTACCTTGTGAAGATTGTCTACCTGTGCAGTACCCAAGATGACAGTTGGTCATGGTTGGGAGGCCAAACTCACAGGAGAGGTGCTTATACTAGGGCGTGTAATTGAAAGGTTAGGATTGATTATCCGCATACTGAGTATGTAGAATTCAGGATTTGTTCCTGACGGATGTATCGAATGTTGTGGTGAAAGTGTACAATCTCTGGAGAGTGTCAAACTATTCGAATAGCCGCGTCCGCGGTTATGGACAGTTGGAGTGCCATATTGTTCCCCCCTCAGATGTTTTCAAAATGTCTTGTGAAATGAATTGAGATTTTGACTTGACCACAACAGAGTTGTGGCATGAGATACAAGTTCCCACTTAGGTGTAATAAAATTTCAGCTAGCTTTTCTTGCTTCTGAACTTAGTAGATGTAAATCTGGATTTTTGCAAAACAACCTAGAGCTTAGTGTCCTACTACAAAAACCCCCTTCACTTGTTAGTATTAGTTTGCGAGTACTTAAAGAGTACTCATGGCTTTGTCCCTAGCTATTCCCGTGGCCAGACTATGAAGAGGAGTACCTGGAGGATGGACCCTAGGAAGGTTACGACAACTAGGATCATCTCCCATCGTCAGCATTGCATGTGACCTCGAAGATGGAGCTTCGCCTACGCTACCATTATTATTATGTATTTCCGCTGCTTGAGTTGTATTAAGAACTGGATCATGAGATCCTTATTTGTGTAAGACCTTATGTATGGTTTGTAATGGATGATGTACTGTGGTATCCAATTCTGTTATGTCTCGCAAAAATAGTAATCCTGGGATTGCGATGTATGGCATAACAGGCATCTGGGATTAAAAATCCGGGTGTTGACAAGTTGGTATCAGAGCCATCCTGACCATAGGAGACCCTAGTTAGACTGGACGTTTGAATCAAAAACTTAGTTTCAAAACCAAAGGAAGAAAATATTTACAAAAACTTATTCTCATTCTTACCTCTTGGACTCTTTCATAAAAATTCACGCTAGCAAATATTTACAAAAACTTATTCTCATTCTTACCTCTTGGACTCTTTCATAAAAATTCACGCTACTCCAAAATTATTTCAAAGCTTACATCAAATTTTGCACCCTGGATCACTTTTAGTAAAACTCACAACTACGCTAGTGCCCAAATGTAGTGAGTAGTATTCGGTCCCACTGTATCGTAGTTTCCAGAATGGTTCCTAAAACCATCTTTTTACCTTGTCGTGGTGTGTGTTTGTATCGTGTGCTATGAATGAATGAATGAAAAGCAAGTAGCTAGAAAAATCTGAGTCAAACTTTAAAAACTTTTCAAAGTCCCAAAACCTTAGAAATTTCCCTCTTTTCTCATGATCTATCTAAATCTTCAGATGACACGCGGAGGAAGTGGTTCATCCCTGGACCCGATGTTGCAGATACTGCAAATGTTGGTTTCTGACCGCGAAGCTGAAAGAGCGGAACGTCAAGACAACCTAGCCACCCTTCAGCAGATAGCCCAGCTAGCCCACAACAACCAAGGCCAAGGAAATCAGGACAACCATGGATACAAGCTCAAGAATTTCCATAACACCAACCCGCCTGTTTTCACTAAGTCGGAAGAACCCCTAGATGCCGATGATTGGCTGCAAACCATGGAAAATAACCTAGAAGTCGCCGGAGTGGAAGCTAACGAGAAAGTTCTGTTCGCCACCCACTATCTAGCCGTAGATGCCAGAGCATGGTGGAACAGTGTTCGTGCCATGACCGGAAGACAGATGATGACCTGGGAAGAATTCAAAGTCAAGTTCAGCAGAACCCATCTGCCACCAGGTTTGATAAAGAGGATGAGAGATGAGTTCAGAGAACTGAATCAAGGAAGGCTGACCGTAGTGGAATACCGTGATAAATTCTTGTCATTAGCTAGGTATGCCCCGGATGAGATCGACACCAAAGCCAAGAAGAAAGAAAGATTCTTGAATGGTCTGCATGATGAGATGCAGACTATGTTTGTCAATATCCCCTTTGCTGATATTGAAGCCCTGGTCGACTCTGCCATCCAGATGGAAGGAAAGATCAACCAAGCCAATGAGAACCGCAAGCGTCGCATGATGCATCAACCAGGAACCCATCAGACCCCAAAGTACCGCCCTAACCCATCTCCAGGATTTGCCCCGAGAACCAACAAACCCCCGATGAACCGTCCGACCTATCCCAACCGTGGAAACCCTAGGCCCGGAGGAAATCACAACAACCCGGCAACTCTAACCATTTCAACCGTGCCCCACCTAAGTTGAACAACAACAATTCTACCTCCAACCCCAACACTACCCCGAGGACTGGAAGCAATGTTGTGCCTGTTGCAACAAAGGACAAGTCGCAAGTAACTTGTTATGACTGTGGAAATAAGGGTCACTACTCCAACGAGTGCCCCAACAAGAAGAATTCCGCATCCCCCAATGCAAATGCCCCAGCTCAGCAGTAGCGTCGTGTTCAACCAGGAAGAAGGTTTGCCCCAGGGAATTCGCTCAACCGCAATGGCCGTCTTTTTCTCATGCATGCTGAAGAAGCTCAGGAAGCGCCAGACGTCGTGCTGGGTATGTTTTCTATTAATTCAGTACTTGCAAGAGTGTTGTTTGATTCTGGTGCATCGCATTCATTTGTCACCGAAGAATTTGCCTGCACTAGTAAGATTCAACCAACAAAACTGATGCATGTTATGATCGTTCAAATTCCCGGTTCAACCACCAAGGCTAGGCAAATTTGCAAAGCCGTCCCTATCCGAATCCATGGCATAGATTTTTATGCTAACCTGATAGTACTCGGAACTAAAGGTTTGGAATTAGTACTAGGAATGGATTGGATGTCCGAACGTAAAGGATTGATTGACTGTGCCAAGAAAGCCATCATCCTGACCAGTACAGCCGGAATATCAGTCGAGCATATATCTGAAACCTTACCTCGTCAATTCAAGTGAAACAAGAGTATAGCCCAACCTACCATTGACCAAGTCCGGATAGTCTGCGAATACCCCGATGTATTTCCAGATGTTTTGCCCGGTATGCCCCCATATCGGGATATCGAGTTTATCATTGAACTAATCCAAGGAACATGACCCATAGCCCAGAGACCATATAGTATGAACCCGTCTGAACTAGCAGAACTGAAGAAGCAACTGGATGCCATGCTGGAAATTGGATTGATTCAACCAAGTGCGTCACCATGGAGATCACCTGTTTTGTTTGTGGACAAGAAAGATGGAGGTAACTGTTTGTGTACGGATTATCGGAAGTTGAATGATGTCACCATCAAAAACAAGTACCCGTTGCCCAAGATAGAAGATTTGTTTGATCAGTTGACCGATGCCAAAGTGTTTTCTAATATTGATCTTAGGACTGGCTATCATCAACTCAAAATTCGTGCAGAGGATATTCCAAAGACTGCCTTTACCACAAGATATGGATTATACGAGTATACCGTTATGTCTTTTGGATTAACCAATGCCCCCTCTTATTTCATGAATCTCATGAATAAGATTTTTATGGACTTCCTGGATAAGTTTGTCGTTGTTTTCATCGATGACATTCTGATTTATTCCAAATCGGAAGAAGAACATGAGCTACACCTAAGGACCATTCTTGGAACCCTTAGAGAGCATCAGCTGTGTGCCAAGTTTAGCAAATGTGAATTCTGGTTACATGAGGTAGGATTCCTCGGCCACATTGTATCAGCCGGAGGAATTGCCATTGACCCTGCAAAGGTGAAAGATGTCGAAGATTGGCAAGCCCCAACCACTCAAACCCAAGTTTGTGCATTTCTCGGATTGGCGGGATACTACCGCAAGTTCGTAGAAGGATTCTCGAGTATCGCCAGACCCATGACCCAATTTCTAAAGAAGGACAAGAAGTTTGAATGGACTGACAAATGTGAAGTGAGTTTTCAAGAACTCAAGAGGAGATTGATTTTAGCCCCAATCTTAATCATGCCAGATATCACGAAGCCCTTCGACGTGTATTGTGACGCATCCATGATCGGTCTCGGATGTGTGCTAATGCAAGAAGGCAAAGTTATATCTTATTTATCTCGACAACTGAAACAACATGAGCAAAATTACCCAACCCATGACCTCGAACTTGCATCCGTAGTTCTAGCCCTGAAGACATGGAGGCATTACCCGATGGGAAATCGTTGTGAGATTTATTCGAATCACAAGAGCTTGATGTATATATTCACTCAGAAGGAGTTGAATATGAGGCAGAGAAGATGGATTGAGCTAATCAAGGATTACGATCTAGACATTCACTATCACCCTGGTAAAGCCAACGTGGTAGCAGATGCCCTTAGCAGATTGCCGTGCCGCTTGAACTCCATGATTTTGAAGGAGCAAACAAGTTTGCACAAAGAGATGGAAGATTTTCGAATGGAATTAGTAAGTGAAGGATTTTTGGCTAGCATAGAACTTCAACCCACTTTGATCAGCCAGATCAAAGAGGCGCAGAAAGGAAATGCTAGTATTGACGGAATCAAGCGTCGTATCGGTACAGGCAAAGTATCCGGATTCACCGAAGACGAAGAAGGAGTTCTGTGGTACAAAGGACGCCTTTGTGTACCAGCAAATTCTAAGTTGAAAGAAGTTATTCTCAAGGAAGCTCATGATACTCTTTATTCTATCCACCCCGGAGGAACTAAGATGTATCAAGATTTGAAAGAGCAATTTTGGTGGCATAAGATGAAGAGAGAAATCGGAAGCTATATCGCCAAGTGTGATATATGTCACCGAGTCAAGGCCGGACATCAAAGACCCGCTGGATTATTGCAACCCTTGCAGATTCTGGAATGGAAATGGGATTCCATTGGAATGGACTTTATTACCGGATTGCCTACTTCTAGTAGGGGAAATGACTCTATCTGGGTCATAGTGGACAGATTGTCCAAAGTCGTCCATTTCTTACCCGTCAAGACCACATATCAGAGTTCGAAGCTAGCGGAGTTATACATCGCTAGAATCGTCAGTTTGCATGGAGTCCCCAAGAACATTGTATCGGATCGAGGAACTCAGTTTACCTCGAGATTCTGGAAGAAAGTTCAAGAAGGTTTAGGAACCCGCCTAGATTTCAGCACCGCGTATCACCCTCAGACTGATGGACAAACGGAGCGAGTAAATCAAATACTCGAAGATATGCTGAGAGCATGTGTGTTAGAATATGGATCTAAGTGGGCAGATTGTCTGCCGTTTGCAGAAATTTCGTACAACAACAGTTATCAAGCTAGTTTGCAAATGGCCCCATTTGAATTCATGTACGGAAGGAAGTGTCGCACCCCTTTGAACTGGTCGGAAGTAGGAGAGAGTCAGATTTTCGGACCCAATATACTACGAGAAGCAGAAGAGAAGGTTCACAAGATTCGTGAGCACCTCAAGACAGCCCAGTCTAGACAGAAGAGTTACATCGACAAGAGACGTCGAGACCTCGCCCTCAACATAGGAGATTTTGTATATCTGAAAGTGTCGCCATTGAAGGGAATGCAGCGTTTCCAACTCAAAGGAAAGTTAGCCCCCAGATATATCGGACCTTTCAAAATTCTGAACCGTCGAGGAGAAATGTCGTATCAATTGGAACTACCCGAAGAGATGTCAGCTGTGCACAATGTGTTCCATATCTCATTACTTCGCAAGTGCCTCGAAGTTCCGGAGAAGACGGAAGTGCTCAAGAATATCGATCACCGGACCATAGAGATCAACGATGACCTGACCTATCCTGAAGTACCCATCCGTATTTTGGAAGAAGCTTTCCGAACCACCAGAACCCGAAGCATCAAGTTTCTCAAAATACAGTGGAGAAACCACACAGAAGAGGAAGCTACTTGGGAGCGCGAAGATCACATCAGGATGGAGTTTCCCGATCTCTTCAAATCCTAGGTAATCTTTTCGTCCTTTTTCAAATCTCGGGACGATACTTTGTTTAAGGGGGGAAGGTTTGTAACATCCTAAAAATATTAAACTAGAATCATCAAACTCTAGGCATCAAAATTAGGGTTAACAAAAACTTTTCTAAATAAAAATATGAAAGCATGCATGTGTGTATGCATCCCATTTTGAATTCTTTTGAATTGCCTTGTTTATGTGTTTCTTTGCTTGTAAAAGGATTCTTAGGTGAAATAAACATCATCTAAACAATCCCCACACTTTTCCCAAAGACAAATAAATCAAAACAAACAAAATGAGTGAATGGTCACTTTGGCCAAATTAACTCCCATGCCTACTTTGGTTGTCTCTAACTTTCAGAACTTAACAAAAACTTGTTTGGATCTTTGCACCCCTTGATAGTACTCATAACAAAGTATTAAGGCCCACCTTGTGATCATCCAGAAACATTCAAATGCATAGTTTAAATGACAGTTTAAAACTTAATCTATATCATATGGGAAGATCCCACTTTTTCAAAAACCACTCAAACAAGCTCAAATTTAAAAACCCAAGCATCTACAGACTCACCAGCACCTACCTAGCACACCCACCAAAAATCTTTTCAAAATTCAAAACTTGAATTCATGCGGCCATTTCATCAAACACCTTGTAGATGCAAATCAAATAAAATCCAAACACTATTTGGAGCAGTGATTTGAGCCTAACTTGTTCCCTCTCTGGTTGCAACTAGGCTTTAGTAGATCATCTAGCTCATTTGTAAATGTCTAGCACCACTGTAAGCTTGGCAGTGTCATCAATGGTGAACAGCCGAAGCCACCCATGCCACCCCAGTGTAGACAGCAAGCTAGGAGAGGAACTAGCCGTGCCAACCTTGTCTGGGAGGTAGCCCATGCCTCATCGCCCCCTCTCCACCAGCCCTGCCTTGAAGACACCGACTAGAGCACCCAGGAACGCCGCGCCCGTGCCTCTGTCAACCATGCCGAGCGTGCGCCAGAGCGCCACCCTCGACACACGCCCACAGACCGCGCGCCGCCCTCGCCGCGTGCATACGCAATCACCACCGTCCCAGGAGACCGCCAGACATCCCCGTTCGCCTCCCCATGCCTCATAGCCACCGCTCGCCGTCAAAAACGTCGCCTCTCCCGCGCAGAGCATCACATGTTCCAGACCGTTTGCCACCGCCCCTACACGCGCATTAAAGCCATAGAGCATCGCCAGGAGACCACCGATCGATCGCCACCGCCGGCCATGCCTCTAGCAGCCCGTAGTCATGTCGCCGTCGTCGCCTGCCCATTCCGTTCGGTCTCGTCGTCAAGACCATAAATAGAGGCCTCCCCCGCTCAAACTCTTCACACCATCTCACTCCCCTCTCCTCACTGATCGTTCCACCCCGTTCCCGGAGCAAGGCGAGCAGCACACCGCCGGAATTTGGCCGGAGCAGGCCGCCTCTGGAGAAGAAGGGCGCCGTCGATTTCGTCCACCCCAGTAGAAGCTGTCGATACCAGGAGGTTCGCCATCGTCGACTTTGTCGTTCGCCCGCCTCGCCGACCCTCGCCTGAGCCCCGGTGAGCCCCCGACGACCCCCACCTGCCGCGTTAGGTTTCTGTCTCGCCGGCGCTGCTCGACGTGGACAATGAGTAGCATCCGTTCGATTAGACTTAGATCGTGCGGATGAGATTGCCCCGTACCGCTTCGTGTTTAAAGAGCCACTGACTGGTGGAACCCCCCTGTCAGTTGAGCCCCGCGTCGCGGAGTGACACTGGGCCGTCCCATTAGCAGTTCCCGCGTAGCCCAGTCGTTTGAATTTAACTTTTTCCATTTTAATTCAAACACAGTTCTGTACCTAGTTTCAAAAATCAACCCAGCTCGATTCAGTGCACCAAATTTAATGATACCAATTTTGTTAGAAATATATTTAAATGCTTAATCCAAGCCCGTTGGATTCAAATCATTTGCATCTATAGATCAACCTTGGTAAAAATAACAAGGCAGAACCTTTTCTGCATTCAAACATTTTTCAAAGTTAAACCATAATAGCTTTTGAGTTGATTCCAACTCTCAAAAATCACATTTGATCATACCTTTCAGAATATATAAAAACATTTCGGTTTACTTACAGAAATATTGTTCAAGTAATAAAATAATGCCACATAGGCATTTGTAGTCCCTTTATTTAAGTAAAATAAAAGGTTAAACCTTATTAAATTGTGACACCACTTTAAATCACATTCCTATGGACTAAATTATGTGGTGATGACATGTGTCAACATGATCCCATGTTTGGTTTGGAGAATATTAAATCTTAAGTAGTTTTTCAATGAGTAGAAATTACTTTTCTAAAAATAAAAGAAAATAAACCAAGCTTTAATCTTGTAATGTTAGTGATGATGCTAGATCATCTATAGGACCCTTTTGTGTGATGATTGAAAGTAGTTAAGTATTGTTTGGTGATTGTGTACCTCGTATTTATTTATAGACGCTAGTAGCGACCAAGGATACGAGTAAGAAGGAGGATACTACGAAGAAGAAGCCGAGGAGAACTTCAACCACTGCTCTGCACAAGGCAAGCTGATACTATACCTATGCAAGCAAATACTTGCTTGTTACCATGCCAACTATATGCCTTAAGCATATATGATCATAACCACTTGATAAACCAATCCTAGTTTTAATTTCAAGCTTTATACTTTATTTCTTTATTAAAGCTAGTACTTAGAGCTTACTTAAGTGAATTGTAGATACTAGAAAGATAATTGAAGGTTGCATAAAGAGCATCAAATTTGGCCTAAGATAGATAATCTTTATGTCATCGTAAGGCATGAGATTGAACTTTGTTAAACTCCACTAGTTTACCACCCCTCATTAGTACTTACCCCCACTTGTAGATGCTAGTGCTAAGCATAAAACCTGATCAACTTAGATGGGAATACTTGGTGGAAAAATGGTTATGAAAACCTTGGAATGATGGATCATTCTATTGAAATGTTTTGGACATGTGTTTCGGAACACCAAATGAATTATGGTGATGAAAATGTTGAGGCATGAGCCTTAGCCCTTTATAAAACTGATGGTTGTCTGGATGCGATACCATTCCAATTTTACTGTACAACCACAATACCCAAGAATTGGGTAGGGCTTGACTGGAAGCTTATATACCTTAGTATTGGTTCCCTCACAGCCAAGGTCTGAGCTGAGGCTACCTTGTGAAGATTGTCCACCTGTGAAGTACCCAAGATGACAGTTGGTCATGGTTGGGAGGCCAAACTCACAGGAGAGGTGCTTATACTAGGGCGTGTAATTGAAAGGTTAGGATTGATTATCCGCATACTGAGTATGGAGAATTCAGGATTTGTTCCTAATGGATGTATCGAATGTTGTGGTGAAAGTGTACAATATCTGCAGAGTGCAAACTATTCGAATAGCCGCGTCCGCGGTTATGGACAGTTGGAGTGGCCATACTGTTCCCCCGTCAGATGTTTTCAAATGAATTGTGAAATGAATTGAGATTTTGACTTGACCACAACAGAGTTGTGGCATCAGATACCAGTTCCCACTTAGGTGTAATAAAATTTCAGCTAGCTTTTCTTGCTTCTGAACTTAGTAGATGTAAATCTGGCTTTTTGCAAAACAACCCTAGAGCTTAGTGTCCTACTACAAAAACCCCCCTTCACTTGTTAGTATTAGTTTGCGAGTACTTAAAGAGTACTCATGGCTTTGTCCCTGGCTATTCCCGTGGCCAGACTATGAAGAGGAGTACCTGGAGGATGGACCCCAGGAAGGTTACGACAACTAGGATCATCTCTCATCGTCAGCATTTCCTGTGACCTCGAAGATGGAGCTTCGCCTACGCTACCGATATTATTACGTATTTCTGCTGCTTGAGTTGTATTAAGAACTGGATCATGAGATCCTTATTTGTGTAAGACCTTATGTATGGTTTGTAATGGATGATATACTATGGTATCTAATTCTGTTATGTCTCGCAAAAATGGTAATCCTGGGATTGCGATGTATGGCATAACAGGCATCTGGGATTAAAAATTCGGGTGTTGACAGTATTTACTTTGAATGGTGCAGCAGTGAGCTGGAGGAATTCAAAGCAAAGCATTCTGGCAAGATCTTCAACTGAATCGGAATACATAGCTGCTTCGGAGGCTTCACAAGAGGCGATATGGATGAAGGAGTTCATTACGGAGCTTGGTGTGGTTCTCAGTGCGCTGGACCCAATGGCTATCTACTGTGATAACATGGGTGCCATAGCCAATGCGTAGGAGCCAAAGTCACACAAGAAGATGAAGCATATCAAGCTGCATTTACATGCTATTCGAGAGCATGTCCAAGATGGTGACATAAAGATTTGCAAAGTACATACATATTTGAATGTGGCGGATCCATTTACTAAACCTCTCCCGAGGTAAAAACATGACCAACACCAAACCGCCATGGGTGTTAGGTATATTACCATGTAATCTAGATTATTGACTCTAGTGCAAGTGGGAGACTGTTGGAGATATGCTCAAGAGGCAATAATAAAAGTAGTTATTATTATATATTTGTGTTTATGGTAAATGTTTACATTCATGCTATAATTGTATTAACCATAAACATTAATACTTGTGTGATTTGTAAACTTGTAAGAGTCCCTAGTAAAGCCTCTTTGTAATACTAGCTTGTTGATTAATAGATGATTATGGTTTCCTAATCATGAACATTGGATGTTGTTAATAACAAGATCATATCATTAGGATAATGGTGTGATGGACATACTCCTATAGTTAAGCGTAGCATAAGATCAAGTCATTTCAATAGTTCGTTTGCTATAATCTTTTAGATACATAGTAACCTAAATCTTTCGACCAAGAGATCATGTTAATCACCATCACCGGATGGATGCTTTGATGACATCAAACACCACTTAGTAACTGGGTGGTTATAAAGGTGGCATTGAGTGTTCGGAAAGTATGTGTTGAGTCACATGGATCAAGAGTGGGATTTGTCCATCCATATGAAGGATAGATATATTTTGGGCCCTCTTGGTGGCATGTCATCCAATTGGCTTGCAAGCATGCGACTGGTTCACAAGGGATCTCATATCACAGGAACGAGTAAAGAGTACTTATCAGTAACGAGGTTGAACTAGGTATGTAGAGATACCGACGATCAAACCTCGGATAAGTAAAGTATCTCGAGACAAAGAGAAATTGGTATCGTATGTAAATGGTTCATTCGATCACGAAGTAATCGTAGAAATATCACTACTAGGAAAACGGCTATAGGTAATCAGCACATCCGTGGCTCACATGGTTGAAGTGCCCCACGGCTAAAACAGGCGTGGCTCACCTGTGGGCAGTGCCCTACTAGTAACTAGAACAACCGTGGCGCACATGACTATAGTGCGCCACAGATGTGTGTGGGCCAGGGCCCTGTTGGCCGCACGCCAAACATCTGTAGCACACTATAGTCATGTGTGCCACGGTTGTTAGGGTCATCTGTGGCGCACGTGGGGCTGGTGCGCTATGCCTAAGCGCATGCCCCCCTCTGCTCTGAAACGGCCACAAACTTCTGTGGCGCACTTGGCCTAGTGCGCCACAGGGAGTAGGAGCATCTGTGGCGCACATGGCATAGTGCGCCACAGATGTTTGTACTCCCTGTGGCGCACTAGGGCCGTGTGCGCCACGGATGTGTCGATTTCTTTAGGACAGCACTTTATGTGCACATGTGTGACCACATCCACCACCCCACACTTCACTTTCCCCTTCTTCTTCCTCCTTAGATCTAGTCGGGATCTTCTCCTTCCCACCTCAATTCCTCCACACATTCACCATTTTTAGCATGTAAAACTTGCTTTGGGTGTTACATAAGTAATAGAGGAGGTCTCCGGTCTCTCATCTATCCTTCTCCGGTCGACGCGCGCACCTCTCCTTTCCATCTTTCTCGCGATCGGTCTCTCATCTCGGTAAGTTGTCCATGTAAGGATGTGTTCATGTGTATATGGATGATGTCCTCATATGTATGTAGATGATCGATGCTCATGATGTGTGTATGTGGAGAGGATCGATGGTCATATGTGTGTGTATATGGAGAGTATCGATGATGCTCATGCATGTGTACTATGGAGAGGATAATGATATGTTCATGTGTGTATGGATCAGTCTCTCTCTCTCTTGTGTTTGTATGTGAACAAGTTGCCATTTGTTTTGCCAAAATGTTGATTCATTTCCATTTTGGCAAGACTTTGGCATTTCGCAAAGGTCCTAATTTTAGGATAGGTCATGCCGAAATTTTCTATCGACCATTGCATGCATGCATTCATTATGTGGTTCTAATAGACTTCAAAATTGTACCGTGTACATCGTGCAGGCAAAAATGGTCCGCATAATGAGCGAAGGCATTGTGGCTAGATTTTTGAAATGTGCGACGGCCGACATGATACGAAATAACAAGACAGATATAAGATGTCCGTGCAGAAGATGCAAACTCAACTGGATGATCGACCCAGATTCCGGGAATCTGCAGGCGCACCTGCTCCGCCATGGTTTCATGGATGGATACACTCGTTGGATAAGCGATGACGTAGATGATGGAGACGGTGAAGGAGGTGGCCAACATGACGATGATCATCATCACGGCGAGAACGGGCGAGATGATGAAGAGTCTCCTGGAGATGGTGATGGTGCGGAAGCAGACCGGGATGATGATGATCTAGATGCCGGAGGAGCAGACGACGATGGAACAACGTCAGGCTGGGTGCGGGACCCTTATGTGCAATAGCTGCTTCTCAAGCAGACGAGTAACGCCAGGGCTGCCGCTAGAGAGAAAGCCAAGCTTGCGCAACTTGAGAAAGACGCGGTTACTCCATTGTATGAAGGATGCAGGCCCGATGATACCCGGTTGAATGTAACGCTCAAGGCTATGGAGATGAAGGCAAAGCACAAATTGAGCGACGCAAGCTTCGACGATATGATGGCATTCTGGCACGATCGTCTCCCGGAGGGGAACACATGTCCAACTAGTATCGAGGATGCCAAGAAAATCGTCTGTCCTCTCGATCTACCGCACGTTAGATATCATGTATGCATCAACGATTGCATCATTTATCGGGGCGAGGACGCGTTGAAAACCACATGTCCGGTGTGCGGCGTGAGTCGATACAAGAAAGGGAAGAAAGCACCTCGAAAAGTGGTATGGTACTTTCCTATCACTCCTCGTCTGCAGCGCTATTTCGCGGACCCTAAGGAAGCGAAGCTCATGCGATGGCATGCGGAAAGGAAGAAGCCAGGAGATGATGATGACCCCGAAAAGGATGAGCTGCTGACGCACCCTTCAGATGCTAGCCAGTGGAAAGCATTGGACCTCGAATTCCCAGAATTCGGTGGAGATTAGAGGAACATCAGGCTTGGTGCGAGCACCGATGGACTCAATCCGTTCGGTAGCCAGAGCAGCACGCATAGCACTTGGCCCGTGTTTGTATGGATGTACAACCTCCCTCCATGGTTGTGCATGAAGAAGAAGTACATACAAATGAGTATGCTAATTCAAGGGCCGAAACAACCTGGTACCGACATCAATCTGTATCTCGGGCTGTTGAAAGAGGAGCTAGCCACGTTATGGGAATCTGGAGCCAATACTTACGACGCCGTCGCACAAGATTATTTCACTATGAGAGCCGCGTTGGTCACTACGGTGCAAGACTATCCAGGTTGCGGGTATATCTCGGGGCAGGTTATCCAAGGATTCTGCGCATGCGTTAGGTGCATGGATAACACAAGCTATCTCCAACTAGAGAAAGATCCAGGGTCATCGAAAACCGTGTTCATGGCGCACCGGAGGTGGCTCGGCAAGAATGATCCATGGAGAAAACGTGGAGACCTGTTCGATGGCAAATCAGAGACCCGAGGAATCCCAGAGCGTAGGAGCAGCGAAGAAGTGGAAGAGTTGCTGAAAAACTGGAAAGATTGTCCTAAGCCTGGAAAGAAGCGAAAGAGGCAGCAACAAGACAAGCCGCTGATGAAGGTATGGAAAACAAGGTCTGTTTTCTGGGAGTTGCCATACTGGAAGTTTCTCCGCACGCCTCATAGCCTCGACATCATGCATATCACGAAAAACGTGTGCGAGAGTCTGGTCGCCACCATAATCAACATGCCAGATATGACGAAAGATGGTCCAAAAGCAAGGCACGACCTGATATGCTTGGGTATCCGGAAGGAGCTTCACGGAGGACGCACTACTCCTGATGATCAGGAAGATGACGATGATCATGAGTCGGAGACGACACAAGGTCGTCGGAAGGGTAAAAATTTCAAGAAGAACGAATATCACTGCCCTCCTTCTTGCTTCACTCTAAGCCAGGATGAGATCAAACAGTTTTTCAAGTGCCTTCTAGGAGTCAAATTTCCTTACGGCTACGCGGGCAAGATAAGCAGATACCTAGACGAGGCGAAGCAGAGGTTCAGTGGCATGAAGTCTCACGACTGTGTCGGGCTAATGACGCAGGTACTTCCGGTCGCACTAAGAGGGATAATGGACGAGCATGTCCGTGAAACGTTATTTGGCCTATGCAAGTTTTTCGACATCATCTCTAGGAAGTCAATTGGCTTGAATCAGCTCGGAAGGCTACATGAGGAGATCGTGGTGATACTATGTGAGCTTGAGGTCTACTTCCCACCCGCATTCTTCGACATTATGGTGCATCTGCTGGTCCATGTCGTGGAGGACATCGTACAACTCGGGCCGATGTTCCTCCGTAGCATGATGGCGTTCGAAAGGATGAACGGACACATCAAAGGATACGTTCGCAACAGGTCCCGTCCAGATGGAAGCATAGCCAAGGGCTTTCTGGCCGAAGAGTGCATCTCTTTCTGCACGAATTATCTAGACATTGAGAACCCTGTCGGTCTTCCCGTCAACAGACACCTTGGCAAGATCGACGGATCTGGTCACCGAGAGGGTCGTCGCATACTGCATGCAGACTTCGATTTTCGACGCGCAGACTTTGATCGAGCAAACCTCATCGCGCTACAGCATTTAGAACTGGTCGATCCTTGGGTATAGAAGCACAAAAGGTTAATCGAGAAGAAGTACAGTGACCGGGGCATACAGAGGACGCAGGGAGAAATAATCAAAGAGCACAACTCAGATTTCACGCGTTGGTTTAGGCAGACGCTCCTTGATAATCCCCCGCGCTCGCATTCTTCTGACACGGAAAAGATCATATTCACCTTGTCGCAGGGACCGATGCAAAACCTGGTGACCTATCAGGCGTATGATATCAACGGCTACACATTCTACACGGAGGAAAAGGACAACAAGTGTGATTATTAGAACTCAGGCGTAACGTCGGAATTCTACACCGATGACAACGTGAAGGAAAGATTCTACGGAAGAATCGAGGAGATCTGGGAGCTCGACTACTATGGAGAAAAGGTGCCGATGTTCCGTGTCATATGGGCAAAGAGCGTCGAAAGAGAAGACCGGTATTTCACAACCATGGTTATACCCGAAGCAGCCAAATCCAAGGCCGCCGGTGCAAACGTGGCCGCGAAAAATGAACCGTGGGTACTGGCTACCAAAGTGGACCAATGTTGTTTCATTACCGACCCGACAAAGCCTAGCCGTGTTGTCGTGAGGAGAGGAAAAAGAAACATCATCGGAATGGATGGAGTCGCCAACGAGCAAGACTTCGACCAGTACGGCGATCCAAAGATTGAAGATGATGACGACTACGATGCAACAACATACATCACAAGAAGAAAAGGGACAACCCTACCCAAAAAAGGTAGCCCGTTCGAAAGAAGAAACATTAAAGTGCTGGGGCTAAATTATTCAACCACGACAAAGAAGGGAAAAAAGATTGTAAAACGCTAGCTCAAAAAATATTGTAAAACGCGTGGTCGAAAAAGATTGTAAAGTGCGGGTGGTCGAGTAGGGCCGTGCCCGATTCGTATTATTATGGACAAATTATTATAAAATTTAGTTATACTTTAAATCATATTATTTGTACCACTTTTATGACATATATTATCACTTTTGGGAATTTTTGGAACATTTAAAAGTATTTATAAAATAAAAACAAAACAAATATGACATATATTACCACTTTTGGGAATTTTTGGAACATTTAAAAATATTTTTAAAATAAAAACAAAAAAGGGGGCACCAGGATTCGAACCTGGGTGCTCTGAAGTTTAGAATAGAGCAGTGGGCAGAACCAGTGGGATAGGATAGTGATTCTGTTAGATAGTGGGACGCTCCTTTCTTATACAATTGCTGGGGGAGATAGGCGTAGCGCACTCTGGCATAGTGCGCTCTACGCGTATCTGTGCCTTATCCACTTTCACGCAGGCACACATCGGCCTCATCCCCATTCTCAACCGCGCCCACCGCCGCCGTTGTCGATCCCGATCCCGAGCCCCCGCCGCCGCTCTCTCCATCCACCGTCTCGCCAGCCGTTGTCGCTCGAGGAGGAGGCCGTGGAGCAGGAGCAGGAGGAGGCCCGCCGCCGCTCGAGGAGGAGGCCCGCCGCCATCGTCGTCCGCCCGCCTGCTCGCCATCGTCGTCCTCATCTCAGAGGTCAGCGTCGCCCCTCCCCTCTCTCCCTCTCTCTCCCTCTCTCCCTCTCTCCCTCTCTCTCCCCTCTCTCCCTCTCTCTCTCCCTCTCTCCCCTCTCTGTTCGCTGTTCCTGAGCTGCGGATAATAACTCGGGTTTCCTGTCAGAGCAAACAAGCATTTGACATGGTATGATGTAGATTGCGGTGATGACGATAAACCCGACATGATAGGTGGTGCTATGCTGTAAATTTTGTAAATAGAATGATCCTTGTAGCTAATTTTTTCTCTTGAAAACAGTTTTCAGTTTTGTTGGTGAACTCATTGTGTACTCATTGTGTGCCCATGTAGCTTCTTCTCATTGTTGTGTAAAAGAATATAGGTGGATTGATTGAGTTAAGCAGTGGATTAACGAAACCCAGTTGAATGTACAATGAATTAGAAGTGGTGGAAAATCATTTTTTGTTGTGTGTGTGTGTGTGTGTGTGTGGGTGTGGTGGCATGAACCGGCTAGTCAAACAGCTTGAGCTGGATTTAGCAGGCTCAGCTTTTTGTGTGTGAGGTGTGAACTCGTCTGTGGAACCCTGACGGTGCAAGCAAGAGTACATTCTTGGTTTAGTTGTTCGGTTTCAAATTCCCTCTCCTCTCCTGTCGGTTGTCAGCTGCAAATGCAAGACCACCTTTACAATACTGCTAATGACCGTGTCAGCTGATTTGAATAGTAACCTTTACAATACTGCTAATGACAGTTGTGTGCAGTCTTCGGCTCTGATTATTGTGTTGTGTGTGAATGTGGCATGATTCTCTATACAAACATTCCTGAAACTAGTTTTGGGCCAGAAAAACAAATGTCTCTGCTGGTGGCAAATGCTATACATTCCTGGACAAGTCTGACTTGAAATTCCCTTCTCCTAGTTGAGTTGAATAAGAAACAATACGGGTTAGCGGTGTTGAGCTTTCACCGGATTGTGTTCCCATGTAGCTTCTTCTGATTCTATTGTGATGTAGTTTTGTAAATAGAATGATCTCTCAGTTCTGTGAGTTTCAGCAAACTTCTTCATCTTGTTTTGAGCTTTCAATGGGTTTTGCTATAATATTTTGAGCATATGATCCTTTTGCCGAATAGTGACCTGATCTATTATATAGTGGACCCTGAAACCACTCAGGCATCTTAATATTTCTTTTTTAACTGCATATAGTAGCCAGCCTAAATTGTTATTCTTTATACATCTGTGGTGGTGTTGTTGTCTATATTGAAACCTAAAACCTGTCTAGAGTAGTGGTGCTGCTGTCTATACTGAAACCTGAAACTGCTGAAACCTTTATGCTTGCTGTTGTGTGTACTATTTGTGAAACCTGTGTGTACTATTTGTGCAAACCTGTGTGTACCATTTATTGTGTGCTAGCTATGCTGGCCATATATATGCAGGTTCTTGTATGAAATGAGTCCCGATTTTTGCCGGAATGTTGATTAACTTCCGTTTTGGCAGAAATCGGGTACTCCTAGTTTAAGAAAATTAGCAAAGGTCATGCCGGATTTTTCCGTGCATTTAACCAATTATTTGTTTTTTATTAGTGCAAAGATGTGTGACAACGACGAGGCTGGATGTTCTAAGCGCATCAGCGCTGAAGGAGAACTCAGACCTCCGAATAAACAATTGACATTCTGGGAGGCGGCCTAGCGTCTAGAAGACGATGAAGAATACCATCCCCAGGAGAGCGAGGATGATGAGATGGAAGACGCGGAGGAAGAAGCCGAAGGAACGGCGGACGATGAAACCACTGATGGCGGCGAGGGCACAGGGAGTGGTAGCAACCCTCCTAAGAAGAAGAAGAAGAAGAAGAAGCCGAAGGACCGGCGCCCGAACACGGTCGGCACGGTCAGGGAGGAAATTACCGAAGTGAGCCCATCAGGGGTTCCTTTGGAGCCCGTCCTTGTCGTCAAAGGGTACGGTGGGCAAGTGGCGGCGATCACCCGGACAACCATCTCGATCAACACCGAGAATCTCCGGCATAAAGATAATGGCCACTTGCGCACACTCCTCTTCGAGAAGCTGCACGCAAGATACAAGTTCCCTGCTAAGTATCAGAACACAAATTATCATGGGAACGAAGTAAACAAATCCGCCCTCACAAAGATGAGCACCGCCCTGGCCAGCTGGAGAACCCGGATAAAGAAGAAGATCTATAAAGAAGGCAAAAGTCTCGAGGAGATCCAGAAGATTGACCCGCAGATCACCGAAGATCAGTTCCGGGAGTTCAAGGAGAGGTGTGAATCCGAAAGAGCCCTGGCCAATAGTAATCGGGGAAAGGTGCTGCAGGCGATGAATATAGGTCATCACCATCTCGGATCTGGTGGATACAGAACCGCGGAGGCCAAATGGAATAAGGAGGATGAAGAGTATAGATCCAAGGGGATAGAAAACCCCTTTGCTAAATTCGAACCCGGGCAGGTTCGAAACTTCATCAGGGCCCGTTACCATGTGGACCCAAAAACCAAACAACTCACAGCGGATCCTGCGGTGAAGGAATTCGAGGAAATTGTGGTAAGTATAATCTAATTACCGCGGATCAACACGATTGCAATCTAATCGATGATCTAAATGATTCACTGTTACTTCTTCTGCAGGAGGAGGAAATTGTTGCTAGTCATGGATCCCAGGGTTCCTCATCCAAGGGGTCGACGGCGGCCACCCGGTGGGATAACCCTTTTAACAGGGCGATGAACCGGGCCAAGAAAATAGAGCCGTCTGGCCGGCCTCGGGGGTAAGAATTGGGTGGATCATTTTGGTCCACCGCCGAGGACGCATGTGGCGCCGTCGGGAAGGAGCGAGGAGGAAAACCGAGAGGTTCAAGAACTTAAGGCACAAGTGGCGCGGATCCCGCAGATCGTCCAACCTGGCAATCACCCTCACGTCCTTCCTGCCTACCTTGGTGGAGTCAATAGCGAACTGGAGTGCGGGTGGTCAAGTAGGGCCGTGCCCGATTCCAAGCATGGTCAGCAGCCACTCGAACAACGCGGCGCCGACGTATCAGGCAAACTATGTGTTCGTGACTCCGCCCGCTAGCACCGTGGCGCCGCAAGTGTTGGTGACTCCCCCTGCCATCACCGCGGAGCCGGAGTACATGTTGGTGCCCCCCTGCCATCGTCACGGCGGCACCGGAGCTCCAAGCACCTGTCGGTAGGGAGAATACACCTGCGGCCAGCATCGCGCCATCAAGCAGCCCTTCCGTCTCTTGCACGCTCGTCGCCGTATGCGGTGCGTCGACATTAGCCGATCTCGACGCCATCACGGTAAACAAATTGCTTTAATTACCTCCTTTCATGCCATCTATTACTCTTATGGCATCTCGCTCTGACGACGCCGTACATGTTTTCCGCAGACGGATGTTCCTTGCACTCTCTTATGCTACGTGAACAACGAGCTGAGGGATGTTGCCAAGGGTACCATCGTTCAACCCTTGCAGCGCACGTTCCACTCAAAGCCGATGCCAGATAGCGTGCACAGGGTTAAAATTAGTCGGGTGCTAAGGGGCTGCGACGACCTGCAACCTCCCATTCAACCCCCAGGAGCGGATGAAGAAGAGCCGTATGTCCTCAGAAGTTGCTTCGGCTTATTCTTGCTATGGCCAAAGAGCATGATCCGTTTGGGGACGGCGGGGGCCATCACGCCACAGACAACAGCACCGCCTGTCGTGCCAACGACAAGCGGTGGCAAGGCCCCCTTACCGCCCTCGCCGTCACCTCCACGCGGTGGGTCGGATGATCATGTTGATGATATGCACATGGCGCAGGATCCGGCCGAGGACAAAGAAGACTGGAATGATCACTTCTTCAGCACTCAGTTTGGCAACGAAGAAGACCTAGCTGGTGTCCCCACAGAGAAAGCCACTATCACCAAGCGTCTGTTTGGTTCTCAGGAGACGCCTCCAGCTTGCGCCTTTACAGAGCCAGCTAATACAACCAACCGGCCCTTTATTCTAAGCCCTGACACACTACATAGGGCGGCCGGTGCTCAGATTGCGGTGCTTGCCTGCTCTCCAAAAGGAAAAAAGGGCAGGAAAAGAAAATCTAGCAGCTCGAGCCAGCCGGTGGCGTCAACAACTGTGAATCCGATCAGGTTTCGAGACGGGCCACCAAGACCCGAGGGAATTATGTGGAGGGTTCATGTGGCGGGTGAGCCCATGCTACCTAAGAATTTGCGGAAGCTCGCCAGTTCGGAACTGTAGAGTGTGCATGACGGCGTGCTGACGATAGAGAGACGCCTTCTATCGGAGAAAGATCCCTCGCACCCGGTATTCGTGGTTAAGGTGCCACCAGGCTTGGGCTTCGTCGACAATGCCCCTGCGGATCTGTTCTTCCTGCGGTTCGACGACATCTTCAATATGTTCCACCTATACCCGCTGCACTATACCATGGTCCGTCTGTTTTCTCTTAGCCTGGCCATGCAGATCATTAGAGAGAACACACCGGGCATCGCTATAGTGGACCCCTACTACATGCGTGACGGCTGCTTGGGTTCCCCCGCCGAACGACGTATCGTGGCCTCGTACCTAAAAAGAATCCTCGTGGCGAACAAGACAAAGGAATACATTCTCGTGCCTTACTTTCCCGAGTAAGTCGTTATTCACTTGCCACCGTCGATTGGCTTTATTAGATCATCATCATTCTTTTTCCAACACATTCCATTTGAATTTTTTGCACAGAGATGAACACTGCACGCTCATCTCCTTATCGCCGAAGCATTCCCACGCCACGTATTTCGACTCGGGGAGTCTAGAAAAGAAGAAAAACTATGACAAGATCAAGGAAGTTCTGGATGATGCTCTCACTGACTTTGCCTCGACGGAAGGCACCACCTTCGTGCGTACGAAGGTCAAGTTCGGCAGGCACGTCTTCAACCACGTAACGGAGTTCCCCTGCGTGAAGCAGCCGGAAAACAGTAAGAAGGAAGCCTACTACACACTCCATCACATGAGGGCGTTCCTACTTGACCAGCAAAATTCTACGCTGCCAGATCATCTCAAACAGTGGGCCGAAGCAAAGGCCAAGATCAATGATTCGGATATTAGACAAGAGATGTATCGCATCCAGCAGCAGTTTGGGGCAATCATCTTTCATGATGTCATGACTTCGGGGGGGATCTTCTACGGAGGAAATATCCCAAATAACCGTGACATAGAAGATCGCCTAGAGATGCAGGGTGACTATAGGAAGTTCATGACGAGACAGGGCGTCCTCCCGTTCCCTAAGCCGAGCCAGAAGGCTTGATGTTGGCCTAGTTGTAGTTACAAACTATAGATGACCTTTGTGTGTGTGTGTGGACGACAAGTGAACTTATTTTGCTTATTATTATATATCAATCAATGCTTGGTTTTTTTGCTTACTCTTTGGTCCTTTGCTCATTTTGGTCCTTCTTTTTTTCCTTACTCTTTTTTCGAGAATAATGCCGATGATTGAAATGTCGTGGCACACTATATATGTGAATGTGCTATGATGGGATTGTACGCCTTGTGCTATGCACAAGTCCAGGTGTTGTGCATCCTACTTGGCGTACGGTTCCATCGTAGCATATTCCTGTGTCCAACGACCTATGTATATATATGAGGCATGCTTTTTGAGTTACTTTGGTATTTTTCGAGAATAATGCCGATGATTGAAATGTCGTGGCACACTATATGTGAATGTGCTGCGATGGGATTGTTCGCCTTGTGCTATGCACAGGTCTAGGTGTTGTGCATCCTACTTGGCGAACAGTTCCATCGTAGCATATTCCTGTGTCGAACAACCTAGTTATATATGAGGCATGCTTTTTGAGTTTGGTCTTTTTGATTTAGGAGTACTTTCTATAAGTGTATCTTCATATGCGACTTTAATTATATATGTTTTTTTTCAATAATCGGTTAATTATTATTGTCAAATTATAGATGACGTGGTACGTCGTGTACAAGGGACGGGTTCCCGGAGTCTACGATGATTGGGAAGACTGCCAGAGACAGGTGCACCGTTTCAGCGGCAATAGCTACAAAGGGTACAACACTATGGCGGAGGCGGAAGCTAGATACACGCGCTATCTAGCGGGAGTTAGGACAAGGAACCGGATGAAGATCTACACCTTCGTCGCGGCGGTGATCATGCTTATCTTCTTTGGTTATTTATCCCGCGTTTGTGTCTAGCTAGCTAGTTTAGATGTCTAGGCGAGCTTCCGAGCTCTAACTTGTTCGATCGACACATGTATTCGCATGTCACCAACTACTACTTTGTAACATGATCGAAACAATGTAATTAACTTAGACTATGTATTCATGTATGAGACTTATCTATATGTATTTGTTTCAATCTTGTTTTTCATATTGAGTATTTATATATATAATTGTATATCTTGTATCTATGTGTGTATATCTGCTGTAATATTGTATATAATCTGTATTGCATATAATCTGGCTCGGAAATTTAAAAAAAACAAAAAATACATCTGTGGCGCACATGGTCTACCTTCTGTGGCGCACTACACCTAAAGCGCACTATGGAAGTTTAGTGGCGCACTAGGTAGTGCGCCACAGAAGATTCCAGGGGTAGCGCACCATCCCAAACTTCTGTGGCGCACTAGGAGGTGCGCTACGCCTATCTCTACACAACCGTGGCGCACTAGGCAGTGCGCCACGGCTGAGAGATAGCCGTAGCGCAAGGCCCGTGGCGCACTGCTAGTGCGCCACGGATGGGCATTTCGGGTGCGCCACTAACAGCCTATTTCCTAGTAGTGTATGTGGGAGCATTATGAATTTCCAGATTCATCTATTGGTTATTGATCGGAGAAGTGTCTTGATCATGTCTGCATAATTCACGAACCGTAGGGAGACACAATTAAGGATTCAATATTTTTTAGTAGATATGGAATGTGAGTAAGAAGACCGAATGTTGTTCAAAGTCTCGGATTGGATCCGGGACATCACGAGGAGATCCGGAATGGTCCGGAGAATAAGATTCATATAAGTAAAGTTCAATTCCAGAGTTTGGGAATGGTTTCGGTGTTTTCACCGGAATGTTCTAGAAGGGTCTAGAAGGTCCACCGATCCGGAGTAGGAAGGGTACATGGATGTGTCATGACAAAGTGGAATGGTTGCATCATGTCCTAGGTCACTTGGCTGGGCAATGGGAAGAGAGAAATCAAACTCTAGTTTGAAAGTCAAACGCCAATTTGAAAAGTCAAATCCCAACATGGTTGCCTAGTGGAGGGAGGAAAGGAATCCTACCTAGGGGAGGATTCCTCCCTCCCCTTTCCGCCGGCGTAGTAGAGGAGTTTGGGGAGGACTTCCCTCGTCCCAAACCGCCTCTCCCACATATATAAGGAGGGGTAGGGCGCCCCTACCCCTCACACCTAAACCCTAGCCGGCCGCCGCCCCCTCTTTAGTTGTCGCCGCCTAGGGCTCCTCCAAGTCGCCGCCTAGTGTTGCGTGTTGACGCTTCGTCGGGAAACCCCAAGAGTAAGGTATGACGCAACACAGCAGCAAGTTTTCCCTCAGTAAGAAACCGAGGTTATCAAACCAGTAGGAGGAAGGAAACGTCTCAATGGTGTTGCAAGCAACGTGAAAACCTACACAACACAAACTCAAGACTTTGCCCCAACTAACAGTGAGGTTGTCAATCTCACCGGTTGCTGTAACAAAGGATTAACTGTATGGTGTGGAAGGTGATGATGGTTTCCAGCAAGTAAACAGTAACAATGGAAGATGTATCAATGGTAAATATTGGACCGGGGTCCATAGTTCACTAGAGGTGTTCTCCTTAGATAAACAAACATGGCATGCTGGGTAAACAAATTACAGCAGGGCGTTGACAGGACTAAGCAAGGCATAACAATGCAATACTAGACATAAAGATCCTATGAGATTCGATTAGGCAATACAACAAGATACATATACCGTCATCCAACTGCATCTATGACTAGAAGTCCACCTTTGGGTTATCATCCGATCCCCCTCCAGTATTAAGTTGCAAGCAACAGACAACAACTTTAAGCAAAGTGTGTAAGGTAAACAATCCACTTGTTCCATGAACAAGAGACCGTTGTTTTCTCCCTAGTGGCAACAGCACATCTACAACCTTAGAGATTTCTATCACTTCCCTTGATTAAATAGAGGCATGAACCCACTATCGAGCATAAATACCCCCTCTTGGAGTCACTAGCAACTACTTGGCCAATATAGCTACTAACAACGGAGAGCATGCAAGATCACAATCAACACAGACATGATAGAATCAATAAGACAAAACCATTAATCAATCTGACATAGTAATGTCAATATCCATCGGATCCCCGAAAACACAACATGCATGATTACAAATAGATGAGATCTTGATCATGAACGGAGCTCACAAGATCTAGACATGAAAGCACAAGGAGGAGATACAACCATATAGCTACTACATGGACCCGTAGTCCAAGGTGGAACTACTCACGCTTTATACTAGAGGCTGTCATGATGAAGAAGAAGGCCTCCGGGATGATCTCCCCTCCAACAGGGTGCCAGGAAGAGCTTCAGACCCCCCCCCCCCGATCTAGGGACGATGGTGGCGGCGGCTATAGACGGTTTCATGGAATATCGATCGGGTTCTTAGGGTTTAGGCATCGGGGGCTTCTTATAGGCGAAGAGGCGAGGCAGGGGGCCACCGGGGGGCCCACACCCTGCCCAGGCGCGGGCCCACCCTAGGCCGCACCTAGGGGGGTGCAGCCGCCCTGTGGCGCCCCTCCGTCTCTCCTCTGGACTCCGTGTTCTCCTCGGTGAATATTGACTTTGGCTTTTGTCCTGTCCAATTCCGAGAATATTTTCTTACTAGCTTTTCTAGAACCAAAAACAGCAAAAAATAGGAAACTGGCATTGTGGCAACTTGTTAATAGGTTAGTACCAGAAAACATATTAAAAGCACCTCAAAGTGCGGACAAAGAAAAGCAAAGTAGATACTAAACAAGCATGGAACATCAAAAATTATAGACACATTTCTGACGTATCAAGCATCCCCAAGCTTAATTCCTGCTCGTCCTCGAGTAGGTAAGTGATAAAAAGAATAATTTTTGAGGTGACATGCACCATTAAAATCAAGATCAAACCATTTGCAAGCATTGAAAGCTGGGATCAAATAACTGTAAACATGTGCATGAAAGATGGAGTTCTAACAATAAGACAAAGTAACTATGCATGCAACATGAAAGGCTACAAACAAAGATCATGAATAACATGCATTGAAAAATGTTTGTTTGTTTCACATACAGAAAACATGGCATAGTGGCATTTAGCTTGTCCCTCATAGAGAAGCAAATAGATGCATAGGACACCTTCAAAGTTCATAAGAGTGACTAGATACAAATAGCACAAGAACAAGCAATATCAACAATATGCATCAATCAATAAGTTTGGGACACTGCACACAGAATGGCAACTATGCTCTCTTAACTAGTGCCTAAAGGTAGAAGGTGGAGACTCAATATAATAGTGGAAGAAAGGCCCTTCATAAAGGGAAGCAGGGATTTCAATTTTCAAAAAGAGCTTCCAAAAATTATGGTACTGGTTAGCTTTCAGCCCTCATTGCCCCTATCATAAGCATCTTGAAGTGATTAAGGTTAAAGTGAACAAACTATGGAGTATATGCTTGACAAATTATAAGTTGGCAATCTCATGCCCTTGAATACGAGGGTCGCACCTCATGCTACTCAACTTTAGTCACCTATAAGTGCTTGTCATAGTAAGTACATGTGTATCATAGAGAACCGTCAACAGGGTACCCCTTGCACATGGTACAAGAGCTATCCCATAACCAAAATGACAAGGCAAGCAGACAATGAGCATCTCAGCGATCTTTTTATTTGCCATTTGCATAGGTTTTTATTGAGGATACTTCACAGATTGCTCATTATGGTGATGCTACAAGTTTCCACAATGATTAGGCATGGCTTAGGCTAGCGGCCTAGGCGTTTCTCTAACACAAAATACATAACTCCATGGACTTACAAGCTCCCTTTTTATTTCACACCGGCGACATCCATAGACAAAAGAGCATGATATCAAATGTGTACAAAGTACAAGTGCAATGTTGAAAACGTTACCCATGACAACCTGGTTCTGCAAATTCCAACGTATAAGTTTAAGCATATACAACATAGATGACACAATGGTTCAAGTTTATTAGGGGCGAGGAATATAAAGTGTGCCATCAAGTTCGTGAGAGCTTTAATCACTAAGTTTTATCATAACAAAATATTTTTGTAATTGGAAGATAGATGAAAGCAAGAATATACTTGGAATGGTGTAACACACCATGCATAGGAGTTTATAGTGGACACTTTGGAATAACTTGGTTTCTTGGAAGTTGGAAGCATGATTAGATCTTACTCATACAAGTGGAGGCTAGCAAAAGACTGGGAGCAACCAACTAAGAGAGCAATAATGGCCATATAATCATGCAGAGCGACAAAGCATTACTAATCAAAGCATAAAGTGGTACTACAAGTCAAGGACTAAATGATCATAGAGGCTATCGTGACTTGTTCATAGTCATAACATGGTGTGAGCATGTGCCAAGTCAACCCAAACAAAACATCAAAGGAGAATACCACAATACTATGCTTTTGCATGCTAAAACAACACATGATTCCTTCAAGGCACACTAAGTAATCCTAATTGTTTGGAACAAGTCATTCTACAACAATAATCACTAAGCATAAGGTCAAGACAACACCTAGCATGACATGCTAAAGTAAGTCAATGCAAGCTCCTCTTGCACTTTCAAGCAAGAACTTTCTACTCCTTTCCAACACCAATCAACTTATTTGAAACAACACAGCGAGAGCGGGGGTCCAAACCACTTTATTCAAGCAAACTAAAAAAACTAAGCAAAGCAAACAAAAACTAAGACGCTCCAAGAACAACACAATAGTGCATGAAACAATAAAAACGAAGTGTCTAGAAAGATCTAAGATTTTTATTGATGAAGAAGGGGATGTCTTGGGCATCCCCAAGCTTTGACGCTTGTACCTCTTGGATATTTCTTGGGGTGACACCGGGGTGGCATACCCAATCTTGAGATTTTGTCTATTCTTCATCTCATTACATCATTCTCTCTCTACCCCTGAAATTTTCCTTCATACAAAACATCACACAATCTTCATTACCAACATTAGTGTATTCAAAAGATAATAGACCCTTGGGTTTATCTTTAGAATAGTAAAACTTTCAATAAAAACACAAGCTACTGTAGAAACTCCTTAAAAAGCACAATTTCCCAAAAAGAACCCAAAAAGGAATCAATAAGAAGCAAATGCAAAAAATGGCAGAAATCTATCAAAACAGACCAGCAGGTAGAAACCGATTTTTTC
The DNA here is from genome assembly GCA_916181665.1 of Avena sativa. Lineage (NCBI taxonomy): Eukaryota > Viridiplantae > Streptophyta > Magnoliopsida > Poales > Poaceae > Avena > Avena sativa. The sequence goes on along the minus strand of OV702285.1, from coordinate 165,614,983 downwards.
GAAGACCTTCCGTTGCTAAAATCAAAAAGTGTTGAACTAACGAAAGTTATCTAACATACTGGAGGATTTATTCATAAATATTCATCTCAATACTACTTACAGAGACTCCTCACGAATTTTTATGGTGGAGGACAGAAATCTGTTTTGGGACAGCAACTCCCCAAATCTTACTTCCCTCTCATTAGAGGTCATTCTTGGCACAAAAAGCAAATAAAAAGGATAAGGAGAGGTCATTACTGAAGTAATAATTTCCAAGACTCAAGGAAACTCTTGGGTTATCTCCCGACAAGTACTTTTCTTTAACGCCTTTAAGTTAGGCACAAGAAGCAAGAAATCAAGTATTTTCAAATAAAGAAGCATTAGCATCAATACTTGCAAAGTCTTCAACTATGAAAGGTATCTCATCCAAACAAGTTTTGGAGGATCCCTTCTCATCTCTCTTTGGTTCACTACTTTCATCAAAAGGATTTTCAGGAACAATCCAATCAAAATTATTTTCAAAGGCTTCATGCATTCCAATAAGCTTAAAGGGTATGGGTATCTTAAATTCCTCTCTAGGTTTGGTTTTATCTGAAGTACCCACAACATCTACACATGAGCCTAGCATATTAAAATGCTCAAAGACCTTTTTGGGTTCCTTAGCAACATCATGGAACTCTTATAGTAAAGTTTCAAGAATAAATTCTCTCTCTTTTTAGCATTCTTTTCTTCTTTTAGTTTTAGGAACAAAATTTGCATCATGGGGTTAAGGCTAACAAACCTAGCCTCCAACATATGAACTAAAGAAGCTGCAACAATTTCATAATTAGGATCAAGTTCTGCTATAGATCTATCCTTAATATCCTCATTCTTGCTAACATGATTAAAGAATTCTTCAATATTTTCTTTCCCAATTATAGAGCCACTACCTATCAAAAGGTCCTTCAGGGTGAACTTGGGGAACAACATGGTGAGCTAGAGCAAGGTGGCAACTAGGGCAGGAGCTAATTTTTTGTGTTTTTGATAAGAGAAAGCAAACCAAACTAAACTTTTTTTTGGAGTTTTTGATAAAAAGAGGCAAACAAAACCAAGCAAAAGAAACTAAGAAAACCAAAAACAAAGTAAAGAGAATGGTTGAGGAGGACTCCCCCTTGTGAAGACGTCCTTAGCCTCCCCGACAACGGCGCCAGAAAGTCTTGATGCGTGTTGACGCTTTGTCGGGAAACCCTAAGAGCAAGGTATGATGCAACTAAGCAGCAAGTTTTCACTCAGTAAAAAACCGAGGTTATCGAACCAGTAGGAGGAAGGAAAGTTCTCAAAGGTGTTGCAAGAAACGTGGAAACGTGCACAACACAAGCTCAAGACTTTGCCCCAACTAACAATGAGGTTGTCAATCTCACCGGTTGCTATAACAAAGGATTAACTGTATGATGTGGAAGGTGATGATGGTTTGAAGCAAGTAAACAGTAACAGTGGAAGATGTATCAATGGTAAGATTGGACCGGGGTCCATAGTTCACTAGAGGTGTTCTCCTTAGATAAACAAACATGGCATGCTGGGAAAACAAATTACAGCAGGGCAATTGACAGGACTGAGCAGGGCATAACAATGCAATACTAGACATAAATATCCTATGAGATTCGATTGGGAAATACAACAAGATACATAGACCGCCATCCAACTGCATCTATGACTAGAAGCCCACCTTTGAGTTATCATCCGAACCCCCTCTATTATTAAGTTGCAAGCAACAGACAACTGCTTTAAGCAAAGTGTGTAAGGTAAACAATCCACTTGTTCCATGAACAAGAGACCGTTGTTTTCTCCCTAGTGCTAACATCACATCTACAACCTTAGAGATTTCTGTCACTTCCCTTGATTAAATAGAGGCATGAACCCACTATCGAGCATAAATACCCCCTCTTGGAGTCACTAGCAACTACTTGGCCAAGATAGCTACTAACAACGGAGAGCATGCAAGATCACAAACAACACAGACATGATATAATCAATAAGACAAAACCATTAATCAATATGACATAGTAATCGTAATATCCATCGTATCCCCACAAACACAACATGCATGATTACAAATAGATGAGATCTTGATCATGAACGGAGCTCACAAGATCTAGACATGAAAGCACAAGGAGGAGATACAACCATCTAGCTACTACATGGACCCGTAGTCCAAGGTGGAACTACTCACGCTTTATACCGGAGGCTGGCATGATGAAGAAGAAGGCCTCCGAGATGATATCCCCTCTGACAGGGTGCCGGGAAGAGCTTCAGATCCCCCCGATTGAGGGAATATGGTGGCGGCGGATACAGACAGTTTCGTGGAATATTGATCGGGTTCTTAGGGTTTTGGCATCGGGGGATTTTTATAGACGAAGAGTCAAGGCAAGGGGGCCACCAGGGGGGACACACCCTGCCTAGGCGTGGGCCCACCCTAGGCCGCGCCTGGGGGGTGCAGCCGCCCTATGGCGCCCCTCCGTCTCTCCTCTGGACTCCATGTTCTCGTCGATGAAATATTGACATTGGCTTTTGTTCCGTCCAATTTCGAGAATATTTCCTTACTAGCTTTTCTGGAACCAAAAACAGCAGAAATAGGCAACTGACACTATGGCAACTTGTTAATAGGTTAGTACCAGAAAACATATGAAAATCACCTCAAAGTGCGGACAAAGCAAAGCAAAGTAGATACTAAACAAGCATGAAACATAAAAAATTATGGATACATTTCCGACGTATCACCTAGGGATTGCCCTAGCCGCCGGCTGCCACCACCTCTCCTCGGCCCTCTAAACCCTAGATCGCTGAGGCACTCTACTACTCCACCATACCCGCTCCAGCTTAGGCGAAGCCCTACGGGATTTCCCCTCTACTTCCACCATCACGTCGTCGTGCTGCTGGAATCGCGAGGAGGGATCTACAACATCTGCTTCCTGCTGGAATAAGGAAGAGGAAGTTCTTCATCGAGTACTGAATGTGTGACCGACTGCGGAAGCACTACCGGAACGCGGCGCCTAAAGGATCGTCTATGAGATCTTGAGATCGGCAAGTGAACGACTACATCACCCACGAGAATCCGATCTCGTTAACCGCTTTTGAATCTTCGAGGGTTAGTACTCTATCGACTCATTGCTATAATCTAGTAGATAGATTTTGGCTTGTGTGTGTTCATGTGGTAGAATTTTTTTGTTTGCCATTCTACGAACCCCTAAAACCTCTACCATGTACACATCTACACCAAGGTCATACGTGTCTTCTGTGCCTGCTTACCCATCATTACATCACATCAATCCGAGGAGATTTTTACGACTCTCTCAAACCTATAGAAACATGGCGGGTAAGAACGACAATTACTTTTGTCTCTTTCATCGTTCGTCTTTTTATAACGTCTATTATGATCTCTCACATGTGTAAGACTGAACATTAGAAGTCTTTCTCTACCATGAGGAAGCGTCTTGCCTTCAATGACCCCGCTACATAAGAAGCTTACGATTGGGAAGATGAAGAAATATAGCGAGTCTCGCATCGTGTATTTCTGAACATGTTTGTTGTGGTCCTGTGATTTTGTTCGTTCACTCGACGTAAAACTCAAACTGGTTATTCGTGTAAAGTGAATAGTGTGGAATCTTATTATGAAGTTGGACTAAACATCATGTTAACTACATAACACTTCCACTTCTCGAGCGAATGTTGAACGGGTCATTTTTTTATTCAGCTTCTTAACCCTCTTACATTTCGTACGCAGATGTAGTGCGATATATTAGTGCATGTACAACTATATATGCTATGTCTTATGCAAATGTAATGTGATATGTCATCTCACTTTCTACCTCACAGTCACACCATAAGGGCATAGATAGGAGTCTAGTATCATAAATTTAATTGGTTTTGGAGACTTTTCACATGATCCTCTTTGTTTGGTTTCTAACTCCTAAAAACAGGAAATCATGTTTTACATATTTTTTATTGTTAGGGACCTTCGTGAACTCAATAGGACCTGAAATTTTTCTATGCAATTTCATTCTTATGTAGAGGTCGGGAGTACACCTCCATTTTTTAAAAAACATGTGAATCTAGATGATCGGCCAATTTCCATCAACATATGAAATAATTGTGGAGCTTCCTAGGATAGTCGGATACTAACATAAGTTTGTCGGGCACTACGACGTCCTCTCCCCCCCCCCCTCCCACTAGTTTAATTTGCAAGAACATTCCCATCTGTCTTGATCTCAGCTATGATCTTGGCACTTATAGTATAGGGGTTCGTAGCATTAAAACAAAAAAATTCTACCGCATGAACACAAACAAGCCAAGATCTATCTACTAGATTGTAGCAACGAGTTGATTAGAGTACTCATCCTCGAAGATTCCAAAGCGGTTAAGAGAGAAGATTCTCATGGGTGATGTAGTCGTACACTTGCCGATCTCAAGATCGCGTAGACGATCCTTCCGGCGATGCGTTCCGGCAGCGCTTCCGCAGTCGGTCACACGTTCGGTACTTGATGAAGACCTTCCTCTCCCTTGTTCCAGCAGGCAACAGAGGTTGGAGTTCTCTCCTCGCGATTCTGGCAGCACGACGGCGTGGTGTCGGAAGTAGAGGGAAGATCTTGTAGGGCTTCTCCTAAGACGGAGCAGGTTATGGTGGATCTAGGGTTTCTGGCGACCTAGGGTTTAGAGGACAGGAGAGGAGGAGGCATGGCCCGCGGCGGCGGCTGGCAGCGGTGGCGGCGAGCGGCGGTGGCGTGGAGGCTAGGTGGGGAGGGGCTGGTTGTGTGTGTCTTGGGGCACCCCCTCCCCTCTATTTATGAGAGGGAGGGAAGCTTGGGAGAGGAGAGTTTGAATCCTTCCACAACTCACTCTCCTTGTTGGCTTGTGGTGGAGGGAAAGAAGGATTCTTTCCTTCCTCCACCAGGATACATTGTCCCAGTTTGACTTTTCAAACTTGCCTTTTGACTTTCAATTTCTAGCTCAATTTCTTTCTTACAAATGCCCAACCAAGTGACCTAGGACATGATGCAATCATTCCACTTATTCATGACACATTCATGTACCCTTGCCCTTCCGGTCCGGTGAACCTTCTAGACCCTTCTAGATCATTCCGGTGAAAACACCGGAATCATTCCCGAACTCCGGAATTGGACTTTCCTTATATGAATCTTATTCTCCGGACCATACCGGATCTCCTCGTGATATCCCGGATCCCATTCGATACTCCAAACAACATTCGGTCTCCCTACTTACATTCCATATCTACTAAACAACATCGAATCCTTAAATGTGTCTCCCTATGGTTCGTGAATTATGCAGACATGACCGAGACTCTTCTCCGATCAATAACCAATAGAGGAATCTGGAAATTCATATGGCTCCCACACATTTCTACAATTACTTTGCGATCGAATGAACCACTTACATACGATACCAATTTCCCTTTGTCTCGCTATAGTTTACTCATCCGAGGTCTGATCGTCGGTATCTCTACATACCTAGTTCAACCTCGTTACCGATAAGTACTCTTTTCTCATTCCCGTGATATGTGATCCCTTGTGAGCCAGTCACATTCTTGCAAGCTAATTGGATGATATTCCACTAAGAGGTCCTAGAGTATATCTATCCGTCATATGGATGGACAAATCCCACTCTTGATCCATGTGCCTCAACACATACTTTCCGAACACTCAATGCCATCTTTATAGCCACCCAGTTACGGTGTGGTGTTTGATGTCATCAAAGCATCCATCCGGTGATGGTTATTAGCATGATCTCATGGTCGAAGGAATTAGGTTACTATGTATCAGAAAGCTTATAGCAAACGAACTATTGAAATGACTTGATCTTTATGCTACGCTTATCTATAGGTTATGTCCATCACACCATTCTCCTAATGATATGATCTTGTTGTTAATAACATCTCAATGTTCATGATCAGGAAACCATGATCATATATTAACCAACAAGCTAGTTTAACAAGAGGCTTTACTAGGGACTCTTTTATGTTTACAAATCACACAAGTATTAATGTTTCCGATTAATACAATTATAGCATGGTATGTAAACATTTATCATAAGCATGAAGATATGATAATAACCACTTTATTATTGCCTCTTGGGCATATCTCCAATAGTCTCCCACTTGCACTAGAGTCAGTAATCTAGTTTCAAATCTTTGTGTATTCAACACCTATGGCTTTCCAGTGTTGATGTACACGATTGCTAGTGATCAACCGATCTTCGGATCCGACACTTTCAGATCCATGTGTAATTGCATGTCTTTACGTCTCTATGCATCACTATTCTCTAATGAGATGGCCTTGTATAAATTTGGTCCTTTGGTGATGTAAGGTTCCCAACCTTTAATAAGGTAGAGATCCCTGTGTTTATAATGCTAGTCCCTGGATCAATAGCTAGCATCCACAGTTAAGATGTAATATCAAGAAACAAAGGTCATAGTACAACTTTCTAACCAGGTATAACATAGTTTATTACATCTTACATAGCTCATTTGGCTATTACATTACATTGCAGCAGAATATCTATAAGCATGGGGTCCTTCATCTTCAAAGTGCCACAGGCAGACATGTTGGTTGTAGACTTGTAATCCTACTTCACTAATATCAAACAAACCTGCAACATAACAAGTTATAGCCACAAGGTTCAATACATTTGAATTGTATTGGCAAGTGATACTATGGTAGTATAGTGGAGTCTAACATCTATATGCATTTGGCTAAGTGGAGCTTTGGCTTGCTTTGCTCAAAATAGATTTTCCTTATCATTTGAAAACACTAAGTTTTTGCTTTAACAAAAATCACCCAAGGAACCACCAATAGAAATTGGTGAACCTTAAACCCTTGTTCAACCACAAGTTTTAACTTAGAAATTTGGATGATGAGATTATTGATAGCTTCCATGTCTTGATGCTCAAATTGTCCTTTGCCAGGGACATGGCTAAGTACTTAGATTTTTTTACCATCTGCAGAGGTGGTGCACTTTCCCCACAAGACTTGGTTTCACCAAGACAAGATCTTTCAGAAGCCTTCCCTTAGACTAGAATGGACGCGCTCCAACCTATCATCCCCTACCACCAACTGTCCATTTGGCTAAGTTCTTGCAACCTATATGATCCAGACAGAGCCCATAATGCCAAGTGTCTTCACTTGAAGCTTCTCAACATTTGACATCTCAAATCTCTTTGTTCCTGGGTGGCCATCCACAAGCGAGACACCAAGTTTTCCCCAGCATACTGGACTTGCATGACCACTCAACACAAACTATTCCTTCCATTCCACCCAGCTGATTCATTCACTTAGTTGTTTTATTAAACAAAACACAAGTCCTCAGACTTGGAAATTTTTCCATAGTATGAATATATATTCCACCCTTGTTTTCTATTAGCTAAGCTAAGCATGACAGTAGTAGGAATCTTAACTTAGGAAATTCTACTAAGGTTTCATCTACTAGGATTTCCCATGGCATGGTTTATACTTAGCAAAAATTCCATGCAAGTCTTACTTAGAAATATCACTAACGCATAGTGAAAAAAATGGGACAAAAAGTATGAAGCATCACTTGCCTTTTTGGTAGAGGGTATAAGTTCACTCCTTGATCTTTGCAATGTTCACACACTTCAATCACTACAATTCAATCAAGCAAACAATATTTCAATCTACCATTCAAGCAATTCATCACATAAAATGATAGAATCAAAGTAAGTCATGCAAGCATGCAAAATATTGTTTTATTTGTAAAAATGGTTTCTAATGGGTCATAAACATTTGAAAACACCTAAGGGTCATTTTATAAAGTGGTAAAATCATTTGTATAAGATTTTACTTCATAAACCATTTTTAGATCAAGTCATTATTTTATGTGGTGAAGAAATGCTTTTAATAAGGAAAAATTCTATAGGTTTCACAAATGTTTTCAAACCATATAAACTTGTGTTTAGGGTCAGAGAGTTTATTTCCAAAACATTTCTCAAAGGTTTTCTTCCAAAACCATTTTTTTTATAATCAAACCATATTTTTATTTGACTAGAAATGGTTTAAATCAAAGATTCATTCTTTTGTTTCACCAAATACATTTTTGAAACCACAATTTGTTTCCTATGGTCAGTAGGTTCAAAACACACCATTTGCCAAAGATTTTATCCTCAAAATCATTTTAGAACAATTTTTATATCCTAAACAAGCATACACAAGTTTCTGCAAAAACAAACAATTTAATAGAAGCTTTTTACTAAACAAAGTGCATGGTTGGCTAGGGCTTGTTTTTCTGAATCCATTGATATAAAGTTTGTAAAATTTGGACGTGTAGATCAAAAGTTATGAATTATTCAAATTGGAACATCAATTAGATAAGTTTCTGGTTTTAATTCAAACAGAGGCCACGTGGCGTGATATTACTAGCTGGTACCGGTTCGCACGGATCGGCTCTGTGAGGCGTTGGATCTAAACAGATCGTGCGGCCTAGGTTGCTACTTACCTCTTCATCTAGTTTCTATCCTGTCCTTTGGATCTGCATCTAACGGCTATCAACGACTTGCCACTAACTGGCGGCGCTTAGCGGCAGCGCGCGGTGGTGACGCTCGTCTAGCGGCGGAGCTGGCGCTAGAGGGAGCAAGGAAGGAGGAGAGGTGGCTCACTGTGATCGCCGTGGCACGGGGATGCTCAACCTGCCCTTGGTTGGTGAAGGGGCGTACGGGGGCGATGACAATTCCTCGCCGAAGTTGCTCACCGGCTCGGGCACGTGTTGACGTTGTCGGGGACGAGCTCCTAGGGCGTAAGAAGGCAAGGCAGCATGTCAGGGGGTGCACACGGTCTCGAGAGTTGCAGGAGTACTCACCAGAACACGAGGGGCGCTCGGGGTTGGCGTCAGTAGTTCGCCGGAGAGGTAGCAGACGGCGGCGCTTGCTCAGTGATGTCGTTGTCGACGATTTACAGCACGCGCGGATGAACGGGCGACACTGGGAGGTGCGCCATGAGGTGGGGAGTATGTGAGCTTGGTCGAGGGGGCAAGGGGCGGTCTGGCTTCGCCGGAATCGGCCGGGAAAGTTGTCGGAGCAGTGGCAGTGTAGGGCGAAATTCTGCGGCCTGGGGGTGTGCTAGGGTGAGGCGGCTGGGGGAAAATGGAGAGGGGAGCCTGGCGCTTATCACTGCGTGGTCACGGCGAGGGATTAACGCGGCATTAAAGCGTATTGACGTCGGCGTTTAACAGCAGAAACGGCGAGGAGGAAAGGGGCGTGGTCACCGCGGGGAGGAAGACGGTGACGTGGCTGTGGGGTTCGTCTGCCAGTGAGAGAGGAAGAGAGGGGATGGGGTCCACGTGTCATACACTGTGCGGGTAAGATATTTGGTCTGAAGCGTTTTCTGCGGGAGAGGAGCAGTGGGCTGGCTGGGCTTAGTTGGGCCAGGCTAGTTGGGCTGGGTTCTTTACATATTTTTTTGTTCTGTTTTGTTTTTGTTTTTCCTTTCTTAATATTCTGTTTTGATTTCATATAAGTAATTCAATCACTCATTTGAATTCAAACCTTTGTCAAATTTTGTGTAGGTTTAAATATTGATTAATGAAACATTCTGAACTCATTTTACAATAATTTATTTATTCTATTTAAGGTCTTTTAATTATTCAAAATAGGCTCTAGTTTTAATTCAAATGAGATTTAATAATATTTTAAACACCATTTAAATTTTCTAAATCCTTCCAAATCTTTTCACTAGGTTTTTATTTGATTAATAGGGTGTCAAAATAATTCATCTTGAATTATTTGGAGAATATTTAATATGATTCATAAATCATTTGAGTTGGGTTTATTTTAATTCCAATGGATTTAAATATGGTTTTAATTCCCTAAAGTTTATTTGGAAGATTTCTTTAATCTTATTTAAGTTGGATTAAACCACTTTTATTTCATTTGGGTAAATTCCAAAATACTATTTTCTCATGGATTAAATAATAATTCTTATTAGAGATTTGTCTTTATTAAAATAGGGATAGAATGGTTATTGCCATTTTATTTTCGGAAATTCTTTATCCTTTTATTTTATTTGATATGGATCATATTCATTCCATTTGCTTAATGGATTAGGCCAAGGTTTGATTTGGTCTTTAAATATTCTTTATTTAATAATTCTTTCTTCATCATATAAAGTTCATATCTTTTTATTTAGAGGTCCAAACTTGGTGATTCCAATTTGTAAAATCTTTTTTAACATTTGTTTATCCTTTTAAATATATTTGGGACTATTGCTCACCATTTTGGTATGGATTTTAGATAAGGGCTTTATTAGCTTTGGAATTTACTTATCCTTATCTTATTAAATTCATAAGATTTTATTTATGGTTCCAATTTAAGTGAAACCAATTTATATGGTTTTATAACATTTCTATTTGTCTTTCTTGATCATTTGTAAATGTTTGTTGACAAGATTTTATATGGATCAAATCCATAGGCTTGGAGATAACTTGGAAATGATTTTTATTCCATTAGGGTTTAGGGTTTGGATTTATTTTCCAAGTGTTTAAATTTCCAGATACATTCATTGAGGAACGCATTTCTCTAGATTTGAATTTTGAATTCAAACTTTAATTATAGTTTTTTCAAGATGGGATTTTTAAGTTTCCTTTTAGAAACAAAAGTTTCTTTTCACCCTAAAATTCAACAATAATTTATTTTGTTTATTTATTTTTTCACATTACAAGATTTGGAAAATCTTGGGATGTAACAGGTGAGACCTTTAGTTCCTAGGGGTTAAAACATGTTGATAATATTGTTGTACAATATATCTTCATGGTACTATCCCGCTGTGAACCACACCTAGTTTGATAACAAACTAGTTAACACAAATTCCCTCTTTTGATGCTATAATAGAAGTCATATACTTAGCCTTTTGTTGTAGTATCTGTCATAATGTCTTAACTTCGGAATTCATCCAAATCCATTATGGAACTTACTTTCCATTATATTGTGCCACCCTTAATTTGTACTTTGTGACAAAACTAGTATTAATGTAGTACTTTTACAATGAACTAATCATCTATTTGTCACATCTACAAAAATAATATATTCTTAGTTCTTCCAAGAGATCATAAGAATATCCTTACTATCGTCCAATGATCATCTTATGAATCATTCTGGTATATGCTCATAACATTTAGAGCATAGGACATATCTGTATTTCTACATATCACTCTATGATTGATATAAATACTCTTTGTGATTTCAAAAATCAAGTATCAATATATACTTGAATCTCTGTTTCACTTACCAAGTGTCTATACACTTGAATCTCGATTCAATCCTTTATGTGCGACAAGAACCTTTCTTGTAATTTCTATATTGAACTCATTCAATATATCATCTATGTACTTTCGGCACAACCATATTAGCATCTCAATCAATCTATATAGATATTGATCCAAATATTCAGGTTTTGCCTAAGTCTTTCATCGAGATGAAATTCTTAACATGTGTTAATAAAAGATACATCATTTCCAATCAACAATATGTCTTCTACATAATGTATTAGAAATATGTCTTAGCGCTCCCACTTAATTTCTTGAAAATGCAAGCATCTTCATCATCTCTGATGAGTTTAAACTCTTTTAACGGTTTCATCATGGTGAAGATTCCAACTCTGCGATTCTTATTTCAACAATTGAAGTTTGCATACGCTTTTAGCATCACTTGAATTAACAAAACCATTTGGACCATGTCATGTACACGTCCTAGGTAACCATTCTATTAGAAGATCTTTTTTGTTTATTCAACTACCACATTACAAAATTATATGTAGTGGTTGCTACATTAATCCTTCTAGACTAAATATCGCTATGAAAGAGCAAATCGTGTCATAGTCAACTGCTTGAACATTGTCGTGAACTCTTTTCCAACATGTCGACTATTTCATAGATGTAAAACATCCATGTCTATTTATTTACAGGTACAAATACGACTGTAAGGTTTTTATACCTTTACAAAGGTCTTTCAAGTTCAAAGTTTGATTTCTCGTGTATGGAATTATCACGGATTCTATGGCTCCAAGCCATTTGACAGAGTCAGAGCCCATCATTGCTTCTTTGCATATACTCGGTTCATCATTGTCAAATGATTTACTTTCAAATTCTAGTATTTGATTGTTTACCCGAACTACTAGGTTCAATAGGAACTTAGACCTCCATGACCATAACCTTTGAGGCACATGAGCCATGAGCATTGTTGCTGCCTCCGGAACACTTTTTGGTGTTGTGCAACTTTGCACATATAGCTAAGGTTCGTTTAACCTTATCAAAGTTCTATTGTCCTCCCACTTAACTTTTCACGGAAAATTCCTTCTCAAATAAACTTGACGTTCTAAGCGACAAACATTTTTTGTCTTCGGTGTTAGGGAGGAATACTCAACGATTATTCGAAATAACATACAAAGACATGTTCATACGAATTTGGTAGTAAACATCTCACTTATGCATATCATACCAATGTTTAAGAAAGGACAACTTGGGTTTTATCCCAAACCATAACTTTATATGGTGTCATTTCAACGGATCATGATGGAGATATTTTTAGTAAAAAAGCGGTAGTCTCTAAAGCTTTTAATCTTTAAAATATAATGGCAGTTTTATGAATTACACCTTTGATTTTACCATGTCAAACAAGGTTTCATTGCATATCTCGATTATTCCATACTCATATGATGTTTCGGGAAACGCAAATACATGGAACGATTCCTCAAATCTTAGGAGTTATGCTAAACTTGTAATTCAAAAATCTTCCTTATGATCCTATCATAAATTCTTTATTTTCTCGTTACATTGATTTGATTTCGCACTTCATCTTGAAAGTCTTCGAACTTTTCAAATGTTTCACACTTCATCCTTATTAAGTAAATATTCATATATTCACTCAAATTTTCGTAGAAAGCATATGAAGTTGAAATCCATCGTTCTCGACTACACGTAGTGGACTTCATACATCAAATATGTATAAATTCCAATAATCTAGTTATTCGTTCCCTTTTGGCCTATGAACGGAGTTTTAATTATCTCTAGGAAAGTTTCACAAGCGTCATTTGATCAAAAATCAAAAGACTCCAAAATTCCATCCACATGGAGTTTCTTCATGTTTTCTTTCCAATATAATTTAAATGGCGATGTCACTTCCTAAGTGATCTTTCTTATCAATTTTATTTCGACATTTTTAGCAATAGTTTTATGTATGTGATTTATCCAATGAGATTTGTAAATCATCCATCATTTATGTATTACGGAAATTATTTGAACAACCCTTTTGTTCTCATAATACCTAATAAAATAAATCTTGAAGGAAAGCTTTGATGTTAACGAGCAACACAACAACCCTTTATTTGTTCTCGATGAACATTATCACGTATTCTTTTATTAGTTACTTAGGCCATTGTAGTTCATGAATTGTGTTGTTTCGTATGACGATTCACACCAACAAATTCAGTATCCAATACTTAAGAACCACATTGTTTAATAAGCAAAGAATATAGCCATAACATGTATATCCTCTATATACCTAAGCTGAACAATTCTAGTCTTTTATTTTTTGCCATATATTTCTGATATTCTCTTTCAGTATTTCCTTTTCCGTTTGAAATAATCTATCAACATTAATAGTGGAGCCATACACATGACACACAGTCCAAAGCATGTATAGTTAAATACCAATGTCTTTGGACTTGCACTTTGATGTAAATCACCATCATCAAATATTTGGTGTTCTTTCAAATTCCATTCTTTAGTAATCATTTAGTGTAGTAAACATTTTACCTACATCAAATATTCATCCTTATCATGGAACTATTTATGATCAAGATACTTTAGCTTATAATGGTGAATTGCGAGTATAATGTTTTTCTCCAAAACCTTTTGGGGGATTAGGACGACTAGTGTCTCAAACCTTTTGAAAATTCCCATCAAATATGAGAACATAAACTTTGCCATATTATACTCTATCATGTTATAATCAAAAATATCATTTCAGATATCGCAATATCTTCCACATATGATGTTCCTAGATAACTTTGATATTAAAACAATCTTTTGAATATCAAGAATCATGCAGATAAACACGATACTTATATACTCACACGGGAATTGTTACTCTTGATTTAATACCAATTATTAAACTTCACAGAGTAACCGGAACTTACTGAAAGTTTGCAATAGGACTTTCAAACTTTAGATTAACACTTCAAAACAATACGATACCAGTTCGTAAAGTAACTAACCAGAATTCTATAGTTTTATTATCTCAATTATAACTAAGCGCAAGGTGGTAAACGGATGCCAATGGCTACAACAACTATGCAAATTCACTTTGATTTATGATAAATAGTGTTCAACTTTTAATCATATTGCTGTTGAACTCCCACTCAAAACAATATCCCTCACATTGTTTTAGTGATTACATGAACCAAATCCACTATACCAAGTCTGATCATCACGTGACATGATGTAGTTTCAAAGGCGAACAATCATCATGTTCATCATATCATCTATATGACTCATGCTTTACCTTTTGGTGATCTGTGTTCCGAGACCATGTATGTACATGCTAGGCTCGTCAAGATCAAACCTTAGCTTCTGCATGAGCAAATCTGGCTTGCACCCGTTGTATACATTCGCAGAATCTAACACACATGATCATCACGTGGTGCTTCGAAACAACGAGCTTTAGCAACGGTGCCTACTAAGGGCGAACACTTTATAACTTGATATTTTGTGAGGGGGGTCATCTTATAATGCTAGCGTTGCGAACTAAGCAATAAAAGATGCATAAAAGGATTAACATCACATGCAATTCAAAATATGTGATATGATATGGACTTTCTTCTTATGCCTTTGATCTTTATCTTCAAGCACGAACATGATCTCCATCATCACCAGCGTGGCTTCAAGGTCAATGGCACCGCTCCATGGTTGTCATCCACCAGCATCAACTATTACAACTACTTTGAATAATAGACACACAGGTCTAGACGAAATTAAAAGACAACCATATGGCTCCTACCGGTTTCCGACTTGCAATAAGGAACATTGCATACATCATATATAATCACAATCATGGCCATATCACATCACAGCACACCCCTACAAAAACAAGGTTAGACGCCTCTAATTTTCTTTGCATGTTTTACGTGGTTTGGGGCTTTCAATAAGTGTCGTTCTAACTTACGAAAAAGAACCACAACGTTGATACTAGTATTGTTAATCATCCATTGTAAATTGAATCTTCACTATGTTGGGAGAAACTGGCACCCGCAAAGCCACTTATGCAATACTAGTTGCATGTAAAGCGTGGAGAAAGTCTCATGAACGATGTCATGTAAGGTTAGCCCGGGCTGCTTCATCCCACCATCCCGCAAGAAGCAAAGTACACAAGAAGCAATCGACAACAAAAGCATCAACGCCCACAATGACCATTGTGTTCTACTCGTGCAACAGATCTACATATAGACACGGCTCTGATACCACCGTAGGGGTTCATAGCATTAAAAACAAAAAATTCTACCGCATGAACACAAACAAGCCAAGATCTATCTACTAGATTGTAGCAACGAGTGGATTAGAGTACTCACCCTCGAAGATTCCAAAGCGGTTAACGAGAGAAGATTCTCATGGATGATGTAGTCGTACACTTGCCGATCTTAAGATCGCATAGACGATCCTTCCTGCGCTGCGTTTCGGCAGCGCTTCCATAGTCGATCACACGTTCGGTACTCGATGAAGACCTTCCTCTCCCTTGTTCCACCAGGCAGCGGAGGTTGTATTTCTCTCCTCGCGATTCTGGCAGCACGACGGCATGGTGTCGGAAGTAGAGGGAAGATCCTGCAGGGCTTCGCCTAAGACAGAGCAGGTTATGGTGGATCTAGGGTTTCCGGCAATCTAGGGTTTAGTGGGCTAGAGAGGTGGAGGCGTGGCCGGCGGCGGCGGCTAGGTGGGGAGGGGCTAGTTGTGTGTCTCTTGGGGCACCCCCTCCCCTCTATTTATGAGAGGGAGGGAAGCTTGGGAGAGGGGAGTTTGAATCCTTCCACAACTCCCTCTCCTTGTTGGCTTGTGGTGGAGGGAAAAAAGGATTCTTTCCTTCCTCCACCAGGATACATTGTCCCAGTTTGACTTTTCAAACTTGCCTTTTGACTTTCAATTTTGAGCTCAATTTTTTATTACAAATGCCCAACCAAGTGACCTAGGACATGATGCAATCATTACACTTATTCATGACACATAAATGTACTCTTCCCCTTCCGGTCTATTGAACCTTCTAGACCCGTCTAGATCATTCCGGTGAAAACACCGGAATCATTCCCGAACTCTGGAATTAGACTTTCCTTATATGAATCTTATTCTCCGGACCATTTCGGATCTCCTCGTGATATCCTGGATCCCATCCGAGACTCCGAACAACATTCGATCTCCCTACTTACATTCCATATCTACTAAACAACATCGAATCCTTAAGTGTGTCTCCCTACGGTTCGTGAATTATGTAGACATGACCGAGACTCTTCTCCGATCAATAACCAATAGAGGAATCTGGAAATTCATATGGCTCCCACACATTTCTACAATTACTTTCGATCGAATGAACCACTTACATATGATACCAATTTCCCTTTGTCTCGCGATAGTTTACTTATCTGAGGTCTGATCGTCGGTATCTCTACATACCTAGTTCAACCTCGTTACCGATAAGTACTCTTTTCTTGTTCCCGTGATATGTGATCCCTTGTGATCAAGTCACATTCTTGCAAGATAATTGGATGACATTCCACCGAGAGGGCCTAGAGTATATCTATCCGTCATATGGATGGACAAATCCCACTCTTGATCCATGTGCCTCAACACATACTTTCTGAACACTCAATGCCATCTTTATAGACACCCAATTACGGTGTGGTGTTTTATGTTATCAAAGCATCCATCCAGTGATGGTGATTAGCATGATCTCATGGTGGAAGGAATTAGGTTACTATGTATCAGAAAGCTTATAGCAAATGAACTATTGAAATGACTTGATCTTTATGCTACGCTTATATATAGGAGTATGTCCATCACACTATTCTCCTAATGATATGATCTTGTTGGTAATAACATATCAATGTTCATGATCAGGAAACCATGATCATATATTAAGCAACAAGCTAGTTTAACAAGAGGCTTTACTAGGGACTATTTTATGTTTACAAATCACACAAGTATTAATGTTTCCGGTCAATACAATTATAGCATGGTATGTAAACATTTATCATAAGCATGAAGATATGATAATAACCACTTTATTATTGCCTCTTGGGCATATCTCCAACATATAGTTCTAGGGAAGGATCTAACATGTAGCTTTTGGTTTCAAATGACACCAATAACTTCTTAGTAAACCTTTATAAAACCAATGAGATACTCTTCCAAATACACAATGCCACCATTACACTCTCGAGGATGACCCCAACAGGAAAGAAATCCAGCTTCGCCTATTGGCACTTCCTAACATTGCCAACCCCTTTTCTTTGAAGACTAGCGTAGGTGATAGAAGCCATACCCATATGTTAGTAGTATCAACCATTAGGAAGAGAAATGTGAAAACAATGATCAGTTGGCTCTTGGGCCCGACAAAGAGAAGGTTTCATCAGGAAAACAAATGGGAAGAAGAAAATATGCTCATCTCCTTGCTTCAAGAGTGAAAAGGGGCATCTCCCTCCAGAAGTGTGTTTTGGGTATTTATTGACAAGAAGACTGCGATTTTACCTTCTACTAAGTGTGTTAGGTGCATTCAATGAAAAGTACTAAGTGTGATCGACCCCTCAAAACAAAAAAGAAAAGATCGAGAAGGTTTTCCATAGATTTTCTTTGCGTTGAGTCATAGAAATTCAGTAGTATTAAGAGGGTTTGCTCAATGGAAGGTACGGGTGGAATATTGTTTCTTGCACAAACCCAAATGCACCCACCAAACCTTCACATTTTTGGTTTATAGAGAACCCTCAAAGTTTAGTTACTCCTAGAACTAGGCGGAGTCTCCAGGTAGTTTACACTGGTTTCTCTAGTGTGAAAACCCCGAAGTCTCCGGTGTGACAACCCTAAATTCTCCGGCCTTCCTATTTCTAGGTGCATCCGAGCGGTGCATCTCATAGTACTTAGTCAGGAGACTTAATCATGAGGTGTTGCTGATCAAGAGTCTCCGACCTCTCCTGGCCAGAAACTCAGGGGTAATGTTACTTC
This sequence comes from Avena sativa, assembly GCA_916181665.1. Taxonomy (NCBI): domain Eukaryota; kingdom Viridiplantae; phylum Streptophyta; class Magnoliopsida; order Poales; family Poaceae; genus Avena; species Avena sativa. The sequence continues at coordinate 165,596,752 of OV702285.1, read as the reverse complement.
AACAACTCCGTTTTGAGGAGGCCTATAAAATGCCCATTTCTTTCCCAAGAAGGGTTGACAACTTCCATCGTCTCTACTCTATTATTGTTGAGCTCCATTGCACTAGATCTCTCTCTCTCTCTATCCCTCTACCTCTCATACCACTCATATGATGCCTTTTTCAGGAACGAGGGAGATGACCTAGATCTATACTTTCCACCAAAATAATTTGATTCCCCCATTCCATTGAGGAACTTGTTACTCCTTGGGTTCTTGAAACCCTAGATGGAAGAAGTCATCCATGTAGCTCATTCTTGGTGTTGTGAAGCTTCATGGTCGTGTTGGGGGCCTCCAATTGAGTTGTGGAGATTGCCCCAACCTTGTTTGTAAAGGTTTCGATCGTCACCTTTAAAATCACCGCATAGTGGATCATGTGTCCTCCTTTGTGTTGTGCACACAAGGAATAAGGTGAGCCTTTGTGCCATTGGTGGACTTCGTGTCGACACACCTCTTGAATGAAGGCATACTTCCCCTAAGAAAGGAACTTCGAGGATAGATCTTCGTGTCTACCATCGCGGGTATCTCTATTCTTTACTTACTTGTATCATTATTTACTTGCTCATGCTTGCTTGTCACATACAGCTTGTTTGGTTCAGGGGAAGTGGAGGCGGGGAATGGGAATTAGGTGCAAAGAGACTAGCAGTCCGCTGATTGTTTGGACGGAATGGGACTTGAGAAGGAAAAGGAATGGGAATTTACGTTATTTAACTCCCACGAATCTTTTACCTGGGGGAGTCCCGGTAATTAATATGGGGATTGGGAATTACCGTTAAAGTCCCATTCCCCTTCCCTCTAATTGCGAAACAAGCCGATAGGGAAATTCACACAGTTGCATATTTATCTTTTTGTCAAGGCATGAATTGAAAAATAAATAAAAATTGATTGAGAACTATTCAAGCCTCCTCTAGTCGCTCATACCGGTCCTTTCAAATAATAAAATCCAATAACTATCCGTAGATGATAGTGTATATAGACAAAACCCCTCGATAGTTTAATCTTTCGTTTCCTTGGTTGTTCCTCTCCCGAAGTCCTGATCTATGATCGGTCTCGCACCACATCGTAAGATCGATGATAAGTTCATCATCAACATGTTGTGGGCTTGGGGCCTCTTCCTCCCTAGATCTTCCTTTGATCATCCTTCAAGTTGCAAAAGGGATGCCATAAATTTAGCCCTGGCAACAACGCATCAAGGTTTGGTCTTCAATCATAGATCATATTGTCGCAATTAGATTGTTTTTGTTTTCTCATCTTGCTAACCCTAAAATTCGTGTACCGCTTAATTTAGCATGTTCGCTTGCTAGAAATGACTCAATGGATTGGTGATAGCAGCACTTTAAAATTTCTTGATCAAAATAATAAAGTGAAGATATCATGTTAAGAAATGCTATACGAATGATGTTATTAGCTGAAGCTAAAGCCACTTTGTTTAGTGCTTGAATACTATATTTAATTTTTTAACATTTATATATTTTTTGAGGTATTTAAAATTTATATTTTATATGTTATTAAGTGATTAAAATATTGCCCGAAAAAAGTGATTAAAATATTAAATTGAAATATATTGTTAAATTAAAATATGTTTCAGTTTGCGTATTATTCTATAGCTTACGGCTGAGGGAAGACCAGCGCGCTGAGCACCGGCTCACGCGCTAGCTACAGTAAAATAGTTCAGAAAAAACCAGCGAACCGGCGCGCCTCGTCCTCACGACTCCGCCCCAAACTCCGGATAGAAAAAAATCCCCACGCGCACAACCCTAGGCTGCTGCCGTTGTGCATCCCCATGCCGCCGTCGCTCCAACCGACGGCCGCTGCGCCACCGCCACCTCCCCCGTCGCACCGGGTTCTACGCTTCCTCCCCAAACCGCCTTCTGCATCCTTGCCGTAGGCTCGATGCCCTCGCCCACTATGGTCGCCGTGCTACCTCCTCTTTAGGCGATCCGAGGAACCCGTGACCGGCGGCACGCTCGGCGCTGCAGAAGAAGGTGACGGTAAGGACGGGCCGGTGCTCTGGACGGCGGCGACAAGGCCCCCTCCACTCGCGCCTCTACGCCTTAGGTCCATGATGTAACTGTCACCGTCGTCGTCGCTGCGGAACAGCCGGAGATGCGGAGTCGCGTCGGGCCTTCACGGCCATCATCGCGCTCGTGCTCCTCTGCATCTTAAGCTGCAGTGCCTAGGACTCCACCTGCTTCCTCGGCCACTCACTCCGCCTCCGGCACGGCGCCTCGCCATTTGATGTGCAGCAATGGCCGATTTCAAGCGCGTGAAGGTAAATCTCCAGTCCGATATTTTTTATTTCTTCCCATATATAATTTAATCATCTCTCTCTTCTCTATGTTTTCCAGGACGATTTAGGCCGTGATTTGATGAGGGAGATGGGAAAAGGTGCTCGTTGGAGGCGGTGGCAGGCCTGGCCGGCGGGGGCGGACAGTAGACGGAGGCGGTGGCTCCTCCGTTTCTGTGTTGTTCCCTATGGGTGTTCATCGTCGACCTCGCCGGATGGTCCGCCGTGCAGCTGCTCGACGGTCTGGACTGCCGCCGCCAACACCTGATCTGAGCGCAAGGCGCACTGCTGCCATCTGATGAGGGGACAAAAGGGGATTTTGCACTTTATGAAGTTTTTGGCCTCCTCATATGATATAATATATGGGTATGCTTAATGACTGATTTTGTTCCGAGAACATGCTAATGATCCATGCTCTTTGTTTACTCGGCCAATGCAGAATGGGATGGAAGGTTATTAACAAAGATACATGATTGCTGGATCCATGTCATTAGCTAAGATTCATAATGTTTGCCTCCATGTTTTTTATCTTACAGAGGACTATTTAATTTGATTCTTATCATTTAGTGCTCTGCTAGCAGGTATGAGGATCAGCTCTTGATATGTAATCTACTTTGTTAGAAATCTCTAGGTTTTATCACCACTAAAGTATATATAAAGTTCACACTAGACACTATATCACCCCTCTAAGTTCTCATTTGTTATGGAATCAGGCAGCAAACTGAAGCATTTTTCCCTAACTTTTACTCATGGAAAGTCTTAATACAAGATACTTGTTGGAGCGTAGGATTTTCTTTTTGGGGAGATTACATATGTGTTATTGTCAACGACTGAAAATTTAGAATGGAGGTAGTTCATTCTTACAATATCAGTTTGCCTGAACATGCCGGAAATTATGTTTGTTCAGATCTCACATCTACAGGTTTAGTTAATAGTAACATTCAAAATATGTTGGTTACCCTTTTCAAAAAATTTAATCTATGACCTAGTGGATCAACATCATGCCATAGGCTATTTGTTTACTGTTTACCTTCCAAAAAAATGTTGTACTTCACTGGATCCTCAAAGAAAGGAAATTCATGTAGGCACAGATGGATTGTGCTGCCAGTATGTTTATGCTTTCTTTTCTGGAAGCCTAAATTTTACATGCATGACTGTCCATTCCTGATAGATTTGAGAGAACAAGAATAAGAACTGCCTTTCTGTTATTAATATTTTCTATCATATATAGATAAATGAGCAAGGTCCATATAGTTTGGGTTCCAAGGTTCCTCTAGGGAATGTACGTTATTGCAAACCTCAATGAGTCTGAGTACTTCTGATCTGATTTGGGTGCTACCAAGGTTATGCTTGAATTAAGGAATACCAATCATCATGTCTTCCTTTATGAAATCTATGATCACCTAAGGTAACGAGTGGCATCGTCTATTACTATGTCCTAATTCCAATTTGTAGGGGTTCGCAGCATGGAAAACAAAAATTTTCTATCGCATACAAACAAACAAGCCAAGATCTATCTACTAGATTGTAGCAACGAGTCGATGGAATAACTCACCCTCGAAGATTCCAAAGTGTTTAACGAGAGCAGATTCTCGTGGGTGATGTAGTCGTACTCTTTCCGATCTCAAGATCGCGTAGACGATCCTTCCGGCGCCACGTTCCAGCAGCGCCCCCGCAGTCGGTCACACGTTCGGTACTCGACGAAGACCTTCCTCTCCCTTGTTCCAGCAGGCAGCGGAGGTTGTAGCACTCTCCTCGCGATTCCGACAGCACAACGGCGTGGTACCGGAAGTAGAGGGGAGATCCCGCAGGGCTTCGCCTTAAGCCGGTGCGAGTATGGTGGAGCTTATGAGAGAGGCTATTAGTGGTCTAGTAATTAGACACACCAATTAGAGGGCTCTAAACCAATTAGAAGGCTCTAAACCAAAATAGCTCTAAACCGGGGTTTAGATCTAGGGTTTAGTTTAGAGGGTAGGAACTAGTAGTGTTGTGTAGAGAGGGGAGCCCTGCCCCTCCCTTTATAGGTGGGAGGGCCGGCGGCCAAGGGGAGGAGTTCCTCCCCAACTTGGCCTTGGGAGGTGCGCCGGCCAAGGGGAGGAACCCTCCTCCAACTCGGCCTCCACCTCTCCTCCTCTTTCTCCTCTTTCCGAAAACTGGCAGTTTGACCGAAAACTGGCAGTTTGACTTTTTCAATTAGGATTTGAATTAACCCTTTATTTCGGACAGCGAGAACACTTAGTACATGATGCAATCATTCCAACATGCAATGACACATTCATGTACCCCTTCCCTCCCGGAGTGCCGGACATTCCGGGACCTTCTAGAATGTTCCCGATGAAAACACCGGAATCATTCCCGAACTCCGAAACGGGACTTTCCTTATATGAATCTTATTCTCCGGACCATTCCGGATCACCTCGTGATATCCCGGATCCCATCCGAGACTCCGAACAACATTCGGTCTCTTTCTCATAATACCATAACTACTCAAACAACGTCGAATCCTTAAGTGTGTCTCCCTACGGTTCGTGAATTATGCAGACATGATCGAGACACTTCTCCGAACAATAACCAATAGAGGAATCTGGAAATTCATATGGCTCCCACATATTTCTACGATTACTTTGCGATCGAATGAACCACTTACATACGATACCAATTTCCCTTTGTCTCACGATATGTTACTTATCCGAGGTTATGATCTTTGGTATCTCTGCATACCTAGTTCAACCTCGTTACTGATAAGTACTCTTTTCTCGTTCCCGTGATATGTGATCCCTTGTGACCCAGTCACATGCTTGCAAGCTAATTGGATGACATTTCACCGAGAGGGCCCAGAGAATATCTATCCGTCATGTGGATGGACAAATCCCACTCTTGATCCATGTGTTTCAACCAATACTTTCCGAACACTCAATACCACCTTTATAGCCACCCTGTTACGGTGTGGTGTTTGATGACATCAAAGCATCCATCCAGTAAAGGTGATATGCATGATCTCATGGTCGAAGGAATTAGGTTACTATGTATCAGAAAGCATATAGCAATTGAACTATTGAAATGACTTGATCTTTATGCTACGCTTATCTATAGGAGTATGTCCACCATATCATTCTCCTAACGATATGATCTTGTTGTTAATAACATCTCAATGTTCATGATAGGGAAACCACAATCATCTATTAACCAACAAGCTAGTGAAGTATAGAGGCTATACTAGGGACTTCAATTTAAGTTTACAATTCACACAAGTATTAATGTTTCCTTGTTAATACTATTATAGCATGAATGCAAACATTTATCATAAACACAAAGATATAATAATAACTATATTTATTATTGCCTCTAGGGCATATCTCCAACAGTCTCCCACTTGCACTAGAGTCATCTAATCTAGATCACATGGTAATATACCGAACACCCATGGCAGTTTGGTGTTGGTCATGTTTTGCCCTCGGGAGAGGTTTAGTCAACGGATCCGCCACATTCAGATCTGTGTGTACTTTGCAAATCTTTATATCCCCATCCTGGATATGTTCTCGAATAGCGTGAAAACGTAGCTTGATATGCTTCAGCTTCTTGTGTGACCTTGGTTCTTGCGCATTGGCTATGGCGCCCATGTTATCACAGTAGATAGACATTGGGTCCAGCGCACTAGGAACCACACCCAGCTCTGTAATGAACTCTTTCATCCATATTGCTTCTTGTGAAGCCTCCGAAGCAGCCATGTATTCCGATTCAGTTGAAGATCTCGCCACAACGCTTTGCTTTGCACTCCTCCAGCTAACTGCTGCACCATTCAAAATAAATACGTATCCAGATTGTGATTTAGAATCATCCGGATCGGTGTTCCAACTAGCATCGGTGTAACCATTAACAACGAGCTGTTCATCACCTCCATAAGAAAGAACCATATCCTTAGTTCTTCTCAAGTACTTAAGGATGTTTTTGACCGCTGTCCAATGATCCACTCCTGGATCACTTTGATATCTGCTAGTTAAACTAACAGCATATGCAATGTCGGGTCTAGTACATAGCATGGCATACATTAGAGATCCTATGGCTGAGGCATAGGGAGTCTTACTCATCCTTTCTCTATCTTCTGCCGATGTCGGACTTTGAGTTTTACTCAAGGTCGTATTGGGCAACATGGGCAAGAACCCTTTCTTGCTATCTTCCATTCCAAACCTCTTTAGAACTTTGTCCAAATATGTACTTTGTGACAATGATATTTGGCGTTTCGATCTATCTCTATAAATCTTTATGCCTAATATGTAAGCTGCTTCGCCAAGATCCTTCATTGAAAAACTATTATTCAAATATTCCTTGACACTATTAAGAAGGTCTACATCATTCCCAATCAACAATATGTCATCCACATACAGTATTAAGAATGCTATAGAGCTCCCACTCACTTTCTTGTAAATACAAGCTTCTCCATAAGTTTGTATAAAACCAAAACTTTTGATTATCTTATCAAAACGTTGATTCCAACTTCGGGATGCTTGCTTCAATCCATAGATGGACCGTTGAAGCTTGCATACCTTGTTAGCATCTTTAGGATCGACAAAACCTTTGGGTTGCATCATATACAACTCTTCATCAATGTCTCCATTGAGGAATGCTGTTTTGACATCCATCTGCCATATCTCATAATCATAATATGCAGCGATTGCTAACATAATCCTCACAGACTTTAGCTTCACTACTGGTGAGAAAGTCTCATCGTAGTCAACTCCTTGAATTTGTCGAAACCCTTTTGCGACAAGTCGAGCTTTATAGACAGTAACATTACCATCAGCATCTGTTTTCTTCTTGAAAATCCATTTGTTCTCGACAGCCTTCCGGCCATCCGGTAAGTCCACCAAAGTCCATACTTGGTTTTCGTACATGGATCCAATCTCGGATTTCATGGCTTCTTGCCATTTATTGGAATCTGGGCTCATCATCGCTTCCTCATATGTCTCGGGGTCATCGGTGTTGTCCACCAACATGACATTCATAACGGAATCATACCAATCTGGAGTGGTACGAGTTCTCGTTGACCTCCGAGGCTCTGTAGCAACTTCAACCGAAGTTTCATGATCATCATCATTAGCTTCCTCTCTTATTGGTGCAGGCACCACAGGAACTTCTTCCGGTGCTGCGCTACTCGCAATTTCGAGAGAAGGTTCGACAACCTCGTCGAGTTCTACTTTCCTTCCAGTCACTTCTTTCGAGAGAAATTCCTTCTCTAGAAAGGATCCATTCTTGGCAACGAAGATTTTGCCTTCGGATCTATGATAGAAGGTATACCCAATAGTTTCCTTTGGGTATCCTATGAAGACGCATTTTTCCGCTTTGGGTTCAAGCTTGTCCGGCTGTAACTTCTTTACATAGGCTTCGCATCCCCAAACTTTAAGGAACGACAATTTAGGTTTCTTCCCAAACCATAATTCATACGGTGTCGTTTCAACGGATTTAGATGGTGCCCTATTTAAAGTGAATGCGGCTGTTTCTAATGCATAACCCCAAAATGATAGCGGTAAATCTGTAAGTGACATCATAGAACGAACCATATCTAAGAGAGTTCGATTACGACGTTCGGACACACCATTACGCTGTGGTGTTCCCGGCGGTGTCAATTGTGAAAGTATTCCGCACTTCTTTAAATGCTCGCCAAACTCGTAACTTAGATATTCACCTCCACGATCAGAACGTAGAAATTTAATCTTCTTGTTACGTTGATTCTCTACCTCACTTTGAAACTCCTTAAACTTCTCGAAAGTTTCGGACTTATGTTTCATGAAATAGATATACCCATATCTACTCAAATCATCCGTGAAGGTAAGAACATAACGATAACCACCGCGCGATGCTACACTCATTGGACCACACACATCGGTATGTATGATTTCCAATAAGTCCGTAGCTCGCTCCATTATACCAGAAAATGGAGTCTTAGTCATTTTACCCATCAGACATGCTTCGCATCTTTCAAGTGATTCAAAATCAAGTGATTCAAGAAGTCCATCGGAATGGAGTTTCTTCATACGTTTCACTCCAATGTGACCAAGACGACAGTGCCACATATAGGTCGAATTATCGCTTGATTTCAAACGTTTAGCTTCAATGTTATTAAGATGTGTATTTCTACTATCGAGATTCAATAAGAATAGACCATCTATCAAAGGTGCATGTGCGTAAAACATATTACTCATATAAATCGAACAACCATTATTCTCTGATTTAAACAAGTAACCATCTCGCAATAAACAAGATCCCGATATAATGTTCATGCTCAACGCAGGCACCAAATAACAATTATTTAAGTATAAAACTAATCCCGATGGTAGATGAAGAGGTAGCGTGCCGACCGCGATCACATCAACCTTTGATCCGTTTCCCACACGCATCGACACCTCGTTCTTCGCTAGCTTCCGTTTATTCTGCAGCTCCTGTTTCGAGTTACAAATATGAGCAACCGAACCAGTATCAAATACCCAGGCACTACTACGAATACTAGTGAGATACACATCAATAACATGTATATCAAATATACCTTTCTTCTTGATGTTGCCGTTCTTCAAATCCGCCAAGTACTTTGGGCAATTCCGCTTCCAGTGACCTTCTCCCTTGCAGTAAAAGCACTCAGTTTCAGGCTTAGGTCCAGCCTTGGTCTTCTTCGTTGGCATGGTAACTTTCTTACCACCCTTCTTGAAGTGTCCCTTTTGCTTAGACTTGCCTTTCTTGAATTTGGTGGTCTTATTGACCGTCAACACTTGGTGCTCTTTCTTGATCTCCACTTCTGCAGATTTTAACATAGCAAATAGTTCTGGCAACTCTTTGTTCATGTTCTGCATGTTGTAGTTCATCACAAAGTTCTTGTAACTTGGTGGTAGTGATTGGAGGATGCGGTAAACTCCCAAAGTATTAGGAATCACTATACCCAAACTTTGAAGTTTATTTGCGTGCCCAGACATCTTAAGCACATGCTCACTGACGGAGCTACCCTCTTCCATCTTGCAGTTAAAGAACTTTTCAGAAGCTTCATAACTTTCAATTGCCGCATGAGTCTCAAAAATTAATTTGAGATCCTCGACAATATCATATGGATCTGACTCTTCAAACCTTTTCTGAAGCTCCGATTCTAAACCATACAAGATAGCACACTGAACTATGGAGTACTGATTCTTCCGAGCGAGGTAAACATTCTTTACTTCATCGGTAGCATCAGCTGCAGGTGGGTCACCTAGCGGTGCATCCAGCACATAGGTCAAATTACCAGCTGTGAGGACAATCCTCAAATTGCGGAACCAATCCGCGAAGTTGCTTCCATTGTTTTTCAACTTTTCTTTCTCTAGGAACGCATTAAAATTGATGGTAGGGGCTGCCATTGATCTACAACATATTTGCAATAGTTTAGACTAAGTTTATGACAAATTGAGTTCAAATTAATTAATGAAATTAAACTAGGTGAACTCCCACTCAAAACAACATCCCTCACATTGTTTTAGTGATCACACGAACCAAAACTACTATATCAACACCGATCATCACGAGAGCCGATATAGTTTTAATGGCGAACAATCATCATGTTCATCATATCTACTATATGATTCATGCTTTGCCTTTCGGCGATCCGTGTTCCTGAGGCCATGTCTGTACATGCTAGGCTCGTCAAGATCAAACCTTAGTTACCGCATAAGCAAATCTGGCTTGCTTACGTTGTATTCACCCGCGGAATCAAAGACACCCGATCATCACGTGGTGCTTCGAAGCAACAAGCTTTGGCAACGGTGCATACTAAGGGTGAACACTTCAGAACTTGAAATTTATGTGCATGAGGGATCATCTTATAATGCTACCGTCGTCTACTAAGCAATACAAGATGCATAAAGGATTAACATCACATGCAATTCATAATATGTGATATGATATGGCCTTTCTTCTTTGTGCTTCCGATCTCCATCTTCAAGCACGAATATGATCTCCATCATCACCGGCATAGCATCAAGGTCAATGACGCTTCTTCATGGTTGTCGTCCACCAGCTTCAACTATTACAACTATTTTGAATAGACACGCAGGTCTTAACAGAAATTAAAGACAACCATATGGCTCCTGCCGGTTGCCAACTTACAATAAGGAACATTGCATACATCAAATATAATCACAATCATGGCCATATCACATCACTGCACACCCCTGCAAAACAAAGTTAGACGCTTCTACTTTCTTTGCATATTTTACGTGGTTTGGGGCTTTCCATAAGTGTCGTTCTAACCTACGAACAAGAACCACAACATTGATACTAGCATTGTTGATTACCCGTTGTAAATTGGATCTTTACTATGCTAGGAGAAACAGGCACCCGCAAAGCCACTTATGCAATACAAGTTGCATGTTAAGCGTGGAGCAAGTCTCATGAACGATGTCATGTAAGGTTAGCCCGGGCCGCTTCATCCCAACATACCGCAAGATGCAAAGTACACAAAAGGCAATCTACAATAAAAGCATCAACGCCCACAATGACCATTGTGTTCTACTCGTGCAACAGATCTACATATAGACACGGCTCTGATACCACTGTAGGGGTTCGCAGCATGGAAAACAAAAATTTTCTATCGCATACAAACAAACAAGCCAAGATCTATCTACTAGATTGTAGCAACGAGTCGATGGAATAACTCACCCTCGAAGATTCCAAAGTGTTTAACGAGAGCAGATTCTCGTGGGTGATGTAGTCGTACTCTTTCCGATCTCAAGATCGCGTAGACGATCCTTCCGGCGCCACGTTCCAGCAGCGCCCCCGCAGTCGGTCACACGTTCGGTACTCGACGAAGACCTTCCTCTCCCTTGTTCCAGCAGGCAGCGGAGGTTGTAGCACTCTCCTCGCGATTCCGACAGCACAACGGCGTGGTACCGGAAGTAGAGGGGAGATCCCGCAGGGCTTCGCCTTAAGCCGGTGCGAGTATGGTGGAGCTTATGAGAGAGGCTATTAGTGGTCTAGTAATTAGACACACCAATTAGAGGGCTCTAAACCAATTAGAAGGCTCTAAACCAAAATAGCTCTAAACCGGGGTTTAGATCTAGGGTTTAGTTTAGAGGGTAGGAACTAGTAGTGTTGTGTAGAGAGGGGAGCCCTGCCCCTCCCTTTATAGGTGGGAGGGCCGGCGGCCAAGGGGAGGAGTTCCTCCCCAACTTGGCCTTGGGAGGTGCGCCGGCCAAGGGGAGGAACCCTCCTCCAACTCGGCCTCCACCTCTCCTCCTCTTTCTCCTCTTTCCGAAAACTGGCAGTTTGACCGAAAACTGGCAGTTTGACTTTTTCAATTAGGATTTGAATTAACCCTTTATTTCGGACAGCGAGAACACTTAGTACATGATGCAATCATTCCAACATGCAATGACACATTCATGTACCCCTTCCCTCCCGGAGTGCCGGACATTCCGGGACCTTCTAGAATGTTCCCGATGAAAACACCGGAATCATTCCCGAACTCCGAAACGGGACTTTCCTTATATGAATCTTATTCTCCGGACCATTCCGGATCACCTCGTGATATCCCGGATCCCATCCGAGACTCCGAACAACATTCGGTCTCTTTCTCATAATACCATAACTACTCAAACAACGTCGAATCCTTAAGTGTGTCTCCCTACGGTTCGTGAATTATGCAGACATGATCGAGACACTTCTCCGAACAATAACCAATAGAGGAATCTGGAAATTCATATGGCTCCCACATATTTCTACGATTACTTTGCGATCGAATGAACCACTTACATACGATACCAATTTCCCTTTGTCTCACGATATGTTACTTATCCGAGGTTATGATCTTTGGTATCTCTGCATACCTAGTTCAACCTCGTTACTGATAAGTACTCTTTTCTCGTTCCCGTGATATGTGATCCCTTGTGACCCAGTCACATGCTTGCAAGCTAATTGGATGACATTTCACCGAGAGGGCCCAGAGAATATCTATCCGTCATGTGGATGGACAAATCCCACTCTTGATCCATGTGTTTCAACCAATACTTTCCGAACACTCAATACCACCTTTATAGCCACCCTGTTACGGTGTGGTGTTTGATGACATCAAAGCATCCATCCAGTAAAGGTGATATGCATGATCTCATGGTCGAAGGAATTAGGTTACTATGTATCAGAAAGCATATAGCAATTGAACTATTGAAATGACTTGATCTTTATGCTACGCTTATCTATAGGAGTATGTCCACCATATCATTCTCCTAACGATATGATCTTGTTGTTAATAACATCTCAATGTTCATGATAGGGAAACCACAATCATCTATTAACCAACAAGCTAGTGAAGTATAGAGGCTATACTAGGGACTTCAATTTAAGTTTACAATTCACACAAGTATTAATGTTTCCTTGTTAATACTATTATAGCATGAATGCAAACATTTATCATAAACACAAAGATATAATAATAACTATATTTATTATTGCCTCTAGGGCATATCTCCAACACAATTATCATTCCTATACATAGTTGAAGTTTGAAATGCACCTCTATTTATGTCACACATATTCCATGGTGATTGTTTTTCCAGCTATATTGCAGTTCATTGCAATTTGTTGTGAAGAAAAGGAGGGAAGCGAGAATGTACACTCTAAGGTGATGCCTAAAAGTGTTCCGGAAAATAAAATTCAAGTTTGTGATATATGATTCCTGTCACGCATCGCTTTACTTGATAGTATTGTTTCCTGAGTTGGCAAACTAATCTTAGACCTACAACTCGATGCTTTTGTCATATATTTGTAGGCTAAAACTTATGCAATGCAAAATGAAAGTGGCCTGGGAAAATAGAAAATCTGATTTTCATTCCCTGCTTCTTTGCTATTCTATACATACATCGGTAATTAGAGAGATAGTGTCAAAATCCGGATTTTTAATCCCATATGCCTGTTATGTCATACATCGCAATCCTAGGATTACCATTTTTGCGAGACATAACAGAATTGGATACCACAGTACATCATCCATTATAAACCATACATAAGGTCTTACACAAGTAAGGATCTCATGATCCAGTTCTTAATACAACTCAAGCAGCAGAAATACGTAATAATAACGGTAGCGTAGGCGAAGCTCCATCTTCGGGGTCACAGGAAATGCTGACGATGGGAGATGATCCTAGTTGTCGTAACCTTCCTGGGGTCCATCCTCTAGGTACTCCTCTTCCTAGTATGGCCACGGGAATAGCCAGGGACAAAGCCATGAGTACTCTTTAAGTACTCGCAAACTAATACTAACAAGTGAAGGGGATTTTTGTAGTAGGACACTAAGCTCTAGGGTTGTTTTGCAAAAAGCCAGATTTACATCTACTCAGTTTCAAAGCAAGAGAAAGCTAGTCAAATTTTATAACACCTAAGTGAGAACTTGAATTTCATATCACAACTCTGTTGTGGTCAAGTCAAGGTCTCAGTTCGTTTCAAAAGTAATTTTGAAAACATCTGACGGGGGAACAGTATGGCCACTCCAACTGTCCATAACCGCGGACGCGGCTATTCGAATAGTTTGACACTCTGCAGAGATTGTACACTTTCACCACAACATTCGATACATCCATCAGGAACAAATCCTGAATTCACCATACTTAGTATGCGGATAATCAATCCTAACCTTTCAATTACACACCCTAGTATAAGCACCTCTCCTGTGAGTTTGGCCTCCCAACCATGACCAACTATCATCTTGGGTACTACACAGGTGGACAATCTTCACAAGGTAGCCTCATCTCAGACCTTAGCCGTGAGGGAACCAATACTAAGGTATATAAGCTTCCAATTAAGCCCTACCCAATTCTCGGGTATTGTGGTTGTACGGTAAAATTGGAATGGTATCGCATCCAGACAACCATCAGTTTTAGAAAGGGCTAAGGCTCATGCCTCAACATTTTCATCACCATAAATCATTTGGTGTTCGGAAACACATGTCCAAAACATTTCAATAGAATGATCCATCATTCTAAGGTTTTCATAACCATTTTCCCACCAAGTATTCCCATCTAAAGTTGATCAAGTTTTATGCTTAGCACTAGCATCTACAAGTGTGGGTAAGTACTAATGAGGGGTGGTAAACTAGTGGAGTTTTACTAAGTTCAATCTCATGCCTTAGGATGACATAAAGATTATCCTGCTTACGCCAAATTTTATGCTCTTTATGTAACCTTCAATTATATCTCTAGTATCTACAATTTACTTACGTAAACTCTAAGTAATAGCTTTGATAAAGAAATAAAGTATAAAGCTTGTAAGTAAAACTAGGATTGGTTTATCAAGTGGTTATGATCATATATGCTTAAGGCATATAGTTGGCATGGTACAAGCAAGTATTTGCTTGCATAGGTATAGTATCTTGCAAGTGTTAGCTTGCACAAGTATCAGTATAAGCTTTCTAAATTGCAAGTGTTAGCTTGCCTTGTGCAGAGCAGTGGTTGAAGTTCTCCTCGGCTTCTTCTTCGTAGTATCCTCCTTCCTCCTCGTATCCTTGGTCGGTACTTGCGTCTATGAATAAATACGAGGTACACAATCACCAAACAATACTTAAATACTTTCAATCATCACACAAAAGAATCCTATAGATGATCTAGCATCATCACTAACATTACAAGATTAAAGCTTGGTTTAATTTCTTTTATTTTTAGAAAAGTAATTTATACTCATTGAAAAACTACTTAAGATTTAATATTCTCCAAACCAAACATGGTATCATGTTGACACATGTCATCACCACATATTTCAGTATATGGGAATTTGATTTAAAGTGGTGTCACAATTTAATAAGATTTAACCTTTTATTTTACTTAAATAAAGTGACTAGAAATGCCTATGTGGCATTCTTTTATTACTTGAACATTATTTCTATAAGTAAACCCAAATGTTTTTATATATTCTGAAAGGTATGATCAAATGTGATTTTTGAGAGTTGGAATCAACTCAAAAGCTATTATGGTTTAAATTTGAAAAATGTTTGAATGCATAAAAGGTTCTGCCTTGTTATTTTTTACCAAGGTTGATCTATAGATTCAAATGATTTGAATCCAACGGGATTGGATTAAGCATTTCAATATATTTCTAACAAAATTGGTTTCTTTCAATTCGGTGCACTGAATCGAGTTGTGTTGATTTTTGAAACTAGGTACAGAACTGTGTTTGAATTAAAATGGAAAAAGTTAAATTCAAACGACTGGGCTGCGCGGGAAACGATAATGGGCCGGTCCGGTGTCACTGCGCGGCGCGGGGCTCAACTAACGGGGGGGTTCCACCAGTCAGTGGCTCTTTAAACGCGAAGCGGTACGGGGCAATCTCATCCGCAAGATCTAAGTCTAATCGAACGGCTGCTACTCATCGTCCACGTCGGGCGGCGCCGGCGAGACAGAAACCTAACACGGCAGGTGGGGGTCGTCGGGGGCTCACCGGGGCTCAGGCGAGGGTAACGAGGAGGGCGAACGACGAATTCGACGACGGCGAATCTCCTGGTACCGGCAGCTTCTCCTGGGGTGGACGAAATCGACGGCGCCCTTCTTCTCCAGAGGCGGTCTGCTCTGGCCAAATTTCGGTTGTGCGCTTCTCGCCTTTCTCCGGGAACGGGGTGGAATGATCAGTGAGAAGAGGGGAGTGAGATGGTGTGAAAAGTTTGGGCGGGGGAGGCCTCTATTTATAGTCTCGACGACGAGACCGAACGGAATGGGCAGGCGACAGTGGCGACATGGCTACGGGCTGCTAGAGGCATGGCCGGCGGTGGCGATCGATCGGTGGTCTCCTAGCGATGCTCTATGGATTTAATGCGCGTGTAGGGGCGGTGGCAAACGGTCTGGAACATGTGATGCTCTGCGCGGCAGAGGCGGCGTCTTCGACGGCGAGCGGTGGCTGTGAGGCATGGGGCGGCGAACGGGGATGTCTGGCGGTCTCCTGGGACGGTGGTGATTGTGTATGCACGCGGTGAGGGCGGCGCGTGGTCTGTGGGCGTGTGTCGAGGGTGGCGCTCTAGCGCACGCTCGACATGGTTGAAAGAGGCACGGGCGCGGCATTCCTGGGTGCTCTGGTCGATGTCTTCGAGGCAGGGCTGGTCGGGGGGCGATGAGGCATGGGTGATCTCTCAGAAAAGGTTGGCACGGCTAGTTCCTCTCCTAGCTTGTTGTATATACTGGGGTGGCATGGGTGGCTTCGGTTGTTCACCATTGATGACATTGCCAAGCTTACAGTGGTGCTAGATGTTTACAAATGAGCTAGATGATCTACTAAAGCCTAGTTGCAACCAGAGAGGGAACAAGTTATGCTCAAATCACTGCTCCAAATAGTGTTTGGATTTTATTTGATTTGCATCTGCAAGGTGTTTGATGAAATGGCCTCATGAATTCAAGTTTTGAATTTTGAAAAGATTTTTGGTGGGCGTGCTAGGTAGGTGCTGGTGAGTCTATAGATGCTTGGGTTTTGAAAGTTGAGCTTGTTTGAGTGGTTTTTGAAAAAGTGGGATCTTCCCATATGATAAAGATTCAATTTTAAATTGTCATTTAAACTATGCATTTGAATGTTTCTGGATGATCACAATGTCGGCCTTGATACTTTGTTATGAGTACTATCAAGGGGTGCAAAGATCCAAACAAGCTTCTATTAAGTTCTGAAAGTTAGACACAGCCAAAGTAGGCATGGGACTTAAATTGGTCAAAATGACCATTCCTTTATTTTGTTTGTTTTGATTTATTTGTCTTTGGGAAAAGTGTGGGGATTGTTTAGATGATGTTTATTTCAACTAAGAATTCTTTTACAAGCAAAGAAACACATAAACAAGGCAATTCAAAAGAATTCAAATCTTGATACATCTTAGTTCCTCCGGGATGGATAGAATAAAGGGTATCATGAGCTTCCTTGAGAATAACTTCTTTCAACTCGGAATCTGCTGGTACACAAAGGCGTCCTTTGTACCACAGAACTCCTTCTTCGTCTTCGGTGAATCCGGGTACTTTGCCTGTACCGATACGACGCTTGATTCCGTCAATACTAGCATTTCCTTTCTGCGCCTCTTTGATCTGGCTGATCAAAGTGGGTTGAAGTTCTATGCTAGGCAAAAATCCTTCACTCACTAATTCCATTCGAAAATCTTCCATCTCTTTGTGCAAACTTGGTTGCTCCTTCAAAATCATGAAGTTCAAGCGGCACGGCAATCTACTAAGGGCATCTGCTACCACGTTGGCTTTACCGGGGTGATAGTGAATGTCCAGATCATAATCCTTGATTAACTCAATCCATCTTCTCTGTCTCATATTCAACTCCTTCTGAGTGAATATATACTTCAGGATCTTGTGATCCGAATAAATCTCACAACGATTTCCCATCAGGTAATGCCTCCATGTCTTCAGGGCTAGAACTACGGCTACGAGTTCGAGGTCATGGGTTGGGTAATTTTGCTCATGTTGTTTTAGTTGTCGAGATAGATAAGATATAACTTTGCCTTCTCGCATTAGCACACATCCGAGACCGATCTTGGATGCGTCACAATACACGTCGAAGGGCTTCGTGATATCCGACATGATTAAGATTGGGGCTGAAATCAATCTCCTCTTGAGTTCCTAAAAACTCGCTTCACATTTGTCGGTCCATTCAAACTTCTTGTCCTTCTTCAGCAATTGGGTCATGGGTCTGGCGATACTCGAGAATCCTTCTACGAACTTGCGGTAGTATCCCGCCAATCCGATAAATGCACGAACTTGGGTTTGAGTGGTTGGGGCTTGCCAATCTTCGACATCTTTCACCTTTGCAGGGTCAACGCCAATTCCGCCGGCTGATACAATGTGGCCGAGGAATCCTACCTCCTGTAACCAGAATTCACATTTTCTAAACTTGGCATATAACTGATGCTCTCTAAAGGTTCCAAGAATGGTCCTTAGGTGTATATCATGTTCTTCTTCCGATTTGGAATAAATCAGAATGTCATCGATGAAAACAACGACAAACTTATCCAGGAAGTCCATAAATATCTTATTCATGAGATTCATGAAATAAGCGGGGGCATTGGTTAATCCAAAATACATGACGGTATACTCGTATAATCCATATCTGGTGGTAAAGGCAGTCTTGGGAATATCCTCTGCCCGAATTTTGAGTTGATGATAGCCAGTCCTAAGATCAATCTTAGAAAACACTTTGGCACCGGTCAACTGATCAAACAAATCTTCTATCTTGGGCAAGGGGTACTTGTTTTTGATGGTGACATCATTCAACTTCCGATAATCCGTACACAAACGGTTACCTCCATCTTTCTTGTCCACAAACAAAACAGGTGATCTCCATGGTGACACACTTGGTTGAATCAATCCAATTTCCAGCATGGCATCCAGTTGCTTCTTCAGTTCTGCTAGTTCAGATGGGTTAATACTATATGGTCTCTGGGCTATGAGTCCTGTTCCGGGGATTAGTTCGATGATAAACTCAATATCCCGATCTGGGGGCATACCGGGCAAAACATCTGGAAATACATCGGGGTATTCACAGACTATTCGGACTTGGTCAATGGTAGGTTGGTCTATACTCTTGTTGCACTTGAATTGACGAGGTAAGGTTTCAGATATATGCTCGACTGATATTCCGGCTGTACTGGTCATGGTGATGGCTTTCTTGGCATAGTCAATCAATCCTTTATGTTTGGACATCCAATCCATTCCTAGTACTACTTCCAAACCTTTAGTTCCGAGTACTATCAGGTTAGCATAAAAATCTATGCCATGGATTCGGATAGGGATGGCTTTGCAAATTTTCCTAGCCTTGGTTGTTGAACCGGGAATTTGAACGATCATAACATGCTTCAGTTTTGTTGGTTGAATCTTACTAGTGCAGGCAAATTCTTTAGTGACAAATGAATGCGACTCTTGCAAGTACTGAATTAACAGAAAACATACCCAGCACGACGTCTGGTGCTTCCTGAGATTCTTCAGCATGCATGAGAAAAAGACGGTCGTTGCGGTTGAACGAATTCCCTGGGGCAAACCTTCTTCCTGGTTGAACATGACGCTGCTGCTGAGCTGGGGCATTTGCATTGGGGGCTCCGGCATTCTTCTTGTTGGGGCACTTGTTGGAGTAGTGACCCTTATTTCCACAGTCATACCAAGTTACTTGCGACTTGTCCTTTGCTGCAACAGGCACAACATTGCTTACAGTCCTCGGGGCAGTGTTGGTGTTGGCGGTAGCATTGTTGTTGTTGAACTTAGGTGGGGCACGGTTGAAATTGTTAGAGTTGCCGGGGTTGTTGTGATTTCCTCCGGGCCTTGGGTTTCCACGGTTGGGATAGGTCGGACGGTTCATCGGGGGTCTGTTGGTCCTCGGGGCAAATCCTGGAGATGGGTTAGGGCGGTACTTTGGGGTCTGATGGGTTCCTGGTTGATGCATCATGCGACGCTTGTGATTCTCATTGGCTTTGTTGATCTTTCCTTCCATCTGGATGGCAGAGTCGACAAGGGCTTCAATATCAGCAAAGGGGATATTGACTAACACAGTATGCATCTCATCGTGCAGACCATTCAAGAATCTTTATTTCTTCTTGGCTTTGGTGTCGATATCATCCGGGGCATACCTAGCTAATGACAAAAATTTGTCATGGTATTCCACTACGATCATCCTTCCTTGCCTCAGTTCTCTGAATTTGTCTCTCATTCTCAAACCTAGTGGCACATGGGTTCTCCTGAACTTGACTTTGAATTCCTCCCAGGTCATCATCTGTCCTCCGGTCATTGCACGAACACTGTTCCACCATGCTCTGGCATCTCCGGCTAGATAGTGGGTGGCGAACAAAACTTTCTCGTTAGCTTCCACTCCAGCGACTTCAAGGTTATTTTCCATGGTTTGCAGCCAATCATCGGCGTCTAAGGGCTCTTCCGACTTGGTGAAAACAGGTGGGTTGGTGTTCTGGAAATTCTTGAGATTAGATCCATGGTTGTCCTGGTTTCCGTGGCCTTGATTGTTGTGGGCTAGCTGAGCTATCTGTTGAAGGGTGGCTAGGTTGGCTTGACGTTCCGCTCTTTCAGCTTCGCGGTCAGAAACCAACATTTGCAGGATCTGCAACATCGGGTTCGGGGATGAACCACTTCCTCCGCGTGGCATCTGAAGATTGAGACAGATCATGAGAAAAGAGGGGAATTTCTAAGGTTCAGGGCTTTGAAAAGTTTTTAAAGTTTGACTCAGTTTTTTTTTGCAACTTGCTTTTCATTCATTCATTCACACGATACAACACACACCACAACAAAGGTAAACAGATGGTGTTAGGAACCATTCTGGAAACTACGATACAGTGGGACCGAATACAACTTACTATGCTAGTGCTCAAGTGCTACTACTCCTTGGAGTCGGTGTAGTCGTCATCCTCATCATCGTCTTCGTCATTGATGAAGGCGAAATCCTCCTCATCGGTGAAGAAATCCATAGCCTGATCCTCCAGAAAATCATCATCATCGCTGAGATAGGAGTAGGGGTCTCCACGAAGATCCTCTCCGGCATTCTCCCTTTCTTCCAACTGCATGTCTCTCTCGTGGATGGTCTCTTCCAAAGACGAGATACGGTGGAGAAGACGGGCAATGATGCGCTCCTTCTTATCGAGCTGACGGCGGCGAGACTTGCGATCCTTCGCTAGCATGGCGATGGTCTGATCCTTTGTCTTGATAATGGCGGACTTGTGGTTGGAGTAGTCATGACAATTATCCAACTCCTGCTGACGATCGTACATCATGAAGCTAAGGTGGTCCAACTGAGTCTTCAGCTCGTGGTGGTATGGGGCTTCCAGTGGTTGTCCATTAGCATCACGCCTTGGACAAAACTCAAAGCGGGTACCCTTGATCTGGTTGATACTTTGCCCACACAAACAGGAAAGAGCTTGCTGCATGGCCCTGGCAAGTCCACCGAGTCAGTTGTTCTCTCTTAAGGTAAACTGAATTCCCTCAGCAGTGGGAGGTTCAATCTTTCCTCGGAGACTTGCAACAATTAGCCACTTCAGATCTTCTCCTCCTTGATCATTGAGCTGAGCTCCGAAGAACTCGGGGTGCGGACGCTCCAGAAGTTCCGAAAGCTGGTCCAAATCCCTCTCAAAGATAAGGTCTCCTCCATTTCCCAACTGGTAAAACTTGTTGTACTTCACGTCCATCTAAAAGAATATAAGATGAGTAAGTTAGTAGATTGATCAAGTGTGTCAAATTTTATGTATTTTGCAAGAGTTTTTGAGGAACATGAATTTTCATGAAAGAATCAAGTGATAAGAATGGGAATAAGTTTTTGTAAATATTTGCTTTCTTTGGTTTTGAAACTAAGTTTTTGATTCCAAACGTCCAGTCTAACTAGGGTCTCCTATGGTCAGGATGGCTCTAATACCAACTTGTCAACACCCAGATTTTTAATCCCAGATGCCTGTTATGCCATACATCGCAATCCCAGGATTACCATTTTTGCGAGACATAACAGAATTGGATACCACAGTACATCATCCATTACAAACCATACATAAGGTCTTACACAAATAAGGATCTCATGATCCAGTTCTTAATACAACTCAAGCAGCGGAAATACGTAATAATAACGGTAGCGTAGGCGAATCTCCATCTTCGGGGTCACAGGCAATGCTGACGATGGGAGATGATCCTAGTTGTCGTAACCTTCCTAGGGTCCATCCTCTAGGTACTCCTCTTCATAGTCTGGCCACGGGAATAGCCAGGGACAAAGCCATGAGTACTCTTTAAGTACTCGCAAACTAATACTAACAAGTGAAGGGGGGTTTTGTAGTAGGACACTAAGCTCTAGGGTTGTTTTGCAAAAAGCTAGATTTACATCTACTCAGTTCAGAAGCAAGAGAAAGCTAGTCAAATTTTAGAACACCTAAGTGGGAACTTGAATTTCATATCACAACTCTGTTGTGGTCAAGTCAAGGTCTCAGTTCGTTTCAAAAGTCATTTTGAAAACATCTGACGGGGGAACAGTATGGCCACTCCAACTGTCCATAAGCGCGGACGCGGCTATTTGAATAGTTTGACACTCTGCAGAGATTGTACACTTTCACCACAACATTCGATACATCCGTCAGGAACAAATCCTGAATTCACCATACTCAGTATGCGGATAATCAATCCTAACCTTTCAATTACACACCCTAGTATAAGCACCTCTCCTGTGAGTTTGGCCTCCCAACCATGAACAACTATCATCTTGGGTACTGCACAGGTGGACAATCTTCACAAGGTAGCCTCAGCTCAGACCTTGGCCGTGAGGGAACCAATACTAAGGTATATAAGCTTCCAATTAAGCCCTACCAAATTCTCGGGTATTGTGGTTATACGGTAAAATTGGAATGGTATCGCATCTAGACAACCATCAGTTTTATAAAGGGCTAAGGCTCATGCCTCAAAATTTTCATCACCATAAATCATCTGGTGTTCGGAAACACATGTCCAAAACATTTCAATAGAATGATCCATCATTCCAAGGTTTTCATAACCATTTTCCCACCAAGTATTCCCATCTAAAGTTGATCAAGTTTTATGCTTAGCACTAGCATCTACAAGTGTTGGTAAGTACTAATGAGGGGTGGTAAACTAGTGGAGTTTTACTAAGTTCAATCTCATGCCTTAGGATGACATAAAGATTATCTAGCTTAGGCCAAATTTTATGCTCTTTATGCAACCTTCAATTATCTTTCTAGTATCTACAATTTACTTAAGTAAACTCTAAGTAATAGCTTTGATAAAGAAATAAAGTATAAAGGTTGTAAGTAAAACTAGGATTGGTTTATCAAGTGGTTATGATCATATATGCTTAAGGCATATAGTTGGCATGGTACAAGAAAGTATTTGCTTGCATAGGTATAGTATCTTGCAAGTGTTAGCTTGCACAAGTATGAGTATAAGCTTGCTAAATTGCAAGTGTTAGCTTGCCTTGTGCAGAGCAGTGGTTGAAGTTCTCTTCGGCTTCTTCTCCGTAGTATCCTCCTTCCTCCTCGTATCCTTGGTCGGTACTAGCGTCTATGAATAAATACGAGGTACACAATCACCAAACAATACTTAACTACTTTCAATCATCACACAAAAGGGTCCTATAGATGATCTAGCATCATCACTAACATTACAAGATTAAAGCTTGGTTTAATTTCTTTTATTTTTAGAAAAGTAATTTCTACTCATTGAAAAACTACTTAAGATTTAATATTCTCCAAACCAAACATGGGATCATGTTGACACTTGTCATCACCACACATTTCAGTATATGGGATTTTGATTTAAAGTGGTGTCACAATTTAATAAGGTTTAACCTTTTATTTTACTTAAATAAAGTGACTAGAAATGCCTATGTGGCATTCTTTTATTACTTGAACATTATTTTTGTAAGTAAACCCAAATGTTTTTATATATTCTGAAAGGTATGATCAAATGTGAGTTTTGAGAGTTGGAATCAACTCAAAATCTATTATGGTTTAAATTTGAAAAATGTTTGAATGCAGAAAAGGTTCTGCCTTGTTATTTTTACCAAGGTTGATCTATAGATTCAAATGATTTGAATCCAACGGTCTTGGATTAATTAATTCAATATATTTCTAACAAAATTGGTTTCTTTCAATTTGGTGCACTGAATCGAGTTGCGTTGATTTTTGAAACTAGGTACAGAACTGTGTTTGAATTAAAATGGAAAAAGTTAAATTCAAACGACTGGGCTGCGCGGGAAACGATAATGGGCCGGTCCGGTGTCACTGCGCGGCGCGGGGCTCAACTGACAGGGGGTTCCACCAGTCAGTGGCTCTTTAAACGCGAAGCGGTACGGGGCAATCTCCGCACGATCTAAGTCTAATCGAATGGCTGGTACTTATCGTCCACGTCGGGCGGCGCCGGCGAGACAGAAACCTAACGCGGTAGGTGGGGGTCGTCGGGGGCTCACCGGGGCTCAGGTGAGGGTCGGCGAGGCGGGCGAACGAAGAATTCTACGACGGCGAATATCTTGGTACCGGCAGCTTCTCCTGGGGTGGACGAAATCGACGGCGCCCTTCTCCTCCAGAGGCGACCCGCTCCGGCCAAATTCCGGCGGTGCGCTGCTCGCCTTGCTCCGGGAACGGGATGGAGCGATCAGTGAGGAGAGGGGAGTGAGATGGTGTGAAGAGTTTGAGCGGAGGAGGCCTCTATTTATAGTCTCGACGACGAGACCGAACAGAATGGGCAGGCGACGGTGGCGACATGGCTACGGGCTGCTAGAGGCATGGCAGGCGGTGGCGATCGATCGGTGGTCTCCTGGCGATGCTCTATGGCTTTAATGCGCGTGTAGGGGCGGTGGCAAACGGTCTAGAACATGTGATGCTCTGCACGGCAGAGGCGGCGTCTTCGACGGCGAGCGGTGGCTGTGAGGCATGGGGCGGCAAACGGGGATGTCTGGCGGTCTCCTGGGACGGTGGTGATCGTGTATGCACGCGGCGAGGGCGGCGTGCGGTCTGTGGGCGTGTGTCGAGGGTGGCGCTCTGGCGCATGCTCGACATGGTTGACCGAGGCACGGGCGTGGTGTTCCTGGGTGCTCTGGTCGATGTCTTCGAGGCAGGGCTGGTCGAGAGGGGGCGGTGAGGCATGGGTGATCTCTCAGACAAGGTTGGCATGGCTAGTTCCTCTCCTAGCTTGCTGTCTACACTGGGGTGGCATGGATGGCTTTGGCTGTTCACCATTGATGACATTGCCAAGCTTACAGTGGTGCTAGATGTTTACAAATGAGCTAGATGATCTACTAAAGCCTAGTTGCAACCAGAGAGGGAACAAGTTAGGCTCAAATCACTGCTCCAAATAGTGTTTGGATTTTATTTGATTTGCATCTGCAAGGTGTTTGATGAAATGGCCGCCTGAATTCAAGTTTTTAATTTTGAAAAGATTTTTGGTGGGTGTGCTAGGTAGGTTCTGGTGAGTCTATAGATGCTTGGGTTTTGAAAGTTGAGCTTGTTTGAATGGTTTTTGAAAAAGTGCGATCTTTCCATATGATAAAGATTTAATTTTAAACTGTCATTTAAACTATGCATTTGAATGTTTCTGGATGATCACAAGGTGGGCCTTGATACTTTGTTATGAGTACTATCAAGGGGTGCAAAGATCCAAACAAGTTTCTATTAAGTTCTGAAAGTTAGAGACAGCCAAAGTAGGCACGGGAGTTAAATTGGTCAAAATGACCATTCCTTTATTTTGTTTGTTTTGATTTATTTGTATTTGGGAAAAGTGTGGGGATTATTTAGATGATGTTTATTTCACCTAAGAATCCTTTTACAAGCAAAGAAACACATAAACAAGGCAATTCAAAAGAATTCAAAATGGGATGCATACACACATGCATGCTTTCATATTTTTATTTAGAAAAGTTTTTGTTAACCCTAAATTTGGATGCATAGAGTTTGATGATTCTAGTTTAATATTTTTGGGATATTACAGATATATTGTTCTTTATCAGGTGACTATAGCCTTTATTTTTGTCACTACATCTTATGTCCAACATTAACGTTCAAGACTGCTTATGTAAGATCAAATTGTATGTTCATTACACTTTCTTAAGATTATTTATGTTTGTTTTACTACCGATTGATTCATTTTTTATTTAAAAAGGGAACTATCTTATAAATCCACTATGCAAAGTATAGCTTTGAGAAAATAGGACTGTTATGAGATTTTTATGACCAAGAAGCTACAAAGATGATTTTTTTCTTGCCATTGCGAGTAAAAGACCGAGAAAGCTATATGCTACAACTCATTCGTAGTCTACCTCCTTTTTTGGTGAAATTCATGTTAGATCTTAGTAAAGATGTTTCCTATCGTGATGCAATATGTTCCTCTTGATTTTACTTGCAGTTTTCTGTGATTCGTGACATGTTCCAAAAGATCTAGACCATCATGTCAGGTCCCAATTTAGATGCATTGGTAGGATGGTCTGTTTTCTACCATTTGGGGAGTACTATAAATATATTCTAGAAACTCATTTCTAGCTTCCATTTTAGCTATCTCATGTGATTAGTGTATCATTCTCTTAAACAACTACTAATTTATTTTTCATCGTCTGTTTATTTCAAATTGCAGAAGGCCACAATGCACTGCCTCATTGTTTCAAATTGGTGCACTTATATTTAAGTAAGCTCCCGATGCCAGGTTACTGAGTAATATGTTAAATATAGACAAAGGACTGCCAAAAATACATGTTAGCACACTAGAGACTATTATCTCCCTTCTATGTATAATACTGGTGTATTAATTTCATCCAGGTATGGAATAGATGCCAGGAATATAGATTTGGATGCTCCACCAACACAAGTGGTCAATACCACCATCTTCTAACAGGGACCGCAAGCAGCCAACTTGTAACACCCTCAGAATCGACCATGTGCAAGTTTCAGCGATTCCCGCCAAACCCGCATAGAAATGATTCAAAGGTGCCCACCAGGCACTTTCGTGCGGGTGGAAAACGAAGTAATACCATTACACAATAGTCCACGATAGAACCCACAGAACAGATATATACAACAATAACTCAAAGAGTCAAGAATACAGATATACAATACAAATATCCAAATCACCTTTAAAACGATACAACGTTCGAGTACGGACAAGATGCAAATTGAGCTAAGAGCCCTGAAGAATAACCAATGGCGTCCATAACCCTGCCCAGGCCAAGCCAGAAGGGTAACCCTACTAACGATGTCGATCTCAAAACCTGCTTAACAAAAGGGGTGCCGACAAAGGGCGAAGGAAAAAGAGAGCGGTCAGTACTGAGGCTCGTACACGGCGAGACTAGAATTCGGCGGTCCTCGCCTACATAGGTATGGTGGACTGAAGCGGCAGCGCAGCATGCACTAAACAACCTATAGAGACTCAATACAACTGGCGGCTATCAGATTGGGATAAGAAATACCTATTCGGATCCAACCTGAAACTATCATCAAGCATACCCATCCTGGTATTCCCCCCTCGAGACCAAACGAGGAAGTCAACCGAGGAACTCACAAAGTTGGCAGTTTTATTCATTCCATTATAGTTGCGGCAATTACTAGTCATATATAGATACCATGAGTCATCCTGATATAATAAGCAGTGGGCAGTTTTAGTTAACCATTCTGTTGTAGTTGTAGTACTTACTAGTCAGATACATATAGCATGAGGCATCCCAAAACCCAGCAGTTATTGGTACTTTTATTTAGCCATTCCGTTGTAGTTGCATTACTTACTAGTCAGATACAATTATAACAGGTGACAACCCAAACCAGCCATTGTTGGCACTTTTATTTAGCCATTCCATTATAGTGAAGCTGATTACTAGTCATTATAAAGTCAAATTTATAGCACTACTTTAGTTATAGTTGTCTATGATCGAGATACTGTGCTCCAAGTCGTCCATAACCGCGGACACGGCTTTTAGAAAGTTTTACCCTGTAGGCGGCACAAATAGCAACACACGCACGATCAACCTCGAGAAAAACCAAATAAAAATCCAACGAGGCATCACGACAGAGCAATTGCAAGATTCATATAAATTTCAGGGGGGCACCCCACCAAGCTACCCGCGACGAAGTTGGCCGGCTCCGGAACAGACCCAGAGGTTTGCGTCAATGGCTGTAAACGACTGGGAACCCGAAAGTGTGACTGGGCTTGTCGATACCGCGAAAACACTCCGCTTACCTAAACAGTACAGGCGCTCCACGCGCAATCGTAAATAAAACAGTAAGGCATGGCATAAGTACGGATAGTAATAAAGCCCCAAACTACTTTGTGGCCCCAAGAAATAATATATGACCCAAGCTCTGGCTAGGAGGATTCATGGTCCCACATGCGGATAGTGCGAATATTCAAAGAACAGGTATCAAGTACTCGGGGTTCTACGGGACACAAGTGGACGGTTAAAAACCAAATAACATCTATTGCCCACATGTGCCTCTGCATTATTTACCTACTTCAATTTTAGTTATTAAACGGTAATTAAAGCCATGATCATATCCAACATTAAACATGAGGCATTACTCCAACAATTGTGAAACATCGACGGCGTGAGGCAACACCTGCGCAAGCAACTACGACTCGCAAGGCTGACTATCTACCAAACAACAGGTAATAGGATGTGTCCAAGGCAATTTAATGGTTGCAAGGGATATCACGGGTACGAAAACTATAGCATCACAAGACAGATAGCAATAGATCAATAGGAGGAAATAAAGACTATAAAGTAAGATAGGTAGAAAGGGGGAGAATGCTCGCCTGGAAAACATTGTCAAAGTTTCATCCGAAGATCGGGTCGACACTCGCATCAACTCATCGGCCTAATCCGTGAAGAAGCAAAGCACTAGGAGAAGCACCGGATGCACTATTTAATACGATGACAGAAGATCGGCATGATCCATGTATGATATATGACATGACAAAGGTGCGATGCAATTAGGCAATATTAAGCGGAACCAAGGTCCCGAAAATTAATTAGATGGTTCATGTTATTTAGATACCCCGTATTTTAAAGAAAGAAGTCTAGATCACCCCCACAAGTATTATGTTTCGGTCCATAGCCCCCCCTAACTATGAAATGGGCCACTTAACCCCCCTAAGTTTGCAATACCGGACAAATTACCCCCAAGAAGATGATGGGCAGTTTTCTTAGCAGTTTAGGACACGGTGGACACTGGTTTTGGCCACGTTAGACTCCAGGTGGCGACGCGCTGGTTGGCCGAGACACACCAGGTTGAACACGGCCATCTCCGTAGAAGGTTCCTGCTGCTTGTGACCAACATCATCCTGTTTCTTCCCGTCGGCTTCATCATCTCCAGCTGCATCCCGCTGCACCTGTCCAGTTTTATCTTGCATGCCATCCGCGTCGCATCTGCAACAACAAAGAAGGTGAGGCCTTGCTCACCCCCCGCTGCTGTGAGAGGTCCTGGGCACCGTCAGCACAAGGCGAGGGAGGTGCGTCGAGTCTGCCCTGCCCAGGGGAGCAGGCAGGGGAGCCCCGTGAGAGCTTAGCTGGCGTGCGCGAGGCTTGGTCGCCGCAACCACGACAGCGAATCGGGCCGCCGGCCCGCCTACTCCCCTCGTAGCACGATGACCTCGCAGCGCTGGGTACAGCTCCACTCGGCCGCCTTGACCATTGTAGTCGCGGTCGTCATCTCTAACCCTGTCGTGACCAGCGTCGCGAGCGCCGTGTGTCTCAACCCATCGAGCAATGCCGTGTCCCGGCTCCTCGCTCACGACAAGCTCCTGCTACGCCGCCACACCACCGCGATGATGGCGCTCGACGCGGGTCTCCCAGCAGAGGCTGTTCGCCGTTTCTCCAAGATACTCGAGGCACGCCGAGGCGTCCTTCCACACACACATTCACGGCCACGTGCCTCGTGGGCCAAGCCTCTGCTTTCCAGGCTGTCGTCCTCACCGCAAGCTGATCGCCCGCATCCAGGGACTCCGCGGCCGCGTCGCCGTCGGCGAGGCGTGCAACATCACATACTATGCACTGCTGGGCTTGCGGCCAGGGTTCACACGCTCTGAGCTGGAACGTGCGCACTTTCTCCTGTCGCTGAAGCTCAAGCCTGACCGTGCCATGGTGTTTGGCAAACGACTGGAGCTGGTAGACGAGCACCGCGACCTGGAGGCGGTGTGCGACCAGGCCCATATGCCCGCTCTGGTATTGTACTAGATGCTGCAGAATGGGTACTCGTTCATCATGTCCGCGTGAGAAAGCTAGACGAGGGAAGCCGCGGCTGCCTTAGCAGCAACGACGTTGTCCAAACAGCAAAACACAGCTCCTACTGAGACAGATAGCGCTGCTGATGGATGGGTTCCAGCCATGATAGAGACAGTGACGTGAGCATGTGCCAACGTGTCCTAAACCGCTGTCGGGATGGCTAAAACCGGTCTCAATCCTGCCATGAGCACCTAGGGGGGTAATTTGTCCGGTATTGCAAACTTAGGGGGGTTAAGTGGCCCATTTCATAGTTAGGGGGGGCTATGGACCGAAACATAATACTTGTGGGGGGTGATCTGGACTTCTTTCTATTTTAAATGTTGTATTAACAGGCAAAACATGGAATTAGTTTGCTACACAAATTTAATTGGAGCCAATATTAGACTAGATTGGCCCGCATATGGACTCCATATTTAATTATGAGATGAATGGCCATAAGGCCCCCAAGCCACATGATATGATGCGAGCATGAATAATTTAATATGCGACAAGTTTAATATAGCAATTTATAAATAGAGGCTCGGGAGGGGTCACACATACGGTTCCGGTGATCTTGGTGGCTCTGGGGGTTCGAAGATCGGTCTTCAGATCCATGAAGTAGACCTTGGTGTTCCATGTCGGAGTACTTGAAATCCGTGAAGAAAGTCTTGTCGCCCTTGGGTGGAGAACTTGTCATCCCGAGGGTCCGTGGCTTCGGTGGTCGATGACAAACTTGGAATTAGGACCGGATGTTCGGGCGGCTTCTCGGGTACTTATCCGACTTGGATCTCTTGTTCACCGAGAGGGTTCTAGTCAGCAATACCAACACTGCTAACCTAAAACAAACGCCACCCAAAACAGCCCTCTAGACTGAAAATTGGAAGTTCCAGGCCTTCAACAGACTGACGACGGAGCACATACAGGAGACAGACCAAGCACACATCACTAACAAAAGTGGGCACACGCGCAGTGGAAGCAAGCTCGCGGACAGGGCGACTAGGGGTCGATCGCGGCGGTCCAAGGAGGCGACAGCGACAGACGGAGTCGGGGTCATCGATGAGCTTGACGCAAGCGATAGGGACGCGGAGGAGCGACGACGGCTCGGAATCGGGAGGTCACGACAGCGCTCAGAGGCGTGCGCGCGTCCTGCAGGGAGGCAGGGAACACGGCGGGGCAGAGGATGCAGAGGAGAGGGCGGGGTTCCTGGTGGTGGGGGGATGAGCAGAGGAAGATGTCAGGAGGGAGCAGAGGCGGGGCGGAGGTTGAGGGGAAGGCGACGAGGGCCGGCGTCGGGCTCCTAGCCAGGCAGCGACGGGCTCAGGGCCTGGAGGAGGAGGTGGCCTTGGCGGCGGCGGGCGATTGGTTGGTAGCGATGGAGGTTGTCGGGTTGGGGAACGAAGGGAGTATGGGGACGAGGGGATCCCGATGGCGGGGCTCAAGAGGTCGATGGAGGGGTCACCGACGTCGGAGCGGCTGCGAGGAGAGACGAGGGAGGCTAGGAGGTGGGTCGGGGACGAGAGGGCCGCGCGGCGGCGCTTGCCTGCAGTAGGAGGAAGGAGGAGGAAGACGCGAGCGGGGTCAGGGAGGGTGCGTTCGCGATGGGAGTGGGCCGGGTAGGGCGCTGGCCTCGTACGCGTGGGGATCGGGTTCATGGGTGTCGTGTGCGTGTTGGGTGTGGGGTCGGGAACAGGAGATGGGAGAGGAGTGGGGTGGCGGCGGCTGGGAAGGAAAGGTGTGGAGGGATTAGGTAGGGTTAGGGTTTGTTTTAGGGTAGGTTTTGGGTAGGTAGGTTCAAGGTTCAATTTAGGTAGACCGGATTGTAGGTAGTCTGGTTGGTTGGGCCTCTGGCCTGATCGACCGGACTGCCTCTCCAGACAAAAATGTTTCTATTTATTTTAAAACAAGACTATTTTGAAATTAGTTTATAGACAAATAAAATATTCGGTATGATCGGGGTTTGCATTTGAAATAAAGAGAGGGATATTTGTAGAGAGCAAAACTAGGCTTTTAGCAAAATACTTTTAGGCAAACAGATGCACGCTGATGTCATGATGATGCACAAGTACAAACAACAACGATTTTCTGGTAGTGGTTTTACCCGGGGTGCTACAAAACTATAGAGGGACGACAACACCGATCTGGAAGATGAAGTAGACGCTGACTTTGCATACTTCATCGAAGCAATCCTCGCTCTTCTTAATAATAGGGCAATTTGTGGGCCGTTTAGATTTTCGCAGCAACTACACCCACTTTTATTTACTATGCAGGTTAATAGTGGTCAATAAGACATGTTTGTATGCTGTGTTTAAATAATATTTCACCATTTTAGGACTTCCAACTAATACTGCTTCCTAGGATACTGAATATAAGAAGACATGTTTTAAATAAATTGATTATGACATTGTTCACCTTCTACTGGATCATTCAGATTATGAGATATCACAGGGCTGGAAGGATCACTCACGGTCTTGGCTTTACATCCATATATTTTAGTATGTTGATAATATTTTATCTATTTCTGAAAGTTTCTGTTATTTATTACATTTACTGCATGTGGGGCCTTCGAGTAGTTCAAGAAAATCAATATAATATTTGTGAGTAATTAATACAATTATTTTATTTATATATGATTAACAATCCTTCTAAGGTGTTTGTTAGAACAGAGCTCTTTGAAAAATCAGGCCTACTTTTGTTCTATTAATCTACTCTTAATCTATTGATTGTTTCTTTAATAATGGAGGGAAATGTGAAGTATTCTTAGTTATTTCAGAATAGCATGTGGATTGTTCTTAGTTGTTTCAGAATAGCATATGTAGTATTCTTAGTTGTTTTATAATAGCATATGTGAGCTATACAACAAGACCATTTTGAGTTCAGTTAGGCTATGCTCACATAGTGCATACAATGAATCAATTATAGGTTAGTTGTTTATACAATAACTTGTGACTATTATTGTTTGCTATTTTTATAATTTGTTTGTGTTAATGGATATGGTTTAGAGCAGTCAACCAAGATCGCCACATAATTCATGTATAAATGGTGCCAATATTTTCTTTCCAAATAAAACGAAAGGAACAAACAATTTATTTTTTAGAATTGAGATCATCTAAATGTTCTGCTTTTGTTGTGTTCAATTAATGCAAGCCTTCTAATGGTGCTTTCCACTCCCCACAAGGTCAATCCAAAGGGTGCAAAGGTGCTCTTGAGTCCCGCATCTTTCACCGTTGACTCCTAAAGTTTAGTTCTGCATGTGTAATTCGGATCCACTTACATGCACCAAGAATGCATGCCTCTTGCTGCTTATCAACATCGTTGCCATCATCCCTTATGGAGGGACTGATCCTCTATGAAGCTCACAGCTGAATTTGTCCCCTCCGATTAGGAGCCCTCGACTTCATCTAATGTGTTCGTGGCCAAAGATATTCATGTTCTTCCTTGATTTTTTCTGATAGCAGTTTAGACCCAATGAAACAAATGAACAATGGACATTTACTATGTTGTTTTATCTGAGAGACATGGCAAATTAAGTTTTTGGTTTGGTATATGATCAGTAATAATTGATTCCATAATGTTATTACCCCTTTGAAAAATACGCGCTTGCTTTTTTATGCTACGTTATATGCCAGAAGAGATGATGCATTACTCTCAATGCTTATTATAAGAGTTGCAATATTTTTATGTAACTTATTGACCAGTGGAGGATTGGTAAATCGGCTGATTGACCCTCTTTATCTTTTTGGTACATAATATAAGATTTATTCTTCTTTATTCATAATGTTGAACACTTGCAGTATATAGCCCTATATTCTTTTACCATCTTATAAATAGAACATTCCTTTGCAAGCTTCTGAGCTTATACTATGCTATTTGTTTATGAGCTCATATACTTGGGTAGGGTGTTCACACGATGCAAACTTCTCATAAATGGAATTTTATATATTATACTTCCTCCGTGTCAAAATATATGTCGTAAATTTATCAAAATTTGGATGAATATAGACACTTTATTATATAGATACATCCTAATTTTGACAAGTTTTTGACATTTATTTTCAGACGGAGGAAATACAAATGTTCATCTCACAGGCTACACCATTTATCAACCCTAAGTAACTCGTTTCATTGATGCCCATATCTATCTATGTAAAGGATGGAAGCTAGCTAGGGAACTACGAAAATATAATAAAACTAGTGGTAGCTATCTATCTCGATAAAAGATTATCTAATGATAAAGTCACAAAATCCAATTTAATAGTATGAGAGGACCTGGACAATGTTGGTGGAGCTCGACGAGGTGGTGGCGAGTTCTGGGGCCAGCCCCCCTTCCCCCTCTCTTCCCCCGGCCGGTGACGACACGGGGGCGGGGGGTGGTGGGAAGGGGGCGGGACGCTCGGACGACAGTGACTCGGGGTCTGACCCGGAGTAACCCATCGCCACTGACGCTTCCCCGTCCCCGGGGCAGCCGCTGCAGGGGGCCTCTAGGGGTGTCTCAGCCCCATCCTTGGCGGCCAGGTCTTTGTGGGAGCCTCCCTCAGCTTCAGTGGGGGGGTCGCCTGTCGCGGAGCGCGCCGGCCAAGCTGATTCCGGTGGACCTCCCACGCTGCTACCGTCTGGACCTCGCCCAGTCCATCGGCCTCGTCATCTAGCAGTACGGCTCCAATCTCGCTCTGGGAGACTCCCCCCGTCCCATGTCCCCCCGGCTCCGACGCCCTGGAGGAGGAGACCTCCGGGAGCGTTGGCCTGGAGGTGTGTGCAGACCTATCCCCCGATCCCTCGGGGTGGTCTGCTAGTCGCTCGCGCCTGACATCCTGACC
Organism: Avena sativa; assembly: GCA_916181665.1. Taxonomy (NCBI): domain Eukaryota; kingdom Viridiplantae; phylum Streptophyta; class Magnoliopsida; order Poales; family Poaceae; genus Avena; species Avena sativa. The sequence goes on along the minus strand of OV702285.1, from coordinate 165,561,931 downwards.
CTCCGGTGCTGCCAGCGGCTGCGCTCGCCTCTCCGGCGTCAGCCTCTAAGCTGCGTCGGGCCAGGGGCCCCAGGCCGCTCCCCCCGCCACCTTCTCGCCATAGTGTTCGCCTCGCGAAGACTCGGGTTGGCCTTGCCGGTCCCGAGCCGACGGTGGCGGAGCGGGCCTCCCTTCATGTGGCTGCTCGTGATGAGTTCCCAGGTACTACCTCCTCCTCTCCCTCCGCCCCTCCCTCTGCCCCACCCTCTTCGTGTGGCTCTCCGTTTTGTGTTCTTTTCGAGGTTTCGCTGGCCCATATGGGTGAAGTGGAAGATGACTGTGGGATTGTTTTCCGTGACGCGTGGGCCGAGGATGGACCAGGTTTCTGCCATTAAGGCACGGGAGGGGTATGCGGGAGCGATCGCTTCTGCCCGAGCGCCCGACGCTCGGGAGCGGGAACGCTCCTAGATCCTCTCTAAGGCTAGATCCTCCGGATCCGCCCCGGCGAGTAGGGGTGGGCATAAAAACCGATAACCGAAGACCGAAAAGACCGAGACCGAACCCGAATAGACCGAAACCAAAAAGACCGAGAAGAAAATTGGGTAGTGAATTTTATAGACCGAATTTAGTTTGGTCTATTCGGTCTTTAGTTCCTAAGTAACCAAATAGACCGAACTGACCGAATTTTACATGAGACTATCTGAAACTCTAAATTTGTGTGATGTGCATGAATTATGGCATTGTTGAATGGTCATCAAAGTGCTATTGTAGAGTTGCTACATTTTATTAAGATTGTTGCACGTTTATTTCTTCCACTAAATGATAACATATGTATTAAAATATTTAAAATATAGTTGAAATATTGTCATATTTTTAATAAGTAATGTCTATCTTTTGTGTTGACAATATTGACCATGTTATTCGGTCATGACCGAACCCGAACCCGAATTAGTAGATACCTGAATTTTTCGGGTAGTAAAACTATCAAGTATAATTCGGTCTTTATTTTTTCAAAAACCGAATTTAAAATAGACCGAAATATAAAGACCAAATTGTCGATCACGACCGAACGTCCACCCCTACCGGCGAGGAGCCCCCTGCCCCTGCTGAGAGGGAGGTCACCCTCAGGTCTACCCCTCGGTGTAGACAAAGGGGGAGACCCGTCCTATGGTCCGTCCGTCTCCTAGTTTTGGGTTAATTTTAGGATCTCACTGTGCATTTCCCACCGAGACGTCGGGAATAACGGTCCTAGCAATCATCACACCATAAAGTGCAAACACATTGTGCACGCAGTCGGGAGTGCATAAACCGCGTGGCCATCGTCCCTCGACCCGAGACGCAAAAGTGCATACAGTGTCCGGCCGGCGGGCGCTAGCTTGCTGGTGGCATGCGTGTGTGTTATGCCGTAGACAGCCACAAGACCAGGTGTGAGTCGGAGAGAAGCGACACTTGCGTACATGCATGCACGCATACACGCGCCGGCTGCACGTGCGAGCACTCAACACCTGGAGCTGTGTTGCCGATGCCTCATGGTCGATGCCCAATCTTAGCTGCCGTCGAATAAGGTAGGACACGTAACGTACGGCTCCATGCCCAATTGCTTGCCCATGCATGTGTGTTTCACAGGCTGCCGCAAGAGCATCATCCAGAGAGCAACGCGCACTGCTGCTGCATCGGATTTGGAGTTTAACGCACGCACAGACGGATGGATATACTACACATGTGTATTGCGTGCCAGGGAGAAAAAAAGAGCAAGCAGACATGGAGAGGATAGATAGACGCTCCTCGTCCAAATCTATATCCTGGAGCCGGCTCGCTGACCGATGCGTTTGACGTCGCTGAAATGAAAGCCGTGGGTGTTTGCCGCCACGTGGCCCGAGGCGCGGAGACTCGTGGAGCCCACGGCGTCGACCATGTGTCCTGCGCTCCCGGTCCCACCCCTTCGTGTCGCGCGGCTTCCTTACTTGGCGCACGCGTGGGATACCTAGGACGCGCTCCCCTACACGTCGCCTCGCCGCCGTCTTCCCACACTTCGCTTTTCCACCCGGCCTCTATAAATGTCTCGTGTCTCCCAGCTGTGCCAGCAGACACATCGTCGACACATCGTAATTGGAGCCGGGCGCGCAGCAGCAGCAGGTGGTGGCGGCCGGGATGAAGCAGAAGAAGTGCTGCCCGCTCCGGCGGTCGCGGAAGGGGTGCATGAAGGGCAAGGGCGGGCCGGACAACCAGCAGTGCCCCTTCCGCGGCGTCCGCCAGCGCACCTGGGGCAAGTGGGTCGCCGAGATCCGCGAGCCCAACCGCGGCGCGCGCCTCTGGCTGGGCACCTTCGGCAGCGCGCTCGACGCCGCCCGCGCCTACGACGCCGCGGCCAGGGCGCTGTACGGCGAGTGCGCCCGGCTCAACCTCGCCCAGATGCACGGGCAGCCGCTGCAGCAGCAGCAGCAGCCGCCGCCGCTTCCCGATCCAGGAGCCGGAGCCGGAGCGGCTGGTAACTCGGCGCCGGGGACGCCCTGCTGCTCCTCCAACAACTCCAACTCCACGGCGTCCACTCCGACGGACGTGGTGGACTGCAGCAACTGGATGCAGCCGTCGTACGTGCCGGAGGCGGCGGAGGACTTCGAGGCGTACGTCACGCGCCTGCCCAAGGCGGAGGACTTCGGGCTGGAGGGGTTCCAGGAGGTGCCCCTCGAGGTGCTGGACGAGGCCGGTGGAGGGATCAGCATCTGGGACCTCTCCATCGCGCCGGACATGGTGCCCGCGTCCTCCTCTGCTGCTGCCTGCACCGTCCCGCAGCAGCGGCTGCAGCAGCAACCCGCCTGGTGAGGTCCGTCCGCCCAGTGCAGACAGGCATACAAAGAAACAAACAAGCAGTGACAGTCATAAGTGTTGTTATACATACATCATCTTCCATCTCTCTAGTCTTCGTTGTTACCGCGTGGTGTTTATGCAGATAGCTGGCTAGCTTAGTACTCCCTCGGTTTTAAAATATAAGTTGTTTTTAGCTCTGTGAAGCAAATGTATCTAGACTACTTTTAGTATATAGGTTCACTCATGTTTGGAGTGAATCTACACACTAAAACAAGTCTAGATATGTTCTCTTCACAAACCTAAAACATCTTATATTTTAAAACGGAGGGAGTAGTACCAAACCTAGCTAGTTTTTCCCTCATCGTCGTTGCAGTAGAATTAATATTGGTGGGCAGGCAGGTGTGCGAGAGAGTGTGTGTGTATATATGATATAGTCGTGCGTGGGAGGAGGATCGATAGTCGTGTCCGTTGGTCTAGTCGATGAGATCAGATGTACAGCGGATCGATGTGCACATGAGGTGTAACATATTGTGTTGGTACGTCGATCCATTGATCGATGGATCTATCGGGCATTTATATATACTTCGCCGCGCCGTCTATATTGCGTGGTAAGGATTGTGGGTCTGCGTGTGTTTTCAGATGTGTTGATGTCCTCTGTAATGTATTTTGTTTTTCTGGTTTTTTATAATGACAGTAAACAAAATAGAAACGTAGGCATAACGCATTTAGTTTTCCTGGTTTTTTATACCGATAGTAAACAAAATAGAAAGGTAGGCACTTTTGCCACACCGGTAAAATCTGAATTGTTTAGTCTTTTCATCATCTTTGTCTCACCATATGAAATTATGCTGACATATATTACACACTGCTCTATGTTGGAATGTTTAGCTAGGTGTAAGCCCACTTCAGGCTTCTTTGGTATACGAGAACTTAGCTACTCCACTTATTCGAAAAGGATGTGCACAATATAAGTAAGGTCGATATTAAAATTGGAGTCATCAGATTGAATGATACAATAGCTCGCCTTCAATTAGTAAGATGCTAGTAAACCAAAATATAAAATGAATATGAGCAAGAAAAGGTGTCGGTTATCAAAGTAATTCTCTGGCCGATAATGTTCATACTTTTGCTATTTTGCAGCAATCTACCCCAAAGAATTTTCATTGTTTTCTCACTTTAAAGTATCAAGTATTAGAGCGCATTGCCTAATAGCAAGAAATAAAGAGCATATAGGTAAGGATTTTGCCTGAGAAGACAAAAGGTGTGTTTGCTGGTCAGATTATTATGACAACTCAAGGCCGGTTATGTCATTGTCAAAATCGTTCATGGTGATGACCAGGTCCGGCTGTCAGTAGAACACGTGTGCATCCCCTTAAAATGAAGAACTGTATCTCATTTTTCATCCTCCCTTTCTTTCACTCTCTCAGGATTGGCGTCCATGCACCCACATCCACATGAGAAATTGGTGGCAGCAAGGAGGCTTCAGAGAGCGGCCTCATACCAAAGAAAGATGCATCAGTGAGGAGATGGGAGGTGAGCACAATGTGAGAGAAGCAACCATGGAAAGCTACAAAATTTCATGATGCTTATTTCTTACCGTTACATGAAAGACTGCTACTTCACTTCTAAAACTTCTAGGAGACCCTAGATCAAATATAAACACGCTTAATATGAGTATTTTGACCATTCATGAAAAAGGACAGGAGTTTTCAGATAAGAGCAATGCTTTGCAGAAATATAAAATTAATTTGAGATGGAATAGAAGTTACCAAAACAGATGGCAAAGTGTTCTAGAGAAGTGGCATGTAGCTCAAAAAAACATGTCTTATCTTATGTATGGAATTTAAACAAATGGTGTGCTGACAACTTCAAATGGACTCAACTTTGAAATATATATATATATATATTAGTATAGAGATCCTGATGCTCCAATATCTTATTTTGATTGAAGAACTCAAGGTTCTCTATCTACAATTGAGGACTTGAACTTAATACACATTTTTATCATCAAGATTCCAACTTAACACTGCAACTGAAATTGAGATAGGAGATGTTAGCTTATGTGTAACATTTAAATAAATGGTGTAGTACAACTGAAAATGGCCGCAACTTCTAAAGAACCCTAAAACCATCTTTTTGGGGAACTAACACCAAAACATTATGGTGGTTTTCAATTAACAGATAGATAAATAACTCTACATGCATATATGAATGTGTAAGTTTAGAGACCCAGATGCTCCAAATTTCTCATTTTGATTTTACAACTTAAGGTTCTCTTTCCATAATTAACGTCTAGAACTGAAATTCACATTTTGTCACCAATATTTCACGTTGACACTGAAAATAAAACTAACTTAGCAATTCTCAAGTCATAGGCCGTTTGTGCTGATTTTAATCGCACTTGACTGAAGATGTGGTGTGCTATGAGACTCAATGAAGCAAAAACATGATAACTAATCATTCATGGAGTATTCTGCTGGTTTTACTAAAGAAAAGTCATCATATTATGATTGCTCCATGTGATACACTTAAACTAAAAATGACTTAACAAATCTCAAAGCACGGACCATTTGTCCTGATTAAGTCCTACCCTTGACTGAATATGTGCATCTTACAACTTTGCTATCAGACTCAAGAACGCAAGAATAATAATAATTAATCATGCATGCAATATTCTGTTGTTTTTTCATATGCAAATTCATCATATTTTAATTGCTTCAAGTGATCTCTTTACAATTACAAAGGTGAAAAAGCAAAAGGCAAAAAACCTAGGACATCCAGGTGTGTAGAACTTCTTATTTGATAATTGAGTTCTCACTCATCATGAATTCAGATGTTAAAAGTCATGAAACATTACAGATAATTGACTTCTCACTCATCGGTATTTCGACAAACTTTACCCAACACTAATCAGAATAGTTTGGTTCCAGACACTGGGGCTGGTCCCAATTATTAAAACCCAAGATATTACAACCATGCAAAGAAATGTACAATTTCACAGTATACCAAAACTAAATATCACCATCCTTATTATTTCAGATCCAGAAGAAACTTCTTTCTTTATCCTATACAGCTAACACATGATCTCAAAATGATCTAGTATGATCTTAATTATAACTTACCTAGGCCGATCACTGACATTAGAGCCTCCTAGGCAATCTCCAACTCCCGTCTCACATTTTCTGACAGCCAGGCCATGACACCCGAAAGGTTCGAGAGTTGATCGAACATTGTGGTTAGACTGTCCTGCAAGGTTGCCAACTTCGATTGAGTCTCAGATTTGACATTGTCTGCATCGTTATTCACCACCTGGTGCTTGTACATTTTCTTGAGATCTTCTACAAGGTTCTGATGGAATCACACACCACCTAGTGTTATGCACGATAATAAGTATGATATCTACATTTTGTGTCGGGGCTTGCATCTAAGGGATAAGATGAATATTTAGCCAATATTTTCTGCATATACAAGTACTCCATCAAATGAATACTCCCTCCATCCCAAAATAGATGTCTCAAATTTGTCAAAATTCAGGTGAATCTAGACACTATTTAGTATATAGATTCATCCAAATTTTTAAAAAAATTTAAGACATCTATTCTTGAACGAAGGGAGTATAATATTTAACTATAACAAGTGCAAATATAATTCAACAATAGCTCTGAAGTCTGTGTATGTGGTGTACGTATCACTAAGCAAATAAAATCCTACGCTCACAGCAAGGAGTCAGAGCTGCAACTCTTCATCTCATAACTTCTGATGTATGGTACTTCAATACCTAGCAGTTGAGTCCAGAATACAACTCTTTGATAGCAATTGAGTTCTGTCAACTTGCTTGGCACATATTTTATTGTATATTTGCTCGAATAATTCAAGCTTTTACAAAAGGCCACAACAATAGAAGCAATTAGGTCAGAGCATAGTGAATCGTTATTCATACCTACAGAAACTGAACATTGCATTCGTCCCAGTTGAGCACAAGATTTCAAGGGGTTCAGGATTTAAGAGCCTGGATGTTCTCACGCAAATCTAGAAATGCTTCTATCCTTTAGATTCAAACTAACCGTAGCAGATTACCAGCATACACTTCTTAGCAGATCACCAGCGTGACACTAATATGACTCCGTGAAATAATTGATGTGAGCAAGAACATCAAAATCCCCAAATTCAACCTCCAATCAAACTAAAAAAACTATAATAAATGCAGGAGATGCCAAATTCATTCACCTCTTAGGAGGGAACTCGACTGTTGTGTGACCAACCGTGTGGAAACGTGGCCAGCAACTCTCTCCAACCTTCACGTCTGCGTCCTCCTCATCCAGCTCGCCATGGACGGCAGGTACATCACCTACCTCCCCTTGGGAGGCGGCAAGGTTGGGGCCAGTCTGACCTGCAGCGCTGGGCGTGCGCGGCTGAAAGGGGAAAGTGGGTTGGAGCGCAGGGCCGTATGGGATGAGGAGGCACGCCGTCGGCGGTTCGAGGTGGGGAAAGAAGATTGGCCAGAGCGGCGCCGCAGTGAGGGTTTGTCGTGGGTCATGGAGATGGGTGCTGCAGCGGTTGGGTTTTCACTGTACTCGTCGAACGCAGGCTACTCCCATAGATCTCGGCGGACACCAGTTTGTCGAGGACATGCGAAGACGGCCCGAGAATAGGAGATTGGGGCTAGGAAGACGACGATGGGGCAGTTCCTAGGAGGGGAGGGGAGGGGCGCCCGCCTCCATCGCCATGGAGGGGATCCCTTGAGGCGGCGCGGCGGCGGTGGTATGATGGGATTAGAGAGGAGGCTTCCCGATGGGCACGGGATCGCTTGGGGAAGTACGAGGGACGACCACGCCAACCGGATATTTCTCGATACCTCTAGTGGCCGGTTCGCTGTTTTTATTTTTAGACTTTTTGTTGTAGCTAAGCGCGTGAGCACTGTAGCTAAGCGCGAGCCGGTGCTCAGCACGCTGTGTTTCCCTCAGACGTAAGCTATAGTATAATATGATGATGCGTGTGTTCGACCGAATACACACACACACACACACTATATATATATATATATATATATATATATATATATATATATATATATATATGATGATGTGTGTTATCTTGGTCGATCCATTGATCGGAGAGGTATGCTTCGGTCCCCCACCCCTAAACTTAAGCTACATGGGCCGTCATATTTTTTTGACCGGTCGAAACCCATATCGAGATCACGTCTATCTCTGTATATGTGTATTCGGTCGAACTGGGTATAATCCACGTTCGGACCGGCTGATCGCATCTTCTATTATCACGATCTACGTCTTTATATGTCATATTTTAATTTTTTTGTTGTTGTTATATAACTTCTGATTTTCGTCTTCCGTAGGCACATGAGCATACGTATATGGTGAGTATACGTCTAAGAGGATCATATGGAGTTCGGGTGGGTTCGTACGATCCTCTAAACAATCAGAATCGAGTTTTTGTTTGTCAAAATTTGAAAGAGGAAAGAGGAGAGGGTGAGAGACCGAAGCAAAAGTGTTGATCGGAACTGTTGTATGTTTGGTGCACAAGCAAATTGACGTAAGGGTAGACCAGATGCCAGGCCATGCATGCGTTATCCCTGTGTACGCTAACGCCAGCGTGCGTATATCCTGACGAACCCAGAAAAAACTTTTCGTCGTCAGGGCCTCAGGGGCTACACATGTCGTACATGTGTCATGCCTTCATGCTTTCGCCGTGCATGCGGACGTGTCGACGTGCATGCAGCGCATGCATGGCTGTGCACTTCTTCAATCATCCCGAGGCATCGCGAGATAGGCAGAACCGCCGCAGCCGCAAGATCGATTTCTGTTTCCACGACAGTGTGTCTACAAATTTGAACACTCGGAAAACACATACTCCGTCCATGAAAATATGGCCTGCCATTTTTTATAAAAGTTCGACTAGATTTTTTACAAAACTCATCAAATTAAACGAGTAGATCATAACGTGGGTAACTTTACTAGTAACTAAGAGTTCAACTTAGCATTTTTTTATGTGACAATAAATTAATAAAGATAAATAGAGTTATAGTTACTGTAATATCATACATATCAAGACAAAATGAGTCTACAACAATGTGATATACCACACTTAGACAAATAAGTCTACAACAATGTGATATACCACACTTAAATTATTTTGCACTATGAGAATAATAACTTAGGCCAGCCTAAAGTTCGACTAATTTTTTTCAAAAAACTATCATTTATTTCATGGCGTATCTTAATGATGATTTTGCACTCCATACTTAATGATTCCTTTTAAGGAATTTATGGAGAGATATCGTTCATCCCTCAGCGCCACTGTTAGGGTAAAATCTGGCAACTTTCATTTCTTAGGCTAGTCACAGAGCTGTGTCCACAAGGGCGTTCGGCGGTTTGCCAGGTTTGCCAACTTTCATTCCTCCAGGCGATGGATTCGGACTCTCCTCCTTATGGACGATGAAGTTGCCGTTGTTTGCAAGGAAACAAGGCCCGACCAGAAAATTGACTGATGATGTGTGTTTCATAATAGAGTTAGTCTCTGAGCTAGACGAACCTTTGGAGCCCACAAAGGCCGAGTGGGCTCTTAAGAAGATGGGCGAACAATGTAAGGATTGAAAGAAAAGATTATACAACAACTATGTCAAGAAAAAGCCGACTCCGCCATTCACTGTTGCGCTGGAGAAGCAGCAGGATAACTGGACCGTATTTGTGACATAGAAGGAATTAGAAGAAGCTAAGGCAAGGTCGGAAAAGAATCGGAAAAATGCGGCCAAAAAGAAATATCACCATACTATGGGGACATATGGCTACAAGACGGCCATGCCTAAGTGGGAAAAAACTGAGAAAGCCATGCGTGCTAAAGGGGTCATTCCAGCTACAAATTAAATCAGTGACCCGTGAGGTCAAAAAATTGGTTACTTGGGCATGAAGGATCGCATGACCCTGAAACCGGAGACATTATTGTTGCAAAGAAGACCATTGTTAAACCCAAAGATGCACTTATTAAAGTGATAACAGAGGCTCAAGAGGGAAGTTCTTTCCCGACAGAGAGAACGATGAGCTGACACATGCCCTCGGGAATCCTGAAAAAGTCGAATGAACACGAGGCTTTGGACCGTCTGTTCCATGGAAGACTGGGTTTCCCCAGGATATTGACACTTATAGAAGCCGATCGAGAAAAACGAACCGGCAGAAGGCGGAGGAGGTAGCGCGGTTGGAGGCGGTTGAAAAAAGGAACGAGGAATTTCAAGCCATGTTCAAGTTGCAGCAGGAGCAGATTAATAAACTTAGAGTACTGGCCCGACAGCAAGATCCTACACTCGACAGTCCGGTGGGCCGATCTCAGCGGAGAAGCAGTGTGGCTTCTACGGAGGTATAAACTAATAATGTACTGCTGATGGAGAATAATGCACCGGTGATAGATGATACGGCCGGTGCAAGGATGGTTCTCTACCCCGTGGATGAAGTCGAGGCAAGGATAGCTTGTGATCTACATGTGACACCGAAGAACATTTCTATGAAGGTGGCGCTCGGTTTTGCTTTACCTTGTCCACCAAAAGTGGCCTACCATGGAAGTCAGATTTCAGCTGGCTATGCTTGTGTCGGTGTGGATGAAGTTGAACCGACATGTCAATTATTGGAGCTTGACATCCCTGCAGGTGAAGGGGAGAAAACACTAGGAGAAGTGGAGGGTCGGATCATTCTTTGGAAAAAGGAGCACATCATGTTTCCAGGCTGGGCACCAAGGCCATCTGCTCCTCCGAGAAGCAATCCATCACCTCCGAGTCCACCATCTCCACCGAGAAACAATAGTGCATCCCTCCCTGAGAGGGACCGCAACGCAAGTGCATCTACATCTACATCTCCAGCGCCTCCGCCTCCGCCCACTGAATAAAAGGGAAGAAATCAGAAGAATAGCACCGCTACGTCGAGGGATAACCAATGCCGAAAACTACAAGATCCCCTCCCAAGAGTATCGCTGTCTCCTCCCAAGTTATCTTATCACCGGACTGATGAGGAAAACGGGATGATCTCCCAAGCCGAAGTGAAGGCCCATTTTGCACCAAAACAACCCGAGCCACAGGTGCGAGTTGATCCAAAATTCAAGAAGCACTTTAAGGAATTCTTTGCGCAACCACCCCAACATGTGTTACATAGGAAAGATGACTATGCATGTTGTCTTACAAAGACACTGAAAGCAAAGTCATCAAGAAGTACTGCAAGTGGCAGAAGATCAAAAGAAGTTCCCCAGCTCGGCAAACATGCAAAACAATGGATTGCCACGCTCAAGGTGTTACCCCAGCCCGCTCAAGGTGCAATAGATATGGAAGAAGCTATTAAATTAGCCAAGGAGTGTAACGTGCATGTTGAAAAAATTCTAGACGGTGGAGAAATCGCCAAGGCACCAATAGCACGGAAATTTATCTACGGGGAGTCTGGTCAGTGATGAGGTATTCAATGATCTGCCAACACACATGCGACTTTTGCATGCCTGGTACTTGAAAGTCACAAAGTAAGATCAACAATTTCTCCTATGTAAAATTGGAAAGGAGTACTACCGTCCAGACACGATCTCTATTGAACTTTGTGAATTATTTCAGTTATTCAACCTAGAAGCTCTCGACAAGTCCATGATCAGCTGCTATTGTCTGTAAGTAATTAAGTCTCTAACTCAACTCATTAAATTCATTGCGTGTAGTTATCCTCACTATATCTCCTTCTATATGCTATTATATATGCAGAATGAAGATTTAGGAATGTAGAATAAATCCAATATACGGCATTGGGTTCGTTGACCCAAACATAGTTAATGGACATACGCTAAGAGAGAATTCCGAGAAAACGGATGATAACTTGCTAATATTTTTAATGGAGCAACATTACAAGACGCAAATACTATGTCCTTACAACTACGGGTGAGAGTCTTACTGTCTTGTACACATTCACTTTTTGTTTACTCGATGTTAAGTGTATATAAATGTGCGTAGCTTTCGCTGGATTCTTCTAAATATTGACGTTGACCATGCAAAAGTTGAAATCCCGGACTCGTTAAAGAAGCCGATGGAAGACTATCGCAGCATACTCGGTATGCTCCAAAAGTAATTTCAATCATTATCGCACTATATCTGTCTCTTCCTTTCATTCTCTGAGATGTCAAGTAATTAATAACTCATTCATTTCTTTTTTGCCGGACAGGGTTTGGAAAAAGTTCACGAAGGAGGTTTAGGGTGAATGGCGCAAGGAGATGACTTTTCGTCCGATCCCGGTAAGTAGTGCGAGAGTTAGGTCCTCGCATCTCTTCAATTCTAGTCTCCATACAATTATCATGCTTGATTATTATTTGATTGAATTATATTCTTGAAAAGTGTGTGACGCAGCCACAGGGGACTAATTTATGTGGATATTACGTATGAGAGTTCATTCGTGGATGTGTGGAGCAGGACACAGACTTTCTTCAAGTATGTAAAAAATATATTCACAATTTATTTTATATCATAATATTTGTTGAGTTCCATTCATAATGATCTACTTCTTTATATGTAGTTGAATGCGATGCGGGATAAGCTCCTACCACAGCAACGCCTACTAGCAATTCAAGAGGAATTATCGGGATTTTTGCTCAGGGACGTCATAAACACAAAATGGCAGTACAACATGGATAGACCTTAAAGTATTCATGTGTAATGATCTTCGTGTAAATCAAATAGACGATCTCTAGTCTCGGTTGACACTCGTATACCAAGTTATGTATATATATGTCTGTGTGTAATCGTGAGAGAAATTATATTATATATGCATCAATATGTACAACATGTAGTAGCATAGAATAATATGTATATGAAAACTTGTTTGAAATGAAAACACAAAATAAAAAATAATTGAACACAAAAAAGAAAAAAAAACCCTAAAACCCCATCTACTGCCGCGGCAGCCGGTTGCCCCAAAACTTTGCTGCGGCAGAATACCTATAGTTCCGGTTCGTGTTACGAACCGTGACTAAAGATCCTCCAGCCCAGCACACTTCGCGGGGCCATGTGGAGACCCTCTAGTCCCAGTTCGTAACAGAAAGGCTAAAGGTTTAACCTTTAGTCCCAATTCCGTGAATCCGGGACTAAAGCCCCTTATAAACCGGGACTAGATGTATGTTTTGTACTAGTGGACACCTTCAGCAATGATGATCATCTGATGATCCTCACTGTCCTCCTGAACATGATCGCCGATGATGAAAAGTCGTCTGCTAGAGGTTCGAAGACACTGCTCGAATCCTGGCATAGAATACAAAAGGAGGTTTCCATGGATGCTTGGAAGCATCGGCTGTATGCATTGGGTATGAAAGAAGTGCACATTTGCACACCAAGACATGTACAAATGTCACAAGGGATCATGAAGTGTGGTACTTGACATTGTGGCAGATCAGGATCTGTGGATTTGGCATGTTTTCTTCAATATTACAAGATTACACAATAACATTAATGTGATGGAGTGCTCAAATATGTTTACCAAACTTGTTGAAGGCATAGCTCCTCCAGTGGACTTTGATATTAATGGCAACCACTACGACAAAGGATATTATCTGGAAGATGGCATCTATCCTAGATGGTGAACATTTGTGAAGACAATCTCAAACCATGTGTCTGGAGGAAAGAAAGCTTTGTTTCTGACACATAAGAAGGCTTGCAAGAAGGATATGGAGCGGTCATTCGATGTGCTGCAAGCTCGTTTTTCCATTATCCGATACCCTGCTCTTACTTGGTCGAAAGATCAAATGTGGGAGGTCATGACTATCTGTGTGATCTTGCACAACATAATCATTGAGAGCGAGTGAAAGAATCCAGTGTTTGACACTGAACCATATTATCGCTAGAGTCCTCTTGCAGATGTTGATCACCAGGTGTCACCCGTGTTTGCTTCTTTCCTTGCTAGACGACAAGAAGTTCAAGGCACAAATACTCATCATCAACTGCAAGATGATCCGATAAAGCATTTGTGGAGGATCAAAAGAGCCACCAAGTTTATTTATCTATTTGCTGTTGTGATTCAAATTATTACATTATTTGTTTACTATGTTGAACTTGTTGAATTATTTGTTTGATTTGATGAACTTGTAATATATTATTGTGTTGAATTATGTTTAATTTTCTTCATTTGTTATTTTAAATTCAACTATTTCAAAACTATTGTATGAAGGGTGTGTATGGGGTGAACGGCTGGGCGCCAGCACCTTCACATAACCACATCCATACCAGTGCACCCCTATACGGGGGAAAACGGCTACCTCGAACGCCATATGGGGGGTACGAGTGGAGATGCTCTAATTTCGTCACCTTTCGTTGCTGCTTTTGATACGGACATCGTCATGCTTGGGAGCATGATCACGTACGCGCTATTTAAGTCATAGTTTAAAAAACCGGACACGTGAGTGAACCCATGAGACAACCGGTTCGTTGTTCGCACCACCTATTCATCTGGTTCGATTTCGATAAAAAAATCATTATTTTAAATTAATATTTTAAGAAAATTTCGAAACAAAATAAACATGTAAGGTATATATATAGTAGATTTCAGTGTGTAAGAGCATCTCTAGCAAATACCGCAAACGCGCGTAGCTACAAATCACGTTTGCAGTACAAAAATCCCTCGCGCAGAATAGATACAGTTATTGCAACTACATAATTTTAAAAACATCATTGACTCTAGATACACAATAGTTCATACATAGGGGAGGGTTTTTTGATCATCGAGATCAACAAATTTATAAGAAAAATGGATGCCGCTGTGACATCGATACAAACCCTTGTATGCGCTCCCTAGCTATCGACGGTAAATACTCACCAGACCATCTAAGGAGGCGCAACACGCCTACTCCTCGTTGTCGTCAGTTGTGTCGTCGTAGGAGTAGTGGCCGATGAGGAGGCCGAGGCATGCTTGGTGATCGTGTCCGGAACGGCGCAGGGCACGGCGAAGGTCCCTCTGCATAAGTGCACTCGACCCAGCGACACTTGGCGCGATCCCACATGTCAGAGACGAGGGTGCCGAGCGAGTTGAACTTGGCCTCACGGACGTCGTCATCGTCTTCGCCTATCGAAGGCCACCGGGTTCGCAGGCGCAGGATGAGGTGGAGCGGGTGCACGGAGCACTAGGCCAGCGTGCGTCGTGGCGCTCAATCTTCCGGCCTCACCATCGTTGGAGCTGGGGCGGAACGGCATCCCCACCCATGCAGGTAAGGTGAAGCGGGTGTGGGAGAGGGCGTCGGCGCGCGTGCTTGCTCGGAGTGGCGACGGTAGAGCTCCTCCTCTGATGGAGGCACGCTAGGAATAGACCCGGAGCTACCGTCGCACCGCGTCCCTCCCAAATTGCGCATCGATTGGCTGGCCATAGGGAGATCAGGCGGTTGCACGGCGATGGGCGACGGCAATGTGGTTTTGTCCAGCGGAGTGGACCGGAATCGGAGTGGCCGTAGGCGGCGGCGAGGGTTTCCACGCGGGGGGAGGAAGGAGAAAGGAGATGTGGGGTGCCCTATTTTGGTCCCCCGCACCGAATATATGCCACACGGACGGGACAAAATGTGGAAAACCGCATTTTATTTTGCGGGCTTTGGCCCGTTGTGGTATCTAGAATGGTCATTTTTTAGATGTGATACTGCACATCGGCGCAAAATTTTATAGGCTGGCCAATATGCGATATCTGCTAGAGATGCTCTAATAAAAAAACATTGTGGTATTGGGTCTTATGTGGTGCCATTTTACCTAGAAGGTCATGATTTTAATTGCTCTGACAACATCTTTCTTTTCTCGGTTTTTGCTCTTTGGACCATTGCGTCTTAAAAAAACGTGAGGACATTGATTTATGTTTCTCTGGTCAAACCACTGAATCGGTCCGGCTTTTAATACTATGATTTCAGTTTTTATTTTATAACGTGGTTAGTTTTACATTGTTTTTTTTACGTCTTTTTTGGATAGTTAAGATAGTATATGTATTTGTATAAAAATTCTCTTGATTTATTAATAATCGTCAATAGCAGTACAAATATCGAAAACTAACAAGATTTATAAACATGTCTTTGGGCCATATAGCGATGACTACGGATATTGGCACATGAGCCAAAGACGGCCCGCCGTCCTCACGCATCCATATCATTGGATCCAAGCAAAGTTTTTTGTAGTATATTTTGTTGTAGTAGACAACAAAATTTCATTGTGCTAAAGCCCCAAAGAACCAACGCACTAGAGTAGTAACCATCATTAATCGTAACAACCGTAGATCGGAAGAGGCTGATCTAAAACTACACGAACAAAGAAACAATGACGATATCCTAGAAGATCCGTCGGACACATAACTCCACCCGCCCTCCGTCGGTATGGCGGGGAGGGTTATGACGGGGAGGATGTTATTCTAACATAAGGATGTAACCTCAATCTCACCATCCTGACAAAGACACAACAACTCGCGACAAACAAGAAATGGGAAACCCTCCCGCTGACACGAGGCCGGGATCCACCACCCCTCCAAGGCTTGAGATGCCATCGGAGTCGGGGCAGACCAACGACGTCACTCACAAAGGGAAGATGAACCCTAGTAACTGCATGGTACTACCTAGGTTTTCTTCTCTAAGTATATGTTCAGTAGTTTGGGAAGTAGTATATGTTAGACTACACACTAGCTCTATCCAACTATGTCAAAGAATACGGTGTGTGTTACTTTTGCTTATATATTTCTTTTTCAAAGAAAATTTTACCGATTTATTAAAAATCATGAACGACAAAAAAGTCCCTTCATTAATAAAAATTACAAATAGGTCCTTGAACCACCTAGCAACTGTTACAAACACTAGGGTGAGCCCAAGACGCATCGACATTCTCGTCGCTCCATCATCAGAGCCGGGCAAAGTTTGTCATAGTAGATCTTTTTGTAATAGAAAGATGGAAAGTCATCGTATTAAGGCCCAAAGGAAAACCGCACCAAAGCAGTAACCATCATTGAAGATAAAAATTGTAGATCAAAAGAGAATGACCTCAAAGCACGCCAATGAATATGAAAAAAGACTGAATCCCAAGAGATCCGCCGGACACATGACTCCGCGCTCCAGTTCAACAAGAGACATATAGAAAAAAAATCCTTACGCACAATATCAAATATTCCTTCTGATCTATAATAAGTGTCTGCTAATTTAGCACAAAGTTCTACTAAATCAGTAATACTTATTATGGATCGGGAGAGTACATAAAATATATAAATAATTCCTTGATGGTCCCCTTGATATTAGTTTTGATGTTTTGATATTTTTCTATGAACTTTGCCAAATTTTATGAAGATTGAATATTACCAAACCTAACATGCAAAATTTTGCATAGAAATATAGTATATCAAAAAAATTATGATGCAAGATGTAGACACGGGTCATGAATTTATACCAATTGAAGATCAGCTGTAGTGGAAGTAGGGTCGATGTGGGCCAAAGTAGGGTCGGTGTGGACCGTCCTTTAGAGGACCATCTGAACATGTGGATATAAGTCATGTCTCATTATAGATGCAAGTGGTTATCATGAGGGTACTCTTTACTCTCTTTGGTTAAAAAATGAACTACATTTTTAAAATAATGATGTTATCTGAAAAGTTACTTCATTTTATTGAACTAAATATGATACAGGGTACCCTGAATTTGAATCACTTGGGTATCTATGTCTCATGGCACTAATATATCAACATGTGTATGATAAACAACTTGCATCTCGAAGTGGTGCTAGCAACTTCGAACAATAATAGGTCGAATAAGACGGGTTCTGTAGAGGGGTGGAGGCCTATGGTTCTATGGCATGTGGGGAAAGGAGTCAACAACATGGGGATAAGGTGTACGAGCAGCTAGGGTTGCATGCTCCCCTCTCCTTATATACAAGGCAGCTGCCTGAGGGTTTTGGGCATCCTTCTTAGTAATAGTCTCTAGCCCTAGGGCTCCAAAGCTCTTTCTTATCCAATTTTCTTTTATCTCTCACACACATGTACACACTGAATTTTCTCTCTCCACTTGTCACCAGTAGCTAGTGGCGGGTCTAGAAACTTCTAGAATATTGGGAGAACATATTTACAATGTTATTTCCAAGTCAAAATTCTATAGAAAATCATGTTTTAAAATATAAAAGACGTCACGATGCCGGCAAGCCTAGGCAACTGCCCGGACTGGAGGCATGGTAGATCTGCTCATGCCAATGACGAAGCTATGGTCCAGCATGCCCGTGCGGCCGCCCGGTCTTTGGCGGTGAAACTCCTTTGACTTTTAAACTAAACGACTAACTTAATTAATAGTTGATTAGCGCAAACTTAGATTAAAATGGGTGTGGATAAATTCTTCCTAGGACCGACATATAGGCTAGCTCCGCCACTTCTTGTTCAGTTATGTATGTGGCCCTAAAGGTTTATATATATGAGTTTATTTTTAGAAAGCCCTTTCTTGATGAATAATTCATAGCGAAAGTGATGTATCCCGCCAGACAAACCGACACTACTTTGATACCACGAAGTCCCCTAAGCATACCAATCACACGTGCCCGAGTAAAGTGTCAACACCCGGATTTTTAATTCCAGATGCCTATTATGCCATACGTCGCAATCCTAGGATTACCATTTTTGCGAGACATAACAGATTGTTACCATAGTTCATCATCCATTACAAACCATAATAGTCTTACAAATAGTTGATCTCATGATCAAGTCTGATTACAATCAAAGCAGCAGAGTAATAATAAAGGTAGCGTGGTCGGGGCTCCATTTTCAGGGTCACATGCAATGCTGACGATGGGAGATGATCCTAGTTATCGTAAGCGTCCTGCTGTCCATCTTCCTCGTAGTCTCCTTCATAGTCTGGCCATGGGAATAGCCAGGAACAAAGCCATGAGTACTTTGAAGTACTCGCAAACTTTCACTAAAGCAAAAAGGCCATTCTATAGGATTCATAAGCTCTAGGTTTGTTTGCCACAAGCCAATTTTATTTCAACCAGTATCTAGTAATAAAAGTCTAACTTTAGTTGTCTAGGTTACTTAGGTGAAAACCTAACTTCATCTCCACAACTTGTGGGGTCAAGTCAAAGTCATCTTTCAAGTCACGGGTCATTTTGAAAAACATCTAATAATGGAACAGTATGGTCATCCAAATGTCCATAACTGCGGCCGCGGCTATTCGAATAGTTTGACACTCTGTAGAGGTGGTACACTTTCACCACAACATTCGATACATCCTTCAGGAACAATCCTGAATCATCATACTTAGTATGCGGATAATCAATCATAACCTTTCAATTACAGAACCTAGTATAGGCACCTCCCCTATGAGTTTGGCCTCCCAACCATGACCATCTGTCATCTTGGGCACTGCATAGGTGAACAGTCACATTCACAAGGTATCCTCAGCTTACCTCGTTCCGCGAGGGAACCCATACTAATACATATAAACTTCTAGTCAAGCCCGAACCAAATTTGGGTATTGTGTTTGTACGGTAAACGTTGGAATGGTATCGCATTCGTACCCAACCGTTAGTTTTTATCAAATTCAAGTCACATACTTTCTTCAGCATCATCTTCAAGTCATTGTGTCCATAACACATGTCAAATAATTTCAATATAATGACTCATCATTCCAAGGTTTTCATAATCATTTGTTTCCATCTAATGATCAGGTTTATTTTAGCACTAGCATCTATCAAATGACGGTATGTGTCACTAGTTGTAGGGTACTAAGCTGTTGTATCTATGTTCATCCAGTTCCAAGCTCTGGAGGACACTTTCCTACTTTTCCACTAATCATCCAATTTATTAACTACTGAACAACTTTCAAAAAGTAAAGCTTGCCAATAAAACTGGGATTTGGTATAGTAAAAAGGGGTATCACAAAGGTATGTATAATAAGGCTTGCATAATCTAGCCTGCTTAGTATAGCTTTCCTTGATTGGTAAGGTGGTCGAAGTTCTCTTCCTCGTCTTTGTAGGATTCCTCCTCATCATAGCCCGGATTGATACTAGCGTCGATAAATAAATACGAGGTACACAATCACCAATCAATAATTAAATATTTCTATTTATCACACAAGGGTCACACTAGATGATATAGCATCATCTCTATCAGTACAAGAAAGGGTGATAAGATTTTATTTATCTTATTTTAAGGAAAGTAATTTCTACTCATTGAAGGGTTGCTTAGGATTTAATATTCTCCAAATTAAGAATATGGGATCATATTGACACATGTCATCACTACATACTCTAATACTTGGGAATGTGATTTAAATTGGTTGGCCTAATTTATATAGTTTAACACTATTATTTAATAATATTTAAGTGGCTAAAAATGACTAGAAATTCATTCTTTTAGTTTTGGTCCAGGACTACTATATGTAAGTATGTAGATTTTTCATATTCAAAAAGGTCTTGAAAAATGTGATTTTTGAGAGTTGGAATCAACTCAAAATCACCTATAGTTGATTTTAGAAAAATGTTTGAAGTTGCAAAAGCTACTGGCTTGTTATTTTTACTGAGGGTGATCCATAGTTTCAAACTATTTGAATCCAACGGGAGTGATTAGAGATTTTCATCTACTTTCAAACAAAACTGGATTCATTGAATTTGGTGTAGTGAATCTCATTGAATTGATTTTTAAAGTTTAGTACAGAAAAGTATTTTGAATAAAAAAAGACTAGATTTGAATTACTGGGCTCCCGCGGGAAACACTACTAGGCTGGCTCAACTGCACAGCGCACGCGCATCGGGCTCACTCAGGCTGGTCCCACGCGTCAGCGAGTGTTTCTAAATGAAGCGGTATCGAATACCGGCCCTACGATTACAACACAATCTATGGTCGAGGTTCATCGTCTACGTCGCGAGGCTCCGGCAAGATTTTAACCTAGCGGTGCAGTGAGGGTGGCTAGGGGCTTACTAGGGCTCCATCTAGGGTTGGCGGTGCGGGCAAATGAGCTTGTCGACGACGGTGATTCGAATGGCGGTCACGACAGCTCCTGAGGTGGCTCCAATCGACGACGCCTTTCCCTCACGGCAGCGGTGGACTCCGATCAAATTCCAGCGATAGGGTGCTCGCCTTGCTCCGGGAACAGGTCAGGGGTGTTTCTGAGTGAGAGAGGTGTGGAATGGTGTGAATATTGAGGCTGGGGGAGGGGTCTATTTATACTCCCGTGGGTGAGGCAGTGCGGCATGGCAAGAACTCATCGGCGACATTGCTACAGGTCGAGCTAGGCATGGAGAAGGGCATGGGTCAATGCTGTTGGGTGTGGCGATCATAATGAGAGTGGTGGCTCGACAAAGGGTGGTCTCAGTCGGTCGGGCAACGTCGACGTTCTGTGCGGGTACGGCGGTATTCGTCAGCTAGTACGCTGGTCAAGGGGGCGCGCGGTGACCAATGGGCATGTCTAGGCGGTGGCTGGTGACGCCACGGTTGTGAGTATGGGCGGAGAGGTCGAGTCGCGGCGTGTCTGCGCAAGGCGGCTGCGGCGCTCTGTTGTGCTCTCAGCATGTCTGTGTCTTAAATGGGCGTGGCCGTTCTAGTGTCTCCGGGTCTCGCCGTTGGTCGAGGGGTGGATAGAGAGGGGCGGTGAGGTCACGTCTACTAGCTAGACATCGCGAGCGAGTGAGGCGCGACTTGTGGCGTGCTGTCCATGTCCGAGTGACATGGTGAGCTCGGGTACTATTGGCATTGATCAAGATAGTGAACAAGAGTGGCTCAATTGCACGGCTGGGTACTGGGTGATCGTGGGTGAGATAGGGCAAAGATTTGGAGTACAATGGATGAGCAATTGATTAATCATAAACAGTAGAGAGCTGGTAGTTGTACTGTGATCACCAAGTGTTCGATCAAATGGCCGCATGAACTAAATCATCACCAAATTCAATATTTTTTGGTGAGTGATCTGATACTAATCTTGGTAGTCTCTGGGTGCAATGGTTTGACAAATGGTGAAAGTTTGAGTGGTTTTCCAAAAATGGCTATCTTGATACATAAGATAGATTCAAATTTGAATTTCCTCTCAAAAGAGTTTGAAAAAGTTTATGCAAGGTTGGTAAGTTCCATTGGGTTCAGTGGCACTAGGTCTAGCAAGGGGATAAAAGAAATGGGAAAGTTTCTGTTTGAGATTAGTTGCTAGAGATGCTCAAAGTGAGCTAGTGGTTAACTTTGCAAGAAATGACTATTAGGTCTTTTGCTTCATATTTTCATTTTATTTTGTTTTGATTTGATTTGGTAGTGACCTATATGATATGGTTTTGATCTTTAAACCATTTCTCATCATTTACAACAATCAAACATGGCATTGCAATCATTCATACACACAAGGATAAAGGTTTGAATTTAATTAATAAAAGCTTTTGTTAACCCTAATCTTGATTAATTTGGGAATGATCCTCATTAATATTTTTGGGGTGTTACAAACCTTACCCCTTAAACAAAATCTTGTCGCGAGATTCAGGAAAACCTAGGAACTAAAGAGATTGGGAAAATCTGTCCTCATGTAATCCTCGCGCTCCCAAGTGGCTTCTTCTTCAGTATGGTTGCTCCATTGGATCTTGAGAAACTTGATACTCCTGGTCCGGGTGGTTTGGAAAGATTCTTCCAAAATACGGATATGTTCTTCGCGATAGGTCAGGTTTGGGTTGATCTCCACATCTATGTGATCGATGTTCTTGAAAACTTCCGTTGTTTCTAGAACTTCTAAACACTTCCAAAGTAACGAGACATGAAACCCATCATGCACGGCTGACATCTCTTCTGGTAGTTCTATCTGATAAGATACCTCTCCTCGACGACTTAGAATCTTGAAGGGTCCAATGTATCTGGGTGCAAGCTTTCCTTTGAGTTGGAAATGCTACATTCCTTTCAAGGGTGATACTTTGAGATAAAAAAATCTCCGATATTGAAGGCTAGATCTTGACGTCTCTTGTCGTCATAACTCTTATGTCTGGACTGAGCATTCTTAAGGTGCTCAGGATCTTGTGAACCTTCTCTTCTGCTTCTCTTAGGATGTCGGGTCCAAAAATCTGACTCTCTCCTACTTCCGACCAATTCAGTGGGGTACGACACTTTCTTCCATACATAAACTCAAATGGGGCCATTTGCAAACTGGCTTGGTAACTATTGTTGTATGGGAATTCTGCGAAAGGAAGACATTCCTCCCATTTAGATCCATATTCCAACACACAAGCTCTCAACATATCTTTGAGTATTTGGTTTACTCGCTCCGTTTGTCCATCGGTATGCGGGTGATAAGCTGTGCTGAAATTCAGTTTGGTTCCTAATCCTTCTTGGACTTTCTTCCCAAATCTTGAGGTAAACTGGGTTCCTCGATCCGACACAATATTCTTGGGTATTCCATGCAAACTGACTATCCTAGCAATGTACAACTCTTCTAGCTTCGAGCTCTGATAAGTGGTCTTGACGGGTAAGAAATGAGCTACCTTGGAAAGTCTATCCACTATGACCCAAATAGGGTCATTTCCTCTACTAGATATAGGCAAACCGGTGATAAAATCCATTCCAACTGAATCCCATTTCCATTCTAGGAACTGCAAAGGTTGCAAAAGTCATATGGGTCTCTGATGTTCCGCTTTGACTCTCTGACAGATATCACATTTGTCTATGTAGCTTCTGACTTCTCGCTTCATCTTATTCCACCAAAATTGCTCCTTCAAATCCTGATACATATTGGTTCCTCCAGGGTGGATGGAGTAAAGAGTATCATGGTATTCTTTCAAAATAGCTTGTTTCAACTCTGAATCTATGGGCACACAGATTCGTCCTTTATACCACAAAACTCCTTCTTCATCTTCCGTGAATCCGGGTACCTTCCCTGTACCGATGCGACGCTTAATTCCTTCAATACTGGCATTTCCTTTTTGGGCTTCCTTGATCTGATCTATCAAAGTGGGTTGAAGTTCGATACAAGCCAAGAATCCTTCGCTAACTAGCTCCATTCTGAAATCTTCCAACTCCTTATGCAAACTTGGTTGCTCTTTCATAACCATGGTGTTTAATATACACGGTGATGGCTTGCAGAGCTTATGTGAGCCTGTTGGGAACCCCAAGAGCAAGGTGTGAAGTAGTACAGCAGCAAGTCTTCCCTCCGTAAGAAAGCGAGGTTATCAAACTACTAGGAGGAAGGAAACGTCACACAGGTGTTGCAAGCAACACGGAGACCTGTAAAACACAAACTCAAGACTTTGCCCCAACGAATCAATGAGGTTGTCAAGCTCACGGGTTTTTTGTAACAAAGGATTAAACGTATGGTGTGAAAGGTAATGGTTTGCAACAAGTAAACAAGTAACAGTGGAAGATGTATCAATGGTAAAGATTGGACCGGGGTCCATAGTTCACTAGAGGTACTCTCCTTAGACAAACAACATGGCATGAAGGGTAAACAAATTACAGCAGGGCAATTGACAGCAACTGAGCAAGGCATAACAATGCAATTACTAGTCAGAAAGATCCTATGAGATTCGACTGGGCAATACAACAAGATACATAGACCGCCATCCAACTGCATCTATGACTAGAATTCCACCTTCAAGTTATCATCTTAACCCCCTCCAGTATTAAGTTGCAAGCAACAAACAACTGCTTTAAGCAAAGTGTGTAAGGTAAACAGTCCACATGTTCCATGAACAAGAGACCGTTGTTTTCTCCCTAGTGGCAACAACACATCTACAACCGAAGAGAGTTCTGTCACTTCCCTTGGAAAATAGAGGCATGAACCCACTATCAAGCATAAATACCCCCTCTTGGAGTCACTAACAACTACTTGGCCAAGATAGATACTAAAAACGGAGAGCATGAAAGATCACAAACGACACAGACATGATAGAATCATAAAGACAAAACCATTAATCAAACCAACATAATAATCTCAATATCCATCGGATCCCCGTAAACACAACATGCATGATTACAAATAGATTAGATCTTGATCATGAACGGAGCTCACAAGATCTATACATGAAAGCACAAAGGAGGAGATAAAACCATCTAGCTACTACATGGACCCATAGTCCAAGGTGGAACTACTCACACATCATACCGGAGAGAAGGTCTCTGGGATGATCTCCCCTCCGGCAGGGTGCCGGGAAGAATTTCAGATCCCCCTCCCGATCTAGGGACGATGGTTGCGGTGGCTACAGACGGTTTCATGGAGATTTGATCGGGTTCTTAGGGTTTCTGCATCGGGGGATTCTTATAGGCGAAGGGGGAGGCTGAGGCGGCGGCCAGAGGGGGTAAACCCTACCCAGGCGTGGGATAGGGCCCACCCACGCCTGGGAGGGGGGTTGGTTGCCTAGGCCCGCTTCCTCGTCTCCCCTCTGGACTTGTTATTCCCCACGAAAAGTAATTGACTTTGAAGTTTGTCCCGTCCAATTCCGAGAATATTTCTTCACTAACTTTTCTGAAACCAAAAACAGCAGAAAACAGGCATCTGGCACTATTGCAACTTGTTAATAGGTTAATACCAAAAAACATGTAAAAAGCACCTCAAAGTGTAGACAAGCAAAGCAAAGTAGATACAAAACAAGCATGGAGCATCAAAAATTATAGATACGTTTCCAATGTATCAGCATCCCCAAGCTTAACTCCTGCTCGTCCTCGAGTAGGTAAGTGATAAAAATAATAGTTTTTGAGGTGACATGCACCCTCACAATAAAGATCCAACCATTTGCAAGCACTGAAAGCTGGGATCAAAGAACTCTAAACATGTGCATGAAAGATGGAGTTCTAACAATATGACATAGTAACTATGCATGCAACATGACAAGCTACAAACAAAGATCATGAATAATATGCATTGAAAAAAGTTTGTTTGTTTCACATACAGAAAACATAGCATAGTGGCAATCAGCTTGTCCCTCATAGATTAGCAATATAGATGCAAAGGAAAAATTCAAAGTTCACAAGGGTGACTAGAAACAAATAGCACAAGAACAAGTAATATCACAATATGCATCAATTAATAAGCTTTGGAACACTACACACAGAATGACAACTATGCTCTCTTAATTGTAACTAAAGGTAGAAGGTGGAGACTCAAATAATGATGGAAGAAAGGCCTTTTTGTAAAGGAAGCAGGGATTACAAGTTTCAAAAAGAGCTTCCAAATATTATGGTACTTGTTAGCTGTCAACCCTCATTGCCCCTATCATAAGCATCTTGAAGTGGTTAAGGTTAAAGTGGCAAAGGTGGAGTATATGCTTGATGAAGTATAAGTTGGCAATCTCAAGTCCCTTGAATATGAGGGACACACCTCATGCATACTCAACTTTGAGTCCAAGTAAGTTCTTGTCATTGTAAGTATTTGCATATCATTGAGAACCGCCAACGGGGTACCCCTTGCACATGGTACAGGAGCTTTCTCATAACAAAAATGACAAGGCAAGCAGACAATGAGCATCTCAGCAATCTTTTTATTTACCATATGCATAGCTTTTTATTGAGGATGCTTCATAGATAGCTCATTATGGTGATGCTGCAAGTTTCCACCATGATTAGGCATGGCTTAGGCTAGCGGCCAAGGCATTTCTCTAACACAGGATACAAACTCCATGGACTTACAAGTTCCCTCTTTATTTCACACAGGTGACATCCATAGACAAAAGATCATGATATCAACCGAGTACAAAATACAAGTGCAATGTTGAAAATGTTCCCCGTGACAGCACGATTCTGCTAATTCCAACTTATAAGTGCAAGCATATATAACAAAGTTGTCACAATGGTTCAAGTTTATTAGGGGCAAAGAATATAAAGTGTGCCATCAAGTTTGTGAGGGCTTTAATCACTAAGTTTTCACATAACAAAATAGTTTTTAATTGTAAGATAGATGAAAACAAGAATATACTTGGAATGGTCTAACACACCATGCATAGGAGTTTATAGTGGACACTTTGGAATAACTTGGTTTTTTGGGAGTTGGAAGCATGAGTAGAGCTTACTTATACAAGTGGAGGCTAGCAAAAGACTGGGATCAACCAACTAAGAGAGCATAATGGCCATAATCATGCAGTGCAAGAAAGCATACTAATCAAAGCAAAGAGTGGTACTACAAGTCAAGGACTAAATGATCATAGAGGCTAATGGTGACTTTTCATAGTCATAACATGGTGTGAGCATGTGCCAAGTCAACCCAAGCAAAGCATCAAAGGAGAATACCACAATACTATGCTTTTGCATGCTAAAACAACGCATAATTTCTTCATGGCACACTAAGCAATCCCAATTGTTTGGAACAATACATGCTATAGCAATAATCACTAAGCATAATGCCAAAACAACACCTAGCATGTCATGCTAAAGTCAAAGTCACAGTCAATGCAAGCTCCTCTTGCACTTCAAGCAAGAACTTACTACTCCTTTCCAACACCAAGCAACTTATTTACAAAACAACACAGTGATAACGGGGGTCCAAACTACTTTAGCAAACTAAACAAAATAAGCAAAGCAAACGAAAATTAAGACGCTCCAAGAACAACACAACTATGCATGAAACAATAAAAACGAAGTGTCTAGACAAACCTGAGTTTTTTATTGATGAAGAAGGGGATGCCTTGGGCATCCCCAATCTTTGACGCTTGTACCTCTTGCATATTTCTTGGGGTGATACCATGGTGGTATCCCCAAGCTTGAGCTTTTTTCCATCTTCATCTCATTGCATCATTCTCTCTTTACACCCGAAAATTTTCCTTCATACAAAACTTCACACAATCTTCATTAGCAACATTAGTGTATTCAAAAGATATTAGACCTCTAGCAAAGCTTTGGAACAACAAGGATTTTCACTAAAAACACAAGCTACTGTAGTAACTCCTTCAAAAATCTCAATTCACCTAAAGAGAACTTAAAAAGGAATCAATAAGAAGCAAATGCAAATAATGGCAGAAATCTGTCAAAACAGACTAGTAGGTAGAAACCGATTTTTTCAAACATCTTCTGTTGCTCAAATCAGAAAGTATTGATCTAACGAAATTTAGCTAACATACTGGGGGATTTATTCGTAAATTTTGAGCTTAATCTGAGTTACAGAGACTCCTCATGATTTTTTTTGGTGGAGGAGAGAAATATGTTTCGGGACAGCAACTCCCCAAATCTTACTTCCCTCTCATTAGAGGTCATTATTGGCATAAAAAACAAACAAAAAGGATAAGGAGAGGTCATTTCTAAAGTAATAACTTCCAAGACTTAAGTAAACTCCTGGGTTTTCTCCCAACAAGTACTTTTCTTTAACGCCTTTAAGTTAGGCATAAGAAGCATGAAGAATCAAGTATTTTCAAATGAAGAAGCATTAACATCCATACTTGCAAAGTCTTCAACTATGAAAGGTATCTCATCGAAATAGGTTTTGGAGGATCCCTTCTCATCTCTCTTTGGTCTACTATTTTCATCAAAAAGATTTTCAGGAGCAATCCAATAAAAATTCTTTTCAAAGGCTTCATGCATTCCAACAAGCTTTAAAGGTATGTGTATCTTAAATTCTTCTCTAGGCTTAGTTTGATCAGAAATACCCACAACATCTACACTTGAGCCTAGCATATTGAAACGCTCAAATACCTTTTTGGCTTCCCTAGCAACATCATGGAATTCTTTTGATAAAGTTTCAAGAATGAATTCCCTCTTTTCAACATTCTTTTCTTCTTTTAGTTTTAGGAACAAAAATTGTATGAAGGGGTTAAGGCTAACAAACCTAGCCTCCAACATATGAACTAAAGAAGCTGCAGCAATCTCATAATTAGGAGCAAGCTCTGCTATAGATTTATCCTCAATATCCTCATGCTTGCTAACATAATTAAAGAATTCTTCAATATTATCTTTCCCAATTATGGAGCCACTACCTATTGCAAGATCTTTCAGGGTGAACTTGGGGAGCAACATGGTAAGCTAGAGCAAGGTGGCAACTAGAGTAGGACCTATTTTTTTGTCTTTTTGAATAAAGCAAGCAAACCAAACTAGACTATTTTTTTTGGGTTTTTTGGAAAGAGGCAAACAAAACCAAGCAAACTAAAAACAAAGTAAAGAGAAAGGAAGTGAAGGACTCCCCTTGTGAAGACGTCCTTAGCCTCCCCGGCAACGGCGCTAGAAAAGCTTGATGGCTTGCACAGCTTATGTGAGCCTGTTGGGAACCCCAAGAGCAAGGTGTGAAGCAGTACAACAGCAAGTCTTCCCTCAGTAAGAAACCGAGGTTATCGAACCAGTAGGAGGAAGGAAACGTCACACAGTTGTTGCAAGCAACGTGGAGACCTGCACAACACAAACTCAAGACTTTGCCTCAACGAATCATTGAGGTTGTCGAGCTTACCGGTTTGCTATAACAAAGGATTAAACGTATGGTATGGAAGGTAATGGTTTTCAGCAAGTAAACAAGTAACAGTGGAAGATGTATCAATGGTAAAGATTGGACCGGGGTCCATAGTTCACTAGAGGTACTCTCCTTAGACAAACAACATGGCATGAAGGGTAAACAAATTACAGCAGGGCAATTGACAGGAACTGAGCAAGGCATAACAATGCAAGTACTAGTTAGAAAGATCCTATGAGATTCGATTGGGCAATACAACAAGATACATAGACCGCCATCCAACTGCATCTATGACTAGAAGTCCACCTTCAGGTTATCATCTGAACCCCCTCCAGTATTAAGTTGCAAGCAACAGAAAACTGCTTTAAGCAAAGTGTGTAAGGTAAATAGTCCACATGTTCCATGAACAAGAGACCGTTGTTTTCTCCCTAGTGGCAACAACACATCTACAACCGAAGAGTTCTGTCACTTCCCTTGGAAACTAGAGGCATGAACCCACTATCGAGCATAAATACCCCCTCTTGGAGTCACTAACAACTACTTGGCCAAGATAGATACTAAAAACGGAGAGCATGCAAGATCACAAATGACACAAACATGATAGAATCATAAAGAAAAAACCATTAATCAAACCAACATAATAATCTCAATATCCATCAGATCCCCGTAAACACAACATGCATGATTACAAATAGATTAGATCTTGATCATGAATGGAGCTCACAAGATCTATACATGAAAGCACAAAGGAGGAGATACAACCATCTAGCTACTACATGGACCCATAGTCCAAGGTGGAACTACTCACGCATCATACCGGAGAGAAGGCCTCTAGGATGATCTCCCCTCCGGCAGGGTGCTGGGAAGAACTTCAGACCCCCCCGATCTAGGGATGATGGTGGCGGTGGCTACAGACGGTTTCGTGGAGATTTGATCGGGTGTTTAGGGTTTCTGCATCGGGGGCTTCTTATAGGCGAAGGGGGAGGCCGAGGCGGCGGCCAGAGGGGGCAAACCCTACCCAGGCGCGGGTTAGGGCCCACCCACGCCTAGGGGGTGTTTAGCCGCCCTGACACGCCTCCTCGTCTCCCCTCTGGACTTCTTGTTCCCCACGGTAAGTAATTGACTTTGACGTTTGTCCCGTCCAATTCCGAGAATATTTCTTTACTAACTTTTCTGAAACCAAAAACAGCAGAAAACAGACATCTGACACTGTTGCAACTTGTTAGTAGGTTAGTACCAAAAAACATGTAAAAAGCACCTCAAATTGTAGACAAATAAAGCAAAGTAGATACAAAACAAGCATGGAGCATCAAAAATTATAGATACGTTTCCAACGTATCACACGGCAGTCTACTAAGAGCATCCACTACCACATTGGCCTTGCCGGGGTGGTAGTGAATGTCAAGGTCATAATCCTTGATTAACTCTATCCATCTCATTTGTCTCATATTCAACTCCTTCTGAGTAAAAATATACTTCAGGCTCTTGTGATCCGAGTAAATCTCACATCGATTACCCATAAGATAGTGATGCCATGTCTTCAAGGCTAAAACAATGGCGGCTAACTCTAGTTCATGGGTGGGGTAATTATGCTCATGTTGCTTCAGTTTTCAGGACAAATATGATATCACTTTGCCTTCTTGCATCAACACACATCCGAGACCAATCTTGGATGCATCACAATACACATCAAAGGGCTTCGTGATATCCGGCATGATCAAAATTGGGGCTTAAGTCAATCTCTTCTTGAGTTCTTGAAAACTTTCTTCACATTTGTCGGTCCATTCAAACTTATGGTCTTTCTTGAGTAACTGAGTCATCGGCCTAGCTATGCTTGAAAATCCTTCAACAAACTTCCGGTAATATCCCGCTAATCCAAGAAATGCACGAACTTCAGTTTGAGTGGTTGGTGCTCTCCATTCCTCAACATCCTTAATCTTGGCGGGGTTGACAGCAACTCCTCCGGATGACAAGATATGTCCTATGAATCCTACTTCCTTTAACCAAAACTCACACTTGCTGAACTTGGCATACAACTGATGCCCTCTCAAGGTTCCAAGTATGGTTCTTAGGTGTTGTTCATGTTCTTCCTCCGATTTAGAGTAGATTAGAATGTCATCGATGAAAACAACGACAAACTTGTCTAAGAAGTTCATGAAAATCTTATTCATGAGATTCATGAAATAAGCGGGGGAATTGGTTAATCCAAAATACATGACCTTGTACTCATATAATCCATATCGGGTCATGAAAGCAGTCTTTGGAATATCCATTGCACGGATTTTTAGTTGATGATAACCAGTTCTAAGATGAATCTTAGAGAATACTCTGGCACCGATCAACTAGTCAAACAAATCTTATATCTTTGGCAAAGGGTACTTGTTCTTGGTGGTGATGTCATTCAACTTCCGATAATCCGTACATAAACGGGTGGCACCATCTTTCTTATCCACAAACATAATAGGTGATCTCTAGGGCGATGCACTGGGTTGAATCAGATCTTTGCTAATCATGTCATCCAGTTGCTTCTTGAGATCCACTAACTCGGATGGGTTCATACCATAGGGTCTCTAAGCTATGGGTCCAGTTCCAGGGATTAGTTCTATGATAAAACCGATATCCCGATCTGGGGGCATACCGGGAAATTCATCTGGGAACACATCGGGGTATTCACAGACTACTCTGACTTGGTCAAGGTTGGTTGGGCTAAACCCTTGTTGCACTTGCATTGACGGGGCAAGGTCTCAGACACATGCTCAACTGATACTCCGATGCTACTGGTCATGGTTATGGCTTTCTTCGCACAATCTATGAGTCCTTGATGTTTTGACATCCAATCCATTCCTAGTACTACTTCCAAACCTTGTGTTCCGAGTACTATTAGATTGGCATAGAACTCCATTCCATGAATTCTGATAGGTATGGCCTTGCAAATTTTCCTAGCTTTGGTAGTTGCACCAGGTATTTGAACTATCATAACATGCTTCAAATTTGTTGGTTGAATCTTACTAGTGCATGCAAATTCTTCCGTAACAAATGAGTGCGATGCTCCAAAATCAAAAAACACTAATGCAAGTCTTGAATTAATAGAAAACATACCCAGCACGACATCTGGTGCTTCTTGGGCTTCTTTAGCATTCATGTGAAACAAACGGCCAACACGGTTGTTCGGGTTTCCTGGGGGCGAATCTCTTTCCAGGTTGGACATGACGCTGCTGCTGGGAAGGTGCAGTAACATTGGGTGCTGCAGCAGTCTTCTTGGGGAACCCATTGGAGTAGTGAACCGTCACTCCACACTCAAAGCAGGTGATTGTTGACTTGTCCTTTCCGGCAACAGGTACAACATTACTTCCAGTCCTTGGGGCAGTATTGTTATTGGGATTGGTGGGCCTTGGCGGTGCACGGTTGAAGTTATTGGGGTTGCCATGGTTGTTGCCTCCACTACAGTTGGGAAAGTTCGGGCGTGACATAGGTGGCCTAGGGTTCCTTGGTGTAACTCCAGCAGACAAATTGGGGTGATACTTTGGGGTATGGTGGGGTCCTAGTTGATGCATCATACGACGCTTACGGTTTTCAGTAGCTTGGTTGATCTTTCCTTCCATCTGGATTGCGAAATCCACTAAATCTTCCAGATCAGCAAACATGATATTGACTAACACCGTCTGCATCTCATCATGCAAAACATTCAGAAATCTCTCCTTTTTCTTGGCTTCAGTTCCAATCTCATCAGGGGCATACCTAGACAGCGACAGAAATCTGTCGCAGTACTCTACCACAGTCATCCTTCCCTGCTTCAGCTCCTTGAATTCATCCCTCATACGCAGAATCAAACCCGGTGGCACATGAGTTCAGCTGAACTTGAGTTTGAATTCATCCCAAGTCATCATCTGTCCTCCATTCATGGTGAGGGTGCTATTCCACCATGCTCTTTCAGAACCAGCCAGTTATTGGGTGGCAAACAATACTTTCTCAACCTCCTCTACTCCGGCTACTTCCAAGTTGTTCTCCATAGTCTACAGCCAGTCATCGACATCTAAGGGCTCTTCTGACTTACTAAAGATAGGGGGATTCGTATTCTAGAAGTTATTATGTTTGGATCCATGATGATCCTGATTTCCAGGGCCTTGGCTATCATGAGCTAGTTGAGCGATCTGTTGAAGAGTGGATAGATTGGCTTGACGCTCAGTCCTACCGGCTTCTTGGTCGGATACTAACATTTGCAAGATTTGGACCATCGGGTCTTGAGATGAGCTGCTCCCTCCGCGAGGCATCTGAAGATTGATATAGATCATGAGACAAGAGGGAAATTTTTCTAAGGTTTATGGGTTTGGGTTTTAAAGCTTTTAAGCTTTTGAGTAAGGCTAAGGTTTGAAAGCCAACATCTCATTCTCATTCATTTCAAAGTCACACCATACAAACAACACATCACCACAAACAGATGGTTCTAAGAACCATTCTGGCGAGCTACAATACAGTGGGACTGGATACAACTCACACCTATGATAATGCTCAAGTGCTACTACTCATCAGAACCGGTGGCTTCTTCATCACCAATGAAGGCGCGGTCCTCATCATCAGTGTGGTACTCCTGGTTCATGTCCTCCAAGTAGTAGTCATCATCACTGAGATACGAGTAGGGATCTCCACAAATATCTTCCCCTTTATTCTCCCTCTCCTCGAGCTGCATGTACCAATCATGGATGGTCTCCTCCAAGTCCGAAACTTTGTTACGAAGGAGAGCAATGATGCGATCCTTCTTGTCACGCAGTTTGCAAAGTGACTTGCGCTCCTTCACAAGGATGGCGAAGGTCTGGTCCTTCTTGGAGGCAGCAAGTTGCTTCTTGTTAGCGTCAGCACGAGCATTGTCCAGCTCCTTCTGAATCTCACTAAGCATGAAGTCAAGATGGTCCACATGATGCCTCAAGTCAGGGTGGGCTGGCAGATCCAGGGGTTGTCCATTGGAGTCACTTCTGGCGTAGTGAGCAAAGCGGGTGCCGATGATCTTGTTGATATTCTGCCCACATAGTCGAGCAAGTGCTTCCTGCATAGCTCTGGCCAGTACATCGATCCATTTATTTTCTCTAATGGTGAAATGGATCTTCTCTGAGGTAGGTGGCTCCATCTTTCCACGAAGATCGGCAACTATGAGCCACTACAGCTCCCCTCCGGGGTGATCATGGAGTTGAGCTCCATAGAACTCCGGATGCGGGCGCTCTAGAAATTATGTCGGCTCGCTCAGGTCATTCTCAAAGACGAGATTCCCTCCATTTCCTAGCTGGTAGAACTTGCTGTAGGTGTAGTCCATCTATAAGCAATTAGGGAGGAGTAAGTTAGAGAAGTGATCAAGTGTGCCAAATTTTAGGTAAGGTTGCAATTTTTTTAAGAAACATATGACTCTCTTTCGGAAAGAATTTCAAGGGTAAGAGTGGGAATAGGTTTTCAAAGATACTCACTTTCTTGGTTTTGGAAACTAAGTTTTTCTGACGTCCATTTTAACTAGGGTCTCCTATGGTCAGGATGGCTCTGATACCAACTTGTCAACACCCGGATTTTTAATCCCAGATGCCTGTTATGCCGTACATCGCAATCCCAGGATTACCCTTTTTGCGAGGCATAACAGATTGGTATCATAGTTTATCATCCATTACAAACCATAATAGTCTTACAAATAGTTGATCTCATAATCAAGTATGATTACAATCAAAGCAGCAGAATAATAATAAAGGTAGCATGGTATGTGCTCCATCTTCAGGGTCATAGGCAATGCTGACGATGGGAGATGATCCTAGTTATCGTAAGCATCCTGCTTTCCATAATCCTCGTAGTCTCCTTCATAGTCTGGCCATGGGAATAGCCAGCGACAAAGCCATGAATACTTTGAAGTACTCGCAAACTTTCACTAAAGCAAAAGGCCATTCTATAGTATTCATAATCTCTAGGTTTGTTTGCCACAAGCCAATTTTATTTCAACCAGTATCTAGTAATAACAGTCTAACTTTAGTTGTCTAGGTTACTTAGGTGGGAACCTAACTTCATCTCCACAACTTGTGGGGTCAATTCAAAGTCATCTTTCAAGTCACAGGTCATTTTGGAAAACATCTGACAACGGAACAATATGGCCATCCAACTGTCCATAACTACGGACGCGACTATTATAATAGTTTGCACTCTGCAGAGGTGGTACACTTTCACCACAACATTCGATACATCCGTCAGGAACAATCCTGAATCATCATACTTAGTATGTGGATAATTAATCCTAACCTTTCAATTACACAACCTAGTATAGGCACCTCCCCTATGAGTTTAGCCTCCCAACCATGACCATCTGTCATCTTGGGCACTGCATTGGTAGACAGTCACATTCACAAGGTATCCTTAGCTCACCTCATTTCATGAGGGAACCTATACTAAGACATATAAACTTCCAGTCAAGACCTACCCAAATTCGGGTATTGTGGTTGTACGGTAAACGTTGGAATGGTATCGCATCTGAACCCAACCGTCAGTTTTTATCAAAGTCAAGCCACATACTTTCTTCACCATCATCTTCAAGTCATTGTGTCCATAACACATGTCAAAGCATTTCAATAGAATGACTCATCATTCCAAGGTTTTCATAATCATTTGTTCTCATCTAATGATCAGGTTTATTTTAGCACTAGCATCTATCAAATGGGGGTAGTGTCACTAGTTGTAGGGTACTAAGCTAGTGTATCTCTGTTCATCCAGTTCCAAGCTCTAGAGGACAATTTCCTCCTTTTCCACTAATCATCCAATTTATTAACTACAGAACAACTTTGCGAAAAGTAAAGCTTGCAAATAAAACTAGGATTTGGTATAGTAAAAAGGGGTATCACAAAGGTATGTATAATAAGCTTGCATAGTCTAGCCTGCTTAGTATAGCTTGCCTTGATTGGTAAGGTGGTCGAAGTTCTCTTCCTCGTCTTCGTAGAATTCCTCCTCATTGTAGCCCGGATTGATACAAGCGTCTATAAATAAATACGAGGTACACAATCACAAAACAATACTTAACTATTTCTATTTATCACACAAGGGTCACACTAGATGATCTAGCATCATCTCTATCAGTACAAGAAAGGGTGATAAGATTTTATTTATCTTATTTTTAGGAAAGTAATTTCTACTCATTGAAGGGTTGCTTAGGATTTAATATTCTCCAAATTAATACCATGGGATCATATTGACACATGTCATCACCACATACTCTAATACTTGGGAATGTGATTTAAATTGATTGTCCTAATTTATAAAGTTTAACACTACTATTTAATACTATTTAAGTGGCTAAAAATGACTAGAAAGTCATTCTTTTAGTTTAGTCCTGGACTACTGTTTGTAAGTATGTAGATTTTTGCATATTGAGAAAGGTCTTGAGAAATGTGATTTTTGAGAGTTGGAATGAACTCAAAATCACCTATGGTTGATTTTAGAAAAATGTTTGAAGTTGCAAAAGGTACTAGCTTGCTATTTTTACTGAGGGTGATCCATAGTTTCAAACTGTTTGAATCCAATGGGAGTGATTAGATATTTTCATCTACTTTCAAACAAAATTGGATTCATTCAATTTGGTGCAGTAAATCTCTTTGAATTGATTTTTAAAATTCACTATAGAAAAGGTTTTTGAATAAAAAGAAAAAGACTAGATTTGAATTACTGGGCTCGCGCGGGAAACACTACTAGGCTGGACCAACTGCACAGCGCGCGTGCAGCGGGCTCACTCAGGCTGGTCCCACGCGTCAGCGAGTGTTTCTAAACGAAGCGGTATCAACTAATGCTGGCCCTATGATTACAACACGATCTACGGTCGAGGTTCATCGTCTACGTCGCAAGGCTCCGGCGAGATTTTAACCTAGCAGCACAGTGAGGGTGGCTGCGGGCTTACCAGGGCTCCAGCTAGGGTTGGCGGTGCGGGCAAATGAGCTTGTCGATGATGGCGAGTCGAATGGCGGTCACGGAAGCTCCTGGGTTGGCTCCAATCGACGACGCCTTTCCCTCACGGCAGCGGCGAACTTCGATCAAATTCCGGCGACAGGGTGCTCGCCTTGCTCTGGGAACAAGTCAGGGGTGTTTCTGAGTGAGAAGGAGTGGAATGGTGTGAAGATTTAGGCTGGGGGAGGGGTCTATTTATACTCCCGCGGGTGATGCGGTGCGGCATGGCAAGGGATCATCGGCGATGTTGCTACAGGTCGATCTAGGCATGGAGAAGGGCATGGGTCGACGCTGTTGGGTGTGGCGATCATCATGCGAGTGGTGGCTCGACAAGGGGCGGTCTCAGTCGGTCGGTCGACGTCGGTGTTCTGTGCGGGTACGGCGGTGTTCGTCAGCGAGTATGGTGGTCAAGGGGGCGCGCGGTGACCAATGAGCATGTCTGGGCAGTGGCTGGTGACACCACGGTTGCGAGTATGGGCGGAGAGGTCGAGTCGCGGCGTGTCTGCGCGAGGCGGCTGCAGCCCTCCGTCGTGCTCTCGGCATGTCCGTGTCTTGAATGGGCGTGGCTGTTCCAGTTTCTCCGCGTCTCGTCGTTGGTCGAGGGGTGGACAGAGAGGGGCGGTGAGATCACGACTACTAGCTAGACATCGCGGGCGAGTGAGGCGCGGCCTGTGGCATGCTGTCCATGTCCGAGTGACATGGTGAGCTCGGGTACCATTGGCATTGATCAAGATAGTGAAGAAGAGTGGCTCAATTGCACGGCTGGGTACTGGGGTGATCGTGGGTGTGCTAGGGAAAAGATTTGGAGTACAATGGATGAGCAATTGATTGATCACAAACAGTAGATAGTTGGTAGTTGTACTGTAATCACCAAGTGTTCGATCAAATGGCCGCATGAACTAAATCATCATCAAATTCAATGATTTTTGGTGAGTGATTCGATACTAATCTTGGTAGTCTCTAGGTTCAATGGTTTGCCAAATGGTGAAAGTTTGAGTGGTTTTCCAAAAATGGCTATCTTGATACATAAGATAGATTCCAATTGGAATTGCCTCTCAAAAGAGTTTGAAAAAGTTTCTACAAGGTTGGTAAGTTCCATTGGGTTCAGTGGCACTAGGTCTAGCAAGGGGAGAAAAGAAATGGGAAAGTTTCTGTTTGAGATTACTTGCTAGAGATGCTCAAAGTGAGCTAGTGGTTAACTTTGGCAGAAATGACCATTAGGTCTTATACTTCA
The DNA here is from genome assembly GCA_916181665.1 of Avena sativa. Taxonomy (NCBI): domain Eukaryota; kingdom Viridiplantae; phylum Streptophyta; class Magnoliopsida; order Poales; family Poaceae; genus Avena; species Avena sativa. Next base: position 165,523,641 of record OV702285.1, on the reverse strand, counting down.
TATTTTCATTTTCTTTTGTTTTGATTTGATTTGGTAGTGACCTAGATGATATGGTTTTGATCTTTAAACCATTTCTCATCATTTACAAAAATCAAACATGGCATTGCATCATTCATACACACAAGCATAAAGATTTGAATTTAATTAATAAAAGCTTTTGTTAACCCTAATCTTGATTAATTTGGGAATGATCCTTATTAATATTTCCGGGGTGTTACATAAAGTCTCCTCGTGATAAGGTGAATTCACCCGTAACGTCTTGTCACTTTGGTGCTATATTGGAAGGATTGCTACTTTATTCCAATGCCTTTTATATCCTCATGTATGAATCCCAAGGACAACAACACAAGGCTCAAGGCATCGAAACAAAGGTTGGGAAACTTCTAGGCATGTTACAAAAGCCCCTGGGTTCTCTTGTACCATAAATCCGGCACTACTGCACTATGCTACCGTGACACCGGTACTACCGGACCTTTCCACCCTCTTAGTTTCTCGTCTTTTTAAGACAATATATTGTTTTTTGTTAATCCATTTTATTCTTAACCTTTTTGAAATTCCTTTTTTCTACAAAAGCTTTTAGTTTTATCTTTCCTTTTTCCCTTTTATTCTTTTGGTAGTTCTTCACGTGCTTCACTATTGCACATTTTGTTCATTGTGAAATCGTTTAGTAAAATGTTGAGCGATAGCTTTTCTTCACTGATTGGCATAAAGTTTTTTTGATAGTATTTTTTGTCATTAACAAAGAGTTAAAATTTAACAAAACAAAGTTTATCCTTGTTGTTTATAGAACATCTTATTGAGTCACAGGAACATGTTATAAATGCATTACCATATTTTATAAAATGTTGAAGGCCGTTACTTTTGCATCGATAAGTACGGGGAATTTAGTTTTCGTTCATGTATATAGAATGTTCTCGTAAGTTTATGTATGTTTTACTTCAGAAGGACGGTCTCGAGTGTCGCCGTTTTGTCAGGGCGGGACTTAGAACTCTCGTTCCCTTTCTTTCTTCCCTCGAGAGTCCACCGCCGCCGCCGGCCGGGCTGCCCCTGCGTCCTCTCCGCCGGATTAGCTGGCTGGAGATGGACAAAGGGGAGCGCCGGATCTAGGAGTAGCTGTAGGAGTCGTAGGGTTTCACGGCTGTATGCCGTGGGTTGCGTTATGCCGGGAGGTTGTGGCAAGATCCCTGGCCCAAGATCCTGCCCTTGCTGGCGTCTCTGCTGCTGGCCACGGTGCTCCGGTGGACGGAGCCGAAGGTGACGAGCGGTGAGGAGGCTAGCGTCTCCTTCAATAAAGGGCCCTTTAGGAGCTTTTCTCTCTTGCGGAGTGGTGTTGCTGCGTTTCCTCTCCTGGCCGGCCGTGGCGGCGAGGAGGAGGGGGAGTGCGGCAAGGCGTTTGCTGTTGTTCCTCTCTCCCTGGCCGGCCGTGGTGGCGAGGAGGCGAGTGAGAACAAGGCGGCTCCTAGCACTCTGCTAGTGTTGAAGGGCGCTGTTCTTGGTGCTGAACAGGTCTTCCCTCTGCTCGCTCTAGCCACCATGGAGGTGGTTGGAGTGTGGTGGGGGGTTCTGTTAGGCGCCCGGTTCGCGAAGCTGCAGACCAGAAGCTATCCTAGCGAGGCGGAGATGCCGAAGCTATCCACGGCCAGAGAAGCCGTCTTGTGCTCAGGTGCGTTGATGACCTTGAGCTTCTTCACTTCCGCAAGGCCATGGCGATGCAAGAGAGCGCGCAAGTGCCTGTTGGGAAGAATTTCGACGGCCTCAGCCCGGGATCCATCATCGGCGGCGCCCCAAGTGGCATGTTCCCCGGCGGCGGCGGCGATGCCCGGGTGGTGAGGTCCAGATATCGCGGTGGAGAAGACCTAGGACTTGATTGCTTTTTTATTTTTAGTTATAGGGTCTATTCTGTAAAAGGGGCTCCCTTATCTGCAAGTTGCACAATTGCTAGGGTGCTCTTTGTAATTTGTAACCCACCTCCAGTATAATTCAGCAGCTTCCAGGGCCTTCGGGCTCTTTTCTGTTTAAAAAAAAAAAACTTCAGAAGGATGTTTTAGCTCCCCAATACACCCATGCGTGCCCGGGTGGACATGAATATTCAAAGAATATACTTGAAGATGTGAAATTAGTCTGAATACCAAGTTTCTACACTTAGTTTTACAACTTGTGACCTAAAAAGAAATTTTCAGTGCATAAAAAAGAAAACTAAATATGCACTAAGCATGTTTTTGCTGCGTGGGGCATAAGATTTATCACCGCTTCATGAAAATTTACTTGTCGTCTGGTTGTGTCATGCTTTAGGAATAATCCGCAGATCGAGGGGAAAACAAGTTTGTATAGTTTTTTATCTGATTTTCCTTATAAAGTAGACTACTTTCTCTCTTATTAATGAATAACCAGAGCTCTTGGTGTTTGCTGAAATAAAGTTTAAATGCAACCAGAAGATTCAAACATAGACTCGTATCATCTTGTTTGAAATGTTTTGTTAATGGAAAATTGTTCTCTTCATGCATCTTCAAGTTGTTGATTAATTATGTTTCACTGAAGGGGGCGGGACCTCTTTGCACTAGTTGATTTGAAGTCGAATCAGGGGACTTAAGTATGTACAAATATATTGGATTACATTGGGGAAAATTTGAGTTTATTACATTAAAAATAAAAATTATAAAATTGTATCAAGTTGATATGGCCGAGTTGGTCTAAGGCGCCAGATTAAGGTTCTGGTCCGAAAGGGCGTGGGTTCAAATCCCACTGTTAACAATTTTTTGTTTTTTACTTCTTGCTCAAACTAACACAAATCAAGCGTTCGAAGACAGACTTTTTGCTCCAGTTGTGTTAGGCTAAACGCCGCTGCAATCTCATGTTACATGCTTTCTTGTAATTCTGGGCAAGACCTTTCTTTGCCCTCGGATCAATGGAGCAGAGGGGGCGCTGTCCACTGTTTTGCTAAATAAAAAAAACAGCACACGCCAGTGTAATGACAGAACAACGTGAGAGATCTTTGACTACTACAGTGAGACAGACAAACTGCATCAGCTGGCACATTTCCCTTGCGCATCAACTCATTTTGCTAGTACTAAATACTAGAATCTAGTCCACATAATATCCGTAAGGTTGTGGACACTAGTGTTAGGTTACTCAATCTATAGCTCTGCAAGTTCCAAAAATCTAGACATGTTTTCCTCCGCTCGGACTTCTTATCCAAATATCTCAACTCCAGTTCGCGAACTCTTGCTTCTGTCAACGTGAAACGAGCAAATGTTACATAACTTCAGTCGCAGCGGAAAAAGTGGAGCAATACACAGACTACTCTGAAGCACAACCACTAGCATAGGAAGTTTGACTGCTCTTGACTTTCACCAACTGTAAGGAGCAAGATAACAGGTGTTGCACATAGTAAATATCTATGTGCAACACCTAGTACATTGCACCAGCATCTGCATTAAATTCCTACATTGCAAAGAAGCAAATATGAGCGAAGGGATCCGACAAGTACAGCGTTCTAACTGAATAGGTATTAGGGGGACTGATATTCAAATAAAATGCTCCAGGAAAGTGTAAGTTACTGACACTGTAGAACTTAAATAAAAGTAGATATATCTATGCATTCAGTGAGATCCCAGTCTAAATGTTTACAAATTTTAGACATGTGAAGTATCAATTGTCATTAACTTGAGACAATACAGAGATTAATGGTGAATTTCCCAAACAAGGGTCTTGTTGTTGCTGCTTCTCATGCATTTGAATAAAATAGTCGTTACGCACCACCATAGGCTTTTGTACCATGAGCAGAAGTATGCAATATAGTGTGAAGCATTCATACGACAGAACCTAAAGCTGGCTGATGCAGAGTAAATCTGAACAAGATCAAAAGGTAATGAAAAGACATGATACCTACCCTCAAAACATGGTTGATCTGAAACTGAAGAAACTTTCCCTTCAGTTACTTAACTTTCTTGCACAAGTCAGCCATATCATCATGCTTAACACGCCAGATATCTTGGACCTATTCCAGGAAGTTCAATGTGTTCGAGCTCACGAAAAAAGTCCAGTGTGTTACCTAGAACTGAACATTGATAGAGGGGCCAGTTGCTAGAGGACTTCTTCAAAGAGCACATGGTCATTTTCACCTGATTATGTATGCCATTGACAATCAAGGCTTTAATCGAATTATGCCTTATTAAAAAAAATACTGCAGGACACCATAACTTTGCTGCACTGAATTATTCTACTATGAGACAATGTTTTGTTTGTTGAAGTGTATAAGTGGATTGCACTATCCCTTTCCATCAGTTCGGACTTTTGGTTGCGTTGGCTAGTGCATGAAGCTTGACATAGTATCAGAGCCTAAGGTCTTGAGTTCGAGTCCTGGCTTTCGCAATTTATCCTAAAATTGTTGTTGACCCCTCTATGTCCAAGTATAGGCCTCTTGAGTCATACGTGAGTTTCGCGCGCCGTCGCTCTCTTCCGGTTGCACGTTCTCACTTCTCCCCCTCTCAGTCACACGTGAGAGGGGGTGTTGAAGTGTATAAGTGGATTGCACTACCCCTTTCCATCAGTTCGGACTTTTGGTTGCGTTGGCTAGTGCATGAAGCTTGACACTGTTGTGGCTATCGCTCTCTACCGAGTAGTATGGATGATATGGCCGTCATGTCTGCAACTTTTTGGCTCGAAGAGAGAGGCCACCACGACAAACTGTTTCACACTAAGGCGGTGGTGTGGGATAGAGTGTGTGCTTTGACTATCAACCGTTGGAGTTCGATCAATGCTGCTAGCTTCGAGATGGAGGAGAAGTTGGGGTTGCCGAGGATGCCACATCCGCCACCGTATTATCTGCATTGGGGTTCCGACCATCACCCACCATACCAAGGTGCAATTGTGTATGGGAAAATTTCTGGAGAGGTTTCACTACTAGGAAACAACTAATCAGTGGTGCATATCTTTACAATTCTGTGGTGCATACTGAAGGGAATATGCCCTGAGAGGCAATAATAAAGTGTTTATTATGTGTATTCCAAGTATATGATAGATGTTTATTTTGCATGCTATAATTGTATTAATACGGGAAAGTTAATACATGTGTGTTTAATAAACAAACAGAAAGTTTCTAGTTATGCCTCTCTCATAAACTAGCTCGTTGATTAACAAGATGATCAAGGTTTCCTGATCATGGACATTGGATGTTGTTAATAACGGGATCACAACATTAGTGTAATGGTGTGATGAACATTCATCCGAAGTATAGCATTGCGATCAAAGTCATTGAGTTTATATTGCTATAACAACTTACGAAGTGATCCTAATCCTTAGACCATGAGATCATGTCAATCACTAACACCGGAAGAGTTTCTTGATAACATCAAACGTCACACCGTAACAGGGTGATTATAAAGATGGATTCAGAACTAATAAAGTGTTATGTTGAGGCTCATGGATCGAGAGTGGAATTTGTTCATCCCGATGACGAATAGATATACTCTGGGCCCTCTCGGTGATATCACATTGATTAGCTTGCAAGCAAGTGAGTTGATCACTAGAATGTTATATCACAGGAACGAGAAAAGAGTGCATGTCGGTAACGAGATCAAACTAGGTATGGAGATACCGATGATCGAATCTCGGACATGTAATATATCGTGAAACAAAGGGATTAAGATACTAGCGTAAAAGGTTCCGACGATCACAAGAAAGTCATCGCTGAATGTGTGGGAGTCAGTATGGGTCTCCAGATCCCGCTTCTGATTATTGATCCGAGAGGGGTCTCGATCATGTCCGCATTATTCACGAACCGTAGGGTGACACACTTAAGAGACACCGACATCCAATTGGAGCAAATGTTTCATGCCGAAAGAATAAACAAGCGCAGGAATTTATTTCACTAGATACCGAAACAGGTTTTCGGGTGAAATTGCATAAAGTGGTTATGCATGTGAAATAGAATTCTAGCAAGGGGTTATTTGTGAATGTTTGTCATTAAAGTAATTGACAAAATTCTGAATAAAATAAAAGAGTTTTATTTAATGAGAGTTTGCATTAAATTTGGTGGAAATTTAATGGGAATTTGAGTGGACTTTTGAGTGGAGGGATTTTAAAGGGCATTTTGTGAGTGGAGTGTCCACCCACATGAATGAAGGAGGGGAGGGGGTAGCCCCCATGGCCGGCGGACACCCCCTTGGGTGCCCCCTCCTCCTATAAAAGGAGCCCCCCTCCTCACTTGTCTCTCACACCTCCTCGTGAAGGATCTCTCTTCCCCTCTAGAATTTATCCCCCATGGTCTCGGACTAGCGAGATACATGTTCCCGGTGGCTATTCGGCAAGAAAGAGTTGTGCTTCCGCTGCATCGCTGGAGCGAGGAGGCGGAGGTTGCTCGGTGCCTCGAACGTGTGTGCGAGCACGGATGCGCTGCTGATTTGCGGCGCTAGGACTTCCTCTCGATCTTGAGATCGGCAAGAGATCGTCTACATCAACCACGAGTTGAACTCGTTAAGCTTTGTCGGTCTTCAAGGGTATGTTCTCTACGGATATACATCCGCCCGTTGTTTGTATCTATTAGATAGATCTTGATATATAGTTCACATCGTAGGAAAATTTTTGTTTTCTATGCTGCGAACCCTACAGTGGTATCAGAGCCGGATCTATGCGTAGATACTTTACACGGGTAGTACACATATGAGTATGTGGGCGATGATGATCATGTTGTTGCTCCTTTGTTGTAATTTTGGATATTGGTGGCATAGTGGGATGAAGCGGCCCGGACAAACTTTACATGTCCTCGCACATGAGACCTGTTCCACGCTTGACATGCAACTAGTTTGCATAAGTGGCTAGAGGGTGTCTGTCTCTCCTACTATAGTCAATATATATTTTGCAAGCGAGTTGTCAACAATTTGATTATCCTCGTTGTGGTTCATGTTCGTAGGTAAGAACGGTTCTATCTCGAAAGCCCTAAGCCACGTAAAACTTGCAATGGATAAATTAGAGGCGTCTAGTTTAGATTGTTGCTGGGCTAGTGTTATGATATGGTAGTGTTGTAAGTAGAAGTATGAGATGATACTCTTACAACACACATAGCGTGTAAAATCCATAGACCTTGGATTTACACATATAGGTATGATAGTGATCATACCACGATGCACATGATAGAGATCATCTGCGGGAACCATATCATTTCACTAATAAACATATGATGTTTTGATAGCATCTTATATTGCTTGTTTAGCGCTTTGTTAGCATAATAAGATGATCCCTCATTTAAATATCAAGATAAGAATGTGTTCTTCCTTTAGTATGCACCGATTATGTTTTCGTCGCTCCAAGACATCACGTGATGATCGGGTGTTCTTGGATCCACGACCATATTTCGGGTGTAAAACAGTTACACACGCGAATACTAAGGTTCTAACTTGGCGAGCCTAGCATGTACAGACATGGCCTCGGAACACGGACCGAAAGGTTAAGCATGAGTCATATAGTTGATATGATGCCCATTTGATGCTCGCCTTTGAAGCTATACCGACTCACGTGATGATCGGACTTGGTGTAGTGGATTTGGTTCATGTAATCACCAAAAAGGCACGAGGGATGTCGTTTTTGAGTGGGAGTTCATTCGTAATATAGATTAGTTGAACTCAATCTATCATACACTTAGTCTAAACTTTACAAATTCTGTTGTAGATGGCACCACCTGCTTTTAATTTCAATGTGTTCATGGAGAAAGAGAAACTAGCAACGAACGGTAGCAACTTTATCGAATGGGCCATGAATTTGAGGATTCTCCTCTCTGCTGCACAAAAGCAATATGTGCTAGAAGCGCCGTTAGGCCCCCACCTTTTGATGATGCCCCTGACGAGGAGAAGAATGTCTATCAGACTCGTCAGGAGGACCACAACTTAGTTCATTGCGGCATATTGTATGGGCTAGAGCCGGAACTTCGAAAGCGTTTCGAAAACGACAATGCATTTGATACAATGGGTGAGTTGAAAATGATTTTCGACACACATGCTGCTGTAGAGAGCTACAACGCTTCAGAAAAGTTCTTTAGCTGCATGATGGAAGAGCACAGCTACGTTAGTGAGCATGTACTCAAGATGTCGGGTTACGCCGATAAGCTTGTGTCCTTGGGAATATCGATTCCCATTGACTTAGGCATCCATCGTGTTCTGCAGTCTCTGCCACCTAGCTATAAGAGCTTCGTGATGAACTATAATATGCAAGGCATGAAGAAGTCTCTCCCCGAGCTTCTGTCAATGCTTAAAACTGCAGAAGTGGAGATCAAAAAGGAACATCAAGTGTTGATGATCAATAGGAACACTGGTTTCAAGAAAGACAAGAAGGGAAAACGGAAGGGAAGTAAGGGCGGCAAGCCGGTTGCCGCGCCTGAAAAGAAACCCCGAGTTGGACCTAAGTCTGATTCCGAGTGCTACTATTGTAAGGGGACTGGCCACTGGAAGCGCAACTGCCCCAAGTATCTGGCAGACAAGAAGGCCGGCAAGGCAAACAAAGGTATATATGATATACATGTTATTGATGTGTACTTGACTAGTGCTCGCAGTAGCACCTGGGTATTTGATACCGGTTCAGTTGCTAATATTTGTAACTCGAATCAGGGGCTGCGGAACAAGCGACCGCTAGCAAGGGGTGAGGTCAAGATGCGTGTCGGCAATGGATCAAGCGTTGATGTGATCGCCGTCGGAACGCTGCCTCTCCACTTTCCGTCGGGATTAGTTATAAACTTGAATAAATGTTATCTGGTGCCTGCACTGAGCATGAACATTGTATCTGGATCGTGTTTGATGCGAAGTGGTTATTCATTTAAATCCGAGAATAATGGTTGTTCCATTTATATGAATGAAATCTTTTATGGTCATGCACCGATGATGAATGGTTTATTTCTATTAGATCTCGATGATAATGTTACACATATTCATAATGTTGATGCTAAAAGGATTAAACTTAATGATGATATATCCGCATATATGTGGCACTACCGTCTAGGTCATATTGGCGTTAAACGCATGAAGAAGCTCCATTCGGATGGACTTTTGGAATCACTTGATTACGAATCATTTGATACATGTGAGCCATGCCTTATGGGCAAGATGACTAGAACGCCGTTTTCCGGTTCAATGGAACGGGCGACAGATTTATTGGAAATCATACATTCTGATGTATGTGGTCCAATGAGTGTGTCGGCGCGAGGTGGATATCGTTATTTTGTTACTTTCACGGATGATTTGAGTAGATACGGTTATATCTACTTGATGAAACACAAGTCTGAAACCTTTGAAAAGTTCAAGGAATTTCAGAATGAAGTGGAAAATCATCGTAATAGAAAGATCAAATTTCTACGGTCCGACCGTGGAGGTGAGTATCTAAGTTACGAGTTTAGCACTCACATGAAAGAGTGTGGAATTGTTTCACAACTCACACCTGCCGGAACACCACAGCGAAATGGTGTGTCGGAACGTCGTAATCGTACTTTATTAGATATGGTTCGATCTATGATGTCTCTGACGGACTTGCCGTTGTCATTTTGGGGTTATGCACTAGAAACTGCTGCATTCACTTTAAATCGGGCACCATCTAAATCCGTTGAAAAGACACCGTATGAATTGTGGTTTGGAAACAAACCTAAGCTGTCATTTCTTAAAGTTTGGGGATGCGATGTTTATGTGAAGAAACTTCAACCGGATAAACTCGAACCCAAAGCGGAAAAATGCGTCTTCATAGGATACCCTAAAGAAACTATTGGGTATTCCTTCTATCACAGATCCGAGGGCAAGGTTTTTGTTGCCAAGAATGGATCCTTTCTAGAGAAAGAGTGTCTCGCGAAAGGTGTGAGTAGTCGGAAGGTAGAACTCGAAGAGGTTGTGGAACCTTCTCTTCAAAGTATGGCGAGTAGCGCAGCGCCGGAAGTTGTTCCGGAGTTGGCTCCACCTGTTGAAGAGGGAACTAATGATAATGATCATGAAACTCCAAAAGAGAGTACTACCGAACCTCGCAGGTCAAACAGGACGCGTGCAGCTCCCGAGCTGTACGGAAATCCTGTCATGAATTTCATGGTTGATGAAAATGATGACCCTGCGACGTATGAAGAAGCGATGATGAGCTCGGATTCCAACAAATGGTTAGAAGCCATGAAATCCGAGATGGAATCCATGCATGAAAATCAAGTTTGGAACTTGGTGGAATTACCTCACGACCGAAAGGCCGTGGAGAACAAATGGATTTTCAAAAGGAAAACTGATGCTGATGGTAATGTGACAGTCTATAAAGCTCGACTTGTCGCAAAGGGGTTTCGACAAATTCAAGGAGTTGACTACGATGAGACTTTCTCTACCGTAGCGATGCTAAATTCAGTTAGGATTATGTTAGCAATTGCTGCATATTTCGATTATGAGATATGGCAGATGGATGTCAAAACCACGTTTCTCAATGGTAATATTGAAGAAGAGTTGTATATGATACAACCAAAGGATTTTGTCGATCCTAAGGATGCTAACAAGGTGTGCAAGCTTCAGCGATCCATCTATGGATTGAAGCAAGCATCACGAAGTTGGAATCTCCGCTTTGATGAGGTGATCAAAGAGTTTGGATTTGTCCAAACTTATGGAGAAGCTTGTATTTACAAGAAAGTGAGTGGGAGCAATGTGGCATTTCTGATATTATATGTGGATGACATATTATTGATCGGAAATGATATAGATCTTTTAAACAGTGTTAAAAGTTATCTAAACAGCAAATTTTCAATGAAGGACCTAGGTGAAGCGTCATACATATTAGGCATAAAGATCTATAGAGATAGATCTAGGCGCCTAATAGGGCTATCGCAAAGTACATACCTTGATAAGATTTTAAAGAAGTTTAAAATGGACGGAAGTAAGAAGGGGTTCTTACCTATGTTGCAAGGCAAGACATTGAGTAAGACTCAAAGTCCGGCTTCGGCGAAAGAAAGAGAGATAATGGACAAAGTCCCCTATGCTTCAGCCATAGGCTCTATAATGTACGCCATGCTATGTACAAGACCGGATGTGGCACATGCTATTAGTTTGACTAGTAGGTACCAATCGGATCCAGGTTCGGAACACTGGATAGCGGTCAAGAATATCCTTAAGTACTTACGAAGAACTAAGGATATGTTTCTTGTATACGGAGGTGAAGAAGAGCTCGTCGCTAAGTGTTATGTCGATGCTAGCTTTGACACTGATCCGGATGACTCTAAGTCTCAATCCGGATTCTCATGAATGGCGGAGCGGTTAGTTGGAGGAGCTCCAAACAACCTGTGGTAGCGGGATCAACAACGGAGGCCGAATATGTTGCTGCTTCAGAAGCGGCTCAGGAAGCAGTTTGGATGAAGGAGTTCATATCCGAACTAGGAGTGGTGGCAAACGCGTTGGACCCAATGGTGATCTATTGTGACAACAATGGTGCCATTGCCAATGCCAAAGAGCCAAGGTCTCACAAGCATTCCAAGCATATTAAGCGCCGGTTTCACTCCATCCGCGAGCATGTCAAGGATGGAGATATAAAGATTTGTAAAGTACATACGGATCTCAATGTTGCAGATCCGTTGACTAAAACTCTCCCTAGAGCAAAACATGATCAACACCAGAACTCAATGGGTGTTAGATTTATCACTATGTAACTAGATTATTGTCTCTAGTGCAAGTGGGAGACTGAAGGGAATATGCCTTGAGAGGCAATAATAAAGTGTTTATTATGTGTATTCCAAGTATATGATAGATGTTTATTTTGCATGCTATAATTGTATTAATACGGAAACATTAATACATGTGTGTTTAATAAACAAACAGAAAGTTCCTAGTTATGCCTCTCTCATAAACTAGCTCGTTGATTAACAAGATGATCAAGGTTTCCTGATCATGGACATTGGATGTTGTTAATAACGGGATCACAACATTAGTGTAATGGTGTGATGAACATTCATCCGAAGTATAGCATTACGATCAAAGTCATTGAGTTTATATTGCTATAACAACTTACGAAGTGATCCTAATCCTTAGACCATGAGATCATGTCAATCACTAACACCGGAAGAGTTTCTTGATAACATCAAACGTCACACCGTAACAGGGTGATTATAAAGATGGATTCAGAACTAATAAAGTGTTATGTTGAGGCTCATGGATCGAGAGTGGAATTTGTTCATCCCGATGACGGATAGATATACTCTGGGCCCTCTCGGTGATATCACATTGATTAGCTTGCAAGCAAGTGAGTTGATCACTAGAATGTTATATCACAGGAACGAGAAAAGAGTGCATGTCGGTAACGAGATCAAACTAGGTATGGAGATACCGATGATCGAATCTCGGACATGTAATATATCGTGAAACAAAGGGATTAAGATACTAGCGTAAAAGGTTCCGACGATCACAAGAAAGTCATCGTTGAATGTGTGGGAGTCAGTATGGGTCTCCAGATCCCGCTTCTGATTATTGATCCGAGAGGGGTCTCGATCATGTCCGCATTATTCACGAACCGTAGGGTGACACACTTAAGAGACACCGACATCCAATTGGAGCAAATGTTTCATGCCGAAAGAATAAACAAGCGCAGGAATTTATTTCACTAGATACCGAAACAGGTTTTCGGGTGAAATTGCATAAAGTGGTTATGCATGTGAAATAGAATTCTAGCAAGGGGTTATTTGTGAATGTTTGTCATTAAAGTAATTGACAAAATTCTGAATAAAATAAAAGAGTTTTATTTAATGAGAGTTTGCATTAAATTTGGTGGAAATTTAATGGGAATTTGAGTGGACTTTTGAGTGGAGGGATTTTAAAGGGCATTTTGTGAGTGGAGTGTCCACCCACATGAATGAAGGAGGGGAGGGGGCAGCCCCCATGGCCGGCGGCCACCCCCTTGGGTGCCCCCCTCCTCCTATAAAAGGAGCCCCCCTCCTCACTTGTCTCTCACACCTCCTCGTGAAGGATCTCTCTCCCCCTCTAGAATTTATCCCCCATGGTCTCGGACTAGCGAGATACATGTTCCCGGTGGCTATTCGGCAAGAAAGAGTTGTGCTTCCGCTGCATCGCTGGAGCGAGGAGGCGGAGGTTGCTCGGTGCCTCAAACGTGTGTGCGAGCACGGATGCGCTGCTGATTTGCGGCGCTAGGACTTCCTCTCGATCTTGAGATCGGCAAGAGATCGTCTACATCAACCACGAGTTGAACTCGTTAAGCTTTGTCGGTCTTCAAGGGTATGTTCTCTACGGATATACATCCGCCCGTTGTTTGTATCTATTAGATAGATCTTGGTATATAGTTCACATCGTAGGAAAATTTTTGTTTTCTATGCTGCGAACCCTACACATACTGGATGCACCACTGTTACCTCGCCACTATTTTTTGTGGAGCATATTGATATACGCCAAAAAAATTGCATACATAATTTTATTCTAATTTCAAAAAAAGCAGGCTAGGTCTAGGCTGGAGGTGGGGGTTGCCGGAGGAGGGCTAGGATGAGGGGGTCGCCGAAGGTGGTGGCGGTACCAGCAGCAGCAGCAGTAGTAGTAGTAGTAGTAGTAGTAGTAGGAGCAGCAGCAGCAGTAGTAGTAGTAAGCAGCAGGAGCAGGAGCAGCGGCAGTGGTAGTGATAGTGGCAGCGGCAGTGGTAGTAGTGGTAGTAGTAGTAGTCATAGTGGTGGTAGTGGTGGTAGTGGTGGTGGTGGTAGTGGTGATAGTGGTAGTGGTAGTGGTAGTGGTAGTAGTAGTAGTGGTAGTAGTAGTAGTAGTGGTAGTAGTAGTGGTTGTAGTGGAAGTAGTGGTAGTAGTGGTGGTAGTAGTAGTAGTAGGCCGCCGGTGGAGGAGGGGGTCGCCGGAGGTGGTGGTGGTGGAGGAGGAGGAGGTCGCTGGAGGAGGTCAACGGAGGATGGATGAGTCCATGGCCGGAGGTGGAGGAGGAGGTCGCCATGGAGTGGAGAAGGAGGAGGGAGGAGAATGGGAGCAGGAGGAGAGGAGTAAAGGGGAAAAGAGAGTGAGAAGGGGTGCCCACAGGATTCAAAATTCGAATCCCGCCCAACATTTGCAAAATTCTGTGGCGTATATTTTCAAATGCGTCACATAAATGTCTCTATTTTTTATTTTTTGCAGGAAATATTTACTCTTGTTGAATTCGGCTGGGAAATTTTGAGACGATCATTTTGATAGGTTAAAGATTTTCTATGGAGGTTGTATGCAAATTCAAGTCATTTCACTGAGACATGACATGCCTTTTTTTGCAAGATACATCAAAATTCAAGTTTTTAAATATCTCCTACAACCATACCCCAAAATATAACTACAACTCAAAGGAATTATTTTTTTTGAAGTTTTTATTATTTTTGTTTATTTTTTACAAAACTTAAAAGACGGTCCACTAGGGGGGTCCACTAGGGGGTGGACTCTGTTTTCGACTGGTTGTGGGTCCCATCAAATTTCTGTAACATATGAAGAAACATGTATTATAGAAACACACATTTTTGTGACGTATATGGATTGTGTGCGGCACTAAATTGCCATATTTTTATGGCGCATATGCCACATAATTAATTCTATAGAGCATACACTTTTATATGCGTCACAGAAAACCTTTCAATCTATAGCTAGTTTCCTAGTAGTATTGGTGTGTTATTATTCCAGTGTACATGGTATCATGTCATTTGCTTCTGGGAAAACCATGGTAGTATAGCGAACACGGAGCAGTTCCCTACCTCGATTACATAAATAGGTACTATAAATATGTTGTTAGATGTGCTCATGTAGAATATAATGTGATGTCCATGAATATGGTTCCCTTCAAAGTCATGGAGAGACGAACGACTGCAGAAAAAGAAAGAGGAAGAGGAAGCGCTGAAGAAACAAGCTAAAGCTACCATGACTTGTCATGCACCTGTTTAGTCTACACATGAAGATCGTTGTAACTGTTGCGTTGGCAAAACAACTTCTTGCCGATGATACCATTGCCGTGGAAGATGACTCGAAACCCAGGATGGCTTCACCTAAAGAAGGGGAGGATCATATCGCGTGCATGTGTGTGCTGCTTTTGCTCCGAGGATGATAAATTTAGGTTATATTTTTGAGATTAAACACGATATGTTGTCTAGGGAAAAATTCCCGTAACAAGTTTTCAGGGAGGCGATTTCTTTGCAGAAGTTTTTAGTTGAGCATGGCGTTGAATCTTTCTGCACAATGTTTGCTTGTTTCTCATATTACACAATTGACTTGAACTGATTGGGTATTTATATTATCTATCCTACCGATTTTCGTGAAAGATTGGGCCTAAAACCTTTTTGGATTAGTTGATCCTTATCACACGAGGATGTATTCCCGAAGTTCCTTTTTTTGTTACGTAAAGTACGTCTTCTTTAGAGAGGTGTAATGCCACAAAATTCACCAACACCATGAAGGTCCACCTTATTCTCCCCGTGCCCACCATAAATGTGGGCACCCTGTACACTATGTGGCGGCCTTGAAGACGGTGATCTAAACCTTTACTAACTTGTTGGGGCACTCTTCAAAACTTTGGAGTTTCCCAACAAGATCCGAAAGCCTCACAACACCAAGAACGAGCTTCGGGATGGCCTCTTCCGTCTAGGGTTTCAACAACCCAAAAGTAACAAGTTCCTCAGTGAAAAGTGAGGGGAAATCAAATCCCTTTGGTGGAAGTGTAGATCTAGGTTTTCTCCCTTTATTCCCCAAAGCGAATCAAGTTCAAGTTTCAGTAGCAATGGAGGAAAGAGAGTGGAAGTCGCGGTTTTCCAAGGTGGAAGAAGGGTGCTATCACTACAAAAATACCCCTGTCCCCGGCACTTTTTGGGGCGGCATAAGAAAAAGTACCTCGAAAAGTCGGTTAGCCGGTGGATGTGCTTTCCTTGTCCGACAATTAAGTTGGCGGCCTCATATTCGCTATTATACACACAATGCCGGTACTTCCGGGTGCCGTGGTAGGTGGCACGCAAAAACAACACTCGGTAATGCCGCTGTAGTGAGCTCAGATCGGTAAAGATCCTAAGTCCCTATGATTAACATGCTAATCCCTGGATCAATAACTAGCACTCGCCGTTTGTGAAATATCATGTAAAACACAAGTCTTTATTACATGAATCGAATAATCCATAGTTTACATTATTACAATAGAAGCGAAATATATACAATTTGGAGTCCCATCAATGCCACAGGCAGGTTGAGTGAAGACCCGCAATTCTAGCACACCTTTCAATGATCTCCAAATTCTGCACATTAAACGTGCAGCAAAACGAGTTGGTAAATATTTTGAATGTATTGGAAAATTACACCATGAAGGAAAATACTTGGTTATTTCCACATGCAAGGCTAAGATAAGGCTTTGTGGTTTATTTGCATAAAGCCAATTTTCTCTAAGAAAAAGAGAAGTAGAGAGAGAATATTTTATCCAACTTTGCAAACTTTTAGTAAGTAAAATAAGGTCGAGTGGCATGCACTGGGTCCTCCATGCTACAACTCTTAACCAAACACATGGCACCAAAATCCCACTAAGTCTGAGTTAACAGAGCCCATAGGATTCAACTCATGAACTTAGGTTTGAAAATATTTTTATTTTTAAAAAATAGAGGAAAATCATTCAGAGGATCTATCCTTCAGATGCTCAAAATTGTTCTTTCTCCGTGAACCCGGCTGATCGATCAACTTGATTACTCTCGAGAGTTTGTGCACTTTACCTACAATCCATGATCAAGTCCTTCTACAAACAAGACCATGGCGAGGCTTTCTCTTAGTAGCCTCTCTATCTTCTGGATCCAACAATTCCAAAAACCTCCAAATGTTGGTACCTAGGTGAGGTTTCCTACTAAGTATTAGGCCAAGACAAAGCCCATATGTATTGTGGTTGTACTGGAAGCTTCAAAATTCTGAAACATGGCAGACTTCTTTGATTCCTAGGCGGCCGTCCTCCACCAAATTCCACTCGTTGACCCGAAAACCATTCCTCCTAGAAGAAAACTTAGTTTTATTTTAAAGTGGAATTTGAGAAGAAAAGATCGCTCAAGAGAGCCTTTATACTTAGAAAATTTTGTTATCTTTCGAACTCCCCAATGGTACTTTATATATTTATAGCATAGCAAGTAATACTTAGAAAAAATAGGGGTACCCTATTACGAGGGAAAATCCTAAGTATAGAGCTACTCATGGCATACTACAAAATCATCACACTTGAAAAAAAATACTAAGGAAAAAATTCTACCAGAACATCCTACACATGCACACTACAGAATTTGAACATCAAAATATGCATAGAATCAAAACTGGGATATTATATGAACAAGAGGGTAACTGGCCTTATGTTAATAATATGGGTGATGATTGTATTTCTCCGCTGCAATCGCACTCTTCGAACAATCTAATGCGAGAACAAAGTAGTTTCAATCAAAACAATTACAAACATATCAAACACAACAATGATGATCACAAACTTGCATGATCATTTAATATGACACAATGGTTATATTTAGTTCTCTAAATAGTATTAGATCATAGGATGCATGCAAGAGATCATTTAATGCAATACAGTATTTATTATTAAATCTTGATGACCAAATAAGAGGTTTTAATAGTTCTGTTGCAACTTCTATCCTAATTGTCAAATAAAATTTGGTTCTAGATTTTAATGGACAGAGGACATTAATACGAACCAGTAGGAATTGGATTCACCCAATCAGAGTTGAAAATATTTTTCATGATTTAATTACTATTTAATAGAGTTTAAATCATTTAAAATATTTACTTTTTCAAAAATTATATCTAAGAGCATATCTATATTCTACTCGAAATTGTAATCCAGATACATATTATTCATATTTTTCAGATTTATAAATAGTTTGGTATGTATTTTATGATATATAAGGCCATTAATAATAAGTAAATTTATTGCCAGTTAACTTTTCTCCAAAAGATAGATCTAACCATATATTATTACACTACATTAAAGTAGCTTCAATTTGATATATTATTCATACTTTTCTGACCTACAAATAATTTATTAAGGATTTAATACTCTAAAAGGTCAATAAAAATATTTAAATTATTACATTAAAATATAT
The DNA here is from genome assembly GCA_916181665.1 of Avena sativa. NCBI lineage: Eukaryota > Viridiplantae > Streptophyta > Magnoliopsida > Poales > Poaceae > Avena > Avena sativa. The sequence continues at coordinate 165,505,577 of OV702285.1, read as the reverse complement.
TTCAAAGATTATATAATCTCATACTAATATCCTACATAATTTTCTGAATCCGTAGATGTATTATTTGTATTTTTCGGAGCAGTAGTTATTTTTCTACAATTTAAATACCATAAAAGACTATTTAACCAATTAAATAAATACAGAATAATTATACATCAAAAAATAGATCTGATCACTGAATAATGTTCTATGATAAATTATCTTTCCAATGATATATTATTTATATTTTTTGGACTTATAAATATTTTTATATGATTTTTCACAAGATGGCATGTTTTTGTACCTATTTAAATCTATTTTCCAAAAAAACACAAACATGACGATGACGTGGCATGATGTGGTTCGCTGGTACGTCTTCGGTTAAGTGACTCGTTCCTGGCCGCTGGATCTGGACCGAACGGCTTAGATCATCAGCTCGGTTTGTGGCTCAGCCAGAGCTTCGGCTGGGCTAGACCTCGTAGCTCGGCTCCACACGATCTGGATCGTCAAGTTTAGATCGAACGGTGCTAGACGATACTGTCTAGCTGGCGGCAGCGACGACGATGCTGGGCGGCGGTGGCGCTCAGAAGTCGACGATGGCGTGGATTCTGGTGGTCACCGGAGATGGTTGAGAGCGCGATGGGGTTCTTTGCGACAAGGCGAGTGATGCGTGCACCCAGTGTTGCAGTGGGACACTTCGTTGGAACCCCAAGAGCAAGGTGTGATGAGCACAACAGCAAGTTTCCCTCAGTAGAGACCGAGGTTATCGAACCAGAAGGAGGAAGGAAACGCCACATAGGTGTTGCAAACAACGTGGAGACCTGCACAACACAAACTTAAGAATTTGTCCCAACGAATCCGTGAGGTTGTCAAGCTCACCGGTTTTCTGTAACAAAGGATTAACTGTATGGTGTGGAAGGTAATGGTGGTTGCAGCAAGTAAATACTAGTAACAGTGGAAGATGTATCAATAGTAAAGATTAGACCGGGGTCCATAGTTCACTAGAGGTGCTCTCCTTAGATAAACAACATGGCATGAAGGGTAAATAAATTACAGCAGGACAATTGACATGAACTGAGCAAGGCATAACAATGCAATACTAGTCAGAAAGATCCTATGAGATTCGATTGGGCAGTACAACAATATACATAGACCGTCATCCAACTGCATCTATGACTACAAGTCCACCTTCAGGTTATCATCCGAACCCCCTCCAATATTAAGTTGCAAGCAACATACAACTGCTTTAAGAAAAGTGTGTAAGGTAAACAATCCACTTGTTCCATAAACAAGAGACCGTTGTTTTCGCCCTAGTAGCAATAGCACATCTACCACCGAAGAGATTTCTGTCACTTCCCTTTGAAACTAGAGGCATGAACCCACTATCGAGCATAAATACCCCCTCTTGAAGTCACTAGCAACTACTCGGCCAAGATAACTACTAGCAACGGAGAGCATGCAACATCACAAACAACACAGACATGATAGAATTATAAAGACAAAACCATTAACCAAACTGACATAATAGTCTCAATATCCATTGGATCCCCGCAAACACAACATGCATGATTACAAATAGATTAGATCTTGATCATGAACAGAGCTCACAAGATCTATACATGAAAGCACAAGGAGGAGATACAACCATCTTGCTACTACATGGACCCATAGTCCAAGGTAGAACTACTCACGCTTAATACCGGAGAGAAGACCTCCGGGATGATTTCCCCTCCGGCAGGGTGCCGGGAAGAACTTCAGATCCCCCCGATCTAGGGACGATGGTGGCGGCGGCTATAGAATGTTTCGTGGAATATTAATCGGGTACTTAGAGTTTCTGCATCGGGGGCTTCTTATAGGCGAAGAGGCGAGGCCGGGAGGCGTCCAGGTGGGCCACACCCTGCCTAGCTAAATGTATCAAGCATCCCCAAGCTTAACTCCTGCTCGTCCTCGAGTAGGTAAGTGATAAAAAGAATAATTTTTGAGGTGACATGCACCTTCACAATAAAGATCTATCCATTTGTAAGCATTGAAATCTAGGATCAAAGAACTCTAAACATGTGCATAAAAGATGGAGTTCTAACAATAGGACATAGTAACTATGCATGCAACATGAAAGGCTACAAACAAAGATCATGAATAACATGCATTGAAAAACGTTTGTTTGTTTCACATACCGAAAACATGGCATAGTGGCAATCAGCTTGTCCCTCATAGAGTAGCAAATAGATGTATAGGACACCTTAAAAGTTCACAAGGGTGACTAGAAACAAATAGCACAATAACAAGTAATATCACAATATGCATCAATCAATAAGCTTTGGTACACTGCACACAGAATGGAAACTATGCTCTCTTAATGGTGCCTAAAGGTAGAAGGTGGACACTCGATAATAGTGGAAGAAAGGCCTTTTATAAAGGAAGCAGGGATTTCAAGTTTCAAAAATATCTTCCAAAAATTATGGTACTTGTTAGCTTTCAGCCCTCATTGCCCCTATCATAAGCATCTTGAAGTGGTTAAGGTTAAAGTGAACTAAAAATGGAGTATATGCTTGACAAAGTATAAGTTGGCAATTTCAAGTCCCTTGAATACGAGGGCCACACCTCATGCTACTCAATTTTAGTCACTTGTAATTTTTTGTCATTGTAAGTACATGCATATCATAGAGAACCGTCAACGGGGTACCCCTTGCACATGGTACATGAGCTATCCCATAACCAAAATGACAAGGCAAGCAGACAATGAGCATCTCAGCGATCTTTTTATTTACTATATTCATAGCTTTTTGTTGAGGATGCTTCATAGATAGCTCACTATGGTGATGCTGCAAGTTTCCACCATGATTAGGTATGGCTTAGGCTAGCGGCCCAGGCGTTTCTCTAACACAAAATACTTACTCCACGGACTTACAAGCTCCCTCTTTATTTCACACCGGTGACATCCATATACAAAAGAGCATGATATCAACTCAGTACAAAGTACAAGTGCAATGTTGAAAACGTTTCCCATGACAGCATGGTTATGCTAATTCCAACGTATAAGTGAAAGCATATACAACATAGACGACACAATGGTTCAAGTTTATTAGGGGCAAAGAATATAAAGTGTGCCATCAAGTTTGTGAGGGCTTTAATCACTAAGTTTTCACATAACAAAATAGTTTTTAATTGGAAGATAGCTGAAAACAAGAATATACTTGGAATGGTGTAACACACCATGCATAGGAGTTTACACTTTGGAATAACTTGGTTTCTTGGGAGTTGGAAGCATGAGTAGAGCTTACTCATACAAGTGGAGGCTAGCAAAAGACTGGGAGCAACCACTAAGAGAGCATAATGTCCATAATCATGCAGAGCAACAAAGCATTAGTAATCAAAGCATGGAGTGGTACTACAAGTCAAGGACCAAATGATCATAGAGGCTATGGTTACTTGTCATAGTTATAACATGTTTGATCATGTGCCAAGTCAACCAAAGTAACGCATCAAAGGAGAATACCATAATATTATGCTTTTGCATGCTAAAACAACGCATAATTTCTTCAAGGCACACTAAGCAATCCCAATTGTTTGTGACAAGACATGCTACAACAATAATTACTAAGCATAAAGTCAAAACAACACCTAGCATATCATGCTAAAGTCTAAGTCACAGTCAATGCAAGCTCCTCTTGCACTTACAAGCAAGAAGTTACTACTCCTTTCCAACACCAAGCAACTTATTTGAAACAACACAGCGAGAACGGGGGTCCAAACTACTTTATTAAAGCAAACTAAACAACCTAAGTAAAGCAAACGAAAACTAAGACGCTCCAAGAACAACACAACTATGCATTAAACAATAAAAATGAAGTGTCTAGACCACTGTTCAAAAAATAGGCTGAATCACCGATTAATAGGCCGATTAATCGCTACTAGGGACCTGACCGTGTCGATTACCACTAATCTTTTATATTAATCATTTAGCCTGATTAATAGGTCTGACGCTCCGATTACTAGGTATGTTCCCGATTAACCACTACACTTGGTCATAAAGTTTCAAAATTATCAACACATATAGCCCATCCATCTGCTAGCCCGCCCCAATGAAGTAGGTTTTGTGAAGCTCCTGCTTGATCCCTGCCTCCAGGAGCTTGATTTCCGTCATCACCAACCAGTTCCTTGTCGTTGTTGGCCAGTTCCTCGTAGTTGCCGACCAGACCTCAGATATAAGAGCTCGAGCGCGTTGAGGATCTCATCCGGGAGCTTAAGGCTGCCTTTAATAGGGTAGATGGTTGAGGTGCAAGAGGATTCATATGTGTTTTAGGTGCTAATTTTTTTAGGCTGTACCGATTAATAGCCGATCGATTAAATCAGTTAATCATCCGATTTCCGATTAGTTGCTACTCCCAAACCAACCGAGCTGTTAACGATTACCGATTTCCTTACCATTGGTCTAGACAGACCCGAGCTTTTTATTGATGAAGAAGGGGATTTCTTGGGCATGCCCAAGCTTGGACGTTTGTACCTCTTGGATATTTCTTGGGGTGACACCATGGTGGCATCCCCAAGCTTGAGATTTTCTCCATTTTTCATCTCATTACATTATTCTCTCTCTACACCTGAAATTTTTCCTGCATACAAAACTTCACACAATCTTCATTAGCAACATTAGTTTATTCAAAAGATATTAGACCCCTGGAAAAGCTTTGAAACATAAAGAATTTTTACTAAAAACACAAGCTACAGTAGTAACTCCTTCAAAAAGCTCAATTCCCTAAAAGAGAACTCAAAAAGGAATCAATAAGAAGCAAATGCAAATAATGGCAGCAATCTGTCAAAACAGACCAGCAGGTAGAAACCGATTTTTTCGAACATCTTTTATTGCTCAACTCAAAAAGTGTTGAACTAACGAAAGTTATCTAACATACTGGGGGATTTATTCGTAAATTTGGAGCTCAATCCGAGTTACAGAGACTCCTCACAAATTTTTATGGTGGAGGACAGAAATCTGTTTCGGGACAGCAACTCCCCCAATCTTACTTCTCTCTCATTAGAGGTCATTCTTGGCACAAAAAGCAAAAAAAAAGGATAAGGAGAGGTCATTACTGAAGTAATATCTTCCAATACTCAAGTAAACTCTTGGGTTATCTCCCAACTAGTACTTTTCTTTAGCGTCTTTAAGTTAGGCACAAGAAGCAAGAAGAATCACATATTTTCAAATGAGGAAGCATTCACATCAAACCTTGCTTTCAAAGGAGGAGCATAAAGAAACTTCTATCTCCTCATAGGTAAGTGTTCAATATCTTTCTTGAATATAAAATAATATTTAATGGTGCCTTCTTTCATATCAATGATGACACCAACTGTTCTAAGAAAAGGTCTTCCCAAAGTAATAGGACAAGAAGCATTGTATTCAACATGCAAAATATAGAAATCCACAGGGACATAAGCATTTTAACCATAATGAGAACATCATTAATACTCCCCATAAGTTTCTTCTTAGCATTATCATTAAGTGGGACATCCAAATAACAATCTTCCAAAGGTGGCAAATCAAGCATTTCATAAATCTTCCTAGGAATAATAGAGACACTAGAACCAAGATCACATGAATCTTTGAGATCAAAGTAATTCACTTGCATATTAATAATGGGTTCCCAAATATCTTCTACTTTCCTAGGAATAGAAGCTTTGTGTTTTAGCTTCTCTTCCTTAATTTTCACAAGAGCATCTGTAATATGTTTGGTGAAAGTAACATGCATATCACTTGCATCAGGACTTCTAGCAAGCTTTGTAGGAACATAATCACTTCAGAAATATTGCAACCATCAATATCTAAATCAAACTTAGCATCACTAGTAGTAGGATCAATAGGCTTAGGCATAGTAGGAGGAGGAACAGGGACTACTTGTGGTTTAGTGGTGATGGTGCACACACTATTATTTCTATTAATTTCAGCTTCCCTTTCCCACCTAGCATGAAGTTGAGCTAACAGCCTAACATTTTCATCAATAGTAACTTGTATGGCATGAGCAGTAGCAAAGGTATTTTCCATGGTTTCAGGTTTAGCAGCCATTTTATTAATCAAGGAAGACTGAGCTTCAAACAAAGAGGATATATTTTTCTCAACATTTAAAAGTTTTTCCTCTATAGCCTTATTAAAAGTGGTTTGCTTACTAATAAAGTCTTTGAGCATGACTTCAAGTTCAGAGGGGGCACTTCTAGCATTGTTGTAAGAGCTTCCATAGGAATTGCCATTATTAGGAGGATAAGGCCTATAATTGTTGTTACCACCAAAATTATTCCTATAGGCATTGTTGTTGAAATTGTTATTTCTAATGAAGTTCACATCAACTTGCTTTTCTTGAGCAACCAAAGAGGCTAAGGGAACACTATTAGGATCTAAAGGAGCTTTCCCATTAACAAGCATATCCATAATAACATCAATCTTGTCACTCAAAGAGGAAGTTTCCTCAACAGAATTTACCTTCTTACCATGTGGAGATCTCTCAGTGTGCCATTCAGAGTAGTTAACCATCATATTATCAAGGAGTCTAGTTGCAGCACCCAAAGTGATGCTCATAAAGGTACCTCCAGCAGCTAAATCCAACAGGTTTCTTGAGGAGAAGTTCAAACCTGCATAAAAAATTTGGATAATCACCCAAGCAGTGAGTCCATGAGTGGGACAATTCTTAACCAAAGATTTCATTCTTTCCCAAGCTTGAGCAACATGTTCATTATCAAGTTGTTTAAATTTCATAATGTCACTTCTCATAGCTATAATTTAGCAGGAGGATATTACTTTCCAATAAAAGCATCTTTGCACTTATTCCAAGAGTCAATACTATTTTTAGGCAAAGAAAGCAACCATTCTTTAGCTTTTCCTCTCAAGGAGAAAGGAAAAAGCTTGAGCTTAATAATGTCTCCATCTACATCCTTATACTTCAGCATCTCATAGAGTTCATCAAAGCTATTCAGATGGGCAGTAGGATCATCAGAACTAGTACCAGAAAATTGCTCTCTCATCACAAGATTCAACAAAGCAGGCTTAATTTCATAAAAGGTAGCATCAGGAGCAGGTGGAGCAATAGTAGTGCTTAGGAAATCATTGTTGTTGGTGCTAGTGAAGTCACACAACTTGGTGTTCTCAGCAGAGTTCATTTTGGCAAAGGTGGGCAAGCCAAAAACAGCAGCAACAGCTAGAGTAGGAACTAATTTTTTTGTGTTTTTGAATAAAGAAAGCAAACCAAACTAGACTAATTTTTTTGGGTTTTTTGAAAAGAGGCAAACAAAACCAAGCAAAATAAACTAAGCAAACTAAAAACAAAGTAAAGAGAGAGGAAGTGAAGGACTCCCCTGGTGAAGACATCCTTAGCCTCCCCGGCAACGACACCAGAAAACTTGTTGATGGTGCTTGACGTGGAGCACTTCGTTGGAAACCCCAAGAGCAAGGTGTGATGAGCACAGCATCAAGTCTTCCCTCAGTAGAGACCGAGGTTATCGAACCAGAAGGATGAAGGAAATGTCACACAGGTGTTGCAAGCAACGCGGAGACCTACACAACACAAACTCAAGACTTTGCCCCAACGAATCAGTTAGGTTGTCAAGCTCACTAGTTTGCTATAACAACGGATTAAACATATAGTGTGGAAGGTAATGGTTTGCAGCAAGTAAACAAGTAACAGTGGAAGATGTATCAATGGTAAAGATTGGACCAGGGTCCATAGTTCACTAGAGGTTCTCTCCTTAGATAAACAACATGGCATGAAGGGTAAACAAATTATAGCAGGGCAATTGACAGGAAGTGAGCATGGCATAACAATGCAATACTAGTCAGAAAGATCCTATGAGATTCGATTGGGAAATACAACAAGATACATAGACCACCATCCAACTGCATCTATTACTAGAAGTCCACCTTCAGGTTATCATCCGAACCCCCTCCAGTATTAAGTTGCAAGCAACATACAACTGCTTTAAGCAAATTGTGTAAGGTAAATAGTCCACATGTTCCATGAACAAGAGACCGTTGTTTTATCCCTAGTGGCAACAACACATATACAACCGAAGAGATTTATGTCACTTCCCTTGGAAACTAGAGGCATGAACCCACTATCAAGCATAAATACCCCGTCTTGGAGTCACTAGCAACTACTCGGCCAAGATAGCTACTAACAACGGAGAGCATGCAAGATCACAAACAACACAAACATGATAGAATCATAAAGACAAAACCATTAACCAATCCAACATAATAATCTCAATATCCATCGGATCCCCGCAAACCAACATGCATGATTACAAATAGATTAGATCTTGATCATGAATGGAGCTCACAAGATTTATACATGAAAGCACAAGGAGGAGATACAACCATCTAGCTACTACATGGACCCATAGTCCAAGGTAGAACTAATAACACATCATATCGGAGAGAAGGCCTCTAGGATGATCTCCCCTCCGGCAGGGTGCCGGGAAGAACTTCAGATCCCCCCATTCTAGGGACAACGGTGGCGGCGGTTACAGAAGGTTTTATGGAATATTGATCGGGTACTTAGGGTTTCTATATCAGGGGCTTCTTATAGGCGAAGAGGCGAGGATGGGAGGCGGCCAGGGGTCCCACACCCTACCCAGGCACGGGATGGGCCCACCCGCGCCTAGGGGGGTCTGGCCGCCCTGGTCCGCTTATGCGTCTCTCTTCTAGACTTCGTGTTCCCCACAGAAAGTTATTGACTTTGGCTTTTGTCCTGTCCAATTACGAGAATATTGATTTTCTGCCTTTCTGGAACAAAAAATAGAAGAAAATAGGCATCTGCCACTGTGGCAACTTGTTAATAGGTTAGTCCCAGAAAATATATAAAAACACCTCAAAGAAAGACAAAGCAAAGCAAAGTAGATACAAAACAAGCATGGAACATAAAAAATTATAGATACGTTTCCAACGTATCAAAAGGATCTAGGGGAAGTGAAAACTCGAGAGATATGGGATCGACGGGAACCTCGAGCCCCGAAGCTCATGAATGGCGGCGGTGGTTGCAGATCGGATATGTCTGCGATTCTATCATCTTGGGGGCATTAGCTATGGTTTCTAGAGGGGAAACTGTTGGAGATATGCCCTAGAGGCAATAATAAATGTAGTTATTATTATATCTTTGTGTTTATGATAAATGTTTGCATTCATGCTATAATAGTATTAAACAAGGAAACATTGATACTTGTGTGATTTGTAAACTTAATTTGAAGTCCCTAGTATAGCCTCTATACATCACTAGCTTGTTGGTTGATAAATGATTGTGGTTTCCCTATCATGAACATTGAGATGTTATCAACAACAAGATCATATCGTTAGGAGAATGATATGGTGGACATACTCCTATAGATAAGCGTAGCATAAAGATCAAGTCATTTTAATAGTTCAATTGCTATATGCTTTCTGATACATAGTAACCTAATTCCTTCGACCATGAGATCATGCATATCACCTTTACCGGATGGATGCTTTGATGACATCAAACACCACACCGTAACTGGGTGGCTATAAAGGTGGCATTGAGTGTTCGGAAAGTATTGGTTGAGACACATGGATCAAGAGTGGGATTTGTCCATCCATATGACAGATAGATATACTGTGGGCCCTCTCGGTGGAATGTCATCCAATTAGCTTGCAAGCATGTGACTGGCTCACAAGGGATCACATATCACGGGAACGAGAAAAGAGTATTTATCGGTAACGAGGTTGAACTAGGTATGCAGAGATACCGACGATCATAACCTCGGATAAGTAAACTATCGTGAGACAAAGGGAAATTGGTATCGTATGTAAGTGGTTCATTCGATCGCAAAGTAATCGTAGAAATATGTGGGAGCCATATGAATTTCCAGATTCCTCTATTGGTTATTGTTTGGAGAAGTGTCTCGATCATGTCCGCATAATTCACGAACCGTAGGGAGACACACTTAAGGAGTCGACGTTGTTTGAGTAGTTATGGTAGTATGAGAAAGAGACCGAATGTTGTTCGGAGTCTCGGATGGGATCCGGGATATCACGAGGTGATTCGGAATGGTCCGGAGAATAAGTTCATATAAGGAAAGTCCCGTTTCGGAGTTGGGGAATGATTCCGGTGTTTTCATCGGGAATGTTCTAGAAGGTTCCGGAATGTCCGGCACTCCGGAGGGGAAGGGGTACATGAATGTGTCATTGCATGTTGGAATGATTGCATCATGTACTAAGTGTCATCGCTGTTCCAAATAAAGGATTAATTCAAATCCTAGTTTGAAAAGTCAAATAGCTAGTTTGAAAAGTCAAACGGCTAAAATTGGAAAGAGGAAAAGAGGAGGAAAGGGGAAACCGAGTTGGGGAGGAGTTCCCTCCTCCAACCGGCGGCCCACCTCCAAGCCGAGTTGGGGAGGGACTCCTCTCCCTCCCCTTGGCGCGGCCGGCCCCTCCACCTATATAAGGAGGGGCAGGGCTCCCTCCTAGAGCACACAAGTCCCTCACCTCAAACCCTAGAAGCTGCAGCCCACCATAGCCGCCGCCTCCCCTAGGGTTTTTGCCCTAGCCGCCGACTTGGGGGTCCCCGGAACCCTAGCCGCCGGCTCTAGCCCCTCCTCCTTGGTGTGTCTAAACCCTAGATCACCGAGGAGCTCTCTCATACTCCACCATACTCGCTCCGGCTTAAGGCGAAGCCCTGCGAGATCTCCCCTCTACTTCCGGTACCACGCCGTTGTGCTGCCGGAATCGCGAGGAGAGTGCTACAACCTCCGCTGCCTGCTGGAACAAGGGAGAGGAAGGTCTTCGTCGAGTACCGAACGTGTGACCGACTGCGGGAGCGCTGCCGGAATGCAGCGCCAGAAGGATCGTCTACGCGATCTTGAGATCGGGAAGAGTACGACTACATCACCCACGAGAATCCGCTCTCGTTAAACACTTTGGAATCTTCGAGGGTAAGTTATTCCATCGACTCGTTGCTACAATCTAGTAGATAGATCTTGGCTTGTTTGTTTGTATGCGATAGAAAATTTTTGTTTTCCATGCTACGAAACCCTACAGTGGTATCAGAGCCGTGTCTATATGTAGATCTGTTGCACGAGTAGAACACAATGGTCATTGTGGGCGTTGATGCTTTTATTGTCGATTGCTTCTTGTGTACTTTGCATCTTGCGGTATGTTGGGATGAAGCGGCCCGGGCTAACCTTACATGACATCGTTCATGAGACTTGTTCCACGCTTGACATGCAACTTGTATTGCATAAGTGGCTTTGCGGGTGCCTGTTTCTCCTAGCATAGTTAAGATCCAATTTACAACGGGTGATTAACAATACTAGTATCAATGTTGTGGTTCATGTTCGTAAGTTAGAACGACACTTATTGAAAGCCCCAAACCACGTAAAATATGCAAAGAAAGTAGAGGCGTCTAACTTTGTTTTGCAGGGGTGTGCAGTGATGTGATATGGCCATGATTGTGATTATATTTGATGTATGCAATGTTCCTTATTGTAAGTTGGAAACCGGCAGGAGCCATATGGTTATCTTTAATTTATGTTAAGACCCGCATGTCTATTCAAAGTAGTTGTAATAGTTGAAGCCGGTGGACGACAACCATGGAGAAGCGTCATTGACCTTGATGCAATGCCGGTGATGATGGAGATCATGTTCGTGCTTGAAGATGGAGATCGGAAGCACAAAGAAGAAAGGCCATATCATATCACATATTATGAATTGCATGTGATGTTAATCCTTTATGCATCTTGTATTGCTTAGTTAACGACGGTAGCATTATAAGATGATCCCTCATGCACATGAATTTCAAGTCATAAAGTGTTCACCCTTAGTTAGCACCATTGCTAAAGCTTGTTGTTTCGAAGCACCACGTGATGATCGGGTGTGTTAGATTCTGCAAGTGTATACAACGTGAGCAAGCCAGATTTGCTCATGCGGAAACTAAGGTTTGATCTTGACGAGCCTAGCATGTACAGACATGGTCTCGGAACACGGATCACCAAAAGGTAAAGCATGAATCATATAGTAGATATGATGAACATGACGATTGTTCGCCATTGAAACTATATCAACTCTCGTGATGATCGGTGTTGATGTGGTGGATTTGGTTCGTGTGATCACTAAAACAATGTGAGGGATGTTGTTTTGAGTGGGAGTTCACCTAGATTAACTTTATTATTAATTTGAACTTAATTTGTCATAAACTTAGTCTAAACTATTGCAAATATGTTGTAGATCAATGGCAGCCCCTACCATCAATTTTAATGCGTTCCTAGAGAAAGAAAAGTTGAAAAACAATGGAAGCAACTTCGCGGATTGGTTCTGCAATTTGAGGATTGTCCTCACAGCTGGTAATTTGACCTATGTGCTGGATGCACCGCTGGGTGACCCACCTGCAGCTGATGCTTCCGATGAAGTAAAGAATGTTTACCTCGCTCGGAAGAATCAGTACTCCATAGTTCAGTGTGCTATCTTGTATGGTTTGGAATCGGAGCTTCAGAAAAGGTTTGAGAATTCAGACCCATATGATATTGTCGAGGATCTCAAATTGATTTTTGAGACTCATGCGGCAATTGAAAGTTATGAGGCTTCTGAAAAGTTCTTTAACTGCAAGATGGAAGAGGGCAGCTCCGTCAGTGAGCATGTGCTTAAGATGTCTGGGTACGCAAACAAACTTCAAAGTTTGGGTATAGTGATTCCTAATGCTTTGGGGATTTACCGTGTCCTCCAATCACTACCACCAAGTTACAAGAACTTTGTGATGAACTACAACATGCAGAACATGAACAAGCAGTTGCCAGAACTGTTTGCTATGTTAAAATCTGCAGAAGTGGAGATCAAGAAAGAGCACCAAGTGTTGTTGGTCAACAAGACCACCAAATTCAAGAAAGGCAAGTCTAAGCAGAAGGGACACTTCAAGAAGGGTGGTAAGAAAGTTACCGCACCGGCGAAGAAGACCAAGGCTGGACCTAAGCCTGAAACTGAGTGCTTTTACTGCAAGGGAGAAGGTCACTGGAAGCGGAATTGCCCAAAGTACTTGGCGGATTTGAAGAACGGCAACATCAAGAAGAAAGGTATATCTGATATACATGTTATTGATGTGTATCTCACTAGTACTCGTAGTAGTGCCTGGGTATTTGATACTGGTTCGGTTGCTCATATTTGTAACTCGAAACAGGTGCTGCAGAATAAACGGAAGCTAGCGAAGAACGAGGTGACGATGCGCGTGGGAAACGGATCAAAGGTTGATGTGATCGCGGTCGGCATGCTACCCCTTCATCTACCATCGGGATTAGTTTTATACTTAAATAATTGTTATTTGGTGCCTGCGTTGAGCATGAACATTATATCGGGATCTTGTTTATTGCGAGACGGTTACTTGTTTAAGTCCGAGAATAATGGTTGTTCGATTTATATGAGTAATATGTTTTATGCACATGCACCTTTGATAGATGGTCTATTCTTATTGAATCTCGATAGTGGAAATACACATATCAACAACATTGAGGCTAAACGTTTGAAATCAAGCGATAATTCGACCTATATGTGGCACTGTCGTCTTGGTCACATTGGAGTGAAGCGTATGAAGAAACTCCATTCCGATGGACTTCTTGAATCACTTGATTTCGAATCACTTGATAGATGCGAAGCATGTCTGATGGGTAAAATGACTAAGACTCCATTTTCTGGTATGATGGAGCGAGCTACGGACTTATTGGAAATCATACATACCGATGTGTGTGGTCCAATGAGTGTAGCATCACGCGGTGGTTATCGTTATGTTCTTACCTTCACGGATGATTTGAGTAGATATGGGTATATCTATTTCATGAAACATAAGTCCGAAACTTTCGAGAAGTTTAAGGAGTTTCAAAGTGAGGTAGAGAATCAACGTAACAAGAAGATTAAATTTATGCGTTCTGATCGTGGACGTGAATATCTAATATACGAGTTTGGCGAGCATTTGAAGAAATGCGGAATACTTTCACAATTGACACCGCCGGGAACACCACAGCGTAATGGTGTGTCCGAACGTCGTAATCGAACTCTCTTAGATATGGTTCGTTCTATGATGTCACTTACAGATTTACCGCTATCATTTTGGGGTTATGCATTAGAAACAGCCGCATTCACTTTAATAGGGCACCATCTAAATCCGTTGAAACGACACCGTATGAATTATGGTTTGGGAAGAAACCTAGATTGTCGTTCCTTAAAGTTTGGGGATGCGAAGCCTATGTAAAGAAGTTACAGCCGGACAAGCTAGAACCCAAAGCGGAAAAATGCGTCTTCATAGGATACCCGAAGGAAACTATTGGGTATACCTTCTATCATAGATCCGAAGGCAAAATCTTCGTTGCCAAGAATGGATCCTTTCTAGAGAAGGAATTTCTCTCGAAAGAAGTGACTGGAAGGAAAGTAGAACTCGACGAGGTTGTCGAACCTTCTCTCGAAATTGCGAGTAGCGCAGCACCGGAAGAAGTTCATGTGGTGACTGCACCAATAAGAGAGGAAGCTAATGATGGTGATCATGAAACTTCGGTTGAAGTTGCTACAGAGCCTCGGAGGTCAACGAAAACTCGTACCACTCCAGATTGGTATGATCCCGTTATGAGTGTCATGTTGGTGGATAACACCGATGACCCCGAGACATATGAGGAAGCGATGATAAGCCCAGATTCCAATAAATGGCAAGAAGCCATGAAATCCGAGATTGGATCCATGTACGAAAACCAAGTATGGACTTTGGTGGACTTACCGGATGGCCGGAAGGCTGTCGAGAACAAATGGATCTTCAAGAAGAAAATAGATGCTGATGGTAATGTTACTGTCTATAAAGTTCGACTTGTCGCAAAAGGGTTTCGACAAATTCAAGGAGTTGACTACGATGAGACTTTCTCACCAGTAGCGAAGCTAAAGTCTGTGAGGATTATGTTAGCAATCGCTGCATATTATGATTATGAGATATGGCAGATGGATGTCAAAACAGCATTCCTCAATGGAGACATTGATGAAGAGTTGTATATGATGCAACCCAAAGGTTTTGTCGATCCTAAAGATGCTAACAAGGTATGCAAACTTCAACGGTCCATCTATGGATTGAAGCAAGCATCCCGAAGTTGGAATCAATGTTTTGATAAGGTGATCAAAAGTTTTGGTTTTATACAAACTTATGGAGAAGCTTGTATTTACAAGAAAGTGAGTGGGAGCTCTGTAGCATTCTTAATACTATATGTGGATGACATATTGTTGATTGGGAATGATGTAGACCTTCTTAATAGTGTCAAGGAATATTTGAATAATAGTTTTTCAATGAAGGATCTTGGCGAAGCAGCTTACATATTAGGCATAAAGATTTATAGAGATAGATCAAAACGCCAAATATCATTGTCACGGAGTACATATTTGGACAAAGTTCTAAAGAGATTTGGAATGGAAGATAGCAAGAAAGGGTTCTTGCCCATGTTGCCCAATACGACCTTGAGTAAAACTCAAAGTCCGACATCGGCAGAAGATAGAGAAAGGATGAGTAAGACTCCCTATGCCTCAGCCATAGGATCTCTAATGTATGCCATGCTATGTACTAGACCTGACATTGCATATGCTGTTAGTTTAACTAGCAGATATCAAAGTGATCCAGGAGTGGATCATTGGACAGCGGTCAAAAACATCCTTAAGTACTTGAGAAGGACTAAGGATATGGTTCTTTCTTATGGAGGTGATGAACAGCTCGTTGTTAATGGTTACACCGATGCTAGTTGGAACACCGATCCGGATGATTCTAAATCACAATCTGGATACGTATTTATTTTGAATGGTGCAGCAGTTAGCTGGAGGAGTGCAAAGCAAAGCGTTGTGGCGAGATCTTCAACTGAATCGGAATACATGGCTGCTTCAGAGGCTTCACAAGAAGCGATATGGATGAAAGAGTTCATTACAGAGCTGGGTGTGGTTCCTAGTGCGCTGGACCCAATGTCTATCTACTGTGATAACATGGGCGCCATAGCCAATGCGCAAGAACCAAGGTCACACAAGAAGCTGAAGCATATCAAGCTACGTTTTCACGCTATTCAAAAACATATTCAAGATGGGGATATAAAGATTTGCAAAGTACACACACATCTGAATGTGGCGGATCCGTTGACTAAACCTCTCCCGAGGGCAAAACATGACCAACACCAAACTGCCATGGGTGTTTGGTATATTACCATGTAATCTAGATTAGATGACTCTAGTGCAAGTGGGAGACTGTTAGAGATATGCCCTAGAGGCAATAATAAATGTAGTTATTATTATATCTTTGTGTTTATGATAAATGTTTGCATTCATGCTATAATAGTATTAAACAAGGAAACATTGATACTTGTGTGATTTGTAAACTTAATTTGAAGTCCCTAGTATAGCCTCTATACATCACTAGCTTGTTGGTTGATAAATGATTGTGGTTTCCCTATCATGAACATTGAGATGTTATCAACAACAAGATCATATCGTTAGGAGAATGATATGGTGGACATACTCCTATAGATAAGCGTAGCATAAAGATCAAGTCATTTTAATAGTTCAATTGCTATATGCTTTCTGATACATAGTAACCTAATTCCTTCGACCATGAGATCATGCATATCACCTTTACCGGATGGATGCTTTGATGACATCAAACACCACACCGTAACTGGGTGGCTATAAAGGTGGCATTGAGTGTTCGGAAAGTATTGGTTGAGACACATGGATCAAGAGTGGAATTTGTCCATCCATATGACGGATAGATATACTCTGGGCCCTCTCGGTGGAATGTCATCCAATTAGCTTGCAAGCATGTGACTGGCTCACAAGGGATCACATATCACGGGAACGAGAAAAGAGTACTTATCGGTAACGAGGTTGAACTAGGTATGCAGAGATACCGACGATCATAACCTCGGATAAGTAAACTATCGTGAGACAAAGGGAAATTGGTATCGTATGTAAGTGGTTCATTCGATCGCAAAGTAATCATAGAAATATGTGGGAGCCATATGAATTTCCAGATTCCTCTATTGGTTATTGTTTGGAGAAGTGTCTCGATCATGTCCGCATAATTCACGAACCATAGGGAGACACACTTAAGGAGTCGACGTTGTTTGAGTAGTTATGGTAGTATGAGAAAGAGACCGAATGTTGTTCAGAGTCTCGGATGGGATCCGGGATATCACGATGTGATTCGGAATGGTCCGGAGAATAAGATTCATATAAGGAAAGTCCCGTTTCGGAGTTGGGGAATGATTCCGGTGTTTTCATCGGGAATGTTCTAGAAGGTTCCGGAAT
Organism: Avena sativa; assembly: GCA_916181665.1. Classification (NCBI taxonomy): domain Eukaryota; kingdom Viridiplantae; phylum Streptophyta; class Magnoliopsida; order Poales; family Poaceae; genus Avena; species Avena sativa. Next base: position 165,488,311 of record OV702285.1, on the reverse strand, counting down.
GTCCGGCACTCCGGAGGGGAAGGGGTACATGAATGTGTCATTGCATGTTGGAATGATTGCATCATGTACTAAGTGTCATCGCTGTTCCAAATAAAGGATTAATTCAAATCCTAGTTTGAAAAGTCAAATAGCTAGTTTGAAAAGTCAAACGGCTAAAATTGGAAAGAGGAAAAGAGGAGGAAAGGGGAAACCGAGTTGGGGAGGAGTTCCCTCCTCCAACCGGCGGCCCACCTCCAAGCCGAGTTGGGGAGGGACTCCTCTCCCTCCCCTTGGCGCGGCCGGCCCCTCCACCTATATAAGGAGGGGCAGGGCTCCCTCCTAGAGCACACAAGTCCCTCACCTCAAACCCTAGAAGCTGCAGCCCACCATAGCCGCCGCCTCCCCTAGGGTTTTTGCCCTAGCCGCCGACTTGGGGGTCCCCGGAACCCTAGCCGCCGGCTCTAGCCCCTCCTCCTTGGTGTGTCTAAACCCTAGATCGCCGAGGAGCTCTCTCATACTCCACCATACTCGCTCCGGCTTAAGGCGAAGCCCTGCGAGATCTCCCCTCTACTTCCGGTACCACGCCGTTGTGCTGCCGGAATCGCGAGGAGAGTGCTACAACCTCCGCTGCCTGCTGGAACAAGGGAGAGGAAGGTCTTCGTCGAGTACCGAACGTGTGACCGACTACGGGAGCGCTGCCGGAACGCAGCGCCGGAAGGATCGTCTACGCGATCTTGAGATCGGGAAGAGTACGACTACATCACCCACGAGAATCCGCTCTTGTTAAACACTTTGGAATCTTCGAGGGTAAGTTATTCCATTGACTCGTTGCTACAATCTAGTAGATAGATCTTGGCTTGTTTGTTTGTATGCGATAGAAAATTTTTGTTTTCCATGCTACGAAACCCTACAGAAACGATGCGGGGGTTCGGGGAAATATATTGGCATGATCAACTTGTAGAGGGGGCAAGAGAATTGGCCAAATTTCCTGGGATTGCTTCGGGTGCCGAACGAACTCTGTTCGTTACTGGCTCTGTCCAGGGGAGGGAGATGACGAGTGGGGCCACACTATCAGAGAGAGAGAGGGGGGGGGGGAGACGGGCTGCGCTGCTCTTTCCGCTAGCTGGGCCGGCCTGTTGCGCTATGCGCTGCTCGCGGACGGGGCACACGATAGATAGTTATCGGCGATAGCTAAGCGCAGGTGGGCTAGGCCACCGAGTAGGTTAGGTTTAGTTATTTCTTTTATTATTTTCTTTTTCTGTTTTTAGTATTTCTTTTATATGTTGAGTTTTAGGAATCCAAATGAATCCAGACCAATTTCTAAAATTTTCTATATTCAAAATACACCTTTTATTGTGTATAGAGAATATTTTTGTGCAAGTTTTAAAATGTCAATAATGCCATTTTCATATATTACATTGATTAGCAATTTTGGAGGATTCAAAATAGGGTTTGGGGTTTGATAATTTCCAAATTATTTTTAGGACCTCTCAAGAACAATATTCATTTCCATCAAATATAACAAATGTATTTTTTCTTATAGGAGCCTTCATGAATGATATTGGGGATTTCAATTAGGGTTTTGACACAAGATTTGGATTGAGGGTTTGCATGAGATGCCATGATGGAACACATTGTTTTTGGATTTATACAAAACTTCCAAAACTAATTGGACAGTCATGCTAAACCATTCATTTTTAGTGTGGCTTAGGAAAGTTTAAACAATCCTAAAAAGATTCTTTTCAATCGAAGTTTTAAATAAGATCAAAAGATTCCATCAAGTTATTTATTTTATTTAATATTCCAAAATTAGGAAATTCTTTGGGATGTTATAGCCGCGCTAGAAGAAAAGAGGCATTATTTTGTGCGTCATCCTAGGTGTTGAACGATTATTCGTGGGTCCCTACTAGAGAATTGTCATCTTCGCCGCGACGACCGGTCAAGCTCGTGTCGCTGACATATGTGTTCCACCACGAGGAGTTGTTCCCCTACCTATCACCGTCCACCAGCACTCACACACGCGTCTCGAGCCACTCATCATTATCTTTGCACCGTAGCAATCTCACGCGGTGGATGTTCGAATCCATAAGGTGGGCGCGCAGACTATATCGGTGATGCCGGCGGCGCCAGTGACAAAACATGAGGATGGCAATCGATAATGTGGTCGAGCGCAGCGACGACTACGTTAACCACTACCTGTTGGTTTTTTATCGATAAATGTTACTGGTCGATTTTTCAATCTTGTTTATGAACAATTGGGGATTTTCTTCTCAGGAGGGCAAAGTGCCCAGGTGGATCCACAACAAGCACTAGAAAGGCATCGACGAGACGTGGCGGAAGTGCGAGTGTAGGCTGTTCCCGTGTCAGCTCGTGGCATATGAAGGCGTGGACACCGGCCACAAGTTCATAGGGTGCCACTATAAATCACATGAATGCATGATGGTTGAATGGATCGATGATTCACACTCGCCTCAGATTTTATGTGTGTTGCTTGTGATGTGGAGCCTTGACCAACCCAAGAAATTCATTATGTCCCATCAGAAATTTCAGAAGTGTCTGAAAAAAGAACGGACTGATGGTGAGACAAGGTAAACGCAATTAAGTCGTCGTTCTTGGAGAAGCTAGAGGCCATGGCTAAACATGATTGATGTGATTCGATCTTGTTGTCCTTTCCGTGGATTATACTCAATAATTAAGATGTGTAAAGTGTTTCCTGCTATTTTTAGTAATGATTGTATTGACTAATTAAGGTAGTAGTTAAGATGTGTGAAGTGTTCAATTACTGCCATTTTCTATATTGATTTTACCAAATTATTAAGGTAGTCAAGATGTGTGAAATTTTTATGATTTTCTCTGTTTGATACGTATTGACCACTACACTACATGGCTTTAAGCAACGGAAGCTTATAGAGCCTCAGTTACTCAATGGCCTATAAAACTAACACTATACACATCCAGCTAGCACATCTATTATATATTAAAAGTACATAACAGGATCACCAGAAAAAGGAGAAAACTCTAGAAAATCTCACAAAAATCAGATACATCTGAGACGTCAAATTAACTAAGAGCAAGTTCAATAATAAAGCCAGCTATTGGCTTTAAGCCGCCGTCACATCATCTATAGCCAACCTAATAGCTAGTATATATAATAGTTAGCTATAACTATGTAATACTTTATTTGGCTAAGGCCCATCTTACACTCATATAAAATGCGTAGGAGCACGTGCTATAGTTAGCTGTTGCATGAGAGCTCACTAATATTCTCTCTCTCCACTTCTCTCTCATCCACATCATCTTAAATATATTATTTAAATGCTTATATCCTGCTTACATAAGCTTATTGTACTTGCTTTTAGTAGCCTATGATAGCCGTTTGATCTTAGAAAAAAATAAAGTTACATAAATTTACCCACCAATGTCCTTAAGTATTTTTTTTGTCCATAGGTATGAGGTTATTATACGTACTCCTTCGTCAACGCTAACGCCTCTCCAAGCGTGTCCTCATCCACGCCGCCGCATTGCCTTTTGCCGGCCAGCCGGCCTCTCTAACTACAACAAATGTGTTTATATGTGATGCACATTCTATGATGATTCTATTAAAAAACGTCATATTTTATGAAAAAACATTACAGTTTACATGAATCCTTAACGTTTTTTACTGAATCGTCACAAAATGTGCGTCATATATTATCACATTTGTTGTAGTTGCATGTGTATCGATCAACCATCAATGGCCAAAGTTCGGTCTTGCCTATCGATACATGCACCAGATCACAAGTGTGCGTGCAGTCTGCAAGAATCGTCGGATGACTTTTCTCAAAGACAACCAAGTATGTATGATCGATCTCCAAATTTTCCATGGAGACTGTCCATTGAAGAAGAAACTATGTATCTATTTATTTGATGATTTGCTTGGTGTAGTTATGAGGAGATGAATTAGCGCCAGTAGTTTGCTTGGTGTATAGAAGAAGAAGCATGCAAGATGATGCGATCTACAGACTGGGCCTGAAATCTTCTCGCTCCCAGATTTTTCATCCAATCGTAGCGTTTATCTCTCATGTTGAGAAAGGTTAGTTAATCTCCAATTAATTAGGCATCCAATCGAGGCGTTGCGTGCAGATCAAATTGTTACCCATCAGAGAAACGTGGGGTGCTGGGAAAAGAGAGAGAGGGGGGGCAAGTTGCTAAACATGGAAAAGAGAGAGAGGGGGGGGGGGGGGGGGGGGAAGAGAGAGAGGGGGTGCCCGGGCAACTATCTATTGATTGGGATACTTAAGTGCTAAACATGCCTTATTTTTTAGCTAATTCAAGACATGCAGAAAATCGATTTGGGGCCTAAGGCCTTTCACAATGCACCATATCTTAGCACGTTATCATAGGCATAATAAATAATTAAGATACAATCTTTACAATGGTCTATTTCTTAAGAGTTGTTTCTATATTTAATGAATTTGGTGACACGTAGACATGTGATCGGAGCTAGCCATTAGTTTTGTCCATGGTTTCGTGCAAGGGGTGTATCTTAACTAAGATACAACAAACCTCTTTCTCTTACTTAAATGACATGCCACATAAGCATTTTGCCTAGGATACACCGCTAAGAGACTTCCATTGTCACATGCCTAAACACCAAAACGGATGGAGTACCAACCAAGCATTTAAAGGCTGTTTGGGCAAGGATCTATTCGGTGAGAAATACTTTCATTTGCAATCTCATCGTACAATTGTAGTAGCCACGGAGCAATTAAGATAATAACTTAGATGGAAAATTGTACAATTGTAGTTATGATAGGGTCACCATTGAGCTTCTTATTTTTGGCTCTTTATTTTGTTTCCAAGTGCCAATTTGCAGCATATAACTGAAATATACTCTTCCATATATTTTTACAGGGTTTGGATTTATGTATCGATCAGAAGATCACACCTATAGGCTCATATATTTAAGTAGGAAACTAATTTTAACTGCATATTCATGGAACAATAATATTTAGATAGGAAAAATCATCCAAACACACGTATCTATTTGGAGAAAAAAAGCAGTTCTATTCAATATTCACAAAACACATCTCTATGACTCACACATGCACAATATTGAAAATATTCAGGTTAAGCTCATACCACCAATATTTGGATTGATCAGTGCACTATTATTGACCATGATACGCGCTTTGACAAACATCAATTTCGCCAAGGTAACATTCAAAAATGACGGTCTCAGGTTACAATTTCTTCACATCAACTAGGAAAATTGAATAGAACAAGTGTGGCAGACAATTTATTAGAGTTTGTTGGTAACCAACTATATCGTAACCTGCCAAATCTTTGTGGATATTCCTACTACAAAATCTATGTGATAGGAAAAATAGTGTGGATATTCCTTTGTGGTGCACATAGAAACCAGTAAATTGGTAAAATGTCGGATCAACGATGTGCATGCGCCTTAAATCTTCTCTATACAATTTGGGTATCATCATTTTCTGTGTTTGACTTGATTGAGTGATCTTCAAGGTAAAGAAAGTGGATGAGATCAGTCAATACATCATTCATAGGTAAATGATACCATTAACTATGTTGTGGTTTCTGGATTTATAAGTTTGAAGCATTACTTTTTAATAGTGTCCATGAATGCATAATTAAATATATAGACATTGCAAAGGGAGTATTGTTCGATCACTGAAGGTATGGCATGCCTCTCCCCTAAATTCACATTTTTAGTGAGACTCGACGACAGCCATCATAAAATTATCGATGGCCCTGATCTTTCTCAGATCCTCATGCAATTGACTACCATTATTCAGATACTTCCAAATGCCAAAAATTGTCCAAATTTTTTTTTGACTTGGCCTTTCTCATATGAAATAACATTAATAGTTTTCGATTGGAAGGTCACAACATTTTTGCATTTTGATTCATTATTGATGTTCCATAGGTTTTATATACATCACTTGATGTAAATTAATTTTCAGTAAAAGTTTACATAAATTGACACATGGAGTTTGTTCCCATCTATTTGTTTTATAAGTTACTTCTAAAAAATGTTTCTTTCAATGCATACATACTTAGATTTATGCAATTACATGTGAGAATTGCAAATTTGGTGTTTTGTTTTAGTTTCTAAAATCTAAAAATGTTTCCCTCATGATGTGAGATATGTCCCATTCTCTTTAAAGTTAAGGCTTTTGGAAACTACGATGACGATCTGATGTTGCATTTGTTCAACATGGAACAATTGATCAAGAATTACATGCTACACCAAACTACTTAGTTTATGAAAAGTAAATATCCGTACTGCAAGTATTGTTTTATGATATTTTGACATTTTCATATAAACACTAAAGAATGTGTGCACGTCCAAAACATTAACTACTTATTAATGAAAGTATATGGCATAGTATGACTAAATAAATATAACACCAACATTCTATTACTTGGTCTATTATCTTAGCCATTAATAAGATTTATACAATAAGTGAGCCTAGGTCATTTGGTTACGGAAGTGGATGTACAACCCAGCCACTCAGGTTCAACTCCCCACAAAGAGATTGTCTTACAGCATTTCCTTCAAAAAAGAATTAATAATATTTATACATTATTCTTATTGTTTTGTTCCAGTATATGTCATGAATATGTTCAAACAATTTCATTCTTTTTGTTTTCTGCGTAAATTTTATGCACGTAGAATAAAATATTAAAAGAAACAATGCATAATGATTAAGGTAATACTTCATCCACCCTTTGAGTACATACCGTCTAAATAAAATGAAAGTCAATGCATTCTACATATTACCAATTATATATACAACAATACGAAGATATACAATACCAAATCAATATCAACAGATCTGTACGTGATATTTTCATAATGGATTTTCACACTATGGTAGTTGTTGACATTTCCTTCTATAAATTTTGAGATGGATATAGTATATATTAAATAGTTTTGTCATGCTATATTAAATCATCATTGATATTTCATTAGAGGATATTACCAAACGATCCTATGTTTATACTACCTCCATTCCGGTTTATAAGGTAAATACATATTTCGAGAAAATAATTTGACCGTAAATTTGGTCAACAATATATAAATCATATAATACAAAAATTGTATCATTGGAAGCATCCTATAATTCAGAATGGAGGGAGTACAATTAGTGAAAGGTCAAAATCTTATCTTCTTTACCGTAGGACAAGTATTGTACTCCCTCCATTTACGGGACTTTTTGACCTTTCACTACTTGTACTACGCTATATATATATATATATATATATATATATATAGAGAGAGAGAGAGAGAGAGAGAGAGAGAGAGAGAGACCCTATTCAGCACCCAGGGTGCAGAATAGTTATTTTGCATCTAACATAATTTTATGTTGTCATATTTAGAAATTTATGTTTTATATACAAATAATTATGTTCATATTCATCCACGACGCAAAAAAAATTGACATAAAAAAATAGTTTGTGAGTAATTATAGTGTAAAAACACTAAAAATATGCATTTTACGTCGTATTTTTATACGGCATGTAAACAAAAAAAATTATGACATGTCAATATTTTCTTACGTTCTTCTCAACTCTCGAGGTAAGACAAAATTTACGCAACGTAAAAATAATATACAGTTCTAAAGATAGAGGGGGTCAAATAGCGCTACCCTATATATATATATAAGTTTGGCGGATTTGACGAAGACCATATACCTTAGAAGGAGAGCAAGAGAGCCGATGGTAGTTCGTGAGATTTCATTTGGCATGGTCATTGGAATTAGGCTAGAGGTAGGCCTTGGTCGCTAATGATGATGCCCACATGCATCGTTCTCCTAGATGGCTCTATAATACATGAAAACATGCATGTAAGCCCTAAGATTCCAATTTCTCGAAGGTCTACCTGCCATATACTCCATTAAGGTCAAACATATAAAATACCGTAGGATAAGTATTGTCATAATACATGATAAAATATTTGACATTAAATATGATGCCCTCACATTTACGAGGGCCACTGTGCTAGTTTCCTATATAATATGGATAACACACTTGCCCTTCAGCCTCCCCACGCCGCCGCACTCTCTCCACTTCTAACCCTAGATCTTAGGATCTATTTCTTTTGAATCCAAACCCTAGGTCTCATCAGGCCTTCCCTCTGTAAGGCAAACCCTATATCCACTCCGAACACAGATATGCCCAAGAAGTACTCGGTCAGTCCTACCTGGTCAGCTCAAATCGCGTCGCAGTCCTCCACCGCTTATGTAGTTCTCTATCCCATCTTCAAATTGTATTTTCTTGATTTTCTTGGTTCACCTTTTCTAATCTAGCATTCATTTCTCTTGTAGATTCATGGCCAATAGGCCAGTCAGAACAGACATCGAGGGCAGTGGTCGGTTATTGGGCGAGGTCATCAGCGCATGTCGTGATGATAATGGTGGTCGGATCATCGATGGGATCATCAGCGCACGCGGCAAGGATAGTGGCGTTCAGAACCGCGTCACAATGACGAACATGCAGAGCATCAAGGAGTCCATGACAACATGGTTGTCGTATGATCCATCCACGGTCCCCGACGAATGGAATAGATCTGTAAGAAAAGAGATCCCAAAATCTCATAATTAGATTTAGGTTTTTTGTTAGATCTATAGGAAATAAGATGTATTCCACTTAATGTAATATTACTTTTAACTAAAATTTTATATCTTAATGTAATCTAACATATGAGTTAAATTAACATGCCCAACAAAAAAAAGGAAAACATGGCCAAATATTTTAATTTATTACTAATCACGTTTGTGCCGCTGAAAAGTGTCACTAGTAGAAAAAGAGCCATTCGTCCATCCCAGTTCGGAGCATTACTCCCGGTTATGGTTGCACCCGGGACTAATGTGAGCATTAGTCCCGGTTCAACGCCAGCAATCTTTAGTCCCGGTTCGTATCACCAACCGGGACTAAAAGGGTGCCCCCGGTGCCAACCCCTTTAGTCCCTTTTCGTATCACCAACCGGGACTGAATGTGTGACCTTTAGTACCGGTTCGTATTACCAACCCGGACTAAACAAAGTGGGCAAAAAAAATTCTCAAGTTCTGCCGTGGCAGTAAAACGGGCACAAATCCTTCTAGATATCGTCTTTTCTAGATTCAAAATCATGCCGAAAAATTATAAAAAATTATAAAAATAAAATCCTTCAAACTGTAGTTATATTAAGTGATTTAGTTGTTACAAAAATTAATAAATATAAATTTCGACATAATTTATAAAAAAATGTTATGAAAAATTCAAATGGCCATAACTTTTGCATACGATGTAAAAAAAGTACAACCTATCAAAACGTGCAGAAAAAAATTAGCTCTTTGGTTTCAACATCCTTAGGCCATTTTGGATTCTTAAAATTTGAAAAGAAAAAAAATTATTTCAGAAATTAAATTATTTTAGTATTTTTTATGTCATATTTGAATTCCTCACATTTTTCTAATAATAATGGATATATTATTTGTCGAATTTCGATTTACAGATTTGAAGATATTATTTATGTCATATTAAATGAATAAATGGCAAAAAATGAATAAAATATTAATTTAATTAGTTTTTACTTTCATGAGAATAAAATATTATTATTACTTATTTATTGTTGTTTACTAAAAATAGTTATTCTTAATTTCAAAAAATAAAAACGTGTCACATATTGATGTGAGTTAATAGGATTGATATACTAGTCTTGACAACAAGGTATAAGGGTCCTTCGCGCTGGGTGGGAGAGATGGAATGGAGAAGTTAAACGTGCTGGGGTTGGAGTAGTGCTAGGATGGGTGACCGGCCGGGAAGTTTGACCGTAAGTACGATTTGAACTAGGATTAAGTATAATTAGTGTTAAAAATAAGAGATGTGGGAGATTAACGAGTCAAACAATTCAAAAGTTTAAGGAAAAATTGAAAGAAAATTAAAAAAAAATTTGGAAAAAAAAAACCTTTAGTCCAGGTTTGTATTACAAACCGTGACTAAAGGTTCCGCGCGTTCCACGCTCCCCGTGAGCGCCTTTAGTCTCGGTTTGTGGCCGAACCGGGACTAAAGGCCTACCCCTTTAGTCCCGATTTCGTAATCCCGGTTGGAAAACCGGGACTAAAGGCCTTTAAAAACCGGGACTGATAGCACGTTTTCCACTAGTCTGTACTGAACACGATGAAACACTTGGTCAGTTTCACGATGGTATTGGCTCCGTCGTGTATTTTTCTACCAAGGAGAATCATCCGTAGCAATGTGGTAGCGTTAGATCCGCGGATAACGTTGTGCCAAGCCAATAAAGTGCCGTCTAATTTTCTCGATGCAGTTATTCCTGGCAACCTTTTTTGTCATGCTAGCGCAAGCACACGACTAGCCGTATGCCTTAGCGTTTATAAGCGCCAGGGCACGCGATACATGTTGTAGTGTATACTAGACCATATATGCGCGCGTTGCCGTGCCCATCCATGTTAAAAAAATAAGTTATCTAGAAATTCATGACATTCAAAATAATGGATTAAGAATTTATTGGGCGCACAGAAAGAAAAATCGATGGAGAGGTTCAGTAGGAGGACATTTTCATTATTTTTGTAACGGAGCTGAAATAAGAATACAGATGAGCCCAGGCTCACATCGGCAATTTCAATACAAAGGTGTTAAGTAGATCCTAGAAGTTTCAAAAACAATGCAAGCATTTCATCATAATTATTTTACTCAAGCATGGATACAAAGCATTACAGTGTGCTTTTGAGATCTATCAGTTTGGCAATGCTTTAACAATGGACGCCAACAGATGTAATCTATCCACATCCCTGCAAGGCTCTCTATCCTAATAATTGTCTAACATAAAACGATTTAGTTTTGAGGATGCAAGAAGCTTAAATTAACAACTCCAAATTAAAGTGAATTTTCAAACCAAATGTATAATTGAGAAGACTCCATATAGTGAAGCCGATTGAATCCTGAGGCAAGCAGCTAGGAATTCCACATGCCTGCATGCGCCACTGGAGGGGTCCTGACTTGCTGACCTGGAAGGAGAAGACAGGGGGAGCTACCAGAGCGAGCAGCGATAAAAACCCGCAGTCGTCGGGGAATGGGTCTCCTCGGAGTCGCATGCCTCCCTTTTGTCGACCACCTCCACCTACGACAGTGACCTCTTTTCCCCTAATCATAGTCACCACCTCTTCTATTCCACACATCTCTTTAATCAACATGTCCTGCCAAACCATGTTGCATGACCAGATGTAGACATCAACAATAAACATAGAACAACCTGCTACACACATCAACAATGAACACACATCATGGCACAACAAAATGGGGATATGACACAACCAGGCAATGAATTCACCAACGAACATCAGGATGTAATAATCCAAATGAATCACAAGAATGAACAATCGACTAAAATACCTAGTGGAATACGTCGAATAATAAAATCCCGTATGAACATCAGGGAGGCATCAATGTTTCCATGGATAAAAATTAGGCATGCGGTGAACAAATCGGATGGCTTAGAACACCAAATATCACGGAGAGCGCCTTGGTAGCTCTATTTTACTCTCTAGGGTTTCGACTAACAATGACAAACATGAAACATAGCATCAAATTCTTTATAGGCTACATGGTACAATTTTTGGCTAACCTATTTAGAGACAATAGTATTTCCGTGGCTTACAATACCAAACAAATAATGTAATCGTTCCGAGATGTAAATGGCACATTTCATTAGTTAGGCTAAAAATGAAGAGTGACCATGATGTTATATCCTAATTAAAAGATTTTCCATTATTTGTTTGATGCTTAAGGTCACATATAATTAATTAGGTTACATAGACACATGTAAGAAATTGTGATTAACTATATGTTAAATAAATCACCAAACTAACCATCTATGATGTTAATCACCCTTACTCCATGGATCGGATATCCAAGAAAAATCCATCGCAATCCCTATTTTTCATAATCTGCAGGCATTCGTCGCAAAATATTAGCAGCTCTCGAAAAGAACAAACCAGTTCTTCTGTACAACTTAATCTTTGTTTACGCAGTGAAATATACAACATAATCAACTACAGAAATCCATAACTACAAAAAGAAGTAGCTCATACAATTTCGGAACAACTTATCTGTGTTTACCCCAGGCAATATAATTGAATGCATAAATACATTATGTCAAAAATATGCAAGCGTACAAAATTCAAGGAACAACCAAATTAAGGTGGACCAAAATAACAAATCTTGATTAACAATGGAATAATTCGGGAAAATAGTACCACCGAATAATGAAGAAACATTATTTATAGACAATAACCAACATTGTTTGAGGAGAATTGTTATTTTTCATTGTCCCCTCATGAACATCAATTACCTACTGGAAAACTTTCTTCATTATTGATCAAAGAGTTTTCTCATTCTGGCCTTTCTTACAGCTTGAAGGAAAGAAACTTCAGTTATTAGAGTTAGCAATATGTCTGGTGTGGAACTGTATAGTGCACATACAATGCAGATAATAGCTAAACTACGAGTTCTACAAGTTTTCAGTATTATCGAACAGTACAACTATATCGACCAATTGCAATACATCTAGATTTTTCTTTTGCTATCAGAAACTTGAGTCGAAGTTGAGAACATCGAGAAGATCAAGTGATCAAGTGTATGATAGGGGGTGTACAGGTCATGTATCAAACCTATTTCATCCTCATTAGATATTTTTGAAAGAGCCGGAAAAAAAACACACCAGATTATATGTCCTCCTTCCCTGTATTAGCAACCTCAGGGTGAGAGGGTTTCTCAAATGCAGCTCCCATAGGGTTCTCCAGAAAATCAATTGATAATTGTGAGCCTAGCAAGCGTTTTGGAAATTTGATCCCAGTAAAATTTTAGGAAGAGCAAAATTATTCCACTTCTGCTTCTTTTCCCATGAGGTTATCTGAAAAACTGTGTTCAGGAGCTGCAAAATCGTGATCCCCTGTTATCCGATATAATGGTGCAAACAAATTAATAAGAGCTATGAATGTCACTGACAGAATGACCTATGCTAGACTTATGCATGAAACAAATATTAATTAGACTATTCTTATTTATGTTACTATTTCAATCCCAAAATATGAACATAGCATAATTTCATATATTAATTCAGTAAGAATGATCTGCAGCCTTCTTGGACTTACATCAAACAGCTTGTCTACAGTAATTAAAAGCCACATAACATACCATTCAATCCAAATTTGAGATGGTTACTGAACTAATATTAAGAAAAAAATTTCCATCAGTGACCCTAAGGATAGGTAAGATAAAAAATTATAGCAGAGAAGATGTAGTGTGGATGTTATGTACCTTGCTGTTAGAAAAATTGATCCAAGGGATAGATGAGTGCAGTGTGCGATGAGCTCCCAAAGGCTTCCAAGGGTGCAGACTTGTAAAGGAATTGCAGTAAACCATCCAACGTGTTCAGTTTGGTTGCAGGATAATTACTTGGTAGCGTGCTGCGTGCGCTTATTTTTTTTGCCTCTAGCATCGTGCGCAGCTCGGTAGCTCCCTGATGAATTCAATAGTATCATTGATGATGGATTCATGGTTACTTCGCTTGATGTCTAAGGTCAGTGTGAGGGCCTGGATCAGCCATCGGAATCAAGCTGGGAAAGGTTCGCTAAAAGAGAGGCTTCGGGGTTCGAGCGGTACCTGCAGACTGCAGGGAAAGTCATGGACGGCGTCGAGAGAGTGCAGAAGTTGTGGCCGCCGTCTTGAACGGGCAGAGCGCGCCTGTGTACGCTAGATTTTCGCTCCTTCCGGGAAAACTGGCGCTCAAAGTTGAGATCAGGAGAGGGACGATCTATTCGGGCGGGGTCTTCTAAATCGACGCAAAATGGGGAAGGATCGGAAAATTGAAGGCATACCGTATTCCTAGCCTCGTCTCGCTGGATCCTAGGAAGCGCGATTCTTTGTGGAGGAAAGCCGCGATGGATGAAGGAGCGGGCAGAGGACGAACATCGGTGCGACCATGGAAGAGAAGAAAGGAGAACAGGAAGGGAAGCGATAACGACGCTGCAAGAAAAGAAGAGAAGGCCGAACCGGAACGGCCCATATAATAGTTTCGCAGCCCGAGTAACCAGGAGTGGGCTAACTCAGTTCGTGGAGCAGCAGCCCGATAATGTTGCGGTGGACCGTTTAGCTCGGTTGAACGAAAAAAAAAACACGAGTTCACGGACTAATCAGGATGAGCGCGTTGATCTGGAGCGTTGGCTGGGTGGATCTGACGGTCTAGGACGTGAAATCGCTGTGAGAGGCTCTAACTAGCTGAGTTTTACTGTTTCTTAATATAGGTACCCTCTAAAAGTAGTCGTTGCAGTCCACTTACTGCGGAGTCTCTGGCGCTGAAGTCAATTTACAGGAGGCTAGAGTCTCCGGGCTGGATCTAGTAGATTTTGCGACTTTGCCTCAGAGACTCGGTCCGGAGTTTTCGGGCTTCACACTCCAGAGTCTCGAACTAGACATCACAGTCTTCGGAAAGGCAACATAAGCTGCATAGATGTACCCTGAAGACTGGGGCTGGAGACTCCGGGCTTGACACCCAAGAGTCTACGGACTAGGTGAAGTGCAAATACGGGATTTCGAGGGCTCTCCTCCAAATCTAAAAAAAAGGAAGGCTAGATGGGTGCATATGGGTTTTTGAATAATTTTATTTTCAATGAAAGGAGCAACCCCTCTTGACAATGCAGTTTTCCTATGACTCAACAAACTAGAAATGCTGCAAAAAACCTTCTCGGTCTTTTCACATTTGAGGGATTGATCACCGTCTTGTGCTTTTCCTCAAATGTACCTACAACACTTAGCACACTATTAAACTCACTCGTGTTGTCAAAAAACACCCAAAACAAACTTAGAGAAACCCATTCATATTTTTTTATGAGTTTCCTTCTCAAGTAAAGTTTGCTTTCAGTCTAGCTGGAAGAATACTTGACGAGATAATACGCAGTCTCAACCCGAATATGGTGAGAACACTAAAGGCTGTGAAAGATGAGGAAATTGCGAGACGAAGAGCCCGTATGAAAGAGCATTTTGCTCTCTAAGTGATTTTGGTGTTTATGACCACATAAGGGCTAGACTAATTGTGTGGTTGGGCTTAGTAGGTTGTTCTTATGATGACATACTAAGGATACGATGGCCCTCATTTTTTTTATCAAAGTGAAGATGGAATTTCGAAGCTTTTTATTTTTTGTGTTGAATTTATGAACCCGGTACTCTCAAGAGGGGGATCGAGAGGTATGGGGGATTTTCTATCACTTGCAAACAATATTACACCCAAATGCCATCTTATTCCGGTCAAGAGATCACCCTATTTTCAGCTTGTGCGTGCTTTTTGTGTTGTAGAGGTAGTACTGATCGGGGCAACAATAGTACCACCCCTTCTCGGGTGTAGTACTTATGTCGTCTCGGTGGAGCGGCAATACCCCTTAAAATGAAATTGGGTTCTATGAACTGATACTAGTCGCGATACCACTTTTGGAAAACTCGAGTGGAGGTACCATTGGTAGCACCGCCTCCAGTACCGCTTAAAATTCCCTCGGTTCATATAAAGCGATAATGGCCAGGACAGTACTAGCGGTAGTACCGCCGGAGCCCAACGGCAGTAGTAACATGGTAGTACTACCAATGTCTTCCCTAACGACTCATTGGACAGTCGTAGAGGTAGTACTACCTGGTACAAAATATGCATAACGGTTGGATTTTGAGTGCCCCTATAAAAAGCATCTAATATCTATAAGAGCACAAGCTGGTCAGAGCATGTTTAAGTGGAATTATTTCTTCCGGTTTTAATATCGAATCCCAAGAGAGTGATCTGGCGAGTGTTTACCTGTGGCTTTTCTGCCGCACCCAAGGTGTCGCATTTTGAAAGGATCGTATGGGCACCTAGAGGGGGGGTGGGGGTGAATAGGTGCTACTTCAAATTTTACTCGTTTTCAAGATAGGATTTGACACAAAGATAAATTCTCTAGATTATGCAACTATGGTGAATTTACCTATATGACAAACTAGCACAAACACTAATCAAGAATAAGATGAGTAAAGTGCGGTAAATGATAGAAGTACCTGAAGTGTAGCATGCGGAGACAAGGATTTATTTTCCGCAGTTCCTTCCTTTTGAGGGGAAGTACATCTGCATTTGGAGTGGAGGTGGTTTCAAACCACCAACGCCATGAGATGCCTCCTTTGTTCTCCGATGAACCTCACCCCAAGGGGATCGATTCACTTCTTCCGCTATATTGGCAACCTTCGAGGTGGAAGCCGGCACCTTTACAACAAGTTCAAGGCACACATCCACAACTGAATTGAAGGCTCCCGAATGCAAGGAAGCAGTCACACAATCAAAAACAAGCTTGTAAGAACCAAATCAAGAACTAGGGTTTCCAATGAAACACTAGAGCAAGGGCCCCTCAAGTGCATGAGGGGAAAATGAAGATCTCTCTTGGTGTAACACCCTCGGAATCGGCCCTATGCAAGTTTCAGCGCTTCCCGCCAAACCCGCATAGAAACGATTCAAAGGTGCCCACCAGGCACTTTCGTGCGGGTGGAAAACGAAGTAATATCATTACACAATAGTCCTCGATGGAACCCACAAAACAGATATACACAACAACGAATCCATGAGTCAAGAATACAGATATACAGTACAAAGATCCAAATCACCTTGAAAACGATACAGCGTCCGGCTACGGACAAGATGCAAATGGGGCTAAGAACCCTGAAGAATAACCAATGGCGTCCATAACCCTGCCCAGGCCAAGCCGGAAGGGTAACCCTGCTAACGACGTCGATCTCAAAACCTGCTAAAAACAAAAGGGGTGCCGACAAAGGGCAAAGGAAAAAGAGAGCGGTCAGTACTGAGGCCAGTACACGGCGAGACTAGAATTCGGCGGTCCTCGCCTACATAGGTATGGTGGACTGAAGCGGCAGCCGGGCATGCACTAAACAACCTATAGAGACTCGATACAAATAGCGGCTATCAGAGAGGGGTAAGAAAGACCTATTCGGAACCAACCTGATACTACCACCAAAGATACCCATCCTGGTGTTTCCCCCTCGAGACCAAACGAGGAAGTCAACCGAGGAACTCACACCGTTGGCAGTTTTATTTATTCAGTTATTGTTGCAGCAATTACTAGTCAGGTATAGATAGTCATCCTGATATAATAAGCAGTGGGCTCTTTTAGTTAACCATTCCTTTGTAGTTGCAACACTTACTAGTCAGATACAATGAGCATGATATATCCCAAACCCAGCAGTTGTTGGTACTTTTATTTAGCCATTCCATTGTAGTGAAGCTGATTACTAGTCATATCGGATACAAGTCAAGTTATAACAGTAAATTTTAGTTATAGTTGTCTATGATCGAGAACTGTGCTCCAAGTCGTCCATAACCGCGGACACGGCTTCTCGAAAAGATTTAACCCTGCAGGGGTGCACCAAAGTTTCCACACGCACCTACACCCTTGTTGTCAGATCAGGTAGGTACAAGATCACAAAACATACACCCAACGGTATGTCGACGGGGTTTCGGACACGACGTTTCCCAGACCCAAAGCAAGCACATGGGGGGCCACCCCACTAAGCTACCCGTAACGAAGTCGGCCGGTCTCCGAGACGGACCCAGGGTTTGCGAGAACGGCTGTAAACGACTGGGAACCCGAAAGTGTGACTGGGCTTGTCGATACCGCGAAATCGTGCCGCGATCCAAAACAGTACAAGCGCTCCACGCGCAATCATAAATAAAGCAGTAAAACATGGCATAAGTACAGGATAGTAATAAAGCCCCAAACTACTTTGTGGCCCCCGGTACAGTACTTTGAAATCAGGTACTAATCGATGGGGGTGCCCACACACCCCACCTGTGGTTAGCGCGCTCGATCTCAGAACAGGTGTCAAGAACTCGGGGTCCTACGGGACACCAGTGAGCGGTTAAAAACCAAATATTGTCTATTACCCACCGGTGCCTCTGCATTTACCTACTTCAATTTTAGTTATTAAACAATAATTAAAGCCATGATCATCTCCAACATTAAACATACGGCAATACTCCAACAACTGTGGTACTTGACGACACGCAACAACACTTGAGCAAGCGACTACGACACGCAAGTCCAACTATCTACCAAACAACAGGTAATAGGATGTGTCCAAGGCAATATAAGGCTGCAAGGGATGTCCCGGGTACGAAAACTAGAGCATCGCAACACAGATAGCAATAGATCAATAGGAGGAAATAAAAACTATAAAAGTAAAATAGGTAGAAAGGGGGAGAATGCTCGCCTGAAAACATTGCTGGAGGTTCATCCGAAGATCGGGTCGACACTCGCATCAACTCATCGGCCTAATCCGTGAAGAAGCAAAGCACTAGCAGAAACAACGGATGCAATATTTAATACTATGGCAAAAGATTGGGCATGATGCATGTATGATGTATGACATAGCAAGCATGCGATGCAATTAGGCCATATTAAGCGGAACCGGGGTCCCGCCAATTATTAAGTTCATGTTGTTTAGATACCCTGCCATTTAATTGTTGTCTTAACAAGGCAAAATTATATCACCGATTCGATGCACAAATTTAAATAGAACCAATATCAGACTAGATTCGCCCGCATATGGTCTCTATATTTAATTATGAGGTGAATCGGCATAAGACCCCCAAACCACATGATATGTGTGCAATATGAACAATTTAATATGCAACAAAGATATAGCATTGATAAAGTAGGGGTCTTGGAAGAAGCGGTCACACATGGGGGGTTTGGCACCGATGGTCTCGAGATTCGACAGGGATCGGTCTTCGAATCCGGGAAGGAGGTCTTCGGATCCTTGGGTCCGTGAAGGAGAGCTTGATGTGGTTGCTCTAGACGCATATGAGATCTTGTGGAAGTTGCAGATCGCCTCGATGCATAACCATCAGATCGGTTTTGGAGATCATGGACTTGCACCAAACGGTCATGCCACGGAGAACTTGGATACCTGACGGTGTTGCGGGGCATCAACAAAACGCAAGTATACATGAACCGGTACCAGGCAGAGCTAGTACGACGCTGTACTCCAGAAGCTTCGACACATGCGCAAGGTCGTCGGGCCAGGAGAAAAAGGAAGGCATGTAGAGGGTCATCTGTAGTGGCGGCCTTGGGCTTGGCTACAGCAGCCTTGGCTTTTGCGGCGGCGCCATGGAGAGGGCATGCGGCGCCGGTCGGTGAGGGAAGGTCCATGGTGGCGCGCTGCTATCTGCAAGGAGGGGAGCAGAGGTGAGGCGGTGGAGCTCCGGGAGGGGAAGCGGCGAGGCCGACGCAAGGAGGGCTGTTGCTGGAGGAGGGCAATACGGCAGTGACGTGCGGCCGGGCATGGAGCTCAGCGATAGAGAGGAAGCGACGATCGGCGTGGCAGAGCAGCACGCATGCACCAGAGAAGAGGCGGTGGAGGCGGCAACATGGTGTGGCGGCGAGGGGCTAGCCGGCCAGGCGCGGAGGAGCTTTAAGCCGCTGTTCGAGAGACCGGAGGCGAGGCCGACGGTGGTGGGCAAGCGAGCGAGCCGGCGGAGGGACGAGGTGGAGGTGAGGACGCGTGCAGGAGGGCGGGAGCTCGCGACGGGAAGGGATCATCTGGCTCGGGGGCGAGGAGAGGAAGACGCAGGAGGCAGGGGTGCTCGGGAAGGGAGGAGCTTCGGGGGGGGGGGGAGAGGAAGGGGATCGTGGGCGCATGAGGTGGAAGGTGGGTGTGGGGACGGGAGGAGCGGGGGATCCCGATGGGTGAGGCGCTGTGATGGGGTGGGGCCAGGGGTACGTGCGTGTGTGGAGAGGGGGTGGCGGCGGCAGATGGGGAGTAGAGGGATGGGGTGTGGACGGTTTGGTTAGCTAGGGTTTGGGGAGGGTGGTCTCCGGTTGGGCCTTTGGGCCTGACCGGATGACTGCCTGCCAAAAAAAACATTAATTTTATATCTGTATTTTAATTTAAAGGCTTTTATAAATAGGTTTTAGACAAGCAAAATAATCGGACGAGCCCGGTTTTGATTTGAGATAAAAGAAGGGAACATTTAGAAAAGAAAGATAGGTTTTCAGAAAATAGTTTCAGGCAACCAATGCATGATGACATGATGATGCACAAAGTATTATTTAACACGCGATTTTCTAGTTGTGGTTTTACCCGGGGTGCTACACTTGGTGAAGCTATAGATCAAGGCATCCTCCTCCGACTCTCCAAAGATCAATGCCTTTGGATGGTTGGATGAAGATATCTTGTTGATTTGGTGGCTCAAATGGTGGGGGTCTTGTTTTCTGGAATGAGCCTGCTAGAGGAAGGGGATGAAGTCCCCTATTTATAGCCCCACGGCTTGTCAAGCGTTTTCCGACCGTTGGTGAAAGTTCCACACTGGAGACTCCAGTTTGCAGGTCAGAGACTCCAATCTACACCGGAGACTCCAGCAAATCTCCGGTCCATCTCCGGACCACCATACAGAATGTCCCAGCTAAGATTTATAAGTCCACCCCAGAGATTCTTCAGAGAATCCGGACTCGAGCGCATCAGATACTCTGATGTTTCCACACCGGAGACTTCGGTCTGGGAGGACGCACCGGAGATTCCGATCTGGCTCTAGTTCATCTCTGGACCACCATACAGAATGTCCCAAGCATGTTTTTGGAGGCCCCTCCGGGGACTTTGGGGAAATCTTCGGACCACACCGGTGACTCCGGTGTTTGCACACTAGAGACACCTGTCTGGAATTCCCAGAAACTTGTGGTTGCTTGCAGGGACATTTCCAAAGTTCTTAAGACTTTTCACTTTTTAGTATATCATCCTGTAGACATTAGCACACCATAAAATGATCTACAAGTTGTTAACGAACACCAAAAATGATTAAGACAATAAATGTCCTTTCAATATCCCCCTTTTTGGTGTTCGATGACAACAAGTGATTTGCATGGAAATATTTGAAATGAACTATAACAATACTCCCCCTGACGATGTGTTGTAAGATAAATGAGTAAAGCATGCATGTCAGATAAAAAATACTATACAGATAATTCTGACGAATACAATACCATAGGAGCATAACATAAACATGTCCTTACACAAACAGTGTCTCACAAACCAAAGAAGCAAAGAAATAAAATGTTCGAAGTTGAAATAAAAATAAAGAGGCCAAATTCCTAGCCCATGCAAATCCCGATGACAATGTCTTCTCCCCCTTTGGCATCAAAACACCAAAAAGGGAAAAGACCTAAGCTAGATCCCCAAAGGATCACTCATAGTCATCATTGTCATCATCCTCATCCAAGTCCACATCCTCATCATCATCCTCATAGTCATCATCACCACTTGAAGCTGCAGGCCCTTTGTCGCGAGGGCAAGAAGATGACATACCCTGAGAAGCAAAACCAGAAGTGACCTTAGAAAAAGTCTTCCTGTCCAGTAGGCTGTCCTGCTGGGAATTCCATGCCCCAAACGAGAGTGTGTAATCAAACTCAGTGGAAGGTTGAGCTCCATCCTCATATGTGTAATCATCACCTCCTTCCTCTTCATCCTCTTCTCCCTGAGCCTTAATCTCTTTGAGGAGCTTATCAATGCGGCGGTTTCTCTTGTAGGAGGCATGTTGTTCCTTGCGGATGTACACATTCATACAATAGAGGGTCTTCTCCCAAAATGAGGCCTTCTTGACTTTGTGATAAACATACTCACGGGTCATGGGAGGCATAGGTGCATTGGAGGCAGTATTCCTCCAAGCCCTAGGAGGCGTGGGAGCCCGCTCGGTCTCTGAAATACCATCCTCATCATCAGCATATGAGCGTCTAGGAGCTGTCCCCATGTGTACTTTATTCTGGAGAGACACAAGTGCATGATCCACCAAGTTAGGAAGCATAGTGGTGAACCATGAGCCTGGGTGTTGATGAGCCTCATCACAAGTGGTGCATATGGAGGAACCTTCTTGTAGAGAATGGCATGATACATCTCCTCAAAGATGAAATCCATGATGTCTATACCAAAGCCTTCAGCTTCTGGGCCATCATAGTAAACCTTGTGAGTATGATAAAGCAAGTTGACAAATCCACATCTAATGGAATTGATATGTCGTAAACGTATCTATAATTTTTGGTGTTCCATGCTTGTTTAGTATCTACTTTGCTTTGCTTTTTCTACACTTTGAGGTATTTTTTATATTTTTTCTGCGACTAACCTATTAACAAGATGCCACAGTGCCAGTTACCTGTTTTCTTCTGTTTTTGGTTCCAAAAAAGCCAGAAAATGAATATTCTCAGAATTGGACGAGACAAAAGCCAAATTCAATATTTTACCGTGGGGAACACGGAGCCAGAAGACGAGACAGAGAATGGCCTCGAGGGGGCCAAACTCCCTGGCCACACGGCCTGGCCTGGCCCACGGCTAGGGGGGTGCAGCCGCCTCGGGCACCCCTCGGCCTCCCTCTTCACCTATAAGAAGCCCCCGATACCTAAACCCTAAGTATCTGATCAATATTCCATGAAACAGTCCGTGGCCGCCGCCACCATCGTCCCTAGATCAGGGGATCTGAAGCTCTTCCCGGCACCCTGCCAGAGGGGAGAGATCATCTCGGAGGCCTTCTTCATCACCATGACAGCCTTTGGTATGATGCGTGAGTAGTTCCACCTTGGACTATGGGTCCATTTAGTAGCTAGATGGTTGTTTCTCCTCCTTTGTGCTACCATGTTTAGATCTTGTGAGCTCCGTTCATGATCAAGATCATCTATTTGTAATCATGCATGTTGTGTTTGCGGGGATCCGATGGATATTGAGATTACTATGTCTGATTGGTTAATGATTCTATCTTATTGATTCTATCATGTATGTGTTGTTTGAGATCTTGCATGCTCTTCGTTTCTAGTAGCTATCTTGTCCAAGTAGATGCTAGTGACTCCAAGAGGGAGCATTTATGCTCGATAGTGGGTTTATGCCTCTATTGAATCTGGGGAAGTGACAGAAATATCTAAGGTTGTATATGTGCTGTTCCTACTAGGGAGAAAACAACGATCTCTTGTTCATGGAACAAATGTATTGTTTACTTTACACACATTGCTTAAAGAAGTTATCCGTTGCTTCAACTTAATACAAGAGGGGGTTCGGATGATAACCTGAAGGTGGATTACTAGTCATAGATGCAGTTGGATGGAGGTCTATGTATATTGTTGTAATGCCCAATCAAATCTCATAGGGTCATGAATGTCTAGTATTGCATTGATATGCCTTGCTCTGTCCTGTCAATTGCCCCAATGTAATTTGTTTACCCAGCATGTTATGTTGTTTATCTTAAGGAGAACACCTCTAGTGAACTATGGACCCCGGTCCAATCTTTACCATTGATACATCTTTCATTGTTACTGTTTACTTTATGCAAGCTACCATTACCTTCCACAACATACAGTTAATCCTTTGTTTTCAGCAAAGTGGTGAGATTGACAACCTCATTGTTCGTTGGGGCAAAGTGTTGAGTTTGTGTTGTGCAGGTTTCCAGTTGCTAGCAACACCTTTGAGTCGTTTACCTCCTCCTACTGGTTCGATAACCTTGGTTTCTTACTGAGGGAAAAACTTCCTGCTGTACTCATCATACCTTCCTCTTGGGGTTTCCCAGCAAAGCTCTACAGTGATCTGAGCCGCATCAAGCCTTTTTCTGGCGTCGTTGCTGGGGAGGCTAAGGACGGCTTCACAAGGGGAGTCCTTCACAACCTTTCTCTTTACTTTGTTTTTGTTTTGCTTAGTTTCATTTGCCTTGTTTTGCTTGCCTCTTTTTATCAAAAACTCCAAAAAAGTTAGTTTCGTTTGGTTTGCTTTCTCTTATCAAAAACACAAAAAATAGTTCCTACTTTAGTTGCTACCATGTCTGGTGTTGTTCCAATCACTGTTTCACCTATGGAAAGGATCTTTACTTTCAAACAAGGAAGTGAAGAGAGTTTCAAAGAATCTTGGTCTAGAATTTCTGATTTAGAAGGAAAAACTAAGCCTAAAATGTGTCTAGGCCTAGTTATTAGCAGTTTCTACCATGGTCTTGCTCTTTGTTATAAATATGCTTTTGGATGCTGTAGCTGGGATATATTTTTTTTTGATGTAATGAGAATGAAGATTTGGATGCCATAAAGAATTTGATTACAATTTATAATATGCCTACAAAGTCTGATTCTTCCTTTATAAACATATATGCAAGGTTGAAAACTCTTGAGACCCGTACAGTTGCTTTGAAAGATTTCTATAACATGCTTAGAGAACACCATGATTATGTTCCAATAAATTCTAAGCCTTCAAAATGGTTTCCTACAATAAAAGTTGCTATAAACAGTGAAACTTTTGATGCTCATTGTGATATCATGTCCGGATTTTGTCTTATGCCTAAAGATATCTATGAGTCTTTGAATCTTTGGGGACTTTCTGAAGGAGGAGAAGAAATATCTCTTACCAATAATGCAACTTTATTACCCATTGGAATAGTTGAAGGTGTGTTTACAAAGATCTCAGGGAAAGTGGTGTCTACTGATTATCTTGTCATTGAATGTGTAGGCAAAGGAAAAATTACACTTGGAAGATCCCTGCTGAAACACCTTGGAGCAATAATAGATGTGGGAAAAGGCATTATGCATTTTGCTTCTCCAATGTAACACCCCAGTTTTTAGTTATTCTTATATTAGGGTTGTTTGTGCATTCTTGAGCATCATGAAATTGTGCATTAAAGAAAATTCAAGTAAAACCCTAATCTTCCCCTCTCTTTGAAATCCCTTTCAAAAGGTTTTAAATATTTCTGAAAACCTACTAAAATGTGGAGCCCAATTGGTTATGAGGGCCCCATAGTATTTTAAATTTTTATAAAACCCTGTGGCATTTTTGAAATGTCCAAAATAGTTTTGTATTTGAAATTACAAAAGAAAAAACAAAAAAAATGGAAAAAGGTTTCATAAAATAAAACCTAACCCTATCTACCTGGGCCGCAGCCCATCTTTCCCCTCTCTCTCCGTTGCCCAGCGCGCGACACCCAGCAGCCTAGCCGGCCCAACTATCCCACCCTTGGCCCATACCCTTTCGACTCTCTGTTCCTTGTCGTCATCGTCGACGACGGGAAGCACCTGCGTGTCGCCGGCACCGCCGTCGGCCACTGCGCTACGATTCGCGCTCGCCGCCGTCCCCGGTTGAGAATAAGAACGCCGTGCCGTTCCCATTTTTTCCTCCCCTGGCCTTATCGCCTTCTCTCTCGCTCTAGCCCTCTCCTCCTGTGAGCTTGCCGAAACCCTAGCCGGTGGTCACCGCCTAGCCATTCCATATCCGGCCTCCCCTCGACCAGATGAGAGCACGGTCGTGCTCGCCGATCTCTTCTCGTTCGTTTCCCCCAACCACGTGAGCCGGCGTGCTCCTAGGCGTCTGAATAGAGCCCTCTCTCCGAGCTCCGGCCACCGCCTCCACCGCTGATTCCGGCCACCCCGGACCTCGCCGTCAAGTTTTTCACGCTCCTGGTGAGCTTCTGAATCTCAAGGTGAGCTCCGTTTGCCCGCTTGCTTGCGGTAGCTGCCGTGCGCCGTGTCTCTGCAAGTTCCGCCGCCGTCGCTCGTCGTAGTGCTAGCTCCGATGACCAAATCGAGGTGGCGTTGCTATAGTTAGGTTCACTTCATCCCGCTCGTTCCAACAAGCCCAGTTGCGCGTGCTGGCATGACCTCTGTCATCATCGGCGACCACCGCCTGAGGGTGGACGTCATGCTGATGTCATGCTCGCGTTAGGCTGACGTAGCCCGCTGACCATTGACCATCACGGTGGCAACCGATGTGGCCCTTGGCCCAGTAGTCAGCCACTGTGTCTAAGCACTGCCCCGATGAGGAATGCCCATGACCCTGTGCTGACGTCACAGTGACGTAGTAAATCAATTAAACTGGTTTAATAATTTCCAGAAATTGAATAAAACTTGTAAATTCAATATCTAATTATTTACAAGTCAGAAAAATACAAATAATATATCATAATGTTCATAAAAATGAGAACTATCTATTAGAGCTATAATCATGCATTGATAATCAACTTACATGACAAGTTTAAATAGAAGAACATAGTAACCCCTCATAGGTGATTCCGGAGTTTCCGCGGGGATAGTGTTTTCACCCCTCGGAATCCTGTTTAAATCGTTGAGCATGCTTTAGGGTTACATTTCGATACAAATTAACTTGTCATATCATCATTCTTGTTTGAGAATAGCATTGATGCCATTTGTTGATTGTTTCTTTTCTTTCCGGTGTTTGGTTCTTCCCAGTAGAATATGATATCGAGATCGAGATCGAGATCGAAGACCAAGATCAAGACCATCGAAGATTGACGAACAATACTTGACCAACTGTAACCAAGTCAAGTACAAGGATTCCAAAGATCTATTTATCTGTTATCAACTGGCAAAGTCAATCATAGCCCCACCATGATATAAACCTATGATTCCAAAAGCATTTCAATTCTTGCCATGATGCATACGATTCTACTATGGTCTTTTATCGATAGATAGAGTATCCTATCTATTGCATTACTCCCTTTGAGCTTATATTACCTGATCCACTGCTCCTAGCATAACTAGGTTTTTATTGTGTGCACTGCTAGAGCTTTTGTCTGTGTCCTGCTTAACCATACATAGCTGTTAGTGCTAGTTCATCCAGATGATGTATCAGATGCAGAGAATCTAGTATGACAGGAGAACATGATGAGTTGAGATCAGAGGTGATTTGAGTTTAAACATGCTAAGGCTTGTATGGGAGGCCATGGTGGGATGTGGTTTTTCTAGTCCCATGCTCACCACCACTAGGACCCGATGTTCTTGCCTCTTGAACCAAGACGAGCGGACAATCACACGGGGCCTGGAAAACCTCACGAGTGACTAACTTGCCTAGTAGATTCTATGAGTCACATAGTTCCGGCGTTCCATTTGACATGCATTTTGGATATTCTCGAAGGTGGTGAAGGAGGTGCATTCATAACAGGTAGGGAAGCGTGGAACGGGTTGCTTGGGGTCTATGGAGCCCCTGGTGAACCAACCTTGCCTCACATCTTTACGGATCGGCTTCAGGATTTGACCCGTTACGGTGGAACCATCTTTAGGGCGTGACTCATGGTCTCGGCGAAAGTGAGGTAAAGGTCGTGTCTAACCACCCTCTGCCGGCCTTCCAAGGAAGAGGGCTAATCATTGTGGAATTAAGAGAAGGTTAGTACATGTGGGTAAAGTTGTACACCCCTGCAGGGTATTAATCTTTTGGAAAGCCATGTCCGTGGTTATGGATGACTTGGGCATAGACGTGATGATCATGGAGAACTTGAACCTAATCGTAAAACTTGGTAGAACAACTTGTGCTTAAGGATGCTTCCTCATGGATACGAGGGGGTGATCCTAGATGAGGTTCAAATGATCATGATTTGGTGGATATCAAAAGATGATGATCAACACTTAGGAGATGTCGCTCTCTTATCCCCTTTAAAAATGCTCTGAATAGACGAGCTTCTCCTCTCTCTTGTTTTACAAACAAAGATGGCTTTATGAAAAACAACTCCACCAGCCATAAGTCTTGCGGAGTATACCCTGTACTCACCCTTTATTTGTTGATACTTTTGGCAGAGTAAGTTTTCCCTGAAGATCAGTTTGGTACTACATCGACACCGACGAGTAGCTTGGGGTTCCCGGCCATCAGCCTGGAATCTATGGGCTGGGACATCATCGTTATGCTTTAGGACTCTTAGGCCATTTGTTGAGTTTGCTATACTTAATAGCATAATTTTACTTCCATTGTTTGATGTTTATGGTCAGTGACCACTCCTTGTAATAATTTGGTTATTTTCTCAGTTATGAGCTTGCTGTAATAATTTTTGTATCGTAGGGTCACTGATGTGTTACCGATTCTTCACTGGATATCCTCAAGCTCAAGGTTAAGCTTATGTCAGATGGAGGTCTAGGATTTGTTTAGCCCTGAAACCGGGGGTGTCACAGGTTTTGGTATTAGAGCAGTACCGACCGTAGGAAAACCTTGCTATTGGTCGATGTTGAGTCTAGTATTTGTGAAAACTACTTTAAAAAGTTGAAAAGTATTTGCTAAAACTCTAGGATGCTTCTTTTACTCCTTATCTAGTTTCACTCTAACTCTGGGTTATCTTATCTGGTGTTGACTTTGGAAACATTTTGATATCTCTTCTAATCTTTCAAATCTTAGGTGCCATCTTGGCATGTCGTTTCTCAGCCAGTTGACCTAGTGTTGAGTTCTCTAGAGTTGTGTGTATTGTGAACTCCTTGTTTCTCCTTGGTCTTGTTCACCTGAAGATTTCTTTCCATCATGATCTCTCTGTTTTATAGATCCTACAATATAATGATCCACAGTGTTCTGTTCTAGGCTTCGAGGTTTCCTATCGCCTAATGTGCCTCCTTTCCCTTTGTTGGGTACTTCAGAAGTAGTTTCTTCTTTTGGAAGCTACCTTGTGATTACTAACTTGCAGTGTACGCCATGTCACTCAAGTAATAGTTACTCCTTTCTTGGGTTTTAACCCTTGGACTTGAACTGAAGATCCTCGATTGTGCTGGATCCTGGTGTTGTGAATCTTGTACATGAAGCTGACCTTTAACCCAAGATCCATTCCTTTGACCCCTGTTGTTAATGTTCAAGCATTACCTCAGGATGGCTCGTACTACAATTTTAGCCTTCAAGCTTGTGGTTTTTGTCGCGATTGAATATCGACAACAAAGGACTTCCCCTACCACTAGTTATGGCAGATGTTCTTTAATGAAACCAAATAGATCACCCAATAGTTTTCTTGAGTCTTGGAAGTTACTACTTCTGTAATAACCTCTCCTTATACTTTTTATTTCATTTTTGTTCTAAGAATAACCTCTAATGAGAGGGGAGCAAGATTTGGGGAGTTGTTGTCCCAAAACAGATTTTTGTGCTCCACTGTAAAAATTCGTGTAAAATCTCTGTAATTCGGTTTGAGCTGTAATTTTCTGAATAAATCCCACAGGTCGTTAGATAACTTTCATTAGTTCAATACTGTTTTATTGGAGCAACATAAGGTCTTCGAAAAAATCGGTTTTCACCTGATGGTTTGTTTTGACAGATTTCTGCCATTATTTGCATTTGCTTCTTATTGATTCCTTTTTGGGTTCTTTTTGGGAAATTTATATTTTTGAGTAAATTTCTACATTATATTGTGTATTTAGTGAAAGTTATGCTGTTTTAAAAATAAACCCCAAAGGTCTTTTTTTTGCACTAATGTTGCTAATGAAGATTGTGTGAAGTTTTGTATGAAGGAAAATTTTCAGGTGTAAGAAAAGAATGATGTAATGAGATGAAGAATGGACAAAATATCAAGCTTGGGGATGACACCCCGTGTCACCCCAAGAAATATTCAAGAGGTACAAGCGTCAAATCTTGGGAATTCCCAAGGCATTCCCTTCTTCATCAATAAAAATCCCAGGTCTTTCTAGACACTTCGTTTTTATTGTTTGATGCACTGTTGTGTTGTTCTTGGAGTGTCTTAGTTTTTGTTTTTGGTTTTTGCTTGCTTAGTTTGATTGAATAAAGTACTTGGACCCCCGTTCTTGCTGTGTTGTTTCAAATAATTTGATTGGTGTTGGAAAGGAGTAGGAAGTTATTGCTTTAGTAGTACAAGAGGAGTTTGCTTTGACTGTGACATAGACTTTATCATTTCATGCTAGATGTTGTTTTGACCTTATGTTTAGTGATTATTTCTGTAGCATGACTTGTTCCAAACAATTAGGATTGCTTAATGTGCCTTGAAAGAATCATGCGTTGTTTTAGCATACAAAAGCATAGTATTGTGGTATTCTCCTTTGATGCTTTGTTTGGGTTGACTTGGCACATGCTCACACCATGTTATGACTATGAACAAGTCAACTTAGTCTCTATGATCATTTAATTTTTGACTTGTGGTATCACTTTATGCTTTGATTAGTAATGTTTTGTCGCTCTGCATGACTATGGTCATTATTGCTCTCTTAGTTGGTCGCTCCCAGTCTTTTGCTAGCCTCCAATTGTATTGAGTAAGCTCTAGTCATACATCCAACTCCCAAGAAACCAAGTTATTCCAAAGTTTCCACTATAAATTCCTATGCATGGTGTGTTACACCATTCCAACTATATTCTTGTTCTATCTATCTTCCAAATTAAACCTGTTATGTGAAAGTTAGTGATTAAAGTTCTCACAAACTTGATGGCACGCTTTATTTTTCTTGCCCCTAATAAACTTGAACCATTGTGTCATCTATGTTATATATGCTTGAACTTGTACGTTGGATTAGCAGAACCGTGCTATCACGGGGAACGCTTTCAACATTGCACTTGTACATTGTACACAGTTGATATCATGCTCTTTTGTTTATGGATGTCGTCGGTGTGAAATGAAAGGGAGCTTGTAAGTCCATGGAGTTATGTATCTGTGTTAGAGAAACTCCTGGGCCGCTAGCCTAAGCCATGCCTAATCATGGTGGAAACTTGTAGCATCACCATAGTGAGAAATCTATGAAGCATTCTTCTTATAAAAAAGAGATAGAGATTGATAAAATGAAAAAAAAAGATGAGAAAAGAGGAAAGAGAGAAAAAAGCACCATTTTCCCATGGTAAATAAGAAGGTTGCTGAGATGCTCATTGTCTGCTTGCCTTGTCATTTTGATATGGGATAGCTCCTGTATCATGTGCAAGGGGTACCCCGTTGGTGGTTCTCTATGATACACATGTACTTACTATGACAATAACTTACCGGTAACTAAAGTTGAGTAGCATGAGGAGCGGCCCTCGTATTCAAGGGACATGAGATTGCCAACTTATACTTTGTCAAGCATATACTCCATAGTTTGTTCACTTTAACCTTAATCATTTCAAGATGCTTATGATAGGGGAAATGAGAGCTGAAAGCTAACAAGTACCATAATTTTTGGAAGCTCTTTATGAGACTTGAAATCCCTACTTCCCTTTATGAAGGGCCTTTCTTCCACTTTTACATTGAGTCTCCACCTTCTATCCTTAGGCACCAATTAAGAGAGCATAGTTGCCATTCTTAGTTCTTTGTGCATTGTCCCAAAACTTATTTATTGATTCATATTGTTGATATTGCTTATTCTTGAACTATTTGTATCTAGTCACTCTTATGAACTTTGAAGGTTTCCTATGCATTTATTGCTACTCCATGAGGGACAAGCTGAATGCTACTATGCTATGTTGTCTATATGTGAAACAAACACACGTCTTTCAATGCATTGTTATTCATGATATTTGTTTGTATCCTTTCATGTTGCATGCATAATTACTCTGTCTTATTGTTAGAACTTCATCTTTCATGCTCATGTCTAGAGTACTTTGATCCCAGCTTTCAATTCTTGCAAATGGTTTGATCTTGATTTTGATGGTGCATGTCACCTAAAAAATTATTCTTTTTTATCACTTACCTACTCGAGGACGAGTAGGAGTTAAGCTTGGGGATTCCTCATACGTCGTAAACGTATCTATAATTTTTGGTGTTCCATGATTGTTTAGTATCTACTTTGCTTTGCTTTGTCTACAATTTGAGGTATTTTTTCTATTTTTCTGGAACTAACCTATTAACAAGATGCCATAGTGCTAGTTGCCTATTTTCTTCTGTTTTTTGGTTCCAGAAAAGCTAGAAAATGAATATTCTCGGAATTGGACGGGACAAAATCCAAAGTCAATATTTTACCGTGGGGAACACGAAGCCAGAAGATGAGATGGAGAAGGGCCTCGAGGGGGGCACACCCCCTGGCCGCGCGGCCTGGCCTGGCCCGCGCCTAGGGGGTGAAGCCGCCTCGGGCACCCCCTCGGCCTCCCTCTTCGCCTATAATAAGCCCCCGATACCTAAACCCTAAGGACTCGATCAATCTTCCACAAAACAGTCTGTAGCCTCCACCATCGTCCCTAGATCGGGGGGATCTAAAGCTCTTCCCGACACCCTTTCAAAGGGGAGAGATCATCCTGGAGGCCTTCTTCATCACCATGCCTGCCTCCGGTATGATGCGTGAATAGTTCCACCTTGGACTATGGGTCCATGTAGTAGCTAGATGGTTGTTTCTCCTCCTTTGTGCTACCATGTTTAGATCTTGTGAGCTCCGTTCATGATCAAGATCATCTATTTCTAATCATGCATGTTGTGTTTGCGGGAATCCGATGGATTTTGAGATTACTATGTCAGATTGGTTAATGATTCTATCTTATTGATTCTATCAAGTCTGTGTTGTTTGAGATCTTGCACGCTCTCCATTTCTAGTAGCTATCTTGGCCAAGTAGATGCTGGTGACTCCAAGAGGGAGTATTTATGCTCGATAGTGGGTTCATGCCTCTATTGAATCTGGGGAAGTGACAGAAATCTCTAAGGTTGTAGATGTGTTGTTGCTACTAGGGAGAAAATAACGATCTCTTGTTCATGGAACAAGTGTATTGTTTACTTTACACACCTTGCTTAAAGCAGTTATCCGTTGCTTGCAACTTAATACTGGAGGTGGTTCGGATGATAACCTGAAGGTGGATTACTAGTAATAGATGCAGTTGGATGGCGGTCTATGTATATTGTTGTAATAGCCAATCAAATCTCATAGGATCATGAATGTCTAGTATTGCATTGTTATGCCTTACTCTGTCCTGTCAATTGCCCCGCTGTAATTTGTTTACCCAGCATGCTATGTTATTTATCTTAAGGAGAACACTTTATCTTAAGGAGAACACCTCTAGTGATCTATGGACCCCGGTCCAATCTTTACCATTGATACATCTTCCACTATTACTATTTACTTTCTGCAAGCTACTATTACCTTACACACCATACGGTTAATCCTTTGTTTTTAGCAAAGCGGTGAGATTGACAACCTCACTGTTCGTTGGGGCAAAGTCTTGAGTTTGTGTTGTCCAGGTTTCCAGTTGCTAGCAACACCTTTGAGTCGTTTCCTTCCTCCTACTGGTTCGATAACCTTGGTTTCTTACTCAGGAAAAACTTGCTGATGTACTGATCGTACCTTCCTCTTGTGGTTTCCCAACGAAGCTCTAAAGTGATCTGAGCCGCATCAGGCATCATCATTTCCAGCACTGGGGGAAATGGTCTGGCGGAAGATCCTCAACATCAGATTGTAGAGGGTCTTGAGGCCCTTGGACTCACCCACAACTCCCTTGCTGCCATACAATGGTGCCAGCTTGTTCTTGTTCTCACCAAGAGATGCAGAATGCATGTGGTGCCCAACATGTGTGGACACACCTTGAAAGGTATCATGAATGACATCTGCAAAGTCATAGAAAGTCGCAGTGCAACGGTGGTTTCCTGTCATCCAAGTCATTGTTCTTGCTTGATCAGTCCCAAACACCACTGTGGTATAGAATTGTTGCACAAGAGCGATGTTGTAGTCCTCACGGAGCTCCATCAGTCCATGTAGCCCAAGCTTCTCATAAATCCAAATGGCATCAGTGAAGTAAGAGCTGCCATGCATCTGCTCAATATTCATGTACTTCCGAGGACAAATTGGGGACTTGATAAGCTTGCGGTAAATGTCTTGCATGAATACTAGTTGGTCCTTCCTCCAATAACATGGGTCATCGTTGGTCCGAGGCAAGTCATAAAACTGTGTCTTGCGCAGCTCACGGTACTCCGTCTTCGACATACATGA
Organism: Avena sativa; assembly: GCA_916181665.1. Classification (NCBI taxonomy): domain Eukaryota; kingdom Viridiplantae; phylum Streptophyta; class Magnoliopsida; order Poales; family Poaceae; genus Avena; species Avena sativa. The sequence continues at coordinate 165,454,664 of OV702285.1, read as the reverse complement.
CAAGGATTGCAAATTATTGTACTTAGCACTCTTTGCTTGACTCTATTCCTTAATACGCTCATGCTCCCGCCTCATGAATACCGCATCTCTGGCCTGTTGCCTCCGGTTGGACGGGGGCACAACATACCGACCTTCGGTCTCATCATATTGCGGATCATCTCTCCTTGACTTGGCCTTGGTGCGAGGGAGACGATAAGAACCAGAGCCACCTATGAAAAATAGAAGGAGGGGGATAGCATGGAGGTAAGCATATATGTTCCGGAGATGAAAACAAGACCCTCAAACCTTTGCTGGATGTGATAGATACAATCCACACCGGAGTCTCCGCTATGCATATCGGAATCTCTGGTCTAGACCGGAGTTTCCGGCCCAAGGGACCGGAGTCTCCGGCCTGGAGGACCAGAATCTCCAGTCAGGAGATTCGGGTATGCACAAGGATGCTATGGGTGGAATTGTATCTAACATATTGGGCAAGGATTCGAGACTATTGTGATAGTGTGCACGCAAACAAGTGATTCCAATGGGCAAAATCAGTACAAAACTCCAAAATACACAAAGGGGATGAACCCAAGTGCAAGAGGAGAGAAGAGGTACCTGATCTGTACATTGGATCGACTCCACCAGTGGGAAGGGCCCAAGGGTGGAGAGGAAGGAGTTGGCCGGCGGCACGGCGGATCCCGGGGGCTTCCTGACCTCTAGGGTGGAGATTTGGAGGAGGAGGCCATCCGTGAGAGAGGGGAGGTCGGGGGTGGAAGAAGTAAACTGTTCGTTTCACTTCACCCCGGCCTCCCTTAAGTTAGGCCCCAAAACCGTCTAGAACGGAGACTCCGGTATGGGTACACCGGAGACTCCGATCCTCTTCAACCAAAAAAACTAGGTATAGGTGTATGGGAACATATATGCGAGATAGAGGGTTTATAGAAAGGGAAAGACTTGGGTTAAGATGCCAAACTGTGAAGAATCAAGAAAACCATAGAAATCCAAGAAGATGTTCAATAGGGCTCCAAATAAAACGAACCAAGAACCAAATCTTCAATCAAGAATAGGGCGGTGGCCGAGGCCACCATGTAATAGTTTGTGACATGACACCACAAAGAATTATCCTTGGGTTCATAACCACTACCCATCAATGAAGCTTACATATCACAAAATGATATTAAGAGAATCGATTTTCTTAATGTTGGCATTATGGGGGAGAGATAGTACAAGGTATTAGGAATGCACTCCCCCTATCTCCATGCCTGCACTTAAACCAAATAAGAGTCAAGACATAGGTGAGTATGCAAGGTGATCAAGTCAAGATCCTTGAAGCTATGATATTTAGTTCATTCCTCAAATAAAAAAACCTTGCTTCATCAAGTGGCTTCGTGAATATGTCAGCAAGTTGGTCTTTTGTTGACACATAGGATAGCTCAATATCACCTCGAGCAACATGATCTCTAATGAAGTGATGATGAATCTCATTATGCTTTCTCCTTGTATGATCCACCGGATTGTAGGCAATCTTGATAGCACTTTCATTATCACATAGAAGAGGCACTTTGTCACAATGGACACCATATTCCTCTAAAGTTTGCCTCATCCATAGCAATTGAGTGCACACACTAGCAGCTGCCACATATTCGGCTTCGGCGGTGGAGAGATATATACAATTTTGCTTCTTAAAAGACCAACACACCAAGGACCTACCAAGGAATTGGAAAGCCCCGAAGGTTTATTTCCTATCATCCTTATCACCAGCCCAATCCGAATCCGTGTATCCACAAAGAGAGAATGTTGAGCCCCTAGGATACCAAATACCATAGTTTGGGGTATGAACCAAATATTGAAAGATTCTCTTGACCGCCATCAAATGGCTTTCCTTAGGAGAGGCTTCATATCTTCCACACTCTCTTACACTCAACAAAATATCAGGTCTAGATTGAAGGGAATATGCCCTGAGAGGCAATAATAAAGTTGTTATTATGTATATTCCAAGTATATGATAGATGTTTATTTTTCATGCTATAATTATATTAATACAGAAACGTTAATACATGTGTGTTTAATAAACGAATGGAAATTTCCTAGTTATGCCTCTCTTATAAACTAGCTCGTTGATTAACAAGATGATCAAGGTTTCCTGATCATGGACATTGGATGTTGTTAATAACAAGGTCACAACATTATTGTAATGGTGCGGTGAACATTCATCCAAAGTATAGCATTAATATCAAAGTCATTGTGTTTATATTGCTATAACATCATACGAAGTAATCCGAATCCTTAGACCTTGAGATCATGTCAATCACTAACACTAGAAGAGTATCTTGATAACATCAAACGTCACACCATAACAGGGTGACTATAAAGATGGGTTCATTACTACGAAGGTGTTATGTAGAGGCTCATGGATCAAGAGTGGAATTTGTCCACCCTGATGACGGATAGATATACTCTGGGCCCTCTCGGTGGTATCACATTAGTTAGCTTGCAAGCAAGTTATTTGATCACTAGAATGTTATATCACGGGAATGAGAAAAGAGTACATGTCGGTAACGAGGTCAAAATAGGTATGGAGATACTGATGATCGAATCTCGGACATGTAATATATCGCGAGACAAAGGGATTAAGTTACTAGTGTATAAGGTTCTCATGATCACAAGAAGTCATCGTTGAATTTGTGGGAGTCAGTATGGATCTCCAGGTCCCGCTTCTGATTATTGATCCGAGAGGGGTCTCGATCATATCCGCATTATTCACGAACTGTAGGTTGACACACTTAAGAGTCACTGACACCATTTGGAACAAATAGTTTCTAGACGAAAAGATTTACAAAGCGCGGGAATTTATTTCACTAGACACCGGAATTATTTCGGGTAAAATTGCTGAAATTGTTTCTGCATGTGAAATAGAATACTAGCAAGGGGTTTTATGTGAATGTTTGTTAATTAATTTAATTGATACAATTCTGAATAAATAAATAAAAGGAGTTTTATTTAAAGAGAGATTACATTAAATTTGGTGGAAATTTAATGGGAATATGAGAGGGTTTTTTGAGTGGAGAAATGAAGGGTATTTTTGTGAGTGGGAGCTCCACCCACATAATGGAGGAAGGGGTGGGGGCAGCCCCCATGGAGCCGGCCACCCCTTGGGGTGCCCCTATCCTCCTATAAAAAGGCCCCCTCTCCCTCTCTCATACTCACACCTCCTCGTGAAGTATATCTATCCCCCTATAGTTTATCCCCCATGGTCTCGGACTAGAGAGATACATGTTCACAATGGCTTTTCGTTTGGAAAGAGTTGTTGCTTCCTCTGCATCGCTGGAGCGAGAAGGCGGCGATTGCTCGGTGGCTTGAACGTGTGTGCGAGCACGGATGCGCCGCTAATTTGCGGTGCTAGGACTTCTTATCGATCTTGAGATCGGCAAGCGTTCGTCTACATCATCCACGAGTACAACCTCATTAAACTTTGTCGGACTATAAGGGTATGTTCTCTATGGATGTATATCCACTTGCTGCTTGTATCTAGTAGATAGATCTTCGTACTTAGTTGTTCCCATCATAGAATTTTTTTTTGTTTTCTATGTTGCGAACCCTATAGTGCTATCAGAGACGGATCTATGCGTAGATGCTTTCCACGGGTAGTACACATATGTGTATGTGGGCGATGATGATCATGTTATTTCTTCTTGTTTGTACTTTGTATATTGGTGGCATAGTGGGATGAAGCGGTCCGGACAAACTTTACATGTCATCGCACATGAGACCTGTTCCACACTTCACATGCAACTAGTTTTGCATAAGTGGACAGCGGGTGTCTGTCTCTTATACTATAGTCAATATCTAATTTATAATGAGTTGTTAATAATTGGGTTATCCTCGTTGTGGTTCCATGTTCGTAGGTAAGAACGGATCTTCGAAAGCTCTAAGACACGTAAAACTTGCAATCGTTAAATTAGAAGCGTCTAGTTTTGATTATTGTTGGGCTAGTGTCATGATATGGTAATGTTGTAAGTAGATGTATAGTTGATACTCTTACATCACACCTAACGTGTCAGTTAATGTTGTAAGTAGATGTATAGTTGATACTCTTACATCACACCTAACGTGTAAGTTCCATAGACTTTGGCCTTACACACAAAGGAATGATAAAGATCATACCACGATGCACATGATAGTGATCAAGTGCAAGAACCATATCATTTCACTTTTTACATATGATGTTGTTGCATCTTATATTTATTGTTTGGCATTTTATTAGCATTATAAGATGATCCCTCATTTAGATATCTAGATAAAAATGTGTTCTCCCTTAAGTATGCACCGATTATGTTTTGCCGCTTCAAGACATCACGTGATGATTGGGTGTTATTGAATCCACGATCATATTTCGGGTGTAAGACAGTTTTACACACGCTAAATACTAAGGTTCTTACTTGAAGAGCCTAGCATCTATAGACATGGCCTCAGAACACGGACTGAAAGGTTAAGCATGAGTCATATATTTGATATGATGCCCATATAGATGCTCGCCTTTGAAGCTACACCGACTCACGTGATGATCAGACTTGGTGTAGTGGATTTGGTTCATGTAATCACCAAAAATACACGAGGGATGTCATTTTTGAGTGGGAGTTCATTCATAATTTGGATTAGTTGAACTCGATCTATCATAAAATTAGTCTAAACTTTACAAATTCTGTTGTAGATGGCATCATATGCTCTTAATTTCAATGTGTTCATGGAGAAAGAGAAACTTGCAATGAATGGTAGCAACTTTACCGACTAGGCCATGAATTTGAGGATTCTCCTCTCTGCTGCACAAAAGCAATATGTGATAGAAGCGCCACTAGGCCCCCCACCACTTGATGATGCCCCCGACAAAGAAAATAATGTCTATCATACTCGTTAGGAGGACCACAACTTAGTCCATTGCGGCATACTGTATGGGCTAGAGCCAGAACTTCAAAAGAGTTTCGAAAACGGCAATGCCTTTGATACAATGGGTGAGTTGAAAATGATTTTAAACACCCATGCTGCTGTAGAGAGTTATAATTCTTCTGAAAAATTCTTTAGCTGCATGATGTAAGATAATAGCTCCGTTAGTGAGCACGTACTCAAAATGTCTAGGTACGCCAATAAGCTTGTGTCCTTGGGAATATCGATTCCCATCTACTTAGGCATACATCATGTTCTCCAATATCTGCCACCTAGCTAGAAGAGCTTCGTGATGAACTATAACATGCAGGGCTTGAAGAAGTCTCTCCCCGATATTATGTCAATGCTTAAGACTGCAGAGGTGGAGATCAAGAAGGAACATCAAGCTTTGATGATCAATAAGACCACTAGTTTCAAGAAAGACAGGAAGGGTAAATAGAAGGTAAAGAAGGGCGGAAAATCTGTTGCCGTGCCTGAAAGGAAATCCCGATCTAGCCCTAAGTCTCATACCAAGTGCTACTATTATAAGGGGACTGGCCATTGGAAGCACATATGCCCCAAGTATTTGGCAGACAAGAAGTCCGGCAAGCCAAACAAAGGTATATATGATATACATGTTATTGATGTGTACTTGACTAGTACTCGCAGTAGCACCTATGTATTTAATACCGGATCGGTTGCTAATATTTGTAACTCGAATCAGGGGCTGCAGAACAAGCGACTGCTAGTAAGGGGTGATGTCAAGATGCGTGTCGACAATGGATAATGTAGAGGTCCCAATCTTAGATAAGATTGATCCCTCCTATGTTTACAATGCTAGTCCCTGGATCAATAGCTAGCATCCACAGTTAAGATGTAATATCAAGAAACAAAGGTCATAATATAACTTTATAACCAGGAATAACATAATTTTATTACATCTTTCATAGCTCATATGGCTATTACATTACATTGCAGCAGAATAACTATAGTCATGGGGTCCTTCATCTTCAAAGTGCCACAGGCAGATGTTGGTTGTAGACTTTGTAATCCTAATCAATCAATCTTCACTAAAAACAATCAAACCTGCAACATACAAGTTACAGCCACAAGGGTCAATACATTTGAATTGTATTGGCAAGTGATACTATGGTAGTATAGTGGAATCTATCATCTATATGCATTTGGCTAAGTGGAGTTGAGGCTTGCATTGCTCAAAATAGATTTTTCCTCAACATTTGAAAATACTAAGTTTTTGTTTGACAAAATCATTTTCCTCAATCAAAGATTTCAAGATCCTTGTACCAAGCCATCTCTCCATCAATGATTGAAGATTTCAAACAACCCTTGTTCAAACCACAAGATTTTAACTTAGAAATTTGAATGATGAGATTCTTGATTGTTTCCATGTCTTGATGCTCAAATTGTCCTTTACCAGGGACATGGCTAAGTACTTAGATTTTACACTCTGCAGAGGTGGTGCACTTTCCCCACAAGACTTGGTTTCCCAAGACAAGATCTTTCAGAAGCTTTCCCTTAGACCAAAATGGACGCGCTCCAACCTATCAAACACTACCACCAACTGTCCATATGGCTAAGTTCTTGCAACCTATATGATCATGGCAGAGCCCATATTGCCAAGTGGTTGCACTTGAAGCTTCTCAACATTTGACATCTCAAATCTCTTTGTTCCTGGGTGGCATACCACAAGTGAGATACACAATCCAAGTCTATGGCATTGTGAACCACTCAACCAATCTCCACCAAGCAAGCCCATTCCACCCAGGTGATTCATTAACTTAGTTGTTTTATTAAACAAAACTTAAGTCCTCAGACTTAGAATATTTTTCCATAGTGTGAATATATATTCCACCCATGTTTTCTATTAGCTAGGCTAAGCTTGGTAGTAGTAGGAATCTCTAACTTAGGAAAATCCTACTAAGGATTCATCTACTAGGTTTTCCTATAGCAAGATCTATACTTAGCAAAATCCATGCAAGTTTACTTAGCAAAATCACTAATGCATAGAAAAAGTAATGGGACAAAAAGTATGAAGCATCACTTGCCTTTTTGGTAGGGAATGGTGGTTCACTCCTTGATCTTTCTAGTCTCACACTTCACTACAAATCAATCAAGCAAACACAAATTCAATTTACATTCCAAACCAAAGTCAAACAAACAATTCTTCACACACACAAAGTAATGGAATCTAAATCATGCATGGGAGCATGCACAAGATAGTTTTATTTTGCAAAGAGGGCCTCTATTGGGTTTCTAAACTTTTTAAGTTCCAAATTGGTCATTTACCAAAGTGGCAAAGTCATTAGTTAGAGGTTTTTGCCCAAAACCATTTTTAAATCCATTCATCATTTCATGTGGTGAAAAATGTTTTATCAAAACCAATCTTTTAAGTTTTTCACCAAATGAGTTGCTATTGCAAAACTTGGTGTTTTTGGATCAGTAGGTTTGGTCCAAACTATTTTCTCCAAAGTTTTTTGCTCAAAATCATTTTCATAAACAAATTAATAGTTTTATTTAGCTAGAAATGGACTAAACCAATAAATCCATTCTAAACTTTTCCAAATCCATTTTGCAAATCATGGGTTGGTTCCTAGGGTCAGTAAGGTCACAACAAACCATTTTGCAAAAGTTTTAACCCTAAATTCCATTTTAAACAATTTTTCTAATCTAAACAAGCACACAAAAGTTTCTGCAAATTCAAACAAGATAACAGATACTATTTGCTAAACTAAGGGCATGGATGGCTAGGGTTTGTTCTCCTGAATCCATTGATATAAAATTTGCCAAATTTGGACGTGTGGATCAAAAGTTATAAGGGTTTGAAAATTACAAACAAATCAGTTTTCAATTTCTGTTTTTAAACAGACAGGTGACACGCGGCACGTCGTCATTCGCTGGTAACGGTTCGACCGGATCACGCTGTGGTGCGTTGGATCTAATCCCATCGTGCGGTACAGATTGCTCGATACCCCTTCGGTTAGTGAGTCTATCGTGCTCGTTGGATCTAGATCGCACGGTGCTCAGCTCGCTTGCCAGGGATGGGCGGCGCTGGCGGCGGCGTCTGGTGGCGGAGCGGCCAGACGGTGGCGAAGTCGACGCTACAGGAAGCGAGGAAGGAGGAGAGGGGGCTCACTGAATTCGCCAAGGCGTGGGGGTGCTCGAGGTGCTTCCCGTTTGACGAGGGGCGCGCTGGAGCTACGGGAATTCCTCGTCGGAGTTTCTACTGGCGCCAGGAGCTTCTGCTTGCCGACGGGGACGAGGTTGCAGGCCACGCGCGAGGGTTTGGCGAGCACCTGGAGATACAGAGGACAAAGACTAATAAAATGGCATGTCTCACTGATCAAGGCGCGCACGGAGTCGAGTGCTGGAGCTCACCGAAGTTGCGGGGTCATCGGTGGCGTACAGGTGGAGATATTGCTGACGTCCTGGAGCGCTCGGGGGCGAGCTGGCGCTACGGTGATGATCGCCAGGAGGTGGGGATCACAGGAGCATGGTCGGGGAGGCAAGGGGTGGTGAGGGGCTGCCGGATTCGTCGTCGGAGCGTCGTCGGAGACAGGGTAGTCGAGGAGAAATTGGGATGGACTGGAGGCGTGCTCGGGGAGGAAACAGAGGGGAAAGGGGGCGTGAAGCATGGCCTTTTAACATAGCATGGTCAATGGCGGGTTTAATCCATTCATCAACGCGAATTCAAGGGAGTTTACTCGGCAGTAAACGGCGAGGAACGGTCGAGCGGGGTGGAGAGGAAGAACAGTGGAGTGGGGCCGTTGCGTCAGTGGAAAAAGAGACGAGGAGGAGGTCCACCTGCCAGTGAGGGTGTGGGTTAGGTTTGCGGTGGAGAAAAACGGTTCGGGGGAGGAACATGTGGGCTAGATGGGCTGCTGCTGGGTTAGTTGGGCCAGATTGGTGGGCTGTTCTATTTTTTTCTGTCTAATTCTTTTTCTTTTTCTATTTCTATTTCCTGATTTGTTATTTCAAACAATTCTCAAGCATTCATAACAATTCAAATTTTTACCAAACATTGTAACTAAGAATTTGGTTCTGTTTAGTAACCTGAACCAAAATCCTAAATAAAATAATTAATACTTTAATCCTTTTAGGTTCCATCCTTAATTAAATAAGTAGGCCATGGTTTATTAATAAAATAGAGTTTTTGTTGTTTATTAATAAAATCTTTATTTAAAATCCAAATGTTTTCAAAATCAAATCAGTAGGTATCATTTGGAAGTAAATAATACTTGGATACCTGTTTCAAACAAAATATTATTTTACTTTAGGGTCCAATATTAGTTAAATAAAATGGGCCAAGGTTTATTAATCAAATAAGATTTGATTTTATTAATAAAATCTTTATTTGAAACTTAAATATTTTCAAAACCAAATCAGTGGGTTTTATTTGGGAAATATAGAATAATTGGAGTTTGTTTAAAATAAAATACCCTTTTATTTTAGGATCCATTAATAATTAAATAAAATAGACTTTCATTATTAAATCAACTAGGGTTTGTTTTATTGAGAATATTTATTTCAAAATCTAAAATAAAGCCAAAACACTTTAGTAGGTTTTATCTGAGAATATAAATATTTGGAAAACTTATTTTAAATAGTTTAATAAGTTTTGATGTTTCAATTAAATTGGTAAAACCTTTTATTTAAATAAAGTTGGATATTAAATCTTTATTAATTTATTTAAATAAACCTTTGCTAATTTTATTTAAAATAAAATGTTTAATCAAAGACTTGGCCAAGGTTTAATTTGGCTCTATAAAATAATCTTTATCTATAAAACTTTTATTTCAATTGAAAACCAAATCCTTTTATTTTAATGATCAAAAATAGTATTTCCAAAATATTTTGTTTTCCTTTATTTAAAATGTTTATCTTTTTAAATCCCTTTAGGATTTTATTTGATTCAAATGGGTTTGAGGTTCCATTTAAATTCAAAAAGTTTCTTCTGGCCTTGAAAATCAAACAAAGTTTTATTTTATTCATTTATTTTCACATTACAAGATATGGAAAATCTTGGGATGTGACAGATAAAGTGTTGATGTGATCACCATTGGAATTCTACCTCTCCACTTACCGCCGGGATTAGTTATAAACCTAAATAATTGTTATTTGGTGCCTGCACCGAGCGTGAACATTGTATCCAGATCGTGTTTGATGCAAAGTGGTTATTCATTTAAATCTGAAAACAATGGTTGTTTGATTTATATGAATGATATCTTTTATGGTCATGCACCTGTATGAATGGTGTATGTAGAGGTCCCAACCTAATAAGGTAGAGATCCCTGTGTTTATAGTGCTAGTCCCTAGATCGATTAGCTAGCACCCACAGTTTAAGATGTAATATCAAGAAACAAAGGTCATGTTACAACTTATAACCAGGAATAAAATAATTCATTACATCTTACATAGCTCATATGGCTATCTCATTACAATGCAGCAAATATAACTATATAGCATTGATTCCTTCATCTTCAAGTGCCACAGGCAATCATGTTGGTTGTAGACTTGTAATCCCTACTCAACAAACTTCACTAACATCAAACAAACCTGCAACATAATAAGTTACAGCCACAAGGGTCAATACATTTGAATTGTATTGGCAAGTGATATTATATTGATATGGAGAATCTAACATCTACATGAATATTTGGCTAATTGGAGTTTTGGCTGGCCTTTGCATAAAATAAGATTTTCCCTATCCTTTGAAAATAGCTTTTTTCTTTTCAAAACATTTCATCACACAATGTCACACTGGTTACACACCAGGTGCTTCCCTTGTTTACCCAACAAGTTTTAACTTAGAGAAATTGGTATGAGGAGATCCTTGATTGCTTCAATGTCTTTGATGCTCAAATTGTCCATTGCCGGGGACACGACTAAGTACTTAGGTTTTACCCTCTCGAGAGGTGGTGCACTTTTCCCACAAGACTCGACATGCATCGAGACGAGACTTTTCAATAACAATCCCTCAGATCAGCACAGACGTGTGCCATACTATCATCACTACCACCTTCTGTCTGCCCGTCTGAGTTCTTGCAACCTATGTAGTCAAGGCAGAGCCCATATGCCATGTGGCTGCACTAGAAGCTTCTCAACACAAAACATCTCAAATCTCTTTGTTCCTGGGTGGCCATCCACAAGTGTGATACACAAGGTAAGCCATAAACATGGGCCCTGTGTAACCACTCAACACAAACCATTCTCACCATTTCACCTAGGTGATTCATTCACATAGTTGTTTTATTAAACAAAAACATAGTCATAGACTTTGCAAAATATCATAGCATGAATATTCCACCCTTGTATTCTATTGGCTAAGCTAAGCATACTAGCATAACTTGTCTCTTGACTTAGGAAGAGTCCTACCAAGATATATTCTATAGGATCTACTATAGCATAGCAATATATAAAAATAGTCCTATCATGCATACTACAAAAATATTACTAATGCAATATTGAAAAGATAGGATTTTTTATGACCAAAGTATCACTTGCCTTTTTAGTAGAGAAACTAGGTACTCTCCTTGATCTTGCAATTGTCACACTGTTCAAAGTTCACTACAATTCAATCAAGCAAGGAACACATTCAAAACTAGCATTCAAACAATTCACCACATAAAATGATAAAAACAAGGAAATGCATGCACACATGCAAAAGGTTGTTTTATTTAAAAAGGTTTTTCTAACAAGGTTCTAAACATTTCAAAACACCTACTGGTCATTTTAGATAAGTGGAAAATCATTTGAAAACAAGTTAGTGAAAATAGCCCTTTTAAATCATTTCCGTTTTACTTAGAAATGCCTTTATTCAAAGTAATAATTCCTAGTGTTAACCAAATATATTTTTAAACTCAAATGTTAGTGTTTATGGTCATAGGGTTCAAAAAAAATCCATTTGCAAAAGGTTTCACTCAAAAATCAATTTTAAAACAATTTTTATTCCCAAAATAGTCCTACACATGTTTATGCATAGAAACCTAATTTTTCAGAAGCAAATGACCAAACCAGGGCCATAGTTGAAAATTTTACATTTTTATGAATCCATTGATATAAAATTTGTAATTTTTGGACATACAAATCAAAAGTTATGATTTCTGCAAGTTCAATCATCCAAAAACATTTTCTGGAATTTTGAACAGACAGACTGCCACGTGTCTTAACCTTACTAGTCAATACCGATTCCTCTGGATTGAGCTACATGGACCGTTAGATCTAAGTGGTTATGTGCACCTGTGGATCAACCAATACAGTTTCGTCTATTGATCTATCTCAACCACTGGATCTGCATCCAACGGTTCAAAGCGCGATGACCTAAGATTGGCGGCGCTGGCGACGGTGCACGGCGGCGGCGCTCTGTCTACGGCAGTCCGACGGTTCTAGGAAGCAAGAGGAGGGAAGGAGGCTGTTACCAGGTTCGCAATGTCGCAGTGATGCTCAAGGTAGTCGCCGTTGATCAAGGGGCGCATGGGGTCGGCCTGAATCGCTCGCCGGAGTTAGCATCGGCGTCAGGTGTGCTCAGACGTCATCGAAGGTGAAGCTATAGAGTGCGCTAAGGCAAAATAAAGGTGGCGTTAGATGCACAAGAGGGAGGCGAGTGCGAGAGCATCAACGAGAGGGAGAGGGGTGGTCAGGGCTCACCGGGAGAACTCGCTGGAGTTGAGGAAGATGACGGTGGCGTGCAGGCGATGATGGGGCAGAGCCTCTAGGGCGCGCGCGAGAAAGCGGGGACTACTGGCAAGGGCGCACGATGAAGGAGAGTAAGTCTGCGTGAGCTAGGTGCAAGGGGTGTCTGGGCTCGCCAGAATTGGCACCGGAGTGCGACGAAGACAGTGGTGGTTCGAGCACAAATTGGGGCAGCCTGGAGGCTCCTGGGATGCGGCATCTGAGGGGAAAGAAAGAGGAGGGGGAGGCGGTTAAGAGGGCATAGTCGCGGGGAGGAATTACTGACACAGCTACTCGAATTCATTAGAATTAGAAACATCCAGAAACAGCTGAGGGAGGAGGGCGTGGTCATCGCGGTGAGGAAGACGATGACAGTGTGGCGGTGGGGCCTGGGCGTCACTGGGGTGCGGGTACGGGTGTGGGTGAGAAAGGTTCTGTAGGGGAGAGTGGGGTGAGAGCCGGGTGGGCTGAGTTGGGCCAGGGGTTAGGCTAGCTCGCTGGGCCTGGTTGGCAGGTTTGTTTCCCTATTTTTTCTTCTTATTTCTTATTTCTTTTTCTATTTCTAATTCAAACCATTTGATTTAAGCTTCAATTTGAATTAAATTTCCAAACCTTTTCAGTAGGTTTTAAATCATTTATGAGTTGATTAGTTGGCCCACTTTGGAAATTTCAATTATTTTTCTTGTGATTTAATAATTCATTTAAGTGAGGCAATTTGTCTTTATTTAAATAAAATTTAATATGGTTCAAACCGATATAATTTTATTCAAATAATCTTTTATTCTTTTATTTTATTTGAATTACTTTTATTCCATTTGCTTATGGATTTGGCCAAGGTTTAAATTGTTTTTTAAACAATTCTTATTTATTTATTTCTTTCTTTGTCTTATAAAATTCATATCTTTTTATTTATAGCTCCAAAAATGGTGATTCCACTTTGTATAATTTTATTTAATATTTGTTTATCTTTTAAAATCCTTTTAGGATTACTTTCCTCACAATTTCGGTGTTGATTTTGGCCAGGAGTTTTATTAGCCTTGGGAATATTTCCTTTTTGTCTTATTAAAATCATAAGTTTTTATCCATGGCTCCAAATTGAATGAAACCAATTTCCATGGTTTTGTAATATTTTTCGTTTTACCATTTTTGGTCATTTAGAAATGTTTGTTGCTAAATTTTTATATGGAATAAAGCCATAGTATTAGAGTGATCTTGGAGACGTTTTATTTTCATTAGGGTTTAGGGTTTTGGTTTAACGTTTGCAAGTGCTTTAAATTCAAGATTCTTTCCATGCATGAATGCATTTGACTTGTTTGAAAATTTGTTTGTTGCCTTTTCATTCAAATCTTGTTCAAGTAGGGTTTTTGATGTTTCCATTTAGAAGCAAAAAGTTTCTTCTCACCCTAAATTTCAACATTTATTTCCTTTGTTTGTTTATTTTTCACATTTCAAAATTTGGAGATTTTTGGGATGTGAAAGTTTATTTCTGTTGGATCTCGATAATAGTGTTACACATATTCATAATGTTGATGCTAAAAGGATTAAACTTGAAGATGATATATCTGCATATATGTGGCACTTCCGTCTAGGTCATATTGGCGTTAAACACATGAAAAAGCTCCATTCAGATGGACTGTTGGAATCACTTCATTTCGAATCATTTGATATATGCGAGCCATGCCTTATGGGCAAGATGACTAGAATGTCGTTTTCCGGTTCAACGGAACGGTTGATAGATTTATTGGAAATCATAAATTCTGATGTATGTGGTCCAATAAGTGTGTCAGCACGAGGTGGATATCGTTATTTTGTTACTTTCACGAATGATTTGAGTTGATACAGATATATCTACTTGATGAAACACAAGTCTGAAACCTTTGAAAAGTTCAAGGAATTTTCAGGATGAAGTGGAAAATCATCGTAACAGGAAGATCAACTTTCTACGATCTGACCGTGGAGGTGAGTATCTAAGTTACGAGTTTAGCACATATATGAAATAGTGTGGAATAGTTTCACAACTCACACCTGCCGGAACACCATAGCGAAATGGTGTGTAGGAACATCGTAATCGTACTTTATTAGATATTGTTCGATCTATGATGTCTCTGACTGACTTGCCACTGTCATTTTCGGGTTATGCACTAGAAACCGCTGTATTCACTTTAAATCGGGCACCATCTAAATCTGTTGAAAATACACCATAGCGAAATGGTGTGTAGGAACTTCGTAATCGTACTTTATTAGATATGGTTCGATCTATGATGTCTCTGACTGACTTGGTTTTGTTGTTGTTGTTGTTGTTGTTGTTTTTGTTGTTGTTGTTGTTGTTGTTGTTGTTGTTGTTGTTGTTGTTGTTGTTGTTGTTGTTGTTTTTGTTGTTGTTGTTGTTGTTGTTGTTGTTGTTGTTGTTGTTGTTGTTGTTGTTGTTGTTGTTGTTGTTGTTGTTGTTGTTGTTGTTGTTGTTGTTGTTGTTGTTGTTGTTGTTGTTGTTGTTGTTGTTGTTGTTGTTGTTGTTGTTGTTGTTGTTGTTGTTGTTGTTGTTGTTGTTGTTGTTGTTGTTGTTGTTGTTGTTCTGATTCTGCATAAAAGTGGTCATCATCTGCATCAGCTGTGCCTGTGCTGTTATCAGCTGCTGCATCTCGGGGGTGACATTGTTGTTGTTTGGGTTGGACTTGGCACGTCGAGGAGGCATCTGTGGTTTTCATAAGGATAAGAATGAGATACCCATAGATGCTTATCATGCACAATACATCACACAGACAATCACCAAACCAAACATCAAAATAACATAAGGTTCAAACGACGTAAACAACAAGTTTGGAAAAGCAATCACACCATAGCAAGCCATCCACATGTTGTATGGTCATTGCGACTCAATAATCATAAGCACGGTAAATGAAAGATAAATGAGTAGTCATCACTACTCCTCCGCATCAACCTCCACATCAACAAGTTTAAGACCTGCATTCTCCATAGCGGTCTTGTATTCCTCAACATTGGTAGTCAAGGCCTCTATATTAGCCCTAAGAGCTCTTTTCTGTGAACGAGGCCTCTCGATCACTCCCTGCTGATGCTCGAGCTGAAAGTCCTTGGCCTCCATCTCTTCCTTCATCTCCCGGATCTTCTTGTTCCGGTCTTGGACTCTCTTCTCCTGGCTCTTGAATTTCTTGTCCTGGCTCTCAAACTTGGCCTCCATTTCTTTGACTATCTCGTCTTGCTCCGCGAAGAGCTTGTCCTTCTCTCGGAGCTGAACCTGGAGCTCATCATTGCTAAGCATGACGTTGGTCCTATCAGTATCTACGTGCCTAATAAGAACCTCTAGGTCCTAAAGGTACAGATGAATCGGCTCCACCGTCTCTCTAGCAGCATCCTCAAACTCAATAACCTCACTGTAACATCAATAAAATCATGTTTGCAAAGATTTCATATCATTCATTCATGCATATAATTTAGGGACCATTTTTCCAACTCATTTCAAGAAAACAGAGGCACTTAGTACTATTATTTTATGTGAGCAACTATTAATCAAATGCCACTCTCAATTGAGGGTGTAAATGTTTTAAACCAAGCCTTGTTTGTTTCCTTGTTGTTTAGGGTGAATGTTAGAGTTTGGGCAAAATTTACAAAACAAATATGGTTTTAAAAACCATTTTCAAATCTATATCCAACCATGTGCTAAGGCACTGTTATTTTTAAAAATCTTCAAAGGACCATGCTATTCCAACAAGACAGTATGATTCTATACTCAAAATTATACAAGTTTCACTTTACAAAAATCCAGAAAAGATTTGAATTCAATTGCTTTTGAATTTGATTGAATTTGATTCCTGAAATTCATTATAGAAAAAGAAAAGGAATTAAGAAAACCAATTGGGCCTGGCGCCACCAATCTAGCCCAGCAACAGACGCAGCCCAGCAAGCCACCCGGGGATTTTCCCTCCTTCTCTCACGCGGCACAGACCCACCCTGCAGTCACTGATCAGTGGACCCTCTCCACGTCAGCTCCTTCTTCCCCAAATTCCACGCGTAGACGCCGTCGCCGCCCGTTTCTTCCCCTTCACTACCGCGATTTTAATCCACTTAATTGGCGATGAATGCGTGCGTAATCTCCGCCCCCGCTCCGGCTATAAGATCCCCTCCCCTCTCCGCTCATTTCCCCTCACTCAGCACAGTCACCACGCCACCAGGCTGCCCGTAATCTTGCTTACACCGCCGCAGACAGAGCCAACTCCGGCGAGGTATTCCGGTAAGTCTAGTGATCGCGCCCACTCCTTGTTCACCCTGGAATGATCCCCTGATCCTTGCGCACCTCCTGATCCCCTTTGTCCGTCTGCTTGTGATCCAGAGCGTCGACTTCGACGAGCACCGTGGGCATCCGACGCCATATCCAACTCCGACGAGAGATTGAGGTAAAAACAGACCGTCCCGCGCCTTCTACTTGACCCTGCCAGGTTTGCCTGAGCATTGTGCACACGCTGATACCCTCGGTTTGTGCTAGGGTGGCCAGTAACGTCGCCTTCGTCGCTGTCCGAGCAAACCCGACGCTGCCTCCAACTCCGACGAGCCCCAACAGCCTCTACAGTACACCCCCGCCCACGCCAGCAACACCTTGAGCATCGTCGTGTTCCCGCGAGTCTGGTAAGCCACTGCTCAACCCTTAGCCCCCTCTGGAATCACCGGTGCGTCGCTGGCAGAAGTGCCGCTGCCGCCAGCAACCATTGGCGCCGCCAGTCTTTGGTCGCTTGCATCTTAGCCATTAGATCTAGATCCAACGCTCAGGAATAGATCACTTAATCGAACCGGTACGCGCAGATCTGGCCGTGCACTGCCACTTAGATCCAACGGCCCGCAAGCGTGATCCGCGCGAATCGGTATCGTCCAATCAGATGCTGCCGCGTGGCCAGTTCCATGATTTAAAATCAGATTTTATATCTATTAGATGTTTAAACTTGTTTAATCCATAACTTCTGATTCCCACGTCCAAATTTGACAAATTTTATATCATTAGAATCAGGAGAGAAAAACCTTTCTATTTATGCAATGTGTTTAATGTTTTGCCTCTATTAAAATGGTTGTTTTTGCAGAAACATTTGTAGGCATAATTTGAGTATAATAATTATTTGGAAAATGATTTGTTTTTCAAATAAAGTTTATTTGGCTTGTTTTGTACTTGTTTATGATTTAGTACTGTGCACTTGTATTGTTTGGTGTAGAAAATCATCACATGACATTTTGCATGCATTCATGTATTTTTGCTTGTATATATTGTGTATGTGATTTGTGCCATTATTTTATGTGTAGATTTTGGTGCAAATAGTGATTGTGATTGTGAGGATTGTTGCTACTCCCCAAACTACCAAGGCAAGTGGTGATTCATGATTTTATTCCTATGTTTTTCAACTATGCACTAGAAATATTTTGCTAGACTTGCATGAATATTTTTGATCTAAATGCTATGCTTGGGAAATCCTAGTAGTTGTAGAATTGCTAGAAATTTCTAAGTTAAGATGCCTATCAATGCCATGCTTAGCCTAGCTAGTAGAAACCAAGGGTGGTTATATATTCATGCTATGAGTAAATATTTCTAAGTCTTTGGACTTATGTTTTTGCTTAATAAAACAACTAAGTGAATGAAACACCTGGGTGGAATGGAAAGAATGGGTTATGTTGAGATGTTACACAAGGCCCATTTCTATGGCTTACCTTGTGTATCTCACTTGTGGAAAGCCACCCAGGAACAAAGGGATTTGAGAGGCCAAATGTTAAGAAGCTTCTAGTGCAGCCACATGGCATTATGGGCTCTGCCTGGATCATATAGGTTGCAATAACTTAGCCATTTGGACAGTTGTTGGTAGTGGGATGATAGGTTGGAGCGCGTCCATTTGGTCTAAGGGAAGGCTTCTGAAAGGTCCTGTCTTGGTGAAAATCAAGTCTTGTGGGGAAAGTGCACAACCTCTGCAGATGGAAGAATCTAAGTACTTAGCCATGTCCCTGGTATTGGACAACTTGAGCATCAAGACATGGAAGCTATCAAGAATCTCCTCATCCCAATTTCTAAGTAAAAACTTGTGGTTGAACAAGGGTGAAAGTTCACCAATTTCTATTGGTGTTTCCTTGGGAAAGATTTTGTCAAAGAAAAACTTAGTGTTTTCAACTAATAGGTAAAACCTATTTTGAGCAAAGCAAGCCTAAGCTACACTTAGCCAAAATGCATATAGTATCTAGTCTACCAATACTCTACTAAGGTATCACTTGCCAATACTATTTCAATGTATTGACCCACTGTGGCTGTAACTTGTGATGTTGCAGGTTATTCTGATGATGATTAGGGGTTATGAGTCTACACTCAACATGCTTGCCTATGGCACATGAAGATGAAGACTTATTTATCTTATTTTATATTTGAACTCTTGCATTAGGCCTGTGGCCCTGGAGTTTGTAAAAGACTATGTTTGTCTCTGGAATGATATGTAATAATGACCCTTGTTTCTGTGTACTTCATCTTAAACTGTGGATGCTAGCATTGATCCAGGGACTAGCATTGCAATCATAGGTATCCTTACCTTTATAAAGGGAGGGATCTTACAGATGGTATCAGAGCACTGTGTTTCCTGTAGGATTATTACCCTAGGATTGGAAACCACTAAGGAAAATTTTCAACAACTTCCACACTTGTCTTTTCTTCTCGTAAACTTTTCTAATCTTCTTTCTCATCTCTATTTGTAGATGAACTCCATCAACGAAGCCGTGAGGAAGGGACCACTCATGACTATGACTTTGGAATGTGAGACAGAATTTCCCAAGGCTCTCAAGGACCTCATGGTTTCCATGTGAATACATGGTGCAGCTGTGTACAAAGGTTTTCCTGTGATGGATGAAGGAGTTCAATACTGGTGGGTGCAACTTCACTTGTACAAAAACAAGGAAGACAACCACAAGGAGTCAGGATTCTCCATGGTCACCAACTCAGTGATGCACACCGCATTCTTTGATTCAGCAAGGGATGCAACTTGGAAAGCCATCAAAGAGCTTGGTGATAGAATCAAGTGCAGAATGCTCAACACTCAGAATGATCTTAGGGAAGAAAAGAAGCATACCCAAGAGTTAGAGGCTACCAAACAACGCTTAAGAGAGGACATCATAGACTTAGCCATTGAGTCATGTGATCAGGATCGACATATTGCCTCTAGGGATGGCCTGTTAGCCAACTTGGCAAGTGAGATGGGATTGTAACGTACTTCGTTAGTTGGACCACCACACTTATCATTTTATTTCCCAAATGTTGTTTAAAATAAGTTGAACCTTGTATGTTTGTAATGATTTTATGTATGCCTTGACTTGAATGTTTTGATTGTCAAAAATATGCATGTGATGTTTTGTCTTGTGATTTATCTTTTAACTGTGTTGGTTCTAACTTTTTCTATCTTATAAAATAGATGCCTAATGTTACTATCAGCATGACTGAAGAGTTCAAGGGAACTCGTTTTGTCACTCGTATTATTGAGCTCACTAGTTTGCTCAATCTCCCACTTCCTACCATCATGATGCTTCCCCTCACCAAGTTCGAGAGGAAGGACCTTTGGGGCTTCAAGGTTACTCATCCAGGACGCCAGACTGAGCCAGCCATGGAGGCCATCACCTTCAAGCTCATGCATGATGACAAGGAGAGAGGCCTAGAGGTAGTCATGCAGGATTTGCTTGGACGTTTGCTAGGGAGACACTCTCGGGAGATTAGAGGTACTCATTTTCACGCCTTCGGTAGACGTGATGAGGATGGTGAGGCCATTGACTTCGAGGATACTGCTAGAGAGACGGCAGAGCCGATTCGTCTATACCTCCAGGACTTAGAGGTTCTTCTTAGGCACCTAGATACTGATAGGACCAATGTCATGCTCAGCAATGACGAACTCCAGGTGCAACTTCGTGAGAAGGAAAAGCTCTTCGCGGAGCAAGATGAGATAGTCAAAGAAATGGAGGCCAAGTTTGAGAGTCAGGATAGAAAGTTCAAGAGTCAAGAGAAGAGAGTCCAAGATAGGAACAAGAGGATTCGAGACATGACTGCAGAACTAGAGGCCAAGGACTTCGAGCTCGAGCATCAACAAGGTGTGATTGAGAGGCTTCGTTCACAGAAGAGAGCTCTCAAGGCCAAAATAGAGACCTTGACCACTAATGTCAAAGAGTACAAGACCGTTATGGAGAATGCAGGTCTTACACTTGTTGATGAGGAGGTTGATGCAGAGGAGTAGTGATGACTACTCATTTACCTTCATTTACCATGCCTTTGATTATTGAGTCGCAATGACCATCCAACATGTGGATGGCTTGCTATTGGTGTGTTTACTTTTCAAAACTTATTGTCTTTGTTGTTGAACTTTTACTACTATGATGCATGTTTAGTGATTGTTTATGTGATGTATTGTGCATGTGAGCATCTATGGGTATCTCATTCTTATCTCTATTGAAAACCACAGATGCCTCCCCGACGTGCCAATCCCAACCCTAACAACAACAACAATATCACCCCCGATATGCAGCAGATGATGACAGCTCAGACACAGCTGATGCAAATGATGACCACGTTCATATAGAATCAGAACAACAACAACAATAATAATAACAACAACAACAATCAGAACAACCCACCGGGTTTTGACATGCTTACCAGATTCTTAAGGCTGAGGCCAGCAAAGTTCTCAGGAACTACTGATCCTATGGTGGCCAATGATTGGCTACGCTCTGTGAATAAGGATTTGGTAACTGTTGGCTGTACTGATGAAGAGAAAGTCAGATTTGCAGCACACTTGTTGGAAGGACCGGCAACCACTTGGTGGGATAACTTCCAGATCACCACTCCCATTGGGGATGTGACATGGGCTATCTTTGAAGATGGTTTCCGTACTGCTCACATCTCATCCGGAGTGATGAGTTTGAACAAGAAAGAGTTTCATAACTTGAAGCAGCGCCACCGCAGCGTGGCAGAGTATATTGAGGAGTTCAACAATCTGGCGCGTTATGCACCGGATGAAGTTGACACTGATGCTAAGAGGAAAGAAAAGTTCCTTGAAGGATTGAACGATGAATTGAACCTGCAGCTATCTGTGGCCTATGTTCCCAATTATCAGTCTCTTTGTGACAAGGCTGCTATTTTGGAGAGCAAAATAAAACAGGTTGAAAGCAGGAAGAGGAAGCACTCGGACAAGCACAACTCGGGATCGTCTCACAAGCGTTCCTATTATGATGATAGTGGGAGTTCTGGATCCCACAAGCATGGGAAGTACAACAAGCACCACAACCACAACCGTCATCATGATAACAAGCACCACCGTAGTCATGACAATGACAAGTACAAGAATCACAAGAGTGGATATAAGTGTAGGGGTTCGTAGCATGGAAAACAAAAATTTTCTACCGCATACAAACAAACAAGCCAAGATCTATCTACTATATTGTAGCAACGAGTCGATAGAATAACTCACCCTCGAAGATTCCAAAGTGTTTAACGAGAGCGGATTCTCGTGGGTGATGTAGTCGTACTCTTCCCGATCTCAAGATCGTGTAGACGATCCTTCCGGCGCTGCGTTCCGCCAGCGCTTCCGCAGTCGGTCACACGTTCGGTACTCGATGAAGACCTTCCTCTCCCTTGTTCCAGCAGGCAGCGGAGGTTGTAGCACTCTCCTCGCGATTCCGGCAGCACGACGGCGTGGTACCAGAAGTAGAGGGGAGATCTCGCAGGGCTTCGCCTTAAGCCGGAGCGAGTATGGTGGACTATGAGAGAGGCCTCGGTGATCTAGGGTTTAGACGCACCAAGGAGAGAGGGCTAGGCCGGCGGCTAGGGCTTGGGGAAGCCCAAGTCGGCGGCGGCAGCAGCAGGAGGTGGTGGCGCCGACGGCTTAGGATTAGGGTTTGGAGAGGGCAAGGTGTAGGTCTTGGAGGGGCAGCCCTGCCCCTCCTTATATAGGTGGGAGGCCGTGGCCAAAAGGAGGGGAGTCCCTACCCAACTCGGCCTCCTTGGCCGGCGGTGGAGGGAGAGGGACTTCCTCCCCAAGTAGGTTTCCTACTCTCCCTCCACCAAGCAAAATAGCCGTTTGACTTTTCAAATTGGCTTTTGACTTTTCAAACTAGGATTTGATTTATCCCTTTATTTTGCTCAGCGATGACACCTAGTACATGATGCAACCATTCCAACTTGTTATGACACATTCATGTACCCTTCCCCTCCGGAGTGCCGGACATTCCAGAACCTTCTAGAACATTCCCGATGAAAAAACCGGAACCATTCTCCAACCCCGAAACAGGACTTTCCTTATATGAATCTTATTCTCCGGACCATTCCGGATCTCCTCGTGATATCCCGGATCCCATCCGAGGCTCCGAACAACATTCGGTCTCTTACTCATCATTCCATAACTACTCAACAACATCGAATCCTTAAGTGTGTCTCCCTACGGTTCGTGAATTATGCGGACATGATCGAGACACTTCTCCGAACAATAACCAATAGAGGAATCTGGAAATTCATATGGCTCCCACATAATTATACGATTACTTTGCAATCGAATGAACTACTTACATACGATACCAATTTCCCTTTGTCTCACGATAGTTTACTTATCCGAGGTTTTGATCGTCGGTATCTCTGCATACCTAGTTCAACCTCGTTACTGATAAGTACTATTTTCTCGTTCCCGTGATATGTGATCCCTTATGAGCCAGTCACATGCTTGCAAGCCAATTGGATGACATTCCACCGAGAGGGCCCAGAGTATATCTATCCGTCATATGGATGGACAAATCCCACTCTTGATCCATGTGTCTCAACCAATACTTTCCGAACACTCAATGCCACCTTTATAGCCACCTAGTTACGGTGTGGTGTTTGATGTCATCAAAGCATCCTTTCGGTAATGGTGATATGCATGATCTCATGGTCGAAGGAATTAGGTTACTATGTATCAGAAAGGATATAGCAATTGAACTATTAAAATGACTTGATCTTTATGCTACGCTTATCTATAGGAGTATGTCCATCATACCATTCTCCTAACGATATGATCTTGTTGTTAATAACATCTCAATGTTCATGATAGGGAAACCACAATCATTTATTAACCAACAAGCTAGTATTATAAAGAGGCTTTACCAGGGACTCTAATTTAGTTTACAAATCACACAAGTATTAATGTTTCCTTGTTAATACTGTTATAGCATGAATGTAAACATTTATCATAAACACAAAGATATAATAATAAATACATTTATTATTGCCTCTAGGGCATATCTCCAACAGTCTCCCACATGCACTAGATTCAACTAATCTAGATTACATGGTAATATACCGAACACCCATGGAAGTTTGGTGTTGGTCATGTTTTGCCCTCGGGAGAGGTTTAGTCAACGGATCCGCCACATTCAGATCTGTGTGTACTTTGCAAATCTTTATGTCACCATCTTGGACATGTTCTCGAATAGCATGGAAACGTAGCTTGATGTGCTTCAGCTTCTTGTGTGACCTTGGTTCTTGCGCATTGGCTATGGCGCCCATGTTATCATAGTAGATAGACATTGGGTCCAGCGCACTTGGAACCACACCGAGCTCTGTAATGAACTCCTTCATCCATATCACTTCTTGTGAAGCCTCCGAAGCAGCTATGTATTCCGATTCAGTTGAAGATCTCGCCACAACGCTTTGCTTTGCACTCCTCCAACTAACTGCTGCACCATTCAAAGTAAATACGTATCCAGATTGAGATTTAGAATCATCCGGATCGGTGTTCCAACTAGCATCGGTGTAACCATTAACAACGAGATGTTCATCACCTCCATAAGAAAGAACCGTATCCTTAGTTCTTCTCAAGTACTTAAGGATGTTTTTGACCGCTGTCCAATGATCCACTCCTGGATCACTTTGATATCTGCTAGTCAAACTAACAGCATATGCAATGTCGGGTCTAGTACATAGCATGGCATACATTAGAGATCCTATGGCTGAGGCATAGGGAGTTTTACTCATCCTTTCTCTATCTTCTGCCGTTGTTGGACTTTGAGTTTTACTCAAGGTCGTATTGGGCAACATGGGCAAGAACCCTTTCTTGCTATCTTCCATTCCAAACCTCTTTAGAACTTTGTCCAAATATGTACTTTGTGACAATGATATTAGGCGTCTCGATCTATCTATATAAATCTTTATGCCTAATATGTAAGCTGCTTCGCCAAGATCTTTCATTGAAAAACTATTATTAAAATATTCCTTGACACTATTAAGAAGGTCTACATCATTCCCAATCAACAATATGTCATCTACATATAGTATTAAGAATGCTACAGAGCTCCCACTCACTTTCTTGTAAATACAAGCTTCTCCAGAAGTTTGTATAAAACCAAAACTTTTGATCACCTTATCAAAATGTTGATTCCAACTTCGGGATGCTTTCTTCAATCCATAAATGGACCGTTGAAGTTTGCATACCTTGTTAGCATCCTTAGGATCGACAAAACCTTTGGGTTGCATCATATACAACTCTTCATCAATGTCTCCATTGAGGAATGCTGTTTTGACATCCATCTGCCATATCTCATAATCATAATATGTAGCGATTGCTAACATAATCCTCACAGACTTTAGCTTCGCTACTGGTGAGAAAGTCTCATCGTAGTCAACTCCTTGAATTTGTCGAAACCCTTTTGCGACAAGTCAAGCTTTATAGACAGTAACATTACCATCAGCATCTGTTTTCTTCTTGAAAATACATTTATTCTCGACAGCCTTACGGCCATCCGGTAAGTCCACCAAAGTCCATACTTGGTTTTCGTACATGGATCCAATCTCGGATTTCATGTCTTCTTGCCATTTATTGGAATCTGGGCTCATCATCGCTTCCTCATATGCCGCAGGGTCATCGGTGTTGTCCACCAACATGACACTCATAACGGGATCATACCAATCAGGAGTGGTACGAGTTCTCGTTGACCTGCGAGGCTCTGTAGCAACTACAACCGAAGTTTCATGATCATCATCATTAGCTTCCTCTCTTATTGGTGCAGGCACCACAGGAACTTCTTCCGGTGATGTGCTACTCGCAAGTTCGAGAGAAGGTTCGACAACCTCGTCGAGTTCTACTTTCCTTCCAGTCACTTAATTCGAGAGAAATTCCTTCTCTAGAAAGGATCCATTCTTGGCAACAAAGATTTTGCCTTCGGATCTATGATAGAAGGTATACCCAATAGTTTCCTTTGGATATCCTATGAAGATGCATTTTTCCGCTTTGGGTTCAAGCTTGTCCGGTTGTAACTTCTTTACATAGGCTTCACAACCCCAAACTTTAAGGAACGACAACTTAGGTTTCTTCCCAAACCATAATTCATACGGTGTCGTTTCAACGGATTTAGATGGTGCCCTATTTAAAGTGAATGCGGCTGTTTCTAATGCATAACCCCAAAATGATAGCGGTAAATCTATAAGTGACATCATAGAACGAACTATATCTAAGAGAGTTCGATTACGACGTTCGGACACACCATTACGTTGTGGTGTTCCCGGCGGTGTCAATTGTGAAAGTATTCCGAATTTCTTCAAATGCTTGCCAAACTCGTAACTTAGATATTCACCTCCACGATCAGAACGCAAAAATTTAATCTTCTTGTTACGTTGATTCTCAACCTCACTTTGAAATTCCTTAAACTTCTCGAAAGTTTCGGACTTATGTTTCATGAAATAGATATACCCATATCTACTCAAGTCATCCGTGAAGGTAAGAACATAACGATAACCACCGCGCGATGCTACACTCATTGGACCACACACATCGGTATGTACGATTTCCAATAAATCCGTAGCTTGCTCCATCATACCAGAAAATGGAGTCTTATTCATTTTACCCATCAGACATGCTTCACATATTTCAAGTGATTCGAAATCAAGTGATTCAAGAAGTCCATCGGAATGGAGTTTCTTCATACGCTTTACTCCAATGTGACCAAGACGACAGTGCCACATATAGGTCGAGTTATCGCTCAATTTCAAACGTTTAGCCTCAATGTTATTAATATGTGTATTTCCACTATCGAGATTCAATAATAATAGACCATCTATCAAAGGTGCATGTGCATAAAACATATTACTCATATAAATCGAACAACCATTATTCTCTGACTTAAACAAGTAACCGTCTCGCAATAAACAAGATCCCGATATAATGTTCATGCTTAACGCAGGCACCAAATAACAATTATTTAAGTATAAAACTAATCTCGATGGTAGATGAAGAGGTAGCATGCCGACCGCGATCACATCAACCTGGATCGTCACCTCGTTCTTCGCTAGCTTCTGTTTATTCCGCAGCACCTGTTTCGAGTTACAAATATGAGCAACCGAACCAGTATCAAATACCCAGTCACTAATACGAGTAGTAGTGAGATACACATCAATAACATGTATATCGGATATACCTTTCTTCTGTTGCCGTTCTTCAAATCCGCCAAGTAATTTGGGCAATTCCGCTTCCAGTGACCTTCTCCCTTGCAGTAAAAGCACTCAGTATCAGGCTTAGGTCTAGCCTTGGTCTTCTTCGTTGGTGCGGTAACTTTCTTACCACCCTTCTTGAAGTGTCCCTTTTGCTTCGACTTGCCTTTCTTGAATTTGGTGGTCTTATTGACCATCAACACTTGGTGCTCTTTCTTGATCTCTACTTCTGCAGATTTTAACATGGAGAAGAGTTCTGGCAACTGCTTGTTCATGCTTTGCATATTGTAGTTCATCACAAAGTTCTTGTAACTTGGTGGTAGTGTCACATCCCAAAATTTTCCAAATCTTGTTATGTGAAAAATAAATGAATAAAATAAAACTTTGTTGATTTTCAGGGCCAGAAGAAACTTTTTGAATTCAATTGGAACTTCAAACCAATTTGGATCAAATAAATCCTAAAGGGATTAAAAAGATAAATATTTAATAAAGGAAAAAAATATATTTTATTACTACTTTGAAATCTTTTTATAAAAGGATTTGGTTCTCAAAATGAAAAGAAATATTTTTATTTTATAAAGCCAAATTAAACCTTGGCCAAGACTTTGAAACAAAAAGTTTTGCTTTGATTAAAATAGTAGAGGTTTATTTAAAATAAAATAAAAGGGACTTAAATATCCAAGTTGTTATTAATAAAAGTTTTACTATTTCTAAACCATCAAAACTTGTGTTTAAAATAAGTTTTCCAAGTGTTTATAATTTCCAAATAAAACCTATTGAATGGTTTTGGTACTATTTTAGTTTTCAAAATAAAGATTTCAATAAAACAAATCCTATTTGAATTAAATGAATAAGGTCTATTCATTTAATTGGTATTGGACCCTAAAATAAAATGTTATTTTATTTTAAACAAGTATTTCAAGTATTCTTTATCTTCAAATAAAACCTACTGATTTGGTTTTGAAAGTGTTTGGATTTCAAATGAAGAGTTTATTAAATAAATCAAACCCTATTTGATTAAATAAATAAAGGTCCATTTCACTTATTTAATGAATGGATCCTAAAATGAATGAAAATATTATTTTATTTTGGAATGTTGTTTTATGTTGATAAACAGAACCAAGTTCAAAGTTGTGAAGTGTGGGATTGTTTGA
Organism: Avena sativa; assembly: GCA_916181665.1. NCBI lineage: Eukaryota > Viridiplantae > Streptophyta > Magnoliopsida > Poales > Poaceae > Avena > Avena sativa. The sequence goes on along the minus strand of OV702285.1, from coordinate 165,426,464 downwards.
ATGTTTAAATAATTGATTGAAATTCAAAACAGAAAATAGATTTGGAAAAAGAAAAAGATTTCAGACAGAAAAATAGAGCAGCCCAACCAACTAGGCCCAACAGCCCATTCCAGCCCAGCTCCCCTCCCCAAAGCGTTTTCTTTTCCACTCAGAACCGCACCCACACAGGAACTGACCGGTGGACCCAACTCCCTTTCTTCCTCTAACGCTGACAAGACAACCCCACGCCACATCATCGTCTCCTTCAGCCCCCCCGCAGACCAGTTCTTCTCCTCGCCGTTTCTGCCGAATTTTCACCGAGTAAATTCGTCATAAACGCTGCAGCAAATACACCCGCGTTTACTCTCGTTAACTCGCCTCTCCCTCCTCTCCATTTCCCCTCTGGTTCCAGCTCCTCTCCGCCCCAGGGCTACTCCAATTGGTCGCTGCAACCTCACCAACTCCGACGAGGTCCTGCTCGAATTCTGGCGGAACCCGACAACCCCACTACCCAGGGAGCACACGAGCGTGCTCGCCAGCACCAGGCGTACCTCCCAGTGGCGGTAGCTCACTAGCGCACGCCCCAGGACGTCGCCCCCGACGACACCAGCACGCCACCACCTCCTTCTCCAACTCCGGCGGCATCTACAGGTGAGACCAGACTTCCTCTTCACCTCCCTGTGATGCACACATACTCGCCTCCCTCTGGCGAACCTAACGGTGCAATCTACTGGTCTTAGGGCGCCCCCTATCCTCGCCCACGACGACCTCCTGAACCGCCCGAAGCCCAGCTCATCTCCGGCGAGCGATTGCCGTCCACCCCGAGCGCCCCTTCGACGGAGACGACCACGTTGAGCACCAGCATTCCACGGCGATCACTGTGAGCATCTCCCCACCCTCCTTTGCTTCCGCCGCCAACCACCGCCGCCAGCGCCGCCACTTTGTGGTTGATTGGATCAGGACCGTTCGATTTAGATTAGACGCGTAGAAACAGATGACTTAAACGAAGGGGTAAGATAGATCCTGAGCCGCTCGATCTAATTTAAATCCAACTCTCCACAGCGACTGATCCGTACGAACCGGTACTGGCGAATAGGAGCAAGCCACGTGGCCAGGTTCTGATTAAAACAGATTTTGAAACCAGATTTAAATACCATTTTGAAACCCTTGTAACTTTCAAACCACACGTCCAAAAATTACAAATTTTATATAAATGGATTCAGTGGAACAAGCCCTAGCCAACCATGCCCTTGGTTTAGCAAAAAGCTTCTGGAAAAATGTTTGTTTTTGCAGAAACATTTGTATGCTTGTTAAGATTATAAAAATTGTTTAAAAATGAATTTGGGGATGAAATCTTGGGCAAATGGTGTGATTTGAACCTAATAACATTGGGAAACACTTTGTGGATTCAAAAATGAATTTGGTGAAACAAAATAAAGATTCTTTGATTTAAAACCATTTCTAGTCAAATAGAAATGTGGTTTATTTATTAAAAATGGTTTTGGAAGAAAACCTTTGGAAAATGTCTTGTTTTAAACTCTCTGACCCAAAATACCAAGTTTTGTGATTTGAGAACATATTTGGTGAACCTATAGGTTAATGCCTTAGTAAAAATATTTCTACACCACATAAAATAATACTTTGTTTTGAAAATGGTTTTTAAAGTGAAACCTTTTGCAAATGACTTTGCCACTTTACAAAATGACCATTAGGTGCTTTCAAATGTTTATGACCCATTAGGAACCACTTTTTCAAACAAAACAAAGCTTGGCATGCTTGCATGCATTACTTTGACTTTGTCATTTTATGTGTTGTTTTGCTTGTTTGGTAGATTGAGTTTGTACCTTGCTTGATTGATTTGTAGTGACTTGAAGAGTGTGATTGTTGCAAGGACAAGGAGTGAACCCATACTCTACCAAAAAGGCAAGTGATGCTTCATACTTTTTATCCCATTACTTTCACTATGCATTAGTGATTTTCTTTAAGTAAAACTTGCATGAATTTTGCTAAGTATGAACCTTGCTATAGGAAAACCTAGTAGATGAATCCTTAGTAGGATTTTCCTAAGTTAAGATTCCTACTACTATCAAGCTTAGCCTAGCTAATAGAAAACATGGGTGGAAAATATATTCACACTATGGAAAAATCTCTAAGTCTGAGGACTTATGTTTTTGTTTAATAAAACAACTAAGTTAATGAATCACCTGGGTGTAATGGAAGGATTGGTTTATGTTGAGTGGTTACACAAGGCCATGGACTTGGCTTGTGTATCTCACTTGTGGTATGCCACCCAGGAACAAAGAGATTTGAGATGTCAAATGTTGAGAAGCTTCAAGTGCAACCACTTGGCAATATGGGCTCTGCCATGATCATATAGGTTGCAAGAACTTAGCCATATGGACAGTTGGTGGTAGTGTTTGATAGGTTGGGACGCGTCCATTTTGGTCTAAGGGAAGGCTTCTGAAAGATCTTGTCTTGGGAAACCAAGTCTTGTGGGGAAAGTGCACCACCTCTGCAGAGTGTAAAATCTAAGTACTTAGCCATGTCCGTGGTAAAGGACAATTTGAGCATCAAGACATGGAAGCAATCAAGAATCTCATCATTCAAATTTCTAAGTTAAAATCTTGTGGTTTGAACAATGGTTGTTTGAAATCTTCTATCTTTGATGGAGAGATGCCTTGGTAAAAGGATCTTCAAATCTTTGATTGAGAAAAATGTTTTTGTCAAAGCAAAAACTTAGTATTTTCAAATGTTAAGGAAAAATCTATTTTGAGCAATGCAAGCCTCAACTCCGCTTAGCCAAATGCATATAGATGATAGACTCCACTATACTAAAATAGTATCACTTGCCAATACAATTCAAATGTATTGACCCTTTTTGGCTGTAACTTGTATGTTGCAGGTTTGATTGTTTTTAGTGAAGATTAATTGATTAGGATTACAAAGTCTACAACCAACATCTGCCTGTGGCACTTTGAAGATGAAGGACCCCATGACTATAGTTATTCCGCTGCAATGTATTGTAATAGCCAAATGAGCTATGTAAGATGTAATAAACTTATGTTATTCCTGGTTATAAAGTTATATTATGACCTTTGTTTCTTGATATTACATCTATACTGTGGATGCTAGCTATTGATCCAGGGACTAGCATTGTAAACACAGGGGGCACTATCTTATTAAAGATTGGAACCTCTACAGGTAGTGATTGGAGGACACGGTAAATCCCCAAAGCAAAGGAATCACTATACCCAAGATTTGGAGTTTGTTTGCGTGCCCAGACATCTTAAGCACATGCTCACTGACGGAGCTGCCCTCTTCCATCTTGCAGTTAAAGAACTTTTCAGAAGCCTCATAGCTCTCAAATGCCGCGTGAGTCTCAAAAATCAATTTGAGTTCATGGACAATATCATGTGGGTCTGAATTCTCAAACCTTTTCTGAAGCTCCGATTCCAAACCATACAAGATAGCACACTGAACTGTGGAGTATTGATTCTTCCGAGCGAGGTAAACATTCTTTACTTCATCGGTAGCATCAGCTGCAGGCGGGTCACCCAGCGGTGCATCCAGCACATAGGTCAAATTACCAGCATTGAGGACAATCCTCAAATTGCGGAACCAATCTGCGAAGTTGCTTCCATTGTTTTTCAACTTTTCTTTCTCTAGGAACGCACTAAAATTGATGGTAGGGGCCGCCATTGATCTACAACATATTTGCAATAGTTTAGACTAAGTTTATGACAAATTGAGTTCTAATTAATAGTTAAATTAATCTAGGTGAACGCCCACTCAAAACAACATCCCTCACATTGTTTTAGTGATCACACGAACCAAATCCACCACATCAAAACCGATCATCACGAGAGTTGATGTAGCTTCAATGGCGAACAATCGACATGTTCATCATATCTACTATATGATTCATGCTTTACCTTTCGGTGATCCGTGTTCCGAGACCATTCCTGTACATGCTAGGCTCGTCAAGATCAAACCTTAGCTTCCGCATGAGCAAATCTGGCTTGCTCACGTTGTATAAACTTGCAGAATCTAACACTCCCGATCATCACGTGGTGCTTCGAAACAACAAGCTTTAGCAACAATGCTTACTAAGGATGAACACTTTAGAACTTGAAATTCATGTGCATGAGGGATCATCTTATAATGCTACCGTCGTTAACTAAGCAATACAAGATGCATAAAGGATTAACATCACATGCAATTCATAATATGTGATATGATATGGCCTTTCTTCTTTGTGCTTCCGATCTCCATCTTCAAGCATGAACATGATCTCCATCATCACCGGCATTGCATCAAGGTCAATGACGCTACTCCATGGTTGTCGTCCACCAGCTTCAACTATTACAACTACTTTGAATAGACACGCGGGTCTTGACAGAAATTAAAGACAACCATATGGCTCCTGCCGGTTGCCAACTTACAATAAGGAACATTGCATACATCAAATATAATCACAATCATGGCCATATCACATCACAGCACACCCCTGCAAAACAAAGTTAGACGCCTCTAATTTCTTTGCATATTTTACGTGGTTTGGGGCTTTCAATAAGTGTCGATCTAACTTACGAACAAGAACCACAACGTTGATGTTTGAACTATCAAGTGCCTGTTGTAAATTGGATCTATAATATAATGGGAGAGACAGACACCCGCAAAGCCACTTATGCAATACAAGTTGCATGTTGAGCGTGGAGCAAGTCTCATGAACGATGTCATGTAAGGTTATCCCGGGCCGCTTCATCCCATCATACCGCAAGATGCAAAGTACACAAGAAGCAATTGATAATAAAAGCACCACCGCCCACAATGACCATTGTGTTCTACTCGTGCAACAGATCTACATATAGACACGGCTCTGATACCACTGTAGGGGTTCGTAGCATGGAAAACAAAAAATTTCTACCGAATACAAACAAACAAGCCAAGATCTATCAACTAGATTGTAGCAATGAGTCGATAGAATAACTCACCCTCAAAGATTCCAAAGTGTTTAACGAGAGCGGATTCTCGTGGGGTGATGTAGTCGTACTCTTCCCGATCTCAAGATGGTGTAGACGATCCTTCCGGCGCTGCGTTCCGGCAGTGCTTCCTCAGTCGGTCACACGTTCGGTACTCGATGAAGACCTTCCTCTCCCTTGTTCCATGTAGCACCCCGAGTAAAACCACTACCAGAAAATCGCTTGCTAATTACTACTTTGTGCATCATCATGACATCATGCATCGTTTGGCTAAAATTATTTTCTAAAATCCTATATTTATTTTCTAAATATCCTTGTCTTTTATTTCATATCAAACCCCGATTGTCCGGATATTTTGTTTTGACGAAATAATTTATAGAAGTCCTTTGAAATAAATATATATATATAATAAAACCCTAAATATTTTTAGTGGGAAGGCAGCCACCGGCCAGGCCCAAAAGGCCCAACCGGCAGCCACCTACCACCCCACGAACCCTAACCCTAAGAAACCCTAACCTACCCCAGACCAAACTCTAACCCTAGATCTATTCTAGACCAAACCCTAAACCTAATCCCTCACCCTCAATTCCCCTCCCATCCGCCTCAACCACTCACCTCACATGCATCCGCCGCCAGCCTTACAACCCACCCTAGAACCCACCTACCCTTGCAACGCGACGCGCCTCCCGCGACGCACCGCAGCAACCGCGCGGACCAACCCCGACCCCTCTCATGTTCTATCTCGCCCGAACCCACCCATGGCCCGCGTGACCGCCCGCAGACCCCGCCCCCGATTCTCCTTCCTCAAACCGGAGCCCGTCGCCGCCCCTTTGCCCTCGCCCGAGACGTCTGTCACATCCCAAGATTTTCCAAATCTTGTAATGTGAAAATAAATGAATAAAATAAAACTTTGTTTGATTTTTAGATCCAGAAGAAACTTTTGAATCCAATTGGAACCTCAAACCCATTTGAATTAAATAAAATCCTCAAGGGATTCATAAAGATAAACATTTAATAAAGGAAATTAAAATGTTTTGGAACTACTACTTTAGATCTTTTAATAAAATGATTGGGTATTCAAAAGAAAAGAATGGATTTATAAATAAAGATTATTTTATAAGCCAAATTAAACCTTGGACAAGCTTTGGATTTAAAACATTTTGTTTTGAATAAAAATAGCAAAAGTTGTTTTAAATAAATAAATAAGAGTTTAATATCCAACTTTATTTGAATAAAAGGTTTTACTAATTGAAACATCAAAACTTATTAAAATATTTAAAATAAGTTTTCTCAAATATTTGATAATCATAATTAAAACCTACTAAAGTGTTTTAGCTTTATTTTAGATTTTAAATAATTATCTCAATAAAACAAACCCTAGTTGATTTAATAATGAAAGTCAATTTTATTAATAATGGACTCTAAAATAAAATGTTATTTTGTTTTAAAACAAGTTTCCAAGTATTGAATATTTCCAAATAAAACCTATTGAATTGGTTTTGAAAATATTTAGGTTTTAAATAAAGATTTTATTCATAAAATCAAATTCTATTTTATTAATTAACTAAGGCCCATATTATTTAATTATTAATGGACCTTAAAGTAAAGGGATTATTTTATTTTAAAAAAAGACTTCCAATATTCTTTATTTCCAAATAAAACCTACTGATGGGGTTGAAAATATTTGGATTTTAAATGAAAATTTTATTACTTAAACCAAACCCTATTTTATTAATAAACCATAGTCCATTTTAGTTAATTATCAAATGGATCCTAAATTGAATATAAAAATATTATTTATTTTTGGATTTGGATTATGTTGATAAACAGAACTAATTTCAACATTACAAGTTTGAGTGTTGTTTGAATTAATTTGGTTGATGTTTGTTTGATTGGAATTTCAAAACAGAAATTCAAATTAGAAAAAGAAAAGGCATTCAGTATAAAAAAAATGAAACAAAGCAGCCCAGTCAAACAGGCCCAGCTCCAACCCATCTAGCCCACCTCCTCTCCCGAACTGTTTTCCTACACCGCAAAAGAAACACGCTGAACCACTGACATGTGGACCTTTCCCCTCTTCCCTTTTTCCACTGACAGGTAGACCCACTTGTCACTGTTCATCTCTCACACCCGCGCGACCCCTTCTTCCTCCCTCGTCGCCATTTCCTGCAGTGATTCCGCGCGTTTAATTCGCCATAACGCCGCGCCTTTACCTCGCCTTGACCATGCTCGATAAAACGCCTGCGTTTTCCCCTCCGTTCCCCTCTGTCACCACGCCTCGACTCGCCCCTAGGCTGCTCCATTTCTCGCCGCACCATCCTCGGTCCGACGAGCTTCCTCTGTCGATTCCGGTCAAGCCACACCTCCCCGAGCCTCCCTGAGCACGCTGGCAGCTTCCCCACTCCCAGACGCTTCTTCCCGTACCCTTCGTTCAACCGCGGGCGCCCCGGATCGTCGGCTTTGACAAGCTCCGACAGCGTCGCCGCGTCTGCAACCTCTCCGACGACCTCTCCCGGTAAACCTCGACCGCCCCTTTACCTCTCGATCATGCAAGCATCTTCGCCTTGGTATTACACACCTGACCATACCCTCGGTTGGCTTTCTCGTGACCTGTAACGACGACTTCGACCACGACTGAGACCACCCGACGTTGCTCTCTACTCCGGCGAGCAATCGCAGCCGTATCTGAACACCCCCTGCCACGACAAGCACACGACCAGCACCACCTCGTCTTCGCGACCACGGTGAGCATCCTCACCTTGTATTTTGATTCCTAGAACCACCGCTAGTACCTCGCCTGACCGTCGCCGCCGTCTGTCGCCGCGCAGCGCCGCCAGCTTCTGGTCAAGCACGCTAGAGCCGTCAGATCTTAATCCTATGGCGTAGACAGAGTGACTTAAGCAAACCGGTATGGACACATCTGAGCCGCACGATTCGCATTAGATCCAACGCACCACAACCGTGATCCAACCGAACCGGTATGGACCAATAGGAACACGACGCGTGGCACTAAATCTGGTTAAAAGGAATTTGAAAACAGATTTATTTGCAAACTTCAAACCTTTGTAACTTTCAAACCACACGTCCAAAATTTACAAATTTTATATCAATGAAATCAGGAGAACAAGCCCTAGCTAACCATGGCCTTAGTTTTGAAAATAGTATCTGTTAGCTTGATTGAATTTGCAGAAACATTTGTATACTTGTTTAGAGTATAAAAATGGTTTAAAATAGAATTTAATGACAAAACCTTTGCAAAATGATTTGTAATGACCATACTGACCCTAGGAACCAACCCATAGTGTTAAAAATGATTTTTGAGAAATTTAAGTTGAATTATTTAACTTAGCCATTTTCTAACCAAACAAACTCCTTGATTTTATCATGGAAATGTTTTGCAAGGAAAACTTTGGGAAAATGTTTTGGACCAAAACTTACTAGCCCAAAACCTCAAAACCTTGCCAAGGGCAACTCACTTGGTGAAAAACCTAAAGTTTTGCTTTGATAAGAATAATTTTCACCACATAAAATGTTGAAGGGATTTTAAAATATACTTTGAGCAAAACCCTCTAACTAATGACTTTTCCATTTTGGTGAATGACCAATTTGGACCATACAAAGTTTATAAACCTAGAAGAGACCAACTTTGCAATAGAACCCTCTTTTTACAAGACTTAGGAACCATTGCTTTGTGTATGTGAATTATTGTTTGAATGATGGAATGCTACTTGATACTATGCTTGTTTGATTGTAGTGAAATTAGCAAAGTGTGAGACTAGCAAGATCAAGAAGTGACTATCATTCCCTAAACAAAAAGGCAAGTGACACTATCATGCAAAAGTCCTACTATTTTCATTATATACTTAGTGGATTTTGAAAACATGCCGGAAAAGATATTTTATACTTATGCTATGCTAAATCCTAATAGGATTCCCTACACATTCCTTAGTGAAAATATTGAAGTTGTACATGCTTAGCCATGCTATGTTTTGAAAAGAGATACATGTTGAGATTTTACAAAGATTGAGAAAAGGACTTGTGTTTTCAATAATAAAACAAGGACTCAATGAACCACCTAGGTGGAGGATACTTTAAGTTTTGGAGAAGGTGGCAACAAAAGGAACCATGTCTATGGCAATCACTTTGTGTTGTGCTCCAAAAGAAAACCACCTAGGAAACTTAGAGATCAAACATGTTTCTCCAATTGTGGCTTTCGTGTGCAACCACATGCTATTATGGCTCTGGCTTAGTAAATTACATTAGGAAGACCCATGCATTGTCTTTAGTTACTGGACATGGGGATCTGGAATGCTTCATGGGGGCTGAAGACAAAGCTAGCAATGATGTATGGGAGGACCTTTTGGAAAGACTTCGTCACATTCTCAATCTGCCAGTACTCCATCTTGGTGAGCACTAATCTAGTAGGCCACTGGTGGCAACAAGATGGGATTGTGTCATGTGGGTAAAGTGTACTCCTTCTGCAGAAGTTAATAAAATCTAAGTACTTAGCCGTGTCCCCGGATATGGACAATACTGAGCAACTAAAGTTTGAACTATGGGAGATCTCGACATTCCAACTTCTAATATAAAAACTTGATGCCCTTGTGTGTCTACCAAGGAATTCAAAGAGATTTTGTAAAGCTTGTTGCACTTGGGGTTACCAAGGTGCTCAAGAGCATGATGTACTTGGGGTTACCAAGGAACTCATGGATTTTGATAAAATTTGTTGCACTTGGGGTTACCAAGGTGCTCAAGAGATTTTGACAAGGATTTGAACACTTGAGTTTCTACCAAGGAGTTCAAGGAACTTGGAAAAGAAATTTGACAAAAGACTTTAAAAACCTTTTGAAAAGATAGGATAAAATATTGCTTTCTGCAAATAAGCCTTAAACTCTACTTAGCCCAATATGCATATAATGATAGGATCCACTCTTACTATACATAAAAGTGAAGCTTGCCAATACAATTCAAAATGTATTGACCCTTGTGGCTGTAACTTGTAATGTTGCAGGTTGATTGTTTAAAAAATGAAGATTGTTTGATTGACTAGGACTACAAAATCTACAACCAACATCTGCCTGTGGCACTTTGAAGATGATGGACCCATACTTATAGTTATTCCGCTGCAAATGTAATGTAATAGCCAAATGAGCTATGTTTGATGTAATAAACTTATGTTATTCCTGGTTATAAATTTATATTATGACCTTTGTATCTTGATATTACATCTTAACTGTGGATGCTAGCTATTGATCCAGGGACTAGCATTGTAAAACACAGGAGGAACCTACCTTATTGGGTTGGGACCTCTACAACGTCGCCCTGCCGTCCCACGGCGCCCCTATCCTCCTTCGCGGCCGGCCGTCGAGCCTACCCTCGTCTTTTCCGAGCCTCCCTTGCAAGCTCCTCTCCACTGCCTACCCCGTCCTCCGGCGATACCCCTGCAGCCAACCTCTCCTGCCTGTCTTCCTCTGCATCGAGCCCGCGATGTTGCTGTGCGCAGCCGCCTCCATCCCCGATCTCGCCTGCCCCTATGGCGTTCTCGCCGCGTCCGCCGCCGGCCTCCTCTGCCCTGCAGCGCGTGCCGCCAGCACGGCTCCCCGTGGTGTGTCGCCGTCCTCCTGCGCGACGGCCTCGTCTCCCCGGCGTCCTGGCCAACACCACCGCCAAGTTCTTCGGCGCCCCGGCCTCCCCGAGCCTTCCCGTCGACCTCCGGCCTCGCCCTCCCCTCGTGCCCAGTCTGTCCTTTCCTTGGACGCGCGTGTGCTTTGGAGCCTTTGCTGTTTCGTGCAGAGCCAGTACGTGTGTGGTTGTGTGGTGGCACCGCGAAGACAACATTGTGATGTGGGTCCAAAGATAGGGTCAACGCCTCTGGAAATCCCAATTCAGAACTCAGGAGCATAGATGACCTCGACAAGATCTTTCCTAGTTCGAAGTCACACCGATACAAGTTCTCCCAAGATCCTGATGCCTCATCAAGTCTGAACCCGTAGTCGATGGCCCCGGATCAAAAAGAACATCCACATGGAAACCGAAGACCAATCCTGGCAAGACCGAAACCGAACCATAGAACGTCAATATCGTCGAGTCCCCTCAATGTGTGACCCTAAGCCCCTATTTTTATAAATGATATATCTTGTTGCATATAAAATGTTCATGTTGCATACATGTTTGTGGTTTGGGGGCATTATGCCATATGCGGGTGTTTCTAGCCTCTTGTCTCTATTTAAATTTGTGTAGCGAACCGGTGTCATTGCTCTGCCTTATTAAGACAACATTTAAAATTGCGGGGTAACTAAACAACTAGAATCATAAATTTAATTGTCGGGACCCCGGTTCCGCTTAATATGGCCTAATTTCATCGCACCTTTGACATGTCATACATCATACATGTATCATGCCCGATCTTCGGCCGTAGTATTAAATATTGCATCCGGTGTTTCTGCTAGTGTTTTGCTTCTTCACGGATTAGGCCAATGAGTTGACGCGAGAGTCGACCCAATCTTCGGATGAAACTTCGGCAATGTTTTTCAGGCGAGCATTCTCCCCCTTTCTACCTATTTTACATTTCTAGTCTTTATTTCCTCATGTTGATCTATTGCTATCTGTGTTACGATGCTCTAGTTTTCGTACCCGCGATATTCTTTGCAGCCTTATATTGCCTTGGACACATCCTATTACCTGTTGTTTGGTAGATAGTTGGACTTGCGTGTCGTAGTTTCTTGCTCAAGTGTTGTTGCGTGTCGTCAAGCACCACAGTTGTTGGAAGACTGCCATATGCTTTATGTTGGAGATGATTATAACTTTAATTACCGTTTAATAACTAAAATTGAGATAGGTAAATAACGCAGAGGCACAGGTGGGCAATAGATATTATTTGGTTTTTAACCGTCCACTTGTGTCCCGTAGGACCCCGAATACTTGATACCTGTTTTTTGAATATTCGCACTATCTGCATGTGGGACCATGAATCCCCTAGCCAGAGCTTGAGTCATATTTATTTCTTGGGGCCACAAAGTAGTTTGGGGCTTTATTACTATCCTGTACTTATGCCATGTTTTACTGCTCTATTTACGATTGCGCGTGGAGCGCCTGTACTGTTTTGGATCGCGGCACGATTACGCGGTATCGACAAGCCTAGTCACACTTTTGGGTTCCCAGTCGTTTACAGCCGTTCTCGCAAACCTCTGGGTCCGTCTCAGAGCCGGCCAACTTCGTAGCGGGTAGCTTGGTGGGGTGCCCCCCTGAAATTTATATGAATCTTGCAATTTCTCTGTCGTGATGCCTCGTTGGGTTTTATTTGGTTTTTCTCGAGGTTGATCGTGCGTGTGTTGCTATTTGTGCCCCCCTACAGGGTTAAACTTTCTGAAAGCCGTGTCCGTGGTTATGGACGACTTGGAGCACCGTATCTCGATCATAGACAACTATAACTAAAGTAGTGCTATAAATTTGACTTTATCATGACTAGTAATTAGCTTCACTATAATGGAATGGCTAAATAAAAGTGCCAACAACTGCTGATTTGGGTTGTCACCTGTTACCATTGTATCTGACTAGTAAGTATTGCAACTACAACGGAATGGCTAAATAAAAGTACCAACAACTGCTGGGTTTTGGGATATCTCATGCTATATGTATCTGACTAGTAAGTACTACAACTACAATGGAATGGTTAACTAAAACTGCCCACTGCTTATTATATCAGGATGACTCATGCTATCTAAATTTGACTAGTAATTGCCACAACTATAACGGAATGAATAAAACTGCCAACGATGTGAGTTCCTCGGTTGACTTCCTCGTTTGGTCTCAAGGGGGAAACACCAGGATGGGTATGCTTGGTGATAGTTTTAGGTTGGATCCGAATAGGTATTTCTTATCCCTATCTGATAGTCGCCAGTTGTTTTGAGTCTCTATAGGTTGTTTAGTGCATGCTGCGCTGCCGCTTCAGTCCACCATACCTATGTAGGCGAGGATCGCCGAATTTTAGTCTCGCCGTGTACTGGCCTTAGTACTGACCGCTCTCCTTTTTCCTTTGCCCTTTGTTGGCACCCCTTTTGTTTAAGCAGGTTTGAGATTGACGTCTTTAGTAGGGTTACCCTTCCGGCTTGGCCTGGGCAGGGTTACGGACGCTATTGGTTATTCTTCAGGGCTCTTAGCCCATTTGCATCTTGTCCGTAGTCGGACATTGTATCGTTTTCAGGGTGATTTGGATCTTTGTACTGTATATCTGTATTCTTGACTCATGGAGTCGTATTGTATATATCTGTTCTGTGGGTTCCATCGTGGACTATTGTGTAATGATATTACTTCATTTTCCACCCGCCCAAAAGTGCCTGGTGACCACCTTTGAATCGTTTCTATGCGTATTTGGCGGGAATCGCTGAAACTTGCATAGGGTCGATTCCGAGGGTGTTACAGAGTGGTATCAGAGCTCAGCAGTTACGATACCCCACTGGTCCAGCCTGTAGGATAACCTAGCAAACGGACGCTATAGAGTGTCAAAACTATTTTGGAAAATCGGTTGGATAGATCTGATTAGGTCTGCTTTTACTCCTTATCCCTCTACTATTCTCTTCTTACCTCTACATGTTTTGAATTTGTTCTCTTATCTCTCTTCGAGTCCAGGATTTCTCGTGGTTGGGTTTCTGTCGTACCTTCAGGGTTTCACTTCCTTCCTCTTGTAACGGTGTTGCAACATCCGGTCTTCATGCTATCTAAGGAATTTTCCTCTGTTGCACCTTTCAAGTGACCCAAAAGTCACTATTTTTTTATTTGTATCCTCCGGTGTTTTCTTTCATGATGACACCATCTTTATCATATCTGATGAAGAGTCTGCATCACTCCTTTGTTCCAAACGCTGTTTGTGAAGATCTTCAGTCTAATTCCGAGAATGGGTTGTACGCTTTTCTACTGAATATGCAGAGTAATAGTTTGGGTGCGTGATGGATTGGCCCCCATGCCGACTACTCATTCTATTTGCTCTTGTACATTGAAGTGGATTAGAATGCATTTTTTCTCTCCTTCTATCGAAGCTAGAGGTGGCCTTACCTTTTGATACCTTTACCTTCGTCATTTATTTATCCGGAGTGTTCCCTTGACGGACAAGAACAACAACCCTTATTGGCGGTGTTGCCGATTTCAAGATGGAGAAAGAATCCTTGTTAGTGGTGTCGCGAGGATCTACACGAAGCGAGAAGATTCAGACCGTCGGCCTTCTTCCATGTACCATGAGGCGGATCTCGAGGGCGAGATCCATTGTTAGTGGTGTCGAATTGTAGCACCCCGAGTAAAACCACTACTAGAAAATCGCTTGCTAATTACTACTTTGTGCATCATCATGACATCATGCATCGTTTGTCTAAAATTATTTTCTAAAATCCTATATTTCTTTTCTAAATATCCTTGTCTTTTATTTCATATCAAACCCCGATTGTCCGGATATTTTGTTTTGACGAAATAATTTATAAAAGTCCTTTGAAATAAATATATATAATAAAACCCAAAATATTTTTAGTGGGAAGGCAGCCACCGGCTAGGCCCAAAAGGCCCAACCGGCAGCCACCTACCACCCCACAAACCCTAACCCTAAGAAACCCTAACCTACCCTAGAACAAACTCTAACCCTAGATCTATTCTAGACCAAACCCTAAACCTAATCCCTAACCCCCAATTCCCCTCCCAGCCGCCTCAACCACTCACCTCACATGCATCCGCCGCCAGCCCTACAACCCACCCCAGAACCCACCTACCCTTACAACGTGACGCGCCTCCCGCGACGCACCGCAGCGACCGCGCGGACCAACCCCGACCCCTCTCATGTTCTATCTCGCCCGAACCCACCCCGGCCCGCGGGACCGCCCGCAGACCCCGCCCCCGATTCTCCTTCCTCAAACCAGAGCCCGTCGCCACCCCTTTGCCCTCGCCCGAGAAGTCGCCCTGCCGCCCCACGGCGCCCCTATCCTCCTTCGCGGCCGGCCGTCGAGCCTACCCTCGTCTTTTCCGAGCCTCCCTTGCAAGCTCCTCTCCACCGCCTACCCCGTCCTCCGGCGATACCCCTGCCGCCAACCTCTCCTGCCCGTCTTCCTCTGCATCGAGCCCGCGACGTTGCTGTGCGCAGCCGCCTCATCCCCGAGCTCGCCTGCCCCTATGGCGTTCTCGCCGCGTCCGCCGCCGGCCTCCTCTGCCCTGCAGCGCGTGCCGCCAGCACGGCTCCCCGTGGTGTGTCGCCGTCCTCCTGCGCGACGGCCTCGTCTCCCTGGCGTCCTGGCCAACACCACCGCCAAGTTCTTCGGCGCCCCGGCCTCCCTGAGCCTTCCCGTCGACCTCCGGCCTCGCCCTCCCCTCGTGCCCAGTCTGTCCTTTCCTTGGACGCGCGTGTGCTTTGGATCCTTTGCTGTTTCGTGCAGAGCCAGTACGTGTGTGGTTGTGTGGTGGCACCGCGAAGACAACATTGTGATGTGGGGCCAAAGACAGGGTCAACGCCTCTGGAAATCCCAATTCAGAACTCAGGAGCATAGATGACCTCGACAAGATCTTTCCTAGTTCGAAGTCACACCGTACACATCAAGATCTTCCCGATACAAGTTCTCCCAAGATCCTGACGCCTCGTCAAGTCCGAACCCGCATTCGATGGCCCCGGATCAAAAAGAACATCCACATGTAAACCGAAGACCGATCCTAGAAGGACCGAACCCGAACCATAGAACATCAAGATCGTCGAGTCCCCTCAATGTGTGACCCTAAGCCCCTATTTTTATAAATGATATATCTTGTTGCATATAAAATGTTCATGTTGCATACATGTTTGTGGTTTGGGGGCATTATGCCATATGCGGGTGTTTCTAGCCTCTTGTCTCTATTTAAATTTGTGTAGCGAACCGGTGTCATTGCTCTGCCTTGTTAAGACAACATTTTAAATTGCGGGGTAACTAAACAACTAGAATCATATATTTAATTGTCGGGACCCCGGTTCCGCTTAATATGGCCTAATTGCATCGCACCTTTGACATGTCATACATCATACATGCATCATGCCCGATCTTCGGCCGTAGTATTAAATATTGCATCCGGTGTTTCTGCTAGTGTTTTGCTTCTTCACGGATTAGGCCGATGAGTTGACGCGAGAGTCGACCCGATCTTCGGATGAAACTTCGGCAATGTTTTTCAGGCGAGCATTCTCCCCCTTTCTACCTATTTTACATTTCTAGTATTTATTTCCTCATGTTGATCTATTGCTATCTGTGTTACGATGCTCTAGTTTTCGTACCCGCGATATTCTTTGCAGCCTTATATTTCCTTGGACACATCCTATTACCTGTTGTTTGGTAGATAGGTTGACTTGCGTGTCGTAGTTGCTTGCTCAAGTGTTGTTGCGTGTCGTCAAGCACCACAATTGTTGGAATACTGCCATATGCTTTATGTTGGAGATGATTATAACTTTAGTTACCGTTTAATAACTAAAATTGAGGTAGGTAAATAATGCAGAGGCACAGGTGGGCAATAGATGTTATTTGGTTTTTAACCGTCCACTTGTGTCCCGTAGGACCCCGAGTACTTGATACCTGTTCTTTGAATATTCGCACTATCCGCATGTGGGACCATGAATCCCCCTAGCCAGAGCTTGAGTCATATTTATTTCTTGGGGCCACAAAGTAGTTTGGGGCTTTATTACTATCCTGTACTTATGCCATGTTTTACTGCTCTATTTATGATTGCGCGTGGAGCGCCTGTACTGTTTTGGATCGCGGCACGATTACGCGATATCGACAAGCCTAGTCACACTTTTGGGTTCCTAGTCATTTACAGCCGTTCTCGCAAACCTCTGGGTCTGTCTCGGAGCCGGCCAACTTCGTAGCGGGTAGCTTGGTGGGGTGGCCCCCTGAAATTTATATGAATCTTGCAATTGCTCTATCGTGATGCCTCGTTGGGTTTTATTTGGTTTTTCTCGAGGTTGATCGTGCGTGTGTTGCTATTTGTGCCCCCCTGCAGGGTACAACTTTCTGAAAGCCGTGTCCGTGGTTATGGACGACTTGGACCATAGTATCTCGATCATAGACAACTATAACTAAAGTAGTGCTATAAATTTGACTTTATCATGACTAGTAATTAGCTTCACTATAATGGAATGGCTAAAAAAAAGTGCCAACAACTGCTGGTTTGGGTTGTCACCTGTTACCATTGTATCTGACTAGTAAGTATTGCAACTACAACGGAATGGCTAAATAAAAGTACCAACAACTGCTAGGTTTTGGGATATCTCATGCTATATGTATCTGACTAGTAAGTACTACAACTACAATGGAATGGTTAACTAAAACTGCCCACTGCTTATTATATCAGGATGACTCATGCTATTTAAATTTGACTAGTAATTGCCGCAACTATAACAAAATGAATAAAACTGCCAACGGTGTGAGTTCCTCGGTTGGTCTCGAGGGGGAAACACCAGGATGGGTATGCTTGGTGATAGTTTTAGGTTGGATCCGAATAGGTCTTTCTTATCCCTATCTGATAGTCGCCAGTTGTTTTGAGTCTCTATAGGTTGTTTAGTGCATGCTGCGCTGCCGCTTCAGTCCACCATACCTATGTAGGCGAGGATCGCCGAATTCTAGTCTCGCCGTGTACTGGCCTCAGTACTGACCGCTCTCCTTTTTCCTTTGCCCTTTGTTGGCACCCCTTTTGTTTAAGCAGGTTTGAGATTGACGTCGTTAGCAGGGTTACCCTTCCGGCTTGGCCTGGGCAGGGTTACAGACGCTATTGATTATTCTTCAGGGCTCTTAGCCCATTTGCATCTTGTCCGTAGTCGGACATTGTATCGTTTTCAGGGTGATTTGGATCTTTGTACTGTATATCTGTATTCTTGACTCATGGAGTCGTATTGTATATATCAGTTCTGTGGGTTCCATCGTGGACTATTGTGTAATGATATTACTTCATTTTCCACCCGCACGAAAGTGCCTGGTGGGCACCTTTGAATCGTTTCTATGCGTATTTGGCGGGAATCGCTGAAACTTGGATAGGGTCGATTCTGAGGGTGTTACATTCTAGCAGGCAGCGGAGGTTGTAGCACTCTCCTCGTGATTCCGGCAGCATGACGGCGTGGTACCGGAAGTAGAGGGGAGATCTCGCAGGGCTTCGCCTTAAGACGGAGCGAGTATGGTGGACTATGAGAGAGGCCTCAGTGATCTAGGGTTTAGACGCACCAAAGGGCTAGGCCGGCGGCTAGGGCTTGGGGAAGCCCAAGTCGGCGGCTAGGGTTTGCCCTAGGCGGCGGCAGCAACAAGAGGTGGTGGCGCCGGCGGCTTAGGGTTAGGGTTTGGAGTGGGCAAGGTGTAGGTCTTGGAGGGGAAGCCCTGCCCCTCCTTATATAGGTGGAAGGGCGCGGCCAAGGGGAGGGGAGTCCCTCCCCAACTCGGCCTCCTTGGCCGGCGGTGGAGGGAGAGGGACTTCCTCCCCAAGTAGGTTTCCTACTCTCCCTCCACCAAGCAAAATAGCCGTTTGACTTTTCAAATTGGCGTTTGACTTTTCAAACTAGGATTTGATTTATCCCTTTATTTTGCTCAGCGATGACACCTAGTACATGATGCAACCATTCCATCTTGTTATGACACATTCATGTACCCTTCCCCTCCGGAGTGCTGGACATTCCAGAACCTTCTAGAACATTCCCGATGAAAACACCGGAACCATTCTCCAACCCCGAAACAGGACTTTCCTTATATGAATCTTATTCTCCGGACCATTCCGGATCTCCTCGTGATATCCCGGATCCCATCCGAGTCTCCGAACAACATTCGGTCTCTTGCTCATCATTCCATAACTACTCAACAACATCGAACCTTAATTGTGTCTCCCTACGGTTTGTGAATTATGCGGACATGATTGAGACACTTCTCCGAACAATAACCAATAGAGGAATCTGGAAATTCATATGGCTCCCACATATTTCTACGATTACTTTGCGATCGAATGAACCACTTACATACGATACCAATTTCCCTTTGTCTCACTATAGTTTACTTATCCGAGGTTTTGATCGTCGGTATCTCTGCATACCTAGTTCAACCTCGTTACTGATAAGTACTCTTTTCTCGTTCCCGTGATATGTGATCCCTTGTGAGCCAGTCACATGCTTGCAAGCCAATTGGATGACATTCCACCGAGAGGGCCCAGAGTATATCTATCCGACATATGGATGGACAAATACCACTCTTGATCCATGTGTCTCAACCAATACTTTCCGAACACTCAATGACACCTTTATAGCCACCTAGTTATGGTGTGGTGTTTGATGTCATCAAAGCATCCTTTCGGTAATGGTGATATGCATGATCTCATGGTCGAAGGAATTAGGTTACTATGTATCAGAAAGCATATAGCAATTGAACTATTAAAATGACTTGATCTTTATGCTACGCTTATCTATAGGAGTATGTCCATCATACCATTCTCCCAACGATATGATCTTGTTGTTAATAACATCTCAATGGCAACATATTTCAACTATGAGATATGGCATATGGATGTCAAAACTGCGTTCCTCAATGGCAACATTGAAGAAGAGTTGTATATGATACAACCAGAGGGTTTTGTCGACCCTAAGGATGTTAACAAGGTATGCAAGCTTAAGAGATCCATCTATGGACTAAAGCAAGCATCCCGGAGTTGGAATCTCCGCTTTGATGAGGTGATCAAAGAGTTTGGATTTGTCTAAACTTATGGAGAGGCTTGTATTTACAAGAAAGTGAGTGGGAGCGATGTGGCATTTCTGATATTATATGTGGATGACATATTACTGATCGGAAATGATGTAGATCTTTTAAACAATGTCAAAAGTTATCTAAACAAAAAATTTCAATGAAGGACCTAGGTGAAGCGTCATCATATTAGGCATAAAGATCTAGATAGATCAAGACGCCTAATAGGGATATAACAAATTACATAACTTCATAAGATTTTAAAGAAGTTTAAAATGGACGAAAGTAAGAAGGGGTTCTTACCTATGTTGCAAGGCAAGACATTGAGTAAGACTCAAAGTCCGGCTACGGCGGAAGAAAGAGAGATAATGGACAAGGTCCCCTATGCTTCAGCCATAGGCTCTATAATGTACGACATGCTATGTACAAGACCGGATGTGGCACATGCTATTACTTTGACTAGTAGATACCAATCTCATCCAGGTTCGGAACACTTGAGAGCGGTCAAGAATATCCTTAAGTACTTAAGAAGAACTAAGGAAATGTTTCTCGTGTACGGAGGTGAAGAAGAGATCGTCGCTAAATGTTAGGTTGACGCTAACTTCGACACCGATCCTGATGACTCTAAGTCTCAATCCGGATACGTATTTCTCATGAACGGAGGAGCGGTAAGTTGGAGGAGTTGCTGCTTCGAAGAGGCTCAGGAAGCAGTTTGGATGAAGGAGTTCATAACCGAACTAGGTGTGGTTCCTAGCGCATTGGACCCAATGGTGATCTATTGTGACAACAATGGAGCCATAGACAAAGCCAAGGAACCAAGGTCTCACAATAATTCCAAGCATATTAAGCGCAGGTTTCACTCCATCCACGAACATATCAAGGATGGAGATATAAAGATTTGTAAAGTACACACGGATCTCAATGTAACAGACCCGTTGACTAAAACTCTCCCTAGGGAAAAACATGATCAACACCAGAACTCCATGGGTGTTAGATTTATCACTATGTAACTAGATTATTGTCTCTAGTTCAAGTGGGAGACTAAAGGGAATATGCCCTAAGAGGCAACAATAAAGTTGTTATTATGTATATTCCAAGTATATGATAGATGTTTATTTTGCGTGCTATAATTATATTAATACAAAAACATTAATACATGTGTGTTTAATAAACGAATGGAAAGTTCCTAGTTATGCCTCTCTTATAAACTAGCTCGTTGATTAACAAGATGATCAAGGTTTCCTGATCATGGACATTGGATGTTGTTAATAACGAGGTCACAACATTATTGGAATGGTGTGATGAACATTCATCCGAAGTATAGCATTGATACGTCGAAAACGTATCTATAATTTTTGATGTTCCATGCTTGTTTAGTATCTACTTTGCTTTGCTTTGTCTACAGTTTGAGGTGTTTTTATATGTTTTTCTGGACTAACCTATTAACAAGATGCCATAGTGTCAGTTGCCTATTTTCTTCTATTTTTTGTTCCAAAAAAGGCAGAAAATCAATATTCTCGGAATTGGACGGGACAAAAGCCAAAGCCAATATTTTACCGTGGGGAACACGGAGCTAGAGTACAAGACGGAGGGGAGCCACCAGGGGACCCTAAGGACACGATCAATATTCCACGAAACCGTCTATAGACGCCTCCACAATCGTCCCTAGATCAGGGGGATCTAAAGCTCTTCCTGGCACCTGCCAGAGGGGATATCATCTTGAAGGACTTCTTCTTCATCATGCCAGCCTCCGGTATGAATTGTGAGTAGTTACACCTTGGACTACGATTCCGTGTAGTAGCTAGATGGTTGTATCTCCTCCTTTGTGCTACCATGTTTAGATATTGTGAGCTCCGTTCATGATCAAGATCATCTATTTGTAATCATGCATGTTGTGTTTGCGGGGATCTGATCAATAGCTAGCATCCACAGTTTAAGATGTAATATCAAGGAACAAAGGTCATATTACAACTTATAACCAGGAATAAAATTATACATTACATCTTACATAGCTCATTTGGCTATCTCATTACAATGCAGCAAAAATATCTATATAGCATGGAGTCCTTCATCTTCAAAGTTCCACAGGCAATCATGTTGGTTATAGACTTGTAATCCTATTCAACACACTTCACTAACATCAAACAAACCTACAACATAATAAGTTACAGCCACAAGGGTCAATACATTTGAATTGTATTGGCAAGTGATACTATGGTAGAATAGTAGTATCTATCATCTATATGCATTTGGCTAAGTGGAGATTAGGCTTGCTTTGCTCAAAATAGATTTTTCTTATCATTTGGAAACACTAAGTTTTTGTTTGTCAAAATCACCCAAGGAATCTACCAATAAAAATTGGTGATCCTTTAACCCTTGTTCAACCACAAGCTTTTAACTTAGAAATTGGGATGAGGAGATCCTTGATAGCTTCCATGTCTTGATGCTCAAATTGTCCTGCCGGGGACACGGTTAAGTACTTAGATTTGTCCTTCTCGAGAGGTGGTGCACATTCCCCACAAGACTCGACATGCATCGAGACAAGATCTTTCAGAAGCCTTCCCTTAGACCAAATGGACACGTTCCATCCTATCACCCCCTACCACCTTCTGTCCATCTGGCTAAGTTATTGCAACCTATATGATCCAGGCAGAGCCCATATGCCATGTGGCTGCACTAGAGGCTTCTAAACACTAAGTATCTCAAATCCCTTTGTTCCTGGGTGGCATTCCACAAGTGAGATACACAGGGTAGGCCATGAATATGGGGCCCTAGGTAAACACTCAACATAAATCCATCCAAGCAATTACCATTCCACCCAGGTGTTTCATTCACTTCGTTGTTTTATTAAACAAAATCATAAGTCAAAAGACTTAGTAAAATTTCCTTAGCATGTGTATATAAACCACCCTTGTTTTCTACTAGCTAGGCTAAGCATACTAGTAGCAAGAATCTTAACTTAGGGAAAATTCTACTAAGGCATCATCTACTAGGATTTCCCAAGGCATAGCATACTTAGTAAAAATTCCATGCAAGTCCTACTCAAAATATCACTAATGCATAGTGAAAATAATAGGACAAAATGTATGAAGCACCACTTGCCTTTTTGGTAGAGAAACTAGGTTCACTCATTGATCATGCAATGGTCACACTCCTCAAGGTTCACCACAATTCAATCAAGGCACAAATTCAAACTAGCATTCAAACAATTCACCATATAAAATAATAAAAACAAGGCAATGCATGCAAGCATGCAAAAGATTGTTTTATTTGGAAAAGTGGTTGAATCAAGACAGGTGTAGCTCATGGTGATCATATACAGCTGATGCATCAGCAATAAAACAGGTGGTCTCCATGGTGACGCACTTGGTTGAATCAATCCAATTTCCAGCATGGCATTCAGTTGCTTCTTCAGTTCCTCTAGTTCAGACGGGTTCATACTATATGGTCTCTGGGCTATGGGTCCGGTTCCAGGGATTAGTTCAATGATAAACTCGATATCCCGATCTGGGGGCATACCGGGCAAAACATCTGGAAATACATCGGGGTATTCACAGACTATCCAGACTTGGTCAATGGTTGGCTGGGCTATACTCTTGTTGCACTTGAATTGATGGGGCAAGGTTTCAGATACATGCTCGACTGATATTCCGGCTGTACTGGTCATGGTTATGGCTTCCTTGGCACAGTCAATTAATCCTTTGTGTTTGGACATCCAATCCATTCCTACTATTACTTCCAAACCTTTAGTTCTAAGTACTATTAGATTAGCATAAAAATCTATGCCATGGATTCGGATAGGCACGACTTTGCAAATTTGTCTAACTTTGGTGGTTGAACCAGGTATTTGAACAATCATAACATGCTTCAATTTGGTTGGTTGAATCTTACTAGTGCATGCAAATTCTTCAGTAACAAATGAGTGCGATGCTCCAGAATCAAACAAAACTCTTGCAAGTACCGAGTTAACAGAAAACATACCTAGCATGACATCTGGCGCTTCTTGGGCTTCTTCAGCATGCATGAGAAAGAGACGGCCATTGCGATTGAGCGAATTCCCTGGGGCAAACCTTCTTCCGGGCTGAACACGATGCTGCTACTGAGCTGGGGCATTTGCATTGGGGCTACGGAAATCTTCTTGGGGCACTCATTGGAATAGTGACCCTTGGTTCCACATTCATAACAAGTCACTTGCGACTTGTCCTTTGCTGCAATAGGCACAACATTGCTTCCAGTCCTTGGGGCAGTGTTGGTGTTGTTGGCGGCATTGTTGTTGTTGAACTTGGGTGGTGTACGATTGAAATTGCTGGAGTTGCCGGGGTTGTTGTGGTTTTATTCAGGCCTTGGGTTTCCATGGTTGGGATAGGTCGGACGGTTCATCGAGGGTCTGTTGGTTCTTGGGGCAAATTCTGGAGATGGGTTGGGGCGATACTTTGGTGTATGGTGGGTTCCTGGTTGATGCATCAGGCGACGCTTGCGGTTCTCATTAGATTGGTTGATATTTCCTTCCATCTGAATGGCAGAGTCAACTAAGGCTTCAATATCAGCAAAGGGGATATTGACTAACACTGTCTACATCTCATCGTGCAGACCATTCAGGAATCTCTCTTTCTTCTTGGCTTCAGTGTCTATTTCATCTGGTGCATACCTAGCCAATGACAAGAATTTGTCACGGTATTCCACTACTGTCATCCTTCCTTGCTTTAGGTCCCTGAATTCATCTCTCATCCTCTTGATCAAACCCGGTGGCACATGGGTTCTGCTGAACTTGACTTTGAACTCTTCCCAAGTCATCAGCTGACCTCCTGTCATTGCGCGAACGCTTTTCCACCATGCTCTTGCATCTCTGGCCAGATAGTGGGTGACAAACAGAACTTTCTCGTTGGCTTCCACTCCTACAACTTCTAGGTTGTTCTCCATGGTTTGCAGCCAATCATCTGCATCTAGGGGCTCTTCTGACTTAGTGAAAATAGGTGGATTGGTGTTCTGGAAATTCTTGAGCTTAGATCCATGGTTGTTCTGATTTCCATGGCCTTGATTGTTGTTTGCCATCTGAGCTATCTGTTGAAGGGTGGCTAAGTTGGCTTGACGTTCGGCTCTTTCAGCTTCGTGGTCAGAAACCTACATTTGCAAGAGTTGCAACATCGGGTAGGGATGAGTTGCTTTCTCCGCGAGGCATCTGAAGATTGAGGTAGATCATGAGAAAAGAGGGGAATTTCTAAGGTTCAGGGGTTTCAAAAAGTTTTAAAAGTTTGACTCAGATTTTTCTAGCAACTTTCTTTTCATTCATTCATAGCACACGATACAAACACACACCACAACAAAGGAAAACAGATGCTTTAAGAACCATTCTGGGAAACTACGATACAGTGGGACCGAATACAACTCACTAATGCTAGTGCTCAAGTGCTACTACTCCTTGGAGTCAGTGTCCTCATCATCCTCATCATCATCGATGAAGGCAAAGTGATCCTCATCGGTGAAGAAGTCCATGGCCTGATCCTCCAGAAAGTCATCATCATCACTGAGATAGGAGTAGGCGTCTCCACGAAGGTCTTCCCCTGCATTCTCCCTTTCCTCCAACTGCATGTCTCTCTCGTGGATGGTCTCCTCCAAATCCGTGATCCGGTGGCGAAGACGGGCAATGATGCGCTCCTTCTTGTCGAGCTGACGACGACGAGACTTACGATCCTTCACTAGCATGGCGATGGTCTGATCCTTCTTGGCAGCGATGGCGTACTTGTGGTTGGCGTAGGAATGGGCATTGTACAATTCCTTCTGACGGTCATACATCATGACGCTGAGATGGTCCAATTTACTCTTCAGCTCGTGGTGGTATGGGGCCTCCAGTGGCTGTCCCATAACATCACGCCTTGGGTAGAACTCAAGGCGGGTACCCTTGATTTTATTGATACTCTGTCCACACAGACGGGCAAGAGCTTCCTGCATGGCCCTGGAAAGTCCATCGAGCCAGTTGTTCTCTCTTAAGGTGAACTGAATTGTCTTTGCAGTGGGGGGTTCAATCTTTCCTCGGATACTTGCAGCAACTAACCACTACAAATCTTCTCCTTCCTGATCATTGAGCTAAGCTCCGAAGAACTCGGGGTGCAGATGCTCCAGCATCTCTGACAGCTGGTCCAAGTCATGCTCAAAGATGAGGTGTCCTCCATTTCCCAACTAATAAAACTTGTTGTACTTCACGTCCATCTATAAGAATATAGGATGAGTAAGTTAGTAGAGTGATCAAGTGTGTCAAATTTTATGTAAGTTTGTAAGAATTTTTGAGGAACATGAATTTTCATGAAAGAATCCAAGTGATAAGAATGAGAAAAAGTTTTTGTAAATACTCATTTCCTTTGGTTTTGAAACTAAGTTTTTGATTCAAACGTCCATTCTAACTAGGGTATCCTATGGTCAGGATGGCTCTGATACCAACTTGTCAACACCCGGATTTTAATCACAGATGCCTGTTATGCCATACATCGCAATCCCAGGATTACCATTCTTGCGAGACATAACAGATTGGATATCATAGTACATCATCCATTACAAACCATACATAAGGTTTTACACAAATAAGGATCTCATGATCTAGTTCTTAATACAATTCAAGCAGCGGAATAACGTAATAATAATGATAGCATGGGCGAAGCTCCATCTTCATGGTCACAGGCAATGCTGACGATGGGAGATGATCCTAGTTGTCATAACCTTCATGCAGTCCTTCTTCCTCATACTACTCTTCATAGTCTGGCCACGGGAATAGCCGGGGACAAAGCCATGAGTACTCTTTAAGTACTCGCAAACTAATACTAACAGGTGAAGTGGTTTTGAATAGGATATACTAAGCTCTAGGGTTGTTTTGCAAAAAGCCAGATTTACCTCTACTAAGTTCAGAAGCAAAGAAAGCTAGTTGAAAGTTTTATAACACATAAGTGGGAACTTGAAATTCATGTCACCACACTATTGTGGTCAAATCAAAGTCACAAATCATTTCATGAGTACTTTTGAAAACATCTGACGGGGGAACAATATGGCCACTCCAACTGTCCATAACCGCGGACACGGCTATTCGAATAGTTTGACACTCTTTAGAGATTGTACACTTTCACCACAACATTCGATACATCCGCCAGGAACAAATTATGCGGATAATCAATCCTAACCTTTCAATTATACACCCTAGTATAGGCACCTCTCCTATGAGTTTGGCCTCCCAACCATGACCAACTATCATCTTGGGTACTGCACAGGTGGACAATCTTCACAAGGTAGCCTCAACTCAGACCTTGGCCTCAAGGGAACCCATACTAAGGTATATAAATTTCCAGTCAAGCCCTACCCAGATTTCGGGCATTGTGGTTATACGGTAAAATTGGAATGGTATCGCATCCAGACAACCATCAATTTTATAAAGGGATAAGGATCATGCCTTAATATTTTTATCATCAAAATCATCTGGTGTTCAAGAACACATGTCAAAACATTTCAGTAGAATGACTCATCATTATAAGGTTTTGATAACCATCTTCACCAAGTATTCCCATCTAAAGTTGATCAAGTGTTATGCTTAGCACTAGCATCTATAAGTGGGGGTAAATACTAATGAGGGGTGATAAGCAAGTGGGAGTTAGCTAAGTTCAATCTCATGCCTTAGGATGACATCAAGATTATCTAACTTAGGCCAATTTTTATGCTCTTTATGCTACCTTCAATTATCTTTCTAGAATCTACAAGTCACTAAGTAAACTTTTGATAGAAAGCTTTTAATAAAGAAAAATAAAATACTAAGCTTGCAAGTAAAACTAGGATTGGGTATCAAGTGGGTATAATTACATATGCTTAAGGCATATAGTTGGCATAGTAACAAGCAAGTTGTAGCTTGCTAAGTCAACAGGTAGTATTAGGCTTGCTAAGATATTCGTATAAGCTTGAAAGTATTGGCTTGCCTTGTGCAGAGCAGTGGTTGAAGTTCTCCTCGGCTTCTTCCTCGTAGTATCCTCCTTCCTCCTCGTATCCTTGGTCGGTACTAGCGTCTATAAATAAATACGAAGTACACAATCACCAAACAATACTTAACTATTTCTAATCATCACACAAAGGTTCATACTAGATGATCTAGCATCCTCACTAACATTACAAGATTAAAGCACTTGTCTCATTTATTTTATTTTAGAAAAGTAATTTCTACTCATTGAAAAACTAATTAAGATTTAATATTCTCCAACTAAAACATGGGATCATGTTGACACATGTCACCACCACATATTTCAGTACTTAGGAATGTGATTTAAAGTGGTGTCACAATTTAATAAGGTTTAACCTTTTTATTTTAACTAATTAAAGTGACTAGAAATGCCTATGTGGCATTCTTTTATTACTTGATCATTATTTCTGTAAGTAAACCTATATATTTTTATATATTCTGAAAGGTATGGTTAAATATGATTTTTGAGAGTTGGAATCAACTCAAAATCTCTTATGGTTGAATTTTGAAAAATGTTTGAATGCAGAAAAACTTCTGCCTTGTTATTTTTACCATGGGTGATCTGCAATTCTAAATGGTTTGAATCCAACAGGCTTGGATTAATCATTTCAGTACCTTTCTAACAAAATTGGTTGCATGCATTTTGGTCTAGTGAATCGAGCTGGGTTGATTTTTGAATCTAGGTACAGAACTAGGTTTGAAATTAAATGAATAAATCTAAATTTCAATTAGTGGGTCGCACGGGGTGTTTAACTGGGCCGGCCCACTACGCACAGCGCACGCGCGGGCTGGTTAAGTGAGCGACCCCACACATCAGTGAGACAATGAGTGGCGAAGCGGTACAGGGTGATCTAGGCCACACGATCTAACTCTAATAGAACGGCTCTGGTTCATCGTCCACGTCGGGCAGCGCCGGTGAGACAAAACCCTAGCACGGCCGGTGGGGGTCGTGTGAGGCTCACCGGGGATCAGGCGATGGTCGGAGACGGGGGCGAATGACGAAGTCGACGACGACGATTATCCTGGTACCGGCAGCTTCTCCTGGGGCGGCTTCAATCAACGGCGCCTCTCCTCCTCTGCAATGGCGAACTCCGGTATTCCGGCCACCTGGTGCTCGCCTTGCTCCGGGAGTGAGTGGGGGATATCAATGAGAGATGGGGAGTGAACTGGTGTGAAGAAAACGAGCAGGGGAGGCCTCCTTTTATAGTGGCTGAAGGGGACCGGATGGCATGGGTGGAGCTCATCAGTGTCGACGGCACAGAGTGCTACTAGCATGGGCGGAGATAGGGGCGGTGCTATGCTCCCTGGCGACGCTCAATGGCATGGTGGCGAGGCGTGGGGTGGTGCGAGATGGTCGGAACATCGCGGTGCTCTGGCGGGTCCGACGGTGATTTTAATGGCGCACATCATGCGTGGTCCGCGCGGTGGCGAACGAGGATGTCTGGCGGGGTGCTGGGGTGCTGGCGATCACGCACGCAAGCGGCAAGGGCGGTGCGCGGTCTGTGGGCGTGTGTCGAGGTTGTCGCACTGGCGCTCTCTCGGCTCGCTCGCAGAGAGGCTTGGTGTCACATCCCAAGATTTTCCAAATCTTGTAATGTGAAAAATAAATGAATAAAATAAAACTTTGATGATTATCAGGGCCAGAAGAAACTTTTTGAATTCAATTGGAACTTCAAACCAATTTGAAACAAATAAATCCTAAAGGGATTTATAAAGATAAAACATTTGATAAAAGAAAATAAAATATTTTGGAACCTTTTTATAAAAGACTTGGTTTTCAAAAGAAAAGATGGATTCATAAATAGAGATTATTTTATAAAGCCAAATTAAAACCTTGGCCAAGCTTTGGAATTAAAACATTTTGTCTTGAATAAAAAACAGCAAAGGTTTATTTAAATAAATTAATAAGGATTTAATATCCAAGTTTATTTTATAAAGGTATTTGCTATTTACAAAACATCAAAACTTAGTTAATCATTTAAAATAAGTTTTCCAAGTATTTTATATTCTCAAATAAATCCTACTAAAATGTTTTAGTTTTATTTTAGACTTCCAAATAAATGTTTTAAATAAAATAGAGTACTAGTTGTTTTAATAACCAAGGTCCAATTTTATTTAATTATTAAAGGACCCTATATAACAAAAATGTTATTTTATTTTAAAACAAGCTTTCCAGATATTCCTTATTTTCAAATACAACCTACTAAATGGTTTAAAATTATTTAGTTCTCAAGTGGAGCTTTGAATTAAATCAAAGCCTATGGATTTAATAATTGATACATCTATTTATTTAATTAATAATGGACCCTATTATTAAAACTATTAATTTGAATTTGGATTTTGGTTCATGTTACTGAACAGAGCTAATTTCAATATTACAAAGTTTGGGTGTTGTTTGAATTGATTTGAACCATGTTTGTTTGATAGAAATTTCAAAACATAAATGAAAAATAGAAATAGAAAAAAGACTACAGGAAGAAAAAAATGGAGTCGGACTTGACCCAACCCAGTAGCCCAACAGGCCCAGGAACTAGCCCAGTATCTCACCCCGAACAGAAAACGATTCACACCTTGTTTCTGACCCGCACTGGGTATGACCAGTGGACCCTCCCCTCATTTCTTTTCTCACTGCCAGGTAGACCCCACTTTCCCCTGTTCATCGTCCACACCCGCGCGACCCCTTCTTCCACCTCGTCGCCGTTTCGTGCTGTGATTCCGCGGATTCAATACGCCATAATGCCGCGCCTTTACCTCGCCTTGACCATGCTCGATAAAACGCCAGCGTCCCTTCTTCATTTCCCCTCCGACTCCTCCCTCAATCACGCCACCAGGCCGCCCCAATTCCTCCTCGAGCTCCTCTGTTCCGACCACCGTCTCCGGCAAATTCAGGCCAGTGCACGCCACCTCCTACCTTCCCGAGCACCCTAGCAGCTTCCCCACTCCCAGACGCATCTCCCAGCACCCTCCTCTCAACCGCGGGCGCCCCAGAGCGTCGGCTACGACAAGCTTTGGACGACGCCGCCGTCTGCAACCTCTCCGTCGAGTTCCTCCAGTAAGACCAGACCGCCCCTTCACTTCTCGTCCACGCACACAGCGTTGTCTTGATCCTGCGCATCTGACCGCGCCTTCGTTTTGCCTTAGGGCGATCTGCAGCAACGTCCTCGTCCTCAACCAGAGCCATCCGCCGCCAGAACGAACTCCGGCGAGAGATTCCACCTGACCCCGTGCGCCCCTTGCCACATCGACCACACGTCGAGCACCACCTCGTCCTCGCGAACACGGTAAGCGCCACCTCCATCTTCCTTACTTCCTAGAACCACCGCGAGCACTTTGTCTGGCCGTCGCCGCCGTCCACCGCCGCGCGGCGCCGCCCATCTGTGACCGAACAATAGCATCCATAGGATCTTAATCCAACGCCTACGATAAGTCATTTAAGCCATGAAGAGGTACGCGCCCTGTGCCGTGCGATCTAATTAGATCCAAGGGCTACCGCGCGTGATCCGGCCGAACCGGTATCGCCCAGTTAGAAAGCGACGCGTGGCCATGTTTTGGTTTAAAAACAGATTTGAAATCTGATTTAGATAGGATTTTCAAACCCTTGTAACTTTGGATCCACACGTCCAAAAATTACAAATTTTATGTCATTGGATTCAGGAGAGCAAGACCTAGCCATCCATGCCCTTGGTTTAGCCAATAGTATCTGTTAGTTTGCTTGTTTTTGTAGATTCTTTTGTGAGCTTGTTTAGAGTAGAAAAATTGTTTAAAATTGAATTTAGGGTTAAAACTTTTGCAAAATGGTTGGTTGTGACCTTATTGACCCTAGGAACCAACCCAGGGTTTTGGAAATGAAATTGGAAAAATTTAGAATGGATTAATTGAATTAGTCTAATTCTAGCTAAGTAAAGATAATGGTTTTATTATGAAAAAGGATTTTGGAATAAAAACTTTGGGAAAATATTATAATTCAAAGCTACTGACCTAAAACACCAAGTCTTGAGAGTTAGAAACTTTTGGTGAGAAACTTAAAGATTTTTTTGATTTGATAAAACCATTTTCCACCACATAAAATGTGAATGGATTTTAAAATAGTTTTTGGGCAAAACCCTCTAACTAATGACTTTGCCATTTTGGTATATGACCAATTTGGACCTTACAAAGTTTATAAACCTAGTGGAGACCAACCTTGCAATAGAACCATCCTTTGCATACTTATGCATGACTTAGATTCCATTTGCTTTGTGAGTGTGAAATTGTTTGTTTGACTTTGGTTTGGAATGTTAGTTGATTTTGTGTTTGCTTGATTGACTTGTAGTGAAGATAGTAAAGTGTGAGACTAGCAAGTTCAAGGAGTGAACCACCATTCCCTACCAAAAAGGCAAGTGACACTATCATCTAAAGTCCTACTATTTTCATTATACTTAGTGGATTTTGAAAACATGCATGAAAACAAATTTTATACTTATGCTATGCTAAATCCTAATAGGATTCCCTATACACTTCTTAGTGAAATATTGTAGTTGATACATGCTTAGCCATGCTATATTTTTAAAAGAGACACATGTTGAGATTTTACAAAGGATGAGAAAAGGACTTGTGTTTTACATGATAAAACAAGGACTCAATGAACCACCTAGGTGGTGGACACTTTAAGTTTTGGAGAAGGTGGCAACAAAAGGAACCATGTCTATGGGATTCACTTTGTGTTGTGCTCCAAAAGAAAACCACCTAGGAAACTTAGATATTGAACATGTTTCTCCAATTGTGGCTTTCGTGTGCAACCACATGCTATTATGGCTCTGGCTTAGTCAACTACATTGGGAAGACCCATGCACTGTCTTTAGTTAACTGGACATGGGGATCTGGAATGCTTCATGGGTGCTGAAGGCAAGCTAGCAATGGTGTATGGGAGGACCCTTTCGAAAGACTTCGTCACATTCTCAATCTGCCAGTACTCCATCCTGGTGAGCACTAATCAAGTAGGCCACTGGTGGCAACAAGATGGGATTGTGACATGTGGGTAAAGTGTACTCCTTCTGCAGAAGTTAATAAAATCTAAGTACTTAGCCGTGTCCCCGGTTATGGATAATACTGAGCAACTAAAGTTTGAACTATGGGAGATCTCGACATTCCAACTTCTAAAATAAAAACTTGATACCCTTGTGTGTCTACCAAGGAATTCAAAGAAATTTTGTTAAGCTTGATGCACTTGGGGTTACCAAGGTGCTCAAGAAATTTTTGATGAAAACATGAACACTTGGGGTTACCAAGGAACTCATGAGATATTATAAAACTTGATGCACTTGGGGTTACCAAGGACCTCAAGAGATTTTTGACAAGGACTTGAACACTTGAGTGTCTACCAAGGAGTTCAAGGGATTCTTGGAAAAGAGATTTGACAAAGGACCAAAACCATTTTTGAAAAGATAGGATAACATATTGCTATGTGCAAATAAGCCTTAAATTCTACTTAGCCAAATATGCATGTATTGATAGGATCCACACATATTATACATAGTAGTGAATCTTGCCAATACAATTCAAATGTATTGACCCGTGTGGCTGTAACTTGTAATGTTGCAGGTTTGATTGATTTTAGTGAAGATTGTTTGATTAGGATTACAAAGTCTACAACCAACATCTGCCTGTGGCACTTTGAAGATGAAGGACCCATACTTATAGTTATTCCGCTGCAATGTAATGTAATGGCCAAATGAGCTATGTATGATGTAATAAAACTATGTTATTCCTGGTTATAAAATTTATATTATGACCTTTGTATCTTGATATTACATCTTAACTGTGGATGCTAGCTATTGATCCAGGGACTAACATTGTACACACAGGAGGAATCTACCATATCAGGTTGAGACCTCTATAGATGGTATCAGAGCATTGTGTTGCCTGTAGGATTTGTAAACCTAGGATTGGACAAAAACCCTTAGAAAAATAGGAGTGTATTTGTTCCAAAAACTTATTTACAAAAACACTTGTAAACTCTTTCCTTAACCATTTTGGTTTCAACTCTACATCTCTTCTACTTCAACTTGATGGAAAAACCTACCCTATGGCCAACGACTACACCATGTGCAAAGGACTTCTTCAACTTCTTTAACTCTAATGACTTCAACATCTTCAGCATATTCCCCAAGGACTTCCAACTTGGAAACTACTAAGGACCACCAGTGAAACCAGGAAATCTTGCTCAAGAGTTAGAGACTGAGGGAATGCAAAAGTTAGAAAGAGCCTACATCACTTGAAGTTTTGAGACCAAGAAATTCTCCTAAGGAAGCCATGATCTCATGTAAGAAGAAGCAACCAAGAAGGATGGAAAGATCACAAGTGAACCATATAGATGGACCACCATATTATGGTTAAGTCAAAACACACCAACCTGTGTGGTGTAACAAAAATATTTTTGTTGACTAAGTATGTGCTTGAACCTTGTTTGAGTGAAATGTTTGGTTTGTGTTTGCATGCACATTGTTTGTGTGAATTGTGATGTGTGTGAGTAGAAATATTTCCTTAGAAATATCTTGCCTATTCTAATCTCCCTTCAACCCAAACAGATGAATACTCCAAAAGACTCCAAGGTTGATGACATCAACACCAACCAAGCTGACAGCATGAAAGAGCTCATAGCAACCCAACACCAGTTAAACCAGCTAACAGCTCAGTTCATAGCCAGCAATAGTGATAAAGATCCAGCACTGCAAAGGTTTTTGGAGGAACAATCCCAACTGATGCTTAAGGTGACTAATCAAATGATCAGCATGGAAGAAAGCTATCCCAAAGGAGTTTATGATAACAAAGATGACAAGAAGGTTGTTCTAGATGGAGCCCCAGCTTGCATTATTTGTGGAGACAAGGATCACACTTCCAAAAAGCATGAAGGTCAATGCCCTAACTGTGAAGGAAATCATCCTGTTGGACAATGTCCTACCTCTCAAGCTACTTGTTACCTTTGTGAAGGAAACGACCATGTCCCTATTCAATGCCCCATCTACTCCATGGTAGAACAAAGGAAACAAGAAGGATCCAAGTCTACCAAAGGAAAAGGACCATTCATACCTCCAAACAAGACAACCCAATTCAAAGGATCAAAGAAACCCAAGAAACCAAGACCAGACATGAACCTTGTGCAATGTCGTAAATGTAAGGAAATGGGACACTACTCCAGTGAGTGCCCAGAGAAAAAGAAGAATAAAGAGATTGACCAAGTGTGGTGCAAAAACTGCAAAGAGTTAGGCCACTATGTAGCAACTTGTCCACAAGAGCCACGTAAAGAACTCAAGGACATCCATTGTTTCAACTGCAAGAATACAGGACATTATGCAAGCAACTGCCCAGAAAAGATGAAGAACAAGTTGAACAAGCCTATGGAGAAACTCAACCTTGGCCCATGAGTCAAGTATGGACACCAAGGACACCATGCAAATGTTTGCTTAGAGAAATTTTCCCAGGATCCCAAGAAGGACAATATGTAATTTTTGTTTGAAAATTTTTAAGGATGGTAGTACCCTAGTTGTTTTGAACCTGCTTGTAACCCTAGCCTTCCCAAATCTCGGGACGAGATTTATTTTAAGGGTGGTAGCCTGTCACATCCCAAGATTTTCCAAATCTTGTAATGTGAAAAATAAATGAATAAAATAAAACTTTGATGATTATCAGGGCCAGAAGAAACTTTTTGAATTCAATTGGAACTTCAAACCAATTTGAAACAAATAAATCCTAAAGGGATTTATAAAGATAAAACATTTGATAAAAGAAAATAAAATATTTTGGAACCTTTTTATAAAAGACTTGGTTTTCAAAAGAAAAGATGGATTCATAAATAAAGATTATTTTATAAAGCCAAATTAAAACCTTGGCCAAGCTTTGGAATTAAAACATTTTGTCTTGAGTAAAAAACAGCAAAGGTTTATTTAAATAAATTAATAAGGATTTAATATCCAAGTTTATTTTATAAAGGTATTTGCTATTTACAAAACATCAAAACTTAGTTAATCATTTAAAATAAGTTTTCCAAGTATTTTATATTCTCAAATAAATACTACTAAAATGTTTTAGTTTTATTTTAGACTTCAAAATAAATGTTTTAAATAAAATAGAGTACTAGTTGTTTTAATAACCAAGGTCCAATTTTATTTAATTATTAAAGGACCCTATATAACAAAAATGTTATTTTATTTTAAAACAAGCTTTCCAGATATTCCTTATTTTCAAATACAACCTACTGAATGGTTTAAAATTATTTAGTTCTCAAGTGGAGCTTTGAATTAAATCAAAGCCTATGGATTTAATAATTGATACATCTATTTATTTAATTAATAATGGACCCTATTATTAAAACTATTAATTTGAATTTGGATTTTGGTTCATGTTACTGAACAGAGCTAATTTCAATATTACAAAGTTTGGGTGTTGTTTGAATTGATTTGAACCATGTTTGTTTGATAGAAATTTCAAAACAGAAATCAAAAATAGAAATAGAAAAAAGACTACAGGAAGAAAAAAAATGGAGTCGGACTTGACCCAACCCAGCAGCCCAACAGGCCCAGGAACTAGCCCAGTATCTCACCCCGAACAGAAAACGATTCACACCTCGTTTCTGACCCGCACTGGGTATGACCAGTGGACCCTCCCCTCATTTCTTTTCTCACTGCCAGGTAGACCCCACTTTCCCCTGTTCATCGTCCACACCCGCGCGACCCTTTCTTCCCCCTCGTCGCCGTTTCCTGCTGTGATTCCGCGGATTCAATATGCCATAATGCCGCGCCTTTACCTCGCCTTGACCATGCTCGATAAAACGCCAGCGTCCCTTCTTCATTTCCCCTCCGAATCCTCCCTCAATCACGCCACCAGGCCACCCCAATTCCTCCTCGAGCTCCTATGTTCCGACCACCGTCTCCGGCAAATTCAGGCCAGTGCACGCCACCTCCTACCTTCCCGAGCACCCTAGCAGCTTCCCCACTCCCAGACGCATCTCCCAGCACCCTCCTCTCAACCGCGGGCGCCCCAGAGCGTCGGCTACGACAAGCTTTGGACGACGCCGCCGTCTGCAACCTCTCCGTCGAGTTCCTCCAGTAAGACCAGACCGCCCCTTCACTTCTCGTCCACGCACACAGCGTTGTCTTGATCCTGCGCATCTGACCGCGCCTTCGTTTTGCCTTAGGGCGATCTGCAGCAACGTCCTCGTCCTCAACCAGAGCCATCCGCCGCCAGAACGAACTCCGGCGAGAGATTCCACCTGACCCCGTGCGCCCCTTGCCACATCGACCACACGTCGAGCACCACCTCGTCCTCGCGAACACGGTAAGCGCCACCTCCATCTTCCTTACTTCCTAGAACCACCGCGAGCACTTTGTCTGGCCGTCGCCGCCGTCCACCGCCGCGCGGCGCCGCCCATCTGTGACCAAACAATAGCATCCGTAGGATCTTAATCCAACGCCTACGATAAGTCATTTAAGCCGTGAAGAGGTACGCGCCCTGTTCCGTGCGATCTAATTAGATCCAAGAGCTACCGCGCATGATCCGGCCGAACCGGTATCGCCCAGTTAGAAAGCGACGCGTGGCCATGTTTTGGTTTAAAAACAGATTTGAAATCTGATATAGATAGGATTTTCAAACCCTTGTAACTTTGGATCCACATGTCCAAAAATTACAAATTTTATGTCGTTGGATTCAGGAGAGCAAGGCCTAGCCAACCATGCCCTTGGTTTAGCCAATAGTATCTGTTAGTTTGCTTGTTTTTGTAGATTCTTTTGTGAGCTTGTTTAGAGTAGAAAAATTGTTTAAAATTGAATTTAGGGTTAAAACTTTTGAAAAATGGTTGGTTGTGACCTTACTGACCCTAGGAACCAACCCAGGGTTTTGGAAATGAAATTGGAAAAATTTAGAATGGATTAATTGAATTAGTCTAATTCTAGCTAAGTAAAGATAATGGTTTTATTATGAAAAAGGATTTTGGAATAAAAACTTTGGGAAAATATTATAATTCAAAGCTACTGACCTAAAACACCAAGTCTTGAGAGTTAGAAACTTTTGGTGAGAAACTTAAAGATTTTTTTGATTTGATAAAACCATTTTCCACCACATAAAATGTGAATGGATTTTAAAATAGTTTTTGGGCAAAACCCTCTAACTAATGACTTTGCCATTTTGGTATATGACCAATTTGGACCTTACAAAGTTTATAAACCTAGTGGAGACCAACCTTGCAATAGAACCATCCTTTAGATACTTATGCATGACTTAGATTCCATTTGCTTTGTGAGTGTGAAATTGTTTGTTTGACTTTGGTTTGGAATGTTAGTTGATTTTGTGTTTGCTTGATTGACTTGTAGTGAAGATAGTAAAGTGTGAGACTAGCAAGATCAAGGAGTGAACCACCATTCCCTACCAAAAAGGCAAGTGACACTATCATCTAAAGTCCTACTATTTTCATTATACTTAGTGGATTTTGAAAACATGCATGAAAACAAATTTTATACGTATGCTATGCTAAATCCTAATAGGATTCCCTATACACTTCCTTAGTGAAATATTGTAGTTGACATGCTTAGCCATGCTATATTTTTAAAAGAGACACATGTTGAGAATTTACAAAGGATGAGAAAAGGACTTGTGGTTTACATAATAAAACAAGGACTGAATGAACCACCTAGGTGGTGGACACTTTAAGTTTAGGAGAAGGTGGCAACAAAAGGAACCATGTCTATGGGATTCACTTTGTGTTGTGCTCCAAAAGAAAACCACCTAGGAAACTTAGAGATTGAACATGTTTCTCCAATTGTGGCTTTCGTGTGTAACCACATGCTATTATGGCTCTGGCTTAGTCAACTACATTGGGAAGACCCATGCACTGTCTTCAGTTAACTGGACATGGGGATCTGGAATGCTTCATGGGTGCTGAAGGCAAGCTAGCAATGGTGTATGGGAGGACCCTTTGGAAAGACTTCGTCACATTCTCAATCTGCCAGTACTCCATCCTGGTGAGCACTAATCCAGTAGGCCACTGGTGGCAACAAGATGGGATTGTGACATGTGGGTAAAGTGTACTCCTTCTGCAGAAGTTAATAAAATCTAAGTACTTAGCCGTGTCCCCGGTTATGGACAATACTGAGCAACTAAAGTTTGAACTATGGGACATCTCGACATTCCAACTTCTAAAATAAAAACTTGATACCCTTGTGTGTCTACCAAGGAATTCAAAGAGATTTTGTTAAGCTTGATGCACTTGGGGTTACCAAGGTGCTCAAGAAATTTTTGATGAAAACATGAACACTTGGGGTTACCAAGGAACTCATGAGATATTATAAAACTTGATGCACTTGGGGTTACCAAGGATCTCAAGAGATTTTTGACAAGGACTTGAACACTTGAGTGTCTACCAAGGAGTTCAAGGGATTCTTGGAAAAGAGATTTGACAAAGGACCAAAACCATTTTTGAAAAGATAGGATAAAATATTGCTTTGTGCAAATAAGCCTCAAATTCTACTTAGCCAAATATGCATGTATTGATAGGATCCACACATATTATACATAGTAGTGAATCTTTCCAATACAATTCAAATGTATTGACCCGTGTGGCTATAACTTGTAATGTTGCAGGTTTGATTGATTTTAGTGAAGATTGTTTGATTAGGATTACAAAGTCTACAACCAACATCTGCCTGTGGCACTTTGAAGATGAAGGACCCATACTTATAGTTATTCCGCTGCAATGTAATGTAATGGCCAAATGAGCTATGTATGATGTAATAAAACTATGTTATTCCTGGTTATAAAATTTATATTATGACCTTTGTATCTTGATATTACATCTTAACTGTGGATGCTAGCTATTGATCCGGGGACTAGCATTGTAAACACAGGAGGAATCTACCATATCAGGTTGAGACCTCTATACTTGGCATGCTCGGGCAGTGTGGTCCAGGGGCTGGTAGTGCTCGAGGGTTGGACAGGGGGTGGAGGTGGACGGTGGTCAGTGCTCCAAACATGTTTCTCCAATTGTGACATGGGAGAAAACTTTTCCCAAAGAGCTAACAAAGTCAAAGAAATGCATGCAAGCATGCCAAGCTTTGTTTTGTTTGAAAAAGTGGTTCCTAGTGGGTCATAGACATTTGGGTACATCTAATGGTCATTTTCTAAAGTGGCAAAGTCATTTGCAAAAGGTTTCACTTAAAAACCATTTTCAAAACAAAGTGTTATTTTATGTGGTGTAGAAATATTTTTATTAAGGCATTAGCCTATAGGGTTCACCAAATGAGTTGCTATTGCAAAACTTGGTGTTTTGGGTCAGTAGGTTTGATCAAACCATTTTCTCAAAGTTTTCTTTACAAAAACATTTTCTTTACAAAATTTATTATTTTTCTTTGGATAGAAATGGACTAAACTAATTAATCCATTCTAATCTTTTCCAAATTCACTTTCAAAACCATGGGTTGGTTCCTAGGGTCAGTAAGGTCACAACAAATCATTTTGCAAAAGTTTTATCCCTAAACTCAATTTTAAATAATTTTTATACTCTAAACAAGCTCACAAAAGTTTCTGCAAATTCAAACAAGATAACAAATACTATTTGCTAAACTAACTCCACAGTTGGATAGGGCTTGTTCTCCTGAATCCATTGATATAAAATTTGCCAAATTTGGACGTGTGGTTTGAAAGTTATAGGGTTTTCAAATTGCTACTTAAATCTGTTTTTCAAATCCTGTTTTAAAACAGATCCTGCCACGTGGCTGCTTCTGATTAGGCAATACCGTTTCGTGTGGATCGCGTGTTACAGGCCACAGGATTAAAAGGGGCATGTGCGGCTCAGATCAAACGTACCCTTTCGTTTAAGTGAATCTATCCAAGCCAGTGGATCTGCATCCTACGGTTCCTATCGCCTGGCCAAAAAGCAGCGGCGTTGGCGGCGGCGTCTGGTGGCGGAGCGGTCGGTCGACGACGGTTCCGGCGATACAGGAAGCGAGAGAGAGAAAGGGCATGCTCACCGGGCTCAGGGGGTCACGGCGAAGCTCAGGGTACTTCTGGCTTGACAAGGGGCGCTCAGGTACTGCGGCAATTGCTCGCCGGAGTAGAGGACGGCGTCGGGTGCGTCGGGTGGTCGTCGTGGACGTCGCTATGGATCACCCCAAGACAAGGCGAAGACGTGGTTAGACGCGCAAGATCGAGACAGAGTCGTGTGCGAGAACTAGAAGAAGAGGGGCGACTGGAGTCTACCTGTGGAGCTCGTCGGAGAAGAAGGCAGACGCGGCGGCGTCGGGAGTTTGTCGTAGTCGGGGTTCTGGTGCACCCGCGGGCGAACCAGGAGTACCAGGAGATGCGTGAGGTCAAGAGGAGTTCACTCGCGTGAAGTAGAGGCAGAGGGGTGGTCGGAGTTGGCCAGAATTGCTGCGACAGCTCGTCGGAGCAGAGGACGTTCGGGGAGGAAATGGAGCGGCCTGGGGGCGAGCTTTGGGGAGGGGTCTGAGGGGAACAAGAGAGGAGAGAGGGGCGCTTTAACCTGCGTGGTCAAGGGCCTGAGTAATGGTGTAGTTAACGCGTATTACGTCGCCCTTAATTTTGCCTGCAACGGCCGGCGAGGGGGAAAGGTGTGGTTCGCGGGTGGGGAAGAAGAGCAGTAGAGTGGGGTCCTCTGTCAGTGGGAAAGGGAAAGGGAACGGGGTCCACTTGCCAGTCTCTCAGTGGGTAAGTTGCTGGGTGAAAGAAAAACGATTCGGCTGGAGAGGAGGTGGGCTGCGAGTTGGGCTGTTTGGGCTGGGCCTTGTTGGGTTGTCCTCTTCCATATTTTTTTCTGCCTGTTTGTTTTATTCTTTTCTATTTCTATTTTCTGATTTGAATTTCAAACAATTATTCACACATTCAAACAAATTCAAACAATCAACAAACTTTTCATTTGAATTTGGTTCTGTTTGACATTATAATTCACATTCTAAAATATTATTTTAGATCTTTTTAGGTTCCATTTATTAATTAAATAAGTAGGCCATGGTTTATTAATTAAATAGAGTTTTTGTTGTTTATTAATAAGATCTTCATTTGAAATCCTAATATTTTCAAAATCAATTCAGTAGGTTTTATTTGTAAATAAAACTCATTTGTAAATCTTGTTCAAGACAAAATAGTCTTTTATTTTAGGGTCCTTTAATAATTGGATAAAATGGGCCCTAGTTATTTAAATAAAATAGAGTTTGATTTTATTAATCAAATCTTTATTTGAAACCTAAATATTTTCAAAACTAAATCAGTAGGTTTTATTTGGAAATATTAAATACTTGGAAACTTGTTTTAAAACAAAATAACATTTTATTTTACAGTCCATTATTAATTAAATAAAATAGACTTCCATTATTAAATCAACTAGGGTTTGTTTTATTGAGAATATTTATTTTAAAATCTAAAGTAAAGTCAAAAACACTTTAATAGGTTTTATTTGTGAATATCCAATATTGGGAAAAACTTATTTTAGAATAAATAAATATGTTTAGTGTTTTATTTAAAATGGAATAAGTCTTTACTTTAATAAAACTTGGATATTAAATCCTTATTAATTTATTTAAATAAACCTTTGCAAATTTTATTAAAAATAAAATGTTTTAATTCCAAAGTTTGGCCAAGGTTTAATTTGGCTTTATAAAATATTCTTTATTTATGAATCCATCTTTTCTTTTGATTATCAAATCTTTTATTAAGAGATCCAAAATAGTATTTTAAATATTTTTATTTTCCTTTAATAAAAGTTTATCTTTCTAAATCTCTTTAGGATTTATTTGATTCAAATGGGTTTGAAGTTCCAATTGAGTTCAAAAAGTTTCTTCTGGCTCTGAAAATCAAACAAAGTTTTATTTTATTCATTTATTTTCACATTACAAGATTTGGAAAATCTTGGGATGTGACAGGCTACCACCCTTAAAATAAATCTTGTCCCGAGATTTGGGGAGGCTAGGGTTACAAGCAAGTTCAAAACAACTAGGGTACTACCACCCTTAAAAATTTTCAAACAAAAATTACATATTGGCCTTCTTGGGTCCTGGAAAACTTCTCTAAGCAAACAGTTGCATGTGTCCTTGGTTTCCATACTTGACTCATGGGCCAAGGTTGAGTTTCTCCATAGGCTTGTTTAATTTGTTCTCCATCCTTTCTGGACAATTGTTTGCATAGTGGCCTAGTTCCTTGCATTTGAAACATGTGACAAGGCTGATATCCCTCATAGGCTTGTTTATCTTATACTTCATCTTTTCTAGACAGTTGTTTGCATAATGTCCTAACTCTTTGCAATGTTTGCACATCACTTGGCTAATATCTTTCTTTTTCTTTGGTATTACTGTCTCTTGTTTGTTTCCTTGGTTCTTCTTACTTTCTGGGCACTCATTGGCATAGTGTCCCATCTCTTTGCAATTGTAACACTGCAATTGGCTTATGTCCTTTTTCTTCTTTTTGGGTCTCTCCAAAGCTAGGAGTTCTTCTAGTTCATGTTCTTCATGAGTGGGAGATCTTTCTCTCTTCTTGGGGCATTGATCTTCATGTTCCTTGGATGCATGATCTTTGTCTCTAAAACTATTGTTGGCTTGGGTTCCTTTTAGATTAACATCTTTGTCATCCTTGTTGTCTTTAGCTCTTTGGGAAAAGTTTTCTCCCATGTTGATCATTTGAGTAACTAATCCTTGCAACAATTGGGTTTGAAGTTTCAAAATCCTTTGTATGGCTGGGTCTAGTCCATTGTTGTTGGCTAAAAGCTGAGTTGTCTCTTGGCTCAACTGGTTTTGGGTTGCTATA
This sequence comes from Avena sativa, assembly GCA_916181665.1. Taxonomy (NCBI): domain Eukaryota; kingdom Viridiplantae; phylum Streptophyta; class Magnoliopsida; order Poales; family Poaceae; genus Avena; species Avena sativa. The sequence goes on along the minus strand of OV702285.1, from coordinate 165,383,037 downwards.
AGTTCTCTTATGTTGTTCTCTTGGTTGTTGTTGATGTCATCAACCTTGGAGTCTTTTGGGGTAGTCATCTGTTTTGGGTTGAAGGAAGATTTAGAATAGGCAAGATATTTCTAAGGAATCAATTCTAATCACACACATCACTATTCACACAAGCAATGTGCATGCAATCACAAACCAAACATTTCACTCAAACAACAAAGTTCAAGCACATACTTAGTCAACAAAATATTTTTGTTACACCACATAAATTGGTGTGTTTGACTTTAACTAAAAATATGGTGGTCCATCTATATGGTTTACTTGTGATCTTTCCTTCCTTCTTGATTCTTCTTGTATGAGATCTTGGTTTCCTTGAGAAAAACTCTTGGTTGCAATACTTCAAAGTTGTTGATGGCTTCTTCTTATTTTGCATTCCCTCAGTCTCTAAATCTTAAGCAAGATTTCCTTGTTTCACTTGTGGTCTTTAGTAGTTTCCAAGTTGGAAGTCCTTGGTGAACATGCTGAAGATGTTGAAGTCATTTAGAGCTGAAGATGTTGAAGTCATTAGAGTTGAAGATGTTGAAGTCATTAGAGTTGAAGATGTTGAAGAAATCCTTTGCATATGATGAAGTCTTTGGTCTAGGGGTAGGTTTTCCATCAAGTTGAAGTAGAAGAGAAGTAGAGTTGAAACAAAAATGGTTGAGGGAAGAGTTTACAAGTGTTTTTGTAAATAAGTTTTGGAACAAAATACAACTCCTATTTTTCTAAGGGTTTTTGTCCAATCCTAGGGTTTACAAATCCTACAGGCAACACAATGCTCTGATACCATCTGTAAGGGGTCCCAACCTTAGATAAGATTGATCCCTCCTGTGTTTTACAATGCTAGTCCCTGGATCAATAGCTAGCATCCACAGTTAAGATGTAATATCAAGAAACAAAGGTCATAATATAACTTTATAACCAGGAATAACATAAATTTTAATACATCTTACATAGCTCATTTGGCTATTACATTACATTGCAGCGGATTAACTATCAGTATGGGTCCTTCATCTTCAAAGTGCCACAGGCAGATGTTGGTTGTGGACTTTGTAATCCTAATCAAACAATCTTCACTAAAATCAATCAAACCTGCAACATTACAAGTTACAGCCACAAAGGGTCAATACATTTGAATTGTATTGGCAAGTGATACTATGATAATATAGTGGAGTCTATCATCTATATGCATTTGGCTAAGTGGAGTTTGAGGCTTGCATTGCTCAAAATAGATTTTTTTTTCTTATCATTTTGAAAATACTAAGTTTTTGCTTGACAAAATCATTTTTCTCAATCAAAGATTTCAAGATCCTTGTACCAAGCCATCTCTCCATCAATGATTGAAGAATTCAAACAACCCTTGTTCAAACCACAAGATTTTAATTTAGAAATTGGAATGATGAGATTCTTGATTGCTTCCATGTCTTGATGCTCAAATTGTCCTTTACCAGGGACATGGCTAAGTACTTAGATTTTACACTCTGCAGAGGTGGTGCACTTTACCCACAAGACTTGGTTTCCCAAGACAAAATCTTTCAGAAGCCTTCCCTTAGACCAAAATGGACGCGTTCCAACCTATCAAACACTACCACCCACTGTCCATATGGCTAAGTTCTTGCAACCTATATGATCATGGCAGAGCCCATATTGCCAAGTGGTTGCACTTGAAGCTTCTCAACATTTGACATCTCAAATCTCTTTGTTTCCTGGGTGGCATTCCACAAGTGAGATACACAAGCCAGGTCCATGGTCTTGTGTAACCACTCAACATAACCCAATCCTTCCACTTCCACCCAGGTGATTCATTAATTTAGTTGTTTTATTAAACAAAACTTAAGTCCTCAGACTTAGAATATTTTTCCATAGTGTGAATATATATTCCACCCATGTTTTCTATTACCTAGGCTAAGCTTGGTAGTAGTAGGAATCTCTAACTTTAGGAAAATCCTACTAAGGATTCATCTACTAGGTTTTCTTATAGCAAGGTCTATACTTAGCAAAATCCATGCAAGTTTACTTAGCAAAATCACTAATGCATAGAGAAAGTAATAGGATAGAAAGTATGAAGCATCACTTGCCTTTTTGGTAGAGTATAGGTTCACTTCTTGATCTTTGCAACAATCACACTCTTCAAGTCACTACAATCAATCAAGCAAGGCACAAACTCAATCTACCAATCAAGCAAAACAACACACATAAATAACAAAGTCAAAGAAATGCATGCAAGCATGCCAAGCTTTGTTTTGTTTGAAAAAGTGGTTCCTAGTGGGTCATAGACATTTGGGTACATCTAATGGTCATTTTCTAAAGTGGCAAAGTCATTTGCAAAAGGTTTCACTTAAAAACCATTTTCAAAACAAAGTGTTATTTTATGTGGTGTATAAATATTTTTATTAAGGCATTAGCCTATAGGGTTCACCAAATGAGTTGCTATTGCAAAACTTGGTGTTTTGGGTCAGTAGGTTTGATCAAACCATTTTCTCAAAGTTTTCTTTACAAAAACATTTTCTTTACAAAATTTATTATTTTTCTTTGGCTAGAAATGGACTAAACTAATTAATCCATTCTAATCTTTTCCAAATTCACTTTCAAAACCATGGGTTGGTTCCTAGGGTCAGTAAGGTCACAACAAATCATTTTGCAAAAGTTTTATCCCTAAACTCAATTTTAAATAATTTTTATACTCTAAACAAGCTCACAAAAGTTTCTGCAAATTCAAACAAGATAACAAATACTATTTGCTAAACTAACTCCACAGTTGGATAGGGCTTGTTCTCCTGAATCCATTGATATAAAATTTGCCAAATTTGGACGTGTGGTTTGAAAGTTATAGGGTTTTCAAATTGCTACTTAAATCTGTTTTTCAAATCCTGTTTTAAAACAGATCCTGCCACGTGGCTGCTTCTGATTGGGCAATACCGTTTCATGTGGATCGCGTGTTACAGGCCACAGGATTAAAAGGGGCATGTGCGGCTCAGATCAAACGTACCCTTTCGTTTAAGTGAATCTATCCAAGCCAGTGGATCTGCATCCTACGGTTCCTATCGCCTGGCCAAAAAGCAGCGGCGCTGGCGGCGGCGTCTGGTGGCGGAGCGGTCGGTCGACGACGGTTCCGGCGATACAGGAAGCGAGAGAGAGAAAGGGCATGCTCACCGGGCTCAGGGGGTCACGGCGAAGCTCAGGGTACTTCTGGTTTGACAAGGGGCGCTCAGGTACTGCGGCAATTGCTCGCCGGAGTAGAGGACGGCGTCGGGTGCGTCGGGTGGTCGTCGTGGACGTCGCTATGGATCACCCCAAGACAAGGCGAAGACGTGGTTAGACGCGCAAGATCGATACAGAGTCGTGTGCGAGAACTAGAAGAAGAGGGGCGACTGGAGTCTACCTGTGGAGCTCGTCGGAGAAGAAGGCAGACGCGGCGGCGTCGGGAGTTTGTCGTAGTCGGGGTTCTGGTGCACCCGCGGGCGAATCAGGAGTACCAGGAGATGCGTGAGGTCGAGAGGAGTTCACTCGCGTGAAGTAGAGGCAGAGGGGTGGTCGGAGTTGGCCGGAATTGCTGCGACAGCTCGTCGGAGCAGAGGACGTTCGGGGAGGAAATGGAGCGGCCTGGGGGCGAGCTTTGGGGAGGGGTCTGAGGGGAACGAGAGAGGAGAGAGGGGCGCTTTAACCTGCGTGGTCAAGGGCCTGAGTAATGGTGTAGTTAACGCGTATTACGTCGCCCTTAATTTTGCCTGCAACGGCCGGCGAGGGGGAAAGGTGTGGTTCGCGGGTGGGGAAGAAGAGCAGTAGAGTGGGGTCCTCTGTCAGTGGGAAAGGGAAAGGGAACGGGGTCCACTTGCCAGTCTCTCAGTGGGTAAGTTGCTGGGTGAAAGAAAAACGATTCGGCTGGAGAGGAGGTGGGCTGCGAGTTGGGCTGTTTGGGCTGGGCCTTGTTGGGTTGTCCTCTTCCATATTTTTTTCTGCCTGTTTGTTTTATTCTTTTCTATTTCTATTTTCTGATTTGAATTTCAAACAATTATTCACACATTCAAACAAATTCAAACAATCAACAAACTTTTCATTTGAATTTGGTTCTGTTTGACATTATAATTCACATTCTAAAATATTATTTTAGATCTTTTTAGGTTCCATTTATTAATTAAATAAGTAGGCCATGGTTTATTAATTAAATAGAGTTTTTGTTGTTTATTAATAAGATCTTCATTTGAAATCCTAATATTTTCAAAATCAATTCAGTAGGTTTTATTTGTAAATAAAACTCATTTGTAAATCTTGTTCAAGACAAAATAGTCTTTTATTTTAGGGTCCTTTAATAATTGGATAAAATGGGCCCTAGTTATTTAAATAAAATAGAGTTTGATTTTATTAATCAAATCTTTATTTGAAACCTAAATATTTTCAAAACTAAATCAGTAGGTTTTATTTGGAAATATTAAATACTTGGAAACTTGTTTTAAAACAAAATAACATTTTATTTTACAGTCCATTATTAATTAAATAAAATAGACTTCCATTATTAAATCAACTAGGGTTTGTTTTATTGAGAATATTTATTTTAAAATCTAAAGTAAAGTCAAAAACACTTTAATAGGTTTTATTTGTGAATATCCAATATTGGGAAAAACTTATTTTAGAATAAATAAATATGTTTAGTGTTTTATTTAAAATGGAATAAGTCTTTACTTTAATAAAACTTGGATATTAAATCCTTATTAATTTATTTAAATAAACCTTTGCAAATTTTATTAAAAATAAAATGTTTTAATTCCAAAGTTTGGCCAAGGTTTAATTTGGCTTTATAAAATATTCTTTATTTATGAATCCATCTTTTCTTTTGATTATCAAATCTTTTATTAAGAGATCCAAAATAGTATTTTAAATATTTTTATTTTCCTTTAATAAAAGTTTATCTTTCTAAATCTCTTTAGGATTTATTTGATTCAAATGGGTTTGAAGTTCCAATTGAGTTCAAAAAGTTTCTTCTGGCTCTGAAAATCAAACAAAGTTTTATTTTATTCATTTATTTTCACATTACAAGATTTGGAAAATCTTGGGATGTGACAGGCTACCACCCTTAAAATAAATCTCGTCCCGAGATTTGGGGAGGCTAGGGTTACAAGCAAGTTCAAAACAACTAGGGTACTACCACCCTTAAAAATTTTCAAACAAAAATTATATATTGGCCTTCTTGGGTCCTAGAAAACTTCTCTAAGCAAACAGTTGCATGTGTCCTTGGTTTCCATAATTGACTCATGGGCCAAGGTTGAGTTTCTCCATAGGCTTGTTTAATTTGTTCTCCATCCTTTCTGGACAATTGTTTGCATAGTGGCCTAGTTCCTTGCATTTGAAACATGTGACAAGGCTGATATCCCTCATAGGCTTGTTTATCTTATACTTCATCTTTTCTGGACAGTTGTTTGCATAATGTCCTAACTCTTTGCAATGTTTGCACATCACTTGGCTAATATCTTTCTTTTTCTTTGGTATTACTGTCTCTTGTTTGTTTCCTTGGTTCTTCTTACTTTCTGGGCACTCATTGGCATAGTGTCCCATCTCTTTGCAATTGTAACACTGCAATTGGCTTATGTCCTTTTTCTTCTTTTTGGGTCTCTCCAAAGCTAGGAGTTCTTCTAGTTCATGTTCTTCATGAGTGGGAGATCGTTCTCTCTTCTTGGGGCATTGATTTTCATGTTCCTTGGATGCATGATCTTTGTCTCTAAAACTATTGTTGGCTTGGGTTCCTTTTAGATTAACATCTTTGTCATCCTTGTTGTCTTTAGCTCTTTGGGAAAAGTTTTCTCCCATGTTGATCATTTGAGTAACTAATCCTTGCAACAATTGGGTTTGAAGTTTCAAAATCCTTTGTATGGCTGGGTCTAGTCCATTGTTGTTGGCTAAAAGCTGAGTTGTCTCTTGGCTCAACTGGTTTTGGGTTGCTATAAGTTCTCTTATGTTGTTCTCTTGGTTGTTGTTGATGTCATCAACCTTGGAGTCTTTTGGGGTAGTCATCTGTTTTGGGTTGAAGGAAGATTTAGAATAGGCAAGATATTTCTAAGGAATCAATTCTAATCACACACATCACTATTCACACAAGCAATGTGCATGCAATCACAAACCAAACATTTCACTCAAACAACAAAGTTCAAGCACATACTTAGTCAACAAAATATTTTTGTTACACCACATAAATTGGTGTGTTTGACTTTAACTAAAAATATGGTGGTCCATCTATATGGTTTACTTGTGATCTTTCCTTCCTTCTTGATTCTTCTTGTATGAGATCTTGGTTTCCTTGAGAAAAACTCTTGGTTGCAATACTTCAAAGTTGTTGATGGCTTCTTCTTATTTTGCATTCCCTCAGTCTCTAAATCTTAAGCAAGATTTCCTTGTTTCACTTGTGGTCTTTAGTAGTTTCCAAGTTGGAAGTCCTTGGTGAACATGCTGAAGATGTTGAAGTCATTTAGAGCTGAAGATGTTGAAGTCATTAGAGTTGAAGATGTTGAAGTCATTAGAGTTGAAGATGTTGAAGAAATCCTTTGCATATGATGAAGTCTTTGGTCTAGGGGTAGGTTTTCCATCAAGTTGAAGTAGAAGAGAAGTAGAGTTGAAACAAAAATGGTTGAGGGAAGAGTTTACAAGTGTTTTTGTAAATAAGTTTTGGAACAAAATACAACTCCTATTTTTCTAAGGGTTTTTGTCCAATCCTAGGGTTTACAAATCCTACAGGCAACACAATGCTCTGATACCATCTGTAAGGGGTCCCAACCTTAGATAAGATTGATCCCTCCTGTGTTTTACAATGCTAGTCCCTGGATCAATAGCTAGCATCCACAGTTAAGATGTAATATCAAGAAACAAAGGTCATAATATAACTTTATAACCAGGAATAACATAAATTTTAATACATCTTACATAGCTCATTTGGCTATTACATTACATTGCAGCGGATTAACTATCAGTATGGGTCCTTCATCTTCAAAGTGCCACAGGCAGATGTTGGTTGTGGACTTTGTAATCCTAATCAAACAATCTTCACTAAAATCAATCAAACCTGCAACATTACAAGTTACAGCCACAAAGGGTCAATACATTTGAATTGTATTGGCAAGTGATACTATGATAATATAGTGGAGTCTATCATCTATATGCATTTGGCTAAGTGGAGTTTGAGGCTTGCATTGCTCAAAATAGATTTTTTTTTCTTATCATTTTGAAAATACTAAGTTTTTGCTTGACAAAATCATTTTTCTCAATCAAAGATTTCAAGATCCTTGTACCAAGCCATCTCTCCATCAATGATTGAAGAATTCAAACAACCCTTGTTCAAACCACAAGATTTTAATTTAGAAATTGGAATGATGAGATTCTTGATTGCTTCCATGTCTTGATGCTCAAATTGTCCTTTACCAGGGACATGGCTAAGTACTTAGATTTTACACTCTGCAGAGGTGGTGCACTTTACCCACAAGACTTGGTTTCCCAAGACAAAATCTTTCAGAAGCCTTCCCTTAGACCAAAATGGACGCGTTCCAACCTATCAAACACTACCACCCACTGTCCATATGGCTAAGTTCTTGCAACCTATATGATCATGGCAGAGCCCATATTGCCAAGTGGTTGCACTTGAAGCTTCTCAACATTTGACATCTCAAATCTCTTTGTTTCCTGGGTGGCATTCCACAAGTGAGATACACAAGCCAGGTCCATGGTCTTGTGTAACCACTCAACATAACCCAATCCTTCCACTTCCACCCAGGTGATTCATTAATTTAGTTGTTTTATTAAACAAAACTTAAGTCCTCAGACTTAGAATATTTTTCCATAGTGTGAATATATATTCCACCCATGTTTTCTATTACCTAGGCTAAGCTTGGTAGTAGTAGGAATCTCTAACTTTAGGAAAATCCTACTAAGGATTCATCTACTAGGTTTTCTTATAGCAAGGTCTATACTTAGCAAAATCCATGCAAGTTTACTTAGCAAAATCACTAATGCATAGAGAAAGTAATAGGATAGAAAGTATGAAGCATCACTTGCCTTTTTGGTAGAGTATAGGTTCACTTCTTGATCTTTGCAACAATCACACTCTTCAAGTCACTACAATCAATCAAGCAAGGCACAAACTCAATCTACCAATCAAGCAAAACAACACACATAAATAACAAAGTCAAAGAAATGCATGCAAGCATGCCAAGCTTTGTTTTGTTTGAAAAAGTGGTTCCTAGTGGGTCATAGACATTTGGGTACATCTAATGGTCATTTTCTAAAGTGGCAAAGTCATTTGCAAAAGGTTTCACTTAAAAACCATTTTCAAAACAAAGTGTTATTTTATGTGGTGTATAAATATTTTTATTAAGGCATTAGCCTATAGGGTTCACCAAATGAGTTGCTATTGCAAAACTTGGTGTTTTGGGTCAGTAGGTTTGATCAAACCATTTTCTCAAAGTTTTCTTTACAAAAACATTTTCTTTACAAAATTTATTATTTTTCTTTGGCTAGAAATGGACTAAACTAATTAATCCATTCTAATCTTTTCCAAATTCACTTTCAAAACCATGGGTTGGTTCCTAGGGTCAGTAAGGTCACAACAAATCATTTTGCAAAAGTTTTATCCCTAAACTCAATTTTAAATAATTTTTATACTCTAAACAAGCTCACAAAAGTTTCTGCAAATTCAAACAAGATAACAAATACTATTTGCTAAACTAACTCCACAGTTGGATAGGGCTTGTTCTCCTGAATCCATTGATATAAAATTTGCCAAATTTGGACGTGTGGTTTGAAAGTTATAGGGTTTTCAAATTGCTACTTAAATCTGTTTTTCAAATCCTGTTTTAAAACAGATCCTGCCACGTGGCTGCTTCTGATTGGGCAATACCGTTTCATGTGGATCGCGTGTTACAGGCCACAGGATTAAAAGGGGCATGTGCGGCTCAGATCAAACGTACCCTTTCGTTTAAGTGAATCTATCCAAGCCAGTGGATCTGCATCCTACGGTTCCTATCGCCTGGCCAAAAAGCAGCGGCGCTGGCGGCGGCGTCTGGTGGCGGAGCGGTCGGTCGACGACGGTTCCGGCGATACAGGAAGCGAGAGAGAGAAAGGGCATGCTCACCGGGCTCAGGGGGTCACGGCGAAGCTCAGGGTACTTCTGGTTTGACAAGGGGTGCTCAGGTACTGCGGCAATTGCTCGCCGGAGTAGAGGACGGCGTCGGGTGCGTCGGGTGGTTGTCGTGGACGTCGTATGGATCACCCCAAGACAAGGCGAAGACGTGGTTAGACGCGCAAGATCGAGACAGAGTCGTGTGCGAGAACTAGAAGAAGAGGGGCGACTGGAGTCTACCTGTGGAGCTCGTCGGAGAAGAAGGCAGACGCGGCGGCGTCGGGAGTTTGTCGTAGTCGGGGTTTTGGTGCACCCGCGGGCGAACCAGGAGTACCAGGAGATGCGTGAGATCGAGAGGAGTTCACTCGCGTGAAGTAGAGGCAGAGGGGTGGTCGGAGTTGGCCGGAATTGCTGCGACAGCTCGTCGGAGCAGAGGACGTTCGGGGAGGAAATGGAGCGGCCTGGGGGCGAGCTTTGGGGAGGGGTCTGAGGGGAACGAGAGAGGAGAGAGGGGCGCTTTAACCTGCGTGGTCAAGGGCCTGAGTAATGGTGTAGTTAACGCGTATTACGTCGCCCTTAATTTTGCCTGCAACGGCCGGCGAGGGGGAAAGGTGTGGTTCGCGGGTGGGGAAGAAGAGCAGTAGAGTGGGGTCCTCTGTCAGTGGGAAAGGGAAAGGGAACGGGGTCCACTTGCCAGTCTCTCAGTGGGTAAGTTGCTGGGTGAAAGAAAAACGATTCGGCTGGAGAGGAGGTGGGCTGCGAGTTGGGCTGTTTGGGCTGGGCCTTGTTGGGTTGTCCTCTTCCATATTTTTTTCTGCCTGTTTGTTTTATTCTTTTCTATTTCTATTTTCTGATTTGAATTTCAAACAATTATTCACACATTCAAACAAATTCAAACAATCAACAAACTTTTCATTTGAATTTGGTTCTGTTTGACATTATAATTCACATTCTAAAATATTATTTTAGATCTTTTTAGGTTCCATTTATTAATTAAATAAGTAGGCCATGGTTTATTAATTAAATAGAGTTTTTGTTGTTTATTAATAAGATCTTCATTTGAAATCCTAATATTTTCAAAATCAATTCAGTAGGTTTTATTTGTAAATAAAACTCATTTGTAAATCTTGTTCAAGACAAAATAGTCTTTTATTTTAGGGTCCTTTAATAATTGGATAAAATGGGCCCTAGTTATTTAAATAAAATAGAGTTTGATTTTATTAATCAAATCTTTATTTGAAACCTAAATATTTTCAAAACTAAATCAGTAGGTTTTATTTGGAAATATTAAATACTTGGAAACTTGTTTTAAAACAAAATAACATTTTATTTTAGAGTCCATTATTAATTAAATAAAATAGACTTCCATTATTAAATCAACTAGGGTTTGTTTTATTGAGAATATTTATTTTAAAATCTAAAGTAAAGTCAAAAATACTTTAATAGGTTTTATTTGTGAATATCCAATATTGGGAAAAACTTATTTTAGAATAAATAAATATGTTTAGTGTTTTATTTAAAATGGAATAAGTGTTTACTTTAATAAAACTTGGATATTAAATCCTTATTAATTTATTTAAATAAACCTTTGCAAATTTTATTAAAAATAAAATGTTTTAATTCCAAAGTTTGGCCAAGGTTTAATTTGGCTTTATAAAATATTCTTTATTTATGAATCCATCTTTTCTTTTGATTATCAAATCTTTTATTAAGAGATCCAAAATAGTATTTTAAATATTTTTATTTTCCTTTAATAAAAGTTTATCTTTCTAAATCTCTTTAGGATTTATTTGATTCAAATGGGTTTGAAGTTCCAATTGAGTTCAAAAAGTTTCTTCTGGCTCTGAAAATCAAACAAAGTTTTATTTTATTCATTTATTTTCACATTAGAAGATTTGGAAAATCTTGGGATGTGACAGGCTACCACCCTTAAAATAAATCTCGTCCCGAGATTTGGGGAGGCTAGGGTTACAAGCAAGTTCAAAACAACTAGGGTACTACCACCCTTAAAAATTTTCAAACAAAAATTACATATTGGCCTTCTTGGGTCCTAGAAAACTTCTCTAAGCAAACAGTTGCATGTGTCCTTGGTTTCCATAATTGACTCATGGGCCAAGGTTGAGTTTCTCCATAGGCTTGTTTAATTTGTTCTCCATCCTTTCTGGACAATTGTTTGCATAGTGGCCTAGTTCCTTGCATTTGAAACATGTGACAAGGCTGATATCCCTCATAGGCTTGTTTATCTTATACTTCATCTTTTCTGGACAGTTGTTTGCATAATGTCCTAACTCTTTGCAATGTTTGCACATCACTTGGCTAATATCTTTATTTTTCTTTGGTATTACTGTCTCTTGTTTGTTTCCTTGGTTCTTCTTACTTTTTGGGCACTCATTGGCATAGTGTCCCATCTCTTTGCAATTGTAACACTGCAATTGGCTTATGTCCTTTTTCTTCTTTTTGGGTCTCTCCAAAGCTAGGAGTTCTTCTAGTTCATGTTCTTCATGAGTGGGAGATCGTTCTCTCTTCTTGGGGCATTGATTTTCATGTTCCTTGGATGCATGATCTTTGTCTCTAAAACTATTGTTGGCTTGGGTTCCTTTTAGATTAACATCTTTGTCATCCTTGTTGTCTTTAGCTCTTTGGGAAAAGTTTTCTCCCATGTTGATCATTTGAGTAACTAATCCTTGCAACAATTGGGTTTGAAGTTTCAAAATCCTTTGTATGGCTGGGTCTAGTCCATTGTTGTTGGCTAAAAGCTGAGTTGTCTCTTGGCTCAACTGGTTTTGGGTTGCTATAAGTTCTCTTATGTTGTTCTCTTGGTTGTTGTTGATGTCATCAACCTTGGAGTCTTTTGGGGTAGTCATCTGTTTTGGGTTGAAGGAAGATTTAGAATAGGCAAGATATTTCTAAGGAATCAATTCTAATCACACACATCACTATTCACACAAGCAATGTGCATGCAATCACAAACCAAACATTTCACTCAAACAACAAAGTTCAAGCACATACTTAGTCAACAAAATATTTTTGTTACACCACATAAATTGGTGTGTTTGACTTTAACTAAAAATATGGTGGTCCATCTATATGGTTTACTTGTGATCTTTCCTTCCTTCTTGATTCTTCTTGTATGAGATCTTGGTTTCCTTGAGAAAAACTCTTGGTTGCAATACTTCAAAGTTGTTGATGGCTTCTTCTTATTTTGCATTCCCTCAGTCTCTAAATCTTAAGCAAGATTTCCTTGTTTCACTTGTGGTCTTTAGTAGTTTCCAAGTTGGAAGTCCTTGGTGAACATGCTGAAGATGTTGAAGTCATTTAGAGCTGAAGATGTTGAAGTCATTAGAGTTGAAGATGTTGAAGTCATTAGAGTTGAAGATGTTGAAGAAATCCTTTGCATATGATGAAGTCTTTGGTCTAGGGGTAGGTTTTCCATCAAGTTGAAGTAGAAGAGAAGTAGAGTTGAAACAAAAATGGTTGAGGGAAGAGTTTACAAGTGTTTTTGTAAATAAGTTTTGGAACAAAATACAACTCCTATTTTTCTAAGGGTTTTTGTCCAATCCTAGGGTTTACAAATCCTACAGGCAACACAATGCTCTGATACCATCTGTAAGGGGTCCCAACCTTAGATAAGATTGATCCCTCCTGTGTTTTACAATGCTAGTCCCTGGATCAATAGCTAGCATCCACAGTTAAGATGTAATATCAAGAAACAAAGGTCATAATATAACTTTATAACCAGGAATAACATAAATTTTAATACATCTTACATAGCTCATTTGGCTATTACATTACATTGCAGCGGATTAACTATCAGTATGGGTCCTTCATCTTCAAAGTGCCACAGGCAGATGTTGGTTGTGGACTTTGTAATCCTAATCAAACAATCTTCACTAAAATCAATCAAACCTGTAACATTACAAGTTACAGCCACAAAGGGTCAATACATTTGAATTGTATTGGCAAGTGATACTATGATAATATAGTGGAGTCTATCATCTATATGCATTTGGCTAAGTGGAGTTTGAGGCTTGCATTGCTCAAAATAGATTTTTTTTTTCTTATCATTTTGAAAATACTAAGTTTTTGCTTGACAAAATCATTTTTCTCAATCAAAGATTTCAAGATCCTTGTACCAAGCCATCTCTCCATCAATGATTGAAGAATTCAAACAACCCTTGTTCAAACCACAAGATTTTAATTTAGAAATTGGAATGATGAGATTCTTGATTGCTTCCATGTCTTGATGCTCAAATTGTCCTTTACCAGGGACATGGCTAAGTACTTAGATTTTACACTCTGCAGAGGTGGTGCACTTTACCCACAAGACTTGGTTTCCCAAGACAAAATCTTTCAGAAGCCTTCCCTTAGACCAAAATGGACGCGTTCCAACCTATCAAACACTACCACCCACTGTCCATATGGCTAAGTTCTTGCAACCTATATGATCATGGCAGAGCCCATATTGCCAAGTGGTTGCACTTGAAGCTTCTCAACATTTGACATCTCAAATCTCTTTGTTTCCTGGGTGGCATTCCACAAGTGAGATACACAAGCCAGGTCCATGGTCTTGTGTAACCACTCAACATAACCCAATCCTTCCACTTCCACCCAGGTGATTCATTAATTTAGTTGTTTTATTAAACAAAACTTAAGTCCTCAGACTTAGAATATTTTTCCATAGTGTGAATATATATTCCACCCATGTTTTCTATTACCTAGGCTAAGCTTGGTAGTAGTAGGAATCTCTAACTTTAGGAAAATCCTACTAAGGATTCATCTACTAGGTTTTCTTATAGCAAGGTCTATACTTAGCAAAATCCATGCAAGTTTACTTAGCAAAATCACTAATGCATAGAGAAAGTAATAGGATAGAAAGTATGAAGCATCACTTGCCTTTTTGGTAGAGTATAGGTTCACTTCTTGATCTTTGCAACAATCACACTCTTCAAGTCACTACAATCAATCAAGCAAGGCACAAACTCAATCTACCAATCAAGCAAAACAACACACATAAATAACAAAGTCAAAGAAATGCATGCAAGCATGCCAAGCTTTGTTTTGTTTGAAAAAGTGGTTCCTAGTGGGTCATAGACATTTGGGTACATCTAATGGTCATTTTCTAAAGTGGCAAAGTCATTTGCAAAAGGTTTCACTTAAAAACCATTTTCAAAACAAAGTGTTATTTTATGTGGTGTATAAATATTTTTATTAAGGCATTAGCCTATAGGGTTCACCAAATGAGTTGCTATTGCAAAACTTGGTGTTTTGGGTCAGTAGGTTTGATCAAACCATTTTCTCAAAGTTTTCTTTACAAAAACATTTTCTTTACAAAATTTATTATTTTTCTTTGGCTAGAAATGGACTAAACTAATTAATCCATTCTAATCTTTTCCAAATTCACTTTCAAAACCATGGGTTGGTTCCTAGGGTCAGTAAGGTCACAACAAATCATTTTGCAAAAGTTTTATCCCTAAACTCAATTTTAAATAATTTTTATACTCTAAACAAGCTCACAAAAGTTTCTGCAAATTCAAACAAGATAACAAATACTATTTGCTAAACTAACTCCACAGTTGGATAGGGCTTGTTCTCCTGAATCCATTGATATAAAATTTGCCAAATTTGGACGTGTGGTTTGAAAGTTATAGGGTTTTCAAATTGCTACTTAAATCTGTTTTTCAAATCCTGTTTTAAAACAGATCCTGCCACGTGGCTGCTTCTGATTGGGCAATACCGTTTCATGTGGATCGCGTGTTACAGGCCACAGGATTAAAAGGGGCATGTGCGGCTCAGATCAAACGTACCCTTTCGTTTAAGTGAATCTATCCAAGCCAGTGGATCTGCATCCTACGGTTCCTATCGCCTGGCCAAAAAGCAGCGGCGCTGGCGGCGGCGTCTGGTGGCGGAGCGGTCGGTCAACGACGGTTCCGGCGATACAGGAAGCGAGAGAGAGAAATGGCATGCTCACCGGGCTCAGGGGGTCACGGCGAAGCTCAGGGTACTTCTGGTTTGACAAGGGGCGCTCAGGTACTGCGGCAATTGCTCGCCGGAGTAGAGGACGGCGTCGGGTGCGTCGGGTGGTCGTCGTGGACGTCGCTATGGATCACCCCAAGACAAGGCGAAGACGTGGTTAGACGCGCAAGATCGATACAGAGTCGTGTGCGAGAACTAGAAGAAGAGGGGCGACTGGAGTCTACCTGTGGAGCTCGTCGGAGAAGAAGGCAGACGCGGCGGCGTCGGGAGTTTGTCGTAGTCGGGGTTCTGGTGCACCCGCGGGCGAACCAGGAGTACCAGGAGATGCGTGAGGTCGAGAGGAGTTCACTCGCGTGAAGTAGAGGCAGAGGGGTGGTCGGAGTTGGCCGGAATTGCTGCGACAGCTCGTCGGAGCAGAGGACGTTCGGGGAGGAAATGGAGCGGCCTGGGGGCGAGCTTTGGGGAGGGGTCTGAGGGGAACGAGAGAGGAGAGAGGGGCGCTTTAACCTGCGTGGTCAAGGGCCTGAGTAATGGTGTAGTTAACGCGTATTACGTCGCCCTTAATTTTGCCTGCAACGGCCGGCGAGGGGGAAAGGTGTGGTTCGCGGGTGGGGAAGAAGAGCAGTAGAGTGGGGTCCTCTGTCAGTGGGAAAGGGAAAGGGAACGGGGTCCACTTGCCAGTCTCTCAGTGGGTAAGTTGCTGGGTGAAAGAAAAACGATTCGGCTGGAGAGGAGGTGGGCTGCGAGTTGGGCTGTTTGGGCTGGGCCTTGTTGGGTTGTCCTCTTCCATATTTTTTTCTGCCTGTTTGTTTTATTCTTTTCTATTTCTATTTTCTGATTTGAATTTCAAACAATTATTCACACATTCAAACAAATTCAAACAATCAACAAACTTTTCATTTGAATTTGGTTCTGTTTGACATTATAATTCACATTCTAAAATATTATTTTAGATCTTTTTAGGTTCCATTTATTAATTAAATAAGTAGGCCATGGTTTATTAATTAAATAGAGTTTTTGTTGTTTATTAATAAGATCTTCATTTGAAATCCTAATATTTTCAAAATCAATTCAGTAGGTTTTATTTGTAAATAAAACTCATTTGTAAATCTTGTTCAAGACAAAATAGTCTTTTATTTTAGGGTCCTTTAATAATTGGATAAAATGGGCCCTAGTTATTTAAATAAAATAGAGTTTGATTTTATTAATCAAATCTTTATTTGAAACCTAAATATTTTCAAAACTAAATCAGTAGGTTTTATTTGGAAATATTAAATACTTGGAAACTTGTTTTAAAACAAAATAACATTTTATTTTAGATTCCATTATTAATTAAATAAAATAGACTTCCATTATTAAATCAACTAGGGTTTGTTTTATTGAGAATATTTATTTTAAAATCTAAAGTAAAGTCAAAAACACTTTAATAGGTTTTATTTGTGAATATCCAATATTGGGAAAAACTTATTTTAGAATAAATAAATATGTTTAGTGTTTTATTTAAAATGGAATAAGTGTTTACTTTAATAAAACTTGGATATTAAATCCTTATTAATTTATTTAAATAAACCTTTGCAAATTTTATTAAAAATAAAATGTTTTAATTCCAAAGTTTGGCCAAGGTTTAATTTGGCTTTATAAAATATTCTTTATTTATGAATCCATCTTTTCTTTTGATTATCAAATCTTTTATTAAGAGATCCAAAATAGTATTTTAAATATTTTTATTTTCCTTTAATAAAAGTTTATCTTTCTAAATCTCTTTAGGATTTATTTGATTCAAATGGGTTTGAAGTTCCAATTGAGTTCAAAAAGTTTCTTCTGGCTCTGAAAATCAAACAAAGTTTTATTTTATTCATTTATTTTCACATTAGAAGATTTGGAAAATCTTGGGATGTGACAGGCTACCACCCTTAAAATAAATCTCGTCCCGAGATTTGGGGAGGCTAGGGTTACAAGCAAGTTCAAAACAACTAGGGTACTACCACCCTTAAAAATTTTCAAACAAAAATTACATATTGGCCTTCTTGGGTCCTAGAAAACTTCTCTAAGCAAACAGTTGCATGTGTCCTTGGTTTCCATAATTGACTCATGGGCCAAGGTTGAGTTTCTCCATAGGCTTGTTTAATTTGTTCTCCATCCTTTCTGGACAATTGTTTGCATAGTGGCCTAGTTCCTTGCATTTGAAACATGTGACAAGGCTGATATCCCTCATAGGCTTGTTTATCTTATACTTCATCTTTTCTGGACAGTTGTTTGCATAATGTCCTAACTCTTTGCAATGTTTGCACATCACTTGGCTAATATCTTTATTTTTCTTTGGTATTACTGTCTCTTGTTTGTTTCCTTGGTTCTTCTTACTTTTTGGGCACTCATTGGCATAGTGTCCCATCTCTTTGCAATTGTAACACTGCAATTGGCTTATGTCCTTTTTCTTCTTTTTGGGTCTCTCCAAAGCTAGGAGTTCTTCTAGTTCATGTTCTTCATGAGTGGGAGATCGTTCTCTCTTCTTGGGGCATTGATTTTCATGTTCCTTGGATGCATGATCTTTGTCTCTAAAACTATTGTTGGCTTGGGTTCCTTTTAGATTAACATCTTTGTCATCCTTGTTGTCTTTAGCTCTTTGGGAAAAGTTTTCTCCCATGTTGATCATTTGAGTAACTAATCCTTGCAACAATTGGGTTTGAAGTTTCAAAATCCTTTGTATGGCTGGGTCTAGTCCATTGTTGTTGGCTAAAAGCTGAGTTGTCTCTTGGCTCAACTGGTTTTGGGTTGCTATAAGTTCTCTTATGTTGTTCTCTTGGTTGTTGTTGATGTCATCAACCTTGGAGTCTTTTGGGGTAGTCATCTGTTTTGGGTTGAAGGAAGATTTAGAATAGGCAAGATATTTCTAAGGAATCAATTCTAATCACACACATCACTATTCACACAAGCAATGTGCATGCAATCACAAACCAAACATTTCACTCAAACAACAAAGTTCAAGCACATACTTAGTCAACAAAATATTTTTGTTACACCACATAAATTGGTGTGTTTGACTTTAACTAAAAATATGGTGGTCCATCTATATGGTTTACTTGTGATCTTTCCTTCCTTCTTGATTCTTCTTGTATGAGATCTTGGTTTCCTTGAGAAAAACTCTTGGTTGCAATACTTCAAAGTTGTTGATGGCTTCTTCTTATTTTGCATTCCCTCAGTCTCTAAATCTTAAGCAAGATTTCCTTGTTTCACTTGTGGTCTTTAGTAGTTTCCAAGTTGGAAGTCCTTGGTGAACATGCTGAAGATGTTGAAGTCATTTAGAGCTGAAGATGTTGAAGTCATTAGAGTTGAAGATGTTGAAGTCATTAGAGTTGAAGATGTTGAAGAAATCCTTTGCATATGATGAAGTCTTTGGTCTAGGGGTAGGTTTTCCATCAAGTTGAAGTAGAAGAGAAGTAGAGTTGAAACAAAAATGGTTGAGGGAAGAGTTTACAAGTGTTTTTGTAAATAAGTTTTGGAACAAAATACAACTCCTATTTTTCTAAGGGTTTTTGTCCAATCCTAGGGTTTACAAATCCTACAGGCAACACAATGCTCTGATACCATCTGTAAGGGGTCCCAACCTTAGATAAGATTGATCCCTCCTGTGTTTTACAATGCTAGTCCCTGGATCAATAGCTAGCATCCACAGTTAAGATGTAATATCAAGAAACAAAGGTCATAATATAACTTTATAACCAGGAATAACATAAATTTTAATACATCTTACATAGCTCATTTGGCTATTACATTACATTGCAGCGGATTAACTATCAGTATGGGTCCTTCATCTTCAAAGTGCCACAGGCAGATGTTGGTTGTGGACTTTGTAATCCTAATCAAACAATCTTCACTAAAATCAATCAAACCTGCAACATTACAAGTTACAGCCACAAAGGGTCAATACATTTGAATTGTATTGGCAAGTGATACTATGATAATATAGTGGAGTCTATCATCTATATGCATTTGGCTAAGTGGAGTTTGAGGCTTGCATTGCTCAAAATAGATTTTTTTTTTCTTATCATTTTGAAAATACTAAGTTTTTGCTTGACAAAATCATTTTTCTCAATCAAAGATTTCAAGATCCTTGTACCAAGCCATCTCTCCATCAATGATTGAAGAATTCAAACAACCCTTGTTCAAACCACAAGATTTTAATTTAGAAATTGGAATGATGAGATTCTTGATTGCTTCCATGTCTTGATGCTCAAATTGTCCTTTACCAGGGACATGGCTAAGTACTTAGATTTTACACTCTGCAGAGGTGGTGCACTTTACCCACAAGACTTGGTTTCCCAAGACAAAATCTTTCAGAAGCCTTCCCTTAGACCAAAATGGACGCGTTCCAACCTATCAAACACTACCACCCACTGTCCATATGGCTAAGTTCTTGCAACCTATATGATCATGGCAGAGCCCATATTGCCAAGTGGTTGCACTTGAAGCTTCTCAACATTTGACATCTCAAATCTCTTTGTTTCCTGGGTGGCATTCCACAAGTGAGATACACAAGCCAGGTCCATGGTCTTGTGTAACCACTCAACATAACCCAATCCTTCCACTTCCACCCAGGTGATTCATTAATTTAGTTGTTTTATTAAACAAAACTTAAGTCCTCAGACTTAGAATATTTTTCCATAGTGTGAATATATATTCCACCCATGTTTTCTATTACCTAGGCTAAGCTTGGTAGTAGTAGGAATCTCTAACTTTAGGAAAATCCTACTAAGGATTCATCTACTAGGTTTTCTTATAGCAAGGTCTATACTTAGCAAAATCCATGCAAGTTTACTTAGCAAAATCACTAATGCATAGAGAAAGTAATAGGATAGAAAGTATGAAGCATCACTTGCCTTTTTGGTAGAGTATAGGTTCACTTCTTGATCTTTGCAACAATCACACTCTTCAAGTCACTACAATCAATCAAGCAAGGCACAAACTCAATCTACCAATCAAGCAAAACAACACACATAAATAACAAAGTCAAAGAAATGCATGCAAGCATGCCAAGCTTTGTTTTGTTTGAAAAAGTGGTTCCTAGTGGGTCATAGACATTTGGGTACATCTAATGGTCATTTTCTAAAGTGGCAAAGTCATTTGCAAAAGGTTTCACTTAAAAACCATTTTCAAAACAAAGTGTTATTTTATGTGGTGTATAAATATTTTTATTAAGGCATTAGCCTATAGGGTTCACCAAATGAGTTGCTATTGCAAAACTTGGTGTTTTGGGTCAGTAGGTTTGATCAAACCATTTTCTCAAAGTTTTCTTTACAAAAACATTTTCTTTACAAAATTTATTATTTTTCTTTGGCTAGAAATGGACTAAACTAATTAATCCATTCTAATCTTTTCCAAATTCACTTTCAAAACCATGGGTTGGTTCCTAGGGTCAGTAAGGTCACAACAAATCATTTTGCAAAAGTTTTATCCCTAAACTCAATTTTAAATAATTTTTATACTCTAAACAAGCTCACAAAAGTTTCTGCAAATTCAAACAAGATAACAAATACTATTTGCTAAACTAACTCCACAGTTGGATAGGGCTTGTTCTCCTGAATCCATTGATATAAAATTTGCCAAATTTGGACGTGTGGTTTGAAAGTTATAGGGTTTTCAAATTGCTACTTAAATCTGTTTTTCAAATCCTGTTTTAAAACAGATCCTGCCACGTGGCTGCTTCTGATTGGGCAATACCGTTTCATGTGGATCGCGTGTTACAGGCCACAGGATTAAAAGGGGCATGTGCGGCTCAGATCAAACGTACCCTTTCGTTTAAGTGAATCTATCCAAGACAGTGGATCTGCATCCTACGGTTCCTATCGCCTGGCCAAAAAGCAGCGGCGCTGGCGGCGGCGTCTGGTGGCGGAGCGGTCGGTCAACGACGGTTCCGGCGATACAGGAAGCGAGAGAGAGAAATGGCATGCTCACCGGGCTCAGGGGGTCACGGCGAAGCTCAGGGTACTTCTGGTTTGACAAGGGGCGCTCAGGTACTGCGGCAATTGCTCGCCGGAGTAGAGGACGTCGTCGGGTGCGTCGGGTGGTCGTCGTGGACGTCGCTATGGATCACCCCAAGACAAGGCGAAGACGTGGTTAGACGCGCAAGATCGATACAGAGTCGTGTGCGAGAACTAGAAGAAGAGGGGCGACTGGAGTCTACCTGTGGAGCTCGTCGGAGAAGAAGGCAGACGCGGCGGCGTCGGGAGTTTGTCGTAGTCGGGGTTCTGGTGCACCCGCGGGCGAACCAGGAGTACCAGGAGATGCGTGAGGTCGAGAGGAGTTCACTCGCGTGAAGTAGAGGCAGAGGGGTGGTCGGAGTTGGCCGGAATTGCTGCGACAGCTCGTCGGAGCAGAGGACGTTCGGGGAGGAAATGGAGCGGCCTGGGGGCGAGCTTTGGGGAGGGGTCTGAGGGGAACGAGAGAGGAGAGAGGGGCGCTTTAACCTGCGTGGTCAAGGGCCTGAGTAATGGTGTAGTTAACGCGTATTACGTCGCCCTTAATTTTGCCTGCAACGGCCGGCGAGGGGGAAAGGTGTGGTTCGCGGGTGGGGAAGAAGAGCAGTAGAGTGGGGTCCTCTGTCAGTGGGAAAGGGAAAGGGAACGGGGTCCACTTGCCAGTCTCTCAGTGGGTAAGTTGCTGGGTGAAAGAAAAACGATTCGGCTGGAGAGGAGGTGGGCTGCGAGTTGGGCTGTTTGGGCTGGGCCTTGTTGGGTTGTCCTCTTCCATATTTTTTTCTGCCTGTTTGTTTTATTCTTTTCTATTTCTATTTTCTGATTTGAATTTCAAACAATTATTCACACATTCAAACAAATTCAAACAATCAACAAACTTTTCATTTGAATTTGGTTCTGTTTGACATTATAATTCACATTCTAAAATATTATTTTAGATCTTTTTAGGTTCCATTTATTAATTAAATAAGTAGGCCATGGTTTATTAATTAAATAGAGTTTTTGTTGTTTATTAATAAGATCTTCATTTGAAATCCTAATATTTTCAAAATCAATTCAGTAGGTTTTATTTGTAAATAAAACTCATTTGTAAATCTTGTTCAAGACAAAATAGTCTTTTATTTTAGGGTCCTTTAATAATTGGATAAAATGGGCCCTAGTTATTTAAATAAAATAGAGTTTGATTTTATTAATCAAATCTTTATTTGAAACCTAAATATTTTCAAAACTAAATCAGTAGGTTTTATTTGGAAATATTAAATACTTGGAAACTTGTTTTAAAACAAAATAACATTTTATTTTAGAGTCCATTATTAATTAAATAAAATAGACTTCCATTATTAAATCAACTAGGGTTTGTTTTATTGAGAATATTTATTTTAAAATCTAAAGTAAAGTCAAAAACACTTTAATAGGTTTTATTTGTGAATATCCAATATTGGGAAAAACTTATTTTAGAATAAATAAATATGTTTAGTGTTTTATTTAAAATGGAATAAGTGTTTACTTTAATAAAACTTGGATATTAAATCCTTATTAATTTATTTAAATAAACCTTTGCAAATTTTATTAAAAATAAAATGTTTTAATTCCAAAGTTTGGCCAAGGTTTAATTTGGCTTTATAAAATATTCTTTATTTATGAATCCATCTTTTCTTTTGATTATCAAATCTTTTATTAAGAGATCCAAAATAGTATTTTAAATATTTTTATTTTCCTTTAATAAAAGTTTATCTTTCTAAATCTCTTTAGGATTTATTTGATTCAAATGGGTTTGAAGTTCCAATTGAGTTCAAAAAGTTTCTTCTGGCTCTGAAAATCAAACAAAGTTTTATTTTATTCATTTATTTTCACATTAGAAGATTTGGAAAATCTTGGGATGTGACAGGCTACCACCCTTAAAATAAATCTCGTCCCGAGATTTGGGGAGGCTAGGGTTACAAGCAAGTTCAAAACAACTAGGGTACTACCACCCTTAAAAATTTTCAAACAAAAATTACATATTGGCCTTCTTGGGTCCTAGAAAACTTCTCTAAGCAAACAGTTGCATGTGTCCTTGGTTTCCATAATTGACTCATGGGCCAAGGTTGAGTTTCTCCATAGGCTTGTTTAATTTGTTCTCCATCCTTTCTGGACAATTGTTTGCATAGTGGCCTAGTTCCTTGCATTTGAAACATGTGACAAGGCTGATATCCCTCATAGGCTTGTTTATCTTATACTTCATCTTTTCTGGACAGTTGTTTGCATAATGTCCTAACTCTTTGCAATGTTTGCACATCACTTGGCTAATATCTTTATTTTTCTTTGGTATTACTGTCTCTTGTTTGTTTCCTTGGTTCTTCTTACTTTTTGGGCACTCATTGGCATAGTGTCCCATCTCTTTGCAATTGTAACACTGCAATTGGCTTATGTCCTTTTTCTTCTTTTTGGGTCTCTCCAAAGCTAGGAGTTCTTCTAGTTCATGTTCTTCATGAGTGGGAGATCGTTCTCTCTTCTTGGGGCATTGATTTTCATGTTCCTTGGATGCATGATCTTTGTCTCTAAAACTATTGTTGGCTTGGGTTCCTTTTAGATTAACATCTTTGTCATCCTTGTTGTCTTTAGCTCTTTGGGAAAAGTTTTCTCCCATGTTGATCATTTGAGTAACTAATCCTTGCAACAATTGGGTTTGAAGTTTCAAAATCCTTTGTATGGCTGGGTCTAGTCCATTGTTGTTGGCTAAAAGCTGAGTTGTCTCTTGGCTCAACTGGTTTTGGGTTGCTATAAGTTCTCTTATGTTGTTCTCTTGGTTGTTGTTGATGTCATCAACCTTGGAGTCTTTTGGGGTAGTCATCTGTTTTGGGTTGAAGGAAGATTTAGAATAGGCAAGATATTTCTAAGGAATCAATTCTAATCACACACATCACTATTCACACAAGCAATGTGCATGCAATCACAAACCAAACATTTCACTCAAACAACAAAGTTCAAGCACATACTTAGTCAACAAAATATTTTTGTTACACCACATAAATTGGTGTGTTTGACTTTAACTAAAAATATGGTGGTCCATCTATATGGTTTACTTGTGATCTTTCCTTCCTTCTTGATTCTTCTTGTATGAGATCTTGGTTTCCTTGAGAAAAACTCTTGGTTGCAATACTTCAAAGTTGTTGATGGCTTCTTCTTATTTTGCATTCCCTCAGTCTCTAAATCTTAAGCAAGATTTCCTTGTTTCACTTGTGGTCTTTAGTAGTTTCCAAGTTGGAAGTCCTTGGTGAACATGCTGAAGATGTTGAAGTCATTTAGAGCTGAAGATGTTGAAGTCATTAGAGTTGAAGATGTTGAAGTCATTAGAGTTGAAGATGTTGAAGAAATCCTTTGCATATGATGAAGTCTTTGGTCTAGGGGTAGGTTTTCCATCAAGTTGAAGTAGAAGAGAAGTAGAGTTGAAACAAAAATGGTTGAGGGAAGAGTTTACAAGTGTTTTTGTAAATAAGTTTTGGAACAAAATACAACTCCTATTTTTCTAAGGGTTTTTGTCCAATCCTAGGGTTTACAAATCCTACAGGCAACACAATGCTCTGATACCATCTGTAAGGGGTCCCAACCTTAGATAAGATTGATCCCTCCTGTGTTTTACAATGCTAGTCCCTGGATCAATAGCTAGCATCCACAGTTAAGATGTAATATCAAGAAACAAAGGTCATAATATAACTTTATAACCAGGAATAACATAAATTTTAATACATCTTACATAGCTCATTTGGCTATTACATTACATTGCAGCGGATTAACTATCAGTATGGGTCCTTCATCTTCAAAGTGCCACAGGCAGATGTTGGTTGTGGACTTTGTAATCCTAATCAAACAATCTTCACTAAAATCAATCAAACCTGCAACATTACAAGTTACAGCCACAAAGGGTCAATACATTTGAATTGTATTGGCAAGTGATACTATGATAATATAGTGGAGTCTATCATCTATATGCATTTGGCTAAGTGGAGTTTGAGGCTTGCATTGCTCAAAATAGATTTTTTTTTTCTTATCATTTTGAAAATACTAAGTTTTTGCTTGACAAAATCATTTTTCTCAATCAAAGATTTCAAGATCCTTGTACCAAGCCATCTCTCCATCAATGATTGAAGAATTCAAACAACCCTTGTTCAAACCACAAGATTTTAATTTAGAAATTGGAATGATGAGATTCTTGATTGCTTCCATGTCTTGATGCTCAAATTGTCCTTTACCAGGGACATGGCTAAGTACTTAGATTTTACACTCTGCAGAGGTGGTGCACTTTACCCACAAGACTTGGTTTCCCAAGACAAAATCTTTCAGAAGCCTTCCCTTAGACCAAAATGGACGCGTTCCAACCTATCAAACACTACCACCCACTGTCCATATGGCTAAGTTCTTGCAACCTATATGATCATGGCAGAGCCCATATTGCCAAGTGGTTGCACTTGAAGCTTCTCAACATTTGACATCTCAAATCTCTTTGTTTCCTGGGTGGCATTCCACAAGTGAGATACACAAGCCAGGTCCATGGTCTTGTGTAACCACTCAACATAACCCAATCCTTCCACTTCCACCCAGGTGATTCATTAATTTAGTTGTTTTATTAAACAAAACTTAAGTCCTCAGACTTAGAATATTTTTCCATAGTGTGAATATATATTCCACCCATGTTTTCTATTACCTAGGCTAAGCTTGGTAGTAGTAGGAATCTCTAACTTTAGGAAAATCCTACTAAGGATTCATCTACTAGGTTTTCTTATAGCAAGGTCTATACTTAGCAAAATCCATGCAAGTTTACTTAGCAAAATCACTAATGCATAGAGAAAGTAATAGGATAGAAAGTATGAAGCATCACTTGCCTTTTTGGTAGAGTATAGGTTCACTTCTTGATCTTTGCAACAATCACACTCTTCAAGTCACTACAATCAATCAAGCAAGGCACAAACTCAATCTACCAATCAAGCAAAACAACACACATAAATAACAAAGTCAAAGAAATGCATGCAAGCATGCCAAGCTTTGTTTTGTTTGAAAAAGTGGTTCCTAGTGGGTCATAGACATTTGGGTACATCTAATGGTCATTTTCTAAAGTGGCAAAGTCATTTGCAAAAGGTTTCACTTAAAAACCATTTTCAAAACAAAGTGTTATTTTATGTGGTGTATAAATATTTTTATTAAGGCATTAGCCTATAGGGTTCACCAAATGAGTTGCTATTGCAAAACTTGGTGTTTTGGGTCAGTAGGTTTGATCAAACCATTTTCTCAAAGTTTTCTTTACAAAAACATTTTCTTTACAAAATTTATTATTTTTCTTTGGCTAGAAATGGACTAAACTAATTAATCCATTCTAATCTTTTCCAAATTCACTTTCAAAACCATGGGTTGGTTACTAGGGTCAGTAAGGTCACAACAAATCATTTTGCAAAAGTTTTATCCCTAAACTCAATTTTAAATAATTTTTATACTCTAAACAAGCTCACAAAAGTTTCTGCAAATTCAAACAAGATAACAAATACTATTTGCTAAACTAACTCCACAGTTGGATAGGGCTTGTTCTCCTGAATCCATTGATATAAAATTTGCCAAATTTGGACGTGTGGTTTGAAAGTTATAGGGTTTTCAAATTGCTACTTAAATCTGTTTTTCAAATCCTGTTTTAAAACAGATCCTGCCACGTGGCTGCTTCTGATTGGGCAATACCGTTTCATGTGGATCGCGTGTTACAGGCCACAGGATTAAAAGGGGCATGTGCGGCTCAGATCAAACGTACCCTTTCGTTTAAGTGAATCTATCCAAGCCAGTGGATCTGCATCCTACGGTTCCTATCGCCTGGCCAAAAAGCAGCGGCGCTGGCGGCGGCGTCTGGTGGCGGAGCGGTCGGTCAACGACGGTTCCGGCGATACAGGAAGCGAGAGAGAGAAATGGCATGCTCACCGGGCTCAGGGGGTCACGGCGAAGCTCAGGGTACTTCTGGTTTGACAAGGGGCGCTCAGGTACTGCGGCAATTGCTCGCCGGAGTAGAGGACGGCGTCGGGTGCGTCGGGTGGTCGTCGTGGACGTCGCTATGGATCACCCCAAGACAAGGCGAAGACGTGGTTAGACGCGCAAGATCGATACAGAGTCGTGTGCGAGAACTAGAAGAAGAGGGGCGACTGGAGTCTACCTGTGGAGCTCGTCGGAGAAGAAGGCAGACGCGGCGGCGTCGGGAGTTTGTCGTAGTCGGGGTTCTGGTGCACCCGCGGGCGAACCAGGAGTACCAGGAGATGCGTGAGGTCGAGAGGAGTTCACTCGCGTGAAGTAGAGGCAGAGGGGTGGTCGGAGTTGGCCGGAATTGCTGCGACAGCTCGTCGGAGCAGAGGACGTTCGGGGAGGAAATGGAGCGGCCTGGGGGCGAGCTTTGGGGAGGGGTCTGAGGGGAACGAGAGAGGAGAGAGGGGCGCTTTAACCTGCGTGGTCAAGGGCCTGAGTAATGGTGTAGTTAACGCGTATTACGTCGCCCTTAATTTTGCCTGCAACGGCCGGCGAGAGGGAAAGGTGTGGTTCGCGGGTGGGGAAGAAGAGCAGTAGAGTGGGGTCCTCTGTCAGTGGGAAAGGGAAAGGGAACGGGGTCCACTTGCTAGTCTCTCAGTGGGTAAGTTGCTGGGTGAAAGAAAAACGATTCGGCTGGAGAGGAGGTGGGCTGCGAGTTGGGCTGTTTGGGCTGGGCCTTGTTGGGTTGTCCTCTTCCATATTTTTTTCTGCCTGTTTGTTTTATTCTTTTCTATTTCTATTTTCTGATTTGAATTTCAAACAATTATTCACACATTCAAACAAATTCAAACAATCAACAAACTTTTCATTTGAATTTGGTTCTGTTTGACATTATAATTCACATTCTAAAATATTATTTTAGATCTTTTTAGGTTCCATTTATTAATTAAATAAGTAGGCCATGGTTTATTAATTAAATAGAGTTTTTGTTGTTTATTAATAAGATCTTCATTTGGAATCCTAATATTTTCAAAATCAATTCAGTAGGTTTTATTTGTAAATAAAACTCATTTGTAAATCTTGTTCAAGACAAAATAGTCTTTTATTTTAGGGTCCTTTAATAATTGGATAAAATGGGCCCTAGTTATTTAAATAAAATAGAGTTTGATTTTATTAATAAAATCTTTATTTGAAACCTAAATATTTTCAAAACTAAATCAGTAGGTTTTATTTGGAAATATTAAATACTTGGAAACTTGTTTTAAAACAAAATAACATTTTATTTTAGAGTCCATTATTAATTAAATAAAATAGACTTCCATTATTAAATCAACTAGGGTTTGTTTTATTGAGAATATTTATTTTAAAATCTAAAGTAAAGTCAAAAACACTTTAATAGGTTTTATTTGTGAATATCCAATATTGGGAAAAACTTATTTTAGAATAAATAAATATGTTTAGTGTTTTATTTAAAATGGAATAAGTCTTTACTTTAATAAAACTTGGATATTAAATCCTTATTAATTTATTTAAATAAACCTTTGCAAATTTTATTAAAAATAAAATATTTTAATTCCAAAGTTTGGCCAAGGTTTAATTTGGCTTTATAAAATATTCTTTATTTATGAATCCATCTTTTCTTTTGATTATCAAATCTTTTATTAAGAGATCCAAAATAGTATTTTAAATATTTTTATTTTCCCTTAATAAAAGTTTATCTTTCTAAATCTCTTTAGGATTTATTTGATTCAAATGGGTTTGAAGTTCCAATTGAGTTCAAAAAGTTTCTTCTGGCTCTGAAAATCAAACAAAGTTTTATTTTATTCATTTATTTTCACATTACAAGATTTGGAAAATCTTGGGATGTGACACTACCATATCAGGTTGAGACCTCTATACTTGGCATGCTCGGGCAGTGTGGTCCAGGGGCTGGTAGTGCTCGAGGCTTGGACAGGGGGTGGAGGTGGACGGTGGTCAGTGCTCCAGACATGCTTGCTAGGCTTGGTGCTTGTCCTAGCTTGCTGTCGACATGTGGGTGGAAAGTTAGGCTCGACATGGTCACCATTGATGGCTATGCCAATCTAAAAGTGGTCTAGATCGTCTACTGAGAGTATAGAGTGAGCTAGAGAGGGAACAAGGTTGGCCAAAATCACTGCTCCTAATAGTGTTTTGTGTTTGTTTGTTTGCTGCTGACAAGGTGTTTGATGAAATGGCCGAACGAATTTCAAATTTGAATTTTGGATTCAAACTTGGTGGGTTTGCTAGGTACATACTAGGGAGTCTTGCGTTAGTTGGATTGGTCAAGGGGCACTGGTTTGTTTGGGTTTTGAAAATGTGTGATCTTCACATATATTAAAGATTCAATTTTAAATTTTCATTTGAATCAAGTTGCCACATGTTTCTGTAAGTTTGAAAGGTGGGCTTTGATTGAATTTTACTTGGTCTTGCAAGGGATGAAAAGAATTGGAGAAGTTTCTGTTTGAAATCTTGGACTAGAAACACTCAAAGTGACCTAGTGAGCAAGATTGGCAAAAATGACCATTTGCCTTATTTGATTTGTTTGTGATTTTCTCTTGATTTGTTTCTGGTTGGAAAAGTTTTATATGATGTTATATTCATCTTTGAACCATTCCTTAATATTTAGTTGAATCACACAAGTCCATTTATGCATTCATCAAATCATCACATACACACATGCATTCATTTGGTTTTTATTTAATCAAAGTTTTTGTTAACCCTAATTTTAGTGATTAGAGTTTTGATGATCATTGTTTCATATTTTTGGGATGTTACATCTATGTATCTTATTATATTTCCCAATCAAATCTCATAGGATCATGAATGTCTAGTATTGCATTGTTATGCCTTGCTCAGTCGTGTCCATTGCCCTGATGTAATTTGTTTACCCAGCATGCCATGTTTGTTTATCTTAAGGAGAACACCTCTAGTGAACTATGGACCTCGGTCCAATCTTTACCATTGATACATCTTCCACTGTTACTGTTTACTTTCTGCAAAACACTATTACCTTCCACACCATACAGTTAACCCTTTGTTTTCAGCAAACCGGTGAGATTGATAACTCACTGTTCGTTGGAGAAAAGTCTTGAGTTTGTGTTGTGCAGGTTTCCAAGTTGCTAGCAACACCTTTGAGTCGTTTGCTTCCTCCTACTGGTTCGATAACCTTGGTTTCTTACTAAGGGAAAACTTGCTGATGTGCTCATCACACCTTCCTCTTGGGGTCTCCCAACGAAGCTCTGTAATCAACTGAGCCATCATCAAAGACTTTTCTAGCGCCGTTGTCGGGGAGGCTAAGGACGTCTTCACAAGGGGATTCCTTCACAACCTTTCTCTTTACTTTGTTTTTTTGCTTAGTTTATTTTTCTTGGTTTTGTTTGCCTCTTTTTATCAAAAACTCCAAAAAAATAGTTTCGTTTGGTTTGCTTTATCTTATCAAAAACACACAAAAAATTAGTTCCTACCCTAGTAGCTGATCTATTATTGCCTTGATTTTTCATGCTTTCTATCAATGGATGGTTTGTTTGAAACTAGTTCTTATTGGCAAGGTGGGTTCACGGAAGAACAAAAGTATTATTATAAGGAAAACCGTTTGTCGCAAAAAGGGAAACACTTATGGGAACAAATTGATAAATTGAATACTATTGCTAGAGAGGTGTGCTCTACTTATAATGTTACTTATTGCTTTGATAAATCTTGTTGCTGTAGGAGGTATAAACACCTACCTTTTCAATGTGAGTATAATAATAATGTTACCATATCTTGTTATGTTAAAGGAAATTATGACTTTTATGATGTGGAACAAATTGAAGAATTTATTGCTTTCAAGGGTGCATTTGAACTTGCCAGTTTGCTTGAAAATACTGATGATGCACCTTATGAATATGAGGTTTATGAGATACTTAAATTTTTCTTTGATAATTACAAGGAAGACAATGGCTATATTCTTGAATATTTTAATAGGTATTTTCCACAAACGGAAGTTACTAATGCTTTGCAGGAGCTTATGGAAGAATAAATTGCTGAAACTGGAAGCTCATTAGATTAAAAAGAGGAGGATAGTGATGAACAAAAATAGGAAGAATGGATTATCTACCCATGCCTACCTTCTAATGAGAGTAACTCTTTATCCCTTGCATTATTTGATTGTCCCCCATGCTTACCAAAGGAGGATGAATGTTATGTTCTGGTGGATTCTTTTGAATTATCTGTTATGGGTAAAACTTGTGATAATAGTTATGCTCCTGTTATCTATGATAATCCTATATTTGTGCCTAAATTCGAAATCCATAGTACTAAAGAGTTTTGCTTAGAAAATGTTTATGATAAAGCTCTAGATGATGTTCCTATATTGAATGATCAGTCATCTTGTTATAGAATTGTTAAAAGTGGATTTGAAGGTTTTAATCCAACTATTTTTGAGATTGATAAAAATTATGTGTTTATAGATCATGAAAAGCATACTTTATGTGATAGTTATATTGTTGAGTTTATTCATCAGTCTACTGAAAATTATTATGAGAGAGGAAAATATGGTTGTAGAAGTTTTCATGGTATTGAAACACCTCTCTATGTGTTGAAAGCTTTGAAGTTACTCTTGTTTTATCTTCTTATGCTTGTCACTTTGTTCCTTTTGAATTTATTTGCATACAAGATTCCTATGCATATGAAGTGGTTTGGACTTAAATGTGTTTTGAATTTTCTTCTTGAAGCTCTCTTTTACTCCAATTCATATTTCTTATGTGAGCATCTTTCTTGTGCCTAACTTAAAGGCGTTAAAGAAAAGTAATTATTGGGAGATAACCCAAAAAATTTCTTGAGTCTTGCAAGTTATTACTTAAGTAATGACCTCTCCTTATCCTTTTTATTTGCTTTTTGTGCCAAGAATAACCTCTAATGAGAGGGAAGTAAGATTTGGGGAGTTGCTATCCCGAAATAGATTTTTGTGCTCCACTGTAAAAATTCGTGTAAAATCTGTGTAAGTCGGATAGAGTTGATATTTTATGAATAAATCCCCCAATATGTTATCTAACTTTCTTTAGTTCAACACTTTTTGATTTGAGCAACAAAAGGTCTTCGAAACAATCGGTTTCTACCTGCTGGTCTGTTTTGACAAATTTCTGCCATTATTTGCATTCGCTTCTTATTGATTCCTTTTTGGGTTATTTTCGGGAAATTGAGATTTTTGAGGTAATTTATATAGTAGCTTGTGTTTTTAGTGAAAGTTTTTCTGTTATAAAGCTAAACCCAAAGGAATATTATCTTTTGAATACACTAATGTTGCTAATGAAGATTGTGTGAAGTTTTGTATGAAGGAAAATTTTCAGGTGTAGAGAAAGAATGATGTAATGAGATGAAGAATGAACAAAAGCTCAAGCTTGGGGATGCCACCCGTGTCACCCCAAGAAATATTCAAGAGGTACAAGTGTCAAAGCTTGGGGATTCCCAAGGCATCCCCTTCTTCAGCAATAAAAATCTCAGGTCTTTCTAGACACTTCGTTTTTATTGTTTCATGCACTGTTGTGTTGTTCATGGAGCATCTTAGTTTTTGTTATGTTTTCTTAGATTTCTTGAATAAAGTAGTTTGGACCCCCGTTCTCCCTGGGTTGTTTCAAATAAGTTGATTGGTGTTGGAGAGGAGTAGAAAGTTCTTGCTTGAATAGTATAAGAGGGGCTTGCTTTGACTGTGACTTAGACTTTAGCAAGTCATGCTAGATGTTGTTTTGACCTTAAGCTTAGTGATTATTTATGTAGCATGACTTGTCCCAAACAATTAGGATTGCTTAATATGCCTTGAAGGAATCATGCGTTGTTTTAGCATACAAAATCATAGTATTGTGGTATTCTCCTTTGATGCTTTGTTTGGGTTGACTTGGCACATGCTCACACCATGTTATGACTATGAACAAGTGACCATAGCCTCTATAGTAATTTATTCCTTGACTTGTAGTACCACTTTATGCTTTAATTAATAATGTTTTGTCGCTCTGCATGATTATGGCCATTATTGCTCTCTTAGTTGGTCGATCCCAGTCTTTTGCTAGCCTCCACTCGTATGAGTAAGATCTACTCATGCATCCAACTCCCAAGAAACCAAGTTATTCCAAAGTTTCCACTATAAATTCCTATGCATGGTGTGTTACACCATTCCAAGTATATTCTTGTTTTCATCTATATTCCAATTAAAAAGTATTTTGTTATGTGAAAATTAGTGATTAAAGCTCTCACGAACTTGATGGCACACTTTATTTTTCTTGCCCCTAACAAACTTGAACAATTGGATCATCTATGTTGTATATGCTTGCACTTATACATTGTAATTAGCAGAACAATGCTGTCATGGGGAACTCTTTCAACATTGCACTTGTACATTGTACCTAGTTGATATCATGCTCTTTTGTCTATAGATGTCGTCGGTGTGAAATGAAAGGGGAGCTTGGAAGTACATAGAGTTATGTATGTGTGTTAGAGAAACGCCTGTTCCGC
Organism: Avena sativa; assembly: GCA_916181665.1. NCBI lineage: Eukaryota > Viridiplantae > Streptophyta > Magnoliopsida > Poales > Poaceae > Avena > Avena sativa. Next base: position 165,349,500 of record OV702285.1, on the reverse strand, counting down.
TAGCCTAAACCATGCCTAATCATGGTGGAAATTTGCATCATCACCATAGTGAGCAATCTATGAAGCATTGTTCTTATAAAAAAAGAGATAGAAAAAAGAGATTGAGAAGAAAGAAAAAATGATGAGAAAAGAGGAAAGAGAGAAAAAAAGCACCATTTTCCCATGGTAAATAAGAAGATTGCTGAGATGCTCATTTTCTGCTTGCCTTGTCATTTTGATTATGGGATAGCTCCTATATCATGTGCAAGGGGTAACCCGTTGGCGGTTCTCTATGATACACATGTACTTACTATGAAAATAACTTGCAAGTAACTAAACTTGAGTAGCATGAGGAGCGGACCTCGTACTCAAGGCACATGAGATTCCCAACTTATACTTCGTCAAGCATGTACTCCATGGTTTGTTCACTATTACAAGAATTTTTAGAAGCTCTTTATGAGACTTGAAATCCCTGCTTCCCTTTATGAAGGACATTTCTTCCACTATTATATTGAGTCTCCACCTTCTATCCTTAGGCACCAATTAAGAGAGCATAGTTTCCATTCTTAGTTCTATGTGCATTGTCCCAAAACTTATTGATTGATTCATAATGTTGATATTACTTGTTCTTGTGCTATATGTATCTAGTCACTCTTATGAACTTTGAAGGTGTCCTATGTATCTATTTGCTAATCCATGAGGGACAATGTAACATCCCAAATTTCATCAAATGCAAAATCATATATTGCATTCATATCATCGTAGCATTTAGAGCTTGCATAAATTTTTTGAAAGTTTAAAACCAAATAAAGCCATTATTATTCCTTTTATATGATACATATGAGGCATGGTTTATTTTTATTTTCAAAGGACCAAAGTGTTTTTGTGTAGACTGATGTGTTTGACACACTTTTGAATGCTAGGATCATAGTTCAAAATTTTGGAAAAGGTTTGAATTCAAACAGATTTGAATTAGGGTTTTAAAACCATTCCTGAAAATCAAATTAGAAAAAGAAAAGGTTAAAGGAAGAAATAAAAACCTGCGCTACCCTTTCGGCCCAACACCACATCTGGCCCAGCAGCCCACCCAGGGTCTTCCCCCTCTGCCCCTTTCTCACCCACGCAAACCCAACCCTGCGCTCACTGACCACTGGGCCCTGCGCCACGTCGTCATCGTCTCCCCCAAACCCCGCGCGCGGACGACGCCGTCGCCGCCCATTTCTCCCCTTCACTGCCGCGAATGAATTCGCGTAAATACACGTTGATTGCTCACGTGACTGCCGCCCCAGCCCCGTCTACATAACCCTCTCTACATCGCGGCCATTTACCCTTACTCGCCACCACCTAAGCGCCCCCCAGGCTGCCCTCAATCGAGCTTGCACCGCCGCAGACCCGAGCACCTCTGGCAAGTAATTCCGGTGAGCACCGTCCACCCCATGCCCTCTGGTTCACCCTGTCATGCTCACCATCCTCTTGCGCATCTAACCTTGCCTCTGGTTCGTCCTGTATTGCCCCAGGTCGTTGTCCCCATCAAGCACCGCGAACACCCGAAGCTCCGTCCAACTCCGACGAGGGATTCCGGTAAGAATCGAGCGCCCCTTGCCCTCTAGATCAAACCAATGTGTGCACCATGACTTTGTGCACGTCCTGATGCCCTTTGTTTGCCCTATGGTGGCCTAGGTCATCGCCGTCGTCTCCGCCAACCCGCGCCCGACGCTAGTGAGGTCTCTGACGAGCTCCCACAACCGCTACAACACGCCCCTGCCCAAGCTAGCTGCACCTTGAGCTTCCTCGCATCCACGCGACGCTAGTAAGCCACAGCATCACCCCCAGCCCCCTCTAGATTCGCCGGAACATCGCCGGCAGTAGCACCGCCGCCAGCGCCATCAGCACCGCTCGCGTATGCTCGCATGCGCTAGAGCCGTTTGATTTAGATCTGGCGGTTAAGATTAGATTTAGATGAAGGAGTACTTTTTTATCTGGCGCGTTGGATCTGACTTCATCCAACGGCGCGGAAGAGTGATCCTGAGCAAAACGGTATCAGCCAATTAGGCGCAACCACGTGTCTATTAGTTGATTTAAAATCTGTTTTTGAATCTATTAGTTGATTTAACTTGTAAAATTCATAACTTTAGTTCTATTTCTCCAAAAATTGCAAATATTATATCATTGGATTCATAAAATTAATCCCTACATTTCTGTGGCCTTGTTTTAGTATTTTGATTCTATAAAAATAGGATTATTTGTAGAACCAATTATAGGCTTATTTTGACTATATAAAATGTTTAGAAAAATTGTTTTAAAGCAATTTGAGTTTGTTTAGACTTTAGATAGATTACTTTGTGTTCAGTACTGTTGGTTTTGACTTGTTTAGTGTAGAAAAATCATTCCATTGCACTTGCATACATTCATATATATTTTTGTTTGAATATTTGAATGTGAATTTGGTGCTATGATTTTATGTGTAGATTTTGGTGATAGTGGTGATTGTGATTGTGAGGACTGTTGCTACTCCCCCAACTATCAAGGCAAGTGGTGCTCCATATATTTTGTCCTATTATTTTGACTATGCATTAGGGATATTTTGAGTAGAACTTGCATGGAGTTTTTCTAAGTATCTATGCTATGCCTTGGGAAATCCTAGTAGTTGTAGTCTTAGTAGATTTTTCACTAAGTTAAGATTTTTTTTATGTTATCATGCTTAGCCCAGCTAGTAGAAAACAAGGGTGGATTATTCATGCTATGAAATATTGCTAAGACTATGACTTGTGTTTACGATTAATAAAACAACAATGTGAATGAAGCACCTGGGTGGAATGGGAAGATTGGTTTGTGTTGAGTGGTTACACAAGGCCCATGTCTATGGTTTACCTTGTGTATCACACTTGTGGATGGCCACCCAGGAACAAAGAGATTTGAGATGTTTAGTGTTGAGAAGGTTCTAGTGCAACCACATGGCATATGGGATCTGCCTTGACCAACTAGGTTGCAAGAACTCAGCCGGATGGACAGTTGGTGGTAGGGTTGATAGGATGGAACACGTCCATGGTGGTCCGAGGGAATTCTTCTAAAAAGTCTCGTCTTGATGCATGTCGAGTCTTGTGCGGAAAGTGCACCACCTCTCGAGAGGGTAAAACCAAAGTACTTAGCTGTGTCCCCGGTAACGGACATTTTTGAGCCTCAAAGACATTGAAATGATCAAGGATCTCCTCATCCCAATTTCTCTAAGTTAAAACTTGTGGTTGAACAAGGGTAAAGGTTCACCAATGTCTATTGGTGGTTCCTTGGGTGTTTTTGACAAACAAAAACTTAGTGTTTTCAACTAATAAGGAAAACCTTATTTTGAGCAAAGCAAGCCTAAGCTGCACTTATCCAAATTCATATAGATGTTAGATACTACTATTCTACTATGGTATCACTTGCCAATAAAATTCCAAATGTATTGACCCACTGTGGCTGTAACTTATGATGTTGCAGGTTACTTTGATGGAGATTAGGGTTGTGAGTCTACACTCAACATGCTTGCATGTGGCATATGAAGATGAAGACTCATAGTTATTTACTTTATGGTATGAACTATTGTACTAGCCTTGGGCTATTGAGTTGTAAAGACTATGTTACCTCTGGAATGATGATATAATAACGACCTTTATATCTGTGTACTTCATCTTAAACTGTGGATGCTAGCATTTGATCCAGGGACTAGCATTGCAATCACAGGGGCCTTTACCTTTAAAAGGGTGGGGTCTTACAGATGGTATCAGAGCACTGTGTTGCCGGTAGGATTATGACCCTAAGTTGGAATAGACTAAGGAAACCAGTAGGAAAATGCAACTCTTTGCAAATTCCACACTTGTCTTTTTCTTCTCGTAAACCTCTCCTAATCTTATTTCTCATCTTTATTTGTAGATGGCCACCATCAACAAAGCCGTCAAGAAGGGACCACTCATTATCATGACTTTGGAATGTGAGACGGAGTTTCCCAAGGCACTCAAAAACCTCATGATTAGCTTGGGAATACATGGTGAGGCCGTGTACAAGGGATTTCCAGTGATGGATGAAGGAGAAGAATATTGGTGGGTGCAACTCCACTTGTACAAAAACAAGGGAGACAACCACAAGGAGTCGGGATTCTGCATAATCACCAACTCAGAAATGTATATGTCATTCTTTGACTCTGCAAGAAATGCAGCTTGGAATGCTATCAAGGAACTTGGTGAAAGACTCAAGTGTAGAATGCTCAACACTCAAAATGACCTTAGAGAGGAGAATAAGTATACCCAATACTTAGAGACCGCCATAAAACGTCTAAGGGAAGATATCATAGACTTAGCATATGAGTGAGAATTGGGACGTATTCCAATAGTTAGACCACCACACTTGTCGTTTTCTCGCAAAAATTTGACTAAGTTATGTTTGAACCTTAGTGCTTGTGGTAGATTTTTGTATGCCATGACTTGTATGTTTTTATTGTATAATGTATGCTTTTGGCTTTTGTTTCACTATCTTCTGTTTTTCTCTCTACTTGTATTGTTTCTAATTTTTCTCTATCTTATGCAATAGATTCCTAGCTTTGTTGTCAGCACTGCCGAGGAGTTCAAGGGAACTCGATTCGGTTCTCATCTTGTGGAGCTCACTAGTGTGCTCAACCTCCCACTTCCTAGTATTAAGGCACTTCAGCTTACCAAGTTCGAGAAGAAGGATCTTTGGGGCTTTAGAGTCTCGTAGCCTGGACGCCAGACGGAGCCACTCACCGAGGAGATTACCTTCAAGCTGATGCATGATGACAAGGAGAAGGGAATAGACATAGTCATGCATGAGATACTTGGACGCCTCTGCGGACTTCACTCCACCGAGCTCAGGGGCCTCTACTTCCACCCATTCGGGAGACGCGGTGAGTAGGGAGAGGCTGTTGCATATGACGACACCACTAGAGAGACAATCGAGTCGGTGCGTCTGTATCTCCAAGACCTTGAGAGCCTAGTTAGACACCTTGACATGGATAGGACCAACGTCATGCTTAGCAATGACGAGCTTCAGGTTCAGTTGAGGTAGAAGGACAAGCTCTTCGCGGAGAAGGATGAGATCGTCAAGGAGATGGAGGCCAGATTCGAGAGCCAAGACAAGAGGTTCAAGAATCAAGAGAAGAGAGTGCAGGACAGAAACAAGAAGATCAAGGACATGAGGGCCGAGATAGACCTCAAGGACCTTGATCTAGAGACCTAGCAGGGAGTGATAGAGAGGCTACGCTCACAGAAGAGATCCCTCCGGGCGAAGGTCGAGGCTTTGACCACCAGCGTGGAGGAGTACAAGACAACCATGGAGACAGCCGGACTTACTCTAGTGGACGTGGAGGTCGACATGGAGGAGTAGTGTTGACTACTCGATTATATATTTATCTATCATCCTTTTATTTATCGAGTCGCAATGATCATCCAACATGTGGATGGCTTGCTAGTGTGTTTACTTTTCCAAAACTTGTTGTTTACGTTGTTCAAATTCTAAGTTTATCTTGTGCTTGGTTATTTGTGATTGATGCTATGTGATGTATTGTGCATGTTAACATCTATGGGTTATATCTCATTACTTATCCGTATTGAAACCACATATGCCACCCCGTCATACCAACCCCAACCAAAACAATAACAACGAGATGCAGTAGCAGATGACAAGTCAAACTCAGTTAATGCAGATGATGACCCAGTTCATGGCGAATCAGAACAACAACAACAACAACAACAATCAAAACAACAACAACAACAACAACAACAATCAAAACAACAACAACAACAATCAAAACAACCCACCAGCCTTTGATACGCTTACAAGGTTTTTGAGGTTGAGGCCAACCAAGTTCTTGGGAAACATTGATACTATGGTAGCCAATGATTGGCTATGTTCTGTGAACAAGGACTTGGTCACTGTGGGCTGCACTAATGAAGAAAAGGTCAAATTTGCAGCACATCTGCTTGAAGGACCAGTAGCCACATGGTGGGATAACTTCCAGATCACCACTCCTATTGAGGATGTGACTTGGGCAATATTTGAGGATGGATTCTGCACAGCTCATATCTCTTCAGGAGTAATGAGTTTGAAGAAGAAAGAGTTCCACAATATTAAGCAACGTCACCACAGTGTGGTAGAGTATATTGAGGAGTTCAACAATCTGGCATGCTATGCACCGGATGAAGTTGACACTGATGCTAAGAGGAAGGAAAAATTCCTGGAAGGGATGAATGATGAGATGAACATGCATCTATCTGTTGCATATGTCCCAACTTATCAATCACTGTGTGACAAGGCCACCATCTTGGAAAGCAAGATGAAGTAGGTTGAGAACAAGAAGAGGAAGCATCACTTTGATAAGCATAGTTCTGGATCATCACACAAGCGTTCTCATGGTGAGAATACTGGAGGATCTAGATCCCACAAGCATGGGAAGTATAACAGCCACCACAACAATAACCGTTACCATGACAACAAGCACCACCGCAGTCATGACAATGATAGATATAAGAACCACAAGAGTGGACACAACAGCCACCACAGTGGGAATGGCAATGGAAGTCAGCCTGCAAAAAGGGACATCAGTCAGGTTGACTACTTCAAGTGTAAGAAAACTGGGCACTATGCAAATTAATGCCCAGAAAAGAAGGCTAATGGAGCCAACAAGCGAAACACATTTCAGAATGGTCAAGTGAACCACATCAATGTGGAAGAAATCTATGAGGAATCTGATGTTGTGGCTGGTAAGTTCAAGCTTAATTCTTTTCCAGCAATTGTTCTTTTTGATACCGGCGCATCGCGTTCATTCATATCAAGAGCATTTGTTGATAAAAATGGACTTCCAACTGAAACTATTGGGTGTCCTATTAAAGTAAGCTCTCCCGGTGGAGAGATGATAGTGAATTTTGGATGTCATGATATAGTGATATAATTTGGAAAGTATAAGTTTCTAGTTAGTCTGATAATCCTAAATTCCCAAGGATTGGATGTAAGGGCATGGATTAGATGACTAAGTATGACGGAGTAATATATTGTGCCAATCATACTCTTACACTCACAACCCCGGATAAGAAACGAATTAGGTTCAAGTCTAACTTTGAATCTAAAGGGAGAAAGCTAAATTCTCTTAAGGGGGTTAGCATAGACAGTGTACTAGTTGTGAAGGAGTATCCGGATGTATTTCCGGAGGAATTACCAGGAATGCCACCAGATAGAGATGTGGAGTTTCTGATTGACTTACTGCCAGGATCTAGACCAATAGCAAAGAGACCCTACAAGATGTCAGTTGATGAGTTGAAAGAACTCAAGAAACAACTTGGAGAACAATTGCAAAAAGGATTTATCCAACCAAGTTCGTCGTCTTGGGGTGCACCAGTTCTGTTCGTTGAGAAGAAGGATAGAAGTCAAAGGTTATGCATAGATTACCGTTCACTCAATGAGGTGACTATAAAGAACAGGTACCCTTTGCCTAGAATCAATGATCTATTTGATCAGCTAGAAGGAGCCCGTGTGTTCTAAAAAATTGATCTCTGATCAGGCTACTTTCAGCTAAATATTAGAGAGCAAGACATACCTAAGACTGCTTTTACCACTAGGTGTGCATTGTATGAGTATACCGTGATGCCATTTGGATTGACAAATGCACCAGCTTATTTCATGAACATGATGAACAAGGTGTTCATGGAGTTTCTTGACAAGTTTGTTGTCGTATTCATCGATGACATTTTGATCTACTCCAAGAGCAAAGAAGAGCATGAGGGACATTTGCGTTTGATACTTGAGAAACTCAGGGAGCACAAGTTATATGCCAAGTTCAGTAAGTGTGATTTTTTGTTGAATGAAGTTGGATTTCTTAGACACATTGTGTCAGGAGATGGTATAGCGGTCGATCCTACAAAGGTGTCAGATGTAGCTGAATGGGAATCTCCCAAGTCCGTTAAGGAAGTTCGTAGTTTACTAGGCTTGGCAGGATACTATAGAAGGTTCACTAAGAATTTCTCAAAAGTAGCAAAGCCAATGATGGAGTTACTTAAGAAAGAAAAGAAGTTTGATTGGACTGAAGGATGTGAAATTAGTTTCCAAGAATTGAAAAAGAGACTAGTATCAGCACCAGTCTTATGTCTGCTAGATTTGGAGAAGGAGTTCCAAGTCTATTGTGATGCATCTCACCAAGGATTGGGTGGAGTGTTGATGCAAGAAGGGAAGGTTGTGGCTTATGCCTCGAGACAACTCAAAACACATGAAGTGAATTATCCTACTCATGACTTAGAGTTAGCCTCTGTTGACCATGCACTCAAAACATGGAGACACTATCTTTTGGGAAAACGTTGTGAGGTGTTCACGGATCACAAGAGTTTGAAATATATTTTCACCTAGAAGGAACTCAATATGAGACAAAGAAGGTGGCTAGAGCTCATCAAGGACTATGACTTGAGTTTGCAATACCATCCTAGTAAAGCAAATGTTGTAGCGGATGCTTTAAGCCGTAAGGTTTATGTGAATGGCCTTACTAAAGGACAATTGCTAGATGATCTATGTGCCTAATTCAAAGATCTTAGATTGGAAATAGTGCCTGAAGGATATCTCATGTCATTGGATGTTCAACCCACACTATTGGACAAGATCAAAGAAACCCAAAAGTTGGGGAAGGAAATAAAGGAGATTAAAGGTAAAATTAGTAAAGGAAAGGCTAAAGGATTCCATGAAGATGAACAAGGTACTTTATTGTATGGAAAACATATCTGCATTCCGCAAGATCCAGATCTTCGGAAATTGATTCTGCAAGCACACAACACACCTATTCCATTCATCTAGGTAACACCAAAATGTACATGGATGTGAAGGAAAGATTTTGGTGGAACAATATGAAGAAAGATATCGCGGAACATATTGCATTGTGTGATGTGTGTAGTCGAGTGAAAGCGGAACATCAGAAACCGGCAGGGTTGTTACAACCACTACCTATTCCTGATTGGAAGTGGGATAAGATTGGTATGGACTTTATCACTGGATTTCCAAGGACTAGGTCTGGATATGACTTCATATGGGTTGTTGTGGATCGCCTAACTAAAGTGGCTCATTTCATACCCGTGAAGACTACCTATACAAGTTCTAAGTTGGCTAAGATCTATGTGAACATGATTGTATGTCTGCATGGAGTACCTAAGAGTATTGTATCTGATAGAGGAAATGAGTTCACTTCGCATTTTTTGCGACAACTACACGAATCATTGGGAACAAGGTTAGAATTCAGCACAACTTTTCACCCTCAGACTGATGGACAAACAGAAAGGACCAACCAGATTTTGGAGGATATGTTGAGAGCATGTGCCCTAGACTATGGTGCTAGTTGGGATGAAAGTCTGCCTTACGCAGAATTCTATTACAATAACAGCTATCAAGCAAGCATTGAGATGGCTCTGTTTGAATTTCTTTATGGAAGGAAGTGTACTACGCCATTGCTATGGAGTGGAGTAGGAGAAAGAAATTTGTTCGGACCAGTACTGATCAAGGAAGCTGAAGAGAAAGTCAAATTGGTAAAGGACAGATTGAAGATAGCCCAGTCCCGTCAAAAGAGCTACACAGATCCAAAGTGTAGAGAAGTCACGTATGAGGTAGGTGATAGATATTATCTTAGAGTCTCACCACTACGTGGTGTGAAGAGATTTGGAGTCAAAGCAAAATTGGCACCAAGGTATGTTGGACCATTCAAGATTTTGAGCCGCAAAGGAGAAGTGGCTTATGAGATTGAAGAAGTGTCATCTGGAGATGGAAGAAACTTCATTGAAGGACATTATACCTTTGGAAGAGGTTCAGTTGGAGAGTGATCTCACCTATGAAGAGAAACCTATCAAGATTCTTGAGACAGCAGAAAGGGTTACTCGTACTAAGATCATCAAATTCTGCAAAGTACAGTGGAATCATCATACCAAAGAAGAAACAATTTGGGAAAGAGAAGATGACCTTCGAAAAGATAACCCTCACCTATTTGCTAGCCAATCCGAATCTCGAGGGTGAGATTCATCTTAAGGGGGTTAGATTTGTAACATTCCCAAATTTCATCAAATGCAAGATCATGTATTGCATTCATATAATCATAGCATTTAGAGCTTGCATAAAAAATTTCAAAGTTTAAAACCAAATAAAACCATTATTATGCCTTTTATATAATACATATGAGGCATGGTTTTATTTTTATTTTCAAAGGACCAAAGTGTTTTTGAGTGGACTAATGTGTTTGACACACTTTTGAATGCTAGGATCATAGTACAAATTTTTTGAAAAGGTTTTAATTCAAACATATTTGAATTAGGGTTTTAAAACCATTCTTGAAAATCAAATTATAAAAAGAAAAGGTTAAAGGAAAAAAATAAAAACCCGCGCTACCCTTTCGGCCCAACACCACATCTGACCCAACATCCCACCCGGGGTTTCCCCCCTCTGCCCCTTTCTCACCCGTGCAAACCCAACCCCGTGCTCACTGACCACTGGGCCCTGCGCCACGTCTTCATCGTCTCCCCCAAACCCCGCACGCTGACGACGCCGTCGCCGCCTGATGGGGATATGCCTACCGGGGTATACCCGGCAGGACGTTTCCGACTGGCCCAAGACCCGGCGAGTGGGCCTGCAGAACGGCGAGTGGATCGAAGCCCAGCAAGTAACCGAGCGACTGGAAGCTGAGGGCCCAGGCGAGTAGATAGGCCCAGTCGGGTGAGGTTAAACGGCTACCGGAGCTTTAACCGAATCAGTTGGGATATGTAAACCCTAGGGGAGGTGAGCCTATATAAACCTCCCTATAGGGTGAGTAGAGACACGTTCCCTGACACACCCAAGAGACTCGCCGCCCAGCCGCCGAGCTCGCCCATTGTAACACCTTGATAATACAATCTAGCAGGAGTAGGTCTTTACACTCCGGGGGGGCGAACCTGGGTAAACCCTGTGTCTTTGCCCTCATCTCGCACCGCAGATGGCTGGCCGCCCTTGCCCCTTGTTCTACTACTCGCTGCCAATTGCAGCATCTGCTGTGACCATTCCCACGACAGTGGCGCCCACCGTGGGGCCTGGCCGGTCTGGTCGGTGTTCTGCGGCGAGATCCAATCTGCCCATCAACGAGACGGTCGCCACCGGCCGCATGATAGCGATCGGCGAGATGCTCCAAATCTTGCCGAGCAGCTACGTCCCGGCGGCGCGACCCGTCACGCACAGCGTGATCCTGCCGATCGGCACGATCAGCCTCTTCGTCGGCCTCACCGACGTCATCGTCTCGGAGTCGGCTCGCATCCGCGAGTCGCCGCCACGCGATCGGCTCTCCGATAGCCAGATCCGCACGATCCATCGCCTCGCCTCCGACTACAACTCGGCCCACAACAACGTGGCCGGGAATTCAGCGGCCGCAGAGGATGCGGCCCTCACCGACGACGCTGACTCGGCGACCCCGGCGTCACTCGCCGGATCCATCACCGCGGCCTCATCCGCGGGCTCCATCGCCCAGGTCTCCAACGCGGGAGATTTCGAGGACCCCTCCATCCTCGGGATCTTCGAATTCGACTCCAGGTCGGAGAACTCCGCCGATCTCCGCGACGGAACCGGTCGCCACGCCGCGACCTACATGGCGACCGGCACCGAACTGCCAGAGGATCCATTCTCCACCCCGATCCCTCCTAACGCCACGGCCACGGAGGTCAAGGAACTCCGCCTGAAACTGGCGGAGGCGGTACGCAAGGAGCAAGCTGAGAGCGAAAATTTTCGCCTCGAGCAGGTGACGGCGCAGGAATTATCGCGCTACCACCAGCAGCGGATCAGGACGCGCCTGAACCCCACCGTTCAGGGGCGTGCCCTGAACTTCGACGACGAAAACAACCCGGCCCGCGTGGCCGAGCGCGCGATCTGCGAGAACACGCCACCAGGAGGGAGCGCCCGCCCCCTGCCAGGATCAACGGCAATGGGTGCCCCACCTCCACCCAACCGCCCCCCCCTAGGGAGCAGCCGCGGATAGTAGTCTCCTCACGAGAGCGAGACGCAAACGGCCTTCCACTGTTCTCCACCCCGATGGACAACCTCGTGGCAGGCCGAGCAGCAGTCGACAGCATCACGGCGACCGGCAACGGCGCCCTGCAGATCGAATACGTCAAGGCCCTGCTTGCGAAAGCCGTCGAGCAGCAGAGAGCGGGCGCCAATTCGCAAGGACGGGTATACTCGCGTTCCTCAGGAAGCAGAGCGGCCTCCAGCGGCCGCCTAGCTGCGGCAAACACCCTCAACTGCCCGCCACCAGAGCCACTGCAGCTCCAATACCGACCTGCTAACTCTGGTGGCGGGCAAACACCCTCAACTGCCTTGAGTGCTTCGGACCAATGATCCGAGGCGAGAAGTATCCGCCAAACTTCAAGGCGCCAAAAGAAATAGAAAAGTACGACTCCTCGTACGACCCCGCCGTATGGCTCGACACATACCTCATGGCGATGGGGATCGCGGGTCACACTGACCTGCTCGCCGCCCGTTACCTCCCCCTGATGATGGAGGGGACGTGCAGGCAGTGGATCAACACTCTCCCCCAGGACAGTATCGACTCCTGGGAGGAAATGCGCGACGCCTTCGTCAGGCACTTCGAGTGCTCCTACACCCGCGCCACCACTATTGAGGACCTGGAACGGTGCGTCCAGGGACCCCGCGAGTCGACCCGCAACTGGGTCCAACGGTGGCAAGAGCTTTGGTACAACGCGGTCGGCATCCACCTGGACACCGCGATCCATTGCTTCAAGGCCTCGTGCCGCTACGAGCCCCTAGTCGCCAAGCTCAAGCGACACTCCCGCACACTCGACAACATCCCCGACCTCCTCGAGATCGCCAAACGGTACGCCGAGGAAGATCCAAACCAGGAAACTGATGACGAGTCAGGAGGTCAACGCCGCACGGGCGGCAACGACGGCGGACGCCGAACCGACCTACGCTACAGCGGCACTCGCCTCACTGGCAAGCGCCGCAATGACGGGCGAGTTGACTTCGTCGCCAACGCCGGGCACGCACAGCGCTAGCCCAAGAGCTTCCGTCGCGACGGAGGACAACGCCGCAACGGCGGCAACTACAAGAACAAGCCAAGGTTCGATCCTGCGGACCTCCTTAACCAACCATGTGCGTTCCATAGCAGGGAAGGGAAGCCCGCAACGCACACCACCGCCGACTGCCACACCCTTAGGGAAATCGAGAAGGCACAGCGAGCGCGGGAGGACCCCGACAACGACCCGCCAAACGGCGGAAAATTCGGCAAAGTAGCCGGCTCGCTCCACACCTTCATAGGATTCAACACGAAGCGCGAGAAGAAGATCATCGCCCGCGTCGTCGCCGTCAACGCGGTGGCCCAGATAGACGTCCCCCAGTTCCTGAACTGGTCGGAGCAGCCCATCACCTGGAGCCGCCAAGACCACTTGCCACGCATCGAGTACCCAGGACGAGTCGCCTTGGTGGTCAAGCCCAAGGTTGGCGACTACTGGCTCCCCAAGACACTGATGGACGGCGGCAGCTCCATCAACATCCTCTACCTCGACACCTTCAGGCGGCTGCGGCTCCCGCAGTCAATGATCGAGACGACTCACACCACATTCCACGGCATCGTCCCCGGTCGGAAGGCGTACCCGATCGGCAAGGTCATGCTGCCAGTAACCTTCGGCACACCGGCAAACTTCCGCACCGAGCAGATCGTCTTCGAGCTGGTACCCTTCGACAGCCCCTATCACTGCGTCCTGGGGTGCCAGGCGTTCGCTAAATTCATGGCAGCACCCCACTACGCGTACAACACGATGAAGCTCCCCGGGCCATGCGGCGTCATCACCATCCACGGCGACCCCGACATGGCCGCCGAGTGCGAGGCCAAAGGAGCCGAGCTCGTCGATGCCGTCATCGCGGCAGAGACCAACCACGCTGATGAGCTCGCCAAGTACGCGAGCGGGGTCAACAACGATGACCCCACCATACTCAAGAAACCCAACTCAGAGGCGCAAACACCTCAACCTTTGAGGCCACGACGCACACCCGCACCGTCGAGCTGGTCCTAGACGACTCCAGCCAGACGGTGACGATCGGGACGGGCATGAGCCCGGCATAGGAAGGCGCGCTCATCGAGTTTCTCCGTGAGAATAGGGACATCTTCGCATGGAAGCCCTCCGACATGCCCGGTGTTCCCAGGGAGCTCGCTGAGCACAAGCTAAACGCCGACCCCAAAGTGCGACCTGTCAAGCAGTCGCTGCGGCCCTTCAATGAAGAACGCCGTCGAGCAATCGCCGAGGAGGTGCAGCGTCTACTCGCTGCCGGCTTCATCCGGCCAATCAAATACTCCAAGTGGCTGGCAAACCCAGTCCTGGTCGAAAAGAAGAACGGGACCTGGAGAATGTGTATCGACTACACAAACTTGAACGGCGCCTGCCCAAAGGAGCAGTTCGTCCTCCCGCGGATCGACCAGATAATCGATTCAACCGCGGGCTCAGAGTCACTCTGTTTTCTCGATGCCTACTCTGGATACAACCAGATCAAAATGGCTGTTGAAGATGAGGAGAAGACGGCGTTCATCACGCCATTCAGAGCCTTCTGCTACACCGCCATGACCTTCGGTCTCAAGAACGCCGGGGCGACCTACCAGCGGTGCATGCAAGAATGCCTTGCGAGCCAAATTGGCCGCAACATCCACGTCTACATCGACGACATGGTTGTGAAGTCCGCTCGCCAAGGCGACCTACTCGCCGACCTGGCGGAAACTTTCGCCAACCTGCAAAGATATAAGATAAAGCTCAACCCAGGCAAATGCACCTTCGGTGTACCCGCCGGACAACTACTGGGGTACGTCGTCTCCAAACGAGGGATCGAGGCGAACCCCACAAAGATCGACACGATCGCCCGGCTCGGTAAACCTGAGTGCCTGCGCGACGTCCAGAAGCTGGCCGGGCGAGTAGCGGCTCTCAATCGCTTCATCCCCCACCTGGGCGAAAAGGCGATGCCCCTATACCGCCTGATGCGCAAGAACCCCACCTTCCAGTGGGACAAGGAGGCGGACGACGCGCTCCGCGACCTCAAAAAGGTGCTACTCGCCGCACCACTACTCGCTGCACCCGCTGACAAAGAACCCATGCTGGTTTACGTCGCGGCGTCCGAGCGCGTCGTCAGCGCCGTAATGGTCGTCGAGCGACCAGAGGAAGGAAAGGAGCGCCCGGTCCAGCGGCCGGTGTACTACATCAGCGAGGTCCTCACCGAGTCGCGCCAACGGTACCCACAGTACCAAAAGCTAGTATACGCGGTCTTCAGAGCTCAGCGGCGCCTGCCGCACTACTTCCAGGAGCACCCGATCACGGTCGTCTCCTCAGCACCACTGCAAGACATCATCCGCAATCGCGAGGCGACCGGGCGGGTCGCCAAGTGGGCCGTCGAGATCGGCGTCCACAACATCAAATACGAGCCACGAAAAGCGATCAAGTCACAGGCACTGGCAGACTTCATCGCCGACTGGGAGGAGGCCCAGCAACCAGAGAAGCTGCCGTACCTCCATTACTGGATCGTGCTGACTTCACCGAAGGGCGACAAACTCCGCTACGTCCTCTTCCTCGACTTCACCCCCTGCACCAACAACATGGCCGAGTACGAGGCACTACTCCACGGCATGCGAGCTGCAAAGGAGATGAACGTCAACCGCCTACGCTTCTACGGAGACTCCGACCTCGTCGCTGGGCAAGTCGCTGGCACCCGCGACGCCGTCTCCCCCACCATGGCGGCGTACCGCCAAGCGGTGGACAAGCTGGGCGGCCACTTCACCGGCTACTCCGTCGAGTGGATCGACAGGCGAAAGAACGAGGAGGCCGACGCACTCTCCCGCATCGGGTCGGCTCGACTCGCACCACCGGCCGGCATTTTCCTCGACACGATTACCAAGCCGTCAGTCTCTCCCCCGAGGGTGATCGACATTGGGGTCCCACTCCAACCAGAGGCAGCCTTGGTCGCACTCGTCAACGAGCCAGACGACTGGACCAAGCCCTACATCGCCTACCTGGAAGCCGGCACCTTGCCGGCAGACGAGACAGACGCTCGAATGATCGCTCGTCGATGCAAGTCCTACACCATCATCGACGGCGAGCTCCACAAGCGCAGCGTCACCGGCGTGTTCCAACGCTGCGTCCAACCAGCTGAAGGACGCAAAATCCTCCACGACATTCACTCCGGTGACTGCGGCCACCACGCCGCCGCTCGTTCCCTGGTCGCCAAGGCTATGCGACATGGATTCTACTGGCCCACCGCACACGCCGACGCTGTCGACATCGTCCAGCGATGCGCCGGGTGCCAGAAGTACGCCAATCAGACGCACGTACCGAGCTCGACGCTCAAAACAATCCCCATCACCTGGCCATTTGCTGTATGGGGCATGGACATGGTAGGCCCCTTCAAGAAGGCCCCCTCTGGCTACAACCACTTGCTAGTCGCCGTCGATAAATTCATGAAGTGGGTGGAGGCCAAGCCAGTCCGGAAATGCGACGGGAAGACCGCCACTAAATTCCTACGCGAGCTCATATATCGCTACGGGTTCCCCAACAGCATCATCACGGACAACGGCACCAACTTCGCCAAGGGAGCCATGGCCGAATTCTGCGAAGAGCATCATATCCGGCTCGACCTCGCGTCAGTCGCCCACCCGGAATCCAACGGCCAGGCGGAACGAGCCAACCAAAGCATCCTCCACGGACTGAAGCCGCGACTCCAAGTACCACTCGAGCGCACCGCCGGGTGCTGGGTCGAGGAGTTGCCCTCTGTTATCTGGGGAATCCGCACTTCAGTCAACAGATCGACGGGATTCACTCCCTTCTTCATGGTCTACGGCGCCGAAGCAGTCATGCTCACCGACCTCGAATACGACTCGCCACTGGTCGTCCACTATACGGAGGCTGCAAACGAGCTCGCCCGCCAAGACGGGATCGACCAACTCGAAGAAGCACGCGACCTCGCTAGGTCACGCACTTCCATCTACCAGCAAGGACTCCGTCGCTACCACAGCCGGCGGGTGAAAGCTCGCACCTTCCAAGAAGGCGACCTGGTGTTACGCCTCATCCAGGACAAGAAGGGCATGCACAAGCTCTCCCCGCCGTGGGAAGGCCCATTCGCTATCGGGCGCATACTCGGCAATGACGCCTACTATCTCATCGACGTCCGCGGGGACGGCGAACTGGACGTCAAGCGACCATGGAATGTAAACCTCCTACGGAAGTTCTACTCCTAGAACCCTACACATGTACTCTCCAGTCGCTATAAAATAAAAAGAAACGGTTACCGCAAATTGCGCTTACTCTCCATGACTTGTGCCACTCGCACTCGTAATAACAGCGTCAAGCTAACTGCAGAAGTCAACCTTTGGTACAGCGATCGGAATGGCTAAGTAGTGCGGTGTAAGAGCACTGAATCACCTCAGGTCTTGCATCGTCCACGAAAAATGCCCACCCGGAGCCCCATTGGAGTCACCTGGCTCGAATAGTTCTACGAGCCAAGACGACTGCCCTCGCTTCTCACAGCGACCTTGGTCCTCCGCATCCTCGGCATAGCGACTCGAACAACTAAGTACCACGCTCAGGGACTGAAAACCAGTTCGTCGCGAGCGGCCAGGGAAAACGCCAAGTAAGAGAGCATGCCCTGGACTCGCCACGCGACTGACCCAACGGGCCAGGCAGGAGCGACGCGCTCACACCAACGCGCTAAATCCTCAACCACCCCTGAGTCGCGCCTAGAACAACCAAGTACCACGCTCGGGGACTCGGCCACCCGACCTCGTTCGCGCAAGGGAAAACGGTAAAGTATAGAGCACTCAAGGGAGTCGCCTAGCGACTGGCTCTCCGAGCTCGGGCGAGTCGACCAAAACAACAAAACACATGATAATAACACATACATCATATACGAGGTAAACCCCACAAAAGGGCGGACGCGCTCGGGGACTCGTTCAAAACCAATCAAAAGCACACAAACAAATACCAAAATAGATACGACGTCTCATTCAATTGCATATTGCATTGTTTTATGTTAAAAAATATGCCCGCGTGGCAGAACTGCTGCTAACGCCACAAGGCAAACTACCCTACTCTGCAGGCTTCGATGACGACTCACCAACATCCCAGCGATTGCGGATGAACGCCGTGTACGGGTTTGATGGATACGTCGTCAGTTCACCCGCCATCTCCGCGCGAAAAGGTTGCTCGACCTTGAAGTCACGGTGCGGCGGCTCGGGGTCGTTCGGCGCGACAACCGTCTCCTGGTACGGCAGGAGGTCGCCCATTGCCCAGACACGTTCCGAGTACGTGGCGGCACGTTCTTGCAACTTAAGGACCTCGGAAAGCTCCACCACGCCAGTCAACGATGGATACCCACTCGTCACATCGTCAATGTCGAAATCCTCGGGGAAGTGGGCGAGTCCAAGGCTCAGTGCCGTCGATGCTCCACGCCGAAACGCCGACCGCGTGATGAACTCAACGAACGTGGGCGCCTTCTCCAAATACTTCCACACCTCAACAAGGTCACTGGGAATCACCTCCGTGGGCGATATTTCTTGGAGGTAGGCGCGGATGCACGTCACCGACAACGTCGCCGAATCGACGAGCATGCTTACGCATTGCCTCGCGTCGAGCGAGCTCGCCTCTCCTTCGCTATCAATGATGTGACCTGCGAGTAGAAGACAATGATGAGTTCGGCGGACACCACAAAAGCCACAACCATTAGAAGGGAAGATGTATTCACCAAGCAACGGGCGGGCGAGTCCCGTGATGAAGCACTGAAGCGACGTATGGTCGTCCTGAAGCCCAGCAATAAGGACTTCCGACACCTTGCGATCCTCCTCAGCAGCCACAATGGCGGCCTTAGCTCGCCCGTCCGCCGAGCTCGCTTCTTCTCTCGCTTCCCGCAGTTCGCGCTCAAGGTCGGCGATCCGCTGTTCAGCGGCACCCAGAGCAGATCGTGCCGCCACCAACTCACCAGCGGGGACAAGCCCCTGGCGAGCTTCCTCTGCCTTCACAGCAGCAGCCTGAAGCCCCTTGTTCGCCTCCTGGACGATGGCCAGCTCCCTCTCCGCGCGCTGTTTCGCGGCCAATCGGTCCGCTGACTCAAGCTGCAGACCCTGCACGTCACCAAATTCAGCGAGTGCGCACTCGGGGACTGGCGATCAAGAAATTCCTAAGTGCCCACCCACTGAAATTCAGCGAGTGCGCACTCGGGGACCGGCGATCAAGAAGTTCCTAAGTGCCCACCCGCTGAAATTCAGCGCGTGCGCACTCGGGGACTGGATGTGACAAACAAAAAGATGAGAAATTATAAGAATCAGGCCGCTGCAAAGCACCGACCTGATCCTCGGGGACTGGATGTACCTGGATGGCCGCTCCAAGCATGCCGTGGAGTTGTACCGCGTCCACGGACGCGAGAAGTGCCAGCGTATGCCCGCGGCGTTGGTCGACTTCAGCGTCGGCGGTCCCAGGAGTGTGGCTCGAGGGCGCAGGCCCACTCGCCGTGGCCGCCTTGGTCACGAAGCGCTGAAAGTTAGCGATAGAGGCACCCGCTCCGAGAGAGGTCGCCTCCGCCGGTCCAGGCAAGGAAGCACCCTCCTTCGTCGACGCGGCTGCCTCCATCACAGGCCCGGCTGGCGCGACCGCTGTATCATCAGAAATAGTGACGGTGTCGTCGCCCTTGGCTTTCTTACTGCCATCCGCCGAGGCGACGATCTCGTCCGCCTTCCTCTTGCGGGAAGGATCCTCTTCGCTAGCGGCGGAGGGCACCTTAGCCATGGTCGGGTGGCCCATTCTCTTCACTTCGGTCCTGCGCATCAATCGAATCAATAAAAATAATCAAAATAGTTATGAAAAATAAGGAAGGGTGAGCGCACTCACTTGGCGACTGGGATGAAACGTAGCCCTGTATGGAGGCCGGCTGGTTTTTCCAGTTCGGGGCCCAGTCGGCGACTGAGCCCCAGTTCCAGGACGTCGCGTGCCCAAGACACGGACGGCTTCTTCGTCGTTGAGGCCGCAGCTGGCGCCTCTGGGACATCCTCGGCGGGAGCTTCCTCGCGAGTCGAAGCCGCTGTAGCCGGAGCCTCCTTGCGAAGCGAAGCCGCCGCAGCTGGAGCCTCCCCTGGCCCAGAGACTGGGGCGAACGGCGGAGGTATTGAGGCCAGCAGCACTTCCACGGTCGCCGCGTCCAGCACAGCTGTCGCTGGCGGCGCGCCATCGCCGGCTGGGCTGGGAGCATCGGAGCTGCTCGCCGAGTGCGGCGGTGAGGCCGTCTTCGACGGCTTCGTTTTCTTCTTCAGGGGGGGCCTCGCCTCCCTTTCCTTCTTCTTCTTCTTTGACGGAGTGGCTTGACGGCGCGAGGTGGTCTCTGGGAGCTCGTCGTCGTCATCATGACGCTCGAGGTTTCTGCTCGCCTCGATCTCGCGCTGTCGTTGCCCGCGGGTCTTCCGGACCAGCGGGGCGACCTCCTCTTTGGACTCGTCCTCGTCGTCCTCATTGCCCCTGGCAGGCGGCGATTCGCATATGTCCTGGGCGGATGGGCCCGAGCTCTCATCGTCTGAAGGGGGGAGCCACCCTTCCACCACTTGGAATAGCTGCAATGAATACAGAATGGAATCAGAATTACCGCGACTGCATAACTGCGACTGCGAGCAAGGTTAAATAATTACCGTTGGAGCCGGACGCTTCGCGGTGTAGGGGGCGACCCCAGCCTGCGCATCCAGGTACACCGCCTGGGTAATCTTCTTCAACGCTGGTAGATAATCCTCCAGCTTCCATTCGTCGAGGCAGGCCTTCATCGAGTCTCCCCGGCCCGTGTACTGGTACATGTAGTGGTCGCGCTGGGCGAGTGGAACGAGCCGTCGCCCAAGCCAGCAATTGTACAAGTTTATCGTCTAAAGGCCCTTCTTTTTCAGACCACGGATGGTCTGGAGCATCTCGTCAACGACCATCCGCTGGTCGTCGGGGAGCTTGCCGACCTGGAGATGGCGCGGATCGGAACGATTGGCGGAGTACCGCGGGATCGCCACCTCGTCCTCCGGGGTCGCCTCGGCCACGTAGAACCACGACTTCTTCCAGTCGCTCGCTGCCTTGGCGGGTAGCATCAGATCAAAGAAAGAAGCTTTGGACTTGAGCTGGAACGTCAAGCCGGCCGCGGCTAGCATTGGGCCGCCTGCCTCCTCGCGGCTGATCCGTCCGTGGAACAGATCTTGCCACAAGGGAAAGTAGGGCCGGTAGCCCAAGTAGCATTCGCAGAACGCCACGAAGATGGCGAGCTGCTCGATGCTGTGGGGGCCCAGATCTGATGGCTGGATCCCGTAGTAGGCGCAGAAGCGCCGGAAGAACAAAGACGTGGGAAACCCTAGCCCCCGCTCGCGATGACTGGTGAAATAGACGAATTCCCTCTCTCGCGGGTTTGGGGTCGTTTCTCCGGCTGCGGGGATACGCCAACAGCCGGTTCGCAGGATCCCGGCCTCCTCGAAAGAGGCCAGCTGCGCCCTCGTGCACTTGGATCTGCCCCACGGATCGGTGGAAAGGGCCATGGCCGAGAGGTTGGTTGGGGATCGGAGGATTTCGGGTCGGCTGGATCACGGTGCGAAGGAAGGAAAATGCGCGCACTCGGAAGAAGTGGTGAAGAGTTGGCTCTACGATTGCCTGTCATTCCTCTTATATAGCGGGTGTTACCCGCCAAATCAGGGAGCCGTTACCACGCGGTGATTACGCCGAAAGTTACCGTTGGATTACCCCAACGGCTAGTTTGACCACGTCTGACGGTCCAACTACGGCCACTCGGCTCGCCGACCCATTCGCTAAGACAGTGTTTTCGCCAATTCGACTCGCCAACGCTGCGACCTGGATCATTGGTTGTTTCCTTTATATAGGAGCCCGCCGACGATTCGACTGGATGCCTACTCTGAAGCAGCATACTCCGACTGCCAGCAGCCACCTACGCCTAATCGACGACGGCCTCGGGGACTACTGATGGGGATATGCCTACCGGGGTATACCCGGCAGGACGTTTCCGACTGGCCCAAGACCCGGCGAGTGGGCCTGCAGAACGGCGAGTGGATCGAAGCCCAGCAAGTAACCGAGCGACTGGAAGCTGAGGGCCCAGGCGAGTAGATAGGCCCAGTCGGGTGAGGTTAAACGGCTACCGGAGCTTTAACCGAATCAGTTGGGATATGTAAACCCTAGGGGAGGTGAGCCTATATAAACCTCCCTATAGGGTGAGTAGAGACACGTTCCCTGACACACCCAAGCGACTCGCCGCCCAGCCGCCGAGCTCGCCCATTGTAACACCTTGATAATACAATCTAGCAGGAGTAGGTCTTTACCCTCCGGGGGGCCGAACCTGGGTAAACCCTGTGTCTTTGCCCTCATCTCGCACCGCAGATGGCTGGCCGCCCTTGCCCCTCGTTCTACTACTCGCTACCAATTGCAGCATCTGCGGTGACCATTCCCACGACACCGCCTGTTTCTCCCCTTCACTGCCGCGAATGAATTCGCGTAAATACACGTTGATTGCTCGCGTGACTGCCGCCCCAGCCCCTGCTACTTAACCCTCTCTGCCTCGCGGCCATTTCCCCTCACTCGCCACCACCTAAGCGCCCCCAGGATGCCCTCAATCGAGCTTGCACCACCGTGGACCTGAGCACCTCTAGCAAGTAATTCTGGTGAGCACCGTCCACCCCATGCCCTCTGGTTCACCTTGTCGTGCTCACCATCCTATGGCGCATCTAACCTTGCCTCTGGTTCATCCTATATTGCCCTAGGTTGTTGTCCCCATCAAGCACCGCGAACACCCGAAGCTCCGTCCAACTCCGACGAGGGATTCTGGTAAGAATCGAGCGCCCCTTGCCATCTAGATCAAACCAATGTGTGCGCCATGACTTTGTGCATGTACCGATGCCCTTTGTTTGCCTTATGGTGGCCTAGTCGTCGCTGTTGTCTCCGCTAACCCGCGCCCGATGCTAGTGAGGTCTCCGACGAGATCCCACAGCCGCTATAGCACGCCCCTGCCCAAGCCAGCTGCACCTTGAGATTCCTCGCATCCACGCGACGCTGGTAAGCCATAGCATCCCCCAGCCCCCTCTAGGTTCGCCGGAACATCGCCGGCAGTAGCGCCGCCACCGCCAGTGCCATCAGCACCGCTCGCGTATGGTCGCATGCTCTAGAGCCGTTAGATTTAGATCTGGCGGTTAAGATTAGATTTAGATCGAAGGGGTACATTTTGATCTAGCACGTTGGATCTGACTTGATCCAACGGCGTGGAAGGGTGATCCTGAGCGAAATGGTATCAGCCAATCAGGCGCAGCCACGTGTTTGGTTGTTCGATTTAAAATCTATTAGTTGATTTAACTTGTAAAATTCATAACTTTATTTCTGTTTTTCCAAAAATTTCAAATATTATATCATTAGATTCAGAAAATTAAGCCCTACATTTCTGTTGTTTTAGTATTTTTCTTCTAGAAAAATAGGATTATTTGAAGAACCAATTATAGGCTTATTTTGACTATATAAAATATTTAGAAAATCGTTTTCAAGCAATTTGAGTTTGTTTAGACTTTAGATAGATTACTTTGTGTTCAGCACTGTTTGGTTTGACTTATTTAGTGTAGAAAAATCATTCATATATATTTTCTTTGAATATTTGACTGTGAATTTGGTGCTATGATTTTATGTGTAGATTTTGGTTATAGTGGTGATTGTGAGTGTGAGGACTGTTGCTACTCCCCCAACTATCAAGGAAAGTGGTGCTCCATATATTTTTTCCTATTATTTTGACTATGCATTAGGGATATTTTGAGTAGGACTTGCATGGAGTTTTTCTAAGTATCTATGCTATGCCTTGGGAAATCCTTGTAGTTTTAATCTCAGTAGATTTTTCCCTAAGTTAAGAAAACTTGTTATGTTATCATTATTAGCCTAGCTAGTAGAAAACAAGGGTGGATTATTCATGCTATGAAATATTCCTAAGTCTATGACTTGTGTTTTTGATTAATAAAACAACTATGTGAATGAATCACCTAGGTGGAATGGTATGTTGGTTTATGTTGAGTGGTTACACAAGGCCCATGTCTATGGTTTACCTTGTGTATCACACTTGTGGAAAGCCACCCAGTAATAAATGGATTTGAGATGTTTAGTGTTAGAAGCTTCTAGTGCAACCACATGGCATATGGGCTCTACTTTGACCACGTCCATTGTGGTCTAAGGGAATGCTTCTGAAAGGTCCATTGTGGTCAGATGGACAATTGGTGGTAGGGTGATAGGACGGAACGCGTCCATTGTGGTCTAAGGGAATGCTTCTGAAAGGTCTCGTCTCGATGCATGTCGAGTCTTGTGGGGAAAGTGCACCACCTCTCCAAAGGGTAAAACCTAAGTACTTAGCAGTGTCCTCGGCAACGGACAATTTGAGCATCAAAGACATTGAAGCAATCAAGGATCTCCTCATCCCAATTTCTAAGTTAAAAACTTGTGGCTGAACAAGGAAAAAGGTTCACCAATGTCTATTGGTGGTTCCTTGGGTGTTTTTGACAAACAAAAACTTAGTGTTTTCAACTAATAAGGAAAACCTTATTTTGAGCAAAGCAAGCCTAAGCTGCACTTAGGCAAATTCATATAGATGTTAGATACTACTATTCTATGGTATCACTTGCCAATACAATTCCAAATGTATTGACCCACTATGGTTGTAACTTATGATGTTGAAGGTTACTATGATGGAGATTAGTGTTGTGAGTCTACACTCAACATGCTTGCCTGTGGCACATGAAGATGAAGACTTATATTTATTTTCTTTATGTTATGAACTCTTGTACTAGCCTCGGGCTATTGAGTTGTAAAGACTATGTTATCTCTGGAATGACGATGTAATAACGACCTTTGTATTTGTGTACTTCATCTTAAACTGTGGATGCTAGCATTTGAACCAGGGACTAGCATTGCAATCATAAGGGCCTTTACCTTTAAAAGGGTGGGGTCTTACAGACAAGATGAATGCCGCTATGATATGTTTTCTATATGTGAAACAAACAAACGTTTTTCAATGCATGTTATTCATGAATATTTTTTTGTAACCTTTCATGTTGCATGCATAGTTACTTTGTCTTATTGTTAGAACTCCATCGTTCATGTTCATGTTTAGAGTTCTTTGATCTCAGCTTTCAATGCTTGCAAATGGTTTGATCTTGATTTTGATGGTGCATGTCACCTCAAAAATTATTATTTTTATCACTTACTATCACATCCCAAAATTTTCCAAATTTTGAAATGTGAAAAAAAATAAACAAAATAAATAATTGTTGAAATTTAGGGTGAAAAGAAACTTTTTGGTTCCAAATGGAAACATCAAAGACCCATCTTGAACAAACTTTGAATGAAAAGGGATTTAAAAGATAAACAAATATTAAATAAAATGTTAAAAGTTGGAATCACCATTTTTGGATCTTTAAGTAAAAATATATCTATTTTATAAACAATGGAAGTAATAAATAAATAAGGGCTATTTTAAAAGGCCAAATTGAAACTTGCCCAAGCAAATAAAATGATAGATTTTTGTTTAACAAAAAGAGTAAAGGATTATTTAAATAAAATCATAAGTAAAGACATTTCCCAATTTAAATGAACATTAAAACATATTAAAGTATTTTAAATTATAATTCAAAGTGAATTATTTTTAAATAAAACCTACTGAAAAAGATTTGGTAAAATTTAGAACTCAAATAGAGTTTGAAAACATTAATAAAATCTTATTTGAATTAAGACAAGGCCTATTTTAATAATTAATATGCCCTAAAATAATAAAATAAATACTCTAACTTGGATTTTAGAATATGTTAATAAACAATATTAAAATCTACTCAAAGTTTGGTAGAGGTTTGAATTCAAATAGTGTTCGAATTATTTGAATAAAAAAATCAAAACAGATAAATAGAAAAGGAAAAAGAAAAATATTCTGAATAAAAAAATGGGAAACGAACCCAGCCCAGAATCAGGCCCAGTCCAGCCCAGCAGCGCAGCCCACCTTTTCCCCCTCTCTCGAAACGTTTTACACTCAGCAGCAAACCCGCAAAGTCACTGAACGCCTGGCCCCACACCCACTCCCTCTCTCTCGCTATCAACAGGACCCACTGGCCACCTCATCGTCATCAACCCCGCGTCGACCGTTCCCCTCGCAACCTCGCCGTTTACTGCCGTGTTTAATCTTCATGAATTCGTTTGATTGTGCGATTAAACCTCGCCAAAGACGACGCTATCTTAAGCGCCTTGCCCTCCTCTCTCTTTTCCCCCAAGCGCCATCTCCTCTCGGCCACCAGGCTGCCACAATCGCTAGCTCGAACCCACTGCCTCCGACGAGCAACTCCGGCCGATTTCGGCAACGCTGATCCACCCCTTGCCTCCCAGTGCATACGAGATTACTCCCCATCGTCCCCTGCATCTCCCAGCACCAACCACTCGCTCGAGCGTGCCCCCTATCGTTGGCAACATCCTTGAATGAACGCCGCCGCCGTCTGCTTCGATTCCGGCAAACACTACTGGTGAGCACAGACCTCCCCTTTCCCTCTCTTTGATGCTCACACGTTTGCGATTAGCGTACGAACCTAATGGTGCACTCCACTTGCTTTTCCGATCTTTGTAGCCCCGTCTCCGTCGACGACAGAACTTGCCCGAGGAGAAACGCAGTTCCGGCGAGCAATCCCCGGCGACTCCGTGCACCCCTCGAACAGCTGCGACCACCTTGAGCTTCACTGCAACCAAGCGAGCACGGTGAGCATCTCCGTTCCTTATCTCGCTTCCTAGTTCGTCGGCAATGCCACCACCAGAGCCGCGCTGCCGCCAGCCATCGTCGAGCGTCGCTAGTTCCTGGTCGAGCTGCTGTGAACCGTAGGATTTAGATCCAAGCGTTGCGATAGATTCATTAATCGAAGGGGTACGTTTGATCCTGAGCTGTGCGATGCATGTTAAATCCAACAGCCCACAGAGCGCGATCCGCGCGAACCGGTACGCGCCAGTAAGAATGAGCCATGTGGCCAGAGTTTGTTTTAAAACAGAAATTTTGATCTATTAGATGTACAAACTTGCAAAATTCATAACTTTTAATCCCCATGTCCAACATTTGCAAATTTTATATCATTGCAATCAGGAGAACAAAACCTTTCCAACCATGTACTTTTTTTAGTATTTTGCTTCTATAAAATTGGTTGTTTATGCAGAAACATATTCAGGCTTATTTTGAATATAAAATTAATTCTAAAAATGTTTTTAGGGTAAAATCTTTTGTAAATGGATTGTTTTGAACCTACTGACCCTAAGAACCAACTTGTAGATTTAAAAGTATATTTGGTGACACTTAGGAATTTAATATTTGAATAAAAGCATTTCTAGCTAAATAAAAATATTGATTATGGTTTAAAAATGCTTTTAAAGTAAAACCTTTTGGAAAATGATGTGATTTAAACTCTCTGACCCTAAACACCAAGTTTTTTGGGACTTTAAAACATATTTGATGAACCTTAGTAAAATAATACTTTGTTAAAGGCATTTCTAGCAAATAAAAATATTGCTTTGAATTAAAAATGGAGTTTGGATGAACCCTTTTGCAAATGGATTAATATTAAAACACTTTGACCATAAAACTAATATTTGTGTTTAAATAATATATTTGGCTAACCCTACAAATTATTACTTTGATTTAAATCATTTCTAGCAAAACAAAATGATTTAAATGGCCATTTTCCCTAACTTGAATTTAAATGATTTTACCACTTTTATAAATGACCTTTAGGTGTTTTAAAATGTTTAGAGCCTACTAGAAACCACTTTCCAAATAAAACCATCTTTTGCAAGCTTGCATGCGTTGCTTGATTTTATTGTTTCATGTGATAAATTGTTTGAGTGCGTGTTGAATATGTGTTTGCTTGATTGAATTGTAGTAAAGTTAGAAGAGTGTGATATTTGCAAGATCAAGGAGTGAACCAATATTTTGTACTTAAAAGGCAAGTGACACTATCATCCATGTCCTACTATTTTCATTACACTTAGTGGATTTTTGTAGCATGCATGATAGGACTACTATATTTCTATGCTATGCTATATCCTATTAGGATATCCCTATATCTTCCTTAGTGAAAACATTGTAGTTGTAGTATGCTTAGCCCTGCTATATATTTGGGATGGGATACATGATATGATTATATAAAGTGTTGGAAAAATATATGTTTTATATAATAAAACAAGTACTCAATGAACCAACTGGGTGGAAAGAGGATACTCAATTTTGGACAAGGTGGCAACAAAGGGAACCATGTTTATATGGCTATCTTTTTGTATGTGCACTAGAAGAAAACCACCCAGGGACTTAGGGATTGAACATGTTTCTCGTACAGTGGCTTCCGTGTACAGCCACATGCTAAATGGGCTCTGGCTTAGTCAACTACATAGTGGAAGACCCTTGCATTGGCATATTCAGGTTAACTAGAATTGTGTATTGGAAATATATCCTTACATTGGTGCCTGGTAGACAAGCTAGCATTGTGTATTGGGAGGACTTATATGGAAAGACTTTTTCACATTCTCGATCTGCCGGTACTCCATTTGGTGTGTACTTATCCAGCGGCCACTGGTGGCGTCAAGGCGAGATTGTGTCATGTGGGTAAAGTGTACAACTTCTGCAAAAGATCAAATTCTAAGTACTTAGCCGTGTCCCCGGTTATGGACAACTCTGAGCAACTAAGGCCCGAGGCTATGGAAGATCTCAACATTCCAATTTCTCAAAGTAAAACTTGATGGTGACAACAAGGGATTAGAAGCACTTGGAGTTTTCCAAGGAGTTTAGAAAGATTTGTCAAAAGATCAAAACTATTTTGAAAAGATAGGATAAAACTATATTGCTTTCTGCAAATGATCCTAAACCCTACTTAGCCAAATATGCATGTAATGATAGGATCCACTTATTTCTACATAATAGTGAAACTTGCCAATACAATTCAAATGTATTGACCCTTGTGGCTGCAACTTATTATTTTGCAGGTTTGTTTGATGTTAGTGAAGTGTGTGTTGAATAGGATTACAAGTCTACAACCAACATGATTGCCTGTGGCACTTTGAAGATGAAGGACTCCATGCTATAGTTATTTCTGCTGCATTGTAATGTGATAGCCAAATGAGCTATGTAAGATGTAATGAATTATTTTTTTCCTGGTTATAAAGTTGTATTATGACCTTTGTTTCTTGATATTACATCTTAATTGTGGATGCTAGCTATTGATCCAGGGACTAGCATTGTAAAAACAGGGATCTCTACCTTATTAAAGGTTGGGACCTTTACACTTACCTACTCGAGGACAAGCATGATTTATGCTTTGGGATGCTTGATACGTCGGAAACGTATCTATAATTTTTGATGTTCCACGCTTGTTTAGTATCTACTTTGCTTTGCTTTGTCTACACTTTGAGGTGTTTTTATATGTTTTTCTGGACTAACCTATTAACAAGATGCCACAGTGCCAGTTGCTTGTTTTCTTCTGTTTTTGGTTCCAGAAAAGGCAGAAAATCAATATTCTCGGAATTGGACGGGACAAAAGCCAAAGTCAATATTTTACCGTGGGGAACACGGAGCTATATTACGAGACGGAGGGGATCCACCAGGGGGCCACATCCCCTGGCCACGCGACCAAGCCTGGCTCGCGCCTGGGGGGTGCGGCCGCCCTGGCTGCCCCCCGCCTCGCCTCTTCGCCTATAAAGACCCACCGATACCAAAACCCTAAAGACCCAATCAATATTCCACGAAACCGTATGTAGCCGCCGCCACCATCGTCCCTAGATCGGGGGATCAGAAGCTCTTCCCGGCACCCTGTCGGAGTGGAGATCATCCCGGAGGCCTTCTTCTTCATCATGCCAGCCTCCGGTATGAAGTGTGAGTAATTCCACCTTCGACTATGGGTCCATGTAATAGCTATATGGTTGTATCTCCTCCTTTGTGCTACCATGTTTAGATCTTGTGAGCTCCGTTCATGATCAAGATCATCTATTTGTAATCATGCATGTTGTGGGGATCCGATGAATATTGAGATTACTATGTCAGATTGATTAATGGTTTTGTCTTATTGATTCTATCATGTATGTGTTTTTTTAGATCTTGCATGCTCTCTGTTTCTAGTAGCTATCTTGGCCAAGTAGATGCTAGTGACTCCAATAGAGGGTATTTATGACCGATAGTGGGTTCATGCCTCTATTTAATCTAAGGGAAGTGACAGAAATCTCTAAGGTTTTAGATGTGATGTTGCTACTAGGGAGAAAACAATGGTCTCTTGTTCATGGAACAAGTGGATTGCTTACCTTACACACTTTGCTTAAAGCAGTTATCCATTGCTTGCAACTTAATACTGGAGGGGGGTCGGATGATAACCTAAAGGTGGATTACTAGTCATAGATGCAGTTGGATGGCAGTCTATGTATCTTGATGTATTGCCCAATCAAATCTCATAGGATCATGAATGTCTAGTATTGCATTGTCATGCCTTGCTCAGTCCTGTCAATTGCCCTGCTGTAATTTGTTTACCCAGCATGCCATGTTTGTTTATCTTAAGGAGAACACCTCTAGTGAACTATGGACCTCGGTCCAATCTTTACCATTGATACATCTTCCACTGTTACTGTTTACTTTCTCCAAACCACTATTACCTTCCACACCATACAATCAACCCTTTGTTTTCAGCAAACTGGTGAGATTGACAACCTCACATTTCGTTGGGGCAAAGTCTTGAGTTTGTGTTGTGCTGGTTTCCAAGTTGCTAGCAACATCTTTGAGTCTTTTCCTTCCTCCTACTGGTTCTATAACCTTGGTTTCTTATTGAGGGAAAACTTGCTGCTGTGCTCATCAAACCTTACTCTTGGGGTCTCCCAACGAAGCTCTGTTATCAACTAATCCATCATCAAGCATTACATCAAAGTCATTATGCTTATATTGCTATAACATCATACGAAGTAATCCTAATCCTTAGACCATGAGATCATGTCAATCACTAACACTAGAAGAGTATCTTTATAACATCAAACGTCACACCATAACAGGGTGACTATAAATATGGGTTCAGTACTACGAAGGTGTTATGTAGAGGCTCATGGATCAAGAGTGGAATTTTTCCATCCCGATGATGGGTATATATACTCTAGGCCCTCTCGGTGATATCACATTAGTTAGCTTGCAAGCAAGTGATTTGATCACTAGAATGTTATATCACGGGAACAAGAAAAAAGTACATGTCGGTAACGAGATCAAACTAGGTATGGATATACCGATGATCGAATCTTGGACATGTAATATATTGCGAGACAAAGGGATTAAGTTACTAGTGTATAAGGTTCTCACGATCAAAAGAAGTCATCGTTGAATGTGTGGGAGTCAGTATGGATCTCCAGGTCCCGCTTATGATTATTGATCCGAGAGGAGTCTCGATCATGTCTGCATTATTCGCGAACCGTAGGGTGACACACTTAAGAGACACCGACACCATTTGGAAAAAATAGTTTCTAGACGAAAAGATTTACAAAGCGCAGAAATTTATTTCACTGGACACCGGAATTGTTTTGGGTGAAATTGCTGAAATTGTTTTTGCATGTAAAATAGAATACTAGCAAGGGGTTTTATGTGAATGTTTGGTAATTAATGTAATTGACAAAATCCGGAATAAATAAATAAAAGTAGTTTTATTTAAAGATAGATTACATTAAATTTGGTGAAACTTTAATGGGAATATGAGAGGGTTTTTTGAGTGGAGAAATGAAGGGTATTTTTGTGAGTGGGAGCTCCACCCACATAATGGAGGAAGGGGTGGGGGCAGCCCCCCACGGTGCCAGCCACCCCTTGGGGTTCCCCCTCCTCCTATAAAAAGGCCCCCTCTCCGTCTCTCATACTCACACCTCCTCGTGAAGGATCTCTCTCCCTCTCTAGTTTATCCCCCATGGTCTCGAACTAGCGAGATACATGTTCCCAGTGGCTTTTCATTTGGAAAGAGTTGTTGCTTCCTCTACATCGCTGGAGCGAGGAGGCGGATGTTGCTCGGTGGCTTGAACGTGTGTGCAAGCACTTATGCGCCGCTGATTTGTGGTGCTAGGACTTCTTCTTGATCTTGAGATCGGCAATTCGTCTACATCATCCACGAGTACAACCTCGTTAAACTTTATTGGACTACAAGGGTATGTTCTATATGGATGTATATCCACCCGTTGGATGTATCTAGTAGATAGATCTTAGTACTTAGTTGTTGCCATCATAGAATTTTTTTTTCTATGTTGCAAATCCTACATAGATGCACAAAGGTAAAGCAAAGAACCAATCATAGACTGGTATACCTTTTGATCCACATCTTTACCATTTGGATTTAGTCCAAGATGAGTCTTGGTTGGCATGGGAGTAGGAGCTCCATTTAGATCTTTCATGTTGAATATCTTGAGCATGTCTTGTGTATACTTGACTTGATTGAAGAAGGTTCCTCCTCTTACTTGCTTAATATCAAAGCCAAGAAATACTCTCAACTCCCCCATCATAGACATCCTGGACCTATTAGTCATAATCTTTGAGAATTCATCGTTAAAAGCTTTTTTAGATGAGCCAAAAATAATATCATCAACATATATTTGTCATACGAAAAGCTCCCCGTTAACCTTCTTAGTAAAAAGACTGGGATCAATTTTCACAACCGCAAATCCGCAGTCTAGCAACAACGCTCTAAGGTGCTCATACCATGTGTGTGGGGCTTTTTAATCCCATGGGCGCCTTATCAAGCTTGTAGACATGGTTTGGGAAGTTGGGATCCTCGAACCCTGAGGATTGCTTTACATATACCAACTCATGCAATGGACCATTTAGAAATGCACTTTCTATATCCATTTGTTGCAATTTAAAGTTATGATGTGCCGCATAAGCAAGAAGGAAAACGAATGGACTCAAGGCGAGCCACGAGAGCATATGTCTCTCCATAATAAATGCCTTCAATTTGAGAGAACCCTTGAGATACCAATCTTGCCTTGTTCCTTACAACAATACCATGTTCATCTTGCTTGTTCTTGAATATCCATTTAGTGCCAATAACATTGCAATAATCTTTAGTATTCTCAACTAACTTCCACACTTTGTTTATCTCAAAGTTGTGGAGATGTTTATGCATTGCTTCCAACCAATCCTAATCTTCAAGAGCTTCCAAAACTTTCTTTGGATCCACCATGGAAATATGTGCTTGATGTTCACAAAAAATGCTTCAATTGAGCTCGAGTGGACATTCCTCTCCTTAGATCACCAAGCACATTCTCAAGAGTGTGGTCTCTTATTTCCAGCATCCTTTCCACTCTAGCTTTATGACGAGTTTCGATCTCCTTGTTGTCTCTTGTGGGGATCTCTTCATCATTTTGGTCCTCCTATTGACCATTATATTGACCTAGATCTTCACTGGGATCATTATCATCATCATGAGGCATAGATTAACCTTGGTCTTGATCAGGCATACTTCTAGACAGGCGTTGAGATGATCTTCTAGTTGATTCTACAAATCTTCCTTTAACAATAGACTGAGCAGTGCTGGACAATCCGGTAAGTGGAGAATCATGTTCCTCCTAGCTAGAGGTATCTGCCTGATCAACTTGTTGAGGGTCCTCAGCTTGTATTTGGCTTGGGTCATTATCCTCCACAACAGTAGGAACTTGTTGATGTTGTGAAGATACGGGCTCCACTTGAGTAGAACATAGTTCTTCTCGATCCATCACAAGGGGTTCCTCAACGGGGCGGATGAATCCCGCACCCATTATTCTTATGGCATCTTGAGGCATTTCATCTACATCACAAACATCAACACGCCCCCCTTGGGGACCATCATATTCTTCAAAAACCACACTACAAGATGCTATGACAATTCCAGAGAGCTTATCATAGATTCTATAAGTGTGGGATTCGAGACCATAGCCAAAAAAAATACCCTCTAATGCTTTGGAATCAAATTTGGACAAATTAACACCCTTTATACGATAGAAACACTTACAACCAGTCACCCAGAAGTATGAAGTGTTGGGCTTGTTACTAGTAAGAATTTCATAAGGAGTCTTGCACTATAATAAAAATGTCCTTTTACAACGAACAATTGTCATGGTTGAGGGTCTGTTTTTCATGGCTTAAAAGCCTTCTACGATAGATTCCCTTCATGGTATAAGCCCCGTCACAAATGATTCTACCACGGTTTTTTTCGACCGTGGCGGATTGCACCCTTTGTCCATGAAAAGTCATTCTTGTAGGGGTTCGTAGCATGGAAAACAAAAAATTTCTACCGCATGAACACACAATCAAGATCTAATCTATGATCAAGCCAAGATCTATCTACTAGATTTTACCAACGAGTCGATAGAATACTAACCCTCGAAGATTCCAAAGCGGTTAACGAGAGCAGATTCTCGTGGGTGATGTAGTCGTACACTTGCCGATCTCAAGATCGTGTAGACGATCCTTCCGGCGCTGCGTTCCGGCAGCGCTTACGCAGTCGGTCACACATTCGGTACTCGATGAAGACCTTCCTCTCCCTTGTTCCAGCAGGCAGCGGAGGTTGTAGCACTCTCCTCGTGATTCCGACAGCACGAGGGCGTGGTAGCGGAAGTAGAGGGGAGATCTCGCAGGGCTTCGCCTTAAGCCAGAGCGAGTATGGTGGACTATGAGAGAGGCCTTGGTGGTATAGGGTTTAGAGGCACCAAGGGGGGAGGTGTGGCCGGCGGCTAGGGTTTGGGGAAACCCTAGTGGTGACTTGGGAGGGCCCTAGGCGGCGGCGACTTGGGAGGAGGCCGGCGGCTTGGGGCTAGGGTTTGAGGTGAGTTGGGTGTGGGGAAGAGGGGGCACCCCTGCCCCTTCTTTTATAGGTGGGAGGGAGGCGGCTAGGAGGAGGGAGTCCTCCTCCAACTCCTCCTCCTTGGCCGGCGGGTGGAGGGAGTGGGACTTCCTCCCTAAGTAGGTTTGCTACTCTCCCTCCACCAAGCAAACTTGCCGTTTGACTTTTTCAAATTGGCGTTTGACTTTCAAACTAGGATTTGATTTCTCCCTTTATTTTTGCCCAGCCAAGTGACCTAGTACATGATGCAACCATTCCACATTGTCATGACACATTCATGTACCCTTCCCCTCCGGAGTGCCGGACCTTCCGGACCCTTCTAGAACATTCCCGATGAAAACACCGGAATCATTCCCCAACTCCGAAACAGGACTTTCCTTATATGAATCTTATTCTCCGGACCATTCCGGATCTCCTCGTGATATCCCGGATCCCATCCGAGACTCCGAACAACATTCGGTCTCTTACTCATCATTCCATAACTACTCAACAATATCGAATCCTTAAGTGTGTCTCCCTACGGTTCGTGAATTATGCGGACATGACCGAGACACTTCTCCGATCAATAACCAATAGAGGAATCTGGAAATTCATATGGCTCCCACATATTTCTACAATTACTTTGCGATCGAATGAACCACTTACATACGATACCAATTTCCCTTTGTCTCACGATAGTTTACTTATCCGAGGTTTTGATCGTCGGTATCTCTGCATACTTAGTTCAACCTCGTTACCGATAAGTACTCTTTTCTCGTTCCCGTGATATGTGATCCCTTGTGAGCCAGTAACATGCTTGCAAGCTAATTGGATGACATTCCACCGAGAGGGCCCAGAGTATATCTATCCGTCATATGGATGGACAAATCCCACTCTTGATCCATGTGCCTCAACCCATACTTTCCAAACACTCAATGCCACCTTTATAGCCACCCAGTTACGGTGTGGTGTTTGATGTCATCAAAGAATCCTTTCGGTGATGGTGATTAGCATGATCTCATTGTCGAAGGAATTAGGTTACTATGTATCAGAAAGCTTATAGCAAATGAACTATATTAAATGACTTGATCTTTATGCTACACTTTAACTATAGGAGTATGTCCATCACATCATTCTCCTAATGATATGACCCTGTTGTTAATAACATCTCTATGTTCATGATCAGGAAACCATGATCATATATTAACCAACAAGCTAGTTTAACAAGAGGCTTTACTAGGGACTCTTTTATGTTTACAAATCACACAAATATTAATGTTTCCGATTAATACAATTATAGCATGGTATGTAAACATTTATCATAAGTATGAAGATATGATAATAACCACTTTATTATTGCCTCTTGGGCATATCTCTAACAATTCTATCGTAGATGTGTTCGCCAGCCATGTTGACTGCTGACGCCATGCAAACACCCACGTGGCGAGCGCCGTTAACGGCTAGTTAAACCATTAACTGTCAATGAAACTGTGGTAGAAGCCAGGCCCAACCAAGGACTAGTAATTATTAAGTGGTCCGGCCCATTAAGAAAGCCCAACAGGATCATGACCCGTTACTGTTTCAAAATGCACTATTACAAATGGGCGCACTGGTGCAGCCATGGGCAACCCATAAACTTTCTAGCCCATTACTGTTTCCACATACACTGTTTGAATTTGGCATGTTTGCACGGCTCATAAATGCTGGCCCGTTAGTGTTCCGCCCTGTACTCTTCGAAATGGTCCCGTTTTGTCAGCCCGCTTTGGATCGTAACCTTTCTGGCACATTACTGTATAGCTACACACTGTTTGAAATGGGCCCATATACTTTGGGCCAATTCTATTCAGGCCCGTAAATGCCCAGCCATCTTCTAGCCCGTTACTATTCTAACCTGGTAAGTTCCTTGGCCTCTTACTGTTCTGGCATGGTGCAAATTCGGCCTGTTACTATTCTAGCCTGCTACTGTTCTGGCCCGTTACTATTTTGGCAATTTAAGATTCTGGCCCGTTATGTTTCCGGTCCCTACTATTTCATGTGTTACTATTTTAGCCTGTACTATTCTGGCCTGTTACTGTTTTGGCATGTTACGGTTTCGGTCGGTTACTATTTCGCCTTTTTACTGTTTCAGCATGTTACTGTTTCAGCCTTTTACAGTTTAGTGTTACGGTTTTGGCCTGTTACTGTTTCGACCTGCCACTTTTATAGCCTGTTACTGTTACTAACCTCGCCTATGGGTCGGCCCCGTTACTTTTACGGTCTTTTATAGTTTCTGCATTTCTGGAGCCCATTACGGTATCATAAAATGTGTACAACGTGTGAGTATTTTTACTGTTCATCGTCGAACTACAATACAGGCAAATACAGAGTACGATATTGTACCCTAATCGACCTTGCTAGCACAGGTACGGTACCGCCTACCTCTATGTGTGGACGAAATAAACTAAATGCCTACATGGCCTATGTAATTAGTCTAGATATTACATAAAATGCGAACTACTTAAAATTATTACATATTATCAACTCAAGGGAAAGAAAAATCGGCATTTTAGTTGACAATCGAGTTGATATGTAAGACGTCACCATTTAAGGTAAAGGCCCTTGTGATTACAATGCTAGTCCCTGGATCGAATTGCTAGCATCAACAATTTAAGATCACAGATACAAAGGTCATTATTACACCGTAATATCCAGAGATACATAGTTCTTACAACTTATTAGCCCAAGGATAATACATAGAGTTCACAACTGTAACATCCTCAAAATCATGTTTTAAACTTATGCATAGCATCCATGCATCCATGAGCATATGATTTTCATTTCAAACAAATCAATTCAAAACAGAAGCATTTGTGCTTATTATTTTATGTAAAGTTTACTCAAGCCTTGTGCTACTTGTTTTGAGAAAAGTAATGTTAACCATTCAGTATTGTTTAGAATCCAAACTCAAATGATTTCAAAAACTTGAGCAAAGTCTCAAAGCAAAATATGAAATAAAACCAAATCTATGCCTATTATCACACCTCATAAAGGCATGGTTTCATTTTTATTTTCAAAAGACCCAAGTGAGTTTGAGTGAACACATGTGTTTGACACTTATTTGAGTACAAGTTTGTCTGTACAAAAGTCCTGAAAAGTTTTGGATTCAAACAGATTTGAATTGAGGTTTGAAAACCATTTCAGAAAATCAAACAGAAAAAGAAAAAGCATAAAGAAAAAAAATATCACTCAGCCGAATCTGGCCCAACTAAGCCCAACACCCCACCCCGCGAACCGTTTTCTTTCACTCACCTCCGCACCCGCTGAGTGACTGACAGGCAGGACCCACTCCCTCTCCTTTCCTCTCGCTAACAGCCGTGGCCCACACGACGTCGTCGTCTCCACCCCGCAAACAGCTCAATCCCCAAAATCACGTCGGCCGTTCCCTGTATTGATTCGCGGCGTCAATTCACGTTGAATGCCGGAGTAATTCTCGCTCGCGACCATGCTACTTAAACCCCCTCTACCCCCTCTCCATTTCCCCCCCAAACTCCGAGCACAAAGCGCCCCCAGGCTGCCCGCATTCAACCTCGCACCGCCGCAGTCAGAGAGCACTCCGGCGACCGATTCCGGTGAGTCCCGTGCGCCCCTCACCCTCTGGTTCTTGCAGACAACCTCGCCACTTTCTTGCGCAACTACTGACACCGCTGGTTCCCTTTATACTGCCACAGGTCGTCGATTCCGTTCAACACCGCAAGCTCCCGACGACAACCTCGACTCCGGCGACCAAATTCCGTAAGCCCTTTGCGCCCCTTCGCCTCTGACTCACACAAAGTTGTTCGCCACTGCCTTGTGCATCATCTGGTGCCACTTGTTTGTGCTAGGGAGACCAGGAGTGTCGCCAACGTCACCGTC
This sequence comes from Avena sativa, assembly GCA_916181665.1. Taxonomy (NCBI): domain Eukaryota; kingdom Viridiplantae; phylum Streptophyta; class Magnoliopsida; order Poales; family Poaceae; genus Avena; species Avena sativa. Next base: position 165,310,775 of record OV702285.1, on the reverse strand, counting down.
TACTCGAACCCGACGCCGCCCGCAACTCCGACGAGCTCCAGCAGCCCACTCCGTGCGCCCCTTGCCAAGCCGCCGCCAGGTTGAGCATCAGCGCGTCTCCACGGTTCTGGTAAGCCCCTCCGACGACCCTAGGACGACCTGTAGTGCCGCGCCTCCGTAGGCAGAGCTCGCCGCCGCCAGTAGCCGCCGCTAGCGCCGCCCGTCTGTGGTCAGTTAGATTAGGGCCATAGGATTTAGATATAACGTATGAGATTAGATCTGTGACGAAGAGGTAAGTTTAGATCTGAGCCGTGCGTGTTTAGTTAGATCCAACGGTAGCCGAGCGTGATCCGGTGCGAAGCGGTACGCACCAATTAGAACATGACGCGTGGCTGGAGTTTAAATTTAAAACAGGATTTGAATCTGATTAAAGTTTGAATTTGTTTTGGCTATAACTTTTGATCCCCACGTTAGAATTTGACAAATTTTATACCGTTGGAATCAGGAGAGCAAGCTCTTTCCAAATATGCAATGTGTTTAATGTTTTGATTCTGTTAAAAAGGTTTTATTTGCAAAAACTTGTGTAGGACTAATTTGAGTATATGAAATGTTTAGAAAATGATTTAGGGTTTAAATAATTGTGGTTTGGCAAGTTTTTAACTTGTTTTTGATTCAGTACTGTTTACTTGCTTGGTTGAGTTTTAAAAATCATCACATACCATTTTGCATGCATGCATATATTTTTGGTTGTATATGTTTTGTATGTGATTTGTTGCTATAATTCTTTGTGTAGATTTTGGTGCTAGTGATTGTGATTGTGAAGAGTGTAACTACTCTCCAAACTACCAAGGCAAGTGGTACTTCATGAATATTATCATTCCTATGTTTTCTACTATGCATTATAAATATTTTGTTAGACTTGCATGCTATATTTTGCTAATATGCCATGTTGGGAAATCCTAGTAGTAATAGAATTCCTAGGGAATCTCTAAGTTAAGTTAGTACCTATGCCATGCTTATCCTAGCTAGTAGCAAACAAGGGTTGGTGAAATATACATGCTATGATAAAAATATTTCCAAGTCTTTGGACTTGTGTTTTGCCTAATAAAAACAACTAAGTTAACGAAACACCTGGGTGGAATGGAAGGAAAGGTTTATGTTGAGTGGTTACACAAGGCCCATTTCTATGGTTTACCTTGTGTATCTCACTTGTGGTAAGCCACCCAGGAACAAAGAGATTTTAGAGGCCAAGTGTTAAGAAGCTTCTAGTGCAGCCACTTGGCAATATGGGCTCTGCCTGGATCACATAAGTTGCTAGAACTTAGCCATTTGGACAGTTGGTGGTAGTGGGATGATAGGTTGGAACGCGTCCATTTGGTCTAAGGGAAGGCTTCTAAAAGGTCCTGTCTTGGTGAAACCAAGTCTGGTGGGGAAAGTGCACAACCTCTGCAGATGGAAAAATCTAAGTACTTAGCCAAGTCCATGGCAATGGACAACTTGAGCATCAAGACATGGAAGCTATCAAGAATCTCCTCATCCCAATTTCTAAGTAAAAACTTGTGGGTGAACAAGGGTGAAGGATCTCAATGTCTATTGGTGGTTCCTTGGGAAAAGTTTTGACAAAGAAAAACTTAGTGATTTCAACTAATAGGCAAAACCTATTTTGAGCAAAGCAAGCCAAGCTACACTTAGCCAAATTGCATATAGTATCTAGTCCACTTAAAATTATACTATGGTATCACTTGCCAATACTATTCCAAAGTATTGACCCACTGTGGCTGTAACTTGTGATGTTGCAGGTTACTCTGATGAGGATTAGGTGTCATGAGTCTACACTCAACATGTTTGCCTGTGGCACATGAAGATGAAGACTTTTATTTATTTACTTATTCAAACTCTTGTACTAGGCCTGTGGCCTTGGAGTTGTAAAGACTATGTTTATCTCTGGAATGACTGTAATAAAGACCTTTGTATCTGTGTACTTCATCTTAAACTGTGGATGCTAGCAATGATCCAGGGACTAGCATTGCAATCACAGGGATCCTTTTCCTTTATAAAGGAGGGATCTTACAGATGGTATCAGAGCCAGGTTGCCTGTAGGATTATGACCCTAGGAATGGAAACCACTAGGGAAAATTTTCAGCAACTTCTACACTTGTCTATTCTTCTCGTAAACTTTTCTAATCTTCTTCCTCATCTCTATTTGTAGATGAACTCCATCAACGAAGTCGTAAGGAAAGGACCACTCATGACAATGACTTCGGAGTGTGAGACAGAATTCCCCAAGGCTCTCAAGGACCTCATGGTTGCATTAGAGATACAAGGTGCAGCTATGTACAAAGGTTTTCCTGTGATGGATGAAGGAGTGGAATACTGGTGGGTGCAACTTCACTTGTATAAAAACAAGGAAGACAACCACCAGGAAAAAGGATTCTGCATGTTCACCAATTCAGTGGTGCACACTACATTCTTTGAATCAGCAAGGGATGCAGCTTGGAAGACCATCAAAGAACTTGGTGATAGAGTCAAGTGCAGAATGATCAACCTCCAAAATGATCTAAAGTAAGAGAAGAAACATACCCAAGAGTTGGAAGCTACCAACCAAACCTTAAGAGGAGACATTATAGACTTAGTGATGGAGTCATGTGAGCAGGATAGGCTGATTGCTTCTAGAAACATTGTGTTAGCCAACAGGTCCAGTGAGATAGGATTGTAAACGTACTACGTTAGTTGGACCACCACTTATCACCTTATTTTCCAAAATGTGACTTTAAAATAAGTTGAACCTTGGTTGTTGTAATGGATCCATGTATGCCATGACTTGTGTGTTTTGATTTCCAAGGATTTGTATGTGATGTTTTGTCTTTTTTTTTATCTTGAATTGTGTTGTTCTAACTTTTCTATCTTATAAATAGATGCCTACTGTTACCATCAGCACTGTTGAGGAGTTCCAGGGTACTCGTTTTGGTCCTCGTATTGTTGAGCTTACTACCTTGCTCAATCTCCCTCTTCCTACCATCATGGTGCTTCCCCTCACCATGTTTGAGAGGAAAGACCTCTAGGGCTTCAAGGTCAACCAGCCCGGATGCCAGAATGAGCCTACCACAGAGGCCATCGTCTTCAAGCTCATGCACGACGACAAGGAGAGAGGCCTTGTGGTAGTCATGCAGGATCTGATAGGACTTCTACTGGGGAGACACTCCCGACAGGTTAGAGGTACTCATTTCCACATCTTCGGTAGACGTGATGAGGATGGAGAGTCCATCGTCTTCGAGGACGATTCGAGGGACACAGCGGAGCCGATTCGTCTATACCTCCAGGACTTAGAGGCTCTCATTAGGCACGTGGACTCCGATAGGACCAACGTCATGCTCAGTAATGATGAACTCCAGGTGCAGCTTCGCGAGAAGGACAAGCTCTTCGCGGAGCAAGACGAGATAGTCAAGGAGATGGAGGCGAAGTTCGAGAGCCAGGACAGAAAGTTCAAGAGTCAGAAGAAGCGAGTCCAGGATAGGAACAAGAAGATCCGGGACATGACTGAAGAACTACAGGGCAAGGACTTCGAGCTCGAGCATCAGCAGACGATGATTGAGAGGCTTCATTCCCAGAAGAGGGCTCTCAAAGCCAAGATAGAGACCTTGACCACTAGCATCGAGGAATACAAGACCGCGATGGAGAACGCAGGTCTTACCTTTGTTGAAGAGGAGGTTGATGCCGAGGATTAGATTTGACTACTAATTTATCATTTATTATCGTACTTGTTGATTGAGAACTTGTTATTTGACCATCCGACATGTGGATGGCTTGTTATTTGTGTGTATTTTACTTTGCGAACTTGTTATCTTGTTGTTGAACCTTTATCATTATGTTGCATGCTTTGTGTTTGTTATGTGATGTATTGTGCATGATAGCATCTATGGGTATCTCATTCTTATCTCTATTGAACCAACCACAGATGCCTCCCCGTCGTGCAAACCCCAACCCCAACAACAACAACAACAACAACAACAACAACACACCAGAAATGCAGCAAATGATGACCACTCAAACTCAGCTGATGCAGATGATGACGACGTTCATCCAGAACCAAAACAACAACAATAACAACAACAACAATAACCCACCGGGACGACTGAGATGAGGCCAGCAAAGTTCTCAGGGACGACTGATCCCATGGTGGCCAATGATTGGCTACGCTCTGTGAACAAGGACTTGGTAACCGTGGGCTGTACGGATGCTGAAAAGTTCAGATTTGCAGCACATTTGCTGGAAGGACCAGCCGCCACTTGGTGGGATAACTTCCAGATCACCACTCCCATAGAAGATGTGACATGGGCTATCTTTGAGGATGGCTTTCGTACTGCTCATATCTCATCTGGAGTGATGAGTCTGAAAAAGAAGGAGTTTCATAACCTGAAGCAGCGCCACCGCAGCGTGGCTGAATATATTGAGGAGTTCAACAATCTGGCGCGATATGCACCGGATGAAGTTGACACTGATGCTAAGAGGAAAGAAAAGTTCCTCGAAGGGTTGAATGATGAGCTGAATCTGCAGTTGGCTGTGGCCTATGTTCCCACTTATTAGTCTCTCTGTGACAAGGCTGCTATTTTGGAGAACAAAATAAAGCAAGTTGAAAGAAGGAAGAGAAAGCACTCTGACAAGCATAGCTCGGGATCGTCACACAAACGATCCCATTATGATGACAGTGGAAGCTCAGGATCCCACAATCATGGGAAATTCAACAAGCACCACAACCACAACCGTCATGACAACAAGCATCACCGTAGTCATGACAATGACAAGTACAAGAACCACAAGGGTGGATACAAGAGTCACCACAGTGGTAATGGAAGTGGAAGTGGAAGCCAACCTGTCAAGAAGGACATTAGTCAGGTTGAATGCTTCAAGTGCAAGAAGATGGGGCATTATGCAAATGAATGCCCAGAAAAGAAAGTTGAAGGACCCAACAAGCCCAACCCTTTTTAGAAGGGGCAGGTGAACCAGATCAATGTGGAGGAAATCTATGAGGAGCCTGATGCTGTTGCTGGTAAGTTCAAACTCAATTCTGTTCTAGCATTTGTTCTCTTTGATACTGGTGCATCTCATTCATTCATATCAAGAGCATTTGTTGAAAGAAATGAACTGCCGGTAGAAACTATTGGGTGTCCTATAAAAGTAAGTTCTCCTGGTGGAGAAATGATAGTGAATTCAGGATGTCATGATCTAGTCATAGAGTTTGGGAAGTATAAGTTTCCCGTTAACTTGATAATTCTAAACTCCCAAGGATTGGATGTCATTTTGGGAATGGACTGGATGACTAAGCACAAGGGAGTGATAGATTGTGCCAACCATACCGTCTCCCTCACAACTCTAGAAAATAAAAGGATCAGATTCAAGACCAGCTTTGAAGCAAGAAGGAGTATGCTAAATTCTCTTAAGGGGGTTAGCATAGACAGTGTGCCAATTGTGAGTGAGTATCCGGATGTGTTTCCGGAAGAACTACCGGGAATGCCACCAGATAGAGATGTGGAGTTTCTTATAGATTTGGTACCAGGATCTGGACCAATAGCAAAGAGACCATATAAGATGTCAGTTGATGAACTGAAGGAGCTCAAGAAACAACTTGGAGAGCAGTTGTAGAAAGGATTTATTCAACCAAGTTCTTCATCTTGGGGAGCCCCAGTTTTGTTCATGGAAAAGAAAGATAGAAGTCAAAGGTTGTGCATAGATCACCGTTCACTCAATGAGGTAACTATCAAAAACAAATATCCTTTGCCTAGAATCAACGACTTGTTTGATCAGCTGGAAGGAGCTTGTGTGTTCTCAAAGATTGATCTCCGGTCAGGCTATTTTCAACTCAAGAAAAGAGAACAAGACATACCTAAAACAGCTTTCACAACAAGGTATGGATTGTATGAGTATACCGTGATGCCATTTGGTTTAACCAATGCTCCAGCATACTTTATGAATATGATGAACAAGGTATTCATGGAATTTCTTGATAAATTTGTTGTCGTTTCATCGATGACATTTTAATCTACTCCAAGAGCAAAGAAGAACATGAAGGACATTTGCGATTGATACTTGAGAAGCTTAGAGAGCATAAACTGTATGCCAAATTCAGCAAGTGCGAATTCTGGCTAAATGAAGTTGGATTTCTTGGTCATGTTATGACAAAGGATGGTGTAGCAGTTGATCCTGCTAAAGTTTCAGCTGTAACGGAATGGGAATCTCCCAAGTCAGTAAAGGAAGTTCGTAGTTTCCTTGGCTTAGCAGGTTACTACAGAAGGTTCGTTGAAAATTTCTCCAAGGTAGCTAAGCCTATGACTAAATTGCTAAAGAAAGACAAGAAATTTGCTTGGACGGAAGGTTGTGAACTCAGCTTTCAGGAATTGAAGAAGAGACTTGTGACAGCACCAGTCTTGTATTTGCCAGACTTGGAAAAAGATTTCCAAGTATATTGCAATGCATCTCATCATGGTTTGGGTGCAGTACTTATGCAAGAAGGAAAAGTTGTGGCGTATGCCTCGAGACAACTCGAAACTCATGAAGTGAACTATCCTACTCATGATTTAGAGTTAGCCTCTGTTGTCCATGCACTCAAAACATGGAGGCACTATCTTTTGGGAAAGCGTTGTGAAGTGTTCACAGATCACAAGAGTTTGAAGTATATCTTCACCCAGAAGGAAATTAATATGAGGCAAAGAAGATGGCTAGAACTCATCAAGGAATATGACTTAAGTTTGCAATACCATCCCGGTAAAGAAAATGTTGTAGCGGATGCTTTAAGCCGTAAGGTTTTTGTGAATGGCCTTACAAAAGGAGAATTGCCTGATGATTTGTGTGCCCAATTTAGAGATCTCAGATTGGAGATTGTGCCTGAAGGGCATCTCATGTCATTGGATGTTCAACCCACTTTGTTGGACAAGATCAAAGAAGCCCAGAAGATTGATAAAGAAATTGAAGAGATTAAGGAAAAGATTGGTAAGGGAAAAGACAAAGGGTTCCATGAAGACGAACACGGTACTTTATGGCATGGGAAACGTATCTGTGTTCCACAAGATCCGGAGCTTCGGAAACTGATTTTGCAAGAAGCACACAACTCTCCGTATTCCATTCATCCGGGTAACACCAAAATGTACATGGACATGAAGGAAAGATTTTGGTGGAACAATCTCAAGAAGGACATCGCCGAACATATTGCTTTGTGTGATGTGTGTAGTAGAGTGAAAGCGGAACATCAGAACCAGCAGGTTTGCTTCAACCACTAACTATTCCTGATTGGAAGTGGGACAAGATTGGTATGGATTTCATTACCGGATTACCAAGGACCAGGTCAGGATATGATTCTATTTGGGTAGTAGTGGATCGCCTAACTAAAGTGGCTCATTTCATACCCGTGAAGACAACCTACACAAGTGCTAAGTTAGCCAAAATCTATATGAGTAGAATTGTATGTCTACATGGAGTGCCCAAGAGTATTGTGTCTGATAGGGGAACTCAATTCACTTCCCATTTTTGGAGACAGCTACATGAGTCATTGGGAACGAGGTTGGAATTCAGTACTGCTTTTCATCCTCAAACTGATGGACAAACCGAAAGAACTAATCAGATTCTCGAAGACATGTTGAGGGCATGTGCCCTAGACTATGGAGCCAGTTGGGATGAAAGTCTGCCTTACGCAGAATTTTCTTATAACAACAGCTATCAAGCCAGCATTGAGATGGCACCATTTGAGTTTCTCTACGGAAGAAAGTGTACCACCCCATTGTTATGGAATGGTGTGGGAGAAAGAAGTTTATTCGGACCAGATCTTATCAAAGAAGCCGAAGAGAAGGTCAAGTTGGTTAAGGACAGGTTGAAGATAGCACAGTACCGACAGAAAAGCTACGCGGATCCTAAGCGTAGAGAAGTCACCTACGAAGTTGGTGATAGAGCTTATCTTAGAGTGTCACCACTTCGTGGAGTGAAGAGGTTCAGAGTCAAAGGAAAATTGGCACCAAGATATGTGGGACCATTCAAGATTCTGAGTCGTAAAGGAGAAGTTGCCTATGAAATTGAACTGCCAGAGTCTCTGTCAGCTGTCCATAACGTGTTTCATGTGAGTCAACTTAAGAAATGTCATCCAGAAATGGAAGAAACTTCTTTGAAGGATACTATACCTTTGGAGGAGGTTCAGTTGGAGAGTGATCTCACCTATGAAGAGAAACCTATCAAGATTCTTGAGACTGCAAAAAGAGTCACACGGACCAAGACTATCAAGTTTTGTAAAGTCCAGTGGAACCATCATTCCGAAGAAGAAGCAACATGGGAGAGAGAAGATGATCTTCGAAAAGACCACCCTCACCTATTTGCTAGCCAATCCGAATCTCGAGGGCGAGATTCACCTTAAGTGGGTTAGATTTGTAACATCCTCAAAATAATGTTTTAAACTTATGCATAGCATCCATGCATCCATGAGCATATGATTTTCGTTTCAAACAAATCAATTCAAAACAGAATCATTTGTGCTTATTATTTTATGTAAAGTTTACTCAAGCCTTGTGCTACTTGTTTTGAGGAAAGTACTGTTAACCATTCAGTATTGTTTAGAATCCAAACTCAAATGATTTCAAAAACTTGAGCAAAGTCTCAAAGCAAAATATGAAATAAAACCAAATCTATGCCTATTATCACACCTCATAAAGGCATGGTTTTATTTTTATTTTCAAAAGACCCAAGTGAGTTTGAGTGAACACATGTGTTTGACACTTATTTGAGCACAAGTTTGTCTGTACAAAAGTCCTGAAAAGTTTTGGATTCAAACAGATTTGAATTGAGGTTTGAAAACCATTTCAGAAAATCAAACAGAAAAAGAAAAAGCATAAAGAAAAAAAATATCACTCAGCCGAATCTGGCCCAACCAGCCCAACTAAGCCCAACACCCCACCCCGCGAACCGTTTTATTTCACTCACCTCCGCACCCGCTGAGTGACTGATAGGCAGGACCCACTCCCTCTCCTTTCCTCTCGCTGACAGCCGTGGCCCACACGACGTCGTCGTCTCCACCCCGCAAACAGCTCAATCCCCAAAATCACGCCGGCCGTTCCCTGTATTGATTCACGGCATCAATTCACGTTGAATGCTGGATTAATTCTCGCTCGCGACCATGCTACTTAAACCCCCTCTGCCCCCTCTCCATTTCCCCCCAAACTCCGAGCACAAAGCGCCCCCAGGCTGCCCGCATTCAACCTCGCACCGCCGCAGTCAGAGAGCACTCCGGCGACCGATTCCGGTGAGTCCCGTGCGCCCCTCACCCTCTGGTTCTTGCAGACAGCCTCGCCACTTTCTTGCGCAAATACTGACACCGCTGGTTCCCTTTATACTGCCCCAGGTCGTCGATTCCGTTCAACACCGCAAGCTCCCGACGACAACCTCGACTCCGGCGACCAAATTCCGTAAGCCCTTTGCGCCCCTTCGCCTCTGACTCACACGAAGTTGTTCGCCACTGTCTTGTGCATCATCTGGTGCCGCTTGTTTGTGCTAGGGAGACCAGGAGCGTCGCCAATGTCGCCATCTACTCGAACCCGACGCCGCCCGCAACTCCGACGAGCTCTAGCAGCCCACTCCGTGCGCCCCTTGCCAAGCCGCCGCCAGGTTGAGCATCAGCGCGTCTCCACGGTTCTGGTAAGCCCCTCTGACGACCCTAGGACGACCTGTAGCGCCGCGCCGCCGTAGGCAGAGCTCGCCGCCGCCAGTAGCCGCCGCTAGCGCCGCCCGTCTGTGGTCAGTTAGATTAGGGCCGTAGGATTTAGATCTAACGTGTGAGATTAGATCTGTGACGAAGAGGTAAGTTTAGATCTGAGCCGTGCGTTTTTAGTTAGATCCAACGGTAGCTGAGCGTGATCCGGTGCGAAGCGGTACGCACCAATTAGAACATGACGCGTGGCTGGAGTTTAGATTTAAATCAGGATATGAATCTGATTAAATTTTGAATTTGTTTTGGCTATAACTTTTGATCCCCACGTTAGAATTTGACAAATTGTATACCGTTGGAATCAGGAGAGCAAACTCTTTCCAAATATGCAATGTGTTTAATGTTTTGCTTCTGTTAAAAAGGTTTTATTTGCAGAAACTTGTGTAGGACTAATTTGAGTATATGAAATGTTTAGAAAATGATTTAGGGTTTAAATAATTGTGGTTTGGCAAGTTTTTAACTTGTTTTTGATTCAGTACTGTTTACTTTCTTGGTTGAGTTTTACAAATCATCACATACCATTTTGCATGCATGCATATATTTTTGGTTGTATATGTTTTGTATGTGATTTGTTGCTATAATTCTTTGTGTAGATTTTGGTGCTAGTGATTGTGATTGTGAAGAGTGTAACTACTCTCCAAACTACCAAGGAAAGTGGTACTTCATGAATATTATCATTCCTATGTTTTGTACTAAGCATTAGAAATATTTTGTTAGACTTGCCTGGTATATTTTGCTTATATGCCATGTTGGGAAATCCTAGTAGTAATAGAATTGCTAGGGAATCTCTAAGTTAAGTTACTACCTATGCCATGCTTAGCCTATCTAGTAGCAAACAAGGGTTGGTGAAATATACATGCTATGATAAAAATATTTCCAAGTCTTTGGACTTGTGTTTTGCCTAATAAAAACAACTAAGTTAATGAAACACCTGGGTGGAATGGAAGGAAAGGTTTATGTTGAGTGGTTACACAAGGCCCATTTCTATGGTTTACCTTGTGTATCTCACTTGTGGTAAGCCACCCAGGAACAAAGATATTTTAGAGGCCAAGTGTTAAGAAGCTTCTAGTGCAGCCACTTGGCAATATGGGCTCTGCCTGGATCACATAAGTTGCTAGAACTTAGCCATTTGGACAGTTGGTGGTAGTGGGATGATAGGTTGGAACGCGTCCATTTGGTCTAAGGGAAGGCTTCTGAAAGGTACTGTCTTGGTGAAACCAAGTCTGGTGGGGAAAGTGCACAACCTTTGCAGATGGAAAAATCTAAGTACTTAGCCAAGTCCATGGCAATGGACAACTTGAGCATCAAGACATGGAAGCTATCAAGAATCTCCTCATCCCAATTTCTAAGTAAAAACTTGTGGGTGAACAAGGGTGAAGGACCTCAATGTCCATTGGTGGGTCCTTGGGAAAAGTTTTGACAAAGAAAAACTTAGTGATTTCAACTAATAGGCAAAACCTATTTTGAGCAAAGCAAGCCAAGCTACACTTAGCCAAATTGCATATAGTATCTAGTCCACTTAAAATTATACTATGGTATCACTTGCCAATACTATTCCAAAGTATTGACCCACTGTGGCTGTAACTTGTGGTGTTGCGGGTTACTCTGATGAGAATTAGGTGTCATGAGTCTACACTCAACATGTTTGCCTGTGGCACATGAAGATGAAGACTTTTATTTATTTACTTATTCAAACTCTTGTACTAGGCCTGTGGCCTTGGAGTTTTAAAGACTATGTTTATCTCTGGAATGACTATAATAAAGACCTTTGTATCTGTGTATTTCATCTTAAACTGTGGATGCTAGCAATGATCCAGGGACTAGCATTGCAATCACAGGGATCCTTTTCCTTTATAAAGGAGGGATCTTACAACAATACTTAAAATAAAAAAAAGGTCTTCATCTTCATGTGCCACGGGCAAACATGTTGAGTGTAGACTCATAACCCTAGTCACCATCAGAGTAACCTTCAACATGATAAGTTACATCCATAGAGGGTCAATACATTTGGAATTGTATTGGCAAGTGATACCATAGTAGTATAGTAGCATCTAATAACTATATGAATTTGGCTAAGTGTAGTTCAGGCTGGCTTTGCTCAAAATAAGGTTTTTCTTATTAGTTGAAACCACTAAGTTTTTGTTTGACAAAAACACATAAGGAGCCACCAATAGACATTGGTAAACCTTTACCCTTGTTCAACCACAAGTTTTAACTTAGAGAAATTGGGATGAGGAGATCCTTGATCATTTCAATGTCTTTGAGGCTCAAAAATGTCCGTTACTGGGGACACGTCTAAGTACTTAGGCTTTACCCTCTCGAGAGGTGGTGCACTTTCCCCACAAGACTCGACATGCATCGAGATGAGACTTTTCAGAAGCATTCCCTCAGACCACCATGGACGTGTTCCATCCTATCAACCGTACCACCAACTGTCCATCCGGTTGAGTTCTTGCAACCTAGTTGGTCAAGGCAGAGCCCATATGCCATGTGGTTGCACTAGAAACTTCTCAACACTAAACATCTCAAATCTCTTTGTTCCTGGGTGGCCATCCATAAGTGTGATACACAAGGTAAACCATAGACATGGGCCTTGTGTAACCACTCAACACAAACCAATCTTCCCATTCCACCCAGGTGATTCATTCACATAGTTGTTTTATTAATCGTAAACACAAGTCATAGATTTTGCATAATATCATAGCATGAATATTCCACCCTTGTATTCTACTCACTAGGCTAAGCATACTAGTATAACAAGTTTCTTAACTTAGGGAAAAACTACTAAGACAATATCTATAGCATATACTTAGAAAAATATCCATGCAAATCCTACTCAAAATATCACTAGTGCATAGGTAAAATAATAGGACAAAAATATGAAGTGTCACTTTCCTTGTTAGTTTGGGGAATAGGTACAATCCTCACAATCACACTCTTCACAATCCACAAAATCTACACATAAATTCATACAACAAAAATTCACATTCAATATACAAACAAAAATATATGTGAATGCATGCAAAATGCTAATGAATGATTTGTCACACTTTTCAAAACAATTAAACAGTACTAAATACAAAGAAACCTTTCTAAAGTCTAAATAAACCAAAATTTACTTTAAAACAATTTTCTAAATAATTTTTATAGCCAAAATAGGCCTACAAATGCTTCTGCATAAAATCCTAATTTTACAGATGCAAATGGCCAAACCAAGGCCATAGATGTAAAGAGCTCATTTTTCTGAATCCATTGATATAAAATTTGTAATTGTTGGATAAACAGAACGAAAGTTATTGAATTTACAAGTTTGAATAACTAATAGAACAAAATTTAGATTTTAAAACAAAAGACAGGCCATGCGGCAGTGTCTGATTGGCGTGTATCGGTTCACGCTGGATCATGATTCCGCGCTGTCAGATCTAAAGTGAATCCAGCGGCTCAGATCTAAACTTACCCCTTCGTTATAATTCTAATCCTGACCATTAGATTCAGATCCAAAGGCTCAGATCTGATTAACCAAAAACCAGTGCTGCTCATGGCTCTGGCGGTGGCGAGGCCACTGGAGGCAACGTGCTGACGAGGCTAGAGGGGTAGGGGGTGGTGCTGGTGCTTACCGAGCTCGCAAGAAGACAGTGAAGCTCAACGTGGTCGTGGCTTAGACAGGGGCGCTCGAACATGGGCTCAGATGCTCGTCGGATTTCGTACTGGCATCGATTGCTCACGAACGGAGACGGAGACGACGACCTAGGGTGCAAACAGGCAAATGGTGGGCATTAGAATCTGTGCTAAGTCACGGCGAACACAGTCGCATGAAGCATAGGTCAAGGGGCGTGCGGGTTTTACCAGAATTACTCGCCGGAGTTGGACGGCTCCTCGGGTGCTTGCAGAGGTTGACGGGGACGGCAACCTGGGGCAAGATTGGACAAGAAAAGGGCATGAGTAGATGCGCATGAGAAAGATGAATATGTTCACGTGAACGAGAGGCAGAGGGGCGCACTGAGCTTACCAGAATAGCTCGCCGGAGCAATTCTGTATTGCGGCGGTGCAAGCAAAAATTGCGAGAGCCTGGTGGCGGCTTGGGGCTTGTAGTGTTGGGGGAAATGGTCGCGAATAGGTGGGGGTTAAGTAGCCAGAGCAGGGGCGAGGTTTATGCACGGATTCAATGTCAATTAACGGAATGAATTGTAGTAGTGACAACGGGGGAAGAAACGGCAGCAGCGCGGTCGTCGCGCGGGATTTGGGGACGATGATGCTGACATGGCAACGGGGCCACGGGTCAGTGAGAGGGAGGGTGCATGCGCGGGTGCCAAATAGAGAGGAGAGGGGGTGTTCCCGGGTGGGCTTGAGGGATGTTTGGGGTTGTTGGGCCAGATCAGCTGGCTGGGATTATTTTTTCTCTCTTTCTCTTTTCCTTTTCTGTTTGGATTTCCTCAATTAGATTTTAATGGACAATTCAAATCCAAATGAATTCAAATATTCACCAAACTTTTGGGTTGTGATCCTAGTGTCCAAAAGTGTGTCAAACACATACAACCACTCAAAAACATTTTTGTACCTTGAAAATAAAATAAAAACCTTGCGCCATATATATAATAAGAAGGGGTTTTAAATATGGTTTTATTTAGGGCTTAAGATTTGAAAATTTTATGCAAGGTAATAATGCCATGATGATATGAATGCAACAAAATGATTTTGCATTTGATGAAATTTGGGATGTTACAAATCTAACCCCCTTAAGATGAATCTCGCCCTCGAGATTCGGATTGGCTAGCAAATAGGTGATGGTGATCTTTCCGAAGATCATCTTCTCTTTCCCAAGTTGCTTCTTCCTCGGTATGATGATTCCACTATACTTTGCAGAATTTGATAGTCTTAGTACGAGTGACTCTTTCTGTTGTCTCGAGAATCTTGATAGGTTTTTCTTCATAAGTGAGATCACTCTCTAACTATACCTCTTCCAATGGTATAGTGTCCTTCAATGAAGTTTCTTCCATATCCGGATGACACTTATTCAACTGACTCACATGAAACACATTGTGAACTACAGACAGTGATTCAGGCAATTCAATCTCATAAGCCACTTCTCCTTTGCGGCTCAAAATCTTGAATGGCCCTGCATATCTATGTTCCAATTTCCCTTTGACTCCAAATCTCTTCACACCACGAAGTGGTGAGACTCTAAGATAATCTCTATCACCTACCTCATAGGTGACTTCTCTATGCTTTGGGTCTGCATAGCTCTTTTTTCGGGATTGGGCTATCTTCAATCTGTCCTTTACCATTCTGACTTTCTCTTCAGCTTCCTTGATCATTTCTGGTCCAAATAAATTTCTTTCTCCTACTCCATTCCATAGTAATGGCGTAGTACACTTACTTCTATAAATGAATTCAAACGAATCCATCTCTATGCTTGCTTGATAGCTGTTATTGTAAGAGAATTCTGCATATGGCAGACTTTCATCCCAACTAGATCCATAGTCTAGCGCACAATCTCTCAACATATCTAAAAAAATCTGATTGGTTCTTTCTGTCTGTCCATCAGTATGAGGATGAAATGTTGTGCTGAATTCTAGCCTTTTTCCCAATGATTCATGCAGTTGTCGCCAAAAATGCGAAGTGAACTGAGTTCCTCTATCAGACACAATACTCTTAGGCACTCCATGTAAACACATAATCCTGTTCATATAGATCTTAGACAATTTAGCACTTGTATAAGTAGTCTTCACGGGTATGAAAGAGCCACTTTAGTTAGGCGATCCACAACAACCCATATAGAATCATATCCAGATCTGGTCCTTGGCAATCCGGTGATAAAATCCATACCAATCTTATCCCACTTCCAATCAGGTATAGGTAGTGGTTATAATAACCCTGCCGGTTTCTGATGTTCCGCCTTCACTCGAATACACACATCACACAAGGCAATATGTTTCGCGATATCCTTCTTGAGATTGTTCCACCAAAATCTTTCTTTCACATCCATGTACATCTTGGTGTTATGTCGTGGTATTGCCGACGAGTATGCCATGGAGGGGTCCTCACAGTGTGTGTTTAGAGACGTGGGGGAAGGCGGACGGTTGACAGGTACGAGGTAACACAGCTTACCCAGGTTCAAATCCCACAACGGTGGCGGAATCCTACTCCTGCTATAAATCACTATAAGGGCAACACGCCGAGTTATAGGGATTGGTTCGCTGTGCGAGGTGACTAGAAAGTCTAAGTTATTGTGCCCTAAAGGCTCCCATAGGCCCGACTTATATAGTCGCCAGGTCCTAGGGTTACAGGGAAAAGTCCTAGCCGGACAGGTTATAGAGTCCTACACTGCTTACAACTAGTCTAGCGTGTCTTGCACTCCAAGGCTCCGGGTACGTCGGTGACTCCTCCGTAGCCTTCCTTTATTCGGCATGGGCCTCCCTCCTGGATCCATCTAACTGGGCCGCCCAGCAGGCCATGGTCCATGCTACCAACTGTGGGACACCCGGGTTATCCGGATAGGAGACATGCTATGAGGATACCCATATAGCATATCCCCAACAGTAGCCCCCGGAGAACTCCAAGATCTTGCGTCGTCTTGCATCTTCATGTTGAATGCTCCGTCTAGATGGATGTCGGCAAATCGTCAAGCAATATCTTGTAGTCCTCTCAAAGAACCCTGCAAGGTTTTTTCCGTATTCAACTTGAAAGACGGAGAATTGCTGAATCTTCCATCATACTCTTCCGTAGCCGAACTAGATCCGTCCATGCTGGAATCTTCCGATGCGATGGTTCATCTTCCAATGATAGCTAGGACGACGTAGACATAGGTCATCAACGCCTCATAACTCACACATGCAGAGAACGCAATCATGTCCGTTTTTCCAACGCGAGCGATACGAACCGTTGGCGGTGACTGTTGGCAGCGTGGCGAAATTCCCGCGCACGCTCCCGCACATGTCGTCCATGCGTTAACCATTCAATCGTTTTGCACGAATCTTGATGCCGGAGGTTATAAATTGTAACAGCGGTGGAAATTTTACTTTTCACCTCATTCTCCTCTGCATCGTCTTCTTCCTCCAGCGAGCACCTCCTCGAGCTCTCCGCGCTCTCCACGGAAAAAACCCTAGGTCCTAGACCTTTCTCAATCACCACCGTAACCTCCCAATGGCCAGCAGCAGTTCCACCCCTTCCATGGCAGCGTCGGGCGATGCCGCGGCGAAGCCGGCGAGCTCCGTCATCGTGCCCCTAGAGGGCCTGGTGATCCCCAAATCCGCGATGGTCGAAACCACCGGCGGCGACCATAACCCAGCGGCGCTGGAGCTGCTAGAGGAGGAGTACGACTCCCACAAGGGCGAGTGGAATGGTTCGGATATCACGGACTGCGACATCAAGGAACTGATCATCGAGGGCTACGTCCCTGCGACGGAGGGGCTCGCGTGGCTGGCGGCACCGGCCGGCGAGGTCACTCCTTCTCCCCAAGCCGGAGAGAAGGTGTACCTCAAAGCCCAACTGGTACGCGGCGTCTCCCAGCCCATATCCAATTTCTTCCTAGCTGTCCTCAACCATTACCGAGTACAACCGCAAAACCTCTCCCCCAATAGCATCCTCGTGCTTAGCAACTACGCGGCGCTTTGTGAGGGTTACTTAGGGATTAGGCCTAGGCTAGATCTCTTTATCTACTTCTTTACCGTCAAGCGGGAAGCCGGAACTGGCAAGGACAAGCTCAAGAACTTTTGCACCATTAGTTTTAAGATCCGGCCTGGCCGGCACTTCCCCGACATCGTCGGCCATGAGTCCTGCAAGAACTGGCAATGGACGTACTTCTATGGCCCAGATATCCCTCTGGCTGGCCGAGAAGTGATGCACCCGGACTTCGTCGATGGAGCTGCCACCGAAGCCTCGACATGGAGATCCTAGGCCTCCCTTCCCTCCAAAATCGACGCTTCCCGCGCTATAAAGCGGATAGAGTGGTTCGTAGAGACAGGTCTGACCGGATTGGACCTGGCCATGTGCTGGTTCGTCAGGCGGATCCAGCCTCTGCAACACCGCTCGAAGTTGATACATGAGTATACCAAGGAGAGGAAGGATAGCCTCCACATCTCCGAGGACAACTTTCCAGCGACTCCGTCAAGCTCCGCCTCAAGGACATTGTTAAAGTGAAGGATAGGAAGCGAGGCTTCACCATCACCTATGACATGTTCGAGGAGAGCAAGTGCCCAAAGGTACCTGTTTATTTTCCGTGTATGACATATACTCCAGTTCTACCGTCTAGCCATTAACATCTCATCTAACACTGTGGGTTTTCACTTAAAAACTCAGCGATCTAGAGGAGGATAGCATGGCTATCCAAATCTATGATCCAAAGATGAAGGAATTCACGGTCGTGTCCGACGACGATGTACCGTTGGCGCGAAAGCGGAAGAGCTCCACCTTTGACGCTGCCGACGGAGGCAAGAAGAAGAAGATGGAGGGTGGAGCCTCCAAGAAGACTACTGTAACATCCCAGCATTAGAGCCTAGAAATAAGCTGAACCCAGATGTGTGCATTGCATTCATGCATAGAAAATCCGAATAATTTTCGCGCTCTTAAACAAAACTTGTCAAAGTGATTAAAGCTTCTCTTAGATTGATGGAATTGAAGTAGATCATCAAGTTGACTGCAATAAGTTTCAATAAGACCTTTGTTAAAATCTCATTTTGCGTAAGAGAGATTTGATCTAAGGGTAGATCAAATGTACTATAAGTTAAAACCTAATATAATGTGAATTATATTGATCATTAGGTGATCATATTATAGTATTCATTATAACCATTCATAAGTACCAAGTTAAGGATATAAAACAAATAATAAGAATGTAACCACTATATCTTAAATTCCATTTGCATACATTCTGAGAATCATAGTAACACCTAATTCTAAAAACTCTTTTGATGAGTTGGAGTTGGAAAGAGATTAAGTCAAGATCATCCACTATATATATATCTTTCTTTCTATACAATCTTTATGGAACTTATCTCAATATCTGTTGTTCATCAATGTTGGATAATTCCCCACTGATTCACAACTTCTTTAACTATTAGTCTTTGATTATTATTTGAGCTTATCAGAACATCTACTTAAATATTCTAATGAGGGCATAGTCCATTAATAACCTTAATCCAATATAAGATACTAAAAAGATAATCTCCAGGCAATAAAAAGTAGGATTGATAAAGCCCTGCTTAGCCAACTAAGAACTTCAGTAATAAATGATTAAAGCATTATAAAGGTAATGTTTTGGCCACCAACATGGAATGCTCATATTTAGTATAGGTAATACTGGTGGGTAGTACATGGTTGGAATCTTAGTAAAGATAAGTGATCCTAGAGAAGTCTTTGCAAACCACATAAATATATTTCAGGGATTGAAGTGTAAGTCATGAGGGTTAAGTAATTATAAGATGGTGTTACTCAACTAAAGCTAGTGTAGCATAGAGTCATAAAAATGGTGTTATTATCTTTAAGGATAGTTTACTTTAGAGAAAGATTAGTGATGGAGGATTAAGGAAGATTGGGAGTAGAGTTTGAAGGAACTACTCGTTGGATGAAAGATTATCAACAGTAGAATAGTAAATACAACCAAGCAAGGGTATGAGAAAGCTATGAAGTGTCTTTTTATCAAACTCATTGCATTCATTCATGAGTTAGAAGAATGATATATGAATAAGAAGATTTTAAGAAGTAAGTCCATCAAACTAACCATGATTGATGGATAGAAATAAGTATTATATCTAGGAAAGGAATTCCTTAATTAGAGATTCCAGATTGTGAAATATAATTATATGTTATAGATCATTTTCATATTTAATCTTGGTAAGCAATCAACTCTAAATCTTAAATCAAACATAATATCCATCTTATACCATTGATCCATCATCTGATGTATATAACACTTTATAGAAATATTTCCCTATAACAAATTACATAAGCATATCTCTGTTAATTTCAACCATCATCACTATATGTGCCTCAGTATATTTTTATAAGTTCACTTCTATAAAACACTATAAATATAACTTCTATTAAAAAGGGAGATTTAATCCAATAATATATACATATGGAAATATGCTTAGTTATTAAATCTTAACTCTTAAAAGGAATCTAAGCTTATACTAAACCCTAAAGCCAAGGGTAGTACTCATAATTCAAAATCCTAAACTTCTTTGTTTATCACATACATTGTTATTTTCCAACTTAATGGAAGTAATAATCATCATATAAATGTCTTTATATTTCATGCATCAAATAATGGTATAGAATCATTATACATATATATAAAGTTTTTATTCAAACAATGAGCTCATTAAAAGTTGAGCTATAAACAATAATAATATATTACCAAGAAATCCCTAACACAAATAAGGAGAGAAAAATAATAAGAAAATTTTATATAAAATATTAACAAGGGGGATCACATTAAGTAAATACCAGAAATACAAAAAGAGGATACAATAAGAAATTACAAATGAGACTAGGTATATTTTTGTATTGTTATAATGTCAGGAAACAAGTTTGTCACATCCCAAGATTTTCCCAATCTTGTAACGTGAAAATAAATGAATAAAATAAAACTTTGTTTGATTTTCAGAGCCAGAAGAAACTTTTTGAATTCAATTGGAACTTCAAACCCATTTGAATTAAATAAAACCTAAAGGGATCTAAAAAGATAAACATTTTAAATAAAGGAAAACAAAATATTTTGGAAATACTATTTTTGATCATTAAAATAAAAAGGATTTGGTTTCCAATTGAAATAAAAGTTTTATAAATAAAGATTATTTTATAGAGCCAAATTAAACCTTGGCCAAGTCTTTGATTAAAACAATTTATTTTGATAAAAATAGTAAAGGTTTATTTAAATAAAATAATGAGGATTTAATATCCAATTTTTTTTATTTAAGTAAAGGCTTTTCCCATTTTAAATAAACACCAAAACTTATTATTTTGTTTTAAATAAGTTTTCTAAGTATTTTATATTCACAAATAAAATATACTAAAATGTTTTGGCTTTATATTGGATTTCAAAATAAATATCTCAATAAAATAAATCCTAATTGTTATAATAATGAAAGTCTATTATATTTAATTGATAATAGACTCTAAAATGTTATTTGGTTTAAAACAAATTTCCAAATATTATGTACTTCCCAAATTAAACCTACTAATTTGATTTTGAAAATATTTAAGTTTCAAATAAAGATTTTATTAATAAAATCAAACCTTATTTGATTAATAAACCTTGGCCCATTTTATTTAACTAATATTGGACCCTTTAGCAAAAATGTTATTTTGTTTTAAACAATCTCCAAGTATTCTTTATTTCCAAATGATACCTACTGGTTTGGTTTGGGAAAATATTTTGGAATTTAAATGGAGATTTATTAAATAAATCATATCATATTTGATTAAATAACTATGATCTATTTTATATTAAATAGATCCTAAAAGGAATGAAAATATTATTTTATTTTGGAGTGTTGGAATATGTTGATGAATAGAACCAAAAACACAATGCAAAGTTTAATGATTGTTTGAATTGTTTGAAATATTTGAATGCTTGAATAATTGTTTGAAATAACAAATCAGGAAATAGAAATAGAAAAAGAAAAAGAATTAGACAGAAAAAAATAGAACAGCCCACCAATCTGGCCCAACTAACCCAGCAGCAGCCCACCTGCTCTCCTCCCCGAAGCATTCTTTTCTCACTCAGAAACTTAACCGCGCAGAGAATGACTACTGGCCCCCACCTCCACTCCCTTTCTCTCACTGCCAGAGGACCCCACACCACGCCCCTTCTTCCTCACCCCGCGACCTGTTCTTTCCCCTCTCTCCCGTTTTTGTGATGAATTCGCGAGCATCAATTCGCGTTAACGCCGCACTTAATCGCTCCTGCAACCACACTGTCTTAATCGCCCACGCTCTCTCCTCCATTCCCCTCTGTCGCCACTCCTTCTCCGCCCCGAGGCTGCCACAATTCGACCCAGAACTTCCTCTGTCTCCGACGACTTCCATTACCGATTCCGGCTGCCACACGCCGCCCCTTGCCTCGTCGACCTAGCACACATACTCCTCGCATCCAGACGCATCTGTTCATACCACCCATTCACCTGCGGGCGCTCCAAAACGTCGACAGCAACTCCACCTATACGCCGCCGTCGTCTGTTACTTTTCCGGCGAGTCCTCCAGGTAATATCTGACCACCCCATTCTGTCTCGTTGAAGCACACACGATCACCAACCCCGTACGCATCTAACGCAACTGCTATCTTGCTCTCTCGTGGCTTGTGTCGTCGCCTTCGATGATAAACAGAGAAGCCCGACGCGGACACGAACTCCGGCGAGCGATTCAAGCTAGCATAGTGCGCCCCTTCACCAGCCAGTGCCTCCTTGAGCTCCCCCAGGCATCTGCGAACACGGTGAACATCCTCTCCCTCCTTCTCGCTTCCTGTAACACCGGCGACACCACTGACAAGACGCCGCCGCCGCGCGTCAGAGCCCAGCGCCGCCAGCTTATGGTCAGGGCACTGAGAACCGTCCGATCTAGATCGCAGCGTCACGATAGATCCACTTAACCGAAGGGGTATCGAATGATCTGAGCCGCGTGATGATAATTAAATCCAACGGCCAGCGTCACCCGATCCGGCCGAACCGGTATCGTCCAGTAAGATAACGACGCGTGTCAGTGGTTGAGTTAAAACAGATTTTTGAAAACAGATTTAAGTAGCAATTTGAAAACCCTATAACTTTCAAACCACACGTCCAAATTTGGCAAATTTTATATCAATGGATTCAGGAGAACAAGCCCTAGCCAACTGTGGAATTGGTTTAGCAAATAGTATTTGTTTGCTTGCTCATTTTTGCAGATTCATTTGTATGCTTGTGTAGAGTATAAAAATTGTTTAAAATTGAATTTAGGGTTAAAACTTTTGCAAAATGGTTTATTGTGACCTTACTGACCCTAGGAACCAACCTTTGGTGTTAAAAATTATTTTGGTGAAATTTAGGGTAGATTACTTGACTTGGTCATTTTCTAGCCAAATAAAAAGAATGGTTTTTGTTATAAAAATGTTTATGAAAAGAAAACTTCAAGGAAATGTTTTGGACCAAACCTACTGACCCAAAAACACCAAGCTTTGCAATAGCAACTCATTTGGTGAACAACTTAAGAGTTTTTGCCTTAATAAAAACATTTTTCACCACATGAAATGATGAATGGATTTAAAATAGTTTTTGGACAAAACCCTCTTGCTAATGACTTTGCCACTTTGGTAAATGACCAATTTGGAACTTACAAAGTTTAGAAACCCCATAGAGACCCCCTTTGCAAAATAAAACTATTTTGTGCATGCTCCCATGCATGACTTAGATTCCATTACTTTGTGTGTGTGAAGAATTGTTTGTTTGACTTTGGTTTGGAATGTGAATTGAATTTGTGTTTGCTTGATTGATTTGTAGTGAAGTGTGATACTAGAAAGATCAAGGAGTGAACCAACATTCCCTACCAAAAAGGCAAGTGATGCTTCATACTTTTGTCCTATTACTTTCACTATGCATTAGTGATTTTGCTAAGTAAACTTGCATGGATTTTGCTAAGTATAGATCTTGCTATAGGAAAACCTAGTAGATGAATCCTTAGTAGGATTTCCTAAGTAAAAATTCCTACTACTATCAAGCTTAGCCTAGCTAATAGAAAACATGGGTGGAATATATATATTCACACTATGGAAAAATATTCTAAGTCTGAGGACTTAAGTTTTGTTTAATAAAACAACTAAGTTAATGAATCACCTGGGTGGAAATGGAAGGATTGGGTTATGTTGAGTGGTTACACAAGACCATGGACCTGGCTTGTGTATCTCACTTGTGGATGGCCACCCAGGAAACAAAGGGATTTGAGATGTCAAATGTTGAGAAGCTTCAAGTGCAACCACTTGGCAATATGGGCTCTGCCATGATCATATAGGTTGCAAGAACTTAGCCATATGGACAGTGGGTGGTAGTGTTTGATAGGTTGGAACGCGTCAATTTTGGTCTAAGGGAAAGCTTCTGAAAGATCTTGTCTTGGGAAACCAAGTCTTGTGGGGAAAGTGCACCACCTCTGCAGAGTGTAAAATCTAAGTACTTAGCCATGTCCCTGGTAAAGGACAATTTGAGCATCAAGACATGGAAGCAATCAAGAATCTCATCATTCCAATTTCTAAATTAAAATCTTGTGGTTTGAACAAGGGTTGTTTGAATTCTTCAATCATTGATGGAGAGATGGCTTGGTACAAGGATCTTGAAATCTTTGATTGAGAAAAATGATTTTGTCAAGCAAAAACTTAGTATTTTCAAAATGATAAGAAAAATCTATTTTGAGCAATGCAAGCCTCAACTCCACTTAGCCAAATGCATATAGATGATAGACTCCACTATACTACCATAGTATCACTTGCCAATACAATTCAAAATGTATTGACCCTTTGTGGCTGTAACTTGTATGTTGCAGGTTTGATTGATTTTAGTGAAGATTGATTGTTTAGGATTACAAAGTCTACAACCAACATCTGCCTGTGGCACTTTGAAGATGATGGACCCATGATTATAGTTATTCCGCTGCAATGTAATGTAATAGCCAAATGAGCTATGTATTGATGTAATAAAATTATGTTATTCCTGGTTATAAAGTTATAATATGACCTTTGTTTCTTGATATTACATCTTAACTGTGGATGCTAGCTATTGATCCAGGGACTAGCATTGTAAAACACAGGAGGGATCAATCTTATTAAAGATTGGGACCCCTAACAAAGTTATACAAAGAAAGATTCAAAATATAAATCAAATTCAAATATGAATAAGAAAATAGAAAATAGAAAAAGAATAAAACAAATAAAAACCAAACCTGGTCGCAGCCCAACACACTTATACTTACCTGACGCCTATGTGCAGCCCACAACATCCCAGTAACCAGCCCAGGTCCTTTTCCATCTGTGACTGACAAGTGGGGTCAGGTGAGGACCGCGGGTTGAGCTAAAGAAATCATCAGGGGGTTATCCGCCAAACGACCATCATCGTCATCATCACGCACACAGACAACTCGCTGACGGAGCTCGCCGCCGCCCGATGCCGTCATCGCCGTCACTGCGCCAAGATACTCGCCACTGATGCCAGGAGGGGATAAGAAGGCCACCGCGATGCATCGCCTCCATCCCTATCTCCAAACCCTCCTTATCCTCTCAGATACAAACGAGACCGAACCCTAGCTCGCCGGAGCCACTCCTCGCCGTCGAACGACGACTCCCCACACCATTCTGAGCCGTCATGGGGAAGAGCCATCCTCCGTAGATCCTCTAGGTAGAAGCTTGCATCAAGGGGAGCACTGGAGCGGGTGAATTTGGTCATTCCTCTTCGCAGAAGTTCGTCGGAATCCTCGTTGGGGAGCTCGATTACGACCACGCCTGTCCTCATCGACCACTCTATGGTCATCAGGGTAAGCCTACGCATCTCTGGTCCCTAGTTTCGCTTGCAGATTCGCATCGTAGGTCTAGTTTTGTTGAGCACCGTCGCCGGCCGCTGAAGTAGCTCGTCGCCGATGACCCTCCGATGACCATTTCCAAGCGGCGCTGCCACTATTAGGTTCAGTTGGTTGCGCTTGTTCGAACTAGTCGTATCTCGCTTGTTCGGATGCCGTAGATCGTCGTCGGTGACCACTCACCGACGACGGTGGTGATGCTGACGCCATGCTTACCTCATGATCGAGCCACGTCAGCTCATTTGACTGGTCTTTGCCCGCGTGGTGGATGACATCGCCCAGGGCCCGCATGTCATCGACAGTGAGTAGAGAGGAGGTCAGTAGCAAAAACATATCTTTCATCTGAAAGCTGAGGTGGGCAATGGCCCACAGGTCAGTGACTAGGGCTAGCTCTGGTCGTGGTGTAAAAAGTATTTTTCTGTTTAGAAATAAATAAAATGTTATAATCCAACTAATATTATTCCAGAAATTTAATAAATGATTAAATCTTGTTTTATTAATAACTTTTGATTTATAATTCAGAAAAATGTGTATAATATATGAAAAATTGTAGAAAAATAAAATCTACAATTAAATTTATTATCAAATATATTATGATGATTATTTAAATAAATATTATTTAATAAAAGTTTTATAAGTAATAAAACTTTGATAATTCATATTTTTATATAATAATAAATATTAACAATAGTAATAAAATACCAAAATCTTAGAAAAATAAGAATTCTAATTTAAAACTATAATCATGTATTATTATTTCACTTAATTAAATATTTATTATTTATTAAGTAATTATAAAAGTAATAAGAATTATAAAAATCATATCTTATTGTTTATAAATCACAAAAATAAATATGATATACCAAAATGATCACAAAAATATTATTTACATGCTAAAAATCTAATAATCTCATTTTAAGGTAAATAAAAAAATTAAATATTTTAATAACTCAAATTTAAACTTAATTACTTCATTAATAATTCATATAAAGATCAATAAAATTTATTAACATTCCTAAAATGAGTTAAATAAGTCTAATAAATAGTATTAGTCTTAAATATTAATAATCTAATGCCATAATGGTTTAAAACATTATAAATGTTCATATTTTAGAAAAATCCTCAACCATAAATAAAGATTATCTCTAAAAAAGAATTCCACTAATAATAAAATCTTTAAAGCACAACTTGTGAACAATCAAATCTTTTCTAAACCATATTAATTACCAAATTACAAAAACTACTACAACACTATATAAATCCATAAGTAGTTAAGTTGCATTATGTTGGGTTCATAAACTATACCCACTTACTGATAAAAGATAAATGATATTACTCCATACTCACATCAAGAAACCATTACTCAAGTAATAGAATAAACATTCTTAAGTAACTTAAAGAACACATTTCATATATACAAGATACCAAGGTATAAATACGATACTTTCAAAACTATCTATACTTTAAAGTTAACTTTAGTCTACAAAATCTTAATATAACACTATAAGCATTATTATATGTTTTATAGTTAACTTTGGTCTGAAGTAGTTAAACTATAAAGCAACCCAAGCCAAACCATTTGAGCAAACAAATGTCATCAACCACCACTAACTAATCACAAAGTTTGTTTAGACCTTAGAAGAGAAACCTTTTCTTTGAAGGTTATCCTTTTTGCCACTTTAAATAAGAAACCTTGTATAAGTAATCTTAACTAGTATGTCATAAGTATGTAAACTTTACTCCTACATATGTGTTGTTTACAACCACTCATAAACTCTAATAAAAGTACAACTACGAAATTTATCCAAAAGGACCACACATCCCAAAGTAACCACTTTCGGAATCCAAACCCTAGGACAACGTTATTCCCGGTATTTGCGCTTAGAATGTGCATCACATTACTTATGCATAAAAGCATATTGCTTCTTTAAACATTAGTCCTTACCGGACCAATGATGCTGATTTCAGATTTTGAATCTTATACTGACTTGAAGACCGTGAGTGCATAATCTTGCAATCACAAAAGGCAAGTTCACACTTTCTCATGTCCTTTGTTTATTTTCTGTAAAGTATTTTACAAATCCAGTGTTGTATTCACCTGCATTTGAAAAAGGTCCAAAAACACTATTTTCAATAATATGGGGACTATTGATTACTGATCCAGGGTGATCAGCTAATCTATTAAACATGACAGTTGGAATAGCACTGTTCAGAACTATATCACCTAGGACTTAACAACCAATGTCGCCAGTGATTCTTGCGCCATATATTACGTGTTGACCATGAGATTTGGAATGGGACGGAGAAGTCAGCTGTATCTTCTTCCTCTCGCATGAAGCCGGATGTGCAGGTCATGGCTGTTATCCTCGTCGCATGCATATTGATTGGTAATTCGTAGAGGATATGCAACATATGGGTGGGAACCCTCATCGTCCCACGATAGTTCTGACATCCCACGGTTTGTACAAACCATTTCCAAAATTCATTATGTGGGCATGGTGTACACCAAGGAGGCATGCGGGGTCGCGAAGGGGGCAGTGATTGGCTTGGATCATCTTCTTGGACCCACATCATGGAATTGTGGACGGGAATAAGCTGCCCGGTTGTGCAACAAAGAGTTGATCTCTCATGGGTAAAGTGACGCACCTCTGCAGAGTGTAAGAACTGTAACTTGTTACTCCCTTTTCCGGGAAGGAGCTGCGAATGCGGCGGGAAAGGAACCCCATGAAGGTTCTGGTAAACCCGTGAAGGCTGACGGACATAGCTTTTCAGAATAAAAGCAACCTTTGAAGAAATGTTTATGAAAACTTGCATTGCCTATGACCTACAGTATGTGGCTGTAGATATAGTGCATCAAACACTCCTTTTCTAGTGAATTTGCTGAGTACGCTCGTACTCAAAGTATCTTCTTAACCCTTGCTAGATTCTGAAGCCATTAAAACGATGTCTACATTAAGATATGCTCTAGGACTTATCAAGACCAGCTAAAGCTCTTCAATGAATACAAGGAAGTCAACCTATACCTCAACCCAAGTGAATACGATATTTACCGATTAGATAGGAATATTATCTCTAGCCAAAGAACCTATTTCTGTAGTGTGTTGTAATAGCAGCAATGCCAACCTCTTAGTCTGAATATTAGACTTAATAGTATAATCGTTCTTGCGTTGTTTAACTTTGATTCGTCTCCGTAAGAAGTTCTTTCTCTCTTTTTAACCTAGAGTATTCTCTGGATCTTATGTAAAAGAGTGAGTTGTAACCTTTAAGCCATGTATTGGACCCGGTATGTTTATGTTGTGCCATTTTGAGGGATGTAATACTAGTGAACGGTGTTTCATTGGTGTTATGTCAACGACTATAGTATACTACATCATGCAGTGGTATGCTGGGTCACCGCAACTACCGCCACCCTAGAGGCGGATAAAAGAAAGGTCACCGGGATCCCTTTTGCCAAAGCATCCTGTAGAGGGAGTGTACCAACCTTTAAACACCATAAGGTGGAGTCCCCTGTGTTTACAATGCTAGTCCCTGGATCAATAGCTAGCATCCACAATTTAGATGTAATATCAAGAAACAAAGGTCATAATATAACTTTATAACCAGGAATAACATAATTTTATTACATCTTACATAGCTCATTTGGCTATTACATTACATTGCAGCGGAATAACTATAGTCATGGGGTCCTTCATCTTCAAAGTGCCACAGGCAGATGTTGGTTGTAGACTTTGTAATCCTAATCAATCAATCTTCACTAAAAACAACCAAACTTGCAACATAACAAGTTACAGCCACAAGGGTCAATACATTTGATTGTATTGGCAAGTTTCACTACTATGTGAAATATAAGTGGATCCTATCATTACATGCATATTTGGCTAGGTAGAGTTTTAGGCTCATTTGCATAAAGCAATATTTCATCCTATCTTTTCAAAATGGTTTTGGTCCTTTGTCAAATCTCCTTTTCAAAAATCCCTTGAACTCCTTGGTATCCCAAGTGTTCAAGTCCTTGTCAAAAATCTCTTGAGCTCCTTGGTAACCACAAGTGCATCAAGTTTTATCAAAACCTCTTGAGCTCCTTGGTACCCCCAAGTGCATCAAGTTTTAAAAGTTTTCTTTTAGAAATTAGAGTGTCGAGATCTTCCATAGCTTCAGGCCTTAGTTGCTCAGTATTGTCCATAACCGGGGACACGGCTAAGTACTTAGAATTTTGATCTTCTGCAGAAGTTGTACACTTTACCCACATGACACAATCTCATCTTGATGCCACCAGTGGCCGCTGGATAAGTACTCACCAAGATGGAGTACTGGCAGATTGAGAATGTGACAAAGTCTTTCCATAGGAGTCCTCCCAATACAAAATGCTAGATTGTCTACCAGGCACAAATGTAGGGTTGCTCCCTTACACAAATCTAGTTAACCTGAAGATGCCAATGCATGGGACTTCCACTATGTAGTTGACTAAGCCAGAGCCCATTTAGCACATGGCTGTACACGGAAGCCACTGTACAAGAAACATGTTCAATCTCTAAGTTTCCTGGGTGGTTTTCCTTTGGAGCACAACACAAAGAGATTGCCATAGACATGGTTCCTTTTGTTGCCACCTTCTCCAAAACTCAAAGTATCCTTGTCCACCCAGGTGGTTCATTGAGTCCTTGTTTTATTATATAAAACATAAGTCTTTTCTCAATCTCATAAAATCTCAACATGTATCTCTTTTCAAAATATAGCATGGCTAAGCATGTATCAACTACATTATTTTCACTAAGGAGTGTATAGGGTATCCTATTAGGATTTAGCATAGCATAAGTATAGAAATTCTTTTCATGCATGTTTTCAAAAATCCACTAAGTATAATGAAAATAGTAGGACTTTAGATGATAGTGTCACTTGCCTTTTTGGTAGGGAATGATGGTTCACTCCTTGATCTTGCTAGTCTCACACTTTTCTAACTTCACTACAATCAACCAAGCAAACACAATATCAACTAGCATTCCAAACCAATAATCAATCAATATTTCACACACACAAAACAATGGGATCTAAGTCATGCATGTAAGCATGCAAGAGGTGGTTATATTTGCAAAGATGGTCTCCACTAGGCTTCTAAACTTTGTAAGGTTCAAAGTGGTCACTTTCCTAAGTGGCAAAGTCATTTGCAAAAAGGGTTTTGTCCAAAAACCATTTTTAAATCCATTCATTATTTTATGTGGTGGAAAACATTTTTATCAAAGCAACAACTTTAAGTTGTTAACCAAATAAGTTGTTAATTCCCAAAACTTGGTGCTTAGGGTCAGTAGGTTTGATCCAAAACATTTTCCCAAAGTTTTCTTTCCAAAAACATTTTCAAAACAAAACCATTCTTTTTATTTGGCTAGTAATGGGCTAAATCAATTAATCCAACCTAAACTTCACCAAATTCATTTTCAAAACCATGGGTTGGTTCCTAGGGTCAGTAAGTTCACCACAAGCTAATTTGCCAAGGTTTCAAACTCAAAAACATTTTTGAAACATTTTTCTAATCTAAACTAGCATACAAAAGTTTCTGCAAAATCAAGCAATCTAACAGATACTATTTTCTAAACAAATTCCATAGTTGGCTAGGTTTGTTCCACTGATTCCAACGATATAAAATTTGTAATTTTTGGACGTGTGTATCAAAAGTTACAAAGGTTTGAAAATCACAAACTAATCTGATTTCAAATCTGTTTTTAAACAGAACAGGTGACACGCGGCATGTTTTGATTGGATGGTACCGGTTCGTTCGGATCGACAGACGCAGGCCGTTGGATCAAGTTGCATCGCACGACACTGGCTGCGTAACCTTTCGCTGTTAAGTGGATCTATCGTGTCCCTCCGATCTAAATCGAACGGCCCTTATCTACCAGCCAAGAACTGGCGGCGCAAGATTAACAGCGAGCGGCGGTGCGGTTAGATGGTGGCGGCGCTGGCGAAGCAGGAAGCGAGAGAGGGAGGGAGTAGTCTTACCGCGTTCGCGAGGTCGAGGTGGTGCTCAACGTACGGTCGGCTTGGCAAGGGGCGCACGAGGACATGCGGGATTCCTCACCGGAGTTGGGTCTGGTGACGGATGCACGAGGTCGAGGTCGAGGATGATGCTACGGGTCACGAGAAGGCAAAACAGAAGCATGGTTAGACGCGTATGATCAAGGAGATGCTGTGTGCGTGAAGGAGAAGAAGAGGGGCGGCCGGATTTCACCTGGGGAACTCGTCGGAGTAGAAGACAGACACGGCGGCGCATAGTCGAAGCGGTTGGCGTCGTTCTGAGGCGCCCGCGGTCGAACGAGAGGCACGGACAGATGCGCCAAGAGGTGGGGAATGTGTGTGCATGGTCGATGAGGCAAGGGGTGGCAGAGGTTAGCCGGAATTGACCGGAGACGGTGGTTGGAGCAGAGGGTGTGCAAGCTCGATTCAGGCAGCCTGGGGGCGCATTTGGGGGAGGAGACAGAGGGGAAAGGAGGAGAAGGGCGAGGCGATTAAGACAGCGTTCTCGCGGCGAGAGATTAATGCTGCATTAAGGTGTATTCAACCGGAGAATCAATGGTAGCAACGGTGGTGAGTTTAACGCGAGGTGGAAGAAGAGGAGTGAGCTGGCTGTGTGGGTCCCTGCTGTCAGTGAGGAATAAGAGGGGGAAGAGGGCCACCAGTCATTGGCTCAGCGGGTTCTAAATCGAGTGCGAAACGTTTTCTTCGGGGGAGGAAAGCTGGGCTGGTTGCTGGGCCTTGTTGGGCTGCTGGGTTGGGTCGACCAAATCCTATTTTTTTCTGTTTTAAACCTTTTTCTTTTTCCAATACTATTTTCTGTTTTGAAATTCCAAACAACATTCAAACATTCAAATTGATTCAAACAATCACCAGACTTTGTAATTTTGAATTTGGTTCTGTTCAGTAACATAAACCAAATTCCAAAACCAAAATAATAATTTTATTTTAAGGTCCATTATTAATTAAATAAATATACCATGTTTATTAAATCAAATAGGATTTTGTTTTATTTAAATACTCCTTTTGAAATCTAATTATTTTCAAAACCACATGAGTAGGTTTTATTTGGGAATATAAAATACTTGGAAAACTTATTTTGAATAAGTAATTAAGTTTTGTTGTTTTGGAAATAGTAATACCTTTATTAATAAAACTTGGATATTAAATCCTTATTAATTTATTTTAAAATAAACTTTTATTATTTTTATCAAATAGAATATTTTTCAAAGGTTTGGCCAAGTTTTTATTTGGCTTATAAAATAATCCTTATTTGTAAAACTTCTATTTCATTTGAAAACCAAATATTTTATTTAAAAGATCTAAAATAGTAATTCCAAATATTTTTATTTTCCTTTATTAAATGTTTATCTTTTTAAATCCCTTTAGGATTTATTTAATCCAAATTGGTTTGAAGGTTTCCAATTGGATTCAAAAAGTTTCTTCTCACTCTAAAAATCAAACAAAAATTTATTTTATTCAAATATTTTTCACATTACAAGATTTGGAAAATCTTGGGATGTGACAGGCTACCACCCTTAAAATAAATCTCGTCCCGAGATTTGGGAAGGCTGGGGTTACAAGTAGGCTTAAAATAACTAGGGTACTACCACCCTTAAAATAAAGTCTCGTAGGGTTACATTGATGGTTCTCTTGAATAAAAGTTCAACTCAATAATCAGACAAGGAATCCTTATTTGACTCTTCTGAGTTTTCTAAATCCTGACATCCACTTCTTCTATCTCTTCAAAGTTCCCATTCAGGTCAATGTGGTTCACATGTCCTTTCTGGGTCACATTGGAGTCATTTCCATTGGCTCTTCTGGCATCCTTTTTCTTTTTCTTCTCTAGACTGTCTGATGCATAGTGTCCGAGTTCCTTACAATTATAACATTGCAACTGGCTAATGTCCTTTTTCCTGTATGTGTCATGTTGGTTCTGACCAAGGTCATCTCCATTGTTAGTATCATTTCCATTATTCTCACTTTCATTGTTGTTGTGGTGATACTGATGTGGTTCAGAATCTTCATTGCTCTTTCTGTATGAATGCTTCTTCTTTGATGATCCTGAATAGTTCTTGAGTTTATGTTTCCTCTTTCTGTTCTCAACTTGATTCATCTTGTTTTCCAATATTGTGGCTTTGTCACAGAGTGATTGATAAGTTGGGACATAGGCAACAGCTAGCTGCAGGTTTAACTCATCATTAAGTCCTTCAAGAAATTTATCCTTTCTCTTAGCATCTGTATCAACTTCATCCGGTGCATAGCGTGCCAGATTGTTGAATTCTTCAATATACTCAGCCACACTGAGGTGACGTTGTTTCAGATTGTGAAACTCCTTTTTCTTCAAGTACATTACTCCAGGTGAGATGTGAGTGGTTCTGAATCCATCTTCAAAAATAGCCCAAGTCACATCTTCAATGGGAGTGGTGATTTCAAAGTTGTCCCACCATGTTGCTGCTGGTCCTTCAAGCAGAAATGCTGCAAACCTTACTTTTTCTTCATCGGTGCAACCAACAGTCACTAAGTCTTTGTTTACTGAACGTAACCAATCATCAGCTTCCATTGGATCAGTTGTTCCAGAGAACCTTGCAGGCCTAAGTTTCAGAAATTTGGTGAGCATGTCTAGTGCTGGAGGATTATTCTGATTGTTGTTGTTGTTGTTGTTGTTATTCAAATTCTGTATGAATGTGGTCATCTGCTGCATCAACTGTGTCTGAGCTGCCATCATCTGCTGCATCTCAGGGGTGATGTTGTTGTTTTGGTTGGGGTTGGCACGACGGGGAGGCATCTGTTGGTTTGATAGGGATAAGTTTTTTGGTGGATAGGTTTTTAAGAAGTTTTAACACACAACCCAAAAACAACCAAGTTCAATCAAGCATTCAAACCATCAAACATTCAACAAGCAACCAATCACTTAACAACTTATGAGCTTAACTCATGAGTTGAAGGAAACAACAAGTTTTCTTGAAAATAACAACTTAGTATAATCAGACCTCATAGGACAACATGATCCATACTCTAACTTGATATCAATGTCTTTGGTAGGCAATATAATGTCTCTTGGTTTTCACTAGTAGTCCTTAGTGATATCCAAGTTGGAAGTCCTTGGTGAATATGCTGAAGATGTTGAAGTCATTAGAGTTGAAGAAGTTGAAGTCATTAGAGTTGAAGAAGTCCTTTGCACATGGTGTAGTCTTTGGCCATGGGGTAGGTTTTTCCATCAAGTTGAAATAGAAGAGAAGTAGAGTTGAAACCAAAATGGTTGAGGAAAGAGTTTACAAGATTGTTTGTAAATAAGTTTTGGAACAAATACAACTCCTATTCTTCTAAGGGTTTTTGTCCAATCCTAGGTTTACAAATCCTACAGGCAACACAATGCTCTGATACCATCTGTAGAGGGAGTGTACCAACCTTTAAACAACATAAGGTGGAGTCCCCTGTGTTTACAATGCTAGTCCCTGGATCAATAGCTAGCATCCACAGTTTAGATGTAATATCAAGAAACAAAGGTCATAATATAACTTTATAACCAGGAATAACATAATTTTATTACATCTTACATAGCTCATTTGGCTATTACATTACATTGAAGCGGAATAACTATAGTCATGGGGTCCTTCATCTTCAAAGTGCCACAGGCAGATGTTGGTTGTAGACTTTGTAATCCTAATCAGTCAATCTTCACTAAAAACAATCAAACCTGCAACATAACAAGTTACAGCCACAAGGGTCAATACATTTGATTGTATTGGCAAGTTTCACTACTATGTGAAATATAAGTGGATCCTATCATTACATGCATATTTGGCTAGGTAGAGTTTTAGGCTCATTTGCATAAAGCAATATTTTATCCTATCTTTTCAAAATGGTTTTGGTCCTTTGTCAAATCTCCTTTTCAAAAATCCATTGAACTCCTTGGTATCCCAAGTGTTCAAGTCCTTGTCAAAAATCTCTTGAGCTCCTTGGTAACCCCAAGTGCATCAAGTTTTATCAAAACCTCTTGAGCTCCTTGGTACCCACAAGTGCATCAAGTTTTAAAAGTTTTCCTTTAGAAATTAGAGTGTCGAGATCTTCCATAGCTTCAGGCCTTAGTTACTCAGTATTGTCCATAACCGGGGACACGGCTAAGTACTTAGAATTTTGATCTTCTGCAGAAGTTGTACACTTTACCCACATGACACAATCTCATCTTGATGCCACCAGTGGCCGCTGGATAAGTACTCACCAAGATGGAGTACTGGCAGATTGAGAATGTGACAAAGTCTTTCCATAGGAGTCCTCCCAATACAAAATGCTAGCTTGTCTACCAGGCACAAATGTAGGGTTGCTCCCTTACACAAATCTAGTTAACCTGAAGATGCTAATGCATGGGACTTCCACTATGTAGTTGACTAAGCCAGAGCCCATTTAGCATGTGGCTGTACACGGAAGTCACTATACGAGAAACATGTTCAATCTCTA
This sequence comes from Avena sativa, assembly GCA_916181665.1. Taxonomy (NCBI): domain Eukaryota; kingdom Viridiplantae; phylum Streptophyta; class Magnoliopsida; order Poales; family Poaceae; genus Avena; species Avena sativa. Next base: position 165,275,068 of record OV702285.1, on the reverse strand, counting down.
AGTTTCCTGGGTGGTTTTCCTTTGGAGCACAACACAAAGAGATTGCCATAGACATGGTTCCTTTTGTTGCCACCTTCTCCAAAACTCAAAGTATCCTTGTCCACCCAGGTGGTTCATTGAGTCCTTGTTTTATTATATAAAACATAAGTCTTCTCTCAATCTCATAAAATCTCAACATGTATCTCTTTTCAAAATATAGCATGGCTAAGCATGTATCAACTACATTATTTTCACTAAGGAGTGTATAGGGTATCCTATTAGGATTTAGCATAGCATAAGTATAGAAATTCTTTTCATGCATGTTTTCAAAAATCCACTAAGTATAATGAAAATAGTAGGACTTTAGATGATAGTGTCACTTGCCTTTTTGGTAGGGAATGATGGTTCACTCCTTGATCTTGCTAGTCTCACACTTTTCTAACTTCACTACAATCAACCAAGCAAACACAATATCAACTAGCATTCCAAACCAATAATCAATCAACATTTCACACACACAAAACAATGGGATCTAAGTCATGCATGTAAGCATGCAAGAGGTGGTTCTATTTGCAAAGATGGTCTCCACTAGGCTTCTAAACTTTGTAAGGTTCAAAGTGGTCACTTTCCTAAGTGGAAAAGTCATTTGCAAAAAGGGTTTTGTCCAAAAACCATTTTTAAATCCATTCGTTATTTTATGTGGTGGAAAACATTTTTATCAAAGCAACAACTTTAAGTTGTTCACCAAATAAGTTGTTAATTCCCAAAACTTGGTGCTTAGGGTCAGTAGGTTTGATCCCAAACATTTTCCCAAAGTTTTCTTTCCAAAAACATTTTCAAAACAAAAACATTCTTTTTATTTGGATAGTAATGGGCTAAATCAATTAATCCAACCTAAACTTCACCAAATTTATTTTCAAAACCATGGGTTGGTTCCTAGGGTCAGTAAGTTCACCACAAGCTAATTTTCCAAGGTTTCAAACTCAAAAACATTTTTGAAACATTTTTCTAATCTAAACTAGCATACAAAAGTTTCTGCAAAATCAAGCAATCTAACAGATACTATTTGCTAAACAAATTCCATAGTTGGCTAGGGTTTTTTCCACTGATTCCAACGATATAAAATTTGTAATTTTTGGACGTGTGGATCAAAAGTTACAAAGGTTTGAAAATCACAAACTAATCTGACTTCAAATCTGTTTTTAAACAGAACAGGTGACACGCGACATGTTTTGATTGGACGGTACCGGTTCGTTCGGATCGACAGACGCAGGCCGTTGGATCAAGTTGCATCGCACGGCACTGGCTGCGTAACCTTTCGCTGTTAAGTGGATCTATCGTGTCCCTCCGATCTAAATCGAACGGCCCTTATCTACCAGCCAAGAACTGGCGGCGCAAGATTAACGGCGAGCGGCGGTGCGGTCAGATGGTGGCGGCGCTGGCGAAGCAGGAAGCGAGAGAGGGAGGGAGTAGGCTTACCGCGTTCGCGAGGTCGAGGTGGTGCTCAACGTATGGTCGGCTTGGCAAGGGGCGCACGAGGACAGGCGGGATTCCTCACCGGAGTTGGGTCTGGCGACGGATGCACGCGGTCGAGGTCGAGGATGATGCTACGGGTCACGAGAAGGCAAACCAGAAGCATGGTTAGACGCGTATGATCAAGGAGATGCTGTGTGCGTGAAGGAGAAGAAGAGGGGCGGCCGGATTTCACCTGGGGAACTCGCCGGAGTAGAAGACAGACGCGGCGGCGCACAGTCGAAGCGGTTGGCGTCGTTCTGAGGCGCCCGCGGTCGAACGAGAGGCACGGACAGATGCGCCAAGAGGTGGGGAATGTGTGTGCGTGGTCGATGAGGCAAGGGGCGGCAGAGGTTAGCCGGAATTGACCGGAGACGATGGTCGGAGCAGAGGGTGTGCAAGCTCGATTCAGGCAACCTGGGGGCGCATTTGGGGGAGGAGACAGAGGGGAAAGGAGGAGAAGGGCGAGGCGATTAAGACAGCGTTCTTGCGGCGAGAGATTAATGCTGCATTAAGGTGTATTCAACCGGAGAATCAATGGCAGCAACGGTGGCGAGTTTAACGCGAGGAGGAAGAAGAGGAGTGAGCTGGCTGTGTGGGTCCCTGCTATCAGCGAGGAATGAGAGGGGGAAGAGGGCCACCAGTCATTGGCTCAACGGGTTCTAAATCGAGTGCGAAACGTTTTCTTCGGGGGAGGAAAGCTGGGCTGGTTGCTGGGCCTTGTTGGGCTGCTGGGTTGGGTCGACCAAATCCTATTTTTTTCTGTTTTAAACCTTTTTCTTTTTCCAATACTATTTTCTGTTTTGAAATTCCAAACAACATTCAAACATTCAAATTGATTCAAACAATCACCAGACTTTGTAATTTTGAATTTGGTTCTGTTCAGTAACATAAACCAAATTCCAAAACCAAAATAATAATTTTATTTTAAGGTCCATTATTAATTAAATAAATAGACCATGTTTATTAAATCAAATAGGATTTTCTTTTATTTAAATACTCCTTTTGAAATCTAATTATTTTGAAAACCACATCAGTAGGTTTTATTTGGGAATATAAAATACTTGGAAAACTTATTTTGAATAAGTAATTAAGTTTTGTTGTTTTGGAAATAGTAATACCTTTATTAATAAAACTTGGATATTAAATCCTTATTAATTTATTTTAAAATAAACTTTTATTATTTTTATCAAATAGAATATTTTATTTCAAAGGTTTGGCCAAGTTTTTATTTGTCTTATAAAATAATCCTTATTTGTAAAACTTCTATTTCATTTGAAAACCAAATCTTTTATTTAAAAGATCTAAAATAGTAATTCCAAATATTTTTATTTTCCTTTATTAAATGTTTATCTTTTTAAATCCCTTTAGGATTTATTTAATCCAAATTGGTTTGAAGGTTTCCAATTGGATTCAAAAAGTTTCTTCTCACTCTGAAAATCAAACAAAATTTTATTTTATTCAAATATTTTTCACATTACAAGATTTGGAAAATCTTGGGATGTGACACACCTCCTCTTGTATAAGCTTATTTCTATCCGACATTGTCCATTGCTTGTATTATTCCTGCACTTATACTTTTCGCACGTTTCAGGAAGAAGGCCACTACCGGTTTGAAGAAGACCTCCAAAACTTTGGGGGCTTCTAGAAACATCAAGGATATGTTGCATCGTGACGTGTCTCCCCACGCATCTCCCGCCATCGCCCATGTCACTCCTAGCGTCCAACCTATGTCCGCCCCGACCAGCTCACAGGACAAAGATGCATCTGGCCCTTCCGCCATGGAAGTGGACTCAGGCCCCTCTGCGGAGCTTGCCATTGTCGGCGAACAATCTACACAAGAGAGTGCCGCAACCCAAATGGCTAAAGCTCCGGCTAAGGATGCCATCGGTAGCGGTAAGGCGGTGGTGGAGAGTGGTACGTTTGCTGAAGGCGGCGCCTCCGCACCCAATAAAGCCATCGAGTTCCTGAAGATAGTCTACCCGGAACTTACGTCGGGTAGCTCCGCTGTGGTTCCCAGTGAGACACTGACATCTCCAACTTGCGGTCTTGAGGAGCTTCTCCGGCAAGCAGAAATCTTGCAAGGAAACAGTTTATCCTTTGGCAAGTTGCTTGCTAAGAGTGCTACAAACCTCAAGACCATCGCACTTGTAAGTTTTATTTGCCTTTTGCATTTCATATGAGTATCCCACTGTATCCCTTGACGATTTAGACAGAAAACCATAGGTCTTTGCATCTTAATGCTCTAAGAGTGACTAAGCTAGAAAACTTCTCACTCTAGCCCCCAAGCATATAGTTTGAATAAATTATTCTGACTAGATGCTTTTAGAGTAGCATACACAGTGTTTATAAATTTCAATATTGTAGCCCCCAAGCCCTAGTTGTAACTGAATTAGTTCCGACTAGGTCCTTAAAGAGAGAATAAGCATCTATCTGAGTTAAAACTTTATACTGTAGCCCCCAAGCTTCTAGTTGAAAACTAAATTCGTTCTGACTAGATACTTAAAGAAAGACCAAGCATATTGCTAAGTTAAAAACTCTCACTATAGCCCCCAAGTCTCTAGGTGGATATTTATCTGGCTAGATGCTCCAAGTAGACTAAACAACATTAAACTTTTTATTCCACATAATGATAATGCTCAGAGGGGCGTGGTCAATGAGAAGTACCAGAATATGCGCTCTGACTTGGAAGCCAAAAAGGGTAAAACTGCCTTCTTGAAGGAACAAATCATCAAGAGCAAGCATCTGTTTTTCCTTTCCTTTTCGTATTCCGACTTGGTCTTGTGCCAATATTCTCCGAGTACTCACTGTGTACTGTTCTTTCTCCGACTTGCAGAAGCCATTTCCAAGGCTAAGGATATTGTTGATCAATCCAAGCATATTCAGCAGCTGGATAGCGAAAACAAGATCCTTAAGCAGGAGAGAAAGGACATGCTGAAGATGCATGAAGACTCAATGAAAGTCTTGCAAGACTCCGCCAACGAGGAGATGAACCTCTTGAAGGAGGAAATCGCGATCCAGAAAGATCAGAAGAAAGCCACTGATGGGAATAATCAGCGCCATCTGGACGCGTACAGGATCCTCCGACAAGAACGAGACTCCATGGCAGAAACTCTCCAGTAGGCTGAAATTAGCATCTTTAGTAAGTAGTTCTCCGTCTTGTACTTCTGTAAGCTAGATACTCTGAACTTTGTGTTATTGAACTCATGCATTCCTTTGTTGGAAATTTACAGCTCCTATGGGTTTAACCCAGTCGCCTCCTCCGCCAAAGGAATGCATGATCCTTGCCGGCAACTTTATCAACACCGCCATCAAGAAGACCAAAGAGATAGCCAAGCCCCTCCAGATTAACATCAAGGCGGTGGACTCTATGGCGAAGTTCTCGGAGATCCTGCGCCGAGCCCCCGAGCGTATCTCAAGCTGGAAAGCTTCGTGTACACGGGCCGGCGCAAGGATGGCGTTGTCAGTGGTCAAGGCATACTACGAAAATGCCGACATCAACACGGTGACCGCCGGTATCCCTGACGTCGACGACGAAGGCCAAAAGATAGATAACGAGGCTATCTTGGCGTCGCTCGCGGGTTTTGATACTAGAGTCGCCGAGTTGGTCGACCCTAACGTCTTTGTGCCCATGAAAACCATTGATGGCGGCAGCCAAAGATCCTCCGAGTCCCTCAACACTGCCGACTTCGAGGAAGGTGAATCTCCTGTTGCTGACGATGTTGCGTCCAAGTCGCCTACGCCAGAGGAATGAAAAACAATTATGTAATATTTGTTTCCTCTATAATGTGTATAAGGAAAAACTACTTGTTAACTTAATGCGTAAAACAATGGTTGTTATTTCCTGCTACTCAAGAACTGGTTCCAGCATGTATATATTTTTTAAGCAAGTGCTGGCTTATCCATTACTTTGGCTTTTATGCTTGACCTATCGTGAGTCGGAAGACTTGTTGTCGGAACTACGCGCTCAGGCGATGATGCCTAATGGCACCGTCAAGAACCTAAGCACAAAATCGCCGATAATAAGTGCTAAAAGTCACTACTCCAGAATCCACATAAAAACAACAAAGAACGTGTAGACTAGAAAACTTAAGCTAACGCCCGTATGCGGAATTTTCGCAAGTGCAAATCGCAAAGCTTGTGCATAAAGCTTTTATACGATCCAAAAATGAACACTAAAGGAGGTAAAAGACTTAGAAATATGAGTGAACCAGAGAGCTTTATTTCATTGATCATATAAGAGGTACACTATAGATAAAAAATGCTAAGTGTAGAAAGGACGTAGCTATGCTATGTTCCATGGCCGATCAAGCTTCGGGTAGTCATCATCGGGGTCACGTCGCTTACACTTATGATCCTCGTTGGGTCTATCCTTCAGTTCACGATTGTCAACGAGGTAGTAAGACCCATTGAGCAGTGCCTTGCTTATGATGAATGGTCCTTCCAATGGCGGGGATAATTTGTGTGACTTCTTCTCCTTAAGTCGGAGCACCAAATCCCCCTCTTTAAACGAGCGATGCCGGACGCGGCGAATATGGTAGCTGCATAGCTTCTACTGGTAGATGGTGGATCTTTGGCATGCCAAAACGCGCTCCTCCTCGAGAAGTTCCACATCTAGGCGTCTGGATTCTTCAGCGTTATCTTTGTCATAGGCAGCAACTCTTGGTGAATCATGAAGGATGTCGGAAGGCAGGATGGCTTCTGCTCCATATACCATGAAGTAAGGTGTGTAGCCGGTGGATCTGTTGGATGTAGTTCATAAACTCCACAACACAGATATAAATGCTCCCTGTAGAATTAATCCATTGGCTCGATCAACCTCACCATTGGACTGTGGATGTGCCACAGATGCAAGATCAAGTAGGATGCCCTTCTCCCAACAATAAGCTTCCACTTATCCGAGTGACAAGTTGCTTCCTGTCACATCCCAAGATTTTCCAAATCTTGTAATGTGAAAAATAAATAAACAAAATAAATTATTGTTGAATTTTAGGGTGAAAAGAAACTTTTGTTTCTAAATGGAAACTTAAAATCCCATCTTGAACAAACTTTAATTAAAGTTTGAATTCAACAAAATCCAAATCGAGAGAAATGCTTTCCTCATTAAATGCATCTCGAAATTTAAACACTTGGAAAATAAATCCAAACCCTAAACCCTAATGGAATAAAAATCATTTCCAAGTTATCTCCAAGCCTATGGATTTGATCTATATAAAATCTTGTCAACAAACCTTTATAAATTATAAAGAAAGACAAATAGAAATATTATAAGACCATATAAATTGGTTTCACTTAATATGGAACCATGGATAAAATCTTATGAATTTAATAAGATAAAGGAATTGAATTCCCAAAGCTAATAAAGCCCTTATCTAAAATCCATACCAAATGGTGAGCAAATAATCCTAAAGATATTTAAAGGGATCAATAAATATTAAATAAGATTTCACAAATTAGAATCACCAAGTTTGGATCTCTAAATAAAAAGATATGGATTTTATAAGATAAAGAAAGAAATATTAAATAAAGAATATTTAAATACCAAATCAAACCTTGGCCTAAGCCATAAACAAATGGAATGAATATAATCCAAATCCCAAATAAAATAAATGGATAAAGAAATTTCCAAAATAAAAATAAAATGGCTTAAACCAAATTCCATTTAAATAAAGACAAACCCCTATTGGAATGATTAATTAATTCATAGAAAAAGATATTTGGAATTTACCCAAGTGGAATAAAAGTTGTTTAATTAACTCAACTAAAATAAATCTTCCAAATAAAAATTAGGGAATTAAAAATATATTAAATTCCATTGGAATTAAAACAAATACCAAATTCAAATGATTTATAAATCATATTAAAATTATTCCTGATAATTCAAAGTGAACTATTTTGACATCCTTATAATTGAATAAGAACCTACTGAAAAGTTTTGGAAGGATTTAGAAACTTATATGGTCTTTGAAATTATTATTAAATCTTATTTGATTTAAAACTAGAGCCTATTTTGAATAATTAAAAGACCTTAAAAAGAATAAATAAATTATTCTAAAATGATTTCAAAAGGTTTTATTAATCAGTATTTAAACCTACACAAAATTTCGGCAAAGTTTGGAATTCAAATGGATGCTTAAATTGATTAAATGAAATCAAAACAGAAAAATCAAAATGGAAAAAGAAAAATAACAGGAGAAGGAAAAAAATAAGAAACAAAGCAACCCAACTAGCCTGGCCCAACTAAGCCCAGTCCAGCCCATCTTCCCTCTCACCCCGAGCGAAACATTTCTCACCGCAGAACTCACCCACTCAGTCGCTGAACGCCCGGACCCACTCCCCCTCTCTCCCTTACGCTGACAACGGACCCCACTGCCACCTCACCTTCTTCCTCCCGGCGGTGACCATGCCCCCTCTTTCCTCCCCGGCCGTTCTGTCGCCGTTTCCTCGCGTTAATACGCAGTAACGACGCCATGAAATGACCCCGTGATCACGCGTACTTAGTCTCCTGTGTCTCCTCTCCCTTCTCCCCCAGACCTCACCCCACAGGAGCCACCAGGGTGGAATGGAAGGAATGGTTTGTGTTGAGTGGTTACACAAGGCCAGGGGACTGGTGAACCTTGTGTATCACACTTGTGGAATGCCACCCAAGAACAAAGAGATTTGAGATGTCAAATGTTGAGAAGCTTCAAGTGCAGCCACTTGGCATTATGGGCTCTGCCTGGATCATATAGGTTGCAATAACTTAGCCAAATGGACAGTTGGTGGTAGGGGTTTGATAGGTTGGAGAACGTCCATTTTGGTCTAAGGGAAGGCTTCTAAAAGATCTTGTCTTGGTGAAACCAAGTCTTATGGGGAAAGTGCACCACCTCTGCAGAGTGTAAAATCTAAGTACTTAGCCATGTCCCTGGCAAAGGACAATTTGAGCATCAAGACATGGAAGCTATCAAGAATCTCCTCATCCCAATTTCTAAGTTAAAAACTTGAGGGTGAGCAAGGGATTAAAGGATCACCAATTTCTATTGGGAGATGCCTTGGGAAAGATTTTGTCAAAGCAAAAACTTAGAGTTTTCAAATGATAAGGAAAATCTATTGTGAGCAAAGCAAGACTAAGATCCACTTAGCCAAATGCATATAGATGATAGACTCCACTATACTACCATAGTATCACTTGCCAATACAATTCAAATGTATTGACCCTTGTGGCTGTAACTTGTTATGTTGCAGGTTTGTATTAGTGAAGTGTAATGATTAGGATTACATGTCTACAACCAACATGTCTGCCTGTGGCACTTTGAAGATGAAGGACCCCATGCTATTGTTATATTCTGCTGCATTGTAATGAGATAGCCAAATGAGCTATGTAATATGTAGTAAATTATGTTATTCGTGGTTATAAAGTTGTATTATGACCTTTGTTTCTTGATATTACATCTTAACTGTGGATGCTAGCTATTGATCCAGGGACTAGCATTGTAAACACAGGGATCTCTACCTTATTAAAGGTTGGGAACCTTACACTGCCATTGTCGGTGATAATGCTATGTGGGAGACCAAATCTCACCACTAGATCCCGGACAAACCTAAGGGCAGTTTCCCCATCGAGCTTTCTAATGGTTTTAGCTTCTATCCATTTGGTGAATTTATCAACTGCTACTAGCAGATGCGTAAACCCACATGGTGCCGTCTGCAACGGACCAACCATGTCCAGCCCCCAGACTGCAAACGGCCAAGTTATTTGTATCGTTCGCAATTCTTCAGCAAGAACATGTGGTTGTCGGGCATAGTATGGCATCCCATGCATGTCTCAACCAGCTTGTCGGCGTCCGCCTTCGCGGTCAGCCAGTACAATCCTTGCCAGAAGGCTTTAGCGACCAACAATCGGGGAGCGGCGCGATTCCCACAATCTTTGAGATGGATTTCGCATAGGATTTCAATACCTTCTTTCTGGGAAACACACTTAAGGTATACACCAGTAGTGCTTCTTTTGTAGAGCTGTCCATTGATTATGGTATAGCCGTTTGCTCGACATACTATTTGCCATCTTTCGACTTTGTCGTCGGGCAAAGTTCCGTGTTCTAGATACTCCATGAACGGTTTTGTCCAAGCCGGAGGGACCTTTGTCACCATGTGAACGAAAGAGTCAACTTTGTCCGGGTTGTCGATGTCTGCTCCATTCACAGATGGTGTCCATAGATGCTCCAGGAAAACTCCAGGAGGAATTCGTTTGTGCCCTGATCCAAGATTAGACAGCAGATCAGCCGCCTCGTTTTGCTCCCTAGGTACATACTTGACCTCGTAGCCCAAGAAGCTCTTGGCTATCTCGTCCACTTTGTCTTGATATGCCGCCATCATAGGGTTCCACGCGTTCCAGGTGCCAGCCACCTGCTGGGCAACCAAGTCGGAATCTCCACAGCAAACTATGCGCTTGATGCCAATATCCTTGGCTATGCGTAATCCGTGAATGAGTGCTTCATACTCCGCCATGTTGTTCGTAGCCTCAAAGTGGATCTGCAGAACATAATGTAGCTTGTCCCTAGTTGGTGACTGTAGCAATACACCAGCCCCCAAGCCGTTGAGCAGCTTTGATCTGTCAAAGTGCATCACCCAGTATCCTGGCTCTGGCAATGGGGTAGCATCTGGCATCTCCGTCCAATCTGCGATAAAATCCGCCAAGGCTTGTGACTTGATAGCATCACGTCTCTTGTAGGTGATCTCGAAGGCGGCAAGTTCAACGCCCCACTTCGTGACCCTTCCTGTAGCGTCGTTGTTGTTGATAATGTCGGACAGTGGAGTCTTGCTCACTACTATGATGGGGTGCTCCTGGAAATAGTGCCTCAGCTTCCGAGAAGCAAGGAATACTCCATAAGCTATCTTTTGGTAGTGCGGGTAATGCTGCTTGGACTCTGTCAAGACCTTGCTTACATAGTAAACTGGTCGTTGAACTCCGTGCTCATAGCCTGGTTCCTTCCGCTCTACCATGACGATGATGATGATTACCCAGTTGTTGGCCGCCATGTAAATGAACATGGGCTCTCTAGGCTCGGGCGCTGCAAGGATAGGCGCTGAGGAAAGAATCTCCTTGAGCTGCTTCAATGATGCATCTGCTTCGTCCGTCCACGTGAATTTGTCCGCCTTCCTCAGCAACTTGTACAGCTGCAGAGCCTTCTCTCCAAGTCGGCTGACGAACCGACTAACTGCTGCAACACAACCTGTTAGCCGTTGTATGTCCTTTAGGCATGTCGGAAGGTTTATGTTTAAGATGGCCTTGATTTTCTCCGGTTTGACCTCGATTCCGCGCCGGGAAACAATGAATCCCAACAATTTGCCGGCTGGAACCCCGAATACGCACTTCTTAGGGTTAAGCATCATGTTGTATTTCCGAAGATTATCAAAGGTTTCTTTTAAGTCGGATATTAAGTCGTTTGACTTTTTAGACATCACCGTTATATCGTCCACATAGGCGTGAACGTTCCGACCAATTTGATCGTGTAGGCAACGTTGCATTGTCCGCTGGTATGTAGCACCTGCATTTTTCAGCCCAAAGGGCATTGTGACATAGCAAAACGTGTCGTAGGGTGTAGTGAACGAAGTGGCCAATTGGTCCGACTTCCTCATCTTGATCTGGTGGTATCCTGAGTATGCATCGAGAAAACACAAAAGCTCCGAGCCATCCGTTGAGTCAATGAATTGGTCAATGCGAGGAAAAGCAAACGGATCTTTGGGACATCATTTGTTCAAGCCGGTGTAATCAACGCACATTCTTAATTCTTTGGTTCCCTTTTTGGGGACAAGTACAGGATTGGCCACCCAATGGGTGTGAAGGAGTTCTCGGATAAAACTAGCCTTAAGTAACCTAGCTATCTCTTTGCCTATGGCGCGTCTCTTTTCATCTCCAAAGAATCGTAGAGGTTGTTCCACTAGTTTACATTTTGGATCGATATTCAAGCTGTTCTCGGCAAGTTCCCTAGGTACACCTTTCATGTCGGCAGGTTGCCAGGCAAAGATGTCCCTATTCTCATGGAGGAACTCGACGAGCGCGCTTTCCTATTTAGGGTCCAGGTTCGTCCCAATGGTGGTGGTCTTGGAGGCATCGCCTACCACAAGTATCCTCTACAGCACAATCTGTTACTTCGACGCGGGCATCTCCAAGGCATTGACCTTGCTCTGGATCTCCTTGAATTCTTTGCTGTAGAGGATAGCTTCCGCGTAGGCTGCTTCTCCAATCTCGCAGTCCCTTGCTTTGGTAAAGCTTTCGGATAGGATGATGAAACCGTTTGGTCCGGGTATCTTGAGTTTGTTGTAGATGAAGCATGGCTTGGCCATGAAGTTGTGGAATATGTCGCAGCCGAATATGACGTGGTACACGCTCTTGAAGGGGACCACCTCAAAGGTCATGCGCTCTTGGCGGTAATTATTAATGTCACCAAAAGCGACCTGAAGTGTGATGCACCCAAGGGACCGAGCCTCCCGACCAGGAACTACATCGTGGAAGATGGTGTTGGTCCGCCTTAGGTTTGCCTCCGTCAAGTTCATCTTGTGCAGTGTATCCAGGTACATGATGTTGATGCTGCTTCCACTATCCACCATACATTTGGTGAACTCATTGCCGTCAATCAGGGGGTTGATGACCATGGCGTATTGGTTCTTCGTAGGGATGAGGTCTGGGTGATCCTTCCTGTCCCAAGTAATTGGAATATCCGACCAGCACAGGAATTGGGGAGCTGGGGGTAGAGTAGCCATCAGTATCCTCATGGAGGTCTTCTGTTGTCGGACGGTGAGGGTGCCAAGGAAAGTGTGGAAAACTGCCACCTTCTTCTCGAAGGGGTTCTTGCCCTTGTCGTCGCTCTTGGCGGCATGCTTGGGGTCAACATCCTCGTCCATGTCACTTGAATCCTTGGATTCCTCCTCCTCCTTCTTCCCTTTGCCCTTTCCTCGTGGTCTGTTCTTCCGACTTTGCTTGTATCCAGACTCCGGGTCCTCCTTGAGGTCGTTAACGAACTTGCAGTGGCGATTGGTGTGGGTGTCCTTGGTGTTGGCATCGAGGTGTACGAGGCACGACATATCACGGTACTCCTTGTAGGTTTGGGGAATGCGGAGCGCTGCCGAGGTAGTTTCACTTCCTCGCTGCTGCCCATGGCCAGCTCCCCGTCCTCGGCCACGCTGTCCGCCATCACCTCATCCTGCAAAAGTCATAGCGACCATTTCGGGGGTTTGCTTTTTCTTCAAGCGGGGTCTGCTTTGTGCTGCTGTTCCTCCGAGCTTGAGTTGGAACGGCCGTTGCTGGCAAAGAGCCGCGAGCATCATCGTCGGCAGCTACAAACTCACTGGCCAACTGAATCATCTGGTTCAAGTCTAGCTGGTGATTATCCTGCAAGCGCTTCAGTTTATGTCGAAGCAACGTGCCCATTTCCAACCCATCGATGAAGGCGGTCATGGCGGTTTGAGCATGCACTCCTGCGCAGGAATTCTTCATATCCAGCCAGCGGGAGTGGTAGCGCGATATGTCTCGTCTTTCTCTTGCACACACTGATGTAGATCGCCAACAGTGCAGGGACGTTTGTATGTACCCTCGAAGGTCTTGGTGAACGCTTCTTGCATGTCCAACCAATTGCAAATGGATCTGTCCGGCAAGTCATCAATCCATTGACGGGTCGTGCCCGCCAACATCAATGGGAGGTACTTGACGGCAACGTTGGGGTTACCCCCGGCGATCTCCACCGCGTTATCGTAGTCCTGCAACCATGTAGCTGGCTTGGCGATGCCGTCATAGGGATTGATGGTCTTGTCAATCCGGAAACCTTTGGGGTAAGTTGCGGACCGTATTACAGGTCCAAAGCAACGTGGTCCCAGGTATGGTCCTTCCCGGGCCTCGTGGATCTTGTCTAGACGCGAACGTGCATCGTATGGCTCCGGGCTTCTTTTCTTCTTCTTCCCATCAGGGGATGGGCTGCGTGAACGACGCGAGACCCCTTCGCCATGGTGGCTGCTAGGTGGCGACGGAGGCGGAGGTGGCGGTGCGTTATCTTTCTTTCTGCTACCCTCCTGCGATGCCTCACGCTTGTCGCGGTTGCTTGTCGGACGCGGAGGGTCATGGCACGACCTGCTCTTATGTTCTTGGTTGCGCTCTCCGTCATAACGGGTCTGCTTCGTGTTGTCGCGGATGACGATGCCGCTCTGGCTGGGCGGAGGCATATCCGTATGACGGTGAGCCTTGGTTTCTTCGTGATGTCAGGGTGAGCGGGGCGATGGCGATGGGCGACGAGGTTGAGCCTTACCTCCGTGGTCGAAGGATATGGGGATAGCATCCTTCCTGTTGCGTGCATCCCTTCGTCTTTATTCCGACAAACCCGTCTGAGACTCGACATCAAGAGGAGATCTGTCCGTTCGCGGCTTATGCTGGCTAGACTGGCAAAACGCTGGGTCAGACTCAAGCCTCTGAGAGGTGGCACTTTTCCTGCTGTTTCACCGCCTTGGCCACTATGTCATAGACCTGGTCCACCACTTCAGGTGATCTATCCTGCTCCAGAAGGGTCTTGGCGATGGCGAGGTTGAGGAGACGAGTGGGCATCACCTGTCTGCCTTCATTGTCAATGTACGGCTTGGCTTGTCCCGGCTTCGGGGGAGCCCATCCTAGGTTTTGCCGCACACCAAGATCGTTGATGACGCGAGCCAGAGCTTTCTTGGCCTTCTGCTGTTGCAGCAGAGTCTTGTACTCGGCCTCCATTGCTCTAGCTTTCTCTATGGACTTCTGCGCATTGGCCAGATCTCGATCTAGCTTTGCGCCTTGCTCCGCGATGGCCTGCGCTTCCTCCAGCAGCTGCTGGCGCTTCTTGTCAAGCTGGAGTACATTGCGAATATGAGCCACGGTCATAGGCTCAACGAGGAGGTTGTCGTACATCACTCTATCAGCTGGAGTAACTTGGGCAGCAGCGGACGTAGATGCCGGAGGCGGCGGGTTTGCGGTGTTGTTGTTGCCCGGTCCGGTGCCGAGTTCCTACGGCTGTTGCACTGGGTTAAGCGGAGGGGGCATGTCCTTTGCGCGATCATTGTCGGCAGCAATAGGTGGTCCCTTCCCCTTGTCCAGCGCTGTAGGCGGAGCTCTTTCGGGTTGATCTTCATCCATCATCGTCCCAATGGTGACGAACATTTCTTGGGACGTGACAGCATTGTTGGCCTGCTCGTCGTGCGTGTACTCCTCCTCCATCTCCTGCATGGCAGAGTCTAGCTCCTCCGGGCTGAAATCTATCTCCTCTGAATCTGCACTAAAGTTGGTGTAGAGCGCGTCAATCGCAGAGTCGGGGGGTGCCGGGGCTTCCTCGATGACGGGGGTGGTGGTGCAGCAGCAGCGATGATGACTGGAGGCGGTGGTACAGCTGCGGCGATGGCGGCGGGAGGCGGTGGTGGAGGTGGTTGAATCGGAGGGACTCCGTCAATGAGCGCAAGTTGTCTGAGCTGCCTCCTCGGCCTCCACGTAGTTGTTGACGGTGTTCACCATGCTTTCGAAGGTGGGACGCCCTGAAGCCTGCTGCCGCCTTAAAGAATGCCGGAGAAGCGTACCTTGTTCCAGTCCTTCCACAAAGTGATACATGGCATCATCATTGGGGTAATGCGCCAGATCGGCCCGTATACGCGTGGGGGTTTTCACCCTCTCTCTGAACACAACGCGCCAGGTCGAAGATGGTAACCACGCTGACGAACTTGGATCTCTGCTATCCAGACGCACGGACAAAGCCGGCGGACTTGCAGTGATCTTCCACTGTTATATCCTACACAGGGGCGGTTTGGGTGGGCCTTGAATTTTTTCGATCTTTGCAGGAAAACTCCAAGTAGAGATCCAACATCAATCCTTCCGCAAACGTATCCGGCCCATAGGTTGTCCGTGCGGGTCTTGATGCTCCTTCGACTCCCAGGGAACTAGTGCCCGAGTCGGTTTCGCCGATGAAGAGATGGATATCTCCGATGGGGACGATCGAGCACCGCGTAGGGTTCGTCTTCGCCGGGACCGAGAACTCGTCGGTAGGGACGATCGGAACGTTGCCGGAGAAGATAACAGGACCGATGGCTACGGTTTCGCCGATTCTCGCGAAGATCTTGGTCCTCGCCCGCGGAAGAGCCTAAAGCGCCTCTTGCTCCACGGTGGGCGCCAACTGTCGTGGTATTGCCGACGAGTACGCCATGGAGGGGTCCTCACAGTGCGTGTTTAGAGATGTGGGGGAAGGCGGACGGTTGACGGGTACGAGGTAACACAGCTTACCCAGGTTCAGATCCCACAACGGTGGCAGAATCCTACTCCTGCTATAAATCACTATAAGGGCAATACGCCGAGTTACAGGGACTGGTTCGCTGTGCGAGGTGACTAGAAAGTCTAAGTTAACGTGCCCTAAAGGCTCCCATAGTCCCGAATTATATAGTCGCCAGGTCCTAGGGTTACAGGGAAAAGTCCTAGCCGGACAGGTTACAGAGTCCTACACTGCTTACAACTAGTCTAGCGTGTCTTGCACTCCAAGGCTCCGGGTACGTCGGTGACTCCTCCGTAGCCTTCCTTTATCCGGCATGGGCCTCCCTCCTGGATCCATCTAACTGGGCCGCCCAGCAGGCCATGGGCCATGCTACCAACTATGGGTCACCCGGGTTATCCGGATAGGAGACATTCTATGAGGATACCCATATAGCATATCCCCAACATGTTACCCGGGTGAATAGAATAGGGTGAATTGTGTGCTTCTTGCAAAATCAATTTCCAGAGTTCCGGATCTTGTGGAATGCAGATACGCTTTCCATACCATAAAGTTCCTTGTTCATCTTCATGGAATCCTTTAGCCTTTCCTTTACTAATTTTACTCTTAATCTCTTCTGTTTCCTTGTACAACTTTTGGGCTTCTTTGATCTTATCCAATAGTGTTGCTTGAACTTCCAAAGACATGAGATATCCTTCAGGCACTATCTCCAATCTTAATCTTTAAATTGGGCACACAAATCATCTGGGAATTCTCCTTTGGTGAGACCATTCACATAAACTTTACATCTTAAATCATCTGCTACAACATTCGCCTTACCGGGATGGTATTACAAACTCAAGTCATAGTCCTTGATAAGCTCTAGCCACCTTCTTTGTCTCATATTGTGTTCCTTCTGGGTGAAAATATATTTCAAACTCTTGTGATCCATGAACACTTCTCAATGCTTTCCCAAAAGGTAATGTCTCCATGTTTTGAGTGCATGGACAACAGAGGCTAACTCTAAGTCATGAGTAGGGTAATTTACTTCATGAGTCTTGAGTTGTCTTGAGGCATAAGTCACAACTCTTCCTTCTTGCATCCTTGGTGAGATGCATCACAATAGACCTGGAAGTATTTCTCTAGGTCTGGCAGACATAAAACTGGTGCTGACACAAGTCTTTTATTCAATTCTTGAAAACTGGTTTCACATCCTTCATTCCAATCAAACGTCTTCTCTTTCTTAAGTAACTCCATCATTGGCTTAGCCACTTTTGAGAAATTCTCGATGAACCTTCTATAGTATCCTGCCAAGCCTAGGAAACTACGAACTTCTTTAACTGACTTGGGAGATTCCCACTCAGTTACAGCTGACACCTTAGCAGGATCGACAGCTATACCATCTCCGGACACAATATGTCTGAGAGATCCAACTTCATTCAACCAGAATTCACACTTACTGAACTTGGCATACAACTTGTGCTCCCTGAGTTTCTCAAGAATCAAACGCAAATGCTCTTCATTTCTCTTGGAATAGATCAATATGTCATCGATGAATACGACAACAAACTTTTCAAGAAACTCCATGAACACCTCATCATGTTCATGAAATAAGCTGGTGCATTTGTTAATCCAAATGGCATCGCAGTATACTCATACAATCCATACCTAGTGGTAAAAGTAGTCTTAGGTATGTCTTTCTCTCTAATCTTTAGCTGAAAGTAGCCCGATGGGAGATCAATTTTTGAGAACACACGGGCTCCTTCCAGCTGATCAAATAGATCATTGATTCTAGTTAAGGGATACTTGTTCTTTATAGTCACCTCATTGAGTGGAGGATAATCTATGCATAGACTTTGACTTCTATCTTTCTTCCCAACAAACAGAACTGGTGCACCCCAAGATGAAGAAATTGGTTGTATAAATCCTTTCTGCAACTGTTCTCCAAGCCGTTTCTTGAGTTCTTTCAAATCATCAACTGACATCTTGTAGGGCCTTTTTGCTATTGGTCCAGATCCTAGCAGTAAGTCAATCAAAAACTCCACATCTCTATCTGGTGGCATTCCTGGTAATTCCTCCAGAAACACATCCGGGTACTCTTTCACTACTGGTACACTGTCTATGCTAACCCCCTTAAGATAATTTAACTTACTCCCTTTGGGTTCAAAATTAGACTTGAACCTAATCCATTTCTTATCCGGGGTTGTGAGTGTAACAGTATGATTGGCACAATCTATTACTCCTTCATACTTAGTCATCCTATCCATGCCCAAAATTATATCCAATCCTTGGGAATCTAGGATTATCAGACTAACTGGAAACTTATACTTTCCAAAGTCTATTTAGATCATGACATCCAAAATTCACTATCATCTCTCCACCTGGGGAGCTTAATTTAATAGTACATCCAATAGTTTCAGTTGGAAGTATATTTTTGTCTACAAATGCTCTCGATATGAATGAATGCGATGCGTCGGTATCAAAAAGGGCAAGTGCTGGAAAAGAATTAATCTTGAACTTACCAGCCACAGCATCAGAATCCTCATAGATTTCCTCCACATTGATGTGGTTCACATGACCCTTCTGAAAAGGGTTTGGCTTGTTGGCTCCATCAGTCTTCTTTTCTGGGCATTCATTTGCATAGTGTCCAGTTTTCTTGCACTTGAAGCATTCAACCTGACTGATGTCCTTCTTTGCTGGATGACTTCCATTGCCATTTCCACCATGGTGGCTCTTGTACCCACTCTTGTGGTTCATATGCCCACCATTGTCATGACCATGATGTTTATTGTTATCGTGGTGACGGTTACTGTTGTGGTGGCTGTTATATTTCCCATGTTTGTGGGATCCATATCCTCCACTATCTTCACCATGGGAACGCTTGTGTGACGATCTAGAACTATGTTTATCAAAGTGGTGCTTCCTCTTCCTATTCTCCACCTTCTTCATCTTGATTTCCAAGATGGTGGCTTTGTCACACAGAGATTGATAAGTTGGAACATATGCAATAGATAGCTGCATGCACATATCATCATTCATCCCTTCAAGGAACTTCTCCTTCCTTTTTGCATCAGTGTCAACCTCATCCGGTGCATAGCGTGCCAGATTGTTGAACTCCTCCATATATTCTGCAACACTGCGGTGGTGTTGCTTAAGGTTGTGAAATTCCTTCTTCTTCAAACTCGTCACTCCTGAAGAGATATGAGCAGTGTGGAAACCGCCATCCTCAAATATTGTCCAAGTCACTTCTTCAATATGAGTAGTGATTTGGAAGTTATGCCACCATGTAGCTGCTGGTCCTTCTAGCAGGTGTGCTGCGAATCTGCCTTTCTCCTCATCAGTGCAGCCAACAGTGACCAAGTCCTTGTTCACGGAATGTAACCAGTCATTGGCTACCATAGTATCAGTGGTTCCATAAAACTTTGCAGGCCTCAATCTCAGAAAACTTGTAAGCATATCAAAAGCTGGTGGGTTGTTTTGATTGTTGTTGTTGTTGTTGTTATTGTTGTTGTTGTTGTTTTGGTTCTGATTCTAATTCGCCATAAACTGGATCATCATTTGCATCAACTAAGTCTGGGATATCATCAGCTGCTGCATCTCATTTCCATTGTTGTTGTTATTATTGTTAGGATTGGCACGACAGGGAGGCATCTGTGGTTTCAATAAGGATAAGTAATGAGATATAACCCATAGATTCTAACATGCACAACACAATACATAGCAACAATCACAGATAAACAAGAACAAGATAAACTTAGAGTTTAAACAACACAGACAACAAGTTTTGCAAAGTAAACACACTAGCATAGTGATCCACATGTTGGATGATCATTGTGACTCGATAAATAAAATGATGATAGATATGTAGATAGTCAAGTAGTCAACACTACTCCTCCATGTCGACTTCCACCTCCACTAGTGCAAGTCCTACTGCTTCGATTCCTGACTTGTACTCCTCCACACTGGTGGTCAAGGCATTGACCTTCGCCTGAAGCTTCCTCTTCTACGAACGCAGCCTCTCAATCACCTCCTGCTGTGTCTCTAACCCAAGATCCTTGAGTTCCATCTCGGTCTTCATCTCATTGATCTTCTTGTTCCTATCCTGCACTCTCTTCTCTTGATTCTTGAACCTCTTGTCTTGCTTCTCAAACCTAGTCTCCATATCCTTGATGCTCTCCTCCTTCTCCTCGAAGGCCTTGTCCTTCTCCCTCAACTGGACGTGTATCTCGTCATTGCTAAGCATGGCATTGGTCCTATCAGTATCAAGGTGCCTAACGAGGCTCTCTAGGTCCTCAAGATAGAGGCGCACTGGCTCAATAGTCTCTCTAGTGGCATCGTCATACTCTACAGCCTCTCCCTCCTCGTCACGTCTCCCAAATGGGTGGAAGTAGAGGCCCCTGAGCTGTCACATTCCAAGATTTTCCAAATCTTGTAACGTGAAAAATAAATGAATAAAATAAAATTTTGTTTGATTTTCAGGGCCAGAAGAAACTTTTTGAATTCAATTGGAACCTCAAACCAATTTGAATCAAATAATCCTCAAAGGATTTAAAAAGATAAACATTTAATAAAGGAAAATAAAATATTTTGGAATTACTATTTTAGGATCTTTTAATAAAAAGATTTGGTTTTCAAATGAAAAAGAATAGATTTTTAAATAAAGATTATTTTATAGAGCCAAATTAAACCTTGGCCAAGCTTTGGAATTAAAACATTTTGTTTTGAATAAAAATAGCAAAGGTTTATTTAAATAGATTAATAAGGATTTGATATCCAATTTTATTTAAAAGTAAAGGTTTTTTAAAATAAACACTAAAAACTTATTTATTTATTTTAAATAAGTTTTCTAAGTATTTTATTTTCTTAATTAAAACCTACTGAAGTGTTTTGGTTTTCTTTAGATTTCAAAATAAAGTTATTAATAAAACAAATCCTATTTGATTTAATAGTGAAGGTCTATTGTATTTAATTATTAAAGGACCCTAAAATAAAAGGTTATTTTGTTTTAAACAAGTTTTTCAAATATCTTTTATTTTCAAATAAAACCTACTGATTTGGTTTTGAAAATATTTGGATTTCAAATGGAGATTTTATTAATTAAATCAAACCCTATTTGATTAAATAAATAAAGGTCCATTTTACTTATTTAATGAATGGATCCTAAAATGAATGAAAATATTATTTTATTTTAGGATTTAGTTTATGTTGACAAACAGAACCAAAAACTTATTTGCAAGTGTGGTGATTGTTTGAATTGTTTGAATGTTGAATAGTTGATTGAAATTCAAAAACAGGAAATAGTTTGGAAAAAGAAAAAGATTTCAGACAGAAAAAAATAGAGCAGCCCAACCATCTGGCCCAGTTCCAGCCCAACAGCCCACCTAGCCCACCTCCCCTCTCAGCGAGTGAATCGTTTTCCACCACAGAAGCAACCCGCTAGGTCACTGACTCGTGGACCCTCGTTTTCCCTTCCTACTCTCGCTGCCAGAGGACCCCACTGCCACATTCCCCTTCTTCCCCACCCGCGGACCACGCCTTCCTCCTCGCCGGCCGTTGCAGGCGAATTAAACCCGACGTAATTTGCGTTAACCACGCCGTTAATCATCCCCTTGACCAAGCAAGTTAAAGCGCCCCTCTCTCCTCTCTGGTTCCCCTCTGTCGCCCCACCTCGACACGCCCCCAGGCCGCCCCAATTTCTCCCCGAGCGGCTCTGTTCCGACGACACACCGGTGCCGATTCCGGCGACTCAACACCGCCTCGTGCCTCCCTGAGCACACTAGGAGACTCCCCACCTCCTGACGCATCGGCCTGTGCCCTTCATTCGACTGCGGGCGCCCCAGAGCGTCGACTACGACAAGCTCCCGAACGCCGTCGCGTTTGCCTTCTTCTCCGGCGAAGCCTACTGGTAAGAACAGACCGCCACTTTCCCCCGCGTTCACACACACACCTACACCGTGTCCTGCTGCATCTGACCAGACCCTTGTCCTGCCTTAGGGCGATCAGCAGCGTCGGCAACGACAACAACAGCCGCCGCCACCGCCGTCTGGTTTCTCCGACGACCTCCCTCTGGTAAACCAGACTACCCCGACCCCTCTCGTTCACGCACACACATTCACAGTATCTTTGCGCATCTAACCGTGCATCTTGTTTGTCTCCGAGTGATCCCCAGCGCTGTCCTCGACGACGACTGAGCAAGGCCGAGGCGCAACTCCACTCCGGCGAGCAATCCAGCCCGCTCCAGTGCGCCCCCTTACAAACCGCAAGCGAGTTGAGCCTCAGCGTCACTCCACGAATTCGGTGAGCATTCCCTTTTCCCCTCTTGCTTCCTGTATCGCCGGCGCCGCCACCGTCTGGCCGCTCCGCCGCCAGCCACCGCCGCAGCGCCGCTCGTCTAGGGTCGAGCACCCCACAGTCGTCCGATATCGATCGGGTGGATGTGATAGAATCACTTAATACCGAAGGGGTATGCGCTCAGTACCGCACGATCTGACTTGATCCAACGCGCCAGAGCAGTCGATCCACGCGAAACGTTTTCGACGAATAGAAGTCCGACGCGTGTCACTGGTTTGAGTTAAAACAGATTTTTTAATCAGATTTAATTGCAAACTTGAAACCTTTGTAACTTTCAAACCACACGTCCAAAAATTACAAACTTTATACCGTTGGATTCAGGAGAGCAAGCCCTAGCCAACCATGCCCTTAGTTTAGCAAATAGTATCTATTAGCTTGTTTGATTTTGCAGAAACATTTGTATGCTTGTTAAGGATGTAAAAATTGTTTAAAAATGAATTTGGGGTTAAAATCTTTGGCAATTGGATTGATTTGAACCTACTGACCCTGTGAAACACTTTGTGGACTCAAAAATGTATTTGGTGAAATAAAATAATGATTCTTTGATTTAAAACCATTTCTAGTCAAATAGAAATGTGGATTATTATTAAAAATGGTTTTGGAAGAAAACCTTTGGAAAATGTTTTGTTTTAAAAACTCTCTGACCCTAAACAACAAGTTTTATGGTTTGAAAACATATTTGGGGAACCTTGGAGATTAATGCCTTGGTAAAAATATTTCTACACCACATAAAATGACACATTGTTTTGAAAATGGTTTATAAAATGAAACCTTTTGCAAATGACTTTGCCACTTTACAAAATGACCATTAGGTGCTTTCGAATGTTTATGAACCATTAGGAACCACTCTTTCAGACAAAACAAAGCTTGGCATGCTTGCATGCATTACTTTGACTTTGTCATTTTATGTGTTGTTTTGCTTGATTGGTAGATTGAGTTTGTGCCTTGTTTGATTGGATTGTAGTGACTTGAAGAGTGTGATTGTTGCAAGGACAAGGATTGAACTTATACCCTCTACAAAAAAGGCAAGTGATGCTTCATACTTTCCCATTACTTTCACTATGCATTAGTGATTTTCTCTAAGTAAAACTTGCATGAATTTTGCTAAGTATGAACCTTGCTATAGGAAAACCTAGTAGATGAATCCTTAGTAGGATTTTCCTAAGTTAAGATTCCTACAACTATCAAGCTTAGCCTAGCTAATAGAAAACATGGGTGGAAAATATATTCACACTATGGAAAAATCTCTAAGTCTGAGGACTTATGTTTTTGTTTAATAAAACAACTAAGTTAATGAATCACCTGGGTGGAATGGAAGGATTGGTTTATGTTGAGTGGTTACACAAGGCCATGGACTTGGCTTGTGTATCTCACTTGTGGTATGCCACCCAGGAACAAAGAGATTTGAGATGTCAAATGTTGAGAAGCTTCAAGTGCAACCACTTGGCAATATGGGCTCTGCCATGATCATATAGGTTGCAAGAACTTAGCCATATGGACAGTGGGTGGTAGTGTTTGATAGGTTGGAGCGCGTCCATTTGGTATAAGGGAAAGCTTCTGAAAGATCTTGTCTTGGGAAACCAAGTCTTGTGGGAAAAGTGCACCACCTCTGCAGAGTGTAAAATCTAAGTACTTAGCCATGTCCCTGGTAAAGGACAGTTTGAGCATCAAGACATGGAAGCAATCAAGAATCTCGTCATTCAAATTTCTAAGTTAAAATCTTGTGGTTTGAACAATGGTTGTTTGAAATATTCAATCTTTGATTGAGAGATGCCTTGGTTAAAGGATCTTCAATCTTTGATTGAGAAGAATGATTTTGTCAAAGCAAAAACTTAGTATTTTCAAATGTTAAGGAAAAATCTATTTTGAGCAATGCAAGCCTCAACTCCACTTAGCCAAATGCATATAGATGTTAGACTCCACTATACTACCATAGTATCACTTGCCAATACAATTCAAATGTATTGACCCTTTGTGGCTGTAACTTGTATGTTGCAGGTTTGGTTGATTTTAGTGAAGATTGATTGATTAGGATTACAAAGTCTACAACCAACATCTGCATGTGGCACTTTGAAGATGAAGGACCCATGACTATAGTTATTCCGCTGCAATGTAATAGCCAAATGAGCTATGTAAAGATGTAATAAAACTTATGTTATTCCTGGTTATAAAGTTATATTATGACCTTTGTTTCTTGATAATACATCTTAACTGTGGATGCCAGCTATTGATCCAGGGACTAGCATTGTAAACACAGGGGGCTCTATCTTATTGAAGATTGGGACCCCTATAGATGGTATCAGAGCATTGTGTTGCCTGTAGGATTTGTAAACCTAGGATTGGACAAAAACCCTTAGAAAAATAGGAGTTGTATTTTGATCCAAAAACTTATTTACAAAAACACTTGTAAACTCTTTCCTCAACCATTTTGGTTTCAACCCCACATCTCTTCTATTTCAAACTTGATGGAAAAACCTACCCCATGGCCAAAGACTACACCATGTGCAAAGGACTACTTCAACTTCTTCAACTCTAATGACTTCAACTTCTTCAACTCTAATGACTTCAACATCTTCAGCATATTCACCAAGGACTTCCAACTTGGATACCACTAAGGACTACAAGTGAAACAAGGAAAGTCTTGCTCAAGATTTAGAGACTGAGGGAATACAAAATAAGAAGGAGCCATCAACAACTTTGAAGTATTGCAACCAAGAGTTTTTCTCAAGGAGACCATGATTCCAAGTAAGAAGAAGCAACCAAGAAGGATGGAAAGATCACAAGTGAACCATATAGATCGACCACCATAATTTAGTTAAGTCAAACACACCAACTTATGTGGTGTAACAAAAATATTTTGTTGACTAAGTATATGCTTGAAACTTGTTGTTTGAGTAGAATGTTTGTTGGTTATTGCTTGCACTTTGTTTGTGTGAATTGTGATGTGTGTGACTAGAAATATTTCCTTAGAAATATCTTGCCTATTCTAATCTCCCTTCAACCCAAACAGATGACTACTCCAAGAGACTCCAACATCAAGGTGGATGACAACAGCAACAACCAAAAGGACAACATGAGAGACATTATAGCAACCCAAAATCAGTTGAGCCAAGAGACAACTCAGCTTTTAGCCAACAACAATGGACTAGACCCAGCCATGCAAAGGATTTTGAAACTTCAAACCCAAATGTTGCAAGGATTGGTTACTCAAGTGGTCAACATGAGAGAAAACTTTTCCCAAGGATCTAATGACAACAAGGATGACAAAGATGCTATTCTAGAAGGAACCCAAGTTAACAATACTTGTGGATACAAGGATCATGCATACAAGGAGCATGAAGATCAATGCCCCAAGAAAAGAGAAAGATCTCCCACCTATGAAGAGCATGAACTAGAAGAACTCCTAGCTTTGGAGAGACCCAAGAAGAAGAAGAAATGCCCCAACCCTAACAAGAAGGACATTACTCAAGTGCAATGTTACAATTGCAAAGAGATGGGACACTATGCCAATGAATGCTCAGAAAAGAAGAAGAATCAAAGAAACAAACAAGAGGCAGTGATACCAAAGGAAAAGAAAGATATCAGCCAAGTGATGTGTTTCAAATGCAAGGAACTAGGCCACTATGCAAGCAATTGTCCAGAAAAGATGAAGAACAAGTTAAACAAGTCTATGAAAGATCTCAACCTTGGCCCATGAGTCAAGTGTGGAAACAAAGGACACTATGCAAAAGGTTGCCCAGAGAAGTTTCCCCAGGATCCCAAGAAGGCCAATATGTAATTTAGTTTGAAATTTTTTTAAGGGTGGTAGTACCCTAGTTGTTTTGAACCTACCTGTAACCCTAGCCTCCCCAAATCTCGGGACGAGATTTATTTTAAGGGTGGTAGCCTGTCACATCCCAAGATTTTCCAAATCTTGTAATGTGAAAAATAAATGAATAAAATAAAATTTTATTTGATTTTCAGGGCCAGAAGAAACTTTTTGAATTCAATTGGAACCTCAAACCAATTTGAATCAAATAATCCTAAAAGGATTTAAAAAGATAAACATTTAATAAAGGAACATAAAATATTTTGGAATTACTATTTTAGGATCTTTTAATAAAAACATTTGGTTTTCAAATGAAAAAGAATAGATTTTTAAATAAAGATTATTTTATAGAGCCAAATTAAACCTTGGCCAAGCTTTGGAATTAAAACATTTTGTTTTGAATAAAAATAGCAAAGGTTTATTTAAATAGATTAATAATGATTTGATATCCGATTTTATTTAAAAGTAAAGGTTTTTTAAAATAAACACTAAAAACTTATTTATTTATTTTAAATAAGTTTAATAAGTATTTTATTTTCTTAATTAAAACCTACTGAAGTGTTTTGGTTTTATTTAGATTTCAAAATAAAGTTATTAATAAAACAAATCCTATTTGATTTAATAGTGAAGGTCTATTGTATTTAATTATTAAAGGAGCCTAAAATAAAAGGTTATTTTGTTTTAAACAAGTTTTTCAAATATCTTTTATTTTCAAATAAAACCTACTGATTTGGTTTTGAAAATATTTGGATTTCAAATGGAGATTTTATTAATTAAATCAAACCCTATTTGATTAAATAAATAAAGGTCCATTTTACTTATTTAATGAATGGATCCTAAAATGAATGAAAATATTATTTTATTTTAGGATTTGGTTTATGTTGACAAACAGAACCAAAAACTTATTTGCAAGTGTGGTGATTGTTTGAATTGTTTGAATGTTGAATAGTTGATTGAAATTCAAAAACAGGAAATAGTTTGGAAAAAAAAAGATTTCAAACAGAAAAAAATAGAGCAGCCCAACCATCTGGCCCAGTTCCAGCCCAACAGCCCACCTAGCCCACCTCCCCTCTCAGCGAGTGAATCGTTTTCCACCACAGAAGCAACCCACTAGGTCACTGACTCGTGGACCCTCGTTTTCCCTTCCTACTCTCGCTGCCAGAGGACCCCACTGCCTCATTCCCCTTCTTCCCCACCCGCGGACCACGCCTTCCTCCTCGCCGGCCGTTGCAGGCGAATTAAACCCGACGTAATTTGCGTTAACCACGCCGTTAATCAGCCCCTTGACCAAGCAAGTTAAAGCGCCCCTCTCTCCTCTCTGGTTCCCCTCTGTCGCCCTACCTCGACATGCCCCCAGGCCGCCACAATTTCTCCCCGAGCGGCTCTGTTCCGACGACACACCGGTGCCGATTCCGGCGACTCAACACCGGCCCGTGCCTCCCTGAGCACACTAGGAGACTCCCCACCTCCTGACGCATCGGCCTGTGCCCTTCATTCGACTGCGGGCGCCCCAGAGCGTCGACTACGACAAGCTCCCGAACGCCGCCGCGTTTGCCTTCTTCTCCGGCGAAGCCTACTGGTAAGAACAGACCGCCACTTTCCCTCACGTTCACACACACACCTACACCGTGTCCTGCTGCATCTGACCAGACCCTTGTCCTGCCTTAGGGAGATCAGCAGCGTCGGCAACGACAACAACAGCCGCCGCCGCCACTGCCGTCTGGTTTCTCCGACGCCGTCTGGTTTCTCCGACGACCTCCCTCTGGTAAACCAGACTACCCCGACCCCTCTCGTTCACGCACACACATTCGCAGTATCTTTGCGCATCTGACTGTGCATCTTGTTTGTCTCCGAGTGATCCCCAACGCTGTCCTCGACGACGACTGAGCAAGGCCGAGGCGCAACTCCACTCCGGCGAGCATTCCAGCCCGCTCCAGTGCGCCCCCTTACAAACCGCAAGCGAGTTGAGCCTCAGCGTCACTCCACGAACTCGGTGAGCATTCCCTTTCCCCTCTCGCTTCCTGTTTCGCCGGCGCCGCCACCGTCTGGCCGCTCCGCCGCCAGCCACCGCCGCAGCGCCGCTCGTCTAGGGTCGAGCACCCCATAGTCGTCCGATATCGATCGGGTGGATGTGATAGAATCACTTAATAGCGAAGGAGTATGCGCTCAGTACCGCACGATCTGACTTGATCCAACGCGCCAGAGCAGTCGATCCACGCGAAACGTTTTCGATGAATAGGAGTCCGACGCGTGTCACTGGTTTGAGTTAAAACAGATTTTTGAATCAGATTTAATTGCAAACTTGAAACCTTTGTAACTTTCAAACCACACGTCCAAAAATTACAAACTTTATACCATTGGAATCAGGAGAGCAAGCCCTAGCCAAACATGCCCTTAGTTTAGCAAATAGTATCTGTTAGCTTGTTTGATTTTGCAGAAACATTTGTATGCTTGTTAAGGATGTAAAAATTGTTTAAAAATGAATTTGGGGTTAAAATCTTTGGCAATTGGATTGATTTGAACCTATTGACCCTGGGAAACACTTTGTGGACTCAAAAATGTATTTGGTGAAATAAAATAATGATTCTTTGA
Organism: Avena sativa; assembly: GCA_916181665.1. Lineage (NCBI taxonomy): Eukaryota > Viridiplantae > Streptophyta > Magnoliopsida > Poales > Poaceae > Avena > Avena sativa. The sequence goes on along the minus strand of OV702285.1, from coordinate 165,246,610 downwards.
TTTAAAACCATTTCTAGTCAAATAGAAATGTGGTTTATTATTAAAAATGGTTTTGGAAGAAAACCTTTGGAAAATGTTTTGTTTTAAAAACTCTCTGACCCTAAACAACAAGTTTTATGGTTTGAAAACATATTTGGGGAACCTTGGAGATTAATGCCTTGGTAAAAATATTTCTACACCACATAAAATGACACATTGTTTTGAAAATGGTTTATAAAATGAAACCTTTTGCAAATGACTTTGCCACTTTACAAAATGACCATTAGGTGCTTTCGAATGTTTATGAACCATTAGGAACCACTCTTTCAAACAAAACAAAGCTTGGCATGCTTGCATGCATTACTTTGACTTTGTCATTTTATGTGTTGTTTTGCTTGATTGGTAGATTGAGTTTGTGCCTTGTTTGATTGGATTGTAGTGACTTGAAGAGTGTGATTGTTGCAAGGACAAGGATTGAACTTATACCCTCTACCAAAAAGGCAAGTGATGCTTCATACTTTCTATCCCATTACTTTCACTATGCATTAGTGATTTTCTCTAAGTAAAACTTGCATGAATTTTGCTAAGTATGAACCTTGCTATAGGAAAACCTAGTAGATGAATCCTTAGTAGGATTTTCCTAAGTTAAGATTCCTACAACTATCAAGCTTAGCCTAGCTAATAGAAAACATGGGTGGAAAATATATTCACACTATGGAAAAATCTCTAAGTCTGAGGACTTATGTTTTTGTTTAATAAAACAACTAAGTTAATGAATCACCTGGGTGGAATGGAAGGATTGGTTTATGTTGAGTGGTTACACAAGGCCATGGACTCGGCTTGTGTATCTCACTTGTGGTATGCCACCCAGGAACAAAGAGATTTGAGATGTCAAATGTTGAGAAGCTTCAAGTGCAACCACTTGGCAATATGGGCTCTGCCATGATCATATAGGTTGCAAGAACTTAGCCATATGGACAGTGGGTGGTAGTGTTTGATAGGTTGGAGCGCGTCCATTTTGGTCTAAGGGAAAGCTTCTGAAAGATCTTGTCTTGGGAAACCAAGTCTTGTGGGAAAAGTGCACCACCTCTGCAGAGTGTAAAATCTAAGTACTTAGCCATGTCCCTGGTAAAGGACAGTTTGAGCATCAAGACATGGAAGCAATCAAGAATCTCGTCATTCAAATTTCTAAGTTAAAATCTTGTGGTTTGAACAATGGTTGTTTGAAATATTCAATCTTTGATTGAGAGATGCCTTGGTTAAAGGATCTTCAATCTTTGATTGAGAAGAATGATTTTGTCAAAGCAAAAACTTAGTATTTTCAAATGTTAAGGAAAAATCTATTTTGAGCAATGCAAGCCTCAACTCCACTTAGCCAAATGCATATAGATGTTAGACTCCACTATACTACCATAGTATCACTTGCCAATACAATTCAAATGTATTGACCCTTTTTGGCTGTAACTTGTATGTTGCAGGTTTGGTTGATTTTAGTGAAGATTGATTGATTAGGATTACAAAGTCTACAACCAACATCTGCATGTGGCACTTTGAAGATGAAGGACCCATGACTATAGTTATTCCGCTGCAATGTAATAGCCAAATGAGCTATGTAAAGATGTAATAAAACTTATGTTATTCCTGGTTATAAAGTTATATTATGACCTTTGTTTCTTGATAATACATCTTAACTGTGGATGCCAGCTATTGATCCATGGACTAGCATTGTAAACACAGGGGGCTCTATCTTATTGAAGATTGGGACCCCTACAGATGGTATCAGAGCATTGTGTTGCCTGTAGGATTTGTAAACCTAGGATTGGACAAAAACCCTTAGAAAAATAGGATTTGTATTTTGATCCAAAAACTTATTTACAAAAACACTTGTAAACTATTTCCTCAACCATTTTGGTTTCAACCCCACATCTCTTCTATTTCAAACTTGATGGAAAAACCTACCCCATGGCCAAAGACTACACCATGTGCAAAGGACTACTTCAACTTCTTCAACTCTAATGACTTCAACTTCTTCAACTCTAATGACTTCAACATCTTCAGCATATTCACCAAGGACTTCCAACTTGGATACCACTAAGGACTACAAGTGAAACAAGGAAAGTCTTGCTCAAGATTTAGAGACTGAGGGAATACAAAATAAGAAGGAGCCATCAACAACTTTGAAGTATTGCAACCAAGAGTTTTTCTCAAGGAGACCATGATTCCAAGTAAGAAGAAGCAACCAAGAAGGATGGAAAGATCACAAGTGAACCATATAGATCGACCACCATAATTTAGTTAAGTCAAACACACCAACTTATGTGGTGTAACAAAAATATTTTGTTGACTAAGTATATGCTTGAAACTTGTTGTTTGAGTAGAATGTTTGTTGGTGATTGCTTGCACTTTGTTTGTGTGAATTGTGATGTGTGTGACTAGAAATATTTCCTTAGAAATATCTTGCCTATTCTAATCTCCCTTCAACCCAAACAGATGACTACTCCAAGAGACTCCAACATCAAGGTGGATGACAACAGCAACAACCAAAAGGACAACATGAGAGACATTATAGCAACCCAAAATCAGTTGAGCCAAGAGACAACTCAGCTTTTAGCCAACAACAATGGACTAGACCCAGCCATGCAAAGGATTTTGAAACTTCAAACCCAAATGTTGCAAGGATTGGTTACTCAAGTGGTCAACATGAGAGAAAACTTTTCCCAAGGAGCTAATGACAACAAGGATGACAAAGATGCTATTCTAGAAGGAACCCAAGTTAACAATACTTGTGGATACAAGGATCATGCATACAAGGAGCATGAAGATCAATGCCCCAAGAAGAGAGAAAGATCTCCCACCTATGAAGAGCATGAACTAGAAGAACTCCTAGCTTTGGAGAGACCCAAGAAGAAGAAGAAATGCCCTAACCCTAACAAGAAGGACATTACTCAAGTGCAATGTTACAATTGCAAAGAGATGGGACACTATGCCAATGAATGCTCAGAAAAGAAGAAGAATCAAAGAAACAAACAAGAGGCAGTGATACCAAAGGAAAAGAAAGATATCAGCCAAGTGATGTGTTTCAAATGCAAGGAACTAGGCCACTATGCAAGCAATTGTCCAGAAAAGATGAAGAACAAGTTAAACAAGTCTATGAAAGATCTCAACCTTGGCCCATGAGTCAAGTGTGGAAACAAAGGACACTATGCAGAAGGTTGCCCAGAGAAGTTTCCCCAGGATCCCAAGAAGGCCAATATGTAATTTAGTTTGAAATTTTTTTAAGGGTGGTAGTACCCTAGTTGTTTTGAACCTACCTGTAACCCTAGCCTCCCCAAATCTCGGGACGAGATTTATTTTAAGGGTGGTAGCCTGTCACATCCCAAGATTTTCCAAATCTTGTAATGTGAAAAATAAATGAATAAAATAAAATTTTATTTGATTTTCAGGGCCAGAAGAAATTTTTTGAATTCAATTGGAACCTCAAACCAATTTGAATCAAATAATCCTAAAAGGATTTAAAAAGATAAACATTTAATAAAGGAAAATAAAATATTTTGGAATTACTATTTTAGGATCTTTTAATAAAAACATTTGGTTTTCAAATGAAAAAGAATAGATTTTTAAATAAAGATTATGTTATAGAGCCAAATTAAACCTTGGCCAAGCTTTGGAATTAAAACATTTTGTTTTGAATAAAAATAGCAAAGGTTTATTTAAATAGATTAATAAGGATTTGATATCCAATTTTATTTAAAAGTAAAGGTTTTTTAAAATAAACACTAAAAACTTATTTATTTATTTTAAATAAGTTTAATAAGTATTTTATTTTCTTAATTAAAACCTACTGAAGTGTTTTGGTTTTATTTAGATTTCAAAATAAAGTTATTAATAAAACAAATCCTATTTGATTTAATAGTGAAGGTCTATTGTATTTAATTATTAAAGGAGTCTAAAATAAAAGGTTATTTTGTTTTAAACAAGTTTTTCAAATATCTTTTATTTTCAAATAAAACCTACTGATTTGGTTTTGAAAATATTTGGATTTAAAATGGAGATTTTATTAATTAAATCAAACCCTATTTGATTAAATAAATAAAGGTCCATTTTACTTATTTAATGAATGGATCCTAAAATGAATGAAAATATTATTTTATTTTAGGATTTGGTTTATGTTGACAAACAGAACCAAAAACTTATTTGCAAGTGTGGTGATTGTTTGAATTGTTTGAATGTTGAATAGTTGATTGAAATTCAAAAACAGGAAATAGTTTGGAAAAAGAAAGATTTCAAACAGAAAAAAATAGAGCAGCCCAACCATCTGGCCCAGTTCCAGCCCAACAGCCCACCTAGCCCACCTCCCCTCTCAGCGAGTGAATCGTTTTCCACCACAGAAGCAACCCGCTAGGTCACTGACTCGTGGACCCTCGTTTTCCCTTCCTACTCTCGCTGCCAGAGGACCCCACCGCCACATTCTCCTTCTTCCCCACCCGCGGACCACGCCTTCCTCCTCGCCGGCCGTTGCAGGCGAATTAAACCCGACGTAATTTGCGTTAACCACGCCGTTAATCAGCCCCTTGACCAAGCAAGTTAAAGCGCCCCTCTCTCCTCTCTGGTTTCCCTCTGTCGCCCCACCTCGACACGCCCCCAGGCCGCCCCAATTTCTCCCCGAGCGGCTCTGTTCCGACGACACACCGGTGCCGATTCCGGCGACTCAACACTGCCCCGTGCCTCCCTGAGCACACTAGGAGACTCCCCACCTCCTGACGCATCGGCCTGTGCCCTTCATTCGACTGCGGGCGCCCCAGAGCGTCGACTACGACAAGCTCCCGAACGCCGCCTCGTTTGCCTTCTTCTCCGGCGAAGCCTACTGGTAAGAACAGACCGCCACTTTCCCTCTCGTTCACACACACACCTACACCGTGTCCTGCTGCATCTGACCAGACCCTTGTCCTACCTTAGGGCGATCAGCAGCGTCGGCAACGACAACAACAGCCGCTGCCGCCGCCGTCTGGTTTCTCCGACGACCTCCCTCTGGTAAACCAGACTACCCCGACCCCTCTCGTTCACGCACACACATTCGCAGTATCTTTGCGCATCTGACCGTGCATCTTGTTTGTCTCCGAGTGATCCCCAACGCTGTCCTCGACGACGACTGAGCAAGGCCGAGGCGCAACTCCACTCCGGCGAGCAATCCAGCCCGCTCCAGTGCGCCCCCTTACAAACCGCAAGCGAGTTGAGCCTCAGCGTCACTCCACGAACTCGGTGAGCATTCCCTTTCCCCTCTCGCTTCCTGTTTCTCCGGCGCCGCCACCGTCTGGCCGCTCCGCCGCCAGCCACCGCCGCAGCGCCGCTCGTCTAGGGTCGAGCACCCCATAGTCGTCCGATATCGATCGGGTGGATGTGATAGAATCGCTTAATAGCGAATGGGTATGCGCTCAGTACCGCACGATCTGACTTGATCCAACGCGCCAGAGCAGTCGATCCACGCGAAACGTTTTCGATGAATAGGAGTCCGACGCGTGTCACTGGTTTGAGTTAAAACAGATTTTTGAATCAGATTTAATTGCAAACTTGAAACCTTTGTAACTTTCAAACCACAAGTCCAAAAATTACAAACTTTATACCATTGGATTCAGGAGAGCAAGCCCTAGCCAACCATGCCCTTAGTTTAGCAAATAGTATCTGTTAGCTTGTTTGATTTTGCAGAAACATTTGTATGCTTGTTAAGGATGTAAAAATTGTTTAAAAGTGAATTTGGGGTTAAAATCTTTGGCAATTGGATTGATTTGAACCTACTGACCCTGGGAAACACTTTGTGGACTCAAAAATGTATTTGGTGAAATAAAATAATGATTCTTTGATTTAAAACCATTTCTAGTCAAATAGAAATGTGGTTTATTATTAAAAATGGTTTTGGAAGAAAACCTTTGGAAAATGTTTTGTTTTAAAAACTCTCTGACCCTAAACAACAAGTTTTATGGTTTGAAAACATATTTGGGGAATCTTGGAGATTAATGCCTTGGTAAAAATATTTCTACACCACATAAAATGACACATTGTTTTGAAAATGGTTTATAAAATGAAACCTTTTGCAAATGACTTTGCCACTTTACAAAATGACCATTAGGTGCTTTCGAATGTTTATGAACCATTAGGAACCACTCTTTCAAACAAAACAAAGCTTGGCATGCTTGCATGCATTACTTTGACTTTGTCATTTTATGTGTTGTTTTGCTTGATTGGTAGATTGAGTTTGTGCCTTGTTTGATTGGATTGTAGTGACTTGAAGAGTGTGATTGTTGCAAGGACAAGGAGTGAACTTATACCCTCTACCAAAAAGGCAAGTGATGCTTCATACTTTCTATCCCATTACTTTCACTATGCATTAGTGATTTTCTCTAAGTAAAACTTGCATGAATTTTGCTAAGTATGAACCTTGCTATAGGAAAACCTAGTAGATGAATCCTTAGTAGGATTTTCCTAAGTTAAGATTCTTACAACTATCAAGCTTAGCCTAGCTAATAGAAAACATGGGTGGAAAATATATTCACACTATGGAAAAATCTCTAAGTCTGAGGACTTATGTTTTTGTTTAATAAAACAACTAAGTTAATGACTCACCTGGGTGGAATGGAAGGATTGGTTTATGTTGAGTGGTTACACAAGGCCATGGACTTGGCTTGTGTATCTCACTTGTGGTATGCCACCCAGGAACAAAGAGATTTGAGATGTCAAATGTTGAGAAGCTTCAAGTGCAACCACTTGGCAATATGGGCTCTGCCATGATCATATAGGTTGCAAGAACTTAGCCATATGGACAGTGGGTGGTAGTGTTTGATAGGTTGGAGCGCGTCCATTTTGGTCTAAGGGAAAGCTTCTGAAAGATCTTGTCTTGGGAAACCAAGTCTTGTGGGAAAAGTGCACCACCTCTGCAGAGTGTAAAATCTAAGTACTTAGCCATGTCCCTGGTAAAGGACAATTTGAGCATCAAGACATGGAAGCAATCAAGAATCTCGTCATTCAAATTTCTAAGTTAAAATCTTGTGGTTTGAACAATGGTTGTTTGAAATATTCAATCTTTGATTGAGAGATGCCTTGGTTAAAGGATCTTCAATCTTTGATTGAGAAGAATGATTTTGTCAAAGCAAAAACTTAGTATTTTCAAATGTTAAGGAAAAATCTATTTTGAGCAATGCAAGCCTCAACTCCACTTAGCCAAATGCATATCGATGTTAGACTCCACTATACTACCATAGTATCACTTGCCAATACAATTCAAATGTATTGACCCTTTGTGGCTGTAACTTGTATGTTGCAGGTTTGATTGATTTTAGTGAAGATTGATTGATTAGGATTACAAAGTCTACAACCAACATCTGCCTGTAGCACTTTGAAGATGAAGGACCCATGACTATAGTTATTCCGCTGCAATGTAATAGCCAAATGAGCTATGTAAAGATGTAATAAAACTTATGTTATTCCTGGTTATAAAGTTATATTATGACCTTTGTTTCTTGATAATACATCTTAACTGTGGATGCTAGATATTGATCCAGGGACTAGCATTGTAAACACAGGGGGCTCTATCTTATTGAAGATTGGGACCTCTACATGAGCTCGGAGGAGTGACGTCCGCAAAGGCGTCCAAGTAGCTCCTGCATGGCAACATCGAGTCCCTTCTCCTTGTCTTCATGGAGTAACTTGAAGGCGATGTCCTCGGTGGGAGGCTCTGACTGGCGTCCTGGCTGCAAGACTCGAAATCCCTATAGGTCCTTCCTCTTGAACTTCTTAAGCTAAAGTCCCTTAATATTGGGGAGGGGGAGATTGAGCACACTGACGAACTCCACGATACGGCATCCAAAACGAGTTCCCTTGAACTCCTCGGCGGTGCTGATAATAAAGCTAGTCATCTATTGCATAGGATAGAGAAAATTAGATACAACACAAGTAATGAGAAAAACATAAAGTAGTGAAACAAAATCCAATATTATACATTTATCCATAAAACACACAAGTCATGGCATACAATATTCAGTCACAAACACCAAGTTCAATCACGACTTAGACAAATTTTTGCCATACCGCATAGGTTGGTATGATCAAAATTATTAACGCGAGAAAACAACAAGTGTGGTGGTCCAAATATTGGAGTACGTCACAACTCTCACTCACTGGTCAGTGTAGCTATCTGGGCATCCTTGGAGGCAATCTGTTTGTCTTGGTCACAAGACTCCCATGATAAGTCTATGATATCTTCCCTTAGACGTTTGTTGGTAGCTTCTAAGTCTTGGGTATGCTTCTTCTCCTCTCTAAGGTCATTTTGAGTGTTGAGCATTCTACACTTGAGTCTTTCACCAAGATCCTTGATGGCATTCCATGCTGCATTCCTTGTAGAGTCAAAGAATGACATGTGCATTTCAGAGTTGGTGACCATGCAGAATCCCGACTCTTTGTGGTTGTCTTCCTTGTTTTTGTACAAGTGGAGTTGTACCCACCAATATTCTTCTCCTTCATCCACCACTGGAAATTCCTTGTACACAGCTTCACCATGTATTCCCGTGGTAACCATAAGGTTCTTGAGTGCCTTGGTAAACTCCGTCTCACATTCTAAGGTCATGGTCATGAGTGGTCCCTTCTTGACGGCTTTGTTGATGGCAGCCATCTACAAATAGATATGAGAAATAAGATTAGGAGAAGTTTTACGAGATGAAAAAGAGACAAGTGTGGAAATTTACAAAGGAGTTTGCATTTTTTCCTAGTGGTTTCCTTAGTCTAATCCATCTTAGGGTCATAATCCTACAGGCAACACAGTGCTCTGATACCATCTATAAGACCTCACCATTTAAGGTAAAGGCCCCTGTGATTTCAATGCTAGTCCCTGGATCGAATTGCTAGCATCCACAGTTTAAGATGAAGTACACAGATACAAAGGTCACTATTACATCGTAGTATCCAGAGATACATAGTTCTTACAACTTATTACCCCAAGGCTAATACATAGAGTTCACAACTTAACAAAATAAATAAAGTCTTCATCTTCATGTGCCACAGGCAAACATGTTGAGTGTAGACTCATAACCCTAGTCACCATCAGAGTAACCTGCAACATAATAAGTTACAGCCACAGAGGGTCAATACATTTGGAATTGTATTGGCAAGTGATACCATAGTAGTATAGTAGCATCTAATAACTATATTAATTTGGCTAAGTGTAGTTCAGGATGGCTTTTCTCAAAATACGGTTTTCTTATTAGTTGAAATGTCACATCCCAAGATTTTCCAAATCTTGTAATGTGAAAATAAATTAATAAAATAAAACTTTGTTTGAATTTCAGAGCCAGAAGAAACTTTTTGAATTTAAATGGAACCTCAAACCCATTTGAATTAAATAAAATCCTAAAAGGATTTAAAAAGATAAACATTTTAAATAAAGGAAAATAAATATTTTGGAAATAAGATTTTGGATCTTCTAAAAAAAAAAAGATTTGGTATTCAGAAGAAAAGATGGATTTAAGATTATTTTATAAAGCCAAATTAATCCTTGACCAATCTTTGATAATTAAAAACATTTTATTCTAAATAAAATTAGCAAAGGTTTATTTAAAATAAATTAATAAGGATTTAATATCCAAGTTTTATTAATAAAGGTTCTATCATTTATAAACCATCAAAAACTTATTTGTTTACTTTAGTAAGTTTTCCAAACACTTAATATTCTCCAATAAAACTTACTAAAGTAGTTGGCTTTATTTTAGATTTTAAAATAAATATTCTCAATAAAACAAACCCAAGTGGATTTAATAATAAAAGTCTATGTAATTTTAATTACTAATGGACCCTAAAATAAGAGGTTATATTGTTTAAAAACAAATCTTCCAAATATTCTCTATTTCCAAATAAACCTACTGATTTAGATTTGAAAAGTGTTTTCAAATGAGAAATTTTATTAAATAAATCAAACCATGTTAAATAAATAAAGTTCCATTTTATTTAATTAAAGAATGGATTAATAAAGTTAATATTATTTTATTTTAGGATTTTGACCATATTACTAAAACAGAACTAATTTCATTATTACAAGTTTGAGTGTTGTTTGAATTGATTTGGTTGATGTTTGTTTGATTGGAAATTCAAAACAGAAATTCAAAATAGAAAAAGAAAAAGGAATTAGACAGAAAAAAATGGAACAGCCCAACAATCTGGCCCAACAAGCCCAGAAACAGCCCAGCTCCCTCACCCCGAAAGAAAACGATTCGCACGCGTTATCAAACCCACTGAGAGAATGACTGGTGGACCCTCCCTTCTTTTCTTTTCCCACTGACCAGCGGACCCCACTTTCCCAGCCGTCTCCTTCCTCGCGACGACCACGCCGGCCGTTTCTGCCGTTGATGTCGCGGTTTCAATTCGCAGTAATGCCACGCCTTAACCACGCTGCGACCACGGCCTTTTAATCGCCCCGCTCTCTCCTCCGTTTTCCCTCAGACACCGCCTCCCCTCTGCCTCCAGGCCGCCCCAATTTCCCTCTGTACCGCTGCTACTCCGACGACCCTCCTCGAGCAATTCAGACGAAGCCTCGCCGCCCCTTGCCTCCTCGACCATCCTCTCGTGATCCCCACCTCCTGGCGATCATCCCCGTAGCACCAGCTTGCCCCCGAGCGATCCAGAGCGTCGACAACCACGACGACCACCGTCGCCACCGTCTGCCTCTTTCTCCGACGAACCCCACAGGTAGATTCCGGTCACACCTCTCCTCCCCGAGAACACGATGATGATCCCCAAGCTCATACGAACCTAATGGAACTTCCCGTTTGTCTTAGGGCGCCCCAATCCTCGCCTTCGTCAAGCACAGAGCGCCGCCGTGTCTGCTTCTTCTCCGGCGACGTCTTCCAGGTGAACCAGATCGCCCCGCGCCTTCTCGTTCACGCACACACCTTCGCCGTGTCCTTGCGCTCCTGACTATGGGTTTTGTTTACCTCCTGGTGATCTGCAGCATCGTCCTCGACAGCAACCAGAGAGCACCGCCGCTCGCAGCTTCTCCGACGAGCAATTACCGCAGAACCCGAGCGCCCCTTGACAAGACAACAGCACGTCGAGCATCACCATAGCCCTGCGATTCTGGTGAGCACTTTTTCTCTCCTCCTTGCTTCCTGTAGCCGCCATAGCGCCACCGCCTGGCCGTGCGCTGCCACTAGCCGCCGTTAGCGCCGCCCACACAGGGCCAAACTCGCCAGTACCGCTCGATCCAGATTTAGCGGCCACGATTAGACCACTTACCGCGAAGAGGTACTCGATCTGAGCCACTCGATCTAACTAGATCCAATGTTCCACAGAGCCGATCCAGCCGAACCGGTATCGACCAATAGAAAACTGCCGCGTGTCACCTGTCTGTTTAAAACAGATTTTGAAAACAGATTTAAATGCCATTTTCAAACCCTTATAACTTTTGATCCACACGTCCACAAATTACAAATTTTATATCAATGAAATCAGGAGAACAAGCCCTAGCTAACCCTGGCCTTAGTTTTGAAAATAGTATCTGTTAACTTGATTAAATTTACAGAAACTTTTGTGTACTTGTTTAGAGTATAAAAATTGTTTAAATATGATTTTAGGATTAAATCTTTTTGCAAAATGGATTTTAGTGTCCATACTGACCCTAGGAACCAACCCATAATGTTAAAAATGATTTTGATGAAATTTAAGTTGAATTAGTTAACTTAGTCATTTTCTAGCCTAATAAACTCATTAATTTTTATTATGGAAAAGTTTGAGCAAGGAAAACTTTGGGAAAATGTTTTTGATCAAACTTACTGACCCAAAACATCAAGCCTTGCCAAGGGCAACTCACTTGGTGAAAAACCTAAAGTTTTGCTTTGATAAAAATAATTTTCACCACATAAAATGATGAATGAATTTTAAAATGGTCTTAAAATAAAACCCAAATTGCAAATGACTTTGCCATTTTGGTAAATGACCAATTTGTACCATACAAAGTTTATAAACCTAGTAGAGACCAACCTTGCAAGAAGAACCCCCTTTGCATGACTTAGACTCCATTGCTATGTGTGTGAAATTGTTTGTTTAACCTTGGTTTGGAATGTTAGTTGATTTGGTGATTTGCTTGATTGACTTGTAGTGAAATTAGCAAAGTGTGAAACTAGCAAGATCAAGGAAGTGAACCCTCATTCCCTACCAAAAAGGCAAGTTACACTATCATCTAAAGTCCTACTATTTTCATTATACTTAATGGATTTGAAAACATGCATAAAAATGATTTATACTTATGCTATGCTAAATCCTAATAGGATACCCTTACTTTCCTTAGAGAAAATCTTGTAGTTGTACATGCTTAGCCATGCTATATGCTATGTTTTGAAAAGAGATACATGTTGAGATTTACAAAGATTGAGAAAAGAACTTGTGTTTTACATAATAAAACAAGGACTCAATGAACCACCTAGGTGGAGGCTACTATAAGATTTGGAGAAGGTGACAACAAAAGGGAACCATGTCTATGGCAATCACTTTGTGTTGTGCTCCAAAAGAAAACCACCTAGGAAACTTAGAGATCAAACATGCTTCTCCAATTGTGGCTTTCATGTACAACCACATGCTATTATGGCTCTGGCTTAGTCAATTACATTAGGAAGACCCATACATTGTCTTTAGTTACTGGACATGGGGATCTGGAATGCTTCATGGGGGCTAAAGACAAAGCTAGCAATGATGTATGGGAGGACCTTTTGGAAAGACTTTGTCACATTCTCAATCTGCCAGTACTCCATCTTGGTGAGCACTAATCCAGTAGGCCACTGGTGGCAACAAGATGGGATTGTGTCCTGTGGGTAAAGTGTACTCCTTCTGCAGAAGTAAATAAAATCTAAGTACTTAGCCGTGTCCCCGGTTATGGACAATACTGAGCAACTAAAGTTTGAACTATGGGAGATCTCGACATTCCAACTTCTAATATAAAAACTTGATGCCCTTGTGTGTCTACCAAGGAATTCAAAGAGATTTTGTAAAGCTTGTTGCACTTGGGGTTACCAAGGTGCTCAAGAGATTTTGACAAGGACTTGAACACTTGAGTTTCTACCAAGGAGTTCAAGGAACTTGGAAAAGAAATTTGACAAAAGACTTCAAAACCATTTTGAAAGAATAGGATAAAATATTGCTTTATGCAAATAAGCCTTAAACTCTACTTAGCCAAATATGCATGTAATGATAGGATCCACTCTTATTATACATAAAAGTGAAGCTTGCCAATACAATTCAAAATGTATTGACCCTTGTGGCTGTAACTTGTAATGTTGCAGGTTGATTGTTTTAAAAATGAAGATTGTTTGATTGACTAGGACTACAAAATCTACAACCAACATCTGCCTGTGGCACTTTGAAGATGATGGACCCATACTTATAGTTATTCCGCTGCAAATGTAATGTAATAGCCAAATGAGTTATGTTTGATGTAATAAACTTATGTTATTCCTGGTTATAAATTTATATTATGACCTTTGTATCTTGATATTACATCTTAACTGTGGATGCTAGCTATTGATCCAGGGACTAGCATTGTAAAACACAGGAGGACTCTACCTTATTGGGTTGGGACCTCTACAGATGGTATCAGAGCATTGTGTTGCCTGTAGGATTTGTAAACCTAGGATTGGACAAAAACCCTTAGAAAAATAGGAATTGTTTTGTTCCAAAACTTATTTACAAAACAAACTTGAATACTCTTTCCTCAACCATTTTGGTTTTTAACTCTACACCTCTTCTACTTCAACTTGATGGAAAAACCTACCCATGACCAAAGACTACACCATGTGCAAAGGACTTCATCAACATTTTCAACTCTAATGACTTCAACATCTTCAACTCTAATGACTTCAACATCTTCAGCATGTTCACCAAAGACTTCCAACTTGGGAACTACTGAGGACCACAAGTGAATCAAGGAAATCTTGCTTAAGATTTAGAGACTGAGGGAATGCAAAATAAAAAGAAGCCATCAACAACTTTGAAGTATTGCAACCAAGAGTTTTATCAATGAAACCAAGATCTCAAGTAAGAAGAATCATGAAGGAAAGAAAGGTCACAAGTGAACCATATAGATGGACCACCATATTTTAGTTAAGTCAAAACCACCAACTTATGTGGTGTAACAAAAATATGTTGTTGCCAAAATATGTGCTTGAACCTTGTGTGAGTGAAATGTTGTTTGAGTTTGCATGCACATTGCTTGTGTGAATTGTGATGTGTGGAATTGGAAATATTACCTTAGAAATATCTTCTCTATTCTAATCTCCCTTCAAACCCAAACAGATGACTACTCCAAAGGACTCCAAGGTTGATGACACCAACACCAACCAAGCTGATAGCATGAGAGAGCTCATAGCAACCCAACACCAGTTGAACCAACTAACAGCTCAATTCCTAGTCAACAACAGTGATAAGGATCCAGCACTGCAAAGATTTTTGGAAGAGCAGTCTCAACTAATGCTTAAGGTGACTAATCAAATGATTAGCATAGAAGAAAGCTATCCAAAGAGAGTTTATGATAACAAGGATGAAAAGAATGTTGTTCTAGATGGAGCCCCAGCTTGCATTATTTGTGGAGACAAGGATCATACTTCCAAGGAGCATGAAGGACAATGCCCCAATTGTGAAGAAGATCATCCTGTTGGACAATGTCCTACCTCTCAAGCTACTTGCTACCTATGTGAAGGAAGTGATCATACTCCAGGTCTATGTCCCATCTATGCCATAGTGGAACAAAGGAAACAAGAAGGATCCAAGTCTACCAAAGGAAAAGGACCACTACTACATCTAAACAAGACAACCCAATTCAAAGGATCAAGGAAAATCAAGAAGCCCAAGCAAGACATGAGCCTTGCGCAATGTCGCAAATGTAAGGAAATGGGACACTACTCCAGTGGATGCCCAGAGAACAAGAAGAATAAAGAGATTGACCAAGTGTGGTGCAACAACTGCAAGGAACCAGGCCACTATGTAGCAACTTTCCCACAAGAACAACACAAAGAACTTAAGGACATTAATTGTTTCAACTGCAAGAATCCAGGACACTATGCAAGCAACTGTCCAGAAAGGATGAAAAACAAGTTGAACAAGCCTATGGAGAAACTCAACCTTGGCCCATGAGTCAAGTATAGAAATAAAGCAAAAGTTTGCTTAGAGAAGTTTTCCAGGACCCAAGAAGGCCAACATGTAATTTTTGTTTGAAAATTTTTAAGGGTGGTAGTACCCTAGTTGTTTGAACTTGCTTGTAAACCTCAGCCTTCCCAAATCTCAGGGACGAGATTTATTTTAAGGGTGGTAGCCTGTCACATCTCAAGATTTTCCAAATCTTGTAATGTGAAAATAAATTAATAAAATAAAACTTTGTTTGAATTTCAGAGCCAGAAGAAACTTTTTGAATTTAAATGGAACCTCAAACCCATTTGAATTAAATAAAATCCTAAAAGGATTTAAAAAGATAAACATTTTAAATAAAGGAAAATAAATATTTTGGAAATAAGATTTTGGATCTTCTAAAAAAAAGATTTGGTATTCAGAAGAAAAGATGGATTTAAGATTATTTTATAAAGCCAAATTAATCCTTGACCAATCTTTGATAATTAAAAACATTTTATTCTAAATAAAATTAGCAAAGGTTTATTTAAAATAAATTAATAAGGATTTAATATCCAAGTTTTATTAATAAAGGTTCTATCATTTATAAACCATCAAAAACTTATTTGTTTACTTTAGTAAGTTTTCCAAACACTTAATATTCTCCAATAAAACTTACTAAAGTAGTTGGCTTTATTTTAGATTTTAAAATAAATATTCTCAATAAAACAAACCCAAGTGGATTTAATAATAAAAGTCTATGTAATTTTAATTACTAATGGACCCTAAAATAAGAGGTTATATTGTTTAAAAACAAATCTTCCAAATATTCTCTATTTCCAAATAAACCTACTGATTTAGATTTGAAAAGTGTTTTCAAATGAGAAATTTTATTAAATAAATCAAACCATGTTAAATAAATAAAGTTCCATTTTATTTAATTAAAGAATGGATTAATAAAGTTAATATTATTTTATTTTAGGATTTTGACCATATTACTAAAACAGAACTAATTTCATTATTACAAGTTTGAGTGTTGTTTGAATTGATTTGGTTGATGTTTGTTTGATTGGAAATTCAAAACAGAAATTCAAAATAGAAAAAGAAAAAGGAATTAGACAGAAAAAAATGGAACAGCCCAACAATCTGGCCCAACAAGCCCAGAAACAGCCCAGCTCCCTCACCCCGAAAGAAAACGATTCGCACGCGTTATCAAACCCACTGAGAGAATGACTGGTGGACCCTCCCTTCTTTTCTTTTCCCACTGACCAGCGGACCCCACTTTCCCAGCCGTCTCCTTCCTCGCGACGACCACGCCGGCCGTTTCTGCCGTTGATGTCGCGGTTTCAATTCGCAGTAATGCCACGCCTTAACCACGCTGCGACCATGGCCTTTTAATCGCCCCGCTCTCTCCTCCGTTTTCCCTCAGACACCGCCTCCCCTCTGCCTCCAGGCCGCCCCAATTTCCCTCTGTACCGCTGCTACTCCGACGACCCTCCTCGAGCAATTCAGACGAAGCCTCGCCGCCCCTTGCCTCCTCGACCATCCTCTCGTGATCCCCACCTCCTGGCGATCATCCCCGTAGCACCAGCTTGCCCCCGAGCGATCCAGAGCGTCGACAACCACGACGACCACCGTCGCCACCGTCTGCCTCTTTCTCCGACGAACCCCACAGGTAGATTCCGGTCACCCCTCTCCTCCCCGAGAACACGATGATGATCCCCAAGCTCATACGAACCTAACGGAACTTCCCGTTTGTCTTAGGGCGCCCCAATCCTCGCCTTCGTCAAGCACAGAGCGCCGCCGTGTCTGCTTCTTCTCCGGCGACGTCTTCCAGGTGAACCAGATCGCCCCGCGCCTTCTCGTTCACGCACACACCTTCGCCGTGTCCTTGCGCTCCTGACTATGGGTTTTGTTTACCTCCTGGTGATCTGCAGCATCGTCCTCGACAGCAACCAGAGAGCACCGCCGCTCGCAGCTTCTCCGACGAGCAATTACCGCAGAACCCGAGCGCCCCTTGACAAGACAACAGCACGTCGAGCATCACCACAGCCCTGCGATTCTAGTGAGCACTTTTTCTCTCCTCCTTGCTTCCTGTAGCCGCCATAGCGCCACCGCCTGGCCGTGCGCCGCCACTAGCCGCCGTTAGCGCCGCCCACACAGGGCCAAACTCGCCAGTACCGCTCGATCCAGATTTAGCGGCCACGATTAGATCACTTACCGCGAAGAGGTACTCGATCTGAGCCACTCGATCTAACTAGATCCAATGTTCCACAGAGTCGATCCAGCCGAACCGGTATCGACCAGTAGAAAACTGCCGCGTTTCACCTGTCTGTTTAAAACAGATTTTGAAAACAGATTTAAATGCCATTTTCAAACCCTTATAACTTTTGATCCACACGTCCAAAAATTACAAATTTTATATCAATGAAATCAGGAGAACAAGCCCTAGCTAACCCTGGCCTTAGTTTTGAAAATAGTATCTGTTAACTTGATTAAATTTACAGAAACTTTTGTGTACTTGTTTAGAGTATAAAAATTGTTTAAATATGATTTTAGGATTAAATCTTTTTGCAAAATGGATTTTAGTGTCCATACGGACCCTAGGAACCAACCCATAATGTTAAAAATGATTTTGATGAAATTTAAGTTGAATTAGTTAACTTAGTCATTTTCTAGCCTAATAAACTCATTAATTTTTATTATGGAAAAGTTTGAGCAAGGAAAACTTTGGGAAAATGTTTTTGATCAAACTTACTGACCCAAAACATCAAGCCTTGCCAAGGGCAACTCACTTGGTGAAAAACCTAAAGTTTTGCTTTGATAAAAATAATTTTCACCACATAAAATGATGAATGAATTTTAAAATGGTCTTAAAATAAAACCCAAATTGCAAATGACTTTGCCATTTTGGTAAATGACCAATTTGGACCATACAAAGTTTATAAACCTAGTAGAGACCAACCTTGCAAGAAGAACCCCCTTTGCATGACTTAGACTCCATTGCTATGTGTGTGAAATTGTTTGTTTAACCTTGGTTTGGAATGTTAGTTGATTTGGTGATTTGCTTGATTGACTTGTAGTGAAATTAGCAAAGTGTGAAACTAGCAAGATCAAGGAAGTGAACCCTCATTCCCTACCAAAAATGCAAGTTACACTATCATCTAAAGTCCTACTATTTTCATTATACTTAATGGATTTGAAAACATGCATAAAAATTATTTATACTTATGCTATGCTAAATCCTAATAGGATACCCTTACTTTCCTTAGAGAAAATCTTGTAGTTGTACATGCTTAGCCATGCTATATGCTATGTTTTGAAAAGAGATACATGTTGAGATTTACAAAGATTGAGAAAAGAACTTGTGTTTTACATAATAAAACAAGGACTCAATGAACCACCTAGGTGGAGGCTACTATAAGATTTGGAGAAGGTGACAACAAAAGGGAACCATGTCTATGTCAATCACTTTGTGTTGTGCTCCAAAAGAAAACCACCTAGGAAACTTAGAGATCAAACATGCTTCTCCAATTGTGGCTTTCATGTACAACCACATGCTATTATGGCTCTGGCTTAGTCAATTACATTAGGAAGACCCATACATTGTCTTTAGTTACTGGACATGGGGATCTGGAATGCTTCATGGGGGCTAAAGACAAAGCTAGCAATGATGTATGGGAGGACCTTTTGGAAAGACTTCGTCACATTCTCAATCTGCCAGTACTCCATCTTGGTGAGCACTAATCCAGTAGGCCACTGGTGGCAACAAGATGGGATTGTGTCATGTGGGTAAAGTGTACTCCTTCTGCAGAAGTAAATAAAATCTAAGTACTTAGCCGTGTCCCCGGTTATGGACAATACTGAGCAACTAAAGTTTGAACTATGGGAGATCTCGACATTCCAACTTCTAATATAAAAACTTGATGCCCTTGTGTGTCTACCAAGGAATTCAAAGAGATTTTGTAAAGCTTGTTGCACTTGGGGTTACCAAGGTGCTCAAGAGATTTTGACAAGGACTTGAACACTTGAGTTTCTACCAAGGAGTTCAAGGAAATTGGAAAAGAAATTTGACAAAAGACTTCAAAACCATTTTGAAAGAATAGGATAAAATATTGCTTTATGCAAATAAGCCTTAAACTCTACTTAGCCAAATATGCATGTAATGATAGGATCCACTCTTATTATACATAAAAGTGAAGCTTGTCAATACAATTCAAAATGTATTGACCCTTGTGGCTGTAACTTGTAATGTTGCAGGTTGATTGTTTTAAAAATGAAGATTGGTTAATTGACTAGGACTACAAAATCTACAACCAACATCTGCCTGTGGCACTTTGAAGATGATGGACCCATACTTATAGTTATTCCGCTGCAAATGTAATGTAATAGCCAAATGAGCTATGTTTGATGTAATAAACTTATATTATTCCTGGTTATAAATTTATATTATGACCTTTGTATCTTGATATTACATCTTAACTGTGGATGCTAGCTATTGATCCAGGGACTAGCATTGTAAAACACAGTAGGACTCTACCTTATTGGGTTGGGACCTCTACAGATGGTATCAGAGCATTGTGTTGCCTGTAGGATTTGTAAACCTAGGATTGGACAAAAACCCTTAGAAAAATAGGAATTGTTTTGTTCCAAAACTTATTTACAAAACAAACTTGAATACTCTTTCCTCAACCATTTTGGTTTTTAACTCTACACCTCTTCTACTTCAACTTGATGGAAAAACCTACCCATGACCAAAGACTACACCATGTGCAAAGGACTTCATCAACATTTTCAACTCTAATGACTTCAACATCTTCAACTCTAATGACTTCAACATCTTCAGCATGTTCACCAAAGACTTCCAACTTGGGAACTACTGAGGACCACAAGTGAATCAAGGAAATCTTGCTTAAGATTTAGAGACTGAGGGAATGCAAAATAAAAAGAAGCCATCAACAACTTTGAAGTATTGCAACCAAGAGTTTTCTCAATGAAACCAAGATCTCAAGTAAGAAGAATCATGAAGGAAAGAAAGGTCACAAGTGAACCATATAGATGGACCACCATATTTTAGTTAAGTCAAAACCACCAACTTATGTGGTGTAACAAAAATATGTTGTTGCCAAAATATGTGCTTGAACCTTGTGTGAGTGAAATGTTGTTTGAGTTTGCATGCACATTGCTTGTGTGAATTGTGATGTGTGGAATTGGAAATATTACCTTAGAAATATCTTGTCTATTCTAATCTCCCTTCAAACCCAAACAGATGACTACTCCAAAGGACTCCAAGGTTGATGACACCAACACCAACCAAGCTGATAGCATGAGAGAGCTCATAGCAACCCAACACCAGTTGAACCAACTAACAGCTCAATTCCTAGTCAACAACAGTGATAAGGATCCAGCACTGCAAAGATTTTTGGAAGAGCAGTCTCAACTGATGCTTAAGGTGACTAATCAAATGATTAGCATAGAAGAAAGCTATCCAAAGAGAGTTTATGATAACAAGGATGAAAAGAATGTTGTTCTAGATGGAGCCCCAGCTTGCATTATTTGTGGAGACAAGGATCATACTTCCAAGGAGCATGAAGGACAATGCCCCAATTGTGAAGAAGATCATCCTGTTGGACAATGTCCTACCTCTCAAGCTACTTGCTACCTATGTGAAGGAAGTGATCATACTCCAGGTCTATGTCCCATCTATGCCATAGTGGAACAAAGGAAACAAGAAGGATCCAAGTCTACCAAAGGAAAAGGACCACTACTACATCTAAACAAGACAACCCAATTCAAAGGATCAAGGAAAATCAAGAAGCCCAAGCAAGACATGAGCCTTGTGCAATGTCGCAAATGTAAGGAAATGGGACACTACTCCAGTGGATGCCCAGAGAACAAGAAGAATAAAGAGATTGACCAAGTGTGGTGCAACAACTGCAAGGAACCAGGCCACTATGTAGCAACTTGCCCACAAGAACAACGCAAAGAACTTAAGGACATTAATTGTTTCAACTGCAAGAATCCAGGACACTATGCAAGCAACTGTCCAGAAAGGATGAAAAACAAGTTGAACAAGCCTATGGAGAAACTCAACCTTGGCCCATGAGTCAAGTATAGAAATAAAGCAAAAGTTTGCTTAGAGAAGTTTTCCAGGACCCAAGAAGGCCAACATGTAATTTTTGTTTGAAAATTTTTAAGGGTGGTAGTACCCTAGTTGTTTGAACTTGCTTGTAAACCTCAGCCTTCCCAAATCTCAGGGACGAGATTTATTTTAAGGGTGGTAGCCTGTCACATCCCAAGATTTTCCAAATCTTGTAATGTGAAAATAAATTAATAAAATAAAACTTTGTTTGAATTTCAGAGCCAGAAGAAACTTTTTGAATTTAAATGGAACCTCAAACCCATTTGAATTAAATAAAATCCTAAAAGGATTTAAAAATATAAACATTTTAAATAAAGGAAAATAAATATTTTGGAAATAAGATTTTGGATCTTCTAAAAAAAAAGATTTGGTATTCAGAAGAAAAGATGGATTTAAGATTATTTTATAAAGCCAAATTAATCCTTGACCAATCTTTGATAATTAAAAACATTTTATTCTAAATAAAATTAGCAAAGGTTTATTTAAAATAAATTAATAAGGATTTAATATCCAAGTTTTATTAATAAAGGTTCTATCATTTATAAACCATCAAAAACTTATTTGTTTACTTTAGTAAGTTTTCCAAACACTTAATATTCTCCAATAAAACTTACTAAAGTAGTTGGCTTTATTTTAGATTTTAAAATAAATATTCTCAATAAAACAAACCCAAGTGGATTTAATAATAAAAGTCTATGTAATTTTAATTACTAATGGACCCTAAAATAAGAGGTTATATTGTTTAAAAACAAATCTTCCAAATATTCTCTATTTCCAAATAAACCTACTGATTTAGATTTGAAAAGTGTTTTCAAATGAGAAATTTTATTAAATAAATCAAACCATGTTAAATAAATAAAGTTCCATTTTATTTAATTAAAGAATGGATTAATAAAGTTAATATTATTTTATTTTAGGATTTTGACCATATTACTAAAACAGAACTAATTTCATTATTACAAGTTTGAGTTTTGTTTGAATTGATTTGGTTGATGTTTGTTTGATTGGAAATTCAAAACAGAAATTCAAAATAGAAAAAGAAAAAGGAATTAGACAGAAAAAAATGGAACAGCCCAACAATCTGGCCCAACAAGCCCAGAAACAACCCAGCTCCCTCACCCCGAAAGAAAACGATTCGCACGCGTTATCAAACCCACTGAGAGAATGACTGGTGGACCCTCCCTTCTTTTCTTTTCCCACTGACCAGCGGACCCCACTTTCCCAGCCGTCTCCTTCCTCGCGACGACCACGCCGGCCGTTTCTGCCGTTGATGTCGCGGTTTCAATTCGCAGTAATGCCACGCCTTAACCACGCTGCGACCACGGCCTTTTAATCGCCCCGCTCTCTCCTCCGTTTTCCCTCAGACACCGCCTCCCCTCTGCCTCCAGGCCGCCCCAATTTCCCTCTGTACCGCTGCTACTCCGACGACCCTCCTCGAGCAATTCAGACGAAGCCTTGCCGCCCCTTGCCTCCTCGACCATCCTCTCGTGATCCCCACCTCCTGGCGATCATCCCCGTAGCACCAGCTTGCCCCCGAGCGATCCAGAGCGTCGACAACCACGACGACCACCGTCGCCACCGTCTGCCTCTTTCTCCGACGAACCCCACAGGTAGATTCCGGTCACCCCTCTCCTCCCCGAGAACACGATGATGATCCCCAAGCTCATACGAACCTAACAGAACTTCCCGTTTGTCTTAGGGCGCCCCAATCCTCGCCTTCGTCAAGCACAGAGCGCCGCCGTGTCTGCTTCTTCTCTGGCGACGTCTTCCAGGTGAACCAGATCGCCCCGCGCCTTCTCGTTCACGCACACACCTTCGCCGTGTCCTTGCGCTCCTGACTATGGGTTTTGTTTACATCCTGGTGATCTGCAGCATCGTCCTCGACAGCAACCAGAGAGCACCGCCGCTCGCAGCTTCTCCGGCGAGCAATTACCGCAGAACCCGAGCGCCCCTTGACAAGACAACAGCACGTCGAGCATCACCACAGCCCTGCGATTCTGGTGAGCACTTTTTCTCTCCTCCTTGCTTCCTGTAGCCGCCATAGCGCCACCGCCTGGCCGTGCGCCGCCACTAGCCGCCGTTAGCGCCGCCCACACAGGGCCAAACTTGCCAGTACCGCTCGATCCAGATTTAGCGGCCACGATTAGATCACTTACCGCGAAGAGGTACTCGATCTGAGCCACTCGATCTAACTAGATCCAATGTTCCACAGAGCCGATCCAGCCGAACTGGTATCGACCAGTAGAAAACTGCCGCGTGTCACCTGTCTGTTTAAAACAGATTTTGAAAACAGATTTAAATGCCATTTTCAAACCCTTATAACTTTTGATCCACACGTCCACAAATTACAAATTTTATATCAATGAAATCAGGAGAACAAGCCCTAGCTAACCCTGGCCTTAGTTTTGAAAATAGTATCTGTTAACTTGATTAAATTTACAGAAACTTTTGTGTACTTGTTTAGAGTATAAAAATTGTTTAAATATGATTTTAGGATTAAATCTTTTTGCAAAATGGATTTTAGTGTCCATACTGACCCTAGGAACCAACCCATAATGTTAAAAATGATTTTGATGAAATTTAAGTTGAATTAGTTAACTTAGTCATTTTCTAGCCTAATAAACTCATTAATTTTTATTATGGAAAAGTTTGAGCAAGGAAAACTTTGGGAAAATGTTTTTGATCAAACTTACTGACCCAAAACATCAAGCCTTGCCAAGGGCAACTCAATTGGTGAAAAACCTAAAGTTTTGCTTTGATAAAAATAATTTTCACCACATAAAATGATGAATGAATTTTAAAATGGTCTTAAAATAAAACCCAAATTGCAAATGACTTTGCCATTTTGGTAAATGACCAATTTGGACCATACAAAGTTTATAAACCTAGTAGAGACCAACCTTGCAAGAAGAACCCCCTTTGCATGACTTAGACTCCATTGCTATGTGTGTGAAATTGTTTGTTTAACCTTGGTTTGGAATGTTAGTTGATTTGGTGATTTGCTTGATTGACTTGTAGTGAAATTAGCAAAGTGTGAAACTAGCAAGATCAAGGAAGTGAACCCTCATTCCCTACCAAAAATGCAAGTTACACTATCATCTAAAGTCCTACTATTTTCATTATACTTAATGGATTTGAAAACATGCATAAAAATTATTTATACTTATGCTATGCTAAATCCTAATAGGATACCCTTACTTTCCTTAGAGAAAATCTTGTAGTTGTACATGCTTAGCCATGCTATATGCTATGTTTTGAAAAGAGATACATGTTGAGATTTACAAATATTGAGAAAAGAACTTGTGTTTTACATAATAAAACAAGGACTCAATGAACCACCTAGGTGGAGGCTACTATAAGATTTGGAGAAGGTGACAACAAAAGGGAACCATGTCTATGGCAATCACTTTGTGTTGTGCTCCAAAAGAAAACCACCTAGGAAACTTAGAGATCAAACATGCTTCTCCAATTGTGGCTTTCATGTACAACCACATGCTATTATGGCTCTGGCTTAGTCAATTACATTAGGAAGACCCATACATTGTCTTTAGTTACTGGACATGGGGATCTGGAATGCTTCATGGGGGCTGAAGACAAAGCTAGCAATGATGTATGGGAGGACCTTTTGGAAAGACTTCGTCACATTCTCAATCTGCCAGTACTCCATCTTGGTGAGCACTAATCCAGTAGGCCACTGGTGGCAACAAGATGGGATTGTGTCATGTGGGTAAAGTGTACTCCTTCTGCAGAAGTAAATAAAATCTAAGTACTTAGCCGTGTCCCCGGTTATGGACAATACTGAGCAACTAAAGTTTGAACTATGGGAGATCTCGACATTCCAACTTCTAATATAAAAACTTGATGCCCTTGTGTGTCTACCAAGGAATTCAAAGAGATTTTGTAAAGCTTGTTGCACTTGGGGTTACCAAGGT
Organism: Avena sativa; assembly: GCA_916181665.1. NCBI lineage: Eukaryota > Viridiplantae > Streptophyta > Magnoliopsida > Poales > Poaceae > Avena > Avena sativa. The sequence continues at coordinate 165,221,431 of OV702285.1, read as the reverse complement.
GCTCAAGAGATTTTGACAAGGACTTGAACACTTGAGTTTCTACCAAGGAGTTCAAGGAACTTGGAAAAGAAATTTGACAAAAGACTTCAAAACCATTTTGAAAGAATAGGATAAAATATTGCTTTATGCAAATAAGCCTTAAACTCTACTTAGCCAAATATGCATGTAATGATAGGATCCACTCTTATTATACATAAAAGTGAAGCTTGCCAATACAATTCAAAATGTATTGACCCTTGTGGCTGTAACTTGTAATGTTGCAGGTTGATTGTTTTAAAAATGAAGATTGTTTGATTGACTAGGACTACAAAATCTACAACCAACATCTGCCTGTGGCACTTTGAAGATGATGGACCCATACTTATAGTTATTCCGCTGCAAATGTAATGTAATAGCCAAATGAGCTATGTTTGATGTAATAAACTTATGTTATTCCTGGTTATAAATTTATATTATGACCTTTGTATCTTGATATTACATCTTAACTGTGGATGCTAGCTATTGATCCAGGGACTAGCATTGTAAAACACAGGAGGACTCTACCTTATTGGGTTGGGACCTCTACATGAAAACACTAAATTTTTGTTTGACAAAAACACCCAAGGAACCACCAATAGATATCGGTGAACCTTTACCCTTGTTCAACCACAAGTTTTAACTTAGAGAAATTCATATAGTTATTAGATGCTACTAATGCCCACCGTTTGGGGTTTGCATAGGTTAACAGGGACGGCGACCTGAGGCAAGATGGGACAAGCAAAGGACATCAGTAGATGCGCATGAGAAAGATGAATACGTTCGCATGAACAAGAGGTGGAGGGGTGCGCTGAGCTTACGAAAATAGCTCGCCGAAGCAGTTCTGTACTGCGGCGGTGCAAGCGAAAATTGCAGAGCCTGGCGGCGCTTGCGGCTTGTAGTTTTGGGGGAAATGGCCACGAGGAGGTGGGGGTTAGTAGCCGGAGCAGGGGCGAGGTTTACATACGGATTCAATGGCAATTAACGGAATGAATTGCAGCAGTGATAGTGGGGGGAAGAAACGGCAGCGGCGCGGTCGTCGCGCGGGATTTGGGGACGACGATGTTGACATGGAAACGGGGCCATGGGTCAGTGAGAGGGAGGGTGCGCGCGCGGGTGCCAAACAGAGAGGAGAGGGGGTGTTCCCGGGTGTGCTTGCTGGGACGTTTGGGGTTGTTGGGCCAGATCAGCTGGCTGGATTTATTTTTTCTCTCTTTCTCTTTTCCTTTTTTGTTTTGATTTTATGAATTAGATTTGAATGGCCAATTCAAATCCAAATGAATTCAAATCTTCACCAAACTTTTGTGATGTGATCCTAGTGTCCAAAAGTGTGTCAAACACATACAACCACTCAAAAACATTTTTGGGTCTTGAAAATAAAATAAAACCTTGCATCATATATATATAATAAGAAGGGGTTTTAAATATGGTTTTATTTAGGGTTTAAGCTTTGAAAATTTTATGCAAGGTAATAATTCCATGATTATATGAATGCAACAACATGATTTTGCATTTGATGAAATTTGGGATGTTACATAATAGCAGTCCTCAATTTTCTTTCTCCATCACCTGTATCTCCCTTTTTAGTGTGACATCTACATTGGAAAACAAACTTGAGACATGATCTTGCAGCCCCCTCTTTGGTGGCGATAGCAATAATTGCAGTATGAAAGTAAGTAATAACAAGTTAATACATCAAACAAGGCAAACTACTCATTTAACTGATACGACATGAGCTATGAACTGGAGTTTACTACTGGTCAATGGTTCAAATATATTAACCATCACGTCAAACAAAAAGGACAAGCAAGCATTAAACAAGTGTGCCTACCATGAAACGAGAAATATAATAATGTGTGTGGATTAGAATTTCAGCAAATATAAAGTAGCAAGGTCATTTCAACAAATTTATATAGAAGAATAAACTAGACAATGACATGCAGTTACTATCGTAGCTAAGAATGAACAAGACAGAAATTATAACGGAATCATGAGAGAACTTGTAGAGCAGGAATGCAAACCACAAATGAACAATACAGTAGAGGATAGTTAGGTCATTGCTTAGGACGAACCAGAACCAGATACGAAATATAATGGCGTCGCTTGTGAAACTGTAGAACAGGACAGACAAGCATTAGACAAGTGTGCCTAGAATGAAATGAGCAGTCAAACAAAGTGTTTCTTAGAATTTCAGCAAATATAAACTAGTCAGGTTATTTCAACAAATATATGTGAAAGCATTTGTATATCCTGGAAAGAAAGAGACGTTGTTTGACTTAGAATTTGCGGTGAGATACACAATGGCATGCAGTTACTGTCATACATAAGAATGAACCAGATAGAAATTATAATTGCATCATACCAGAACTTGCAGAGCAGGAACGCAATCCACGAATGAACTACACAGTGGAGGATTGTTATGCCGTTGATTTAGGATGAACCAGCACCAAATTAGAAATATAATGGCGTCTCTGGCGAACCTATAGAAGAGGACAAGCAAGCATTAGACAATTGTGCCTACAATGAGATGAGCAATCAATCAAAGTGTTTCTTATAATTTTAGCAAATATAAACTAGCCAGGTCATTTCAACAAATATATATAAAAGCAGTAGTTTATCCTGGAATGCAAGAGACGTTGGGTGACCCAGAATTTATGGTGAGATACACAATAGGCATGCAGTTACTGTTGTAGCTAGGAACTGAACAGAAATTATAATGGCATCATAATACATCTTATAGAGAAAGAATGAAAATCACGAAAGAAATATATATATATATATAGGATAGCTATGTCGTTGCTTAGGACAAACCATTAGATATGAAATATAATGGCATTGCTTCTGAACCAGTAGAACAGGACAAACAAGCCTTACACAAGTGTGCCTAAAAATGAATTGGGCAATAAAACAAAGTGCTTCCTAGAATTTAAGCAAATATAAACTAGCCAGGTTCTTTCAACAAATATATATGAAAGCAGTAGTATATCGTGGAATGCAAGAGATGTTGGGTGACTCAGAATTTGTGGTGAGCTACACAATGGGCATGCAATTACTTTAGTAGCTAAGAATGAACAAGACAGAAATTACAATGGTATCATGCGAGAACTTGCCGAGCAGGAACGCAAACCAGACAAAAATTATAACGACATCATAGGAGAACTTGTAGAGCAGGAAGGCAACCCACGAATGACATATATATACATTAGAGGGTACTTATGTCATTTCTTAGGACGAACTAGCACTAGATAAGGAAACAATAGCATCGCTTGTTGATGGCTATGATAATACAACACTTTTTAGCTATATAAATTGTGTCATTTTCCTATCATATCATGCTCCATCTAACTATTGCTATGCCTAATATGCATGATTACTTGTTTTCATTACATTAAATATGAGCTTTGCACATTTAGTACTTTAGGTAGAATTTTATCCCTCTTTCTTGTCTTTGACATGTGTGTAGGTCTTGATGATGATTATGGATAAAACAAACACAAAAGGAACAAAGAGAGTATAGTATGGAGGAACTGCAGGATCAAACTTAGCCATTTGAGGTGTTGGAAAAAGTGAATTTTTCTAACTTCATAAAATAAATATCCAATACCATGGGGTTGTAGACCTCGATGAGATGAATCCAACGAGCTCAAGAACGCCCAAAACGGAATTCATATAAAGAAATGGCGACCAAAATACGAAAGAGTCTCCAAGTTCAACGACCAACTATACGACCGGAGCAAAAATTCCGGCCGTATAGCTACAAAAAAGGTTGCAAACGACGGGATTTTTCCCCCGGAAGCTCCAGAACCTTCCCTAAGTCATATGACGGTATTGGGGGAACCCTAGGGCACCCCCAATGCCTATATAAAGGAGGGAGGTGTCAAAAAAGAGAGGAGGAAGCCACCATCAACCATATACAAGATCTAGATCCCACCTACCGCATCCATGGTGGCGCCCTACCGTCGTGCCGCCTCCATATCCTCTACAGCTCCATCAAGATCAAGATCTCCATCAACACCATCAAGCCATCCAAGCAAGAATAGTAGGATAAGGAGGATGCCGCCATCACCACGCTGACACCACCATCAATGCGCCGTCATCACCATCTCCATCGCCGCTACTCCTTGATCCTTCCCCATCATGGTCTCCGTGATGGGTTATAATATGGCTTGAACCCCCCTTTTATTAATGTTATGATGATTTGAGTAATTGAAGTGTGGTGTGTTATTGTTAATTAATATGTTTGTGTTTTCTCTTTACATTGTTCTATTCATGATATTATTCTAGTGATTGGAGACGTCCAATCCATTGTTGAGGAATTTACTAGGGATTCACGGTGTGTCACAAAACTTATCATTAGTCTCTGCTCTTCCATGGGTAAAACTAATAGGATATTTGATATAAGTGATTTTCCGAGGCAATAGCAGCTTAGGATGCAATCCCCAGAGTTCCCTAGATCACTCATGATATAGATAGGTATAGTGTGGTGAATTGCATGTTGACCCCAAAGTGACAGATGAGATATCTTGTGACTAGAACACTACTTGCTTAGGAGTTCGGTTGTCCATAGAACTTAATGCCTTTGCTCTGGTTTATCTTGATTGGTCTTGTTACCTTAATACACTATTCTCTTACGAGATGACCCATGTTCGAAGAGGGTGTAGATAATTGAGTTGTCTAGTTGCCACTTACCAACGGTGGGAGATGTCACATCCCAAAATCTTCCAAATTTTGTAATGTGAAAAATAAATAAACAAAATAAATAATTGTTGAAATTTGGGGTGAAAAGAAACTTTTTGATTCCAAATGGAAACTTAAAATCCCATCTTGAACAAACCTTGGTTAATGTTTGAATCCAACTAAATTCAAATAAAGTGGAATGCATTCTTCATAAATGCATCTGGAAATTTAAACACTTGGAAAATAAACCAAAACCCTAATGGGAGAAAATCATTCCTAAAGTTATCTCTAAGACCATGGATTTGATCTATATAAAAATTGTCAACAAACATTTATAAATGATCAAGAATGACAAATATAAATATTCTAAAACCATATGAATTGGTTTCACTTAATTTGGAGCCATAGACAAAATCTTAAGAATTAAATAAGATAAGGGAATTGAATTTCCAAAGCTAATAAAGAACCTATCTATAAATCCATACCAAATGGTGAGCCATTAAATCCTAAAGATATTTAAAAGGATAATTAAATATCAAATAAGATTTTACAAATTGGAATCACCAAGTTTGGATCTATAAATAAAAAGATATGGATTTTATAAGATAAAGATAGAAATATTAAATGAGGAATATTTAAAGGCCAAATTAAAACTTGGCCAAGACCATAAGCAAATGGAATAAACATAATCCAAGTTCAAATGAAATGATTGAATAAATAATATTGAAATAAAATAATATGGCCTTAACCAAATTCTATTCCATTGGATTAAGACAATTCCCAAATAAGAATGATTAATTAAATCATGGGAAAATAGTATTTGGAATTTACCCAAGTGGATTAAAAGTCATTTAATTAACTTCAATGGAATCAAGGAACTCACCTAAATAAAATTTATGGAATTAAAGCTATAATTGATTTCATTGGAATAAAAACAAATACCCAATTTAAATGATTTATAAATCATATTAAAAATATTCCAAATAATTCAAGGTGAATTATTTGACACCCTAATAAATAAATAAAACCTACTGAATAGGTTTGGTAAAAATATGGTTTTCAAATAGAGTTTTAAAACACATTAAAACCTATTTGAAATAAAGACAAATGTCCATTTATAAAATAAATAAAAGACCCTAAAAAGAAGAAAAGAATTATTCTAAATTTGACCTTAGAATGGACTAATAATCAGTATTTGAATATACACAAAGTTTGATAGAGGTTTGATTTAAAATAGTGTTTGAATTGATTAAACAAAATCAAAACATATAAATAGAAAAAGAAAAAGGAAAAACAATCTGTATAAAAAAAATGAAACAAAGCAGCCAGCCCAGCAAACCCAGCCCACTGGCCCAACAGCCCACTCCCTCTCTCCCACGAGAAAAACGTTTCGCACTCAGAAACCCACCCGCGCAGTCGCTGACTAGCAGGCCCCACACCCACTCTCTCTCTCTCTCTCTCTCTCTCTCTCTCTCTCTCTCTCTCGCAGACAACCAGGACCCACCTACTGTTCATCATCTCCACCCTGCGACCACTTCCTCACCCGTTTCTGCATTGATCTCGCAGGAGTAATTCACGTCAATACTGCGAGTAATGTCTATCATCAATCATGCTCAATAATTCGCCTACTCCTCCTCTCCATTTCCCCTCTCTCGCCCCTCCCTTTCTGCCTTCAGGCCGTCCCAATTCGTCCTCACACCGTCGCTGCCTCCGATAAGGTCCCACTCTGTCACATCCCAAAATTTTCCAAATTTTGAAATGTGAAAAATGAACAAAAAAAATAAATGATGAAATTTAGGGGGTAGAATTGTAACATCCTGATTTTTATGGGCCGATTTTTTAAAAAAAAAAAACCAAGGGATGTTGCAACGCGGTAAAAAAAAATACATATTTTGTTTTCGGAATGTAAAAAAAAATTTAGTTCCAAAAAGTTTGAAAATAATTTGACATACAAAACGAAGGAGGTTAATTTCTCAAAATTACTTATAGCATTGTTATTTTAATTTGGTTTTAATTGGCCAATTTCTTTTAGTTAGCTTCTTTTTTTAATAAAAATACCATTGCGTTAGGCCACATCCATGCACGAGCATACAAATGTACCAGCTAGCACGTCTATATCTCTTCTCTCCCTCGTGCGATTCTTTCTAGTATTTCTTTTCTCATATTTTTTTTCTTGAGACAACCATCCTCATGTACGTATATGCAGGCATCGAGCTGCGCTAGTTGTGCTTCTCTTTTCCTTCTCTTGTTGGTCACCCAAGCAAAAAGACAAGCAGAAGTGCTTTGTTTTAGCAGCGCCTCACCGCGTCGCAACACCACCCTAATTAGCCCATGCCCAGCTCACCTAAAGACCGGATTAAGCCGGCACCTAAGGGCTAAGGCCAAACAGTCCGCCCCAGCGAGTCCAGTCCCAGGCAAGTGAAACACCACTTTTTGGCTTCCCACAGACACCAACAACAGGCAGACACTAACCTAAAACGCCAACCATCAACATCATAACTCTAGCACCATGAACCGACGCCATCAAAGTCCGACTATTAAGCCAGCCCTATACATCTTGTAGTATTATCTCCTCTTTTCTACTATTTTCTTTTTCTACTAACGCGAGACCAAAGCTAGCACCTCACGTTGATTTTTCTTTGATGTTGCATACATCGAGACGCATACTCTCTCTCTATATTCCTATTCCTTTCTTTATAACAATGCCAGGATTGATCAGCTTTTAAGTCCAATGGTCAAATGTACGTACGCCCAGGTTCTTTCGATTCCTGCACACGCACTTAGTCAGCTAAAAAAAACTGAGCCAAGCAATTTTTTACTCGTCTCGCACATACAGCAGGTAGACTGAATCGAAACGGCAAAGGAAACTGCACAGTTACTCCCATTATTATCCTATCAATTAGAGCACCATTCTCCTCTTCCTATATAAAACCACAAATCTACCCTTCCTGTTTGCTCTTTCCATCCCACGGCATAGGCTCACAATTCAATCTAGTCCCGCACGAGCTCTGCTGGACACCGCTCGCGTTCTAGGAAGCTCCAGCCATGAGAAGATCAATCCTTTGATCACGTCATCCGTACTAAGACTCCTCCAACTTTGTTCATCAAATTCATCGGACGTTTCCATCTTACTCGGTGAGTATTTGCGGATTTCCTTGCACACACGCGTTAGATTAGATTGTATCTACCTCCAGGACATGATTTTGCACCTTCTTGTTGCAGTTTGCCGCACCGCCCAACGCCATCGTTGCTCCAGCCGTAGATTGTCATCACTGTTGGGGACAGACAATCTCTCAACCACGTCTAGTAGCACCGCCTCGACGTCCTCTACGCCGTCCGCATCTTCTTCTACTCCGGATACGTCCCTAGCGACGAGAACGACAACGGCAAACCCGTGTCCGCAAATCCGGCGAACTTCTCCGGCGAGCTTTTCCGGTGAGCCATCCTGGGCCATTAGATCTTCATCTAAAGATCATCATAGATCACTTAAACAAAGGGGTATCCTCCAATTAGAATCTGCCAAGTGTCATATCTATTCCTATTTTCGGATTTTTAGACATAAGAACACACAAACTTGCAAAAATCATATCTTTAGTTCTGTATATCCAAATTTAGCAAATAATATGTCTATGGATTCACAAAAACGAGTAGAACACAGTGGAGACATAATTCGGTATTTTTGAGTCTGTTAAAATCACGTTTTATACAGAACCATTTGTGGAGTATTTTGAGTATAAAAATTGTTGTGTAAATTATTTTTAAGAGAATCCTTTTGCAAATGGTTGTAAATTGAACCATCTGTATAGTAGGACCAAAATATAATTTTATTCAAGTATAAATAAGACCGTGGCAATTATTTAGTGAGAATGACATTTCCATGTGTTAGAAAATATTGCTAATTGCTACAATTGCACAAATGGTTGCATTTGTAATCTTGAAAATATAAAATGTTCAGAAATCACTTAGTAATGTTCAAAACCTTGTTATAAAAATTTGTACAATAAAAATTTCCATCTTGCATGTTTGCATACTTTGCACGATTTTTGTGTTGCCATTAGTGTTGATCTTGTGTATGTTTTGTCTTGGTTGTTTTGCTTGATAGATTGTGTTGATTGTCAAGTGTGTTATTGCGAAGAGTGTACCAACACCACCAACTACTAAGGCAAGTGACACTATCATCCAAGTCCTACTATTTTCATTACACTTAGTGGATTTTTGTAACATGCATGAAAAGGATTTCTATATTTTATGCTATGCTAAATCCTAATAGGATACCCCTACATATCCCTTAGTGGAAACAATGTAGTTGTAGTATGCTTAGCCCAGCTATATATTTGGGATGGGATACATGATATGATTATATGAAGAGTTGAAAAGACATATGTTTTATATAATAAAACAAGTACTCAATGAACCACCTGGGTGGACAAGGATACTCAAGCTTGGACAAGGTGGCAACAAAAGGAACCATGTTTATATGGCTATCTCTTTTTGTATGTGCACTAGAAGAAAACCACCCAGGGACTTAGAGATTGAACATGTTTCTCGTACAGTGGCTTCCGTGTACAGCCACATGCTAAATGGGCTCTGGCTTAGTCAACTACATAGTGGAAGACCCATGCATTGGCATCTTCAGGTTAACTAGAATTGTGTAAGGGAACTTGAAACCCTACATTGGTGCCTGGATGACAAGCTAGCATTGTGTATTGGGAGGACTCCTATGGAAAGACTTTGTCACATTCTCAATCTGCCAGTACTCCATCTTGGTGAGTACTTATCCAGCGGCCACTGGTGGCATCAAGATGAGATTGTATCATGTGGGTAAAGTATACAACTTCTGCAGAAGATCAAAATTCTAAGTACTTAGCCGTGTCCCCGATTATGGACAATACTGAGCAACTAAGTCCTGAAGCGATGGAAGATCTCGACATTCCAATTTCTCAAAGTAAAACTTGATGGTGACAACAAGGGATTTGAAGCACTTGGAGTTTTCCAAGAAGTTCAAAAATATTTGACAAAGATATAAAAAAAACTATTTTGAAAAGATAGGACAAAACTATATTGCTTTCTGCAAATGAGCCTAAACCCTACTTAGCCAAATATGCATGTAATGATAGGATCCACTTATATCTACTTAGTAGTGAAACTTGCCAATACAATTCAAATGTATTGACCCGTGTGGCTGCAACTTATTATGTTGCAGGTTTGTTTGATGATTAGTGAAGTTTATTGATTAGGATTACAAGTCTACAACCAACATGACTGCCTGTGGCACTTTGAAGATGAAGGACCCCAAGTTTTATAGATATTTCTGCTACAATGTAATGTGATAGCCAAATGAGCTATGTAAGATGTAATGATTTATTTTATTCCTGGTTATAAAGTTGTATTATGACCTTTGTTTCTTCATATTACATCTTAACTGTGGATGCTAGCTATTGATCCAGGGACTAGCATTATAAACACAGGGATCTCTACCTTATTAAAGGTTGGGAACCTTACACACTCAAATTCCGACGAACCCAGGCCGCGCCTCGCCCCCTCGACCACACGAGCACACTCCCTGGCCTCTGGCGCATCTCCCAGTACTCCGAGCTCAGCCGTGCAAGCTCCCTAGCGTTGGCAACCTCAACGCCGCTCGCCACCGTCTTCGGCTTGGACTCTGGCGAACTCCCTAGGTATCCTCTGTCCGCCCCGGTTTCCCCTGTTGATGCTCCTCTGATCTACGCTCTCGCCCGCGTCTGTCGACACCTCTCTCTTGCCTTCGGGTGGCCTGTAGCCTCGCCAAAGACGACGACCAGAGCGTGCCCGACGCCGTGCGGACTCCGGTGAGCAATCCACATCGAACCAGAGCGCCCCTCGACAAACTGACCATACCTTGAGCTTCGCCACACTCCTGAAGGGAATATGCCCGCGAGGCAATAATAAAGTGGTTATTATCGTATTCCTTATTTATGATAAATGTTTATTCTGTATGCTATAATTGTATTAATACGGAAACGTTAATACATGTGTGTTTAATAAACAAAAGGTACGGTTCCTAGTTATGCCTCTCTTATGAACTAGCTCGTTGATTAACAAGATGATCATAGGTTTCCTGATCATGGACATTGGATGTTGTTAATAACGAGGTCACAACATTAGTGTAATGGTGTGATGAACATTCATCCGAAGTATAGCATTATGATCAAAGTCATTGAGTTTATATTGCTATAACAACTTACGAAGTGATCCTAATCCTTAGACCATGAGATCATGTCAATCACTAACACCGGAAGAGTTTCTTGATAACATCAAACGTCACACCGTAACAGGGTGATCATAAAGATGGATTCAGAACTAATAAAGTGTTATGTTGAGTCTCATGGATCGAGAGTGGAATTTGTTCATCCCGATGACGGATAGATATACTTTGGGCCCTCTCGGTGATATCACATTGATTAGCTTGCAAGCAAGTGATTTGATCACTAGAATGTTATATCACGGGAAAGAGAAAAGAGTGCATGTCGGTAACGAGATCAAACTAGGTATGGAGATACCGATGATCGAATCTCGGACATGTAATATATCGTGAAACAATGGGATTAAGATACTAGCGTAAAAGGTTCCGACGATCACAAGAAAGTCATCGTTGAATGTGTGGAAGTCAGTATGGGTCTCCAGATTCCGATTCTGATTATTGATCCGAGAGGGGTCTCGATCATGTCCGCATTATTCACGATCCGTAGGGTGACACACTTAAGAGACACCGACATCCAATTGGAGCAAAAGTTTCATGCCGAAAGAATGAACAAGCGCAGGAATTTATTTCACTAGATACCGAAACAGGTTTTCGGGTGAAATTGCATAAAGTGGTTATGCATGTGAAATGGAATTCTAGCAAGGGGTTATTTGTGAATGTTTGTCATTAAAGTAATTGACAAAATTCTGAATAAAATAAAAGAGTTTTATTTAATGAGAGTTTGCATTAAATTTGGTGGAAATTTAATGGGAATTTGAGTGGACTTTTGAGTGGAGGGAATTTAAAGGACTTTTGTGAGTGGAGTGTCCACCCACATGAAGAGGGGAGGGCAAGGGGGCAGCCCCCATGCGCCGGACACCCCCTTGGGGTCCCCCCTCCTCCTATAAAAGGAGCCCCCCTCCTCACTTGTCTCTCACACCTCCTCGTGAAGGATCTCTCTCCCCCTCTAGAATTTATCCCCCATGGTCTCGGACTAGCGAGATACATGTTCCCGGTGGCTATCCGGCAAGAAAGAGTTGTGCTTCCGTTGCATCGCTGGAGCGAGGAGGCGGAGGTTGCTCGGTGCCTCGAACGTGTGTGCGAGCACGGATGCGCTGCTGTTTTGCGGCGCTAGGACTTCCTCTCGATCTTGAGATCGGCAAGAGATCGTCTACATCAACCACGAGTTTGGACTTGTTAAGATTTTTCGGTCTTCAAGGGTATGTTCTCTACGGATATACATCCGCCCGTTGTTTGTATCTAGTAGATAGATCTTGGTACATAGTTGTTCCCATCGTAGGAAAATTTTGTTTTCTATGCTGCAAACCCTACAACTCCTGCAAGGCTGGTGAGCAACCTCTCCCTCTCCCGCGTGACCTAGTTCGCCGACAAGCTTGCAGCCCGAGCATCGCCACCGCACGCCATCGTCGAGCGCCGCCAGACTTTGGTCAAACACCTGAGAGCCGTTAGATCATCATCCAGTGGCTTAGATAGAACAACTAATCAAAGGGGTACGTAGCCTTCTGGGCCATGCGATTCGCATTAGATCCAACTATCCTCGATGCTTGATCTGAACGAACCGGTACCAGCGAATCAGAACTCACCACGTGGCCAGTCTGTTTTAATAAAAACCAGAAATGATCTATTATATGTTCAATTTTGTAAAATTCATAACTTTCAAACCACACGTCCAAATTTTGCAAACTTTATATCAATGGAATCAGAAAGTCAAGTACTTTCCAACCATGCACTTTATTTAGTAAATTTATTCTGTTAAATTGGTTGTTTTTGCAGAAACTTCTGTAGGCATAATTTGAATATAAAATTCATTCTAAAATTATTTTTGTGATAAAATCTTTGGCAAATGGATTGTTTTGAACCTAATGACCATATAAACCAACTTATGGATTTAAAAATGTATTTTGTGAATCCAAAGAACAAATCTTTGAATAAGAGCATTTCTAGTCAAATAAAAATATTGTTTATATGTTAAAAATACTTTTTGGAGAAAAATATTTGGGGAATGTTTTGAATTAAACTCTCTGACTCTAAACACAAAGTTTTATAAATTAAAAATATATTTGGTGAACCCTATAAAATTTATTTGCTTTACTAAAGGCATTTTCAACAACATAAAATATTGATTTGGTGTAAAAAATGGTTTGTAAGTAAAACCTTTTGCAAATGGTGTTAATATTAAACACTTAACAACAAAACACTAACATTTGTGTTTAAATTGTATTTATCAAACACTAGAAATATTACTTGGATTGAACCATTTCTAGCAAAACAAAAATGACCTAAAATAGCCATTTACACTAACTTGATATCAAATGATTTTACCACATTTACTGTCACATCCCAAGATTTTCCAAATCTTGTAATGTGAAAAATAAATGAATAAAATAAAACTTTGATGATTATCAGGGCCAGAAGAAACTTTTTGAATTCAATTGGAACTTCAAACCAATTTGAAACAAATAAATCCTAAAGGGATTTATAAAGATAAAACATTTGATAAAAGAAAATAAAATATTTTGGAACCTTTTTATAAAAGACTTGGTTTTCAAAAGAAAAGATGGATTCATAAATAGAGATTATTTTATAAAGCCAAAATAAAACCTTGGCCAAGCTTTGGAATTAAAACATTTTGTCTTGAATAAAAAACAGCAAAGGTTTATTTAAATAAATTAATAAGGATTTAATATCCAAGTTTATTTTATAAAGGTATTTGCTATTTACAAAACATCAAAACTTAGTTAATCATTTAAAATAAGTTTTCCAAGTATTTTATATTCTCAAATAAATCCTACTAAAATGTTTTAGTTTTATTTCAGACTTCAAAATAAATGTTTTAAATAAAATAGAGTACTAGTTGTTTTAATAACCAAGGTCCAATTTTATTTAATTATTAAAGGACCCTATATAACAAAAATGTTATTTTATTTTAACACAAGCTTTCCAGATATTCCTTATTTTCAAATACAACCTACTGAATGGTTTAAAATTATTTAGTTCTCAAGTGGAGCTTTGAATTAAATCAAAGCCTATGGATTTAATAATTGATACATCTATTTATTTAATTAATAATGGACCCTATTATTAAAACTATTAATTTGAATTTGGATTTTGGTTCATGTTACTGAACAGAGCTAATTTAAATATTACAAAGTTTGGGTGTTGTTTGAATTGATTTGAACCATGTTTGTTTGATAGAAATTTCAAAACAGAAATCAAAAATAGAAATAGAAAAAAGACTACAGGAAGAAAAAAAAATGGAGTCGGACTTGACCCAACCCAGCAGCCCAACAGGCCCAGGAACAAGCCCAGTATCTCACCTCGAACAGAAAACGATTCACACCTCGTTTCTGACCCGCACTGGGTATGACCAGTGGACCCTCCCCTCATTTCTTTTCTCACTGCCAGGTAGACCCCACTTTCCCCTGTTCATCGTCCACACCCGCGTGACCCCTTCTTCCCCCTCGTCGCCGTTTCCTGCTGTGATTCCGCGGATTCAATACGCCACAATGCCGCGCCTTTACCTCGCCTTGACCATGCTCGATAAAACGCCAGCGTCCCTTCTTCATTTCCCCTCCGACTCCTCCCTCAATCACGCCACCAGGCCGCCCCAATTCCTCCTCGAGCTCCTCTGTTCTGACCACCGTCTCCGGCAAATTCAGGCCAGTGCACGCCACCTCCTACCTTCCCGAGCACCCTAGCAGCTTCCCCACTCCCAGACGCATCTCCCAGCACCCTCCTCTCAACCGCGGGCGCCCTAGAGCGTCGGCTACGACAAGCTTTGGACGACGCCGCCGTCTGCAACCTCTCCGTCGAGTTCCTCCAGTAAGACCAGACCTCCCCTTCACTTCTCGTCCACGCACACAGCGTTGTCTTGATCCTGCGCATCTGACCGCGCCTTCGTTTTGACTTAGGGCGATCTGCAGCAACGTCCTCGTCCTCAACCAGAGCCATCCGCCGCCAGAACAAACTCCGGCGAGAGATTCCACCTGACCCCGTGCGCCCCTTGCCACATCGATCACACGTCGAGCACCACCTCGTCCTCGCGAACACGGTAAGCGCCACCTCCATCTTCCTTACTTCCTAGAACCACCGCGAGCACTTTGTCTGGCCGTCGCCGCCGTCCACCGCCGCGCGGCGCCGCCCATCTGTGACCGAACAATAGCATCCGTAGGATCTTAATCCAACGCCTACGATAAGTCATTTAAGCCGTGAAGAGGTACGCGCCCTGTGCCGTGCGATCTAATTAGATCCAAGGGCTACCGCGCGTGATCCGGCCGAACCGGTATCGCCCAGTTAGAAAGCGACGCGTGGCCATGTTTTGGTTTAAAAACAGATTTGAAATCTGATTTAGATAGGATTTTCAAACCCTTGTAACTTTGGATCCACACGTCCAAAAATTACAAATTTTATGTCGTTGGATTAAGGAGAGCAAGACCTATCCAACCATGCCCTTGGTTTAACCAATAGTATCTGTTAGTTTGCTTGTTTTTGTAGATTCTTTTGTGAGTTTGTTTAGAGTAGAAAAATTGTTTAAAATTGAATTTAGGGTTAAAACTTTTGCAAAATGGTTGGTTGTGACCTTACTGACCCTAGGAACCAACCCAGGGTTTTGGAAATGAAATTGGAAAAATTTAGAATGGATTAATTGAATTAGTCTAATTCTAGCTAAGTAAAGATAATGGTTTTATTATGAAAAAGGATTTTGGAATAAAAACTTCGGGAAAATATTATAATTCAAAGCTACTGACCTAAAACACCAAGTCTTGAGAGTTAGAAACTTTTGGTGAGAAACTTAAAGATTTTTTTGATTTGATAAAACCATTTTCCACCACATAAAATGTGAATGGATTTTAAAATAGTTTTTGGGCAAAACCCTCTAACTAATGACTTTGCCATTTTGGTATATGACCAATTTGGACCTTACAAAGTTTATAAACCTAGTGGAGACCAACCTTGCAATAGAACCATCCTTTTCATACTTATGCATGACTTAGATTCCATTTTCTTTGTGAGTGTGAAATTGTTTGTTTCACTTTGGTTTGGAATGTTAGTTGATTTTGTGTTTGCTTGATTGACTTGTAGTGAAGATAGTAAAGTGTGAGACTAGCAAGATCAAGGAGTGAACCACCATTCCCTACCAAAAAGGCAAGTGACACTATCATCTAAAGTCCTACTATTTTCATTATACTTAGTGGATTTTGAAAACATGCATGAAAACAAATTTTATACCTATGCTATGCTAAATCCTAATAGGATTCCCTATACACTTCTTAGTGAAATATTGTAGTTGATACATGCTTAGCCATGCTATATTTTTAAAAGAGACACATGTTGAGATTTTACAAAGGATGAGAAAAGGACTTGTGTTTTACATAATAAAACAAGGACTCAATGAACCACCTAGGTGGTGGACACTTTAAGTTTTGGAGAAGGTGGCAACAAAAGGAACCATGTCTATGGGATTCACTTTGTGTTGTGCTCCAAAAGAAAACCACCTAGAAACTTAGAGATTGAACATGTTTCTCCAATTGTGGCTTTCGTGTGCAACCACATGCTATTATGGCTCTGGCTTAGTCAACTACATTGGGAAGACCCATGCACTGTCTTCAGTTAACTGGACATGGGGATCTGGAATGCTTCATGGGTGCTGAAGGCAAGCTAGCAATGGTGTATGGGAGGACCCTTTGGAAAGACTTCGTCACATTCTCAATCTGCCAGTACTCCATCTTGGTGAGCACTAATCCAGTAGGCCACTGGTGGCAACAAGATGGGATTGTGACATGTGGGTAAAGTGTACTCCTTCTGCAGAAGTTAATAAAATCTAAGTACTTAGCCGTGTCCCCGGTTATGGACAATACTGAGCAACTAAAGTTTGAACTATGGGAGATCTCGACATTCCAACTTCTAAAATAAAAACTTGATACCCTTGTGTGTCTACCAAGGAATTCAAAGAGATTTTGTTAAGCTTGATGCACTTGGGGTTACCAAGGTGCTCAAGAAATTTTTGATGAAAACATGAACACTTGGGGTTACCAAGGAACTCATGAGATATTATAAAACTTGATGCACTTGGGGTTACCAAGGAGCTCAAGAGATTTTTGACAAGGACTTGAACACTTGAGTGTCTACCAAGGAGTTCAAGGGATTCTTGGAAAAGATATTTGACAAAGGACCAAAACCATTTTTGAAAAGATAGGATAAAATATTGCTTTGTGCAAATAAGCCTTAAATTCTACTTAGCCAAATATGCATGTATTGATAGGATCCACACATATTATACATAGTAGTGAATCTTGCCAATACAATTCAAATGTATTGACCCGTGTGGCTGTAACTTGTAATGTTGCAGGTTTGATTGATTTTAGTGAAGATTGTTTGATTAGGATTACAAAGTTTACAACCAACATCTGCCTGTGGCACTTTGAAGATGAAGGACCCATACTTATAGTTATTCCGCTGCAATGTAATGTAATGGCCAAATGATCTATGTATGATGTAATAAAACTATGTTATTCCTGGTTATAAAATTTATATTATGACCTTTGTATCTTGATATTACATCTTAACTGTGGATGCTAGCTATTGATCCAGGGACTAGCATTGTAAACACAGGAGGAATCTACCATATCAGGGTGAGACCTCTATAGATGGTATCAGAGCATTGTGTTGCCTGTAGGATTTGTAAACCTAGGATTGTACAAAAACCCTTAGAAAAATAGGAGTGTATTTGTTCCAAAAACTTATTTACAAAAACACTTGTAAACTCTTTCCTTAACCATTTTGGTTTCAACTCTACATCTCTTCTACTTCAACTTGATGGAAAAACCTACCCTATGGCCAAAGACTACACCATGTGCAAAGGACTTCTTCAACTTCTTCAACTCTAATGACTTCAACATCTTCAGCATATTCCCCAAGGACTTCCAACTTGGAAACTACTAAGGACCACCAGTGAAACCAGGAAATCTTGCTCAAGAGTTAGAGACTGAGGGAATGCAAAAGTTAGAAAGAGCCTACATCACTTGAAGTTTTGAGACCAAGAAATTCTCCTAAGGAAGCCATGATCTCATGTAAGAAGAAGCAACCAAGAAGGATGGAAAGATCACAAGTGAACCATATAGATGGACCACCATATTATGGTTAAGTCAAAACACACCAACCTGTGTGGTGTAACAAAAATATTTTTGTTGACTAAGTATGTGCTTGAACCTTGTTTGAGTGAAATGTTTGGTTTGTGTTTGCATGCACATTGTTTGTGTGAATTGTGATGTGTGTGAGTAGAAATATTTCCTTAGAAATATCTTGCCTATTCTAATCTCCCTTCAACCCAAACAGATGAATACTCCAAAAGACTCCAAGGTTGATGACATCAACACCAACCAAGATAACAACATGAAAGAGCTCATAGCAACCCAACACCAGTTAAACCAGCTAACAGCTCAGTTCATAGCCAGCAATAGTGATAAAGATCCAGCACTGCAAAGGTTTTTGGAGGAACAATCCCAACTGATGCTTAAGGTGACTAATCAAATGATCAGCATGGAAGAAAGCTATCCCAAAGGAGTTTATGATAACAAAGATGACAAGAAGGTTGTTCTAGATGGAGCCCCAGCTTGCATTATTTGTGGAGACAAGGATCACACTTCCAAAGAGCATGAAGGTCAATGCCCTAACTGTGAAGGAAATCATCCTGTTGGACAATGTCCTACCTCTCAAGCTACTTGTTACCTTTGTGAAGGAAACGACCATGTCCCTATTCAATGCCCCATCTACTCCATGGTAGAACAAAGGAAACAAGAAGGATCCAAGTCTACCAAAGGAAAAGGACCATTCATACCTCCAAACAAGACAACCCAATTCAAAGGATCAAAGAAACCCAAGAAACCAAGACCAGACATGAACCTTGTGCAATGTCGTAAATGTAAGGAAATGGGACACTACTCCAGTGAGTGCCCAGAGAACAAGAAGAATAAAGAGATTGACCAAGTGTGGTGCAACAACTGCAAAGAGTTAGGCCACTATGTAGCAACTTGTCCACAAGAGCCACGTAAAGAACTCAAGGACATCCATTGTTTCAACTTCAAGAATCCAGGACATTATGCAAGCAACTGCCCAGAAAAGATGAAGAACAAGTTGAACAAGCCTATGGAGAAACTCAACCTTGGCCCATGAGTCAAGTATGGACACCAAGGACACCATGCAAATGTTTGCTTAGAGAAATTTTCCTAGGATCCCAAGAAGGACAATATGTAATTTTTGTTTGAAAATTTTTAAGGATGATAGTACCCTAGTTGTTTTGAACCTGCTTGTAACCCTAGCCTTCCCAAATCTCGGGACGAGATTTATTTTAAGGGTGGTAGCCTGTCACATCCCAAGATTTTCCAAATCTTGTAATGTGAAAAATAAATGAATAAAATAAAACTTTGATGATTATCAGGGCTAGAAGAAACTTTTTGAATTCAATTGGAACTTCAAACCAATTTGAAACAAATAAATCCTAAAGGGATTTATAAAGATAAAACATTTGATAAAAGAAAATAAAATATTTTGGAACCTTTTTATAAAAGACTTGGTTTTCAAAAGAAAAGATGGATTCATAAATAGAGATTATTTTATAAAGCCAAATTAAAACCTTGGCCAAGCTTTGGAATTAAAACATTTTGTCTTGAATAAAAAACAGCAAAGGTTTATTTAAATAAATTAATAAGGATTTAATATCCAAGTTTATTTTATAAAGGTATTTGCTATTTACAAAACATCAAAACTTAGTTAATCATTTAAAATAAGTTTTCCAAGTATTTTTATATTCTCAAATAAATCCTACTAAAATGTTTTAGTTTTAGTTTAGACTTCAAAATAAATGTTTTAAATAAAATAGAGTACTAGTTGTTTTAATAACCAAGGTCCAATTTTATTTAATTATTAAAGGACCCTATATAACAAAAATGTTATTTTATTTTAACACAAGCTTTCCAGATATTCCTTATTTTCAAATACAACCTACTGAATGGTTTAAAATTATTTAGTTCTCAAGTGGAGCTTTGAATTAAATCAAAGCCTATGGATTTAATAATTGATACATCTATTTATTTAATTAATAATGGACCCTATTATTAAAACTATTAATTTGAATTTGGATTTTGGTTCATGTTACCGAACAGAGCTAATTTCAATATTACAAAGTTTGGGTGTTGTTTGAATTGATATGAACCATGTTTGTTTGATAGAAATTTCAAAATAGAAATCAAAAATAGAAATAGAAAAAAGACTACAGGAAGAAAAAAAATGGAGTCGGACTTGACCTAACCCAGCAGCCCAACAGGCCCAGGAACTAGCCTAGTATCTCACCCCGAACAGAAAATGATTCACACCTCGTTTCTGACCCGCACTGGGTATGACCAGTGGACCCTCCCCTCATTTCTTTTCTCACTGCCAGGTAGATCCCACTTTCCCATGTTCATCGTCCACACCCGCGCGACCCCTTCTTCCCCCTCATCGCCGTTTCCTGCTGTGATTCCGCGGATTCAATACGCCATAATGCCGCGCCTTTACCTCGCCTTGACCATGCTCGATAAAACGCCAGCGTCCCTTCTTCATTTCCCCTCCGACTCCTCCCTCAATCACGCCACCAGGCCGCCCGAATTCCTCCTCGAGCTCCTATGTTCCGACCATCGTCTCCGCTAAATTCAGGCCAGTGCACGCCACCTCCTACCTTCCCGAGCACCCTAGCAGCTTCCCCACTCCCAGACGCATCTCCCAGCACCCTCCTCTCAACCGCGGGCGCCCCAGAGCGTCGGCTACGACAAGCTTTGGACGACGCCGCCGTCTGCAACCTCTCCGTCGAGTTCCTCCAGTAAGACCAGACCGCCCCTTCACTTCTCGTCCACGCACACAGCGTTGTCTTGATCCTGCGCATCTGACCGCGCCTTCGTTTTGCCTTAGGGCGATCTGCAGCAACGTCCTCGTCCTCAACCAGAGCCATCCGCCGCCAGAACGAACTCCGGCGAGAGATTCCACCTGACCCCATGCGCCCCTTGCCACATCGACCACACGTCGAGCACCACCCCGTCCTCGCGAACACGGTAAGCGCCACCTCCATCTTCCTTACTTCCTAGAACCACCACGAGCACTTTGTCTGGCCGTCGCCGCCGTCCACCGCCGCGCGGCGCCGCCCATCTGTGACCGAACAATAGCATCCGTAGGATCTTAATCCAACGCCTACGATAAGTCATTTAAGCCGTGAAGAGGTACGCGCCCTGTGCCGTGCGATCTAATTAGATCCAAGGGCTACCGCGCGTGATCCGGCCGAACCGGTATCGCCCAGTTAGAAAGCGACGCGTGGCCATGTTTTGGTTTAAAAACAGATTTGAAATCTGATTTAGATAGGATTTTCAAACCCTTGTAACTTTGGATCCACACGTCCAAAAATTACAAATTTTATGTCGTTGGATTCAGGAGAGCAAGACCTAGCCAACCATGCCCTTGGTTTAGCCAATAGTATCTGTTAGTTTGCTTGTTTTTGTAGATTCTTTTGTGAGCTTGTTTAGAGTAGAAAAATTGTTTAAAATTGAATTTAGGGTTAAAACTTTTGCAAAATGGTTGGTTGTGACCTTACTGACCCTAGGAACCAACCCAGGGTTTTGGAAATGAAATTGGAAAAATTTAGAATGGATTAATTGAATTAGTCTAATTCTAGCTAAGTAAAGATAATGGTTTTATTATGAAAAAGGATTTTGGAATAAAAACTTTGGGAAAATATTATAATTCAAAGCTACTGACCTAAAACACCAAGTCTTGAGAGTTAGAAACTTTTGGTGAGAAACTTAAAGATTTTTTTGATTTGATAAAACCATTTTCCACCACATAAAATGTGAATGGATTTTAAAATAGTTTTTGGGCAAAACCCTCTAACTAATGACTTTGCCATTTTGGTATATGACCAATTTGGACCTTACAAAGTTTATAAACCTAGTGGAGACCAACCTTGCAATAGAACCATCCTTTGCATACTTATGCATGACTTAGATTCCATTTGCTTTGTGAGTGTGAAATTGTTTGTTGTACTTTGGTTTGGAATGTTAGTTGATTTTGTGATTGCTTGATTGACTTGTAGTGAAGATAGTAAAGTGTGAGACTAGCAAGATCAAGGAGTGAACCACCATTCCCTACCAAAAAGGCAAGTGACACTATCATCTAAAGTCCTACTATTTTCATTATACTTAGTGGATTTTGAAAACATGCATGAAAACAAATTTTATACCTATGCTATGCTAAATCCTAATAGGATTCCCTATACACTTATTAGTGAAATATTGTAGTTGATACATGCTTAGCCATGCTATATTTTTAAAAGAGACACATGTTGAGATTTTACAAAGGATGAGAAAAGGACTTGTGTTTTACATAATAAAACAAGGACTCAATGAACCACCTAGGTGGTGGACACTTTAAGTTTTGGAGAAGGTGGCAACAAAAGGAACCATGTCTATGGGATTCACTTTGTGTTGTGCTCCAAAAGAAAACCACCTAGGAAACTTAGAGATTGAACATGTTTCTCCAATTGTGGCTTTCGTGTGCAACCACATGCTATTATGGCTCTGGCTTAGTCAACTACATTGGGAAGACCCATGCACTCTCTTCAGTTAACTGGACATGGGGATCTGGAATGCTTCATGGGTGCTGAAGGCAAGCTAGAAATGGTGTATGGGAGGACCCTTTGGAAAGACTTCGTCACATTCTCAATCTGCCAGTACTCCATCTTGGTGAGCACTAATCCAGTAGGCCACTGGTGGCAACAAGATGGGATTGTGACATGTGGGTAAAGTGTACTCCTTCTGCAGAAGTAAATAAAATCTAAGTACTTAGCCGTGTCCCCGGTTATGGACAATACTGAGCAACTAAAGTTTGAACTATGGGAGATCTCGACATTCCAACTTCTAAAATAAAAACTTGATACCCTTGTGTGTCTACCAAGGAATTCAAAGAGATTTTGTTAAGCTTGATGCACTTGGGGTTACCAAGGTGCTCAAGAAATTTTTGATGAAAACACGAACACTTGGGGTTACCAAGGAACTCATGAGATATTATAAAACTTGATGCACTTGGGGTTACCAAGGAGCTCAAGAGATTTTTGACAAGGACTTGAACACTTGAGTGTCTACCAAGGAGTTCAAGGGATTCTTGGAAAAGAGATTTGACAAAGGACCAAAACCATTTTTGAAAATATAGGATAAAATATTGCTTTGTGCAAATAAGCCTTAAATTCTACTTAGCCAAATATGCATGTATTGATAGGATCCACACATATTATACATAGTAGTGAATCTTGCCAATACAATTCAAATGTATTGACCCGTGTGGCTGTAACTTGTAATGTTGTAGGTTTGATTGATTTTAGTGAAGATTGTTTGATTAGGATTACAAAGTCTACAACCAACATCTGCCTGTGGCACTTTGAAGATGAAGGACCCATACTTATAGTTATTCCGCTGCAATGTAATGTAATGGCCAAATGAGCTATGTATGATGTAATAAAACTATGTTATTCCTGGTTATAAAATTTATATTATGACCTTTGTATCTTGATATTACATCTTAACTGTGGATGCTAGCTATTGATCCAGGGACTAGCATTGTAAACACAGGAGGAATCTACCATATCAGGTTGAGACCTCTATATTTACAAATGGACTTGCCACTTTTGTAAATGACCAATAAGTGTTTTCAAATGTTTATAACCTATTAGAAACCACTTTTTCAAATAAAATAACTTTTGGCATGTTTGCATGCATTGCTTTGCTTCTATTATTTTATGTGATGTTTGCTTGAATGGTAGATTGAATATTGCTTGCTTGATTGAACTGTATTGGAATTTGAAGAGTGTGAATATTGCAAGATCAAGGAGTGAACTTATAATTCTCTACCAAAAAGGAAAGTGATGCTCCATACATTTTTCCCATTATTTTTACTATGCATTAGTGATATTTCTAAGTAGGACTTGCATGGAATTTTTGCTAAGTATAAGCCATGGGAAATCCTAGTAGATGAAACCTTAGTAGAAATTTCCTAAGTTAAGATTCCTACTACTATCATGCTTAGCTTAGCTAGTAGAAAACAAGGGTGGATTATATTCATGCTATGGAATATTTCTATGTCAAGGACTTGTGTTTTGTTTAAAACAACTAAGTGAATGAAACACCTGGGTCGAATGGAAGGAATGGTTTGTGTTGAGTGGTTACACAAGGCCCATTTCTATGGTTTACCTTGTGTATCTCACTTGTGGATGGCCACCCAGGAACAAAGAGATTTGAGATGTAAAATGTTGAGAAGCTTCAAGTGCAGCCACTTGGCATTATGGGCTCTGCCTGGATCATATAGGTTGCAAGAACTTAGCCAAATGGATAGTTGGTGGTAGGGGAAGATAGGTTGGAACGCGTCCATTCTGGTCTAAGGGAAGGCTTCTGAAAGATCTTGTCTTGGTGAAACCAAGTCTTGTGGGGAAAGTGCACCACCTCTGGAGAGTGTAAAATCTAAGTACTTAGCCATGTCCCTGGTAAAGGACAATTTGATCATCAAGACATGGAAGCTATCAAGAATCTCCTCATCCCAATTTCTAAGTAAAAACTTGTGGTTGAACAAGGGTTGAAGGATCACCAATTTCTATTGGGAGATGCCTTGGGTGATTTTTGACAAGCAAAAACTTAGTGTTTTCAAATGATAAGGAAAATCTATTTTGAGCAAAGCAAGCCTAAGCTCCACTTTGCCAAATGCATATAGATGATAGACTCCACTATACTACCATAGTATCACTTGCCAATACAATTCAAATGTATTGACCCTTGTGGCTGTAACTTATTATGTTTCAGGTTTGTTTGATGTTAGTGAAGTGTGTTGATTAGGATTACAAGTCTACAACCAACATGTTTGCCTGTGGCACTTTGAAGATGAAGGACTCCATGCTATAGTTATTTCTGCTGCATTGTAATGAGATGGCCATATGAGTTATGTAAGATGTAATAAATTATTTTATTCCTGGTTATAAAGTTGTATTATGACCTTTGTTCTTGATATTACATCTTAATTGTGGATGCTAGCTATTGATCCAGAGACTAGCATTGTAAACACAGGGATCTCTACCTTATTAAAGGTTGGGACCTCTACAGATGGTATCAGAGCACTGTGTTGCCTGTAGGATTGTAACCCTAGGATTGGACAAAACCCTTAGAAAAATAGGAGTTGAATTTGTTCCAAAACTTATTTACAAACAATCTTGTAAACTATTTCCTCAACCATTTTGGTTTTGATTCTACATCTCTTCTATTTCAACTTGATGGATAAAGCCTCCACCATGAGCAAAGACTTCAACATGAGCAAAGGACTTCACCAACTCAAATGACTTCAACTTTATTTTCACCAAGGACTTCAACCTAGATATCACTAAGGACTACAAGTGAGACAAGAAATATTACTCAAGACTTGAAGATTAAGGAAACACAACTTAGAAGAATCATCATCATCTTTGGAGTTTGAAACCAAGACGCAGGAATGTTTCCCAAGGAAACCATGATCTCATTCAAGAAGAAACAACAAAGAAGGATGGAATGATCTCAAGTGAACCATATAGTTGGACCACCATATTTAGGTTAAATCAAACACACCTACTTATGTGGTGTAGCAAAAATATTTTGTTGCTTAAAAATGTGCTTGGAACTTTGTTGTTTGATTGGAATGTTTGTTTGTGAATGTTTGAACATTGCTTGTGTAAATTGTGATGTGTGTGATTAGAATTATTTCCTTAGAAATCATTTGCCTATTCTAATCCCAATCCAACCCAAACAGATGACTACTCCAAGAAACTCCAACATTAAGAATGGTGACAACAACAACAACCAAGAGATGCACACGAGAGAACTCATAGGAACCCAAACCCAGTTGAACCAAGTGACAACTCAATTTTGGGCCAACAACAATGATTTAGACCCAACCATGCAAAGGTTTTTAGAAACCCAAACCCAATTTTTGCATAGGATGACAAGTCAAATGATCAACATGGGAGACAACCCTTCCCAAGGAGTTTATGAAAACAAGGATGTCAATGATGATATTCTAGAAGGAACCCAAGCTTGCAATGTTTGTGGAGACATGGATCACACTTCCAAAGAGCATGAAGATCAATGCCCCAATTGTGAAGAGAAACATCCAACTAATCAATGCCCCACATCTCAAGCTACATGCTTCCTATGTGAAGGAAATAATCATGTCCCCATCCAATGGCCCATCTATTCCATAGTTCAACAAAGGAAACAAGGTGGAGTACATCAACAGATTGTAAACCCCCATGAGGGAACAACTTCTACCAAGAAGGATGAAGACAAAGGAAAATCTCAGCTTGCACCTCCATGCAATATGACTCAATTTGATGGACCAAAGAGGAAACATATGTATTATCCAAGGAAAAGATTAAGGAGACCAGGAGACTTTCCCACCTTTGAGATAAGATATGAAGAGCATGAACTAGAAGAACTCCTAGCTTTGGAGAAACCCAAGAAGAAGAAAGACAAAAGCCAAGTGCAATGTTGTAAAATCCCTAAAATCATGATTTCAAAGATTGCATATCATTCATGCATGCATATAATTTTGAGATCATTTTCCAACTATTTTCAAGAAAACGGAAGCACATAGTGCTATCATTTTATGTGAGCAAACTTAAATCAAATGACCATCCTCAATTGAGAGCATAAGTGTTTAAAACCAAGTTTTGTTGGCTCCCTTGTTGATTGGATTGAATGTGGGGTTTGGACAAAAATTTACAAAACAAATATGGTTTCAAAACATTTCCAAATCAAGTGCTATAGCACTGTTTATTTTGTTCATTCAAAAGAACCAAGCTTGAACAGGGAGACCACATGTTTCTATGCCCAGAAATATGAATGTTGCACCCTGCAAAATCCTGAAAAAGTTTGAATTCAAAAAGCTTTTGAAACCATTTGAAATTCATTCCAGAAAATCAAAACAGAAATAGAAAAAGAGAAAGGAATTAGAAAAGGGCCAGCGCCAGGATTCTGGCCCAACTGAGAAAGCAGCCCACTAAGCCACCTTGGTTCCCTCTCTCCCTCTCTCACTCGCAGACGCACCCAGCAAGCGACTGACGCCAGGACCCCACCCCCTCTCTTTTCTCTCGCAGACAACTGGGCCCCGTCCACGTCACCGTCGTCTTCCCCAAATCTCGCAAAGAACACGTCGCCGCTGGCCGTTGCTGGCGTTGATTCCGCGGCGTAATTGCCATTGATTCTGCAGGTGTTTCCTGTTGAGCCCCTGCCTACTTAAACCCCTCCCCCTCGCGGCCATTTCCCCCAACAAAGCCAACCCGAAGCGCCCCGAGGCTGCGAGTATTCCTTGCCGCAACCCCGCTGTTCCGACGACCTCGCCGACGAATTCCGGTGAGCACCGCACCCCCCTCTGTCCGTGGTTCATGCTATCATGCTCTGCCTCTCTGTGTGCATCTACTGACACTTCCCGTTTGTCCGCGCATGGCCTGTAGCCTCGGCAACGACAACAACTGAGCGTCGTCGCTCTCTGCTCGAACTCAGGAGACCTTTCCCCGTAAGTTCCAGACTCCCCTTGCCCTCTGTTTGATACGCATAGGATCCTCAGCGTCTTGCGCATCTAACGGTGCCCTCCCCTTGTATTAGCGCGGCTCAAAACATCGCCAACGTCGACGAGCCGAAGCCACAGCCGCCAGGACTACTCCGACGAGCAATCCGCGACGACTCCGAGCGCCCCTTCGCCAACCAGGGACACGTTGAGCTTCACCTCGTCACTGCGGTTCTGGTGAGCATCCTCCCCCCTCCCCGGGCGACCTAGTTCGCCGGCTCCGCCACTGACAGAGCGCTCCACCGCTCGCCGCCGCGCTAGCGCCGCTCATCTCTGGTCAAAGCATTCAGGAACGTTAGATGTAGATCTTGCGGCTAAGATTAGAACTTAAAGAAAGAGGTATGAGCGCATCTGAGCCACTAGATCTAACTTAAATCCTACGGCTCGCAGAGACCGATCTGCACGAAACGGTACCGGCCAATAGGATAGCGCCGCGTGGCAGTGATTCAGATTTAAAACAGGATTTGAATCTGATTTATGTTCAAATTTGATTGGGCTATAACTTTTGATCCCCACGTTAGAATTTGACAAATTTTATACCGTTGGAATCAGGAGATCAAGCTCTTTCTAAATATGCAATGTGTTTAATGTTTAGCTTCTGTTAAAAAGGTTTTATTTGCAGAAACTTGTGTAGGACTAATTAGAGTTTATGAAATGTTTAGGAAATAATTTAGGGTATAAATATTGGTAGATTGGAAAGTTTTTTAACTTGTTAGTGAATCAGTACTGTTTACTTGCTTGGTTGAATTTTAAAAATCATCATTTATCATCTTGCATGCATGCATATATTTTTGATTGTATATGTTTTGTGTGTAATTTGTTGCTACCAATCTTTGTGTAGATTTTGGTGCTAGTGATTGTGATTGTGAGGAGTGCTACTCTCCCAACTACCAAGGCAAGTGGTACTTCATGAATATTATCATTCCTATGTTTTCTACTAAGCATTAGAAATGTTTTGTTAGACTTGCATGCTATATTTTGCTTATATGCCATGTTGGGAAATCCTAGTAGTTGTAGAAATGCTAGGGAATTTCTAAGTTAAGTTACTATCTATGCCATGCTTAGCCTAGCTAGTAGCAACCAAGGGTTGGTGAAATATATACATGGTATGATGAAAATATTCCTAAGTCCTTTGGACTTGTGTTTTGTCTAGTAAAACAACTAAGTTAATGAAACACCTGGGTGGAATGGAAGGAAAGGTTTATGTTGAGTGGTTACACAAGGCCCATTTCTATGGTTTACGTTGTGTATCTCACTTGTGGTAAGCCACCCAGGAACAAAGAGATTTTAGAGGCCAAGTGTTAAGAAGCTTCTAGTGCAGCCACTTGGCAATATGGGCTCTGCCTCGATCACATAAGTTGCTAGAACTTAGCCATTTGGACAGTTGGTGGTAGTGGGATCATAGGTTGGAACGCGTCCATTTGGTCTAAGGGAAGGCTTCTGAAAGGTCCTGTCTTGGTGAAACCAAGTTTGGTGGGGAAAGTGCACAACCTCTGCAGATGGAAAAACCTAAGTACTTAGCCAAGTCCATGTCAATGGACAACTTGAGCATCAAGACATGGAAGCTATCAAGAATCTCCTCATCCCAATTTCTAAGTAAAATTTGTGGGTGAACGAGGGTGAAGGACCTCAATGTCTATTGGTGGTTCCTTGGGAAAAGTTTTGACAAAGAAAAACTTAGTGATTTCAACTAATAGGAAAAACCTATTTTGAGCAAAGCAAGCCAAGCTACACTTAGCCAAATTGCATATAGTAATATATTCCACCTAAATTATACTAAGGTATCACTTGCCAATACAATTCCAATGTATTGACCCACTGTGGCTGTAACTTGTGATGTTGCAGGTTACTCTGATGAGGATTAGGTGTCATGAGTCTACACTCAACATGTTTGCCTGTGGCACATGAAGACGAAGACTTTTGTTTATTTACTTATTCAAACTCTTGTATTAGGCCTATGGCCTTGGAGTTGTAAAGACTATGTTTATCTCTGGAATGGATGTAATAAATGACCTTTGTATCTGTGTACTTCATCTTAAACTGTGGATGCTAGCATTGATCCAGGGACTAGCATTGCAATCACAGGGATCCTTTTTCCTTTATAAAGGAGGGATCTTACAGATGGTATCAGAGCACTGTGTTGCCTGTAGGATTATGACCCTAGGATTGGAAACCACTAAGGAAAAAATTTCAACTTCTACACTTGTCTAATCTTCTCGTAAACTTTTCTAATCTTCTTTCTCATCTCTATTTGTAGATGAACTCCATCAACGAAGCCGTAAGGAAAGGACCACTCGTGACAATGACTTTGGAGTGTGAGACAGAATTCCCCAAGGCTCTCAAGGACCTCATGGTTGCATTAAAGATACAAGGTGTAGCTGTGTACAAAGGTTTTCCTGTGATGGATGAAGGAGTGGAATACTGGTGGGTGCAACTTCACTTGTATAAAAACAAGGTAGACAACCATCAGGAAAAAGGATTCTGCATGTTCACCAATTTAGTGGTGCACACTACATTCTTTGAATCTGCAAGGGATGCAGCTTGGAAGACCATCAAATAACTTGGTGATAGAGTCAAGTGCAGAATGCTCAACCTCCAAAATGATCTAAAGAAAGAGAAGGAACATACCCAAGAGTTGGAAGCTACCAACCAAACCTTAAGAGGAGACATTATAGACTTAGTGATCGAGTCATGTGAGCAAGATAGGCTGATTGCTTCTAGAAACATTGTGTTAGCCAACAGATCCAGTGAGATAGGATTGTAAGCGTACTTCGTTAGTTGGACCACCACTTATCACCTTATTTTCCAAATGTTGCTTTAAAATAAGATTGAACCTTGGTTGTTGTAATGGTTTCATGTATGCCATGACTTGTGTGTTTTGATTTCCAAGGATATGTATGTGATGTTTTGTCTTTTGTTTTATCTTAAATTGTGTTGTTCTAACTTTTCTATCTTATAAATAGATGCCTACTGTTACCATTAGCACTGTTGAGGAGTTCCAGGTTACTTGCTTTGTTCCTCATATTGTTGAGCTTACTAGTTTGCTCAATCTTCCTCTTCCTACCATCATGGTGCTTCCCCTCACCAAGTTTGAGAGGAAGGACCTCTAGGGCTTCAAGGTCAACCAGCCCGGACGCCAGACAGAGCCTACCACGGAGGCCATTGTCTTCAAGCTCATGCACGATGACAAGGAGAGAGGCCTTGAGGTAGTCATGCAGGATCTGATAGGACGTCTGCTAGGGAGACACTCCCGACAGGTTAGAGGTACTCACTTCCACGTCTTCGGTAGACGTGATAAGGATGGAGAGTCCATCGACTTCGAGGACGATTCGAGGGACACAGCAGAGCCGATTCTCCTGTACCTCCAGGACTTAGAGTCTCTCATTAGGCACGTGGACACTGACAGGACCAACGTCATGCTCAACAATGACGAACTCCAGGTGCAGCTTCGCGAGAAGGACAATCTCTTCGCGGAGCAAGATGAGATAGTCAAGGAGATGGAGGCGAAGTTCGAGAGCCAGGACAGGAAGTTCAAGAGTCAGGAGAAGCGTGTACAGGATAGGAACAAGAAGATCCGGGACATGACTGAAGAACTGCAGTCCAAGGACTTCGAGCTCGAGCAACAGCAGACGGTGATTGAGAGGCTTCGTTCCCAGAAGAGGGCTCTCAAATCCAAGATAGAGACCTTGACCACTAGTGTCGAGGAATACAAGACCGCGATGGAGAACGCAGGTCTTACCTTTGTCGAGGAGGAGATTGATGCCGAGGAGTAGATTTGACTACTCATTTATCATTTATTATCATACTTGTTGTTTGAGAACTTGTTATTTGACCATCCGACATGTGGATGGCTTGCTACTTGTGTGTTTTACTTTGTGGACTTGTTATCTTGTTGTTGAACCTTTGAGCCAACTTGTAACCCCTATCTTTCCCAAACTCGGGACGAGATTTCTTTTAAGGGTGGTAGCCTGTCACATCCCAAAATCTTCCAAATTTTGTAATGTGAAAAATAAATAAACAAAATAAATAATTGTTGAAATTTAGGGTGAAAAGAAACTTTTTGATTCCAAATGGAAACTTAAAATCCCATCTTGAACAAACCTTGGTTAATGTTTGAATCCAACTAAATTCAAATCAAGTGGAATGCATTCTTCATAAATGAATCTGGAAATTTAAACACTTGGAAAATAAACCAAAACCCTAAAACCCTACTGGGAGAAAATCATTCCCAAAGTTATCTCTAAGACCATGGATTTGATCTATATAAAAATTGTCAACAAACATTTATAAATGATCAATAATGACAAATAGAAATATTATAAAACCATAGGAATTGGTTTCACTTAATTTGGAGCCATAGACAAAATCTTAATAATTTAATAAGATAAGGGAATTGAATTTCCAAAGCTAATAAAGCACCTATCTAGAAATCCATACCAAATGGTGAGCAATTAAATCCTAAAGATATTTAAAGGATAAATAAATATCAAATAAGATTTTAGAAATTGGAATCACCGAGTTTGGATCTATAAATAAAAATATATGGATTTTATAAGATAAAGATAGAAATATTAAATGAGGAATATTTAAAGGCCAAATTAAAACTTGGCCAAGTGTAACATCCCAGAAATATTAAACTTGGATCATCAAACCCTAATCATCAAAATTAGGGTTAACAAAAAGTTTTCTAAAATAAAAATATGAAAGCATGCATGGTGTATGCATTTCATTTGGAATTCTTTTGAACCACCTTGTTTGTGTGTTCCTTTGCTTGTAAATGGATTCTTAGGTTAAATAAACATCATCTAAACATTTCCCAAACTTTTCCCAAAGACAAATAAATCAAAACAAAGCTAAATGAGTGAATGGTCATTTTGACCAATTTAACTCCCATGCCTACTTTGGTTGTCCCAAACTATCAGAACTTAACAGAAACTTTTCTGGATCTTTGCACCCCTTGATTGTACTCATAACAAAGTATCAACAACCACTTTGTGATCATACAGAAACTTTCAAATGCATAGTTTAAATGATAGTTCAAAATTGAATCTTTATCATATGAGAAGATCCCACTTTTTCAAAAACCACTCAAACAAGCTCAACTTTCAAAACCCAAGCATCTGCATACTCACCAGCACCAACCTAGCACACCCACCAAAAATCTTTTCAAAATTCAAAACTTGAATTCTTGCGGCCATTTCATCAAACACTTTGCAGACACAAATCATCAAAAACTTAAACACTATTGTGAGCAATGATTGAAGCCTAACTTGTCCCCTCTCTAGCTCACAACCATCTCAGTAGATCATCTAGCAAGTTAAACCAAGCACTAGACTCACTGTAAGCTGGGCAATGACATCAATGGTGAATAGCCGAAGCTCACCATGCCACCCCAGTGGAGACAGCAACTAGAAGGAGATTTAGCCGTGCCAACCTTGTCTGGGAGGCAGCCCACCGTCCACCGCCACTCCCTGTCCCAGCCGCGAGCATTGCCAACCCCTGGACCACACACACAGATCGTGCCCAGCTCGCCAGCAACCATGCCGAGCATGCGCCAGAGCACCATGCTCGACCGACGCCCACAGACCGCGCGCCGCCCTCGCCACGTGCATACATGATAGCCACCAACGCAGGAGACCGCCAGAAATCCCCGTTCGCCGCCCCATGCCGCACAGCCACCGCTCGCCCTCGAAGACGGCGCCTCTGCCGCGCAGAGCATCGCGCGTTCCAGACCAAACCGCACCGCCCCTACGCGCGCATTAAAGCCGTAGAGCATCGCCAGGAGACCACCAAGTGATCGCCACCGCCGGCCATGCCTCTAGCCGCCCGTAGCCTTCCCATCCCGTTCGGTCTCGTCGTCGCGACTATAAATAGAGGCCACCCCCAGCCGAATTGAGCACACCATCTCACTCCCCTCTCCTCACTAATCGTGCCACCCCGTTCCCAGAGCAAGGCGAGCAGCACTTCACTGGAATTTCACCGGAGCCTGCCGCTACTAGAGAAGAAGGGGGCCAGCGATTGGAGCCGCCCCAGGAGAAGCTGCCGGTACCAGGAGGTTCACCGTGGTCGACTTCGTCGTTTGCCCGCCTCGCCGAACCTCGCCTGAGCCCCGGTGAGCCCCCAACGACCACCAGCTGCTGCGCCAGGTTTCTGTCTTGCCGGCGTTGACCAACGTCGACGATGACCCTCAGCCGTTGGATTAGAACCAGATCGAACGCACCACATCGCCCCATACCGCTTCGCACCCCCTGTCTCACTGACGCGTGGGGACAACGACTTAACCAGCCCGTGTAAGCGCTGTGCTTAGCAGGCCGTCCTAGTATCGCTTCCCGCGCAGCCCAGTTATTTGAACCTTTTTCATTTTATTTCAAACACACTTCTATACCCAGTTTCAAAAATCAACCCAGGTCGATTCAGTGAACCAAATTGAATGAAACCAATTTTTTATAAAGGTCTGGGAATGCTGAATCCAAGCCCGTTGGATTCAAGTCATTGGATCTGTAGATCATCCCTGGTAAAAATAACAAGGCAGAAGTTTTTCTGCATTCAAACATTTTTCAAATTTAAACCATAATAGCTTTTGAGTTGA
Organism: Avena sativa; assembly: GCA_916181665.1. Lineage (NCBI taxonomy): Eukaryota > Viridiplantae > Streptophyta > Magnoliopsida > Poales > Poaceae > Avena > Avena sativa. The sequence goes on along the minus strand of OV702285.1, from coordinate 165,187,256 downwards.
TTCCAACTCTCAAAAATCACATTTAACCATACGTTTCAGAATATATAAAAATATATAGGTTTACTTACAGAAATAATGACCAAGTAATAAAAGAATGCCACATAGGCATTTCTAGCCACTTTAATTAATTAAAATAAAAGAGAAAAACCTTATTAAATTGTGACACCACTTTAAATCACATTCCCATGGACTAAAATATGTGGTGATGACATGTGTCAACAAGATCCCATGTTTGGTTTGGAGAATATTAAATCTTAAGGAGTTTTTCAATGAGTAGAAATTACTTTTCTAAAAATAAAAGGAATTAAACCAAGCTTTAATCTTGTAATGTTAGTGATGATGCTAGATCATCTATAGGACCCTTGTGTGTGATGAATGCAAATAGTTAAGTATTGTTTGGTGATTGTGTACCTCGTATTTATTCATAGACGCTAGTACCGACCAAGGATACGAGGAGGAAGGAGGATACTACGAAGAAGAAGCTAAGGAGAACTTCAACCACTGCTCTGAACAAGGCAAGCTAACACTTGCAAGATACTCTACTTTAGCAAGCCTTACTATACAAGTTAACCTTGCAAGTCTAATACTACTAGTTGAATTTGTAAGCTTATACTTGCAATTGGGCAAGCTAATACCTACTTGCTACTATGTCAACTATATGCCTTAAGCATATGTGATCATATCCACTTGATAAACCAATCCTAGTTTTATTTGCAAGACCTCTACTTTATTTCTTTATCAAAGCTTTAACTTAGAGTTGACTTAAGTGACTTGTAGATTCTAGAAAGATATATTGAAGGTTGCATAAAGAGCATAAAATTTGGCCTAAGCTAGAAAATCTTGATGTCATCCTAAGGCATAAGATTGAACTTAGTGTAAACTCCACTAGTTTACTATCCCCCATTAGTTCTTACCCCCACTTGTATATGCTAGTGCTAAGCATAAAAATTGATCAACATTAGATGGGAATACTTGGTGAAAATGGTTATGAAAACCTTAGAATGATGGATCATTCTATTGAGATGTTTTGACATGTTTTTCCGAACACCTGATGATTTTGGTGATGAAAATGTTGAGGCATGAGCCTTAGCCCTTTATAAAACTGATGGTTGTCTGGATGCGATACCATTCCAATTTTATCGTACAACCACAATACCCGAAGATTGGGTAGGGCTTGACTGGTAACTTATATACCTTAGTATTAGTTCCCTCACGGCCAAGGTCTAAGCTGAGGCTACCTTGTGAAGATTGTCCACCTGTGCAGTACCCAAGATGACAGTTGGTCAGGGTTGGGAGGCCAAACTCACAGGAGAGGTGCTTATACTAGGGCGTGTAATTGAAAGGTTAGGATTGATTATCTGCATACTGAGTATGGTGAATTCAGGATTTGTTCCTGACGGATGTAACGAATATTGTGGTGAAAGTGTACAATCTCTGCAGAGTGTCAAACTATTCGAATAGCCGCGTCCGCGGTTATGGACAGTTGGAGTGTCCATACTGTTCCCCCGTCAGATGTTTTCAAAATGACTTGTGAAATGATTTGAGACTTTGACTTGACCACAACAGAGTTGTGATATGAAATACAAGTTCCCACTTAGGTGTTATAAAACTTCAACTAGCATTCTTTGCTTTTGAACTTAGTAGAGGTAAATCTGGCTTTTTGCAAAACAACCCTAGAGCTTAAGTGTCCTATTACAAAAACCCCTTCACTTGTTAGTATTAGTTTGCGAGTACTTAAAGAGTACTCATGGCTTTGTCCCTAGCTATTCTCGTGGCCATACTATGAAGAGGAGTACCTAGAGGATGGACCCCAGGAAGGTTACGACAACTAGGATCATCTCCCATCGTCAGCATTGCCTGTGACCCCGAAGATGGAGCTTCGCCTACGCTACCGTTATTATTACGTATTCCGCTGCTTGAAGTTGTATTAAGAACTGGATCATGAGATCCCTATTTGTGTAAGACCTTATGTATGGTTTGTAATGGATGATGTACTGTGGTATCCAATTCTTCTATGTCTCGCAAAAATGGTAATCCTGGGATTGCGATGTATGGCATAACAGGCATCTAGGATTAAAAATCCAGGTGTTGACAAGTTGGTATCAGAGCCGTCCTGAGCATAGGAGACCATAGTTAGACTGGACGTTTGAATTAAAAACTTAGTTTCAAAACCAAAGAAAACAAATATTTACAAAAACTTATTTTCATTCTTATCCCTTTGATTCTTTAATGAAAATTCATGTTCCTAAAAAACTCTTGCAAAATACATAAAATTTTGACACACTTGATCACTCTACTAACTTCCTCATCCTATATTCTTATAGATGGACGTGAAGTACAACAAGTTTTATCAGTTGGGGAATGGAGGAGACCTTATCTTCGAGAGGGATTTGGACTAGCTTTCGGAACTTCTGGAGCATCCGCACCCCGAGTTCTTCGAAGCTCAGCTCAATGATCAAGGAGGAGAAGATCTGCAGTGGCTAATTGTTGCAAGTCTCCGAGGAAAGATTGAACCTCCCACTGCTGAGGGAATTCAGTTTACCTTAAGAGAGAACAACTGGCTCGATGGACTTGTCAAGGCCATGCAGGAAGCTCTTTCCCGTCTGTGTGGGCAGAGTATCAACCAGATCATGGGTGTTACATCCCAAAATTTTCCAAATTTTGAAATGTGAAAAATAAATAAACAAAATAAAATTTTGTTTAAATTTAGAGTGAGAAGAAACTTTTTGATTCCAATTGGAAACATCAAAACCTATTTTGATCAAATAAAATCCTAAAGGGATTTAAAAATATAAACAATTATTAAATAAAGTTATGATAGTTGGAATCACTATTTTTAGATCTTTTAATAAAAAGATTTGATTTTCAAAAGAAAAGGTAGAATTATAAATAAAGATTATTTTATAGAGCCAAATTAAATCTTGGCCAATCTTTTGAAATAAAATATTTCTATTTGATAAAAAGAGTAAAGGTTTATTTAAATAAAATAATGAGGATTTATTAATATCCAATTTTATTAAAGTAAAGGCTTTTCCATTTTAAATAAAAACTAAAACTTGTTAATTTATTTTAAATAAGATTTCCAAGTGTTTTATATTTTCAAATAAACCTACTGAAATGGTTTTGATAATATTTAGACTTCAAATAGAGTTTTAAAATAAATAAAATCCTATTTGAATTAATAACTAGGGTCTATTTATTTAATTATTAATGGATCCTAAAAAGAATAAAAAATTATTCTATTTTGGTCTTTGGATTATGTTGTTAATCAGAATTAAAATAAATACAAAGTTTGGTGGTGGTTTGATTTGATTTGTTGTTTGAATTGTTTGTTTGAAAATCAAAACAGAAAATCAAATAAAAAATAAAAAGCAATCTGTATAAAAAAAGTGAAACAGACTCAACCCAACCCAACAGGCCCAGCAGCCCAACTCGCAGCCCAACTCTCCCTCCCACTCAGCGAAACGTTTTTCACTCGGGAAAGGACCCGCAGAGACGCAGACAAGTGGCCCCATCCTTCCCTCCCTCACTCTCGCTGACAGACACCCCACTGGCCACCTCAACATCGTCTTCCCCATGACCTCGTCGCCCTGCCGTTGCTGCCGATTTACTCCGGCGATGAATACGAGTTATTGTCGCTGTTATTCTTTGCTGTGATCACGCATACATAACCGCCCGTTCCTCCTCTCTCTTTCCCCTCGCTTGCCTCTCCCTCTCTGCCCCTAGGCTGCTCTAATTGCGAGCTCGAGCCCTCTCTGCTCCGACGAACTCCTCCGTCGATTCCGGCGAGGACAGTCTCTCCCTCGGCCCCTGCTTCACACGGGTTCCATTAGCAGCCTCTTGCGCACCTTCCTTTGCCAACCGCTTGACCTCGCCCGCTCCACAACGATGACAATCTCGATTCTGAACACCACCGGCGTCTGCCATTACTCCGACGAACCTTCCAGGTAATGCTAGACCGCCCCGAGCCCTCTCGATCATGCTCACGTGAACGCCACGCTCGCCCGCGTCTGACCTTGTCATTGTTTTGCCTCGGCACAACCTGCAGCTCCGTTCTCAACGACCTCCAGAGACACCCGCCGCTCGCAGCAACTCCGGCGAGCAATCGTCGCCTCTCTGGTGCGCCCCTCGCCAAGACAACGCCACCTCGAGCTTCACCAGGACCCTGCGAGCACGGTGAGCTGTTTCCCTTCTTCCTTTGCTTCCTGCAATCGCCGCAACGTCACCGTCTGACCGCACACCGCCAGTCGTCGCCGCCAGCACCGCCAGTGGATGGTCAAGCATCTGCGAGCCGTTAGATTATTATCCTGTGGCTAAGATTAGATTTGGGCGAAAGGGTATGCGTCCATCTGTGCCACTAGATCTCACTTAAATCCTACGGTCCACAGAGCTCAATCCTTGCGAACCGGTATCGTCCAGTAAAAACATGACGCGTGGCACTAGTTTGTTTAAATAGACAGAAACATTTCTATAGATTGATTGAATTTGTAAATTGCATAACTTTTGATCCACACGTCCAAAATTTGCAAATTTTATATCAATGGAATCAGCAAGACAAATCCTACCCAACCATGCACTTTGTTTAATATTTTTCTTCTGGAAAATTGTTTGAATTTGTAGAAACATGTGTAGGCTTATTTTGAATATAAATATTGTTCTAGATATATTTTTAATATGAAATCTTTGAAAAATGGTTTGTTGTGAACCTACTGACCCTAGGAACAAACTTATGGATTTAAAAATGAATTTTGTGAAGATAAGGAATAAATATTTGAATTAGCTCATTTCTAGTCAAATAAAAATATTGATTATGATTTAGAAATGATTTTTCAGTAAAACCTTTGGGAAATTATTTGATTCAAACCCTATGACCCTAAACACCAAGTTTTGAGAATTAAAATATATTTGGTGAACTCTTTAAAGAATATTGCTTTGCTAAAAGCATTTTCAACCACATAAAATATTGATTTGATAAAACCTTTTGCAAATGGTTTTACCACTTTAGAAAATGACCACTTTTTGAACCTTAATGTTTAGAGCCTAGTAGAAACCACTTTTGCAAATAAAACTATCTTTTGCATGCTTGCATGCATAACCTTGTTTCTATTATTTTATGTGTGATAAATTGGTTGGAATGCTAGTTGAATCTATGTTTGCTTGATTGAATTGTAGTGGAATTAGAAGAGTGTGATATTTGCAAGATCAAGAAGTGAACCATCATTCTCTACTAAAAAGGCAAGTGACACTATCATCCATGTCCTACTATTTTCATTACACTTAGTGGATTTTGTAACATGCATGGAAAGGTTTACTATATTTTATGCTATGCTAAATCCTAATAGGATACCCTTATATCTCCCTTAGTGGAAACAATGTAGTTGTAGTATGCTTAGCGCTGCTATATATTGGGATGGGATACATGATATGACTATATGAAGTATTGAAAAGATATATGTTTTATATAATAAAACAAGTATTCAATGAACCACCTGGGTGGACAAGGATACTCAAGTTTTGGACAAGGTGGCAACAAAAGGAACCATGTTTATATGGCCATCTCTTTTTGTATGTGCACTAGAAGAAAACCACCCAGGGACTTAGAGATTGAACATGTTTCTCGTACAATGGCTTCCGTGTACAGCCACATGCTAAATGGGCTCTGGCTTAGTCAACTACATAGTGGAAGACCCATGCATTGGCATCTTCAGGTTAACTAGAATTGTGTAAGGGAACTTGAAACCCTACATTGGTGCCTGGATGACAAGCTAGCATTGTGTATTGGGAGGACTTCTATGGAAAGACTTTGTCACATTCTCAATCTGCCAGTACTCCATCTTGGTGAGTACTTATCCAGCGGCCACTGATGGCATCAAGATGAGATTGTGTCATGTGGGTAAAGTGTACAACTTTTGCAGAAGATCAAAATTCTAAGTACTTAGCCGTGTCCTCGGTTATGGACAATACTGAGCAACTAAGGACTGAAGCTATGGAAGATCTCGACATTCCAATTTCTCAAAGTAAAACTTGAAGGTGACAACAAGAGAATAGTAGCACTTGGAGTTTTCCAAGGAGTTCAGAAATATTTGACAAAAGATCAAAACTATTTTGAAAAGATAGGATAAAACTATATTGCTTTCTGCAAATAAGACTAAACCCTACTTAGCCAAATATGCATGTAATGATTGAATCCACATATTTCTACATAGTAGTGAAACTTGACAATATAATTCAAATGTATTGACCCTTGTGGCTGCAACTTATTATGTTGCAGATTTGTTTGATGTTAAGTGTGTTGATTAGGATTACAAGTCTACAACCAACATGATTGCCTGTGGCACTTTGAAGATGAAGGACTCCATGCTTTATAGATTTCTGCTGCATTGTAATGAGATATCCAAATGAGCTATGTAAGATGTAATGAAATATTTTATTCCTGGTTATAAAGTTGTATTATGACCTCTGTTTCTTGATATTACATCTTAACTGTGGATGCTAGCTATTGATCGAGGGACTAGCATTATAAACACAGGGATCTCTACCTTATTAAAGGTTGGGAACCTTACAGATGGTATCAGAGCACTGTGTTGCCTGTAGGATTGTAAACCTAGGATTGGACAAAACTCCTTAGAAAAATAGGAGTTGAATAATCCTCCAGCACTTGATATGCTCACCAAGTTTCTGAAACTTAGGCCTGCAAGGTTCTCTGGAACAAGTGATCCAATGGAAGCCAATGATTGGTTACGTTCAGTAAACAAAGACTTAGTGACTGTTGGCTGCACCGATGAAGAAAAAGTTAGGTTTGCAGCATTTCTACTTGAAGGACCAGTAGAAACATGGTGGGAAAACTTTCAAATCACCACTCCCCTTGAAGATGTGACTTGGGCTATTTTTGAGGATGGATTCAGAACAACTCACATCTCACCTGGAGTGATGTACTTGAAGAAAAAGGAGTTCCACAATCTGAAACAGCGTCACCTCAGTGTGGCTGAGTATATTTAAGAATTCAACAATCTGGCACGCCATGCACCAGATGAAGTTGACACAGATGCTAAGAGAAAGGAGAAATTTCTTGAAGGACTTAAAGATGAGTTGAACCTGCAGCTAGCTGTTGCCTATGTCTCAACTTATCAATCACTCTGTGACAAAGCCACCATTTTGGAAAACAAGATGAATCAAGATGAGATTGTGTCATGTGGGTAAAGTGTACAACTTCTGCAGAAGATAAAAATTCTAAGTACTTAGCCGTGTCCCCGGTTATGGACAATACTGAGCAACTAAGGCCTGAAGCTATGGAAGATATCGACATTCCAATTTCTCAAAGTAAAACTTGAAGGTGACAACAAGGGAATAGTAGCACTTGGAGTTTTCCAAGGAGTTCAGAAAGATTTGACAAAAGATCAAAACTATTTTGAAAAGATAGGATACAACTATATTGCTTTCTGCAAATGAGCCTAAACCCTACTTAGCCAAATATGCATGTAATGGTTGGATCCACATATTTCTACATAGTAGTGAAACTTGAAAATACAATTCAAATGTATTGACCCTTGTGGCTGCAACTTATTATGTTGCAGGTTTGTTTGATGTTAAGTGTGTTGATTAGGATTACAAGTCTACAACCAACATGATTGCCTGTGGCACTTTGAAGATGAAGGACTCCATGCTTTATAGATTTCTGCTGCATTGTAATGAGATAGCCAAATGAGCTATGTAAGATGTAATGAAATATTTTATTCCTGGTTATAAAGTTGTATTATGACCTTTGTTTCTTGATATTACATCTTAACTGTGGATGGTAGCTATTGATACAGGGACTAGCATTTTATTTATTTAAAACTCTATTTGAAGTCTAAATATTATCAAAACCATTTCAGTAGGTTTCACCAGAGAGGCGACGATTGCTCGCCGGAGTTGCTGTGAGCGGCGGGTGTCTCTGGAGGTCGTCGAGGACGGAGCTGCAGGTCATGCCGAGGACAAACAAAGACATGGTCAGAAGCAGGCGAGCGTGGCATTCACGTGAGAATGATCGAGAGGGCTCGGGGCGGTCTGGCATTACCTGGAAGGTTCGTCGTGAAGGGTTCGCAGCATAGAAAACAAAAATTTTCCTACGATGGGAACATCTATGTACCAAGATCTATCTACTAGATACAAGCAACGGGTGGATACATCCATAGAATACATACCCTCGAAGAACGAATAGCGTTAACGAGGTTGTACTCGTGGATGATGTAGACGAACGCTTGCCGATCTCAAGATCGTGATGAGTCCATCTGGTCCAGCCGGTCCAGCACGATCAAGTCCAGCACCTCAAAGCAGTGGTGCATTCGTGATCGCACACACGTATGGGTACCCCAACAACCTCCACGCCCTCACACCAGCGAAGCAGCGGAAGCAACAAATCCTTCCAGAAAAAGCCACCGGGAACATGTATCTCGCTGATCCGGGACCATGGGGGAATTCTAAAAGGGGGAGAGAGATCCTTCGCGAGGAGGGGTGTTTGGAGAGGAGGAGAGGGGGGCTTTTATAGGGGAGAGGGGGGAACCCAAGGGGCATGGCGCCCAGCCATGGGGGCTGCCTCCACCTCTTCCACATTCATGTGGGTGGAGCTCCCACTCAAAATAAAAAGCCTCCACTCCCATTAAAAATCCTCCACTCAAAAATCCACTCACATGCATTAAATTTCCACTAAATTTAATGCAAGCTCTCATTTAAATAAAACTCTTTTATTTATTTATTCAGAATTTTGTTAATTACTTTAATTAACAAACATTCACATAAAACCCCTTACAACATTTCAATTTCACATGCAGAACCAGTTCCAGCAATTTCAACCGAAACAGTTCCGGTGTCTAGTGAAATAAATTCCTGCGCTTTCTTTTTCTTTTTCTGGCATATCATTTGCTCCGAATGGTGTCGGTATCCCTTAAATGTGTCACCCTACGGTTCGCGAATAATGCGGACATGATCGAGACCCTTCTCCGATCAATAATTAGTAGCGGGACCTGGAGATCCAACTAACTCCCACACATTCAACGATGACTTTTGTGATCGTGTGAACATTTTACGTTAGTATCTTAATCCCTTTGTTTCATGATATATTACATGTCCGAGATTCAATCATCGGTATCTCTATACCTAGTTTGATCTCGTTACCGACATGCACTCTTTTCTCGTTCCCATGATATAACATTCTAGTGATCAAATCACTTGCTTGCAAGCTAATCAATGTGATATCACCGAGAGGGCCCAGAGCATATCTATTTGTCATCAGGATGAACAAATTCCAATCTCAATCCATGGGCCTCAACATAACACTTTATTAGTTCTGAATCCATCTTTATAATCACCCAGTTATGGTGTGACATTTGATGTTATCAAGAAACTCTTCCGGTGTTAGTGATTGACATGATCTCATGGTCTAAGGATTAAGATCATTTCGTAAGTTGTTATAGCAATATAAACTCAATGACTTTGATCGTAATGCTATACTTCGGATGAATGTTCATCACATCATTACACTAATGTTGTGACCTCGTTATTAACAACATCCAATGTCCATGATCAGGAAACTTTGATCATCATGTTAATCAACGAGCTAGTTTATAAGAGAGGCATAACTAGGAACTTCCTTTTTGTTTATTAAACACACATGTATTAACGTTTCCGTATTAATACAATTATAGCATGTAAAATAAACATTTATCATAAATAAGGAATACGATAATAACCACTTTATTATTGCCTCTCGGGCATATTCCCTTCAGTCTCCCACTTGCACTAGAGACAATAATCTAGTTTGAAAACTTTGCGTTTTGAACACCTATGGCTTTCTGGTGTTCCATATACGCAACTGCAAGTGGTTAACATAATCTACGGATCTGATGCTTTCAGGTCCGTGTGTATTTGCATGTCTTTGCGTCTCCACGCATCACTCATTCTCTAATGAGATGGCATTGTATAAATTTGGTCTTTTGGTGAGACCTTTAGTTCCTTGGGTTTAAATCACATCGATACTATTGTCGTACAATATATCGTCAGTGTTAGCTCGTTGCGAACCACACCTTAGTTTGATAACAAACTACTTGACACAAATTCCCTCCTTTGCTGCTACTATAGCAGTCGTATACTTAGCCTTTTTGTTGTAGTATTCGTCACAATTTCTTAACTATGGATTTCATCCAAATCCATCATGGAATATTCTTTCCATTACATTGTGCCACCCATAATTTAAATTGAGATAAACTTAATTTGTATCTTGTGACAAAACTAGTATCAATGTAACGCTTTACAATGAACTATTTGTAATTGTTTGTCACCTCTACACAAATATATTCTTAGTTCTTCCAAAAGATCATAAGAATTTCCTTACTATTGCCCAATGATCATTTTATGATTCATTCTGGTATATGCTCATAACACTTAGAGCATAGGACATATATGGATGTGTACATATCATGGTATGATTGATCAAAACATTCTCGTGATTTCACTCATCAAGTGTCAAAGCACTTGAATCTTGTTTCACTTATCAAGTGTCGATACACTTGAATCTTGATTCAATTCCTCTCCATGCAACAAGAACTGTTTCTTGTCGTTTCTATATTGAACTCCTTCAATATCTCATATATGTACGTTTGGCACAACCATATTGGCGTCACAGTCTATCCACTATAGACATTCACGCTAAATATTCGGGTTTTGCCTAAGTATTTCATCAAAATGAAATTCTTAACCTTTGTCAATAAAAGATACAACATTTCTAATCAACAAGATGTCCTCCACATAATGTATTAGAAATATGTCTCAGCGCTCCCACTTAATTTCTTGCAAATGCAAGCATCTTCATCGTCTCCTGATGAAAACTCCTTTTAATTAAGGTGAAGATTCCAACTCCGCGATGCTTACTTCAACCATTGAAGTTTGCATGCCCTTTTAGCATCCTTTGAATTGAACAAAACCCTTTGGACCGTGTCATGTACATGTCCTAGGTAACCATTCTATTAGAAGAACTTTGTTTTGTTTATTCATCTACCATATACCAAATTATATGTAGTGGTTGCTACTTTAATCCGTCCATACTAAATATTGCTATGAAAGATCCAATCTTGTGATAGTCAACTCCTTGAACATTGTCGTAAAATACTTTACCGACATGTCGACTATTTCATAGATGTGAAACATCCATGTCTGTTTCTTTATAGATCCAAATACGACCGATAGGTTTTTACACCTTTCCGGAGGGTCTTCCAAGTTCAAAACTTGATTTCTCGTATATGGAACTATCACGGATTTTATGGCTTCAAGCCATTTGGCGGAGTCAGGGCCCATCATCGCTTCTTGTATGTAGTCGGTTCATCATTGTCAAACAATAATGATTTACTCTCAAATCTCAGCATTTGATTGTTTTATCCGTCCTACTTGGTTCAATAGGAACTTTAGATCTCTGTGACCACAACCTTTGAGGCACATAAGCTATGAGCGTTATGTCAGCCTCCGGAATGTTTTCCGACGCTGCGCAACTTAGCACATTTAGCTAAGGTTCGTTAACCTTATCAAAGTTCTATTGTCCTCCCACTTAACTTTTGCGAAAAATTCCTTTTTCAAGAAACTTCACATTTCAAGCGACAAACCCTTTTGTCCTCTGTGTTATGGAGGAATAACCAATTGTTATTCGAAATAACCTACAAAGAGATGCTCAGCCGACTTCGGTTGTAAACATCTTACTTATGTTTAGCATACCAAAATTTAAGAAATGACAACTTGAGTTTTACCCCAAACCATAACTTCCATGGTGTCATTTCAACGGATCAAGATGGAGCTCTTTTTAGTGTAAAAGCGGTAGTCTCTAAAGCTTTAATCTTTTAAAACATAATGGGAGTTTTATAAACAACACCTTTGATCCAACCATGTCAAACAAGGTTTCATTACAAATCTCAAACATTCCATATTCCTATGGTGTTTCGGGAGATGTAAATCTAGGTGTTTTGCTAAACTTGTAACTCAAATAAATCCCTTTATGATAAAATCATAATTCATTTATTTTCTTGTTACACTTGTAACTCAAATAAATCCCTTATGATAAAGTCACAAACTATTTATTTTCTCGTTACAATGATTTTTCACTTCATCTTGAAAATCTTTGAAATGTTTTTCAAATATTTCATACTTCTTTCTCATTAAGTGAATATTCACTCAAATTTCTGGAGAAAGCATATGAAGTTGAAACTCATCGCTTACGACTACACATAATGGACTACATACATCAATATGTATAAATTCCAATATTTTAGTCATTCGTTCTTCTTTGTCCTTTGAACGAAGTTTTAATTATCACGTGGAAAGTCTCTCAAGCGTCACTTGATCAAATCAAAGACTCCAAAAATCCATGAATATGGAGATTCTTCATGTTTTCTTTCCAATATAATTTAAACAGCGATGTCACTTCGTAAGTGATCTTTCAATCATTTGTCTTGCGACATTTTAGCATTAGGTTTTATGGATGTGATTTCTCCAACTAGATTTGTAAATCATCCATCTTATATGGAATACGGTAATTATTTGAAAAATCTTTGTTCTCATAATACCTGATTTAAATAACAATTATTAAAACAAATCTTGAAGTCAAGCTTTGATGTCAACGAGAAATACAAACAACGGTTTGTTTTTTTTCGATGAACATCATCACATATTCTCTTGCTAGTTACTTAGGCCATTGTGGTTCATGAATTGTGTTGTTCCGTATGAAATTTCATACCAACCAATTCGGTATCCAATACCCAAGAACCACATTGTTTAACAAGCAAAGAATACAACCATAACATGTATATCATCCATATACATAAATTGGATATTTCCAATCTTTTATTTTCTGCCAAATATATTTTATCGATTCTCTTTCAGCATTTCCTTTTTCCTTTTTAAAAGAATCTAGCAACATCAAAAGTGGCGCCATACACATGACACATAGTCCAAAGCGTGTATATTGAAATAATAATACCTTTGGACTTGCACTTTGAAGTCGATCACCATCATCAAATGATCGGTATTCTTTCAAAAATCCATTCTTTAGTAATCTTTTAGTGTAGTAAACACTTTACATACATCTTGTATTCACCCTTATCATGACGACTTTCATGATCAAGCTACTGTAGCTTATAAAGGTGAATCGTAAGTATAACGTTACTTTCCAAGACCCTTTTGGATGATTAGGATGTCTAGCATCTCCAACCTTCATAAATTCTCATCCAATATGAGAACATATATTAAACTCTATCATATTGCAACCAAAACATTGTTTTAGATATCGTTATATCTGCCACACATGATGGTTTATGAAACAATTCTTTCATCTCCTAGATAAACTTGATATTAAAACAATCAAGAATCATGGAGGCAAACATGATACTTAAGATACTAACACTGGAATTGTTACTCTCGATTTAATACCAACTATTAAATTTCACGGAGTAAATAGAGTTTGCTGAAAGTTTGCAATAGGACTTTAAACTTTAGATTGACACTCAACACAATACGATACCAGTTCGTAAAGTATATATCCAGAATTCTATAGTTCTATTATCTCAATTACAACTATGTATAAGGTGGTGAACGAATGCCAATGACTACAACAAATTATGCAAATTCACTTTGATTTAATTTATGATAAATTAAGTTCTACTAATCCAAATTAGAAATGAACTCCCACTCAAAAACGACATCCCTCGTGTCTTTTTGGTGATTACATGAACCAAATCCACTACACCAAGTCCGATCATCACGTGAGTCGGTGTAGCTTCAAAGGCGAGCATCAAATGGGCATCATATCTACTATATGACTCATTCTTAACCTTTCGGTCCGTGTTCAGAGGCCATGTCTGTACATGCTAGGCTCGCCAAGTAAGAACCTTAGTATTCGCGTGTGTAACTGTCTTACACCCGAGATATGCTCGTGGATTCAAGTACACCCGATCATCACGTGATGTCTTGAAGCGACGAAACATTGTCGGTGCATACTTAAGGAAGAACACATTCTTATCTTGATATCTAAATGAGGGATCATCTTATTATGCTAATAAAACGCCAAACAAGCAATATAAGATGATATCAAACATCACATGTTTATTAGTGGAATGATATGGTTCCCGCATATGATCTCTATCATGTGCACCGTGGTATGATCTCTATCATACCTTTATGTGTAAGGCCAAGGTCTATGGAACTTACACGCTATGTGTGTTGTAAGAGTATCATATCATACTTCTACTTACAACATCACCATATCATAACACTAGCCCAGCAACAATCTAAACTAGACGCCTCTAATTTATCCATTGCAAGTTTTACGTGGCTTAGGGATTTCGAAGATAGAACCGTTCTTACCTAGGAACATGAACCACAACGAGGATAACCAAATTGTTGACAACTCGTTGCAAATTAGATATTGACTATAGTAGGAGAGACAGACTGTAAGGTTCCTAACCTTTAATAAGGTAGAGATCCCTGTGTTTACAATGCTAGTCCCTGGATCAATAGCTAGCATCCACAGTTAAGATGTAATATCAAGAAACAAAGGTCATAATACAACTTTATAACCAGGAATAAAATAATTTATTACATCTTACATAGCTCATTTGGCTATCTCATTACAATGCAGCAGAATATAACAATAGCATGGGGTCCTTCATCTTCAAAGTGCCACAGGGAGACATGTTGGTTGTAGACTTGTAATCCTAATCAATAAACTTCACTAATATCAAACAAACCTGCAACATAACAAGTTACAGCCACAAGGGTCAATACATTTGAATTGTATTGGCAAGTGATACTATGGTAGTATAGAGGAGTCTATCATCTATATGCATTTGGCTAAGTGGAGCTTAGGCTTGCTTTTCTCAAAATAGATTTTCCTTATCATTTGATAACACTAAGTTTTTGCTTGACAAAATCATTCCCAAGGCATCTCCCAATAGAAATTGGTGATCCTTCAACCCTTGTTCACCCACAAGTTTTTAACTTAGAAATTGGGATGAGGAGATTCTTGATAGCTTCCATGTCTTGATGCTCAAATTGTCCTTTGCCAGGGACATGGCTAAGTACTTATATTTTACACTCTTCAGAGTTGGTGCACTTTCCCCACAAGACTTGGTTTCACCAAGACAAGATATTTCATAAGCCTTCCCTTAGACCAGAATGGACGCGTTCCAACCTATCAAACCCCTACCACCAATTGTCCATTTAAGTTATTGCAACCTATATGATCCAGGCAGAGCCCATAATTCCAAGTGGCTGCACTTGAAGCTTCTCAACATTTGACATCTCAAATCTCTTTGTTCCTGGGTGGCCATCCATAAGTGAGATACCAAGTTTTCCCCAGTATACTGGACTTGGTGATGCCCAAGTTTTCCCCAGCATACTGGACTTGCATAACCACTCAACACAAACCATTCCTTCCATTCCACCCAGGTGATTCATTCACTTAGTTGTTTTATTAAACAAAACATAAGTCCCGAGACTTAGAAATTTTCCATAGCATGAATATATATTCCACCCTTGTTTTCTACTAGCTAAGCTAAGCATGATAGTAGTAGGAATATTAACTTAGGAAATTCTACTAAGGTTTCATCTACTAGGATTTCCCACAGCATGGTTTATAGTTAGCAAAATTCCATGCAAGTCCTACTTAGAAATATCACTAATGCATAGTGAAAATAATGGGACAAAAGTATGAAGCATCACTTGCCTTTTTGGTAGAGGGTATAAGTTCACTCCTTGATCTTTGCAATGTTCACACACTCCAATCACTACAATTCAATCAAGCAATCAATATTTCAATCTACCATTCAAGCAATCCATCACATAAAATGATAAAAACAAGGCAATGCATGCAAACATGCAAAAGATTGTTTTATTTGCAAAAAGTTTTACTTCATAAACCATTTTTAAACCAAATCATTATTTTATGTGGTGAAGAAATGCTTTTAATAAGGAAACATTCTACAGGTTTCATAAAATATGTTCTCAACCATAAAACCTTGTGTTTAGGGTCAGAGAGTTTATTTCCAAAACATTTCTCAAAGGTTTTCCTCCAAAACCATTTTTAATAATTAAACCATATTTTTATTTGACTAGAAATGTTTTAAATCCAAGATTCATTCTTTTGTTTCACTAAATACATTTTTGGAACCACCAATTGATTTCTAGGGTCAGTAGGTTCAAAACAAACCATTTGCCAAAGATTTTATCCTCAAAATCATTTTAGAACAATTTTTATATCCTAAACATGCATACACAAGTTTCTGCAAAAACAATCAATTTAACAGAAGCTTTTTACTAAAAAAAGTGCATGGTTGGCCAGGGCTTGTCTTGCTGAATCCATTGTAATAAAATTTGCAAAATTTGGACGTGTGGTTTGAAAGTTATGAATTTTTCAAATTGGAACATCTAATAGATCAATTCTGTTTTTAATCAAACGAACAGGGCCACGTGGCATGTTTTCATTCGTCGGTACCGTTTCGCGTGGACCAGCAATGTGAGGCTTTGGATCTAACAACGATCGTGCGGCACAGATCCATCCATACCCTTTTAGTTAAATGAATCTATCGCGTCACTACGATCTGGATCGGACGGCTATCAATAGCCTGCCACTAACTGGCGGCGCGACGACGGTGGCACGCGGCAGCGACGCTCGGGCGGCAGCGCTCTGGCTATTACAGGAAGCTAGAGGGAGGGAGGGTATGCTCACCGTGTTCGCGGGGACACGCTGGAGCTTAACGTGCTCGTGGTTGGCGAAGGGGCGCACAGAGATGATGGCGATTCCTCGCCGGAGTTGTCGTCTGCGTCTGGCACTTGCTGTCGACGTCGAAGGCGAGCCTACGGGTCCTGCGCGAGTGAATGGCGAGCACCTGGATGTTCACAAGGCACAGGCGAACAAGTTGGCATGAAACTCTGGTCGAGGCACGCACGGGTTCAAGCGATGAGGCTCACCGGAGTTGTTTGCAGACGGCGGCGCTGTTGGTTGACGTCGTTACCGAGGTTCTGGGGTGCGCGGGGACGAGATGGCGCTACGGGGAGGTTCACCAGGAGGTGGGGGTCATGTGAGCGTGGTCGAGGAGGCAAGGGGCGGCGAGGGGCTGCCGGAATCGGCCGGGAAAGTCGTCGGAGAAAGAGGTGATGTCGCAAGAAATTGGCGCGTCCTGGGGGCAGAGAGGGGGAGGCGAGTGAGGGGAAATGGGGAGGAGGGGCAGGCGTTTAATCGTGCATGGTCGCGGCGAGGTTTAAGCGGGGCATTGACGCGTATTGATGCGAGTTAAGAACCAGCAGAAACGGCCGGCGAGGTTGGCGCGCGGGTAGGGAAGAAGGGAGCTGGCGGTGGGGTCCGTTGTCAGCGTAAGAGGGGGAGGGGAGTGGGGTCCATCGGTCAGTCGCTGAGCGGGTGCGTTTCTGAGTAAGGAGAAAAACGGTTCGGGGTGTGGGGGAGAGGTGGGCTGGACTGGGCTTAGTTGGGCCAGTTAGGTTGGGCTGAGTCTTTTACATTTTTTTTGTTCAGTTTGTTTTTCCTTTTCCATTTCTTTAATTGTGTTTTGATTTTGAATAAGAAATTCAAACACTCATTTGAATTCAAACCTCAACCAAAATTTGTGTAGGTTTAAATACTGATTAGTATTACAATCTGAAGTCAACTTTGGAATAAAATTTTATTCCTTTTTGGGTCTTTTAATTATTTAATTAGGCCCTTGTTTTAAATCAAATAAGATTTAATAATATTTTCAAACACCATTTAAGTTTCTAAAAACCTTCCAAATATTTTCAGTAGGTTTTTATTTGATTATTTGGGTGTCAAATAATTCATCTTGAATTATTTGGAAAGTATTTAATATGATTCATAAATCATTTGAATTGGGTATTTGTTTTATTTCCAATGGAATTAAATATAGTTTTAATTCCCTAAATTTTAGTTGGAAGATTTATTTTATTTAAATTAATTAAACAACTTTTATTCCACTTGGGTAAATTCCAAAATACTATTTTCTCATGAATTAAATAATTATTCCTATTAGAGATTTGTCTTTATTCAAATAGGGATAGAATGGTTAATGCATTTTATTTTATTTTGGAAATTCTTTATCCTTTTATTTTATTTGGATTTGGATTCCATTCATTCCATTTGCTTAATGGATTAGGCCAAGGTTTAATTTGGTCTTTAAGTAATCCTTATTTAATATTTCTTTCTTCATCTTATAAAATCCATATCTTTTTATTTATAGATCCAAACTTGGTGATTCCAATTTGTAAAATCTTATTTGATATTTATTTATCCTTTTATATATCTTTAGGATTATTTTCTCACCATTTGGTATGGATTTATTGATAGATTCTTTATTAACTTTGGAAATTTAATTTCTTTATCTTATTAAATTCATAAGATTTTATCTATGGCTCCAAATTAAGTGAAACCAATTTATATGGTTTTAATATATTTCTTTTTATCATTCTTGATCATTTATAAATGTTTGATGATAAATTTTTATATGGATTAAATCCATAGGCTTGGAGATAATTTGAAAATGATTTTCTTCCATTAGGGTTTAGGGTTTTGGTTTATTTCTCAAGTGTTTAAATTTACAGTTGCATTTATGAAGAATGCATTCCTCTTGATTTGAATTTAGTTGTATTCAACTTTAATTAAAGTTTGTTCAAGATGGGATTTTAAGTTTCCATTTAGAAACAAAGTTTCTTTTCACCCTGATTTTCAACAATAATTTTATTTTGTTTATTTATTTTTCACATTACAAGATTTAGAAAATCTTGGGATGTGAGAGGCTACCAGCCTTAAAATAAATCTCGTCCCGAGATTTGGGGAGGCTAGGGGTTACAAGTTGGCTCAAAGCATCTAGGGTACTACCACCCTTAAAAATTTTCCAACCAGATTACTTCTTGGCTTGCTTGGAATCTTGGGGAAACTTCTCTGGACAAACATCTGCATAGTGTCCTTTGTTTCCACACTTGAAACTTGTGACTAGGCTGAGATCCTTCATAGGCTTTATCTTGTGCTTCATCTTTTATGGACAGTTGCTTGCATAATGTCCTTGGTTACCACAATTGTAACATGTGATAAGATTGAGTTGTTCACGTATCTTCTGTGGACAAGTTGACACATAATGGCCTATCTCTTTGAAGTTGTTGCACCATACTTGGCTAATCTCCTTATACTTGTTCTTCTTGGGTTTATCCAAAGCTAGGAGTGATTCTAGTTCATGTTCTTCATATGTTATCTCAAAGGTAGGAATGTTTCCTGGTCTCCTTGACCTTTTCTGATTCCTTGGATAATACATATGTCTCCTCTTTGGTCCTTTAAATTGAGTCATATTGCATGGGGGTGCAAGCTGAGATTTTCCTTTGTCTTCATCCTTCTTGGTAGACTTTGCTCTCTCATGGTAGTCTGCAATCAATTGTTGCACTCCACCTTGTTTCCTTTGTTGAACTATGGAATAGATGGGGCATTGGATAGGGACATGGTTATTTCCTTCACATAAGTAACAAGTAGCTTGGGTTGTGGGGCATTGATTAGCTGGATGTTTCTCTTCACAATTGGGGCCTTGATCTTCATGCTCTTTGGAAGTGTGATCCTTGTCTCCACAAATATTGCAAGCTTAGGTTCCTTCTAGAATATCATCTTTGTCATCCTTGTTGTCACAACCTCCTTTGGAAGAGTTGTTTCCCATGTTGATCATTTGATCTATCACCTTATGCAACAATTGGGTTTGGGTTTCCAAAAACCTTTGCATGGTTGGATCTAATCCATTGTTGTTGGTTAAAAACTGAGTTGTCACTTGGTTCAACTGGGTTTGGTTTGCTAGTAGTTGTTCTCTCATGTTGGTCTCTTGGTTGTTGTTGTCACCATCCTTGATGTTGGAGTTTCTTGGAGAAGTCATCTGTTTGGGTTGGATTGGGATTAGAATAGGAAAAATATTTCTAAGGAATCAATTCTAATCACACACATCACAATTCACTCAAGTAATGTGCAAGGAATCACAAACAAACATTCCACTCAAACAAAAAGTTTCAAACACATTTTTAGGCAACCAAAAATAATTTTGTTACACCACATAAGTTGGTGGGTTTGACTTAAACTAAATATGGTGGTCCATCTATATGGTTCACTTGAATTCTTTCCATCCTCTTTGGTTGATTCTTCTTGAACAAGATGATTGTATCATTAGAGAATTTCTTGCATCTTGGTCACAAAACTTCAAAGTGATGATGGTTCCTTCTAAGTTGTATTCCCTTAGTCTTAAAGTCTTGAGCAAGATTTCTTGTCTCACTTGTAGTCCTTAGTGATATCCAAGGTTGAAGTCCTTGTTGAGAATAAGGTTGAAACCACTTGAAGATGTTGAAGTCATTAGAGTTGATGAAGTCCTTTGCACATGGTGAAGTCTTTGGCCATGGGGTAGGCTTTGTTCATCAAGTTTGAAATAGAAGAGATGTAGAATCAAAACCAAAATGGTTGAGGAAAGAGTTTACAAGATGGTTTGTAAATAAGTTTTGGAACAATACAACTCCTATATTTCTAAGGGGTTTTGTCCAATCCTAGGGTTACAATCCTACAGGCAACACAATGCTCTGATACCATCTGTAAGGTTCCCAACCTTTAATAAGGTAGAGATCCCTGTGTTTACAATGCTAGTCCCTGGATCAATAGCTAGCATCCACAGTTAAGATGTAATATCAAGTAACAAAAGTCATAATACAACTTTATAACCAGGAATAAAATAATTTATTACATCTTACATAGCTCATTTGGCTATCTCATTACAATGCAGAAGAATATAACAATAGCATGGGGTCCTTCATCTTCAAAGTGCCACAGGCAGACATGTTGGTTGTAGACTTGTAATCCTAATCAATAAACTTCACTAATATCAAACAAACCTGCAACATAACAAGTTACAGCCACAAGGGTCAATACATTTGAATTATATTGGCAAGTGATACTATGGTAGTATAGAGGAGTCTATCATCTATATGAATTTGGCTAAGTAGATCTTAGGCTTTCTTTGCTCAAAATAGATTTTCCTTATCATTTGATAACACTAAGTTTTTGCTTGACAAAATCATTCCCAAGGCATCTCCCAATAGAAATTGGTGATCCTTCAACCCTTGTTCACCCACAAGTTTTTAACTTAGAAATTGGGATGAGGAGATTCTTGATAGATTCCATGTCTTGATGCTCAAATTGCCCTTTGCCAGGGACATGGCTAAGTACTTAGATTTTACACTCTGCAGAGGTGGTGCACTTTCCCCACAAGACTTTGTTTCACCAAGACAAGATCTTTCAGAAGCCTTCCCTTAGACCAGAATGGACGCGTTCCAACCTATCAAACCCCTACCACCAACTGTCCATTTGGCTAAGTTATTGAAACCTATATGATCCAGGCAGAGCCCATAATGCCAAGTGGCTGCACTTGAAGCTTATCAACATTTGACATCTCAAATCTCTTTGTTCCTGGGTGGCCATCCACAAGTGAGATACCAAGTTTTCCCCAGTATACTGGACTTGGTGATGCCCAAGTTTTCCCCAGCATACTGGACTTGCATAACCACTCAACACAAACCATTCCTTCCATTCCACCCAGGTGATTCATTCGCTTAGTTGTTTTATTAAACAAAACATAAGTCCCCAGACTTAGAAATTTTCCATAGCATGAATTTATATTCCACCCTTGTTTTCTACTAGCTAAGCTAAGCATGATAGTAGTAGGAATCTTAACTTAGGAAATTCTACTAAGGTTTCATCTACTAGGATTTCCCACAGCATGGTTTATACTTAGCAAAATTCCATGCAAGTCCTACTTAGAAATATCACTAATGCATAGTGAAAATAATGGGATAAAAGTATGAAGCATCACTTGACTTTTTGGTAGAGGGTATAAGTTCACTCCTTGATCTTTGCAATGTTCACACACTTCAATCACTACAATTCAATCAAGCAATCAATATTTCAATCTACCATTCAAGCAATCCATCACATAAAATGATAAAAACAAGGCAATGCATGCAAACATGCAAAAGATTGTTTTATTTGTAAAAGTGGTTTCTAATGGGTCATAAACATTTGAAAACACCTAATGGTCATTTTATAAAGTGGCAAAACCATTTGCAAAAAGTTTTACTTCATAAACCATTTTTAAACCAAATCATTATTTTATGTGGTGAAGAAATGCTTTTAATAAGGCAACATTCTATAGGTTTCATAAAATATGTTCTCAACCATAAAACCTTGTGTTTAGGGTCAGAGAGTTTATTTCCAAAACATTTCTCAAAGGTTTTCCTCCAAAACCATTTTTAATAATTAAACCATATTTTTATTTGACTAGAAATGTTTTAAATCCAAGATTCATTCTTTTGTTTCACCAAATACAATTTTGAAACCACCAATTGATTTCTAGGGTCAGTAGGTTCAAAACAAACCATTTGCCAAAGATTTTATCCTCAAAATCATTTTAGAACAATTTTTATATCCTAAACATGCATGGTTGGCTAGGGCTTGTCTTGATGAATCCATTGTTATAAAATTTGGACGTGTGGTTTGAAAGTTATGAATTTTTCAAATTGGAACATCTAATAGATCAATTCTGTTTTTAATCAAACGAACAGGGCCACGTGGCGTGTTTTCATTCGTCGGTACCGATTCGCATGGAACAGCAATGTGAGGCGTTGGATCTAATGACGATCGTGCGGCACAGATCCATCCATACCCTTTCAGTTAAATGAATCTATCGCGTCACTACGATCTGGATCTGACGGCTATCAATAGCCTGCCACTAACTGGCGGCGCGACAACGGTGGCGCGCGGCGGCGACGCTCGGGCGGCAGCGCTCTGGCTATTCCAGGAAGCTAGGGGGAGGGAGGGTATGCTCACCGTGTTCGTCGGGACATGCTGGAGCTCAACGTGCTCGTGGTTGGCGAAGGGGCGCACAGAGATGATGGCGATTCCTCGCCGGAGTTGTCGTCTGCGTCAGGCACTTGCTGTCGACGTCGAAGGCGAGCCTATGGGTCCTGCGCGAGTGAATGGCGAGCACCTGAATGTTCACAAGGCACAGGCGAACAAGTTGGCATGAAACTCTGGTCGAGGCGCGCACGGGTTCAAGCGATGAGGCTCACCGGAGTTGTTTGCAGACGGCGACGCTGTTGGTTGACGTCGTTGCCGAGGTTCTAGGGCACGCAGGGATGAGCTGGCGCTACGGGGAGGTTCGCCAGGAGGTGGGGGTCATGTGAGCGTGGTTGAGGAGGCAAGGGGCGGCGAGGGGCTGCCGGAATCGGCCGGGAAAGTCGTCGGAGACCGAGGTGATGTCGCAAGAATTGGCGCAGCCTAGGGGCAGAGGGGGGAGGCGAGTGAGGGGAAATGGGGAGGAGGGGCAGGCGTTTAATCGTGCATGGTCGCGGTGAGGTTTAAGCGGGGCATTGACGCGTATTGATGCGAGTTAAGAACCAGCAGAAACGGCCGGCGAGGTTGGCGCGCTGGTGGGGAAGAAGGGAGCTGGCGGTGGGGTCCTTTGTCAGCGTAAGAGGGGGAGGGGGAGTGGGGTCCATCGGTCAGTCGCTGAGTGGGTGCGTTCCTGAGTAAGGAGAAAAACGGTTCGGGGTGCGGGGGAGAGGTGGGCTGGACTGGGCTTAGTTGGGCCAGTTAGGTTGGGCTGAGTCTTTTACATTTTTTTTGTTCAGTTTGTTTTTCCTTTTCCATTTCTTTAATTGTGTTTTGATTTTGAATAAGCAATTCAAACACTCATTTGAATTCAAACCTCAACCAAAATTTGTGTAGGTTTAAATACTGATTAGTATTACAATCTGAAGTCAATTTTGGAATAAATTTTTATTCCTTTTTGGGTCTTTTAATTATTTAATTAGGCCCTTGTTTTAAATCAAATAAGATTTAATAATATTTTAAAACACCATTTAAGTTTCTAAAAACCTTCCAAATCTTTTCAGTAGGTTTTTATTTGATTATTTGGGTGTCAAATAATTCATCTTGAATTATTTGGAAAGTATTTAATATGATTCATAAATCATTTGAATTGGGTATTTGTTTTATTTCCAATGGAATTAAATATAGTTTTAATTCCCTAAATTTTACTTGGAAGATTTATTTTATTTAAATTAATTAAACAACTTTTATTCCACTTGGGTAAATTCCAAAATACTATTTTCTCATGAATTAAATAATTATTCCTATTAGAGATTTGTCTTTATTCAAATAGGGATAGAATGGTTAATGCCATTTTATTTATTTTGGAAATTCTTTATCCTTTTATTTTATTGGATTTGGATTCCATTCATTCCATTTGCTTAATGGATTAGGCCAAGGTTTAATTTGGTCTTTAAATAATCCTTATTTAATATTTCTTTCTTCATCTTATAAAATCCATATCTTTTTATTTATAGATCCAATCTTGGTGATTCCAATTTGTAAAATCTTATTTGAGATTTATTTATCCTTTTAAATATCTTTAGTATTATTTGCTCACCATTTGGTATGAATTTATTGATAGATGCTTTATTAACTTTGGAAATTTAATTTCTTTGTCTTATTAAATTCATAAGACTTTATCTATGGATCCAAATTAAGTGAAACCAATTTATATGGTTTTAATATATTTATTTTTATCATTCTTGATCATTTATAAATGTTTGATGATAAATTTTTATATGGATTAAATCCATAGGCTTGGAGATAATTTGGAAATGATTTTCTTCCATTAGGGTTTAGGGTTTTGGTTTATTTATCAAGTGTTTAAATTTACAGTTGCATTTATGAAGAATGCATTCCTCTTGATTTGAATTTAGTTGTATTCAACTTTAATTAAAGTTTGTTCAAGATGGGATTTTAAGTTTCCATTTAGAAACAAAGTTTCTTTTCACCCTGATTTTCAACAATAATTTTATTTTGTTTATTTATTTTTCACATTACACGATTTGGAAAATCTTGGGATGTGACATAGACACCCGCTAGCCACTTATGCAAAACTAGTTACATGTCAAGCGTGGAACAGGTCTCATGTGCGAGGACATGTAAAGTTTGTCCGGGCCGCTTCATCCCACTATGCCACCAATATCCAAAGTACAACTAAGAAGCAATAAAATGATCATCATCGCCCACATACTCATATGTGTACTACCCGTGCAAAGTATCTATGCATAGATCCGGCTCTGATACCACTGTAGGGTTCGCAGCATAGAAAACAAAATTTTTCCTACGATGGGAACATCTATGTACCAAGATCTATCTACTAGATACAAGCAACAGGTGGATATACATCCATAGAATACATACCCTTGAATACCGAATAGCGTTAACGAGGTTGTACTCATGGATGATGTAGACGAACGCTTGCCGATCTCAAGATCGTGATGAAGTCCATCTGGTCTAGCCGGTCCAGCACGATCAAGTCCAGCACCTCAAAGCAGTGGTGCATCCATGATCGCACACACGTACGGGTACCCCAAAAACCTCCACGCCCTCTCTCCAGCGAAGCAACGGAAGAAACAAATCCTTCCAGAAAAATCCACCGGGAACATGTATCTCGCTGATCCGAGACCATAGGGGAATTCTAAAAGGGGGAGAGACATCCTTCGCGAGGAGGGGTGTTTTGAGAGGAGGAGAGGGGGGCCTTTTAAAGGGGAGAGGGGGGGCACCCAAGGGGCATAACGCCCAGCCATGGGGGCTGCCCCCACCTCTTCCACATTCATGTGGGTGGATCTCCCACTCAAAATGAAAAGCCTCCACTCCCATTAAAAATCCTCCACTCAAAAATCCACTCACATGCATTAAATTTCCACTAAATTTAATGCAAGCTCTCATTTAAATAAAACTCTTTTATTTATTTATTCAGAATTTTGTTAATTACTTTAATTAACAAACATTCACATAAAGCCCCTTACAACATTTCAATTTCACATGCAGAACCAGTTTCAGCAATTTCAACCGAAACAGTTCCGGTGTCTAGTGAAATAAATTCCTGTGCTTTCCTTTTCTTTTTCTAGCATATCATTTGCTCCGAATGGTGTCGGTATCCCTTAAGTGTGTCACCCTATGGTTCGCGAATAATGCGGACATGATCGAGACCCTTCTCCGATCAATAATCAGTAGCGGGACCTGGAGATCCATACTGACTCCCACACATCCAACGATGACTTCTGTGATCGTGTGAACCTTTTACGTTAGTATCTTAATCCCTTTGTTCATGATATATTACATGTCCGAGATTCGATCATCGGTATCTCCATACCTAGTTTGATCTCGTTACCGACATGCACTCTTTTCTCGTTCCCATGATATAACATTCTAGTGATCAAATCACTTGCTTGCAAGCTAATCAATGTGATATCACCGAGAGGGCCCAGAGCATATCTATCCGTCATCAGGATGAACAAATTCCACTCTCGATCCATGGGCCTCAACATAACACTTTATTAGTTCTGAATCCATCTTTATAATCACCCACTTACGGTGTGATGTTTGATGTTATCAAGAAACTCTTCCGGTGTTAGTGATTGACATGATCTCATGGTCTAAGGATTAGGATCACTTCGTAAGTTGTTATAGCAATATAAACTCAATGACTTTGATCGTAATGCTATACTTCGGATGAATGTTCATCACATCATTACACTAATGTTGTGACCTCGTTATTAACAACATCCAATGTCCATGATCAGTAAACTTTGATCATCATGTTAATCAACGAGCTAGTTTATAAGATAGGCATAACTAGGAACTTCCTTTTTGTTTATTAAACACACATGTATTAATGTTTCCGTATTAATACAATTATAGAATGTAAAATAAACATTTATCATAAATAAGGAATACGATAATAACCACTTTATTATTGCCTCTCGGGCATATTCCCTTCACGTCGAAGTTATGGCAGACGCCGGTGGTGTTCAGAAACGAGGTTGTCGTCGTTGTGGAGCGGGCGAGGTCAAGCGGTTAGCGCAGGAAGGTGCGCAAGAGGCTTCTGATGAAACCCGTGTGAAGCAGGGGCCGAGAGGGAGACTGTCCTCGCTGGAATCGACGGAGGAGTTCGTCGGATCAGAGAGGGCTCGAGCTCGCAATTAGAGCAGCCTAGGGGCAGAGAGGGAGAGGCAAGCGAGGGGAAAGAGAGAGGAGGAACGGGCGGTTATGTATGTGTGATCACAGCGAAGAATAACAGCGGCAATAACTCGTATTCATCGCCGAAGTAAATCGGCAGCAACGGCAGGGCGACGTGGTCGTGGGGAAGACGATGCTGAGGTGGCCAGTGGGGTTCGTCTGTCAGCGAGAGTAACGAAGGGAAGGATGGGGCCACTTGTCTGCGTCTCTGCGGGTCCTTATCCGAGTGAAAAACGTTTCACTGAGAGGGGGAGAGTTGGGCTGCTGGGCCTGTTGGGTTGGGTTGAGTCTGTTTCACTTTTTTTATACAGATTGCTTTTTCTTTTTCTATTTGAGTTTCTGTTTTGATTTTCAAACAAACAATTCAAACAACAAATCAAATCAAACCACCACCAAACTTTGTATTTATTTTAATTCTGATTAACAACATAATCCAAAGACCAAAATAGAATAATTTTTTATTCTTTTTAGGATCCATTAATAATTAAATAAATAGACCCTAGTTATTAATTCAAATAGGATTTTATTTATTTTAAAACTCTATTTGAAGTCTAAATATTATCAAAACCATTTCAGTAGGTTTTATTTGAAAATATAAAACACTTGGAAATCTTATTTAAAATAAATTAACAAGTTTTAGTTTTTATTTAAAATGGAAAAGCCTTTACTTTAATAAAATTGGATATTAATAAATCCTCATTATTTTATTTAAATAAACATTTACTATTTTTATCAAATAGAAATATTTTATTTCAAAAGCTTGGCCAAGATTTAATTTGGCTCTATAAAATAATCTTTATTTATAATTCTACCTTTTCTTTTGAAAATCAAATCTTTTTATTAAAAGATCTAAAAATAGTGATTCCAACTATCATAACTTTATTTAATAATTATTTATCTTTTTAAACCCCTTTAGGATTTTATTTGATCAAAATAGGTTTTGATGTTTCCAATTGGAATCAAAAAGTTTCTTCTCACTATAAATTTAAACAAAATTTTATTTTGTTTATTTATTTTTCACATTTCAAAATTTGCAAAATTTTGGGATGTGACAGGCTACCACCCTTAAAATAAATCTCATCCCGAGATTTGGGAAGGCTAGGGTTACAAATTGGCTTCAAGGCAACTAAGATACTACCACCCTTAAAATAAAGTCTCATAGGATTACATTGATGGTTCACTTGACTATGGGTTCAACACTTGATATCCAGACAAGGAATCCTTATTTGACTCTTCTGAGTTAACTAGTTTCTGACATCCACTTCTTCTATCTCTTCAAAGTTTCCATCCATGTCAGTGTGGTTCACATGTCCTTTCTGGGTCACATTAGAGTCATTTCCATTGGCTCTTCTAGCATCCTTTTTCTTTTTCTTCTCAGGACAGTCTGATGCATAGTGTCCAAGCTCCTTACAATTATAGCACTGCAACTGGCTAATGTCTTTCTTCCTGAAAGTGTCATGTTGGTTCTGACCAAGGTCATCTCCATTGTCAGTATCATTTCCATTATTATCACTTCCATTGTTGTTGTGGTGATACTGATGTGGTTCAGAATCTTCATTGCTCTTTTTGAATGAATGCTTCTTTTTTGATGATCCTGAGTGATTCTTGAGTTTATGCTTCCTCTTTCTGTTCTCAACTTGATTCATCTTGTTTTCCAAAATGGTGGCTTTGTCACAGAGTGATTGATAAGTTGAGACATAGGCAACAGCTAGCTGCAGGTTCAACTCATCTTTAAGTCCTTCAAGAAATTTCTGCTTTCTCTTAGCATCTGTGTCAACTTCATCTGGTGCATAGCGTGCTAGATTGTTGAATTCTTCAATATACTCAGCCACACTGAGGTGACGCTGTTTCAGATTGTGGAACTCCTTTTTCTTCAAGTACATCACTCCAGGTGAGATGTGAGTTGTTCTGAATCCATCCTCAAAACTAGCCCAAGTCACATCTTCAAGGGGAGTGGTGATCTGAAAGTTGTCCCACCATGTTGTTGCTGGTCCTTCAAGTAGAAATGCTGCAAACCTAACTTTTTCTTCATCGGTGCAGCCAACAGTCACTAAGTCTTTGTTTACTGAACGTAACCAATCATTGGCTTCCATTGGATCAGTTGTTCCAGAGAACCTTGCAGGCCTAAGTTTCAGAAACTTGGTGAGCATATCAAGTGCTGGAGGATTATTCTGATTGTTGTTGGTGTTATTGTTGTTCTGATTCTGTATGTATGTGGTCATCTCCTACATCAACTGTGTATGAGCTGCCAACATCTGCTGCATCTCAGGGGTGATGTTGTTGTTGTTTTGGTTGAGGTTGGCACGACGAGGAGGCATCTGTTGGTTTGATAGGGATAAGTATTGGTGGATAGGTTTTTAAGAAGTTTTAACACACAACTCAAAACCAACCAAGTTCAATCAAACAATCAAGCAATCAACAAGCAACTATTTACTTAACAACTTATGAGCTTAACTCATGAGTTGAAGGAAACAACAAGTTTTCTTGAAATAATCAACCTAGTATAGTCATACCTCATAGGTCAATATGAGCCATACTCTAACTTGATATCAATGTCTTTGGTAGGCAATCTAATGTATCTTGGTTTTTCACTAGTAGTCCTTAGTGATGTCTAAGTTTAAGTCCTTGGTGAAACTAAAGTTGAAATCACTTGAAGATGTTGAAGCCATTAGAGTTGATGAAATCCTTTGCACATGGGGA
The DNA here is from genome assembly GCA_916181665.1 of Avena sativa. NCBI lineage: Eukaryota > Viridiplantae > Streptophyta > Magnoliopsida > Poales > Poaceae > Avena > Avena sativa. The sequence continues at coordinate 165,157,408 of OV702285.1, read as the reverse complement.
AGTCTTTGGCCATGGTGTAGGCTTTGTCCATCAAGTTTGAAATAGAAGAGATGTAGAATCAAAACCAAAAAGGTTGAGGAAAGAGTTTACAAGATTGTTTGTAAATATGTTTTGGAACAAATTCAACTCCTATTTTTCTAAGGGGTTTTGTCCAATCCTAGGTTTACAATCCTACAGGCAACACAGTGCTCTGATACCATCTGTAAGGTTCCCAACCTTTAATAAGGTAGAGATCCCTGTGTTTATAATGCTAGTCCCTCGATCAATAGCTAGCATCCACAGTTAAGATGTAATATCAAGAAACAAAGGTCATAATACAACTTTATAACCAGGAATAAAATATTTCATTACATCTTACATAGCTCATTTGGCTATCTCATTACAATGCAGCAGAAATCTATAAAGCATGGAGTCCTTCATCTTCAAAGTGCCACAGGCAATCATGTTGGTTGTAGACATGTAATCCTAATCAACACACTTAACATCAAACAAACCTGCAACATAATAAGTTATAGCCACAAGGGTCAATACATTTGAATTGTATTGGCAAGTTTCACTACTATGTAGAAATATGTGGATCCAATCGTTACAAGCATATTTGGCTAAGTAGGGTTTAGGCTCATTTGCAGAAAGCAATATAGTTTTATCCTATCTTTTCAAAATAGTTTTGATCTTTTGTCAAATCTTTCTGGACTCCTTGGAAAACTCCAAGTGCTACTATTCCCTTGTTGTCACGTTCAAGTTTTACTTTGAGAAATTGGAATGTCGAGATCTTCCATAGCTTCAGGCCTTAGTTGCTCAGTATTGTCCATAACCGGGGACACGGCTAAGTACTTAGAATTTTGATCTTCTGCAGAAGTTGTACACTTTACCCACATGACACAATCTCATCTTGATGCCACCAGTAGCCGCTGGATAAGTACTCACCAAGATGGAGTACTGGCAGATTGAGAATGTGACAAAGTCTTTCCATAGAAGTCCTCCCAATACACAATGCTAGCTTGTCATCCAGGCACCAATGTAGGGTTTCAAGTTCCCTTACACAATTATACTTAACCTGAAGATGCCAATGCATGGGTCTTCCACTATGTAGTTGACTAAGCCAGAGCCCATTTAGCATGTGGCTATACACGGAAGCCACTGTACGAGAAACATGTTCAATCTCTAAGTCCCTGGGTGGTTTTCTTATAGTGCACATAAAAAAAGAGATGTCCATATAAACATGGTTCCTTTTGTTGCCACCTTGTCCAAAACTTGAGTATCCTTGTCCACCCAGGTGGTTCATTGAATACTTGTTTTATTATATAAAACATATATCTTTTCAATACTTCATATAGTCATATCATGTATCCCATCCCAATATATAGCAGGGCTAAGCATACTACAACTACATTGTTTCCACTAAGGGAGATATAAGGGTATCCTATTAGGATTTAGCATAGCATAAAATATAGTAAACCTTTCCATGCATGTTACAAAAATCCACTAAGTGTAATGAAAATAGTAGGACATGGATGATAGTGTCACTTGCCTTTTTAGTAGAGAATGATGGTTCACTTCTTGATCTTGCAAATATCACACTCTTCTAAGTCCACTACAATTCAATCAAGCAAACATAGATTCAACTAGCATTCCAACCAATTTATCACACATAAAATAATAGAAACAAGGTCATGCATGCAAGCATGCAAAAGATAGTTTTATTTGCAAAAGTGGTTTCTACTAGGCTCTAAACATAGTAAGGTTCAAAATGTGGTCATTTTCTAAAGTGGTAAAACCATTTGCAAAAGGTTTTATCAAATCAATATTTTATGTGGTTGAAAATGCTTTTATCTAAGCAATATTCTTTAAAGAGTTCACCAAATATATTTTAATTCTCAAAACTTGGTGTTTAGGGTCATAGGGTTTGAATCAAATCATTTCCCAAAGGTTTTGCTCAAAAATCATTTCTAAATCATAATCAATATTTTTATTTGACTAGAAATGAGCTAATTAAAATATTTATTCCTTATCTTCACAAAATTCATTTTTAAATCCATAAGTTGGTTCCTAGGGTCAGTAGGTTCACAACAAACCATGCAAATTCTATGGAAGATTGTGTCATGTCGGTAAAGTGTACAACTTCTGCAGAAGATCGAAATTCTAAGTACTTAGCCGTGTCCCCGGTTATGGACAATACTGAGCAACTAAGGCCTGAAGCTATGGAAGATCTCGACATTCCAATTTCTCAAAGTAAAACTTGAAGGTGACAACAAGGGAATAGTAGCACTTGGAGTTTTCCAAGGAGTTCAGAAAGATTTGACAAAAGATCAAAACTATTTTGAAAAGATAGGATAAAACTATATTGCTTTCTGCAAATGATCCTAAACCCTACTTAGCCAAATATGCATGTAATGATTGGATCCACATATTTCTACATAGTAGTGAAACTTGCCAATACAATTCAAATGTATTGACCCTTGTGGCTGCAACTTATTATGTTGCAGGTTTGTTTGATGTTAAGTGTGTTGATTAGGATTACAAGTCTACAACCAACATGATTGCCTGTGGCACTTTGAAGATGAAGGACTCCATGCTTTATAGATTTCTGCTGCATTGTAATGAGATAGCCAAATGAGCTATGTAAGATGTAATGAAATATTTTATTCCTGGTTATAAAGTTGTATTATGACCTTTGTTTCTTGATATTACATCTTAACTATGGATGCTAGCTATTGATCCAGGGACTAGCATTTTATTTATTTTAAAACTCTATTTGAAGTCTAAATATTATCAAAACCATTTCAGTAGGTTTCACCAGAGAGGCGACGATTGCTCGCCGGAGTTGCTGCGAGCGGCGGGTGTCTCTGGAGGTCGTCGAGGACGGAGCTGTAGGTCGTGCCGAGGAAAAACAAAGACATGGTCAGACGCGGGCGAGCGTGGCGTTCCTGTGAGCATGATCGAGAGGGCTCGGGGCGGTCTGGCGTTACCTGGAAGGTTCATCGTGAAGGGTTTGCAGCATAGAAAACAAAAAATTTCCTACGATGGGAACATCTATGTACCAAGATCTATCTACTAGATACAAGCAACGGGTGGATATACATCCATAGAATACATACCCTCGAAGACCGAATAGCGTTAACGAGGTTGTACTCGTGGATGATGTAGACGAACGCTTGCCGATCTCAAGATCGTGATGAAGTCCATCTGGTCCAGCCGGTCCAGCACGATCAAGTCCAGCACCTCAAAGCAGTGGTGCATCCGTGATCGCACACACGTACGGGTACCCCAACAACCTCCGCGCCCTAGCTCCAGCGAAGCAGCGGAAGCAACAAATCCTTCCAGAAAAAGCCACCCGGAACATGTACCTCGCTGATCCGAGACCATAGGGGAATTCTAAAAGGGGGAGAGAGATCCTTCGCGAGGAGGGGTGTTTTGAGAGGAGGAGAGGGGGGCACCCAAGGGGCATGGCACCCAGCCATGGGGGATGCCCCCACCTCTTCCACATTCATGTGGGTGGAGCTCCCACTCAAAATGAAAAGCCTCCACACCCATTAAAAAGCCTCCACTCAAAAATCCACTCACATGCATTAAATTTCCACTAAATTTAATGCAAGCTCTCATTTAAATAAAACTCTTTTATTTATTTATTCAGAATTTTGTTAATTACTTTAATTAACAAACATTCACATAAAACCCCTTACAACATTTCAACTTCACATGCAGAACCAGTTTTAGCAATTTCAACCGAAACAGTTCTGGTGTCTAGTGAAAAAAATTCCTGCGCTTTCCTTTTCTTTTTCTGGCATATCATTTGCTCCGAATGGTGTCGGTATACCTTAAGTGTGTCACCCTACGGTTCGCGAATAATGCGGACATGATCGAGACCCTTCTCCGATCAATAATCAGTAGCGGGACCTGGAGATCCATACTGACTCCCACACATTCAACGATGACTTCTGTGATCGTGTGAACCTTTTACGTTAGTATCTTAATCCCTTTGTTTCATGATATATTACATGTCCGAGATTCAATCATCGGTATCTCCATACCTAGTTTGATCTCGTTACCGACATGCACTCTTTTCTCGTTCCCGTGATATAACATTCTAGTGATCAAATCACTTGCTTGCAAGCAAATCAATGTGATATCACCGAGAGGGCCCAAATCATATCTATCTGTCATCAGGATGAACAAATTCCACTCTCGATCCATGGGCCTCAACATAACACTTTATTAGTTCTGAATCCATCTTTATAATCACCCACTTACGGTGTGACGTTTGATGTTATCAAGAAACTCTTCCGGTGTTAGTGATTGACATGATCTCATGGTCTAAGGATTAGGATCACTTCGTAAGTTGTTATAGCAATATAAACTCAATTAATTTGATCGTAATGCTATACTTCGGATGAATGTTCATCACATCATTACACTAATGTTTTGACCTCGTTATTAACAACATCCAATGTCCATGATCAGGAAACTTTGATCATCATGTTAATCAACGAGCTAGTTTATAAGAGAGGCATAACTAGGAACTTCCTTTTTGTTTATTAAACATGTAGGGGTTCGTAGCATGGAAAACAAAAAATTTCTATCGCATACAAACAAACAAGCCAAGATCTATCTACTAGATTGTAGCAACGAGTCGATGGAATAACTTACCCTCGAAGATTCCAAAGTGTTTAACGAGAGCGGATTCTCGTGGGTGATGTAGTCGTACTCTTCCCGATCTCAAGATCGTGTAGACGATCCTTCCGGCGCTGCGTTCCGGCAGCGCTCCCGCAGTTGGTCACACGTTCGGTACTCGACGAAGACCTTCCTCTCCCTTGTTCCAGCAGGCAGCGGAGGTTGTAGCACTCTCCTCGCGATTCCGGCAGCACAACGGCGTGGTACCAGAAGTAGAGGGGAGATCCCGCAGGGCTTTGCCTTAAGCCGGAGCGAGTATGGTGGATTATGAGAGAGGGCTATTAGTGGTCTAGAGATTAGACACACCAATTAGAAGGCTCTAAACCGCAGGCTAAAGCAATTAGAAGCTCTAAACCAAAACGGCTCTAAACCGGAGATTAGAGGTAGAAACTTGTGTGTCTAGAGGAGGAGGCCCTGCCCCTCCTTTTATGGGTGGGAGGCGCGGCCAAGGGGAGGGGAGTCCCTACCCAAGTCAGCCTTGGTTGGCGCGCCGGCTTGGGGAGGAGACTCCTCCCCCAAGTCGGTTCCCAACTCCTCTTGCTTGTTTCCCACAGTTTCTTGTTTTAGCCGTTTGACTTTCAAACTGGACATTTGACTTTTCTATTTTAGGATTCAATTTAATCCTTTATTTGGAACAGCAAGAATACTTAGTACATGATGCAATCATTCCAATATGTAATGACACATTCATGTACCCCTCCCCCCTCCCGGAGTGTCGGACATTCCGGAACCTTCTAGAACATTCACCGGAATCATTTCCGAACTCCGAAACGGGACTTTCCTTATATGAATCTTATTCTCCGGACCATTCCGGATCACCTCGTGGTATCCCGGATCCCATCCGAGACTGCGAACAACATTCGGTCTCTTTCTGATAATACCATAACTACTCAAAACAACGTCGAATCCTTAAGTGTGTCTCCCTACGGTTCGTGAATTATGCGGACATGATCGAGACACTTCTCCGAACAATAACCAATAGAGGAATCTGGAAATTCATATGGCTCCCACATATTTATACGATTACTTTGCGATCGAATGAACCACTTACATACAATACCAATTTCCCTTTGTCTCACGATATGTTACTTATCCGAGGTTATGATCGTCGGTATCTCTGCATACCTAGTTCAACCTCGTTACTGATAAGTACTCTTTTCTCGTTCCCGTGATACGTGATCCCTTGTGAGCCAGTCACATGCTCGCAAGCTAATTGGATGACATTTCACCGAGAGGGCCCAGAGAATATCTATCCGTCATATGGATGGACAAATCCCACTCTTGATCCATGTGTCTCAACCAATACTTTCCGAACACTCAATGCCACCTTTATAGCCACCCAGTTACGGTGTGGTGTTTGATGTCATCAAAGCATCCATCCGGCAAAGGTGATATGCATGATCTCATGGTCGAAGGAATTAGGTTACTATGTATCAGAAAGCATATAGCAATTGAACTATTGAAATGACTTGATCTTTATGCTACGCTTATCTATAGGAGTATGTCCACCATATCATTCTCCTAATGATATGATCTTGTTGTTGATAACATCTCAATGTTCATGATAGGGAAACCACAATCATTTATCAACCAACAAGCTAGTGAAGTATAGAGGCTATACTAGGGACTTCAAATTAAGTTTACAAATCACACAAGTATTAATGTTTCCTTGATAATACTATTACAGTCTCCCACTTGCACTAGAGTCATCTAATCTAGATTACATGGTAATATACCGAACACCCATGGCAGTTTGCTGTTGGTCATGTTTTGCCCTCGGGAGAGGTTTAGTCAACGGATCCGCCACATTCAGACCTGTGTGTACTTTGCAAATCTTTATATCCCCATCCTGGATATGTTCTCGAATAGCGTGAAAACGTAGCTTGATATGCTTCAGCTTCTTGTGTGACCTTGGTTCTTGCGCATTGGCTATGGTGCCCATGTTATCACAGTAGATAGACATTGGGTCTAGCGCACTAGGAACCACACCCAGCTCTGTAATGAACTCTTTCATCCATATCGCTTCTTGAGAAGCCTCCGAAGCAGCCATGTATTCCGATTCAGTTGAAGATCTCGCCACAACGCTTTGCTTTGCACTCCTCCAGCTAACTGCTGCACCATTCAAAATAAATACGTATCCAGATTGTGATTTAGAATCATCCGGATCGGTGTTCCAACTAGCATCGGTGTAACCATTAACAACGAGCTGTTCATCACCTCCATAAGAAAGAACCATATCCTTAGTTCTTCTCAAGTACTTAAGGATGTTTTTGACCGCTGTCCAATGATCCACTCCTGGATCACTTTGATATCTTCTAGTTAGACTAACAGCATATGCGATGTCGGGTCTAGTACATAGCATGGCATACATTAGAGATCCTATGGCTGATGCATAGGGAGTCTTACTCATCCTTTCTCTATCTTCTGCCGATGTCGGACTTTGAGTTTTACTCAAGGTCGTATTGGGCAACATGGGCAAGAACCCTTTCTTGCTTTCTTCCATTCCAAACCTCTTTAGAACTTTGTCCAAATATGTACTCTGTGACAATGATATTTGGCGTTTCGATCTATCTCTATAAATCTTTATGCCTAATATGTAAGCTGCTTCGCCAAGATCCTTCATTGAGAAACTATTATTCAAATATTCTTTGACACTATTAAGAAGGTCTACATCATTCCCAATCAACAATATGTCATCCACATATAGTATTAAGAATGCTACAGAGCTCCCACTCACTTTCTTGTAAATACAAGCTTCTCCATAAGTTTGTATAAAACCAAAACTATTACCTTATCAAAACGTTGATTCCAACTTCGGGATGCTTGCTTCAATCCATAGATGGACCGTTGAAATTTGCATACCTTGTTAGCATCTTTAGGATCGACAAAACCTTTGGGTTGCATCATATACAACTCTTCATCAATATCTCCATTGAGGAATGCTGTTTTGACATGCATCTGCCATATCTCATAATCATAATATGCAGCGATTGCTAACATAATCCTCACAGACTTTAGCTTCGCTACCGGTGAGAAAGTCTCATCGTAGTCAACTCCTTGAATTTGTCGAAACCCTTTTGCGACAAGTCGAGCTTTATAGACAGTAACATTACCATCAGCATCTGTTTTCTTCTTGAAAATCCATTTGTTCTCGACAGCCTTTCGGCCATCCGGTAAGTCCACCAAAGTCCATACTTGGTTTTCGTACATGGATCCAATCTCGGATTTCATGGCTTCTTGCCATTTATTGGAATCTGGGCTCATCATCGCTTCCTCATATGTCTCGGGGTCATCGGTGTTGTCCACCAACATGACACTCATAACGGGATCATACCAATCTGGAGTGGTACGAGTTCTCGTTGACCTCCGAGGCTCTGTAGCAACTTCAACCGAAGTTTCATGATCACCATCATTAGCTCCCTCTCTAATTGGTGCAGGCACCACAGGAACTTCTTCCGGTGCTGCGCTACTCGCAATTTCGAGAGAAGGTTCGACAACCTCGTCGAGTTCTACTTTCCTTCCAGTCACTTCTTTCGAGAGAAATTCCTTCTCTAGAAAGGATCCATTCTTGGCAACGAAGATTTTACCTTCGGATCTATGATAGAAGGTATACCCAATAGTTTCCTTCGGGTATCCTATGAAGACGCATTTTTCCGCTTTGGGTTCAAGCTTGTCCGGCTGTAACTTCTTTACATAGGCTTCGCATCCCCAAACTTTAAGGAACGACAATTTAGGTTTCTTCCCAAACCATAATTCATATGGTGTCGTTTCAACGGATTTAGATGGTGCCCTATTTAAAGTGAATGCGGCTGTTTCTAATGCATAACCCCAAAATGATAGCGGTAAATCTGTAAGTGACATCATAGAACGAACCATATCTAAGAGAGTTCGATTACGACGTTCGGACACACCATTACGCTGTGGTGTTCCCGGCGGTGTCAATTGTGAAAGTATTCCGCATTTCTTCAAATGCTCGCCAAACTCGTAACTTAGATATTCACCTCCACGATCAGAACGTAGAAATTTAATCTTCTTGTTACGTTGATTCTCTACCTCACTTTGAAACTCCTTAAACTTCTCGAAAGTTTCGGACTTATGTTTCATGAAATAGATATACCCATATCTACTCAAGTCATCCGTGAAGGTAAGAACATAACGATAACCACCGCGCGATGCTACACTCATTGGACCACACACATCCGTATGTATGATTTCCAATAAGTCCGTAGCTCGCTCCATCATACTAGAAAATGGAGTCTTAGTCATTTTTCCCATCAGACATGCTTCGCATCTTTCAAGTGATTCAAAATCAAGTGATTCAAGAAGTCCATCGGAATGGAGTTTCTTCATACGCTTCACTCCAATGTGACCAAGACGACAGTGCCACATATAGGTCGAATTATCGCTTGATTTCAAACGTTTAGCCTCAATGTTGTTGATATGTGTATTTCCACTATCGAGATTCAATAAGAATAGACCATCTATCAAAGGTGCATGTGCGTAAAACATATTACTCATATAAATCGAACAACCATTATTCTCGGACTTAAATAAGTAACCGTCTCGCAATAAACAAGATCCCGATATAATGTTCATGCTCAACGCAGGCACCAAATAACAATTATTTAAGTATAAAACTAATCCCGATGGAAGATGAAGGGGTAGCGTGCCGACCGCGATCACATCAACCTTTGATCCGTTTCCCACGCGCATCGTCACCTCGTTCTTCGCTAGCTTCCGTTTATTCTGCAGCACCTGTTTCGAGTTACAAATATGAGCAACCGAACTAGTATCAAATACCCAGGCACTACTACGAGTACTAGTGAGATACACATCAATAACATGTATATCAGATATACCTTTCTTCTTGATGTTGTCGTTCTTCAAATCCGCCAAGTACTTTGGGCAATTCCGCTTCCAGTGACCTTCTCCCTTGCAGTAAAAGCACTCAGTATCAGGCTTAGGTCCAGCCTTGGTCTTCTTCGCCGGCGTGGTAACTTTCTTACCACCCTTCTTGAAGTGTCCCTTTTGCTTAGACTTGCCTTTCTTGAATTTGGTGGTCTTATTGACCAACAACACTTGGTGCTCTTTCTTAATCTCCACTTCTGCAGATTTCAACATGGCAAAGAGTTCTGGCAACGTCTTGTTCATGTTCTGCATGTTGTAGTTCATCACAAAGTTCTTGTAACTTGGTGGTAGTGATTGGAGGACACGGTAAATCCCCAAAGCATTAGGAATCACAATACCCAAGCTTTGAAGTTTGTTTGCGTGCCAGACATCTTAAGCACATGCTCACTGACGGAGCTGCCCTCTTCCATCTTGCAGTTAAAGAACTTTTCAGAAGCCTCATAACTTTCAATTGCCGCATGAGTCTCAAAAATCAATTTGAGATCCTCGACAATATCATATGGGTCTGAATCCTCAAACCTTTTCTGAAGCTCCGATTCCAAACCATACAAGATAGCACACTGAACTATGGAGTACTGATTCTTCCGAGCGAGGTAAACATTCTTTACTTCATCGGGAGCATCATCTGCAGGTGGGTCACCCAGCGGTGCATCCAGCACATAGGTCAAATTACCAGCTGTGAGGACAATCCTCAAATTGCGGAACCAATCCGCGAAGTTGCTTCCATTGTTTTTCAACTTTTCTTTCTCTAGGAACGCATTAAAATTGATGGTAGGGGCTGCCATTGATCTACAACATATTTGCAATAGTTTAGACTAAGTTTATGACAAATTGAGTTCTAATTAATAATGAAATTAAACTAGGTGAACTCCCACTCAAAACAATATCCCTCACATTGTTTTAGTGATCACACGAACCAAATCCACCATATCAACACCGATCATCACGAGAGTTGACATAGTTTCAATGGCGAACAATCGACATGTTCATCATATCTACTATATGATTCATGCTTTACCTTTCGGTGATCCGTGTTCCGAGACCATGTCTGTACATGCTAGGCTCGTCAAGATCAAACCTTAGTTTCTGCATGAGCAAATCTGGCTTGCTCACGTTGTATACACTTGCAGAATCTAACACACCCGATCATCACGTGGTGCTTCGAAACAACAAGCTTTAGCAACGGTGCTAACTAAGGGTGAACACTTTATGACTTGAAATTGATGTGCATGAGGGATCATCTTATAATGCTACCATCGTCTACTAAGCAATACAAGATGCATAAAGGATTAACATCACATGCAATTCAATATATATGTGATATGATATGGCCTTTCTTCTTTGTGCTTCCGATCTCCATCTTCAAGCACGAACATGATCTCTATCATCACCGGCATTGCATCAAGGTCAATGACGCTTCTCCATGGTTGTCGTCCACCGGCTTCAACTATTACAACTACTTTGAATAGACACGCGGGTCTTAACATAAATTAAAGACAACCATATGGCTCCTGCCGGTTGCCAACTTACAATAAGGAACATTGCATACATCAAATATAATCACAATCATGGCCATATCACATCACTGCACACCCCTTCAAAACAAAGTTAGACGCCTCTACTTTCTTTGCATATTTTACGTGGTTTGGGGCTTTCAATAAGTGTCGTTCTAACTTACGAACAAGAACCACAACATTGATACTAGCATTGTTGATCACCCGTTGTAAATTGGATCTTAACTATGCTAGGAGAAACAGGCACCCGCAAAGCCACTTATGCAATACAAGTTGCATGTCAAGAGTGGAGCAAGTCTCATGAACGATGTCATGTAAGGTTAGCCCGGGCCGCTTCATCCCAACATACCGCAAGATGCAAAGTACACAAGAAGTAATCGACAATAAAAGTATCAACGCCCACAATGACCATTGTGTTCTACTCGTGCAACAGATCTACATATAGACACGGCTCTGATACCACTGTAGGGGTTCGTAGCATGGAAAACAAAAAATTTCTATCGCATACAAACAAACAAGCCAATATCTATCTACTAGATTGTAGCAACGAGTCGATGGAATAACTTACCCTCGAAGATTCCAAAGTGTTTAACGAGAGCGGATTCTCGTGGGTGATGTAGTCGTACTCTTCCCGATCTCAAGATCGTGTAGACGATCCTTCCGGCGCTGCGTTCCGGCAGCGCTCCCGCAGTCGGTCACACGTTCGGTACTCGACGAAGACCTTCCTCTCCCTTGTTCCAGCAGGCAGCGGAGGTTGTAGCACTCTCCTCGCGATTCCGGCAGCACAACGGCGTGGTACCGGAAGTAGAGGGGAGATCCCGCAGGGCTTCGCCTTAAGCCGGGGCGAGTATGGTGGATTATGAGAGAGGGATATTAGTGGTCTAGAGATTAGACACACCAATTAGAAGGCTCTAAACCGCAGGCTAAAGCAATTAGAAGCTCTAAACCAAAACGGCTCTAAACCGGAGATTAGAGGTAGAAACTTGTGTGTCTAGAGGAGGAGGCCCTGCCCCTCCTTTTATGGGTGGGAGGCGCGGCCAAGGGGAGGGGAGTCCCTCCCCAAGTCGGCCTTGGTTGGCGCGCCGGCTTGGGGAGGAGACTCCTCCCGCAAGTCGGTTCCCAACTCCTCTTGCTTGTTTCCCACAGTTTCTTGTTTTAGCCGTTTGACTTTCAAACTGGACATTTGACTTTTCTGTTTTAGGATTCAATTTAATCCTTTATTTGGAACAGCAAGAATACTTAGTACATGATGCAATCATTCCAATATGTAATGACACATTCATGTACCCCTCCCCCCTCCCGGAGTGCCGGACATTCCGGAACCTTCTAGAACATTCACCAGAATCATTTCCGAACTCCGAAACGGGACTTTCCTTATATGAATCTTATTCTCCGGACCATTCCGGATCACCTCGTGATATCCCGGATCCCATCCGAGACTCCGAACAACATTCGGTCTCTTTCTCATAATACCATAACTACTCAAAACAACGTCGAATCCTTAAGTGTGTCTCCCTACGGTTCGTGAATTATGCGGACATGATCGAGACACTTCTCCGAACAATAACCAATAGAGGAATCTGGAAATTCATATGGCTCCCACATATTTCTACGATTACTTTGCGATCGAATGAACCACTTACATACAATACCAATTTCCCTTTGTCTCACGATATGTTACTTATCCGAGGTTATGATCGTCGGTATCTCTGCATACCTAGTTCAACCTCGTTACTGATAAGTACTCTTTTCTCGTTCCCGTGATACGTGATCCCTTGTGAGCCAGTCACATGCTTGCAAGCTAATTGGATGACATTTCACCGAGAGGGCCCAGAGAATATCTATCCGTCATATGGATGGACAAATCCCACTCTTGATCCATGTGTCTCAACCAATACTTTCCGAACACTCAATGCCACCTTTATAGCCACCCAGTTATGGTGTGGTGTTTGATGTCATCAAAGCATCCATCCGGCAAAGGTGATATGCATGATCTCATGGTCGAAGGAATTAGGTTACTATGTATCAGAAAGCATATAGCAATTGAACTATTGAAATGACTTGATCTTTATGCTACGCTTATCTATAGGAGTATGTCCACCATATCATTCTCCTAATGATATGATCTTGTTGTTGATAACATCTCAATGTTCATGATACGGAAACCACAATCATTTATCAACCAACAAGCTAGTGAAGTATAGAGGCTATACTAGGGACTTCAAATTAAGTTTACAAATCACACAAGTATTAATGTTTCCTTGATAATACTATTATAGCATGAATGTAAACATTTATCATAAACATAAAGATATAATAATAACTACATTTATTATTGCCTCTAGGGCATATCTCCAACAAAACACACATGTATTAACGTTTCCGTATTAATACAATTATAGCATGTAAAATAAACATTTATCATAAATAAGGAATATGATAACAACCACTTTATTATTGCCTCTCGGGCATATTCCCTTCAGTCTCCCACTTGCACTAGAGACAATAATATAGTTTGAAAACTTTGCGTTTTGAACACCTATGGATTTCTGGTGTTCCATATACGCAACTGCAAGTGGTTAACATAATCTACGGATCTGATGCTTTCAGGTCCGTGTGTATTTGCATGTCTTTGCGTCTCCACGCATAACTCATTCTCTAATGAGATGGCATTGTATAAATTTGGTCTTTTAGTGAGACCTTTAGTTCCTTGGGTTTAAATCACGTCGATACTATTGTCGTACAATATATCGTCAGTGTTAGCCCATTGCGAACCACACCTTAGTTTGATAACAAACTACTTGACACAAATTCCCTCCTTTGCTGCTACTATAGCAGTCGTATACTTAGCCTTTTTGTTGTAGTATTCGTCACAATTTCTAAACTATGGATTTCATCCAAATCCATCATGGAATCTTCTTTCCATTACATTATGCCACCCATAATTTAAATTGAGATAAACTTAATTTGTATCTTGTGACAAAACTAGTATCAATGTAACGCTTTACAATGAACTATTTGCAATTGTTTGTCACCTCTACACAAATATATTTTTAGTTCTTCCAAAAGATCATAAGAATTTCCTTACTATTGCCCAATGATCATTTTATGATTCATTCTGGTATATGCTCATAACACTTAGAGCATAGGACATATCTGGATGTGTACATATCATGGTATGATTGATCAAAACATTCTCGTGATTTCACTCATCAAGTGTCAAAGCACTTGATTCTTGTTTCACTTATCAAGTGTCGATACACTTGAATCTTGATTCAATTCCTCCATGCAACAAGAACTGTTTCTTGTCGTTTCTATATTGAACTCCTTCAATATCTCATATATGTACGTTTGGCACAACCATATTGGCATCACAGTCTATCCACTATAGACATTCACGCTAAATATTCGGGTTTTGCCTAAGTATTTCATCAAAATGAAATTCTTAACCTTTCTCAATAAAAGATACAACATTTCTAATCAACAAGAGGTCCTCCACATAATGTATTAGAAATATGTCTCAGCGCTCCCACTTAATTTCTTGCAAATGCAAGCATCTTCATCGTCTCCTGATGAAAACTCCTTTTCATTAAGATGAAGATTACAACTCCGCGATGCTTACTTCAACCATTGAAGTTTGCATGCCCTTTTAGCATCCTTTGAATTGAACAAAACCCTTTGGACCGTGTCATGTACACGTCCTAGGTAACCATTCTATTAGAAGAACTTTGTTTTGTTTAATCATCTACCATATACCAAATTATCTGTAGTGGTTGCTACTTTAATCCGTCAAGACTAAATATCGCTATGAAAGATCCAATCTTGTCATAGTCAACTCCTTGAACATTGTCGTAAAATACTTTACCAACATGTCGACTATTTCATAGATGTGAAACATCCATGTCTGTTTCTTTATAGATCCAAATACGACCAATAGGTTTTTACACCTTTCCGGAGGGTCTTCCAAGTTCAAAACTTGATTTCTCATATATGGAACTATCACGGATTTTATGGCTTCAAGCCATTTGATGGAGTCAGGGCCCATCATCGCTTCTTGTATGTAGTCGGTTCATAATTGTCAAACAATAATGATTTACTCTCAAATCTCAGCATTTGATTGTTTTATCCGTCCTACTTGGTTCAATAGGAACTTTAGATCTCTGTGACCACAACCTTTGAGGCACATAAGCTATGAGCGTTATGGCAGCCTCCGGAACGTTTTCCGGCGCTGCGCAACTCAGCACATTTAGCTAAGGTTCGTTAACCTTATCAAAGTTCTATTGTCCTCCCACTTAACTTTTGCGAAAAATTCCTTTTTCAAGAAACTTCACATTTCAAGCGACAAACCCTTTTGTCCTTAGTGTTATGGAGGAATAACCAATTGTTATTCGAAATAACCTACAAAGACATGATCATCCGACTTCGGTTGTAAACATCTTACTTATGTTTAGCATACCAAAATTTAAGAAATGACAACTTGAGTTTTACCCCAAACCATAACTTCCATGGTGTCATTTCAACGGATCAAGATGGAGCTCTTTTCAGTGTAAAAGCGGTAGTCTCTAAAGCTTTAATCTTTTAAAACATAATGGGAGTTTTATAAAATAACACCTTCGATCCAACCATGTCAAACAAGGTTTCATTACAAATCTCAAACATTCCATATTCCTATGGTGTTTCGGGAGATGTAAATCTAGGTGTTTTGCTAAACTTGTAACTCAAATAAATCCCTTTATGATAAAATCATAATTCATTTATTTTCTTGTTACACTTGTAACTCAAATAAATCCCTTATGATAAAATCACAAACTATTTATTTTCTCGTTACAATGATTTTTCACTTCATCTTGAAAATCTTTGAAACATTTTTCAAATATTTCATACTTCTTTCTCATTAAGTGAATATTCACTCAAATTTCCGGAGAAAGCATATGAAGTTGAAACTCATCGCTTACGACTACACATAATGGACTACATACATCAATATGTATAAATTCCAATATTTTAGTCGTTCGTACTTCTTTGGACTTTGAACGAAGTTTTAATTATCACGTGGAAAGTCTCACAAGCGTCACTTGATCAAATCAAAGACTCCAAAAATCCATGAATATGGAGATTCTTCATGTTCTCTTTCCAATATAATTTAAACAGCGATGTCACTTCGTAAGTGATCTTTCAATCATTTGTCTTGCGACATTTTAGCATTAGGTTTTATGGATGTGATTTATCCAACTAGATTTGTAAATCATCCATCTTATATGGAATATGGTAATTATTTGAACAATCTTTGTTCTCATAATACCTGATTTAAATAACAATTATTAAAACAAATCTTGAAGTCAAGCTTTGATGTCAACGAGAAATACGAACAACGGTTTGTTTGTTTTCGATGAACATCATCACATATTCTCTTGCTAGTTACTTAGGCCATTGTGGTTCATGAATTGTGTTGTTCCGTATGAAATTTCATACCAATCAATTCGGTATCCAATACCCAAGAACCACATTGTTTAACAAGCAAAGAATACAACCATAACATGTATATCATCCATATACATAAACTGGATATTTCCAATCTTTTATTTTCTGCCAAATATATTTTATCGATTCTCTTTCAGCATTTCCTTTTTCCTTTTTAAAAGAATCTATCAACATCAAAAGTGGCGCCATACACATGACACATAGTCCAAAGCGTGTATATTCAAATAATAATACCTTTGGACTTGCACTTTGAAGTAGATCACCATCATCAAATGATCGGTATTCTTTCAAAAATCCATTCTTTAGTAATATTTTAGTGTAGTAAACACTTTACATACATCTTCTATTCACCCTTATCATGACGAATTTCATGATCAAGCTACTGTAGCTTATAAAGGTGAATCGTGAGTATAACGTTACTTTCCAAAACCCTTTTGGATGATTAGGATGTCTAGCATCTCCAACCTTCATAAATTCTCATCCAATATGAGAACATATATTATACTCTATCATATTGCAACCAAAACATTGTTTTAGATATCGTTATATCTGCCACACATGATGGTTTCTGAAACAATTCTTTCAGCTCCTAGATAAACTTGATATTAAAACAATCAAGAATCATGGAGGCAAACATGATACTTAAGATACTAACACTGGAATTGTTACTCTCGATTTAATACCAACTATTAAATTTCACGGAGTAAATAGATTTTGCTGAAAGTTGGCAATAGGACTTTAAACTTTAGATTAACACTCAACACAATACGATACCAGTTCGTAAAGTATATATCCAGAATTCTATAGTTCTATTATCTCAATTACAACTATGTATAAGGTGGTGAACGAATGCCAATGACTACAACAAATTATGCAAATTCACTTTTATTTAATCTATGATAAATTAAGTTCTACTAATCCAAATTAGAAATGAACTCCCACTCAAAAACGACATCCCTCGTGTCTTTTTGGTGATTATATGAACCAAATCCACTACACCAAGTCCGATCATCACGTGAGACGGTGTAGCTTCAAAGGCGAGCATCAAATGGGCATCATATCTACTATATGACTCATGCTTAACCTTTCGGTCCGTGTTCCAAGGCCATGTCTGTACATGCTAGGCTCGCCAAGTAAGAACCTTAGTATTCGCGTGTGTAACTGTCTTACACCCGAGATATGCTCGTGGATTCAAGTACACCCGATCATCACGTGATTTCTTGAAGCGACGAAACATTGTCGGTGCATACTTAAGGAAGAACACATTCTTATCTTGATATCTAAATGAGGGATCATCTTATTATGCTAATAAAACGCCAAACAAGCAATATAAGATGCTATCAAACATCACATGTTTATTAGTGGAATGATATGGTTCCCGCATATGATCTCTATCATGTGCACCATGATATGATCTCTATCATACCTTTATGTGTAAGGCCAAGGTCTATGGAACTTACACGATATGTGTGTTGTAAGAGTATCATCTCATACTTCTACTTACAACATCACCATATCATAACACTAGCCCAGCAACAACCTAAACTAGACGCCTCTAATTTATCCATTGCAAGTTTTACGTGGCTTAGGGCTTTCGAAGATAGAACCGTTCTTACCTACGAACATGAACCACAACGAGGATAACCAAATTGTTGACAACTCGTTGCAAATTAGATATTGACTATAGTAGGAGAGACAGACTGTAAGGTTCCCAACCTTTAATAAGGTAGAGATCCCTGTGTTTACAATGCTAGTCCCTGGATCAATAGCTAGCATCCACAGTTAAGATGTAATATCAAGAAACAAAGGTCATAATACAACTTTATAAACAGGAATAAAAAATTTTATTACATCTTACATAGCTCATTTGGCTATCTCATTACAATGCAGCAGAATATAACAATAGCATGGGGTCCTTCATCTTCGAAGTGCCACGGGCAGACATGTTGGTTGTAGACTTGTAATCCTAATCAATAAACTTCACTAATATCAAACAAACCTGCAACATAACAAGTTACAGCCACAAGGGTCAATACATTTGAATTGTATTGGCAAGTGATACTATGGTAGTATAGAGGAGTCTATCATCTATATGCATTTGGCTAAGTGGAGCTTAGGCTTGCTTTGCTCAAAATAGATTTTCCTTATCATTTGATAACACTAAGTTTTTGCTTGACAAAATCATTCCCAAGGCATCTCCCAATAGAAATTGGTGATCCTTCAACCCTTGTTCACCCACAAGTTTTTAACTTAGAAATTGGGATGAGGAGATTCTTGATAGCTTCCATGTCTTGATGCTCAAATTGTCCTTTGCTAGGGACATGGCTAAGTACTTAGATTTTACACTCTGCAGAGGTGGTGCACTTTCCCCACAAGACTTGGTTTCACCAAGACAAGATCTTTCAGAAGCCTTCCCTTAGACCAGAATGGACGCGTTCCAACCTATCAAACCCCTACCACCAATTGTCCATTTGGCTAAGTTATTGCAACCTATATGATCCAGGCAGAGCCCATAATGCCAAGTGGCTGCACTTGAAGCCTCTCAACATTTGACATCTCAAATCTCTTTGTTCCTGGGTGGCCATCCACAAGTGAGATACCAAGTTTTCCCCAGTATACTGGACTTGGTGATGCCCAAGTTTTCCCCAGCATACTAGACTTGCATAACCACTCAAAACAAACCATTCCTTCCATTCCACCCAGGTGATTCATTCACTTAGTTATTTTATTAAACAAAACTTAAGTCCTCAGACTTAGAAATTTTCCATAGCATGAATATATATTCCACCCTTGTTTTCTACTAGCTAAGCTAAGCATGATAGTAGTAGGAATCTTAACTTAGGAAATTCTACTAAGGTTTCATCTACTAGGATTTCCCACAACATGGTTTATACTTAGCAAAATTCCATGCAAGTCCTACTTAGAAATATCACTAATGCATAGTGAAAATAATGGGACAAAAGTATGAAGCATCACTTGCCTTTTTGGTAGAGGGTATAAGTTCACTCCTTGATCTTTGCAATGTTCACACACTTCAATCACTACAATTCAATCAAGCAATCAATATTTCAATCTACCATTCAAGCAATCCATCACATAAAATGATAAAAACAAGTCAATGCATGCAAACATGCAAAAGATTGTTTTATTTGTAAAAGTGGTTTATAATGGGTCATAAACATTTGAAAACACCTAATGGTCATTTTATAAAGTGGCAAAACCATTTGCAAAAAGTTTTACTTCATAAACCATTTTTAAACCAAATCATTATTTTATGTGGTGAAGAAATGCTTTTAATAAGGCAACATTCTATAGGTTTCATAAAATATGTTCTCAACCATAAAACCTTGTGTTTAGGGTCAGAGAGTTTATTTCCAAAACATTTCTCAAAGGTTTTCCTCCAAAACCATTTTTAATAATTAAACCATATTTTTATTTGACTAGAAATGTTTTAAATCCAAGATTCATTCTTTTGTTTCACCAAATACATTTTTGAAACCACCAATTGATTTCTAGGGTCAGTAGGTTCAAAAAAACAATTTTCCAAAGATTTTATCCTCAAAATCATTTTAGAACAATTTTTATATCCTAAACATGCATACACAAGTTTCTACAAAAACAATCAATTTAACAGAAGCTTTTTACTAAACAAAGTGCATGGTTGGCTAGGGCTTGTCTTGCTGAATCCATTGATATAAAATTTGCAAAATTTGGACGTTTGGTTTGAAAGTTATGAATTTTTCAAATTGGAACATCTAATAGATCAATTCTGGTTTTAATCAAACGAACAGGGCCACGTGGCGTGTTTTCATTCGTCGGTACCGTTTCGCGTGGACCAGCAATGTGAGGCGTTGGATCTAATGACGATCGTGCGGCACAGATCCATCCATACCCTTTTAGTTAAATGAATCTATCGCGTCACTACGATCTGGATCGGACGGCTATCAATAGCCTGCCACTAACTGGCGGCGCGACGACGGTGGCGTGCGGCGGCGACGCTCGGGCGGCAGCGCTCTGGCTATTACAGGAAGCTAGAGGGAGGGAGGGTATGCTCACCGTGTTCGCGGGGACACGCTGGAGCTTAACGTGCTCGTGGTTGGCGAAGGGGCACACAGAGATGATGGCGATTCCTCGCCAGAGTTGTCGTCTGCGTCTGGCACTTGCTGTCGACGTCGAAGGAGAGCCTACGGGTCCTGCGCGAGTATATGGCGAGAACCTGGATGTTCACAAGGCACAGGCGAACAAGTTGGCATGAAACTCTGGTCGAGGCGCTGTAACATCCCAAAAATACCCAAACTTAGATCATCAAACACTAATCATCAAGATTAGGGTTAACAAAAAACTTTTCTAAGTAAACCCATGAATGCATGTATATGTGTATGCATGGATTTTGAATTTCTTTAAAAACCACCTTGTTTGTGTGATCCATTGCTTGTAAAATGTTTCTTAGGTGAAAAGAACATCATCTAAAACTTTTCCTAAAGACAAGTAAATCAAAACAAAGATATGAAGTGAATGGTCATTTTGGCCAATTTAACTCCCATGCCTACTTTGGCTGTCTCAAACTTTCAAAACCTAACAGAAACTTTTCTGGATCTTTGAACCCCTTGAATGTACTCCTAACAAGGTATCAAGGCCCACTTTGTGATCATCCAGAAACTTTCAAATGCATAGTTTAAATGACAATTCAAAATTGAATCTTCTTCATATGGCAAGATCCCACTTTTTCAAAACCCACTCAAACAAGCTCAACTTTCAAAACCCAAGCATTTGCAGACTCACCAGAACCAATCTAGCAAACCCACCAAAATTCATTTCAAAATTCAAAACTTGATTTCATGCGGCCATTTCATCAAACAGGTTGCAGACACAAATCAAACAAAACATCAAACACTATAGTGTGCAGTGATTCTTGCCTAACTTGCTCCCTAGTTAGCTCACACACAACTCAGTAGATCATCTAGAAAGATTAGCCCAACACTAGCACCCCTGTGAGCTTGCCATTGCCATTAATGGTGAACAGCCGAGCACCTCAATGCCACCCCATAGTCGACAGCAGGCTAGAGGAATAACTAGCCATTCCAACCTTGTCTGGGAGGCAGCCCACCGTCCATCGCCACTGCTTGTCCCAGCCGCGAGCGTTGCCAAGCCCTGGACCACGCGCACAAGACACACCCAGACCATGCCGAGCGTGCGCCAGAGCGCCACCCTCGACCATCACCCACATACCGCGCGCCGCCCTCACCGCGCGCACACACGATCACCACCGACCCAGGAGACCGCCAGACACCCCCGTTTGCCGCCCCGTGCCATACAGCCACCGCCCGCCGTCGAAGACGCCGCCTCTGCCGCGCAGAGCACCGCCCGTTCTAGACCAAACCACACCACCCCATGCCTCGCGACCATGTCGTTGAGCATCGCCAGGAGAAACCGCACCGTCCCTTACCCTTGCCCATGCCTATAGCCGCCTGTAACGCCGCCCCCGACGAGCTCACCGTGTGCCCCGACGGTCCCCTCGCTCGACTATAAATAGAGGCCACCCCCGCACGATTTCTTCACACCATCTCACTCCCCTCTCCCCACTGACCGTGCCACACCATTCTTAGAGCAAGCCAAGCATCACCTCGCCGGAATTTCACCGGAGCCCGCCACCTCTGGAGAAGAAGGAAGCCAGCGATTGGAGCCGCCCCAGGAGAAGCCACCGGTACCAGGAGGTTCGCCGTCGTCGACTTCGTCGTTCGCCCACCTCGCCAACCCTCGCCCGTACGCCGGTGAGCCCCCAGCAACCCTCACTGGCCGCGCTAGGTTTCGTTCTCGCCGGAGCTATCTCTCGTCGACGATGACCCTTAGCCGTTAGATTAGAACTAGATCGAACGATCCACGTCGCCCCATACCGCTTCGCCCAGCCCCGTGTCACTGACGAGTGGGGACACCCACTTAAGCAGCCCGCGGGAGAACTGCGCTTAGCAGGCCGGCCCGTTAGAATTTCCCGCGCAGCCCAGCAATTCAAATTAAACCTTTTTCTTTTTATTTTCAAACACACTTCTGTACCCAACTTCAAAAATCAACCCAGATCAACTCAGTGCACCAAATTGGATGAAACCAATTTTGTTGGAAAGGTCTGTGAATGCTTAATCCAAACCCGTTTGATTCAAGTAATTTGGATCTGTAGATCACCATAGCAAAAATAACAAGGCAGAACCTTTTCTGCATTCAAACATTTTTCAAATTTAAACCATAAAAGCTTTTGAATTGATTCCAACTCTCAAAAATCACATTTAACCATACCTTTCAGAGTATATAAAAATATATAGGTTTACTTGCAGAAATATTGTTCAAGGAATAAAAGAATGCTACATAAGCATTTCTAGCCACTTTAATTAATTAAAATAAAAGGGTAAAACCTTATTAAATTGTGACACCACTTTAAATCACATTCCCATGGACTACAATATGTGGTGATGACATGTGTCAACATGATCCCATATGTGGTTTGGAGAATATTAAATCTTAAGTAGTTTTTCAATGAGTAGAAATTACTTTTCTAAAAATAAAAAGATTTAAACCAAGCTTTAACCTTGTAATGTTAGAGATGATGCTAGGTCATCTATAGGACCCTTGTGTGTGATGATTGCAAGTAGTTAAGTATTGTTTGGTGATTGTGTATCTCGTATTTATTCATAGACGCTAGTACCGACCAAGGATACTACGAGGAGGAAGGAGGATACTACAAAGAGGAAGCCGAGGAGAACTTCAACCACTGCTCTACACAAGGCAAGCCTAATACTACTAGTGAATGTGCAAGCTAAGACTTGCAAGATACTATACCTATGCAAGCTTATACTGATATTGTGCAAGCTCACCCTTGACAGATACCCTACTGATGCCACCAACCCATACTTGTGACCCTACCTACTTGTTAAACCAATCCTAGTTTTATGGCAAGCTTTTTACTTTATTTCTTTATCAAAGCTTACTTAGAGTTTACCTAAGAGTTTGGTAGATACCAGACAATTGTGCTGAAGGTTGCATAAAGAGCATAAAATTTGGCCTAAGCTAGAAACCTTGATATCAGCCAAAGATATAAGGTTGTACTTCGTGAAATCCCACTATTTACCAACCCTCATTAGTACTACCCCCACCTGTAGATGCTAGTGCTAAGCTTAAAACTTGATCAACTTTTAGATGGGAATACTTGGTGGAAAAATGGTTATGAAAACCTTGGAATGATGGATCATTCTATTGAAATGTTTTGGACATGTGTTTCCAAACACTTGATGATTTTGGTGATGAAAATGTTGAGGCATGAGCCTTAGCCCTTTATAAAACTGATGTTTGTCTGGATGCGATACCATTCCAATTTTAGCGTACAACCACAATACCCGAATATTGGGTAGGGCTTGACTGGAAACTTATATACCTTAGTATTAGTCCCTCTCGGCCAAGGTCTGAGCTGAGGCTACCTTGTGAAGATTGTCCACCTGTGCAGTACCCAAGATGACAGTGGTCATGGTTGGGAGGCCAAACTCACAGGAGAGGTTCTTATACTAGGGCGTGTAATTGAAAGGTTAGGATTGATTATCCGCATACTGAGTATGGTGAATTCAGGATTTGTTCCTAACGGATGTATCGAATGTTGTGGTGAAAGTGTACAATCTCTGCAGAGTGTCAAACTATTCGAATAGCGCGTCCGCGGTTATGGACAGTTGGAGTGGCCATACTGTTCCCCTGTCAGACTTTTCAAAACGACTTGTGAAATGAATTGAGATTTGACTTGACCACAACAGAGTTGTGACCTGAATTACAAGATCCCACTTAGGAGTTATAAAATTGTGACCAGCTTTGGAACTTAGTAGAGATAAATCTGGCTTTTGCAAAACAACCCTAGAGCCTAGTGTCCTATTATCCCCCTTTACTTGTTAGTATTAGTTTGCGAGTACTTAAAGAGTACTCATGGCTTTGTCCCTGGCTATTCCCATGGCCAGACTATGAAGAGGAGTACCTGGAAGATGGACCCCAGGAAGGTTACGACAACTAGGATCATCTCCCATCGTCAGCATTGCCTGTGACCCCGAAGATGGAGCTTCGCCTACGCTACCGTTATTATTACGTATTTCGCTGCTTGATGTTGTATTAAGAACTGGATCATGAGATCCCTATTTGTGTAAGAACTTATGTATCGTTTGTAATGGATGAAGTACTATGGTATCCAATTCTGTTATGTCCCGCAAAAATGGTAATCCTGGGATTACGATGTATGGCATAACAGGCATCTAGGATTGAAAAATACGGGTGTTGACAAGTTGGTATCAGAGCCATACTGACCATAGGAGACCCTAGTTAGACTGGACGTTGAACCAAAAACTTAGTTTCAAAACCAAAGAAAAACAAATATTTACAAAACCCTATTCTCATTCTTACCTCTTTAACTCTTTCATAAAACTTCATGTTCCTCAAAAGATCTTGCAAAATAGATAAAATTTTGACACACTTGATCACTCTGCTATTCTACTCATCCTCTATTTTTATAGATGGACGTGAAGTACAGCAAGTTTTACCAACTGGGGAATGGTGGAGACCTTATCTTTGAGAGGGATCTGGATCAGCTTTCGGAACTTCTGGAGCGTCCACACCCCGAGTTCTTCGGATCTCAGCTCAATGATCAAGGAGGAGAAGATCTGCAGTGGCTAATTGTTGCAAGTCTCCGAGGAAAGATTGAACCTCCCACCGCGGAGGGAATTCAGTTTACCTTGAGGGAAAACAACTGGCTCGATGGACTTGCCCAAGCAATGCAGGAAGCTCTTTCCCGTCTGTGTGGGCGGAGCATCAATCAGATCAAGGGTACTCGCTTTGAGTTTTTCCCAAGGCGTGATGCCAATGGCCAACCACTGGAATCCCCATACCACCCCGAGCTGAAGACTCAATTGGACCACCTTAGCTTCATGATGTATGATCGTCAGCAGGAATTGGACAACTGCCGTGACTATTGCAACCACAAGTCTGCCATCATCAAGACGAAGGACCAGACCATCGCCATGCTAGCAAAGGATCGCAAGTCTCGTCGCCGTCAGCTCGACAAGAAGGAGCGCATTATTGCCCGTCTTCGCCATCGCATCTCATCTCTGGAAGAGACCATCCACGAGAGAGACATGCAGTTAGAGGAAAGGGAGAATGCAGGAGAGGATCTTCGTGGAGACCCTTACTCCTATCTCAGCGATGACGATGACTTTCTGGAGGATCAGGCCATGGACTTCTTCACCGATGAGGATGATTTCGCCTTCATCGATGATGCTGAAGATGATGAAGCCACAGACTCTGAGGAGTAGTAGCACTGAGCACTAGCGTAGTGAGTAGTAGTCGGTCCCACTGTATCGTAGATTCCAGAATGGTTCTTAAAACCATCTGTTTTTCCTTGTTGTGGTGTGTGTTGTACTGTGTGCTATGAGTGATTGAATGAAAAAGCAAGTTGCTAGAAAACCTGAGTCAAACTCTAAAAACTTTTCAAAAACCCAAAACCTTAGAAATTTCCCTCTTTTCTCATAATCCATATCAATCTTCAGATGCCACGTGGAGGAAGTGGTTCAGCCCCAGACCCGATGTTGCAGATCCTGCAAATGTTGACTTCTGACCGCGAAGCTGAAAGAGCGGAACGTCAAGCCAACCTAGCCACTCTGCAACAGATAGCCTAACTAGCCCACAACAACCAAGGCCACGGAAATCAGGACAACCACGGATCTAAGCTCAAGAATTTTCAGAATACCAACCCACCCGTTTTCACCAAGTCAGAAGAACCCCTAGACGCCGATGATTGGCTGCAAACCATGGAAAATAACTTAGAAGTAGCAGGAGTGGAAGCCAACGAGAAAGTCCTATTCTCCACCCATTATCTAGCCAGAGATGCCAGGGCATGGTGGAACAGTGTTCGTGCAATGACCGGAGGCCAGATGATGACCTGGGAGGAATTCAAGGTCAAGTTTAGTAGAACCCATGTGCTACCAGGTTTGATCAAGAGAATGAGAGACGAGTTCAGAGAGCTAAAGCAAGGAAGGATGACTGTAGTGGAATACCGTGACAAATTTTTGTCATTAGCTAGGTATGCCCCGGACGAGATAGACACCGAAGCCAAGAAGAAAGAAAGATTCCTGAATGGTCTGCATGACGAGATGCAGACGGTGTTAGTCAATATCCCGTTTGTTGATATTGAAGCCCTGGTCGACTCTGCTATCCAGATGGAAGGAAAGATCAACCAAGCCAATGAGAACCGCAAGCGTCGCATGATGCATCAACCAGGAACCCATTAGACCCCAAAGTATCGCCCCAACCCATCTCCAGGATTTGCCCCAAGAACCAACAGACCCCCTATGAACCGTCCAACGTATCCCAACCGTGGAAACCCTAGACCCGTAGGAAATCACAACAACCCCGGCAACTCTAGCAATTTCACCCATGCCCCACCCAAGTTCAACACCAACAATGCTACCGCCAACCCCAACACTGCCCCGAGGACTGGAAGCAATGTTGTGCCTGTCGCAGCCAAGGACAAGTCACAAGTGACCTGTTATGACTGTGGAAATAAAGGCCACTATTCCAATGAGTGCCCCAACAAGAAGAATGCTACATCCCCTAATACCAATGTCCCAGCTCAGCAGCAGCGTCGTGTCCAGCCAGGGAGAAGATTTGCCCCAGGGAATTCACTCAACCGCAATGGCCGTCTTTTTCTCATGCATGCTGAAGAAGCTCAGGAAGCGCCATACGTCGTGCTGGGTATGTTTTCTGTTAATTCAGTACTTGCAAGAGTGTTGTTTGATTCTGGTGCATCGCATTCATTTGTCACCGAAGAATTTGCCTGCACTAGTAAAATTCAACCAACCAAATTGAAGCATGTGATGATTGTACAAATTCCCGGATAAACCACCAAGGCTAGGCAAATTTGCAAGGCCGTCCCTATCCGAATCCATGGCATAGATTTTTATGCTAACCTAATAGTACTCGGAACTAAAGGTTTGGAAGTAGTACTAGGAATGGATTGGATGTCCACACATAAAGGATTGATTGACTGTGCCAAGAAAGCCATCACCATGACCAGTACCACCGGAATATCAGTTGAGCATATATCTGAAACCTTACCTCGTCAATTCAAGTGTAACAAGAGTCTAGCCCAACCTACCATTGACCAAGTTCGGATAGTCTGCGAATACCCCCATGTATTTCTAGATATTTTACCCGGTATGCCCCCAGATCGGGATATCGAGTTTATCATCGAACTAATCCCCGGAACAGGACCCATAGCCGAGAGACCCTATAGTATGAACCCATCTGAACTAGAAGAACTGAAGAAGCAACTGGATTCCATGTTGGAAATCGGATTGATTCAACCGAGTGCGTCCCCATGGAGATCACCTGTCTTGTTTGTGGACA
Organism: Avena sativa; assembly: GCA_916181665.1. Taxonomy (NCBI): domain Eukaryota; kingdom Viridiplantae; phylum Streptophyta; class Magnoliopsida; order Poales; family Poaceae; genus Avena; species Avena sativa. The sequence goes on along the minus strand of OV702285.1, from coordinate 165,129,416 downwards.
AGAAGGATGGAGGTAACCGTTTGTGTACGGATTATCGGAAGTTGAATGATGTCACCATCAAGAATAAGTACCCCTTGCCTAAGATAGAAGATTTGTTTGATCAGTTGACCGGTGCCCAGGTGTTTTCTAAGATTGATCTTAGAACTGGCTATCATCAACTCAAAATTCGTGCAGAGGATATTCCAAAGACTGCCTTTACCACCAAATATGGATTGTATGAGTATACAGTCATGTCTTTTGGATTAACCAATGCCCCCGCTTATTTCATGAACCTCATGAATAAGATTTTTATGGACTTCCTAGATAAGTTTGTCGTTGTTTTCATCGATGACATTCTGATTTATTCCAAATCAGAAAAAGAACATGAGCTACACCTAAGGACCATTCTTGGAACCCTTAGAGAGCATCAGTTGTATGCCAAGTTCAGCAAATGTGAATTCTGGTTACAGGAAGTAGGATTCCTCGTACACATTGTATCAGCCGGAGGAATTGCCGTTGACCCTGCCAAAGTAAAAGATGTAGAAGATTGGGAAGCCCCAACCACTCAAACCCAAGTTCGCGCTTTTCTCGGATTGGCGGGATATTACCGCAAATTCGTAGAAGGATTCTCTAGTATCGCCAGACCCATGACCCAATTGCTGAAGAAGGACAAGAAGTTTGAATGGACCGACAAATGTGAAGCGAGTTTTCAAGAACTCAAAAGGAGATTGATTTCAGCCCCAATCCTAATCATGCCGGATATCACGAAGCCCTTCGATGTGTATTGTGACGCATCCAAGATTGGTCTCGGATGTGTGCTAATGCAAGAAGGCAAAGTTATATCTTATCTATCGCGACAATTGAAGCAACACGAGCAAAATTACCCAACCCATGACCTCGAACTCGCAGCCGTAGTTCTAGCCCTGAAGACATGGAGACAGTACCTGATGGGAAACCGTTGTGAGATTTATTCGGATCACAAGAGCCTAAAGTATATATTCACTCAGAAGGAGCTGAATATGAGGCAGAGAAGATGGATTGAGCTAATCAAGGATTACAACCTGGACATTCACTATCACCCTGGTAAAGGCAATGTGGTAGCCGATGCCCTTAGCAGATTGCCGTGCCGCTTAAACTCCATGATTTTGAAGGAGCAACCAAGTTTGCACAAAGAGATGGAAGATTTTCGAATAGAATTAGTAAGTGAAGGATTTTTGGCTAGCATAGAACTTCAGCCCACTTTGATCAGTCAGATTAAAGAGGCGCAGAAAGGAAATGCTAGTATCGGCGGAATCAAGCGTCGTATCGGTACAGGCAAAGTACCCGGATTCACCGAGGACGAAGAAGGAGTTCTGTGGTACAAAGGACGCCTTTGTGTACCATCAGATTCTGAGTTGAAAGAAGTTATATTGAAGGAGGCTCACGATACTCTTTATTCTATCCATCCTGGAGGAACTAAGATGTATCAAGATTTGAAAGAGCAATTTTGGTGGCATAAGATGAAGAGAGAAATCGGAAGCTATATCGCCAAGTGTGATATATGTCAGCGAGTCAAGGCAGGACATCAAAGACCCGCTGGATTTTTGCAACCTTTGCAAATTCCGAAATGGAAATGGGATTCTGTAGGAATGGACTTTATCACTGGACTACCTACTTCTAGTAGGGGAAATGACTCTATTTGGGTCATAGTGGACAGGTTGTCCAAAGTCGCCCATTTCTTGCCCGTTAAAACTACCTATCAGAGTTCGAAGATAGCAGAGTTGTATATCGCTAGGATCGTTAGTTTGCATGGAGTCCCTAAGAATATCGTATCGGATCGAGGAACTCAGTTTACCTCGAGATTTGGAAGAAAGTCCAAGAAGGTTTAGGAACCCACCTAGATTTCAGTACCGCGTATCACCCTCAGACCGATGGACAAACGGAGCGAGTAAACCAAATACTCGAAGATATGCTTAGAGCATGTGTGCTAGAATATGGATCCAAATGGGAAGACTGTCTACCGTTTGCAGAATTTTCCTACAACAACAGTTACCAAGCCAGTTTGCAAATGGCCCCATTTGAATTCATGTATGGAAGAAAGTGCCGTACCCCTTTGAACTGGTCGGAAGTAGGAGAGAGTCAGATCTTCGGACCCGACATCCTACGAGAAGCAGAAGAGAAGGTTCACAAGATTCGTGAGCACCTCAAGACAGCCCAATCCCGACAGAAGAGTTACGCCGACAAGAGACGTTGAGACCTCGCCTTCAACATCGGAGATTTTGTTTATCTGAAAGTGTCGCCATTGAAGGGAATGCAACGTTTCCAACTCAAAGGAAAGTTAGCCCCCAGATATATCGGACCTTTCAAAATTTTGAACCGTCGAGGAGAGGTATCTTATCAACTGGAACTACCTGAAGAGATGTCAGCTGTGCACAATGTGTTCCATATCTCGTTACTACGCAAGTGTCTCGAAGTCCCCGAGAAGACCGAAGTGTTCAAGAATATCGATCACCGGACCATAGAGATCAACGATGACTTGACCTATCCTGAAGTACCCATCCGTATATTGGAAGAAGCCTTTTGAACTACCCGAACCCGAAGCATCAAGTTTCTCAAGATTCAGTGGAGCAACCACACAGAAGAGGAAGCTACCTGGGAGCGCGAAGATCACATCAGGACGGAGTTTCCAGATCTCTTCAAATCCTAGGTAATCTTTTCGTCCTTTTTCAAATCTCAGGACGAGATTTTGTTTAAGGGGGGAAGGTTTGTAACATCCCAAAAATACCCAAACTTAGATCATCAAACACTAATCATCAAGATTAGGGTAATAAAAAACTTTTCTAAGTAAACCCATGAATGCATGTATATGTGTATGCATGGATTTTGAATTTCTTTAAAAACCACCTTGTTTGTGTGATACATTGCTTGTAAAATGTTTCTTAGGTGAAAAGAACATCATCTAAAACATTTCCCACACTTTTACTAAAGACAAGTAAATCAAAACAAAGATATGAAGTGAATGGTCATTTTGGCCAATTTAACTCCCATGCCTACTTTGGCTGTCTCAAACTTTCAAAACCTAACAGAAATTTTTCTAGATCTTTCCACCCCTTGAATGTACTCCTAACAAGCTATCAAGGCCCACTTTGTGATCATCCAGAAACTTTAAAATGCATAGTTTAAATGACAATTCAAAATTGAATCTTCTTCATATGGGAAGATCCCACTTTTTCAAAACCCACTCAAACAAGCTCAACTTTCAAAACCCAAGCATCTGCAGACTCACCAGAACCAATCTAGCAAACCCACCAAAATTCATTTCAAAATTCAAAACTTTATTTCATGCGGCCATTTCATCAAACAGGTTGCAGACACAAATCAAACAAAACATCAAACACTATAGTGTGCAGTGATTCTTGCCTAACTTGTTCCCTAGTTAGCTCACACACAACTCAGTAGATCATCTAGAAAGATTAGCCCAACACTAGCACCCCTGTGAGCTTTCCATTTCCATTAATGGTGAACAGCCGAGCACCTCAATGCCACCCCATAGTCGACAACAGGCTAGAGGAAGAACTAGCCATGACAAACCTTGTCTGGGAGGCAGCCCACCGTCCACCGCCACTGCCTGTCCCAGCCGCGAGCGTTGCCAAGCCCTGGACCACGCGCACAAGACAAGCCCAGACCATGTCGAGCGTGCGCCAGAGCGCCACCCTCGACCATCACCCACAGACCGCGCGCCGCCCTCACCGCGTGCACACACGATCACCACCGACCCAGGAGACCAACAGACACCCCCGTTTGCCGCCCCGTGCCATACAGCCACCGCCCGCCGTCGAAGAGGCCGCCTTTGCCGCGCAGAGCACCGCCCGTTCTAGACCAAACCACACCGCCCCATGCCTCGCGACCATGTCGTTGAGCATCGCCAGGAGACACCGCACCGTCCCCTACCCTTGCCCATGCCTGTAGCCGCCTGTAACGCCGCCCCCGACGAGCTCACCGTGCGCCCCGACGGTCCCCTCGCTCGACTATAAATAGAGGCCACCCCCGCACGATTTCTTCACACCATCTCACTCCCCTCTCCCCACTGACCGTGCCACACCATTCTTAGAGCAAGCCGAGCATCACCTCGCCGGAATTTCACCGGAGCCCGCCGCCTCTGGAGAAGAAGGAAGCCAGCGATTGGAGCTGCCCCAGGAGAAGCCACCGGTACCAGGAGGTTCGCTGTCGTCGACTTCGTCGTTCGCCCGCCTCGCCAACCCTCGCCCTTACCCCGGTGAGCCCCCGACAGCCCTCACTGGCCGCGCTAGGTTTCGTTCTCGCCAGAGCTGTCTCGCATCGACGATGACCCTCAGCCGTTAGATTAGAACTAGATCGAATGATCCACGTCGCCCCATACCGCTTCGCCCAGCCCCGTGTCACTGACGAGTGGGGACACCCACTTAAGAATCCCGCGGGAGCACTGCGCTTAGCAGGCCGGCCCGTTAGAATTTCCCGTGCAGCCCAGCAATTCAAATTAAACCTTTTTCTTTTTATTTTCAAACACACTTCTGTACCCAACTTCAAATATCAACCCCGATCAACTCAGTGCACTAAATTGGATGAAACCAATTTTGTTGGAAAGTTCTGTGAATGCTTAATCCAAGCCCGTTGGATTTAAGTCATTTGGATCTGTAGATCACCCATAGCAAAAATAACAAGGCAGAAGCTTTTCTGCATTCAAACATTTTGCAAATTTAAACCATAAAAGCTTTTGAATTGATTCCAACTCTCAAAAATCACATTTAACCATACCTTTCAGAATATATAAAAACATATAGGTTTACTTGCAGAAATATTGTTCAAGGAATAAAAGAATGCTACATAAGCATTTCTAGCCACTTTAATTAATTAAAATAAAAGGGTAAAACCTTATTAAATTGTGACACCACTTTAAATCACATTCCCATGGACTACAATATGTGGTGATGACATGTGTCAACATGATCCCATATGTGGTTTGGAGAATATTAAATCTTAAGTAGTTTTTCAATGAGTAGAAATTACTTTTCTAAAAATAAAAAGATTTAAACCAAGCTTTAACCTTGTAATGTTAGAGATGATGCTAGATCATCTATAGGACCCTTGTGTGTGATGATTGCAAGTAGTTAAGTATTGTTTGGTGATTGTGTACCTCGTATTTATTCATAGACGCTAGTACCGACCAAGGATACTACGAGGAGGAAGGAGGATACTACAAAGAGGAAGCTGAGGAGAACTTCACCCACTGCTCTGCACAAGGCAAGCCTAATACTACTAGTGAATGTGCAAGCTAACACTTGCAAGATACTATACCTATGCAAGCTTATACTGATATTGTGCAAGCTCACCCTTGCAAGATACCCTAATGATGCCACCAACCCATACTTGTGACCCTACCTACTTGTTAAACCAATCCTAGTTTTATGGCAAGCTTTTTACTTTATTTCTTTATCAAAGCTTACTTAGAGTTTACCTAAGAGTTTGGTAGATACCAGACAATTGTGCTGAAGGTTGCATAAAGAGCATAAAATTTGTCCTAAGCTAGAAACCTTGATATCAGCCAAAGATATAAGGTTGTACTTCGTGAAATCCCACTATTTACCACCCCTCATTAGTACTACCCCCACCTGTAGATGCTAGTGCTAAGCTTAAAACTTGATCAACTTTTAGATGGGAATACTTGGTGGAAAAATGGTTATGAAAACCTTGGAATGATGGATCATTCTATTGAAATGTTTTGGACATGTGTTTCCAAACACTTGATGATTTTGGTGATGAAAATGTTGAGGCATGAGCCTTAGCCCTTTATAAAACTGATGGTTGTCTGGATGCGATACCATTCCAATTTTAGCGTACAACCACAATACCCGAATATTGGGTAGGGCTTGACTGGAAACTTATATACCTTAGTATTAGTCCCTCTCGGCCAAGGTCTGAGCTGAGGCTACCTTGTGAAGATTGTCCACCTGTGCAGTACCCAAGATGACAGTGGTCATGGTTGGGAGGCCAAACTCACAGGAGAGGTTCTTATACTAGGGCGTGTAATTGAAAGGTTAGGATTGATTATCCGCATACTGAGTATGGTGAATTCAGGATTTGTTCCTAACGGATGTATCGAATGTTGTGGTGAAAGTGTACAATCTCTGCAGAGTGTCAAACTATTCGAATAGCGCGTCCGCGGTTATGGACAGTTGGAGTGGCCATACTGTTCCCCTGTCAGACTTTTCAAAACGACTTGTGAAATGAATTGAGATTTGACTTGACCACAACAGAGTTGTGACCTGAATTACAAGATCCCACTTAGGAGTTATAAAATTGTGACCAGCTTTGGAACTTAGTAGAGATAAATCTGGCTTTTGCAAAACAACCCTAGAGCCTAGTGTCCTATTATCCAAAAACCCCCTTTACTTGTTAGTATTAGTTTGCGAGTACTTAAAGAGTACTCATGGCTTTGTCCCTGGCTATTCCCATGGCCAGACTATGAAGAGGAGTACCTGGAAGATGGACCCCAGGAAGGTTACGACAACTAGGATCATCTCCCATCGTCAGCATTGCCTGTGACCCCGAAGATGGAGCTTCGCCTACGCTATCGTTATTATTACGTATTCCGCTGCTTGATGTTGTATTAAGAACTGGATCATGAGATCCCTATTTGTGTAAGAACTTATGTATCGTTTGTAATGGATGAAGTACTATGGTATCCAATTCTGTTATGTCTCGCAAAAATGGTAATCCTGGGATTGCGATGTATGGCATAACAGGCATCTAGGATTGAAAAATACGGGTGTTGACAGGCGCGCACGGGTTCAAGCGATGAGGCTCACCGGAGTTGTTTGTAGAGGGCGGCGCTGTTGGTTGACGTCGTTGTCGAGGTTCTGGGGCGTGCGGGGACGAGCTGGCGCTACGGGGAGGTTCGCCAGGAGGTGGGGGTCATGTGAGCGTGGTCGAGGAGGCAAGGGGCAGCGAGGGGCTGCCGAAATCGGCCGGGAAAGTCGTCGAAGACAGAGGTGATGTCGCAAGAAATTGGCGCAGCCTGGGGGCAGAGAGGGGGAGGCGAGTGAGGGGAAATGGGGAGGAGGGGCAGGCGTTTAATCGTGCATGGTCGCGGCGAGGTTTAAGCGGGGCATTGACGCGTATTGATGCGAGTTAAGAACCAGCAGAAACGGCCGGTGAGGTTGGCACGTGGGTGGGGAAGAAGGGAGCTGGCGGTGGGGTCCGTTGTCAGCGTAAGAGGGGGAGGGGGAGTGGGGTCCATCGGTCAGTCGCTGAGCGGGTGCGTTTCTGAGTAAGGAGAAAAACGGTTCGGGGTGCGGGGGAGAGGTGGGATGGACTGGGCTTTGTTGGGCCAGTTAGGTTGGGCTGAGTCTTTTACATTTTTTTGTTCAGTTTGTTTTTCCTTTTCCATTTCTTTAATTCTGTTTTGATTTTGAATAAGCAATTCAAACACTCATTTGAATTCAAACCTCAACCAAAATTTGTGTAGGTTTAAATACTGATTAGTATTACAATCCAAAGTAAATTTTGGAATAAAATTTTATTCCTTTTTGGGTCTTTTAATTATTTAATTAGGCCCTTGTTTTAAATAAAATAAGATTTAATAATATTTTCAAACACCATTTAAGTTTCTTAAAACCTTCCAAATCTTTTTAGTAGGTTTTTATTTGATTATTTGGGTGTCAAATAATTCATCTTGAATTATTTGGAAAGTATTTAATATGATTCATAAATCATTTGAATTGGGTATTTGTTTGATTTCCAATGGAATTAAATATAGTTTTAATTCCCTAAATTTTACTTGGAAGATTTATTTTATTTAAATTAATTAAACAACTTTTATTCCACTTGGGTAAATTCCAAAATACTATTTTCTCATGAATTAAATAATTATTCCTATTAGAGATTTGTCTTTATTCAAATAGGGATAGAATGGTTAATGCCATTTTATTTTATTTTGGAAATTCTTTGTCCTTTTATTTTATTTGGATTTGGATTCCATTCATTCCATTTGCTTAATGGATTAGGCCAAGGTTTAATTTGGTCTTTAAATAATCCTTATTTAATATTTCTTTCTTCATCTTATAAAATCCATATCTTTTTATTTATAGATCCAAACTTGGTGATTCCAATTTGTAAAATCTTATTTGAGATTTATTTATCCTTTTAAATATCTTTAGGATTATTTGCTCACCATTTGGTATGGATTTATTGATAGATGCTTTATTAAATTTGGAAATTTAATTTCTTTGTCTTATTAAATTCATAAGATTTTATCTATGGCTCCAAATTAAGTGAAACCAATTTATATGGTTTTAATATATTTCTTTTTATCATTCTTGATCATTTATAAATGTTTGATGATAAATTTTTAAATGGATTAAATCCATAGGCTTGGAGATAATTTGGAAATGATTTTCTTCCATTAGGGTTTAGGGTTTTGGTTTATTTCTCAAGTGTTTAAATTTACAGTTGCATTTATGAAGAATGCATTCCTCTTGATTTGAATTTAGTTGTATTCAACTTTAATTAAAGTTTGTTCAAGATGGGATTTTAAATTTCCATTTAGAAACAAAGTTTCTTTTCACCCTGATTTTCAACAATAATTTTATTTTGTTTATTTATTTTTCACATTACAAGATTTGGAAAATCTTGGGATGTGACAGGCTACCACCCTTAAAATAAATCTCGTCCCGAGATTTGGGGAGGCTAGGGGTTACAAGTTGGCTCAAAGCATCTAGGGTACTACCACCCTTAAAAATTTTCCAACTAGATTACTTCTTGGCTTGCTTGGAATCTTGGGGAAACTTCTCTGGACAAACATCTGCATAGTGTCCTTTGTTTCCACACTTGAAACTTGTGACTAGGCTGAGATCCTTCATAGGCTTTATCTTGTGCTTCATCTTTTCTGGACAGTTGCTTGCATAATGTCCTTGGTTACCACAATTGTAACATGTGATAAGATTGAGTTCTTCACGTATCTTCTGTGGACAAGTTGACACATAATGGCCTAGCTCTTTGGAGTTGTTGCACCATACTTGGCTAATCTCCTTATACTTCTTCTTCTTGGGTTTCTCCAAAGCTAGGAGTTCTTCTAGTTCATGTTCTTCATATGTTATCTCAAAGGTAGGAATGTTTCCTGGTCTCCTTGACCTTTTCTTATTCCTTGGATAATACATATGTCTCCTCTTTGGTCCTTTAAATTGAGTCATATTCCATGGGGGTGCAAGCTGAGATTTTCCTTTGTCTTCATCCTTCTTGGTAGACTTTGCTCTCTCATGGTAGTCTGCAATCAATTGTTGCACTCCACCTTGTTTCCTTTGTTGAACTATGGAATAGATGGGGCATTGGATAGGGACATGGTTATTTCCTTCACATAAGTAACAAGTAGCTTGGGTTGTGGGGCATTGATTAGCTGGATGTTTCTCTTCACAATTGGGGCATTGATCTTCATGCTCTTTGGAAGTGTGATCCTTGTCTCCACAAATATTGCAAGCTTGGGTTCCTTCTAGAATATCATCTTTGTCATCCTTGTTGTCACAAACTCCTTTGGAAGAGTTGTTTCCCATGTTGATCATTTGATCTGTCACCTTATGCAACAATTGGGTTTGGGTTTCTAAAAACCTTTGCATGGTTGGATCTAATCCATTGTTGTTGGTTAAAAACTGAGTTGTCACTTGGTTCAACTAGGTTTGGTTTGCTAGTAGTTGTTCTCTCATGTTGGTCTCTTGGTTTTTGTTGTTGTTGTTGTCACCATCCTTGATGTTAGAGTTTCTTGGAGAAGTCATCTGTTTGGGTTGGATTGGGATTAGAATAGGCAAAATATTTCTAAGGAATCAATTCTAATCACACACATCACAATTCACTCAAGTAATGTGCAAGCAATCACAAACAAACATTCCACTCAAACAACAAGTTTCAAACACACTTTTAGGCAACCAAAAATATTTTTGTTACACCACATAAGTTGGTGGGTTTGACTTAAACTAAATATGGTGGTCCATCTATATGGTTCACTTGAATTCTTTCCATCCTATTTGGTTGATTCTTCTTGAACAAGATGATTGTATCCTTAGAGAATTTCTTGCATCATGGTCACAAAACTTCAAAGTGATGATGGTTCCTTCTAAGTTGTATTCCCTTAGTCTTCAAGTCTTGAGCAAGATTTCTTGTCTCACTTGTAGTCCTTAGTGATATCCAAGGTTGAAGTCCTTGTTGAGAATAAGGTTGAAACCACTTGAAGATGTTGAAGTCATTAGAGTTGATGAAGTCCTTTGCACATGGTGAAGTCTTTGGCCATGGGGTAGGCTTTGTACATCAAGTTTGAAATAAAATAGATGTAGAATAAAAACCAAAATGGTTGAGGAAAGAGTTTACAAGATTGTTTGTAAATAAGTTTTGGAACAATACAACTCCTATATTTCTAAGGGGTTTTGTCCAATCCTAGGGTTACAATCCTACAGGCAACACAATGCTCTGGTACCATCTGTAAGGTTCCCAACCTTTAATAAGGTAGAGATCCCTGTGTTTACAATGCTAGTCCCTGGATCAATAGCTAGCATCCACAGTTAAGATGTAATATCAAGAAACAAAGGTCATAATACAACTTTATAACTAGGAATAAAATAATTTATTACATCTTACATAGCTCATTTGGCTATCTCATTACAATGCAGCAGCATATAACAATAGCATGGGGTCCTTCATCTTCAAAGTGCCACAGGCAGACATGTTGGTTGTAGACTTGTAATCCTAATCAATAAACTTCACTAATATCAAACAAACCTGCAACATAACAAGTTACAACCACAAGGGTCAATACATTTGAATTGTATTGGCAAGTGATACTATGGTAGTATAGAGGAGTCTATCATCTATATGCATTTGGCTAAGTGGAGCTTAGGTTGCTTTGATCAAAATAGATTTTCCTTATCATTTGATAACACAAAGTTTTTGCTTGACAAAATCATTCCCAAGGCATCTCCCTATAGAAATTGGTGATCCTTCAACCCTAGTTCACCCACAAGTTTTTAACTTAGAAATTGGGATGAGGAGATTCTTGATAGCTTCCATGTCTTGATGCTCAAATTGTCCTTTGCCAAGGACATGGCTAAGTACTTAGATTTTACACTCTGTAGAGGTGGTGCACTTTCCCCACAAGACTTGGTTTCACCAAGACAAGATCTTTCAGAAGCCTTCCCTTAGACCAGAATGGACGCGTTCCAACCTATCAAACCACTACCACCAACTGTCCATTTGGATAAGTTATTGCAACCTTTATGATCCAGGCAGAGCCCATAATGCCAAGTGGTGGCACTTGAAGCTTCTCAACATTTGACATCTCAAATCACTTTGTTCCTGGGTGGCCATCCACAAGTGAGATACCAAGTTTTCCCCAGTATACTGGACTTGGTGATGCCCAAGTTTTCCCCAGCATACTGGACTTGCATAACCACTCAACACAAACCATTCCTTCCATTCCACCCAGGTGATTCATTCACTTAGTTGTTTTATTAAACAAAACATAAGTCCTCGTACTTAGAAATTTTCCATAGCATGAATATATATTCCACCCTTGTTTTCTACTAGCTAAGCTAATAGTAGTAGGAATCTTAACTTAGGAAATTCTACTAAGGTTTCATCTACTAGGATTTCCCACAGCATGGTTTATACTTAGCAAAATTCCATGCAAGTCCTACTTAGAAATATCACTAATGCATAGTGAAAATAATGGGACAAAAGTATGAAGCATCACTTGCCTTTTTGGTAGAGGGTATAAGTTCACTCCTTGATCTTTGCAATGTTCACACACTTCGATCACTACAATTCAATCAAGCAATCAATATTTCAATCTACCATTCAAGCAATCCATCACATAAAATGATAAAAACAAGGCAATGCATGCAAACATGCAAAATATTGTTTTATTTGTAAAAGTGGTGTCTAATGGGTCATAAACATTTGAAAACACCTAATGGTCATTTTATAAAGTGGCAAAACCATTTGCAAAAAGTTTTACTTCATAAACCATTTTTAAACCAAATCATTATTTTATGTGGTGAAGAAATGCTTTTAATAAGGCAACATTCTATAGGTTTCATAAAATATGTTCTCAACCATAAAACCTTGTGTTTAGGGTCAGAGAGTTTATTTCCAAAACATTTCTAAAAGGTTTTCCTCGAAAACCATTTTTAATAATTAAACCAAATTTTTATTTGACTAGAAATGTTTTAAATCCAAGATTCATTCTTTTGTTTCACCAAATACATTTTTGAAACCACCAATTGATTTCTAGGGTCAGTAGGTTCAAAACAAACAATTTTCCAAAGATTTTATCCTCAAAATCATTTTAGAACAATTTTTATATCCTAAACATGCATACACAAGTTTCTGCAAAAACAATCAATTTAACAGAAGATTTTTACAAAACAAAGTGCATGGTTGGCTAGGGCTTGTCTTGCTGAATCCATTGTTATAAAATTTGCAAAATTTGGACGTGTGGTTTGAAAGTTATGAATTTTTCAAATTGGAACATCTAATAGATCAATTCTGTTTTTAATCAAACGAACAGGGCCACGTGGCGTGTTTTCATTCGTCGGTACCGTTTCGCGTGGACCAGCAATGTGAGGCGTTGGATCTAATGATGGTCGTGCGGCATAGATCCATCCATACCCTTTCAGTTAAATGAATCTATCGCGTCACTACGATCTGGATCGGACGGCTATCAATAGCCTGCCACTAACTGGCGGCGCGACGACGGTGGCGCGCGGCGGCGACGCTCGGGCGGCAGCGCTCTGGCTATTCCAGGAAGCTAGGGGGAGGGAGGGTATGCTCACCGTGTTCGCCGGGACGTGCTGGAGCTCAACGTGCTCGTGGTTGGCGAAGGGGCGCACAAAGATGATGGCAATTCCTCGCCGGAGTTGTTGTCTGCGTCTGGCACTTGCTCTTGACGTCGAAGGCGAGCCTACGGGTCCTGCGCGAGTGAATGGCGAGCACCTGGATGTTCACAAGGCACAGGCGAACAAGTTGGCATGAAACTCTGGTCGAGGCGCGCACGGGTTCAAGCGATGAGGCTCACCAGAGTTGTTTGCAGACGGCAGCGCTGTTGGTTGATGTCGTTGCCGAGGTTCTGGGGCGCGCGGGGACGAGCTGGCACTACGGGGAGGTTCGCCAGGAGGTGGGGGTCATGTGAACGTGGTCGAGGAGGCAAGGGGCGGCGAGGGGCTGCCGGAATCGGCCGGGAAAGTCGTCGGAGACAGAGGTGATGTCGCAAGAAATTGGCGCAGCCTGGGGGCAGAGAGGGGGAGGCGAGTGAGGGGAAATGGGGAGGAGGGGCAGGCGTTTAATCGTGCATGGTCGCAGCGAGGTTTAAGCGGGGAATTGACGCGTATTGATGCGAGTTAAGAACCAGCAAAAATGGCCGGCGAGGTTGGCGTGCGGGTGGGAAAGAAGGGAGCTGGCGGTGGGATCCGTTGTCAGCGTAAGAGGGGGAGGGGGAGTAGGGTCCATCGGTCAGTCGCTGAGCGGGTGCGTTTCTGAGTAAGGAGAAAAACGGTTCGGGGTGCGGGGGAGAGGTGGGCTGGATTGGGCTTAGTTGGGCCAGTTAGGTTGGGCTGAGTCTTTTACATTTTTTTTGTTCAGTTTGTTTTTCCTTTTCCATTTCTTTAATTCTGTTTTGATTTTGAATAAGCAATTCAAACACTCATTTTAATTCAAACCTCAACCAAAATTTGTGTAGGTTTAAATACTGATTAGTATTACAATCTGAAGTCAATTTTGGAATAAAATTTTATTCCTTTTTGGGTCTTTTAATTATTTAATTAGGCCCTTGTTTTAAATCAAATAAGATTTAATAATATTTTCAAACACCATTTAAGTTTCTAAAAACCTTCCAAATCTTTTCAGTAGGTTTTTATTTGATTATTTGGGTGTCAAATAATTCATCTTGAATTATTTGGAAAGTATTTAATATGATTCATAAATCATTTGAATTGGGTATTTGTTTTATTTCCAATGGAATTAAATATAGTTTTAATTCCCTAAATTTTACTTGGAAGATTTATTTTATTTAAATTAATTAAACAACTTTTATTCCACTTGGGTAAATTCCAAAATACTATTTCTTATGAATTAAATAATTATTCCTATTAGATATTTGTCTTTATTCAAATAGGGATAGAATGGTTAATGCCATTTTATTTTATTTTGGAAATTCTTTATCCTTTTATTTTATTTGGATTTGGATTCCATTCATTCCATTTGCTTAATGGATTAGGCCAAGGTTTAATTTAGTCTTTAAATAATCCTTATTTAATATTTCTTTCTTCATCTTATAAAATCCATATCTTTAGGATTATATGCTCACCATTTGGTATGGATTTATTGATAGATTCTTTATTAACTTTGGAAATTTAATTTCTTTGTCTTATTAAATTCATAAGATTTTATCTATGGCTCCAAATTAAGTGAAACCAATTTATATGGTTTTAATATATTTATTTTTATAATTCTTGATCATTTATAAATGTTTGATGATAAATTTTTATATGGATTAAATCCATAGGCTTGGAGATAATTTAGAAATGATTTTCTTCCATTAGGGTTTAGGGTTTTGGTTTATTTCTCAAGTGTTTAAATTTACAGTTGCATTTATGAAGAATGCATTCCCCTTGATTTGAATTTAGTTGTATTAAACTTTAACTAAAGTCTGTTCAAGATGGGATTTTAAGTTTCCATTTAGAAACAAAGTTTCTTTTCACCCTGATTTTCAACAATAATTTTATTTTGTTTATTTATTTTTCACATTACAAGATTTGGAAAATCTTGGGATGTGACACAGACACCCGCTAGCCACTTATGCAAAACTAGTTGCATGTCAAGCGTGGAACAGGTCTCATGTGCGAGGACATGTAAAGTTTGTCCGGGCCGCTTCATCCCACTATGCCACCAATATCCAAAGTACAACTAAGAAGCAATAAAATGATCATCATCGCCCACATACTCATATGTGTACTACCCGTGCAAAGTATCTACGCATAGATCCGGCTCTGATACCACTGTAGGGTTCACAACATAGAAAACAAAAATTTTCCTACGATGGGAACATCTATGTACCAAGATCTATCTACTAGATACAAGCAACGGGTGGATATACATCCATAGAATACATACCCTCGAAGACCGAATAGCGTTAACGAGGTTGTACTCGTGGATGATGTGGACGAACGCTTGCCGATATCAAGATCGTGATGAAGTCCATCTGGTCCAGCCGGTCCAGCATGATCAAATCCAGCACCTCAAAGCAGTGGTGCATCCGTGATCGCACACACATACGGGTACCCCAACAACCTCCGCGCCCTCGCTCCAGCGAAGCAGCGGAAGCAACAAATCCTTCTAGAAAAAGCCACTGGGAACATGTATCTTGCTGATCCGAGACCATGGGGGAATTCTAAAAGGGGGAGAGAGATCCTTCGCAAGGAGGGGTGTTTTGAGAGGAGGAGATGGGGGGACTTTTAAAGGGGAGAGGGGGGGCACCCAAGGGGCATGGCGCACAGCCATGGGGGCTGCCCCCACTTCTTCCACATTCATGTGGGTGGAGATCCCACTCAAAATGAAAATCCTCCACTCCCATTAAAAAGCCTCCACTCAAAAATCCACTCACATGCATTAAATTTCCACTAAATTTAATGCAAGCTCTCATTTAAATAAAACTCTTTTATTTATTTATTAAGAATTTTGTTAATTACTTTAATTAACAAACCTTCACATAAAACCCCTTACAACATTTCAATTTCACATGCAGAACGAGTTTCAGCAATTTCAACCAAAACAGTTCCGGTGTCTAGTGAAATAAATTCCTGCGCTTTACTTTTCTTTTTCTGGCATATCATTTGCTCCGAATGGTGTCGGTATCCCTTAAGTGTGTCACCCTACGGTTCGCGAATAATGCGGACATGATCGAGACCCTTCTCCGATCAATAATCAGTAGCGGGACCTGGAGATCCATACTGACTCCCACACATTCAACGATGACTTCTGTGATCGTGTGAACCTTTTACGTTAGTATCTTAATCCCTTTGTTTCATGATATATTACATGTCCGAGATTCGATCATAGGTATCTCCATACCTAGTTTGATCTCGTTACCGACATGCACTCTTTTCTCGTTCCCGTGATATAACATTCTAGTGATCAAATCACTTGCTTGCAAGCTAATCAATGTGATGTCACCGAGAGGGCCTAGAGCATATCTATCCGTCATCAGGATGAACAAATTCCACTCTCGATCCATGGGCCTCAACATAACACTTTATTAGTTCTGAATCCATCTTTATAATCACCCAGTTACGGTGTGACGTTTGATGTTATCAAGAAACTCTTCCGGTGTTAGTGATTGACATGATCTCATGGTCTAAGGATTAGGATCACTTCATAAGTTGTTATAGCAATATAAACTCAATGACTTTGATCGTAATGCTATACTTCGGATGAATGTTCATCACATCATAACACTAATGTTGTGACCTCGTTATTAACAACATCCAATGTCCATGATCAGGAAACTTTGATCATCATGTTAATCAACGAGCTAGTTTATAAGAGAGGCATAACTAGGAACTTCCTTTTTGTTTATTAAACACACATGTATTAACGTTTCCGTATTAATACAATTATAGCATGTAAAATAAACATTTATCATAAATAAGGAATACGATAATAACCACTTTATTATTGCCTCTCGGGCATATTCCCTTCACGTCGGAGTAATGGCAGACGCCGGTGGTGTTCAGAATCGAGGTTGTCGTTGTTGTGGAGCGGGCGAGGTCAAGACGTTGGCACAGGAAGGTGCACAAGAGGCTGCTGATGAAACCCGTGTGAAGTAGGGGCCGAGGGGGATACTGTCCTTGCCGGAATCGACGGAGGAGTTCGTCGGATCAGAGAGGGCTCGAGCTCGCAATTAGAGCAGCCTAGGGAAGGAGAGGGAGAGGCAAGCGAGGGGAAAGAGAGAGGAGGAACGGGCGGTTATGTATGCGTGATCACAGCGAAGAATAACAGCGGCAATAACTCGTATTCATCGCCGGAGTAAATAGGCAGCAACGGCAGGGCGACGTGGTCGTGGGGAAGACGATGCTGAGGTGGCCAGTGGGGTCCGTCTATCAGCGAGAGTGAGGGAGGGAAGGATGGGGACACTTGTCTGCGTCTCTGCGGGTCCTTTTCCGAGTGAAAAACGTTTCGCTGAGAGGGGGAGAGTTGGGCTGCGAGTTGGGCTGCTGGGCCTGTTGGGTTGGGTTGAGTATGTTTCACTTTTTTTATACAGATTGCTTTTTCTTTTTCTATTTGATTTTCTGTTTTGATTTTCAAACAAACAATTCAAACAAAAAATCAAATCAAACCACCACCAAAATTTGTATTTATTTTAATTCTGATTAACAACATAATCCAAAGACCAAAATAGAATAATTTTTTATTCTTTTTAGGATCCATTAATAATTAAATAAATAGACCCTAGTTATTAATTCAAATAGGATTTTATTTATTTTAAAACTCTATTTGAAGTCTAAATATTATCAAAACCATTTCAGTAGGTTTTATTTGAAAATATAAAACACTTGGAAATCTTATTTAAAATAAATTAACAAGTTTTAGTTTTTATTTAAAATGGAAAAGCCTTTACTTTAATAAAATTGGATATTAATAAATCCTCATTATTTTATTTAAATAAACATTTACTATTTTTATCAAATAGCAATATTTTATTTCAAAAGCTTGGCCAAGATTTAATTTGGCTCTATAAAATAATCTTTATTTATAATTCTACCTTTTCTTTTGAAAATCAAATCTTTTTATTAAAAGATCTAAAAATAGTGATTCCAACTATCATAACTTTATTTAATAATTGTTTATCTTTTTAAATCCCTTTAGGATTTATTTTTCACATTTCAAAATTTTATTAAGGGAAACATCAAAACCTAAAGTAGGATTTTATTTGAGTTTAGCGATTTTTTAGATTTTCAAAATTCGAAAAGAGTAAAAAGTTATGGTCAAAAGACCGTTTTTTCCTGTAGAAAAAAAAATAGAGGACGACTTACCCGTAGCGCACCACCACCTAGTGCGCCACAGATCAGCTTGGGCGGGATTCAAATTTGAATCCCCACCCCGCCCTCCTCCCTTTTCCTTTCCCCTTTTCCCTTCCCCTTTTCCCTCTTCCTCTCCCTTTCCCTTATCCTTCTTCCTTCTCCCTTCTCCCTTCTTCCTTCTTCCTTCTTCCTTCTCCTCCTTCCCCTTCTCCTCTCCTTGCAGTGACGGCGCGACGTCGGCCTCCTTCTCCTCCTCCTCGCAGTGACAACGGGCGACGGCGGTGCAACGGTGGCCTCCTTCTCCTCCTCCTCGCAGTGACAACGGGCAACAGCGGCATCCTTCTCCTCACCGACCTCCCTTCCTCCCTCTCTTCCTCCATCTCTTCCTACCTCCCTCTCTTCCTCCATCTCTTCCTTCCTCCCTCTCTTCCTCCATCTCTTCCTTCCTCCCTCTCTTCCTACCATCCATTCTCCAACCACACACCACCTCGACGCCGGCGAGGACTAGAGCGGCCACGACCCCTCCCGCACCTCCCTGCCACGGCCATGCTCCGGCGAGGTGACACGACTGCGGCGGCGATGCACGGACCCAATTGCTTTTGCAATTCAAAACGAGGGTGTTTTTTGCATTTTTTTTTGTTTTTTGAAAAACACATCCGTGGCGCACCTCAAAAGGCCTTCTGTGGCGCACTACCAGGTGCGCCACGCCTATCTCGACACAACCGTGGCGCACCATGCAGTGCGCCATGTCTACGAGATAGCCGTAGCGTGAGGCCCGTGGCGCACTGCTAGTGCGCCACAGAAGGCCTTTTCAGGTGCGCCACGAACAGACGTTTTTCTAGTAGTGTCAGCATTGTCTTCCCCACGACCACGTCGCCCTGCCGTTGCTGCCGATTTACTCCGGCGATGAATACGAGTTATTGCTGCTGCTATTCTTTGTTGTGATCATGCATACATAACCGCCCGTTCCTCCTCTCTCTTTCCCCTCGCTTGCCTCTCCCTCTCTGCCCCTAGGCTGCTCTAATTGCGAGCTCGAGACCTCTCTGCTCCGACGAACTCCTCCGTCGATTCCGGCGAGGAAAGTCTCCCCCTCGGCCCCTGCTTCACACGGGTTTCATCAGCAGACTCTTGCGCACCTTCCTGTGCCAACCGCTTGACCTCGCCCGCTCCACAACGACGACAACCTCGATTCTGAACACCACCGGCGTCTGCCATTACTCTGACAAACCTTCCAGGTAACGCCAGACCGCCCCGAGCCCTCTCGATCATGCTCACGTGAACACCACGCTCGCCCGCGTCTGACCATGTCTTTGTTTTGCCTCGGCACGACCTGCAGCTCCGTCCTCGACGACCTCCAGAGACACCCACCGCTCGCAGCAACTCCGGCGAGCAATCGTCGCCTCTCTGGTGCGCCCCTCGCGAAGCCAATGCCACCTCGAGTTTCACCAGGACCCTGCGAGCACGGTGAGCTGTTTCCCTTCTTCCTTTGATTCCTGCAATCTCCGCGACGCCACCGTCTGACCGCGCGCCGCTAGTCGTCGCCGCCAGTGCCGCCAGTGGATGGTCAAGCATCTGCGAGCCGTTAGATTGTTATCCGGTGACTAAGATTAGATTTGGGCGAAAGGGTATGCGTCCATCTGTGCCACTAGATCTCACTTAAATCCTACGGTCCACAGAGCTCAATCCGTGCGAACCGGTATCGTCCAGTAAAAACATGACGCGTGGCACTAGTTTGTTTAAATAGACAGAAACATTTCTATAGATTGATTGAATTTGTAAATTGCATAACTTTTGATCCACATGTCAAAAATTTGCAAATTTTATATCAATGGAATCAGCAAGACAAATCCTACCCAACCATACACTTTGTTTAATACTTTGCTTCTTGAAAATTGGTTGAATTTGCAGAAACATGTGTAGGCTTATTTTGAATATAAAAATTGTTCTAGATATATTTTTAATATGAAATCTTTGCAAAATGGTTTGTTGTGAACCTACTGACCCTAGGAACCAACTTATGGATTTAAAAATGAATTTTGTGAAGATAAGGAATAAATATTTGAATTAGCACATTTCTAGTCAAATAAAAATATTGATTATGATTTAGAAATGATTTTTGAGTAAAACCTTTGGGAAATGATTTGATTCAAACCCTATGACCCTAAACACCAAGTTTTGAGAATTAAAATATATTTGGTGAACTCTTTAAAGAATATTTCTTTGCTAAAAGAATTTTCAACCACATAAAATATTGATTTGATAAAACCTTTTGCAAATGGTTTTACCACTTTAGAAAATGACCACTTTTTGAACCTTACAATGTTTAGAGCCTAGTAGAAACCACTTTTGCAAATAAAACTATATTTTGCATGCTTGCATGCATGACCTTGTTTCTATTATTTTATGTGTGATAAATTGGTTGGAATGCTAGTTGAATCTATGTTTGGTTGATTGAATTGTAGTGGAATTAGAAGAGTGTGATATTTGCAAGATCAAGAAGTGAACCATCATTCTCTACTAAAAAGGCAAGTGACACTATCATCCATGTCCTACTATTTTCATTACACTTAGTGGATTTTGTAACATGCATGGAAAGGTTCACTATATTTTATGCTATGCTAAATCCTAATAGGATACCCTTATATCTCCCTTAGTGGAAACAATGTAGTTGTAGTATGCTTAGCCCTGCTATATATTGGGATGGGATACATGATATGACTATATGAAGTATTGAAAAGATATATGTTTTATATAATAAAACAAGTATTCAATGAACCACCTGGGTGGACAAGGATACTCAAGTGTTGGACAAGGTGGCAACAAAAGGAACCATGTTTATATGGCCATCTCTTTTTGTATGTGCACTAGAAGAAAACCACCCAGGGACTTAGAGATTGAACATGTTTCTCGTACAGTGGCTTCCGTGTACAGCCACATGCTAAATGGTCTCTGGCTTAGTCAACTACATAGTGGAAGACCCATGCATTGGCATCTTCTGGTTAACTAGAATTGTGTAAGGGATCTTGAAACCCTACATTGGTGCCTGGATGACAAGCTAGCATTGTGTATTGGGAGGACTTCTATGGAAAGACTTTGTCACATTCTCAATCTGCCAGTACTCCATCTTGGTGAGTACTTATCCAGCGGCCACTGGTGGCATCAAGATGAGATTGTGTCATGTGGGTAAAGTGTACAACTTCTGCAGAAGATCAAAATTCTAAGTACTTAGCCGTGTCCCCGGTTATGGACAATACTGAGCAACTAAGGCCTGAAGCTATGGAAGATCTCGACATTCCAATTTCTCAAAGTAAAACTTGAAGGTGACAACAAGGGAATAGTAGCACTTGGAGTTTTCCAAGGTGTTCAGAAAGATTTGACAAAAGATCAAAACTATTTTGAAAAGATAGGATAAAACTATATTGCTTTCTACAAATGAGCCTAAACCCTACTTAGCCAAATATGCATGTAATGATTGGATCCACATATTTCTACATACTAGTGAAACTTGCCAATACAATTCAAATGTATTGACCCTTGTGGCTGCAACTTATTATGTTGCAGGTTTGTTTGATGTTAAGTGTGTTGATTAGGATTACAAGTATACAACCAACATGATTGCCTGTGGGACTTTGAAGATGAAGGACTCCATGCTTTATAGATCTCTGCTGCATTGTAATGAGATAGCCAAATGAGCTATGTAAGATGTAATAAATTATTTTATTCCTAGTTATAAAGTTGTATTATGACCTTTGTTTCTTGATATTACATCTTAACTATGGATGCTAGCTATTGATCCAGGGACTAGCATTGTAAACACAGGGATCTCTACCTTATTAAAGGTTGGGAACCTTACAAAGGGAACCCGCTTTGAGTTTTGCCCAAGGCGTGATGCAAATGGACAACCACTGGAAGCCCCATACCACCCTGAGCTGAAGACTCAATTGGACCACCTTAGCTTCATGATGTACGATCGTCAGCAGGAGTTGGATAATTGCCGTGACTACTCCAACCACAAGTCTGCCATCATCAAGAAGAAGGATCAAACCATCGCCATTCTAGCAAAGTATCGCAAGTCTCGCCGCCGTCAGCTCGACAAGAAGGAGCGCATCATTTCCCGTCTTCGCCACCGTATCTCATCTTTGGAGGAGACCATCCACGAGAGAGACATGCAGTTGGAAGAAAGGGAGAATGCCGGAGAGGATCTTCGTGGAGACCCCTACTCCTATCTCAGCGATGCTGATGATTTTCTGGAGGATCAGGCTATGGACTTCTTCACCGATGAGGATGATTTCTCCTTCATCGATGACGATGAAGATGACGAAGCCACCGATTCCGAGGAGTAGTAGCACTTGAGCACTAGCATAGTGAGTAGTATTCAGTCCCATTGTATCGTAGTTTCGAGAGTGGTTCTTAAAACCATCTGTTTTTCTTTGTTGTGGTGTGTGTTGTATCGTGTGAATTAATTAATGAAAAGCAAGTTGCTAGAAAATCCGAGTCAAAATTTAAAAACTTTTCAAAGTCCCAGAACCGTAGAAATTTCCCTCTTTTCGCATGATCTATCTCAATCTTCAGATGCCACGCGGAGGAAGTGGTTCATCCCCGGACCCAATGTTGCAGATCTTGCAAATGTTGGTTTCTGACCGTGAAGCTGAAAGGGCGGAACGTCAAGCCAACCTAGCCACCCTACAACAGATAGCTCAGCTTGCCCACAACAACCAAGGCCACGAAAATCAGGACAACCATGGATCTAAGCTCAAAAATTTCCAGAATACCAACCCACCTGTTTTCACTAAGT
The DNA here is from genome assembly GCA_916181665.1 of Avena sativa. Classification (NCBI taxonomy): domain Eukaryota; kingdom Viridiplantae; phylum Streptophyta; class Magnoliopsida; order Poales; family Poaceae; genus Avena; species Avena sativa. The sequence goes on along the minus strand of OV702285.1, from coordinate 165,106,571 downwards.
CAGAAGAACCCCTAGACGCCGATGATTGGCTGCAAACCATGGAAAATAACCTAGAAGTTGCCGGAGTGGAAGCCAACAAGAAAGTTCTGTTTGCCACCCACTATCTAGCAGAAGATGCCAAGGCATGGTGGAACAGTGTTCACGCAATGACCGGAGGCCAGATGATGACCTGGGAGGAATTCAAGGTCAAGTTTAGCAGAACCCATGTGCCATCGGGTTTGATCAAGAGAATGAGAGACGAGTTTAGAGAACTAAAGCAAGGAAGGATGACTGTAGTGGAATACCGTGACAAATTCTTGTCATTACCTAGGTATGCCCCAGATGAGATCGACACCGAACCCAAGAAGAAAGAAAGATTCCTGAATGGTCTGCATGATGAGATGCAGATAGTGTTAGTCAATATGTCCTTTGCTGATATTGAAGCCCTCGTAGACTCTGCTATCCAGATGGAAGATCAACCAAGCCAATGAGAACCGCAAGCATCGCATGATGCATCATCCAGGAACCCATCAGACCCCAAAGTATCGCCCTAACCCATCTCCAGGATTTGCCCCAAGAACCCACAGACCCCGATGAACCGTCTGACCTACCCCAACCGTGGAAACCCTAGGCCCGGAGGAAATCACAACAACCCCGGCAACTCTAGAAATTTCAATTGTGCCCCACCCAAGTTCAACACCAACAATGCTGCCACCAACACCAACACTGCCTCGAGGACTGGAAGCAATGTTGTGCCTGTAGCCGCAAAGGACAAGTCGCAAGTGACTTGTTATGACTATGGAAATAAGGGTCACTACTCCAACGAGTGCCCCAACAAGAAGAATGCCGCAGCCCCCAATGCCAATGCCCCAGCTCAGCAGCAGCGTCCTGTTCAGCCTGGAAGAAGGTTTTCCCCAGGGAATTCGCTCAACCGCAATGGCCGTCTTTTTCTCATGCATTCTGAAGAAGCTCAGGAAGCGCCAGACGTCGTGCTGGGTATGTTTTATGTTAATTCGGTACTTGCAAGAGTGTTGTTTGATTCTGGTGCATCGCACTCATTTGTCACCAAAGAATTTGCATGCACTAGTAAAATTCAACCAACCAAACTGAAGCATGTTATGATCGTTCAAATTCCCGGATCAACCACCAAGGCTAGGAAAATTTGCAAAGCCGTCCCTATCCGAATCCATGGCATAGATTTTTATGCTAATCTGATAGTACTTGGAACTAAAGGTTTGGAAGTAGTACTAGGAATGGATTGGATGTCCAAACATAAAGGATTGATTGACTGTGCCAAGAAAGCCATAACCATGACCAGTACAGCCGGAATATCAATCGAGCATATATCTGAAACCTTACCTCGTCAATTCAAGTGCAACAAGAGTATAGCCCAACCTACCATTGACCAAGTCCGGATAGTCTGTGAATACCCCGATGTATTTCCTTATGTTTTGCCCGGTATGCCCCCAGATCGGGATATCGAGTTTATCATCGAACTAACTCTCGGAACTGGACCAATAGCCCAGAGACCATATAGTATGAACCCATCAGAGCTAGCAGAACTGAAGAAGCAACTGGATGCCATGCTAGAAATTGGATTGATTCAACCAAGTGCGTCACCATGGAGGTCACCTGTCTTGTTTGTGGACAAGAAGGGTGGAGGTAACCGTTTGTGTACGGATTATCGGAAATTGAATGATGTCACCATCAAAATAAATACCCCTTGCCCAAGATAGAAGATCTGTTTGATCAGTTGACCGGTGCCAAAGTGTTTTCTAAGATTGATCTTAGAACAGGCTATCATCAACTCAAGATTCGTGCAGAGGATATCCCAAAGATTGCCTTTACCACCCGATATGGATTATACGAGTATACTGTTATGTCCTTTGGATTAACCAATGCCCCCGCTTATTTCATGAATCTCATGAATAAGATTTTTATGGACTTCCTGGATAAGTTTGTCATTGTTTTCATCAATGACATTCTGATTTATTCCAAATCAGAAGAAGAACATGAGCTACACCTAAGGACCATTCTTGGAACCCTTAGAGAGCATCAGCTGTATGCAAAGTTTAGCAAATGTGAATTCTGGTTACAGGAGGTAGGATTCCTCGTTCACATTGTATCAGCCGGAGGAATTGCCGTTGACCCTTCAAAAGTAAAAGATGTCGAAGATTGGCAAGCCCCAACCACTTAAACCCAAGTTCGTGCATTTCTCGGATTGGCGGGATATTACCGCAAGTTCGTAGAAGGATTCTCGAGTATCGCCAGACCCATGACCCAATTGCTGAAGAAGGACAAGAAGTTTGAATGGACCGACAAATGTGAAGCGAGTTTTCAAGAACTCAAGAGGAGATTGATTTCAGCCCCAATCTTGATCATGTCGGATATCACGAAGCCCTTCGATGTGTATTGTGACGCATCCAAGATCGGTCTCGAATGTGTGCTAATGCAAGAAGGCAAAGTTATATCTTATCTATCTCGACAACTGAAGCAACATGAGCAAAATTACCCAACCCATGACCTCGAACTCGCTGTCGTAGTTCTAGCCCTGAAGACATGGAGACATTACCTGATGGGAAATCGTTGTGAGATCTATACAGATCACAAGAGTCTGAAGTATATATTCACTCACAAGGAGCTGAATATGAGACAGAGAAGATGGATTGAGCTAATCAAGGATTACGATCTGGACATTCACTATCACCCTGGTAAAGCCAATGTGGTAGTAGATGCCCTTAGCAGATTGCCGTGCCGCTTGAACTCCATGATCTTGAAGGAGCAACCAAGATTGCACAAAGAGATGGAAGATTTTCGAATGGAATTAGTGAGTGAAGGATTTTTGGCTAGCATAGAGCTCCATCCCACTTTGATCAGTCAGATTAAAGAGGCGCAGAAGGGAAATGCTAGTATCGACAGAATCAAGCGTCGTATTGGTACATGCAAAGTACCCGGATTCACCGAAGACGAAGAAGGAGTTCTGTGGTACAAAGGACGCCTTTGTGTACCATCAGATTCCGAGTTGAAAGAAGTTATTATGAAGGAGGCTCATGATACTCTTTATTCTATCCATCCCGGAGGAACTAAGATGTATCAAGATTTAAAAGAGCAATTTTGGTGGCATAAGATGAAGAGAGAAATCAGAAGCTATATCGCCAAGTGTGATATATGTCAGCGAGTCAAGGCAGGACATCAAAGACCCGCTGGATTGTTGCAACACTTGCAGATTCCGGAATGGAAATGGGATTCTGTTGGAATGGACTTTATCACCGGACTGCCTACTTCTAGTAGGGCAAATGACTCTATCTGGGTCATAGTGGACCGATTGTCCAAAGCCGCCCATTTCTTACCCATCAAGACCACCTATCAGAGTTCGAAGCTAGCGGAGTTATATATCGCTAGGATAGTTTGTTTGCATGGAGTCCCCAAGAACATCGTATCGGATCGAGGAACTCAGTTTACCTCGAGATTCTGGAAGAAAGTCCAAGAAGGTTTAGGAACCCGCCTAAATTTCAGCACCGCATATCACCCTCAGACCGATGGACAAACGGAGCGAGTAAATCAAATACTCGAAGATATGCTGAGAGCATGTGTGTTAGAATATGGATCTAAGTGGGAAGATTGTCTGCCATTTGCAAAATTTTCATACAACAACAGTTAACAAGCTAGTTTGCAAATGGCCCCATTTGAATTTATGTACGGAAGGAAGTGTCGCACCCCTTTGAACTGGTCAGAAGTAGGAGAGAGTCAGATTTTCGGACCCGACATCCTACGAGAAGCAGAAGAGAAGGTTCACAAGATTCGTGAGCACCTCAAGACCGCCCAATCCAGACAGAAGAGTTACGCCGACAAGAGACGTCGAGACCTCGCCTTCAACATAGGAGATTTTGTATATCTGAAAGTGTCGCCATTGAAGGGAATGCAGCGTTTCCAACTCAAAGGAAAGTTAGCCCCCAGATATATCGGACCTTTCAAGATTCTGAACCACCGAGGAGAAGTGTCGTATCAATTGGAACTACTCGAAGAGATGTCAGCCATGCACAATGTGTTCCATATCTCGTTACTTCGCAAGTGTCTCGAAGTCCCAGAGAAGAACGAAGTGTTCAAAAACATCGATCACCAGACCATAGAGATCAACGATGACCTGACCTATCCCGAAGTACCCATCCGTATTTTGGAAGAATCTTTCAGAACTACCCGAACCCGAAGCATCAAGTTTCTCAAGATTCAGTGGAGCAACCACACAGAAGAGGAAGCTACATGGGAGCGCGAAGATCACATAAGGACGGAGTTTCCCAATCTCTTCAAATCCTAGGTAATCTTTTTCGTCCTTTTTCAAATCTCGGGACGAGATTTTGTTTAAGGGGGGAAGGTTTGTAACATCCCAAAAATACTAAACTTGGATCATCAAACCCTAATCATCAAAATTAGGGTTAACAAAAAAATTTCTAAAATAAAAATATGAAAGCATGCATGGTGTATGCATTTCATTTGGAATTCTTTTGAACCACCTTGTTTGTGTGTTCCTTTGCTTGTAAATGGATTCTTAGGTGAAATAAACATCATCTAAACATTTCCCAAACTTTTCCCGAAGACAAATAAATCAAAACAAAGCTAAATGAGTGAATGGTCATTTTGACCAATTTAACTCCCATGCCTACTTTGGTTGTCCCAAACTTTCAGAACTTAACAGAAACTTTTCTGGATCTTTGCACCCCTTGATTGTACTCATAACAAAGTATCAAGGCCCACTTTGTGATCATCCAGAAACTTTCCAATGCATAGTTTAAATGACAATTCAAAATTGAATCTTTATCATATGAGAAGATCCCACTTTTTCAAAAACCACTCAAACAAGCTCAACTTTCAAAACCCAAGCATCTGCAGACTCACCAGCACCAACCTAGCACACCCACCAAAAACCTTTTCAAAATTCGAAACTTGAATTCTTGCGGCCATTTCATCAAACACTTTGCAGACACAAATCATCAAAATCTTAAACACTATTGTGAGCAGTGATTGAAGCCTAACTTGTCCCCTCTCTAGCTCACAACCATCTCAGTAGATCATCTAGCAAGTTAAACCAAGCACTAGCCTCACTGTAAGATGGGCAATGACATCAATGGTGAATAGCTGAAGCTCACCATGCCACCCTAGTGGAGACAGCAAGCTAGAAGGAGATTTAGCCGTGCCAACCTTGTCTGGGAGGCATCCCACCGTCCACTGCCACTCCCTGTCCCAGCCGCGACGTTGCCAACCCCTGGACCACACGCACAGACCGCGCCTAGCTTGCCAGCAACCATGCCGAGCATGCCCCAGAACGCCATGCTCGACCGACGCCCACAGACCGCGCGCCGCCCTTGTCGCGTGCATACATGATCGCCACCAACCCAGGAGACCGCCAGACATCCCCATTCACCGCTCCATGCCGCACAGCCACCGCTCGCCGTCGAAGATGCCGCCTCTGCCGCACAGAGCATCGCGCGTTCCAGACCAAACCGCACCGCCCCTACGCGCGCATTAAAGCCGTAGAGCATCGCCAGGATACCACCAAGCGATCGCCACCGCCGGCCATGCCTCAAGCCTCCCGTAGCCATGTCGCCACCGTCGCCTTCCCATCCCGTTCGGTCTCGTCGTCGCGACTATAAATAGAGGCCACCCCCAGCCGAATTGAGCACACCATCTCACTCCACTCTCCTCACTGATCGTGCCACCCCGTTCCCGGAGCAAGGCGAGCAGCACTTCGCCGGAATTTCACCGGAGCCTGCCGCTGCTGGAGAAGAAGGGGACCAGCGATTGGAGCCATCCCAGGAGAAGCTGCCGGTACCAGGAGGTTCACCGTCGTCGACTTCGTCGTTCGCCCGCCTCGCCGACCCTCGCCTGAGCCCCGGTGAGCCCCCAATGACCCCCACCTGCCGCACTAGGTTTCTGTCTCGCCAGCGTTGCCCCACGTCGACGATGACCCTCAACCGTTGGATTAGAACCAGATCGAACGCACCACATCGCCCCATACCGCTTCGCACCCCCTGTCTCACTGACGTGTGGGGACAGTGACTTAACCAGCCCGCGTAAGCGCTGTGCTTAGCAGGCCGGCCTAGTATCGCTTCCCGCGCAGCCCAGTTATTTGAACCTTTTTCATTTTATTTCAAACACACTTCTGTACCCAGTTTCAAAAATCAACCCAGGTCGATTCAGTGAACCAAATTGAATGAAACCAATTTTGTTAGAAAGGTCTGGGAATTCTGAATCCAAGCCTATTGGATTCAAGTCATTGGATCTGTAAATCATCCCTGGTAAAAATAACAAGGCAGAAGCTTTTCTGCATTCAAACATTTTTCAAATTTAAACCATAATAGCTTTTGAGTTGATTCCAACTCTCAAAAATCACATTTAACCATATCTTTCAGAATATATAAAAATATATAGGTTTACTTACAGAAATAATGACCAAGTAATAAAAGAATGCCACATAGGCATTTCTAGCCACTTTAATTAATTAAAATAAAAGAGAAAAACCTTATTAAATTGTGACACCACTTTAAATCACATTCCCATGGACTAAAATATGTGGTGATGACATGTGTCAACATGATCCCATGTTTGGTTTGGAGAATATTAAATCTTAAGTAGTTTTTCAATGAGTAGAAATTACTTTTCTAAAAAATAAAAGGAATTAAACCAAGCTTTAATCTTGTAATGTTAGTGATGATGCTAGATCATCTATAGGACCCTTGTGTGTGATGAATGCAAGTAGTTAAGTATTGTTTGGTGATTGTGTACCTCGTATTTATTCATAGACGCTAGTACCGACCAAGG